>OX421492.1:48063876-49425126 GCA_949126835.1 Anisus vortex | reverse complement strand
TCTTAATTTGCATTAAATTAGGGAAAGATATGCCCAGTTTCAATGCAAATCCATTCCAGTTGCCCAATACTTCAAGTGCTTTTGGACCCAGTATTGTAAATGAAAGTTTAACTCACTAAAATGTGTCGCCAAGTCATACAGAAACATTGACTTCAACAGTCAGTTCTCCTCATTCAATAAAGGAATTTTTTTCGATACATCTTAATATACATCTTAACTGCTTCCAGACAAGAAAATAATCTATCCAAGACTTTACCTATACTCCGTATGACTTCTAGAAGAGACTTGAGAAACTATACAATTGACTATCTTAACAATAGATTCAATCACAGATTGCAAGTCCAATGATGAGAGTTTTGCACATAAATATTCCTGAACTATAACAGTCGACGTCCGGTGTGATTCCCATGTAGTTCGCCACGCAGCACCCACTAATTATGTTGACATACGTTGTATTCTCTTGCATTAAACAATATTATTGACGGTCTTTCGCGTGCCACTGAAAATCGTTCTGCGTGCCAAGTCTGGCACGCGTGTCTAAGGTTGCCGACCCCTGCTATAGAGCATTCGCGTTGATTCTATAAATACTTTTCGATACTAGATGTGCATCCCGAAATGAGCAGTAGATGCAATCAGTTTTGCAGAAATTCCTATCACTATTAGCTGCTAGAAAAGGATTTGTGAATGGTTAAATAAAAACTGCACTATTATACAGTGTGTGTATCCTGAGGCACAGGGTTTTCTTATTAACTTGATACGTACGAATACTTAGTTATTCTATTAATCTGGAAAAATGTGCTAAAAGTGGGGCATTTTTCCTAAAATTTCGCTCCCCCTAGCGTCAAAACCTGGCTACGCCACTGCATGGACACAACATGTACACCAATCTTTTTAAACATCATGGACAGCACAAGTCACACCAATTGTTTTACAATACTATGTACACTACATGTTACACCAATTGTTCCACAATTTGTTACATCAATTGTTTCTACACCTTCATGTACACCATCTCTGTCCTATCAATTATTCCACAGTTGTTCATTTATCTTCACAGGAAACTGATATTAAATCTGTAGACTCATGCAGCGATCATTACAATTCACTGAAAAACTAGACGTTGATGAACTGTTTGTCTGATTGTATGCATGTCTCTTACATTGACTGTAGCGATAGCGGGGACAACAGAAGATCATTTTACTAAACGCCCGTCTGAAGTCTCTCATAGATAGTGCATAAATAATGGGATTCATGCCAGAGTTGATGTATCCAAGCCACGTAAAGACAGGAAACAGTATATCTTGTCTGTACACACAATCGGAATGACATATTCCATACAGAACGTTAGCACAGAAAAATGGAACCCAGCAGATGATGAAAACACCAACTACAATGCCCAGAGTCTTTGCCGCCTTCTGTTCTTTCGCTAATTTAGTCAGTTTTTTGCTGATAGCGAAATGGCGAATTTTTTTCGTGATGAATGTTGTGGAACGAAGATGATTGGGATGAGAGCTGTGGTGATAAATGTGGTGACGATTGCTAAGTGGACTTTCGGTATCGCTGTCACTGGCAGCACGTTCAAAACTTGACGTTGTTATTTCATTTCGCATATGGTAGCCACCGCGATGTATTCGCAGAGTCATGACCTCTCCATTATCTCCCCTCGGGCAGTCGGCGGTGACCTTACATCCGCTTTTGATCCCCTCAATCTGACTCATTGCGGCCCTATAGATCTTGCAGTAGACAAACATCATGATGATGCAGGGAACGTAGAAGGAGACGACGGATGAGATGATGAGGTATGCGCTGTCCTCTGTAAATAAACATCTGTGCTTGGGAAGGTCGCTGGGAGTCACTGCCCGCCACCAAGCGATTGCAGGGAACGAGATCCCGGCCGAGCAAAACCAAACCAGCGCTATGAGAATACAGACTTTACTGTTGGACATCTTGCTAGGGTAGGCTATAGGATCGGTGATCGCCCAGTAACGGTCTAAGGAAATGACGCATAGATTTAAAATGGAAGCCGTGGAGGCCAGTACGTCCAGAGATCGCCATAGGTCACACCAGTCCTGGCCATAAAGCCACACCGACTTGGTCAATTCGTTGCTGATACTGAAAGGCATGACCACTCCCCCCACCATGACGTCAGCGATGGCCAGAGATACAATGAAATAATTGGTCACCATGCGAAGGTATATTTCTCTGTAGACTGCAACAATAACCATTAAATTACCAACAACAACAATCAAACTAAACATTGCTAGGACAATACCAATGGCAGGATTTTTAAGTTTGTACAGTGGCTCATCCACTGACCAGTTGCCGGTGACCAGGTCATTAGCTGATGTTGTAATTGTAAATAAGACGTGACCCTCGCCTGCTTCACTTTGTGACGTAACATCCGCTGTAGTATTGAACACATCTGCGTCATCAGAGAAGATGAATGAAATATTTGTTGCCAAATTTTGCATGTACGTGTTTTCTCTTCCTCTGTAAAGAGTGAAATTTTGTTATTTCACAGATGTTTTGAAAGTAATTCAATTCTCATTCTACCTTCGTGAATTGCCAACATTCATTCACCTCAATGGGCTCCAAAGAAGATGGAAAGTAATAATAAATATACTTCTTTACAAATTTCTACTTCTGCACATTCAATATATTTTTATTTTCCTCTGTAAATTTCAACTGAAGTTAAATTCGATTTTTCAAACGAAATTTACAAATGTGTCAACATGACTTTCGGAATTAAATGTTGTTTAAAATAACACTAAGAGAATATTTTTTAGTTCATTGCAGATTTAGACATCCCTCTGGTTTGAATTGTAAAATCCAAAGTGCAACTTGATGTCATTGAAGACGTTCCTAGACTCATTCATTACCAACGTCTCAAAAGCTGCTTGCTTGCAATTTTCATTGCACTTTCCTTCTAATAGTTATATTCTTGACATACAATTGTACGCACAATTGTCGCTCAGTTTCTTTGTGTGTTTTTATGCTGAAGATATCTGTAGTTTTTTTAATTCTCTAAAATGCTGACAAAGAAATTAAGAAAGAAAAAAACGGAAATGTTCAAATGTTCCTAATAATGGTCTGTCTATAAAGAAATCTTTAAACCGCTGGCTATTTTTTTTCTGTTCTGCTTCTCCATTGTATTAAAAGCGACATTGAGTTTTATTTTCTTCAGTCTCTGCCAAATACTTTCTTGTTTTTTCCTCTTTGGTAAACCTAAAAAGAAAAAAAAATCATTAAAACTTTTTCAAAAGATTGAATTTAACTGATTGTATTTTGATTGTATTAACCGATTATACATATTCCAGTAACACAGGTAGGTAATCTTTTAAAGTAAGAGTTTGAACAAACAATACTTGACTGCATTATACCGTCAATTATTCTTACAGATAGACTTATGTAAAAGTAAATAAACTTAATAAAAGATTAGAAAAATTTAGAGAAGAATTGGAGTTTTTGAAGTTTCCACTTTAAAGAAAAACACATCATGTTAAAGAAATTCTTTGATGAATTTTTTTTAAATCAAACATACACTTTCAAATACTTAATCTCACACTTTTACACACTTAATGTTACACTTTCAAGAAAACTTGATATCACATTTTGACATAGTTTATATCACACTTTTACACACTTAATGTTACAATTTCACAAAGACTTGATATCACATTTTGACATAGTTTATATCACACTTTTACATACTTAATGTTACAATTTCACAAAGACTTGATATCACATTTTGACATAGTTTATATCACACTTTTACATACTTAATGTTACAATTTCACAAAGACTTGATATCACATTTTGACATAGTTTATATCACACTTTTACACTCTTAATGCTACACTTTCACTCACCTTATATTACAAACTATTAATATCACAGCCTGATTATCACACTTTCACACATGCTTAGACTAAGCGATACACTTTCGTCTGAGTCTCGTAAATTAGTGGAATAATTTTTTTTAAATATTGAAGTAAAAAAAGAGTACATTTTATTAGAGTGTGGACTATATTATTAAATTTTTTTCCTGTATAAAAAAACAAACTCAGTATTATATATACTAGTGAATATCAGATCGTTGTTAATATATAAAGACTACTCTATCAGATGGTTGTTAATATATAAAGACTACTCTATCAGATCGTTGTTAATATATAAAGACTACTCTATCAGATCGTTGTTAATATATAAAGACTACTCTATCAGATGGTTGTTAATATATAAAGACTACTCTATCAGATCGTTGTTAATATATAAAGACTACTCTATGAGATGGTTGTTAATATATAAAGACTACTCTATCAGAAGGTTGTTAATATATAAAGACTACTCTATCAGATCGTTGTTAATATATAAAGACTACTCTATCAGATGGTTGTTAATATATAAAGACTACTCTAGGTATAAACACTAAAAGATATAGGCAATCTTTAGACAGACACCAACATTTATTAAATTATTACAAGACATACACCTTCAAATTAGATGAAAGATGTAGATTAAAGAAATATTTTAAGTTGGCGATTTTGGAACAGAAACTTAAATATATATATATTCAATATTCGAATGGTAATATAATTTTGTGGACGTGATAAACGTTTGAGTAAAAAAATGTGTTTCGCTTATTTCATCATTTTCCTATCTTACAATGTCTACGGAATAAGTGAGCCTATAAATAAAGCTACTCATTCATTTCCTTTTACCGCAAATCTCAGAGAGCATCTTCATTGACAAATAAATTTATTTATTTAGATGTATTTCTTCATTCTCATTGACAAATAAATGTATGTCTTTACACTCCCATGGTACTTTCTTATCTAATTATTGACTTAAGAAAAGTATTTCAGCCAGTAACGTCACTATTTCCCGACTGTCCAGTAACTGGCCAATGTCCAAGCAATATCCTAATAGAAATGTGAGCAGTCTGTGTGTAGCTATCTAAGAAAGAACAATGGTACTCCTAGGGGAATCTCCAACGCCAAGACTTGCTAGCTTATTGAATCACTGGCCATAGTCCAGAATTACTTAAAAGTACACTTACACATCTTTAAATGCCCAATAACAATTACGTGTGTTAAAATAGTATATAGTACAAAGGAAAAAAAGAATATCAATTAGACAAAATAGCAAAATCAATTATTTCGCTAGCAATTCGCTCAAAATTTTACTAAGTATATTGAATATATTTTTTATAAAGGCTAAAATATTTAAATGCATATTATTTTAATTTATGTAATGTTTGAAAAAGTATTTAAATAAAAGGTGACAAGAAATGCTGATATGCTACAAAAACAAAATACTTAACATTGTTGTATTTAGAGTACTACATGCATCATGCTACATTCCCACATGCCACATGCTACATGTCTCATGCTACATGCCACATGCTACACGTCTCATGTTACATGCCCTATACTACATAGCTTATGTTACATGCCTCTTACGTCAGGACACATGTCTTATGTTACATGACTCTTACGTCAGGACACATGTCTTATGTTACATGCCTCTTACGTCAGGACACATGTCTTATGTTACATGCCTCTTACGTCAGGACACATGCCTTATGTTACATGCCTCTTACGTCAGGACACATGTCTTATGTTACATGCCTTTTACGTCAGGACACATGTCTTATGTTACATGCCTTTAACGTCAGGACACATGTCTTATGTTACATGCCTCTTACGTCAGGACACATGCCTTATGTTACATGCCTCACGTCACATGCATCATGCTACATGCCACTTGCCTCATGCCACATGCCTTATGTTACATGCCTCACGTCACATGCATCATGCTTCATGCCACTTGCCTCATGCCACATGCCTTATGTTACATGCCTCACGTCACATGCATCATGCTACATGCCACTTGCCTCATGCCACATGCCTTATGTTACATGCCTCTTACTAAATGCCTATGATTAAATATATCGGAACATACATGGATTTACACGGTCAAATATGTGGGCGAAATATAGAATTGGTACAAAACAAAACACATTGTAATCAATCATTTCTCCGTCATTTTGACGGGCATAACTCCTAGTATTAATATAAATAACAAACATTAACAATATCATATCATAATAACAACATTCTAACTTTCTCTCTTGCCTGTAAGTGCCAGTTAATATCTTGATTGAAAAATACAACTTCAAGTAGAGCCAAACATATTAATCGGATACATACAGCTATTGTTATGTAGATACGTTTAGATAAATATGTCAGTTACTCGCGAAACGGGGAAGGCCTCTTTATAGCGAATAAAGTGTCTGATCTATCCCAATATGTTTACTGCGTTTCATGCGATAATATCCCTTCTATGGGAGTAAAACATTAACCATGTCATTTGCTCATGATAGTTTGTACAAATACACTTCAAATAATTTCTCAATACCTGTTTCTTATGTAAGAGAATGATAGATGTACGTCACACATCATGTCAGAATTCTTTACTTTGACTGTTTATACTTAAATAAAACACTATACAGACTATAGAGCGTTCTCAGTAGGCGGAGCTTAAGTTTTTTTGTGTAAATTTAGTGACGTATTTGTGTAAATATAGAACCCACTTGAGGTACAAACATAACGTAGTGAAAGTGAAGTACTTCTTTATCATGCAAAATTCACATCTGAATATTGGCTATCCTAATCAAAAATAAGGAGGTAAATAGTAGTACTGTAGATTAATTGATTAATGTGATTAGGATAGGGCCGGCTAGACCTATTTACACTTTCAATTTCACTTTATAGGCCTACACTTTTAATGTTTCGTAGGCTAGGCTACGATGTCAAGCGATATTGTTGGTGAATAGGCTATCTAGTCAAGTAACTATTAGGCTCACATCGTCTATGATCTATGTATATGATAATAATAAAATAGCCTATTTTATTTAACATACATAATACAGCTTAAATCTTAATAAGACTTAAAACACAACACATCAATAAAAAAAAAGCTCGAGCCTATATGAAACTTTATTAATACAGCGGCCATATTTAATTGTACACCATTACTCAAAGTAAACACAAATCACGTGCTTTTTGTCACGGGATTGCAAACGCCCTATACAGTAGCTATACAGACTTTACAGATTAGTGTAATGTTTTGTTTTTGTATTTCAATTAATCTTTTTATTTCAATATCTGTAAAACCAAGACCTTAACCCATGAAGTAGATTAAGTACATACAAAAGTTTTTAAAAAAAACTAACCCATAAGAACACAGTTTTTATTATACTCCCTTTCTTTGTAAACTAAGTTTATATTTAATTTATAATTTGATAGATTTAAATAAATATAAGTGATATCATACCTTATGAATTTCCACACTAAAATTTTGCGCATCCTTTTTTTTCTAGCTTTGGCCCGGCTAAAAAACATAAAAAGATAACTCGCTTTGTTTCGGCTACATTCGTTTTCATTCTATTTATTTTGTAAAAACGAACATATCCGAAAAGTTTATTTACTTTCATCTCTTTCGGTAGAGGCAGCCATGTTTCCATTTTCTTCGATTCGCAAATTGGTCGAAGGTATTAGTAACTATTCCAAAAGCTATGATGCTGAAAATTTGATAGAATGTATTGTTAGTCTGGACAAGTCTACTACCCAAGTTTCAGCTCGATTGGACGACGGGAAGTGGTCGAAAAATCGATGCAAAGTTTTTCAAGCAAGCAACAGGACAAGCAAGCAGACAAGCAGACAGTACGAGTTAATAGAAAGGGAGTAAAAAAAGATAAAAGAAAAAAAAAACAGAAACGAAAATATGTAAGCTCGTCAAAAGCAAAAGCTTATTTCATAAAGATTTTAAACTAAGAAATAAATATTCTTTTGAGCTCATTTTTACAGCTAATAAGAAATAAGGCGGAAAAAGTCAAATCTAAATATAAAGACGATTTTAAACGAACTTTCAGCTATCTGGTTTCTACTTTCATTAAACAGCTGATTAGGAGTGGTGGAATTTTGAAGAAATGCAACGGATGATTTGAATATCCTCTTTGTTTGTTTACATTAAAAAATAATGGAACCACAATGATGTAACACTAGTTCATGAACTATCGCCAGTAGAATTAATGTAACACTAGTTCTTGAACTATCTCCAGTGGAATTAATGTAGCACTAGTTCTTGAACTTTTTCCAGTAGAATTAATGTAGCACTAGTTCTTGAACTATCTCCCTCCAGTAGAATTAATGTAGCCCTGGTTCTTGAACTCCCTCAAGTGGAATTAATGTAACACTGGTTCTTGAACTATCTCAAGTGGAATTAATGTAGCACTAGTTCTTGAACTATTTCCAGTAGAATTAATGTAGCACTAGTTCTTGAACTATCTCCAGTAGAATTAATGTAGCACTAGTTCTTGAACTATCTCCCTCCAGTAGAATTAACGTAGCACTAGTTCTTGAACTATCTCCAGTAGAATACGTGTAGCACTAGTTCTTACATTATCTCCAATAGAACTGATTTTGTGATCAACGCCACTAGGTGTTTTGTTGATGAATGAGTGCAAAGATAGGGTCAAAAGTCAATCGTGAGTTTACGAGAAATAAGTTAAGTAACGACACTGATGCGTTAATCTCTGGACCATGTACATTTAGTACAGAATCTGTAACCTCGTTTTGAAACTGTTTCAGAATCACATGTAAAAATAAGACAAAATGTCTGATTTTAACCACAAAAAAAAAGGCTAAATCTACATTTAGTACACATTTAATAGTATTGATTGAGTCATTATTCCGAAATTGTAAATGAGCTTTACAACTTTGTGATTAAGAACGTTAATATATTTAAACTAAAAATCGGACACTTTTTTGTTACATATAAGGTCAAGACTATTTTTATCTTTATTTTTAAAATAGTTTATTTAAAAAGAGACATTGCATAATGTCTTATTCAATATCTATACAGTAGCTATACAGAATATACAGTAGCTATACAGTTTCTATACAGTAGCAATAACAGACTATACAGTAGCTATACAAACTATACGGTAGCTATACAAACTATACGGTAGCTATACAAACTATACAGTAGCTATACAAACTATACAGTAGCTATACAGACTATACAGTAGCTATACAGACTATAAAGTATCTATAAAACTTTACAGTAGCTACACATTAGCTATACAAACTATACATTAGCTATACAGACTATACAGTAGCTATACAGACTATACAGTAGCTATGCAGACTATACAGTAGCTATACAAACTATACAGTAGCTATACAAACTATACAGTAGCTATACAGACTATACAGTAGCTATACAGTAGCTATACCGACTATACAGTAGCTATGCAGACTATACAGTAGCTATACAGACTATACAGTAGCTATGCAGTAGCTATACAGACTATACAGTAGCTATGCAGACTATACAGTAGCTATACAGACTATACAGTAGCTATACAGACTATACAGTAGCTATACAGACTATACAGTAGCTATGCAGACTATACAGTAGCTATACAAACTATACAGTAGCTATACAAACTATACAGTAGCTATACAGACTATACAGTAGCTATACAGACTATACAGTAGCTATACAGTAGCTATACAGACTATACAGTAGCTATGCAGACTATACAGTAGCTATACAAACTATACAGTAGCTATACAGACTATACAGTAGCTATACAGTAGCTATACAGACTATACAGTAGCTATACAGACTATACAGTAGCTATACAGACTATACAGTAGCTATACAGACTATACAGTAGCTATACAGTAGCTATACAGACTATACAGAAGCTATGCAGACTATACAGTAGCTACACAGACTATACAGTAGCTATGCAGACTATACAGTAGCTATACAGACTATACAGTAGCTATACAGTAGCTATACAGACTATACAGTAGCTATGCAGACTATACAGTAGCTATACAGACTATACAGTAGCTATGCAGACTATACAGTAGCTATGCAGACTATACAGTAGCTATACAGACTATACAGTAGCTATACAGATAATACAGTAGCTATGCAGACTATACAGTAGCTATACAGACTATACAGTAGCTATGCAGACTATACAGTAGCAATACAGACTATACAGTAGCTATACAGTAGCTATAAAGACTATACAGTAGCTATGCAGACTATACAGTAGCTATACAGACTATACAGTAGCTATACAGTAGCTATACAGACTATACAGTAGCTATACAGACTATACAGTAGCTATGCAGACTATACAGTAGCTATACAGACTATTCAGTAGCTATGCAGACTATACAGTAGCTATACAGACTATACAGTAGCTATACAGACTATACAGTAGCTATACGGACTATACAGTAGCTATACAGAATTACAGTAGCTATACGGACTATACAGTAGCTATCCAGACTATACAGTAGCTATACAGTAGCTATACAGACTATACAGTAGCTATACAGACTATACAGTAGCCACACAGACTATACAGTAGCTATGTAGACTATACAGTAGCTATGCAGACTATACAGTAGCTATACAGACTTACAGTAGCTATACAAACTATACAGTAGCTATGCAGACTATACAGTAGCTATACAGACTATACAGTAGCTATACAGTAGCTATACAGACTATACAGTAGCTATACAGACTATACAGTAGCTATACAGACTATACAGTAGCCTAACAGACTATACAGTAGCTATGTAGACTATACAGTAGCTATGCAGACTATACAGTAGCTATGCAGACTATGCAGTAGCTATACAGACTATAAAGTAGCTATACAGTAGCTATACGGACTATACAGTAGCTATACAGACTATACAGTAGCTATACAGACTATACAGTAGCTATACAGACTATACAGTAGCTATACGGACTATACAGTAGCTATACAGACTATACAGTAGCTATACAGAATTACAGTAGCTATACAGACTATACAGTAGCTATCCAGACTATACAGTAGCTATACAGTAGCTATACAGACTATACAGTAGCTATTCAGGCTATACAGTAGCCACACAGACTATACAGTAGCTATGTAGACTATACAGTAGCTATGCAGACTATACAGTAGCTATGCAGACTATACAGTAGCTATACAGACTATACAGTAGCTATACAGACTATACAGTAGCTATACAAACTATACAGTAGCTATACAGACTATACAGTAGCTATACAGACTATACAGTAGCTATACAGACTATACAGTCGCTATACGGACTATACAGTAGCTATACAAACTATACAGTAGCTATACAGACTATACAGTAGCTATACAGTAGCTATACAGACTATACAGTAGCTATACAGTAGCTATACAGACTATACAGTAGCTATACACACTATACAGTAGCTATACAGACTATACAGTAGCTATACAGTAGCTATACAGAATATACAGTAGCTATACACACTATGCAGTAGCTATACAGACTATACAGTAGCTATACAGACTATACAGTAGCTATACAGACTATACAGTAGCTATACAGTAGCTATACAGACTATACAGTAGCTATACAGACTATACAGTAGCTATACAGTAGCTATACAGACTATACAGTAGCTATACACACTATACAGTAGCTATACAGACTATACAGTAGCTATACAGACTATACAGTAGCTATACAGTAGCTATACAGACTATACAGTAGCTATACACACTATACAGTAGCTATACAGACTATACAGTAGCTATACAGACTATACAGTAGCTATACAGTAGCTATACAGACTATACAGTAGCTATACAGACTATACAGTAGCTATACAGACTATACAGTAGCTATACAGTAGCTATACAGACTATACAGTAGCTATACAGACTATACAGTAGCTATACAGACTATACAGTAGCTATACAAACTATACAGTAGCTATACAGACTATACAGTAGCTATACAGACTATACAGTAGCTATACAGTAGCTATACAGACTATACAGTAGCTATACAGACTATACAGTAGCTATACAGACTGTACAGTAGCTATACAGACTATACAGTAGCTATACAGACTGTACAGTAGCTATACAGTAGCTATACAGACTATACAGTAGCTATACAGACTATACAGTAGCTATACAGACTATACAGTAGCTATAAAGACTATACAGTAGATATACAGACTATACAGTAGCTATACAGTAGCTATACAGACTATACAATAGCTATACAGACTATACAGTAGCTATACAGACTATACAGTAGCTATACAGACTATACAGTAGCTATACAGACTATACAGTAGCTATACAGACTATACAGTAGCTATACAGACTATACAGTAGGTATACAGTAGCTATACAGACTATACAGTAGCTATACAGACTATACAGTAGCTATACAGACTATACAGTAGCTATACAGTAGCTATACAGACTATACAGTAGCTATACAGACTATACAGTAGCTATACAGACTATACAGTAGCTATACAGTAGCTATACAGACTATACAGTAGCTATACAGACTATACAGTAGCTATACAGACTATACAGTAGCTATACAGTAGCTATACAGACTATACAGTAGCTATACAGACTGTACAGTAGCTATACAGACTATACAGTAGCTATACAGACTATACAGTAGCTATACAGACTATACAGTAGCTATACAGACTATACAGTAGCTATACAGACTATACAGTAGCTATACAGACTATACAGTAGCTATACAGACTATACAGTAGCTATACAGTAGCTATACAGACTATACAGTAGCTATACAGACTATACAGTAGCTATACAGTAGCTATACAGACTATACAGTAGCTATACAGACTATACAGTAGCTATACAGACTATACAGTAGCTATACAGTAGCTATACAGACTATACAGTAGCTATACAGACTATACAGTAGCTATACAGACTATACAGTAACTATACAGTAGCTATACAGACTATACAGTAGCTATACAGACTATACAGTAGCTATACAGACTATACAGTAGCTATACAGACTATACAGTAGCTATACAGACTATACAGTAGCTATACAGACTATACAGTAGCTATACAGACTATACAGTAGCTATACAGACTATACAGTAGCTATACAGTAACTATACAGTAGCTATACAGACTATACAGTAGCTATACAGACTATACAGTAGCTATACAGACTATACAGTAGCTATACAGACTATACAGTAGCTATACAGACTATACAGTAGCTATACAGACTATACAGTAGCTATACAGTAGCTATACAAACTATACAGTAGCTATACAGACAATACAGTAGCTATACAGACTATACAGTAGCTATACAGTAGCTATACAGACTATACAGTAGCTATACAGACTATACAGTAGCTATACAGACTATACAGTAGCTATACAGACTATACAGTAGCTATACAGACTATACAGTAGCTATACAGACTATACAGTAGCTATACAGACTATACAGTAGCTATACAGACTATACAGTAGCTATACAGACTATACAGTAGCTATACAAACTATACAGTAGCTATACAGACTATACAGTAGCTATACAGACTATACAGTAGCTATACAGTAGCTATACAGACTATACAGTAGCTATACAGACTATACAGTAGCTATACAGACTATACAGTAGCTATACAGACTATACAGTAGCTATACAGACTATACAGTAGCTATACAGACTATACAGTAGCTATACAGACTATACAGTAGCTATACAGACTATACAGTAGCTATACAGACTATACAGTAGCTATACAGACTATACAGTAGCTATACAGACTATACAGTAGCTATACAGACTATACAGTAGCTATACAGACTGTACAGTAGCTATACAGACTATAAAGTAGCAATACAGTATTAAACTGGATTATTGGATTTCTTCACCGTAATGGTTAAGTGGTAGCCTGACCTATATAGTCGGGACCTGGGCCACCGAAGAGAAACCTGGGACGTGATTAAACAGTAGCAGGCCGCCTTGGAGGATTTATTACAGCTCTGTAGTCTATTACACCAAGCCATTACTGAATAGACATGTGTAGTTTAATCCACTCTCAATGTTATATAGCTTAGTGAGTCACACCAGTAAATGTTGTTGTTATTACAATAGAAGACTTAAAGGTATGCAAGATATGAATTTAGTGTTTTTTAATTTGAAATTGATAGGTGACTTAATTTCAGCTTATATGGCCAAGTTATTTTTTTTTTTTTATAATTAAAATTAATACCTTCAAAGATCCAACGTAATGCACTCATAAAATAAACAATAGTAAAAGTTAAGCAGTAATTCAAGCAAAGGAAATAATCATAAGGATATGTTCACAAGTAATTCACGCAAAGGAAATAATCATAAGGATATGTTCACAAGTAATTCACGCAAAGGAAATAATCATAAGGATATGTTCACAAGTAATTCACGCAAAGGAAATAATCATAAGGATATGTTCACAAGTAATTCAAGCAAAGGAAATAATTAAAGGATATGTTCACAAGTAGGCTAATTCACGCAAAGGAAATAATCATAAGGATATGTTCACAAGTAATTCACGCAAAGGAAATAATCATAAAGATATGTTCACAAGTAATTCACGCAAAGGAAATAATCATAAGGATAGGTTCACAAGTAATTCACGCAAAGGAAATAATCATAAGGATAGGTTCACAAGTAATTCACGTAAATAAATAATCATAAGGATAGGTTCACAAGTAATTCACGAAAAGGAAATAATCATAAAGATATGTTCACAAGTAATTCACGCAAAGGAAATAATCATAAAGATATGTTCACAAGTAATTCACGCAAAGGAAATAATCATAAGGATAGGTTCACAAGTATATCACGCAAAGGAAATAATCATAAGGATAGGTTCACAAGTAATTCACGCAAATAAATAATCATAAGGATAGGTTCACAAGTAATTCACGAAAAGGAAATAATCATAAGGATAGGTTCACAAGTAATTCACGAAAAGGAAATAATCATAAGGATAGGTTCACAAGTAATTCATGAAAAGGAAATAATCATAAGGATAGACTTACAACTAATTCAAGCAAAATAAATGCTCATAAGGGATAGTTTCACAAGTATTTCACATATTAGAAATAATCAAAAGGATAGTTCACAAGATTTTTAAGGAAATAATATAATTATAAGTTTTTTTATATATTGTTGCCAACAAACATAAGGTAAGCAGATCAGAGCATATTTAACATTAAGTAACAAAAACATTCATAGAGTATTTTTTTATGCAAGAACACCGATATAATTCCATAAAATAAAAAGCTATCTAAATTTTGTTTGATTACATCAAAGGATTACATCCCTTGATAATAGCAAAACGTAACGAAAAAACAACAACATAAGACAGAGCAAATAAATGTAGGCCTAGTATTTACTGACTTAATATAAGAGTAAAACAGTAGGGTAAAAAACAGTTTAACGAAGGAAAATCTTAAAACAATGTGTTTTTAAGTTCATTTTAAAAGTAATCCTAAATGATAGTTAAGACGTATTTCAATACAGCAAATTTTTATAAGAAATACCTTTAAAAGTAATCCACGTACAGGAAATAATCATAATGAATAGATCAAAAGTAGTTCGCGTACAGGAAATAATCATAATGAATAGATCAAAAGTAGTTTGCGTACAGGAAATAATCATAATGAATAGATCAAAAGTAGTTCGCGTACAGGAAATAATCATAATGAATAGATCAAAAGTAGTTCGCGTACAGGAAATAATCACGAGAAAAACGTAAGAAATAGGCTAATATGTTTGTACATAAGATTATCACGGTGATAAGGACTTAAGAAGTGCAAGGAAACATAGTGCCCGCATGGCAAATAATCAAAATAATCATGATAATACGCAACAAGAGTTTAACTAGGAGAAAAGATGATGATCAAAATTGGCGCCTATTTTACATGTAAATTTTCATTTTTTAGGAAACTTCCATTCGTAGAGGTTACGAAAGAATCAGTTTAGCGCCTAACTAAACTTTGGAGCCTGGGGCAAACGCTTCCGCTCCCAATCCCAATGCACACTCCTCAAGTTACGCCACAGATAAGTACAGATTCATAGATGAATAAGAGAAGGTTGCTGAGGGAACTCCGTCTCTGACTTGAAAAAGTCAGCGGCACTTAAATCTGAGAAGTGACTGAAGTGGAACAGATAGCCAGAGGCAGGACGCAATCTACTTCCGTTTGGCAAAGGTTTCTGAAGAAATCCTGGCCATTTCACTAGAGCTCTTTGGGACTAAAAGTTTTATTTTAAGAGCTGTGTGGAGGGAGATGCCATGAAGAAGACGAAAATAAAACTGTGTGGAGGGAGATGCCATGAAGAAGACGAATATAAAACTGTGTTGAAGAAAATGAGGAGAAAGAGGGAATAAAAAAAGGGGGTGGGAAGGGGAGCGAGAGAAAGAGAGAGAGAGAGAGAGAGAGAGAGAGAGAGAGAGAAATAAGGTACTAAGGAAGGGAGAGGATAAGATAAGACCAAGTAGTCTTTGATGTTGAAGAAATCTCTTTATATTTAAACGTAAAAACTAACCATTAAAACTCAAGTATTAGAAGTGGACATCGCCTTCAGATTTACCAAGGCAGCCTCTACGTTTTATTTACAATATTAGATATCTATGTATTTTTGTTGTTTTCAATAATATTTTTTCCAAGTTCCACAAATATTTTCCAAGTAAAAGTTATACAAATCAAAGATCTGTAAACAAATAGATTTTTTTTTATACTTGCATTATACTTACATAAAGGCAGACAACGGGTAAAATAACATTGCATTGTCTGGCAGGTTGAATACGGACAAAGAGTATATTGCAAAAGTCTATTGTTTTGTTTCCTCGGCAGCAGAACAACAGAAGAAATGAAAACAGGCAAAAGTAGGATATTTGGACCTCATGGAATCAGTAAACAGCCTGGTGTGTGTGTGTGGGTGTGTGTGTGTGTGTGTGTGTGTGTATTTTTGCAAACCTCAGGAGTCAGCGCCTTATGTGAAAATATAATTCATTGTGGTGTATACCAAGAGAAGGTAATTCATTGCAGTGTATAACAAGAAGGTAACTCATTGCGATGCATACCAAGAGAAGGTAATCTATTGCTGCGAATACCAAGAGAATCTATTTCATTGTGATATATACCGAGAGAAGGTAATTCATCGCTGTGTATAACCAAGAGAAGGTAATTTATTGCTGTGTATAACAGGAAGGTAACTCATTGCGATGCATAACAAGAGAAGGTAATCTATTGATGTATGTATATACAAGAGAAGGTAATTGTCTAGTTTGTCTATGTAACACTCATCTCAATTTAGACAACCCTCCTCAAACCTAGGATTTTTTAAATATACATTTTCCCTTTATCATTCCAAAAAGACAATATTTAATGAGCCTAATTTTATGTTTCACTAATGATCAAATCAGCCTGACATTAACTCCTCCCCCCATTGGTGCATGATTTACCTTTTGCACTATGGTCTCCAACTCCCTTACCCATTGTATACTAGTGGCTTTTCTTTCCCCTACCTCCCCCTATCTTGCACTATTTGCCCACCCCAGTCTTGCAATCTTGACCACGCTACTAATATTATTTGCTTTGCGTCATACATTTTTTTCTTCAGAATATGAGAATTAAAAATTTTGAATTAGTGAGATAGATCATTTTAATCAATTTAATCGATATGTTCTGTAATTGTAATCGATCTGTTCTTTAATTGTAATCGATCTGTTCTGTAATTGTAATCGATCTGTTCTGTAATTGTAATCGATCTGTTCTGTAATTGTAATCGATCTGTTCTGTAATTGTAATCGATCTGTTCTGTAATTGTAATCGATCTGTTCTGTATTTGTAATCGATCTGTTCTGTAATTGTAATCGATCTGTTCTGTAATTGTAATCGATCTGTTCTGTAATTGTAATCGATCTAATTTGATAATTAGATAAAATAATAGTCATGCCAAATTAGAAGTAGCTTTCTATTTGCCTGCTGCCATACATCATCCCCCTCACAATACACACACAATAGGTGCACTACTTGCCCCCCCTCCCCCATCCCACCTTGAAATTCTCGATGCGCCACTGGTGTGTGTCCGCATCGCAACGTTTTATTTAGCCGCAGTTTTCAGAAATGAGATGGGAGATAGAGGTAATAATAAAATAATGATGACATTTGTATAGCGCTGCCAACAAACATACTGTAAGCTCAGAGCGCATTTAACATAACAATTAAAGAACACAGATAAAATATATAGGCCAAGAGATAAAAAAAAACACTAAATGATGATTCAAAACATTACAAACATAGAACAAATCAAACAACTAAAACAAAATAACCGACCTAACATATAAGTAAGACAGTAAGGATCTAAAGATTGTTAACTGAGATAAATATTGAAATAATGAGTTTTTCAGTACTTCTTGAAGGAATAAATGGAGCTTGTTTGCCTGAGTTGAATGGGAAGGAGATGGAGAGGTGGAGAGGAAACGGAGTTGCAATGACCCCGCCCACTGTATTCATAGTCACGTGACATAATGATGCCAGATATAATCACGTGGTGCATGTAGACGAGGCCCCAATGCTAGACTATAATACGGCTATGTCACAACTTCATGTAGACAAGGCCCCAATGCTAGACTAAAATACGGCTATTATCACAACTTCATGTAGACGAGGCCCCAACGCTAGACTAAAATACGGCTGTTATCATAACTTTATGTAGACAAGGCCCCTATGCTAGACTACAATACGGCTATTATCATAACTTCATGTAGACGAGGCCCCAATGCTAGACTACAATACGGCTATTATCACAACTTCATGTAGACGAGGCCCCAATGCTAGACTACAATACGGCTTTTAGCATAACTTCATGTAGACGAGGCCCCAATGCTAGACTACAATACGGCTATTATCATAACTTCATGTAGACGAGGCCCCAATGCTAGACTACAATACGGCTATTATCATGACTTCATGTAGACAAGGCCCCTATGCTAGACTACAATACGGCTGTTATCATAACTTCATGTAGACAAGGCCCCTATGCTAGACTAAAATACGGCTATTATAATAACTTCATGTAGACTAGGCCCCTATGCTAAACTACAATACGGCTAATATCATAACTTCATGTAGACAAGGCCCCTATGCTAGACTGCAATACGGAAATGATCACAACTTCATGTAGACGCGGTCCCTATGCTAGACTACAATACGGCTATTATCACAACTACATCTAGACGAGGACCCAACGCTAGACTACAAGACGGCTATAATCACAACATCATGTAGACGAGGCCCCAATGCTACAAGACGGCTATTATCACAACTCCATCGTCGCCCCATTTGACAGCTTCATAAATACACCAAAAGTTAAAGGACAACTCCCGCCACTTATGGCATTGATTTTAAATATACTTCGTCTGCGTTGCCAGATTTTTAAGCATTTATGGCGCCAGCAAGCTTAAATGAAATAATAACACGACCTTATTTAAACTATTCAGAAAGCAACAAAGAAATAAAAACAGTAAATGAAAAATAAATGAACAACATTGTTAAAACGAACAAGATTGATTTATGATGGAACGTTTCCAAAGTCTGCCTCCATTTCTTCGTTTTAGTTACAGCCACGTTTGTTATAAACTCATCCTTTATTGTGAAATGATGATGGATGATATTACTTCAATGATTTTAGTATTGTATATTTTAAAACAAAAACTATTTAAACTTTAAACATGAATAGAAACTAAAGATACTTGAAGTGGTAGTACAAAGATACATGAAGTGGTAGTACAAAGATACATGAAGTGGTAGTACAAAGATACATGAAGTGGTAGTACAAAGATACATGAAGTGGTAGTACAAAGATACATGAAGTGGTAGTACAAAGATACATGAAGTGGTAGTACAAAGATACATGAAGTGGTAGTACAAAGATACATGAAGTGGTAGTACAAAGATACATGAAGTGGTAGTACAAAGATACATGAAGTGGTAGTACAAAGATACATGAAGTGGTAGTACAAAGATACATGAAGTGGTAGTACAAAGATACATGAAGTGGTAGTACAAAGATACATGAAGTGGTAGTACAAAGATACATGAAGTGGTAGTACATGTGGTGTACACAAATAGGTCTTGATGTAGAATTATATAGATCGCTAATGAAAGTTGTTCGACATTGGTTATCGTTAAAGATGGCGCCTCCCTACTTGCTGTGTGGCAAGTCACTGATGCATATTTATGGATCAGCGGTAAAAAAAAGTAAAGTATTCCGTCGGACCAAATTGATCCATAAGGCCGGTGAAGAAACGTTCACCAGTTTCCGTGGCCACTAGGTGATTGTGTGGTCAGCACTATGCACAACCGCCTTTACTTTACTTTAACTACGCACAGCCGCATTTTACTTTACCCTAACTAATGTCAGGTACCCATCAGAGCTGGGTAGACTCAGGGACACCCTCAAATCCTGGGAACAAATCCTAGCCTTCACCAGGATTCGAACCCAGGACCCTTGGATCGCCAGTCGAACGCGCTGCCGCTTGGCTAACTACCCCATCAGCAGTACATATAGTATTGGTAATTCTTTACCTGCGTTAGCTCACGAGTTTTGGGCTGTTATAGGAACGATTTTCAAATATCCATGCCAACTTCGCACGAATATAGTCATGAAATGTCTTGCAAATGATATTTAGGCTTAGACAAAAAAAACATAAAAACGAAGTTTTTATTATACTCCCTTTATTTGCAAACTAAGTTTACCATCATGTAATTACATAATTGATTGACTAGTGCAAATGAAACGTACAGAAAAAATATCTGTGTCGCAAATCTCAAAAATATCTCCTTACTATGTATGAATTGTTCTAAAAATAATCTTAGCGCATAATTTTTTTTTAGCTTTGCGCCGAAAAAGTATAAAAAGTTGCACAGGCATTTTTAACGCGAAATCAAAATTGTTCTTATACTTTCTTTTTAAGAAATAAATATTGTCATAAGTGTAGTATTATTAAGTTGTTTTAACTGAAAATTTGATAGGATGTATTGTTAGGCGCCACAAGTCTGCTGTCCAAATTTCAGCTCGATCGGACCACGGAAAGTGTTAGAAAAAAATCGAAGCCAATTTTTGCACCATTGCAGACAGACAGACAGACAGACAGACAGAAAATGCAACTTAAAATAAAGAGAGTAAAAAAAATTTATATTTTTAAACGCGATTTTTTAGTGTTTTTTTTTAGTAATTTAACATAAACAACAGCATTTTGGCATTTTTGTCTTGTGACTTCACAGGAGAAGAGTTACCATCCCTAACCTATAAACTAACCGATACTAACCAAGCGCTATTAAAATTTCATTCATTTTAATAGCGCATGTTTAGTATCCGTTAATTTTATAGGTTAGGTATGGAATCCCCTTGACGACAATGGCCGAAATAACTGCTATATTAATAGTAAAGAATCACGAAAAAAAAATTTTTTTTCTAAGTCTAAATATCGTTTGCGAGACATTTAATTACTTGATTTGTCCGAATTTGGCATGGATTTTTAAAAATCTTTCACAGAGAACCAAACAACTCGTGGGCTAACGCAGGTAAAGAATTACCATAGCCTACTTTTAACCAAATAAAAAAAAACTCCACTTAAAACAGAACTAATTTGGAGAAAAATATCGCTCTAACTGAATTAAGCACACACAGAGAAATACACAAATACATTCAGTAAGACATACACTCACTCACAAGAGACATAAACATAGACACATACACATACGTTTACACAGCCATACACACAGCCTCATTTATGCACACACACGTGCATACAAATGCACATTCACACATAATCACACAGATATACAAAGACAGATTACACACTCGAACACATACACATATATGCACACAAACACATATGTTTAATATCAAAAACTAAAAATTGTAATACCTGTATATATTGCACATGTTAAATCTAAGATTAAAAAAATAAATATTTAAGTACAATAATATGGAAGTAATAAAACTAATTAGTACAGTATTTATTTAATACTCATTGGTCGAATTAGGGGTGTGAAAAGCATTCTTACAAGATGACTTTCCAATAATTAGTGTAACAGGAAGATAGTAAGGTATTAGCACAGGAAAATAGAATATAAAGGCAACATTAATTTTCTTGATTGGCTAATAAGGAAACATGAATATGTATGAGACTCAAATATAACATTTATGTCCACAAGCAGAATTAGTAGGGGAAAAAAACGTGGATTCAACAGCAGTTTTGTTAGAAAAATATTTAAAGTAAAGACTTTAACAACAGCTAGTGTAGCTAGTTTAGCTTGGATAGCTTGAGTGGCTAGTTTAGCTTGAATAGCTAGAGTGGCTAGTTTAGCCTAAATAGCTAGAGTTGCTAGTTTAGCTTAAAAAGAGTTTTAAAGAGTTGCTAGTTATTTAATCATTGTTTTCAAATCCACAAAACTACTTTAAGGGGTGTAGAGGAGGAGGGTGGTGTAATGGCTCAACGCTAGTCACGATTTGCTGAAAACTTGACTTTCATTCACTCAAAGGATATTTAGATTTGTGATGTAGACACAATCCACAAGTATAACTTGGTCATCGGTATAATCTAAAACGCTTTCTTTTCAAATACAATGTATATGAATATAAATACTGCCTAATCTTAATCTAATAAAGGCAACATTGTTTGTGTAAACTAAATGACGTCTTACAATCTAATAAAGGCAACATTGTTTGTGTAAACTAACTGACGTCTTACAATCTAATGAGAGCAACATTGTTTGTGTAAACTAACTGACGTCTAACAATTTAATAAAAAGCAACATTGTTTGTGTAAACTAACTGACGTCTTACAAGCTAATGAAAGCAACATTGTTTGTGTAAACTAACCGACGTCTTACAATCTAATAAAAGCAACATTGTTTGTGTAAACTAACTGACGTCTTACAATCTAATGAAAGCAAAATTGTTTGTGTAAACTAACTGACGTCTTACAATTTAATAAAAAGCAACATTGTTTGTGTAAACTAACGGACGTCTTACAAGCTAATGAAAGCAACATTGTTTGTGTAAACTAACTGACGTCTTACAATCTAATGAAAGCAACATTGTTTGTGTAAACTAACTGACGTCTTACAAGCTAATGAAAGCAACATTGTTTGTGTAAACTAACTGACGTCTTACAATCTAATGAAAGCAGCATTGTTTGTGTAAACTAACTGACGTCTTACAAGCTAATGAAAGCAACATTGTTTGTGTAAACTAACTGACGTCTTACAATTTAATGAAAGCAACATTGTTTGTGTAAACTAACTGACGTCTTACAATTTAATGAAAGCAACATTGTTAGTGTAAACTAACTGACGTCTTACAATCTAATGAAAGCAACATTGTTTGTGTAAACTAACTGACGTCTTACAAGCTAATGAAAGCAACATTGTTTGTGTAAACTAACTGACGTCTTACAAGCTAATGAAAGCAACATTGTTTGTGTAAACTAACTGACGTCTTACAATCTAATGAAAGCAACATTGTTTGTGTAAACTAACTGACGTCTTACAATTTAATGAAAGCAACATTGTTAGTGTAAACTAACTGACGTCTTACAATCTAATGAAAGCAACATTGTTTGTGTAAACTAACTGACGTCTTACAATTTAATGAAAGCAACATTGTTTGTGTAAACTAACTGACGTCTTACAATCTAATGAAGGCAACATTGTTTGTGTAAACTAACTGACGTCTTACAATCTAATGAAGCAACATTGTTTGTGTAAACTAACTGACGTCTTACAATCTAATGAAGGCAACATTGTTTGTGTAAACTAACTGACGTCTTACAATCTAATGAAGGTAACATTGTTTGTGTAAACTAACTGACGTCTTACAATCTAATGAAAGCAACATTGTTTGTGTAAACTAACTGACGTCTTACAATCTAATGAAGGCAACATTGTTTGTGTAAACTAACTTACGTCTTACAATCTAATGAAGGCAACATTGTTTGTGTAAACTAACTGACGTCTTACAATCTAATGAAAGCAACATTGTTTGTGTAAACTAACTGACGTCTTACAAGCTAATGAAAGCAACATTGTTTGTGTAAACTAACTGACGTCTTACAAGCTAATGAAAGCAACATTGTTTGTGTAAACTAACTGACGTCTTACAATCTAATGAAAGCAACATTGTTTGTGTAAACTAATGAAGGCAACATTGTTTGTGTAAACTAACTGACGTCTTACAATCTAATGAAGGCAACATTGTTTGTGTAAACTAACTGATGTCTTACTATCTAATGAAGGCAACATTGTTTGTGTAAACTAACTGACGTCTTACAATCTAATGAAGGTAACATTGTTTGTGTAAACTAACTGACGTCTTACAATCTAATGAAAGCAACATTGTTTGTGTAAACTAACTGACGTCTTACAATCTAATGAAGGCAACATTGTTTGTGTAAACTAACTTACGTCTTACAATCTAATGAAGGCAACATTGTTTGTGTAAACTAACTGACGTCTTACAATCTAATGAAAGCAACATTGTTTGTGTAAACTAACTGACGTCTTACAAGCTAATGAAAGCAACATTGTTTGTGTAAACTAACTGACGTCTTACAAGCTAATGAAAGCAACATTGTTTGTGTAAACTAACTGACGTCTTACAATCTAATGAAAGCAACATTGTTTGTGTAAACTAATGAAGGCAACATTGTTTGTGTAAACTAACTGACGTCTTACAATCTAATGAAGGTAACATTGTTTGTGTAAACTAACTGACGTCTTACAATCTAATGAAAGCAACATTGTTTGTGTAAACTAACTGACGTCTTACAATTTAATGAAAGCAACATTGTTAGTGTAAACTAACTGACGTCTTACAATCTAATGAAAGCAACATTGTTTGTGTAAACTAACTGACGTCTTACAATTTAATGAAAGCACCATTGTTTGTGTAAACTAACTGACGTCTTACAATCTAATGAATGCAACATTGTTTGTGTAATTGTGTAAACTAACTGACGTCTTACAATCTAATGAATGCAACATTGTTTTTGAAAACTAACTGACGTCTTACAATCTAATGAAGGCAACATTGTTTGTGTAAACTAACTGACGTCTTACTATCTAATGAAGGCAACATTGTTTGTGTAAACTAACTGACGTCTTACAATCTAATGAAGGTAACATTGTTTGTGTAAACTAACTGACGTCTTACAATCTAATGAAAGCAACATTGTTTGTGTAAACTAACTGACGTCTTACAATCTAATGAAGGCAACATTGTTTGTGTAAACTAACTTACGTCTTACAATCTAATGAAGGCAACATTGTTTGTGTAAACTAACTGACGTCTTACAATCTAATGAAGGCAACATTGTTTGTGTAAACTAACTTACGTCTTACAATCTAATGAAAGCAACATTGTTTGTGTAATCTAACTTACGTCTTACAATCTAATGAAAGCAACATTGTTTGTGTAAACTAACTGACGTCTTACAATCTAATGAAGGCAACATTGTTTGTGTAAACTAACAGACGTCTTACAATCTAATGAAGGCAACATTGTTTGTGTAAACTAACTGACGTCTTACAATTTAATGAAAGCAACATTGTTTGTGTAAACTAACTGACGTCTTACAATCTAATGAAAGCAACATTGTTTGTGTAAACTAACTGACGTCTTACAATCTAATGAAAGCAACATTGTTTGTGGAAACTAACTGACGTCTTACAATCTAATGAAAGCAACATTGTTTGTGTAAACTAACTTACGTCTTACAATCTAATGAAAGCAACATTGTTTGTGTAAACTAACTGACGTCTTACAATCTAATGAAGGCAACATTGTTTGTGTAAACTAACTGACGTCTTACAATCTAATGAAGGCAACATTGTTTGTGTAATCTAACTGACGTCTTACAAGCTAATGAAAGCAACATTGTTTGTGTAAACTAACTGACGTCTTACAATCTAATGAAGGCAACATTGTTTGTGTAAACTAACTAACGTCTTACAAGCTAATGAAAGCAACATTGTTTGTGTAAACTAACTGACGTCTTACAATCTAATGAAAGCAACATTGTTTGTGTAAACTAACTTACGTCTTACAATCTAATGAAAGCAACATTGTTTGTGTAAACTAACTGACGTCTTTCTATGTAATTAAAGCAACATCGTTTGTGTAAACTAACTGACGTCTTACAAGCTAATGAAAGCAACATTGTTTGTGTAAACTAACTGACGTCTTAAAATCTAATGAAAGCAACATTGATTGCCTTAACACAACACTGTTTAATTAGCATTTTGTCAATATGTAGGGCCTACATTTTCTCATTTTGACCGAGGGGGGAATGTTGGTCTGCTTGGCTCATCATTAAATTGATAAACATCGAAGCCTCCAAGAGATGTGAAGATTTTGAAAAGAAAAATTTAAAACTTCAACAAGCTGCTCTATAATATATCAAGTTCCGCTTTTAAATCATTTTGGTAAAGAGAATTTAATTAAAACAACATTACAGTGTTTTAATGACAAGGCAGTCCTTGGTATTTTGTGACAAGCACAAACTGTGAAAGTTTTTATACCCCCGCACCAAAAAATAAAAAAAAAGCATTGTTTCGTAAATTTGCTGCTACCCTCCTGAAATAAACAGTTTTTACAGGGATTTAGACCCACAAGTAACAAAATGACACAGTCCAACACACTGCCGCTATGCCACCGCGACTCAGACAAATTATTGCCCCTTCTCCTTTCAACCGTGGCATCCAATCGCCACGTGCTCAAAATCATGTGACTTTAAGGTTACAACACAGTTACTTGCCCCTTTTGATGTACACTTCCCCTGTAGACTTACGCTAGTTTTATTTAACAAGTGTTTTGTAAAATAGTGTTATATAAACCCCGACTATCATATGAACATTTTATCATATTTCAAGGTTTTAGAAAATATATCGTGTACGAGCTAAGACCTCTTATTACTTACTAAGCTCTTTTGGAAATAGGACATAACCGATTTCATCCACTAGACAAACACTTGTATCAATAATGACATGAATCTGCAGTAATTCATTTTGTTCAAATGTGAAATATAATAATATAAATAATATAGAAAATAATAATATATACATTTCACTAGATTAACATTTTATTATATTTTACAAAACCATATCATAATACACTAACCGGTCTGATATTTCAAATACTTGAGCATAAAATCGTACACAAAAAAAAAATGCCGTGTCAGTCATTGTCTGATATTATTTATTATTTAAAACATATTTTTTATTTTCATCAAAAATAGAGGAATTTTACATATGTCACGTGATATGGAGACCCCATGACGTTAATGTCCAAATGCTCTATTGCTTAACGTGGATAAAATAATTTGAGGGAATATATTCATTACTGATCTTCATTTTTATAGATATCAATGGTGCATAGTGATGAGTAGATTCGGTCGAGCATGTCCAATTTGACGGCCCAGTCTTGCAAGGAGTTTAGAGTTCATGCCGAACCTTGGTGTTGTGTCTATGTTTAGAAAGAGCGTAGATTTCGTTTTCCGAGCTCTAAAGTGGTAATCTCAGCTGGCATTCATAATTACAGATTAGTGGGGTTCAAGTCTGGTGCATAGATTCACATACGTACCCTTGGGCCTCAAATCTGGTCAAGTTTGTAAACCACAATAGGCTTCTATTAGGAGTACACCATGGGGCTAACGCACATGGAAACAACCCCTGTTGCGCGTCCGATATTTCATTGCTCAGTCGAGAGCCACCGCGACTCGGTGGGGAGGAATAAATGTATGCAACCGCCCGTCTCGCAAGCTTGGTGCCTGGATGTCCAAGCCTATGGTATGGAATGTGTTCTACCAGGCGACAGTACAGGAATACAAGCGAGCCAACACGTGAACGATCTGTAAGAATTCCACAGGGGGGAAGAAGCAGAATAGTGCATGTGATTGCGGAGACCGTACCCCATGTTACGCGGCACGCCATATCGTCGATTTAGTCTTATAATATTACTATCTCTCCTCCCACTGAATTTATCCACGATAACCAAATAAAATTTTGTAACGTAAGCGATTTATGTATTTTAAATCAATGGAATGGAATACGGTTCAATTTGTATTTACTTACAGGAAAATTTGACACATGGAAACCTCCCTCAGTGAATATTTAGACAAACGTAGAGATCTCCTATAGACAGCGACTCAAGGTAAACATATATTGAAATCATATGTTGTTTAACTGTCAAAATAATCACATATTGTAGAGACTAGAACAATTACTAGCACATGTACAAGTAAACCATGCCAGTTCGAACAAATTAATTCCAGAAGAAAATGTTTATATAAACATACTGTCTAGTAGAGTGCGGAGGTAATTGTATTTGACGGGCTGAGAACAAAATAAACCCAGAAGAATCAGAAGAAACCTTTCGACTCCTCTTACCACACCAACCCCTCCTATCCTAACCCTTATACAATATACTTTGCCGTTTTAATCCACATGTGATACAATTTTAAACCAATCAAAAATCATTTAGATATTTTTTTACCTGTACTACCTGCAAAGACGTGTTTTTTAAATGCATTAATTTCATTCCTTGTATTGTAATATGTGTGAATGCTTTTTGTATGTGTGAATGTACTGTCGTATGTGTGAATGTACTGTTGTATGTGTGAATGTACTGTCGTATGTGTGAATGTACTGTCGTATTTGTGAATGTACTGTCGTATTTGTGAATGTACTGTTGTATGTGTGAATGTACTGTCGTATGTGTGAATGTACTGTTGTATGTGTGAATTTATTGTCGTATGTGTGAATGTACTGTCGTATTTGTGAATGTACTGTCGTATGTGTGAATGTGCTGTCGTATGTGTGAATGTACTGTCGTTTGTATGAATGTTCCTGTCGTATGTGTGAATGTGCTGTTGTATTTATAGCATTCAGTTTACTGTTGTATGTTTGAAGGTATACTTGGGTATATGAATGTATTTTTTATAAGGGTAAATGTATTATTGATTGTGTGAATTTATTTATTGTATATGAATAAATTATTTTATTGATTGTGTGAATATATTATGTATATATGAATAGATAAGTAACTTTCTATGTACAGTGTACGTGTGAATGTATTATTGTATGGCTGGATGTACGTGTGAATGTATTATTGTATGGCTGGATGTACGTGTGAATGTATTATTGTATGGCTGGATGTACGTGTGAATGTATTATTGTATGGCTGGATGTATGTGTGAATTTATTGTTTAATGAAAACAAAGTTTGATTACTAAAAGATTAATATCATGAATGAAACCAATGACGAAATACCCCCCCCCCCCCCCATTCGACCTGCCGATGTATTTAGATGAACATTTACATTTATAATTTCCTTTTTTGGGTTAGAAAAAATATTTCTTACTGAAAGAAAGAAAGGGAGAGATTGGACCAATAGAAACAATCTTGGTTGTCGTTCTACGCAGAAAAAAATCAATTATCTCCTCCTTACGCTCAACTCCCTCCATAAAATGTTTAATCAGGTTGTTGCTTGTTTCTTTTTTCTTTCGCGGTGATTGGGGTTGTTGGGAGAAGGAACAGCTCAAACAGCTTTAGATGGAAGGTTTTGATGAACCGAAGAATAACTGTTTTCATTCATTCTGGCTTTAGACCTTCTCTTTCCCTCCCTCCCTTCCTCCCTCGCTCCCTCCCTCCCTCCCACCCACTCCCACTGAACCCAAATAAACAATTTTTTTAAACTGTAGGGAATTGAAAATGTTGTAGGAAATGGATGAATATTTCACTTGAACAGTAGAATACAATAACAATAGTATTGTGGTGTATTTAAAAAGAAATATAATTTCTTTTCAACTCGACCAGCTTTACATTTTTAGCAATTCAAATTTTACATTTTCGCGGGGGGGGGGGGGGGGGGGGGGGTAAGCGTGAATTCTGTCACTGACCTACATGCGCCAGAACAATGTGAAAAATGAGTGCAAGGATTAAAATGTAATTGGAACCAATGTTTACATTACAGGTTCTCTAACAAAACCAGCCGTTAACACGCATGCGTGAATATTTTCAATATCTGTAACGATTTCTGACACTACTTGTACATGGATTTTTAGTTTTAGGAGATTCTATTGTTATAATTTTCTTTTTTTTTAAAATAGATTAAGACATCTAGAGTCTACAAACATTCAAAGAAAATATGTATATTTCTTTTCTCACCAACATTTATACAGATAAATAGCCTACATTTTCATTTTTCTGTAAATGTTGGTTAAAAGTCTTTATTTTCCTCTTTTCACCAACAATTAAAGATAAATACTTTATTTTTATCTTCTCACTAACATTTACAGATACATACTTTATTTTTATCTTCTCACTAACATTTACAGATACATACTTTTTTTTTATCTTCTCACTAACATTTACAGATACATACTTTATTTTTATCTTCTCACTAACATTTACAGAAGAATGCTAGTCTTTATTTTACCATTCACCATCAATTAAGGATAAGTTCTACTTGTTCATCTTGATTTTAACATGCAGAGAATTTTTTTTTTCTTGCAGAACCATTTTAAACTTAAATCCATCAGTTAAAATTTTGGTTCGAACTTCAATGAGCTAATTGAAAGAAAGGTAGATCTAAAACATTTAATTTGATAAAAACTCAGATAAATTAGTAAGTAACCTTAAATTGAATAAAGACAAAAACCAACAGAAGGTGTGATTTAGTGCGTTGGATTAAACGTTAATGTTTGGAACGAAAGCCCAAGTGACTTTAATTAGTTGAACATTTTAAATGTGGGTTTTCTTTGAACATAAAGGAGATTAATTAAAAGCACATTTTTCTTTTGAATTGAAAGTTGAATCAGTAAACATAATAGAAAAAGTGTATGTGTAGTGTTAAATTGAATATGAGAAGACAAATGACTTATACATATATTACAATAAAAAATACACTTATTTTATTGGCAGACCAAAGCAAACCCAATGTAAAGAGTAAGTTGAGAACAAAAATGTATGCGTAAAATCATTTCTTCATTTTATTTATTAGTATTTCGTTATATTACGTGTGCAAATTGGTCATTGTTTTGTGTCCAATTTTTACGGGACCTGATTTACTGGTCAATGTTTACTAATTAGTGTTTGCTGCTTAATAATTATTGGTTTTAGTTGTCAGGTCACTGTTTAGTTTCAATATTACTGGCACATATTCAAAGGTCAGTGTTTTCTGTTTGGTATGAAAATTCCTAGTAGGCCTACTCCTTCTATACAAGAAGCTCACAACCTCTTAAAAAATTCCCACATTTGCGTAATGGCTTAAACGAAACACTTATTAAGACAATTTCATTTAGTCACAGCTGGAAAATACCTGTTAGTGTGACAAGAACATATCTACCAATGTGACTGGAACATAGCTACCAATGTGACTGGGAAATAGCTACCAATGTAACTGGAACATAGCTATCAATGTGACTGGAACATATCTATCAATAGGACTGGCACATAACTACCTATGTGACTGGAACATAACTACCCATGTGACTGGAACATAGCTACCAATGTGACTGGAACATAGCTACCTAAGTGACTGGAACATAGCTACCTAAGTGACTAAAACATAGCTACCTAAGTGACTGGACCATAGCTACCTAAGTGACTGGAACATAGCTACCTAAGTGACTGGAACATAGCTACCTAAGTGACTGGAACATAGCTACCTAAGTGACTGGAACATAGCTACCTAAGTGACTGAAATATAGCTACCTATGTGACTGGAAAATAGCTACCAATGTTATAGGTGTAGTACTAGCAGAGATTCCGAATCCAATTGTAATTGATTTGATGGGATGTCACTATGTGATGAACTGAGATTTATAATGATGTTTTGTCGGATGGGATGTCACTATGTGATGAACTGAGATTTATAATGATGTTTTGTCGGATTGGATGTCACTATGTGATGAACTGAGATTTATAATGATGTTTTGTCGGATTGGATGTCACTATGTGATGAAGTGAGAATTATAATGATGTTTTGTCGGATTGGATGTCACTATGTGATGAACTGAGATTTATAATGAAGTTTTGTCGGTTGGGATGTCACTATGTGATGAACTGAGATTTATAATGATGTTTTGTCGGATTGGATGTCACTATGTGATGAACTGAGATTTATAATGATGTTTTGTCGGATTGGATGTCACTATGTGATGAACTGAGATTTATAATGATGTTTTGTCGGATTGGATGTCACTATGTGATGAACTGAGATTTATAATGATGTTTTGTCGGATTGGATGTCACTATGTGATGAACTGAGATTTATAATGATGTTTTGTCGGATTGGATGTCACTATGTGATGAACTAAGATTTATAATGATGTTTTGTCGGATTGGATGTCACTATGTGATGAACTGAGATTTATAATGATGTTTTGTCGGATTGGATGTCACTATGTGATGAACTGAGATTTATAATGATGTTTTGTCGGTTGGGATGTCACTATGTGATGAACTGAGATTTATAATGATGTTTTGTCGGATTGGATGTCACTATGTGATGAACTGAGATTTATAATGATGTTTTGTCGGATTGGATGTCACTATGTGATGAACTGAGATTTATAATGATGTTTTGTTGGTTGGGATGTCACTATGTGATGAACTGAGATTTATAATGATGTTTTGTCGAATTGGATGTCACTATGTGATAAACTGAGATTTATAATGATGTTTTGTCGGATTGGATGTCACTATGTGATGAACTGAGATTTATAATGATGTTTTGTCGGATTGGATGTCACTATGTGATGAACTGAGATTTATAATGATGTTTTGTCGGATTGGATGTCACTATGTGATGAACTGAGATTTATTATGATGTTTTGTCGGTTGGGATGTCACTATGTGATGAACTGAGATTTATAATGATGTTTTTGTCGGATTGGATGTCACTATGTGATGAACTGAGATTTAAAATGATGTTTTGTCGGATTTGATGTCACTATGCGATGAACTGAGATTTATATTGATGTTTTGTCGGATTGGATGTCACTATGTGATGAACTGAGATTTATAATGATGTTTTGTCGGATTGGATGTCACTATGCGATGAACTGAGATTTATAATGATGTTTTGTCGGATTGGATGTCACTTTGCGATGAACTGAGATTTATGATGATGTTTTGTCGGATTGGATGTCACTGTGTGATGAACTGAGATTTATAATGATGTTTTGTCGGATTGGATGTCACTATGTGATGATGTGAGATTTATAATGATGTTTTGTCGGTTGGGATGTCACTATGTGATGAACTGAGATTTATAATGATGTTTTGTCGGATTGGATGTCACTATGTGATGAACTGAGATTTATAATGATGTTTTGTCGGATTGGATGTCACTATGTGATGAACTGAGATTTATAATGATGTTTTGTCGGATTGGATGTCACTATGTGATGAACTGAGATTTATAATGATGTTTTGTCGGATTGGATGTCACTATGTGATGAACTGAGATTTATAATGATGTTTTGTCGGATTGGATGTCACTATGCGATGAACTGAGATTTATAATGATTTTTTTGTCGGATTGGATGTCACTATGCGATGAACTGAGATTTATAATGATGTTTTTGTCGGATTGGATGTCACTATGTGATGAACTGAGATTTATAATGATGTTTTGTCGGATTGGATGTCACTATGTGATGAACTGAGATTTATAATGATGTTTTTGTCGGATTGGATGTCACTATGTGATGAACTGAGATTTATAATGATGTTTTTGTCGGATTGGATGTCACTATGTGATGAACTGAGATTTAAAATGATGTTTTGTCGGATTGGATGTCACTATGTGATGAACTGAGATTTATAATGATGTTTTGTCGGTTGGGATGTCACTATGTGATGAACTGAGATTTATAATGATGTTTTGTCGGATTGGATGTCACTATGTGATGAACTGAGATTTATAATGATGTTTTGTCGGTTGTTTCAAAAGTTTCTTATTGAAACATCTCTTTTTGGAAGTCATCAACCCAAAAGTTTATTTATACTTTGATTGAGTAAATATTTCAATCCCATCCATCTTTTACTTTTATATTTGTATGCCATTTAAGCCATTTATAAATGACATTATTGAAAGTAGGACGGCGAATACCTAACGATGGACCAAGGAGCTTGTCTAGAAAAGAGCATCCCAAAATGATTTTTTGTAAATGTTGGTCTCATTATCGCGATGTTGTAGCAGTACAACCGTTTCAGACATTTCGTTCTAAGGATACATTGTGTGTGACATTAGAACACAGCTACAATCAGTCTGGATAATCATGTGAACATTACATATATGTTTTATGTTATTAATATTCTAGTATAATAGGGTATATGCTATTTATATTCCAGTATAATATGATATATGCTATTTATATTCTAGTATAATATGGTATATGTTATTTATATTCTAGTATAATATGGTATATGTTATTTATATTCTAGTATAATATGGTATATGTTATTTATATTTTAGTATAATATGGTATATGTTATTTATATTCTAGTATAATATAAAAATATATTATTTATATTGTAGTATAATATGGTATATGTTATTTATATTCTAGTATTGGCGTTGTTAAGATGTTAATTGGACTACTTGAACGCGTTACTAAGCACAAGTAGTTTGTGTTTGAAAAACGTTTGATATTGACCAATCATTTGTCAACTGTTATGTAATTGTGGGAAGCTCCAGTACTTTTTAATTTTCAATCTTTTCTTATACATTACAGACGCTCCTTAAAGAAGATGTTTGCGTCCTACGCTCATCAATAAGCTGGATCGCTTTCACTTTTGCTAGACCATCACTTTGTTCTACTTATATCTAGAAAACATCCTATCCATGCGTTACACTTCAGCACTTAACAATTTGAAGTGGAAAGTAATGTGATAATTTTGTTATTTCATAGCGCAAGACTTGCCACTGTCTCTACGACCAAAATCAACCAGTCCCATAATTTTGTTTTATCGTTCGATAACATTGACAGGAAAATAACTCTACGGGGTAAAGAATGAGAACCAAATGGGAACGTTAATTATTTAGAGTATACTTCCGGTTCAAGGTCATTTCCTAGGAAAGCTACAGTAATTGCATCATACTTACACAATTTTATAGCTCAGCGGTGACCTAGAACAAAAATTGAGCTCTAAAATGTCTCAAAGATTGACCGTCCATTAAGACGATACTGAAGCAAGCAAGATGGTGCTTAGCCAAATCTAGGGAGATAAAAAATCGATTTCATTCCGGCAGCAGGCCTGCTGAATTTGTTGCCTGAAGGCAACGCTAGAACTTGGCAAGAAGCATGGATTCCAAAAAAAAAATATTTCATTCTGACTTTTCCAGATTTAAATACATTAAATTATGACTGAGTTGTAAACTAAAACTTGTGGAAATAACAAATTGTATAAACAACTATAGTGTTATCACGACTTCATAGATGATTAATTCATCTATTTTAATGCTATAAGTGGATACACTAATAAAAAAAAAAGCTTTCAAAATATTAGTTTTAAAGTCAATATAAAAATACTTGAGGAGAAAGATAACTAGGGAAGGAATACTCGGCTGATAAAAACTAGTTGAATCTTGTTGATAACAAGTTCAAACATTTCTAAGCCTCGGTGTTAAAGTCTTATGGAATATTTTATTACGATCCATGATCAAAATCTAAATCTCGTTTTACTTCACAGTAATATATATATATAGGCTTAATAATATATATAGAAATAGATATATATAGATAAAGATACATTCCTATCTATCTCTCTATATGTCTCTGACTATGCCGTAACTGCTTCACAAAAATTCAAACTCACACACCGTATTATGACATCATGGTCTTACAAACATAAACACACATACACACTAGGAACATAAACACACATACACACTAGGAACATAAACACACATACACACTAGGAACATAAACACACATACACACTAGGAACATAAACACACATACACACTAGGAACATAAACACACATACACACTAGGAACATAAACACACATACACACTAGGAACATAAACACACATACACACTAGGAACATAAACACACATACACACTAGGAACACCAGGTTTAGCTTCCGTGAAAAAAGGTTTATGATGAAAATTTCCAGACTTAAGGAATTTGCGGCAGAAACCTTTCAAAACACGTGCGAAAACAAATAAACACGTGTGGACAGCTCCACACCTAGAGTGTACATCTCCCCTGTGAACAAACTGAAGGCAAAGAACAAACACACTGACTAGACATAAAAATAACAAACTAAAACTTGTTAAAGAAATTAACACAGTCTTACTTTCGATTCGTCAATATTTCCACTTTCAACCTTAGCGCATGTGTAAAGAACATAAGCAAACTGTAAATAAAATACCTACACGTTCAATAGTAAGCTACACTTACAAACACAAGGATCAGTTTTTCAATGGAGATTGTATAAAAGCCAAGGGGAAAAAAAGAGTTTAACGTATAAGTTATAAGCCTGAAAGAAAGAGTTTAACGTATAAGTTATAAGCCTGAAAGAAAGAGTTTAACGTATAAGTTATAAGCCTGAAAGAAAGAGTTTAACGTATAAGTTATAAGCCTGAAAGAAAGAGTTTAACGTATAAGTTATAAGCCTGAAAGAAAGAAAAAGCTAAGATATTATAATCTAAAACTGACTTGACTATAATAGCAGTTCTCAGTAGGCACAACAAGGCTTGCAAGAAGGGAAGGTCGGGGAATAATACCACAAGGCGGGGCATGGAGGCAAATAAAGAGTAAAGAAAGGGTTCAATAGCGCACGACAGGAGGGCAAATAGTGAAATGTAATGTAGCACATTATAGACAATTCTTAGCTATTTCTCAGTATCAAACAAAATGATTAAGAACTAGATCTAATATTTGATCTAATTATCAACATTGGAAATTTAAAGTACATAAAAAAAATATTTCTATATTGTATATTCTAATTTTCTGAACAAAAAAATTATATCATCCAGTTAAGCTAAATTAGAAATTATTCTCAAAAAGTAAGTTAAAAAGCACTGATACAAAAATCCTAATATTAATAGCATGTTAAAAAAAATTAATGGAAAGTCAAAATGTTAAAAATTCAAGTACAGTTTAAAATGTCAACAAATCCATATTATATTAAAGACATTTAAATTTTAAATTTAGTAACAATATATCTTCAAAGGTATATCTATAATGTTAATGCAAATTGTAATTAAAGAGCTGTTAACCTTCTATGTTAAATAATTGTCTATACAGCTATTTACTTTCACACTTTAACAAAAAATCCTTTCTTGGGGGAAAAAGTGTATCTAATCAAATCTAATGGAAGACTGTTGATGGGTCAGTGGCGTAGCTAGAGGAGGGGGAGGGGGGGGGGTCCCAATTCGAAAGTCCCCCCGGGCCCCTACTTGAGGGACCCCAAAGGAGTGTATTTTTGTTCTTTTTCTTATGTCATAATGTCGAATGTCAAAATGCAGGGGCCCCTAAAGAGGCCAAGCCCCCCGGGCCCCCAAATCCCTAGCAACGGCACTGTGATGGGTGTTGTGTGGACGAGGGTAAGTGTTGTTTGTTTAGGGCGAGACTAATTTTTTACAAATAAATTGGCTACATTCTGTAGATGATTTTATTAATGAGTCTATGAATGTATCTATAGTATTTAAAGCTGTTTGCATAGAAAGTAGTTCAAGAAAGCAAAACTTAAACTAAAGTATCTGTAACCCGGTAGTTGTGGATTCAACTCGGTTACACGTGTGGTGGAGGTTTCAACTCACACCCTTGGCTTCGTTGGTCTGGAGGTATCTTTTGAAGTCGGATGGCAGCCTCTACTGTACTTTTGCAAATTTATATTTGACACCCTTCCTTAGACGTGGCTTCGTAAACGTCTAAGTCTAACAAACAATGTCACGTTCTGACCAAACAGTAACCAACGCTGTTGTCTTATGAGAGAAAACTGGGTGACTTTATTCAATGGTAGCGGAAAATGGCTAGCAATAATAATACAATGATGAAGGTAAACTATTAGCAGATGCAGGCAATTCATCAACAAAATGCAAAACTTCGTGACGAAACTGGCATATAAAATGGTGGATCAAACAATCTGAGTAGAACAATATTTACAATAGTTAGATCTGACTTCTAACTAAAATGAAAGTGTGTCTTCTTATGAGACTGGCGCTAGGACTAAATTTACAGCGAACAGTTTCAACTTATATAGCGGACATGAAGAGGGGGAGTGTAAACTATACCAATGGTTTGACATCTGGTACTAAATTTTGAGATCAACAGAAGGATCTCCCTGGCCTTAGAAAGTCGCCCAATTATGGGCCATTTGCAGAAGGCGAGAGCTATGCATAAAAATGTCAATGTCCACCGTTGGCGATCAGAAAAAATGATATCAACTGGAATTATATTTCCTGAAACAGTGACAAGATAAGGTAGGAAATATATGGTCACCCAGGAAGGTGGAAAACGGGGGGCGGGGCGAGAGGGCGCGATATTCACGAGACTATGTGACCCTTGATTGCAATCTGGACACTGGTCGTTAAATTCGTACGCCATTCAAAGTTGGAGGGAGATGATTCCTATCTTAACAGGTAAGGGGGGATAACCACGTCGCGGGTGGAAAAGGTGACACGGGAAGGTGGGGGGGGGGGGGAGGGCGGTATAGTATCATTTTACTTGGCCGGGAAACCCCGCTATATGGGAACAAGGTAATATACTAACATTTACAAACAACATTTATATTTCTAAACCCTCTCTCTCTCTCTCTCTCTCTTACGCTTAATCAAAATAATGTACATATATTCCTAATCCATACATGGTTGTGAAGCTAATACATTTGTTATAAACATTGGCAGTTATAAAATTCGGCCTATGTGACGACCGATTCGTTTCCATTCGTCACAATATCCCCACCAACAAAAGTTCTTATCTATGATAAGAACTGTTAATAAACGCTATTACGAGAACAATCGCGAGATTATACACCCCAAAAGTTACAAGTCTATAACAAAAACTAAGAGATAAATTGAGATACTTACAGATTTATGATAATGACAGAAGATATATACAATAAACCAGGAGGGCTTCTTAGTCCTTTCCCGTTTTGTTTGCAATAGAGTGGCGGTTGAGGAAGTTTGATAGGCAGTTTTCGGGTCCTGGTATGTACGGGGTCAAAGACAGAGACTGTCGCATTAGTCGGCGGTTAAGATTTTGCCTGAAGCCATGAATGAGAAGGGTCGGTAATCTGTCTGGCCATTTAGTCGATTGGCACACTACACTCAGGATATAAGCGTCCTTATACCGCGACCGGGGGAGGGGACCTATTAGGTCTTTTGACACCCGTTTAATGGGAATATCCCCCACTGGGATCTCACCTAACGGTACAGGTGGAGTGAGGCGTTTTTTTGTCATGACTTGGCCCTGGTGACCCGAAGATACAAATCTTATGCTGTCACCCGACATACCGGGCCAGAAATAGTCATGTTTCACTTTTTGAACAGTTGACGTCTGTCCTTGGTGGGCTCCTATATGAAAGTCATCGGCTATGTCTATTACCTGGGGCTTTTCATCTTGATCAGCGCAAGGCTGTCTATAAAGAAGGTTTGCTTTAAAGAAAACATAAGCTGTTCTAGAATCGCGCAAGCTTGTTTGGTTTTTTTCTCTAACTGAATTTAGGGAAAAGTCTTCCTGCTGAGCTTTAATAAAATCTTGGTGAGAGGGCGGAGGCTCTACTGTAGAGTCCACTGTCTCGGGGCGGGCTTGGGTGATAACCGGGGTCAGGATCATAGGGGTCTGTGGGATAGCTAGAAAAACGTACTTGCATCCCAAAATAACATCATAAACTAGGTCTTTCATGACCGCTGCATTTATTGTTCCACGCACAAAAGGAGAATTTATGTGAATACGCGCAATGGGAAGATTCTGGACGGGTGCAGAGAGGGATGGCCCTCGAAGGTTTACAAACTGACCCGTAAGGTCGCCGGGTCGTATCCGCGAAGCGGAAACAATGGAGTCGTATTGACAACCACTATCAAAGTGACAAGTTGCTGGTTCCCCATTCAGTTCAACCGTGTCTGTTTCTTTGGGGCCATTGTGGCTCCCAGGGGTAGGCGAGGTTTTCGATTCATCAATCAAAGTCACCTGAGTTTCTAACTCATTAGTGCAAGTAGCTAAGGTTCCCAAATTATAAATGGGTGTCATTAGATTTTCCGGCTCCTCAGAGTCGGTTTGGACTACAACGGAGGACATGCGGGCCTGTGTGGGGCGGTCTCTCCTATCACTCGGAAAAGGGTTTGAGTGCTCTAGGCGGTTGCTCCCTCCATTTGTTTGATGGTAGGGGCGTAGCGTTTGCTGATTTTCGTGCTGGGGCGGATAGCGATGTGAGTTTTTCTTATCTCTAGGCCCGTTGGGGCGTCCTGCCTGGGGTTTATCAAGGCGGGGGCGTGGGGGGTGGGTTGTCAGATTTTCCTCTTGGTGAGCTGTGGCGTAGCGATCCGCTAACTCTACCAATTTGTTAAAGGTACCCACCTTACGTTCGTCCAGGAACACTTTCATTTTATAAGACATATTATATCTCAATTGTTCTGTTAGGACTAGCTCGGCTAGTCCTTGAAATGTTTTTTCATGCGATGCGAGTTCTACCCATTTGATTAAATATGAATTTAGCCTGTCTGCAAACTGAACATACGTCTCTCCTTCTTTTATTTGTGATTCTCTAAATTTCCTATTGTATGATCTAGCCGTCAATTCGTACTTTATCAGTAGCGCATTTTTCAATGTTTCATAACTGTCTTTGTCATTAGAAGGAAGTTTGTTGTAAACCTCATAAGCTTGGCCTCTTAGAGACTGAACTAAATGTCTAACCCATAGTTCTTTGTGGACATTATGGTTTACAGCTAAATGTTCATACCTATTAAGGTAGACGTCAATGGTCTCTAATGACGGGTCAAAAATGTCAGGTGTGAAAAAGTAGTATTGGGGGGTAAATGAGTCATTTGAGTGCTCTGTTGAAGTTTGAGAGGAAGGGGAATTCGGAGTGCACATACCGGGGGCCGCTAATTCTGCCTGTCTTAACTGTATTACTTTCTCAGCCTCAATTTGGGCCAACCTAATTTGCATTTCTTTTTCTGATTCAATTTTTAACTTTTCTTTTTCTGATTCAATTTTTAACTTTTCATTTTCGGACTCCATTTTTAACTTTTCTGCCTCCCTAAACTCAGCGACCTGTTGCTTAATATATTCTAACATCTCATTACCAGTGAGGTTAGCGGCCTCAGCTTCTTCTCTAGCAACACGTTTAATGCTTACAATATCGGCCATGATATTCTAACTTCTAAATTATGCTAAATTGCCAATGATATAACAAATATAAAAGGATCACTTACCCTTCAGCCTTCCTAATTTGAATTACAGAAATAATCCATATCACTAACACACACACACACTTATACACTATTCACTAATGTCACTAGAATGTTAGAATGTTTTTAATTCTGTCTTGTGGACTTCGGTAACTATTAGCTGTGTTGTCTCACGGTGGCGTTGAAGCTGATCTACGGTGTCAGGTGGATAAACGTGTAGCAAAGGGTTGTCTACAGGGTTGTCTGGTTGGCAGTTGACACTCTTCAGGTAACAAGCAATGTTCAATGAAATGAGCAGGGTAGGTCTAGTTGACTTTCTTCAGGAGACAGGCAGTGTTTTGTGTAGGGGTTGATACAGGTTGTCACCGGGTTGTCAGGACAGTGGCTTTTCTGTTAGAGGTGAATAAGAGCCCCCAGCAAAAATACAATCAAGCTGGACCGCTTCAAATGGTGCCCAGATTCGAATCACCGGACGAGACCTCAATTATGTAACCCGGTAGTTGTGGATTCAACTCGGTTACACGTGTGGTGGAGGTTTCAACTCACACCCTTGGCTTCGTTGGTCTGGAGGTATCTTTTGAAGTCGGATGGCAGCCTCTACTGTACTTTTGCAAATTTATATTTGACACCCTTCCTTAGACGTGGCTTCGTAAACGTCTAAGTCTAACAAACAATGTCACGTTCTGACCAAACAGTAACCAACGCTGTTGTCTTATGAAAGAAAACTGGGTGACTTTATTCAATGGTAGCGGAAAATGGCTAGCAATAATAATACAATGATGAAGGTAAACTATTAGCAGATGCAGGCAATTCATCAACAAAATGCAAAACTTCGTGACGAAACTGGCATATAAAATGGTGGATCAAACAATCTGAGTAGAACAATATTTACAATAGTTAGATCTGACTTCTAACTAAAATGAAAGTGTGTCTTCTTATGAGACTGGCGCTAGGACTAAATTTACAGCGAACAGTTTCAACTTATATAGCGGACATGAAGAGGGGGAGTGTAAACTATACCAATGGTTTGACATCTGGTACTAAATTTTGAGATCAACAGAAGGATCTCCCTGGCCTTAGAAAGTCGCCCAATTATGGGCCATTTGCAGAAGGCGAGAGCTATGCATAAAAATGTCAATGTCCACCGTTGGCGATCAGAAAAAATGATATCAACTGGAATTATATTTCCTGAAACAGTGACAAGATAAGGTAGGAAATATATGGTCACCCAGGAAGGTGGAAAACGGGGGGCGGGGCGAGAGGGCGCGATATTCACGAGACTATGTGACCCTTGATTGCAATCTGGACACTGGTCGTTAAATTCGTACGCCATTCAAAGTTGGAGGGAGATGATTCCTATCTTAACAGGTAAGGGGGGATAACCACGTCGCGGGTGGAAAAGGTGACACGGGAAGGTGGGGGGGGGGGAGGGCGGTATAGTATCATTTTACTTGGCCGGGAAACCCCGCTATATGGGAACAAGGTAATATACTAACATTTACAAACAACATTTATATTTCTAAACCCTCTCTCTCTCTCTCTCTCTCTTACGCTTAATCAAAATAATGTACATATATTCCTAATCCATACATGGTTGTGAAGCTAATACATTTGTTATAAACATTGGCAGTTATAAAATTCGGCCTATGTGACGACCGATTCGTTTCCATTCGTCACAGTATCGTAGAAAACAAAAGTTAAGTCCGTACATTGAAAAGACATTCACGTGCATATGTCTGTTAGTTGATGTATATTTGTACTCTGTGTGTTGATGTGTATTTGCACTCTGTGTGTGGATGTGTATGTGTACTTTGTGTCTTGATGTGTATGTGTACTCGGTGTGTTGATGTGTTTGTGTACTCGTTGTGTATCATGAAGAACATTTCCTTGAAACTAGATATATTGAGGAAACCTCCTTTAGTTGTGTATTTGTCCTGAAGGTTTTCTCAACAAAAGACATTTATTGGTAGACACAGACTTGAATCTTGTACTTTAAATGACTTATTGTTGTTTTATATTCCTGGAGTTACAATCGAAGCATAGTTGAAGATTTTAATGATGTTGTTACGTTCTAATGTTGTAAATTTATTCAATGTTGTGGCTAGAATTTATTTGTGTAAACTAGTGTTATATTTTAGTTGGCTTTAAAAAAAATATTTAGATAACACAGTGTATCTTTGAAAAGATTTTTAAATCAAGTTAAGTTATTTCATTGCCTTTTTTTATAAATATGCTTTTTTTTTACAAACATTCTAACCGCCATTTTTAATTGACTATAGATCGAAAACGCAAAACATACATAAAACGAATAACATTTGGCATCATCTAAGTGATAACTGATCTGTTAAATGTGTGCCATGTGTACAGAAGCCTGGCTATGGATGAGGAAACGTTAAATTGGTTGGCCACACAATCCCCTTTAAATGCCATGGCCTCCGAAGGTTACGAAGAGTGTAAACCACCGATACGTTAGCATATGCGGGTTGGTGAACGATGACAGATAGATGATAGATAGATGATAGATAAATGATAGAGGGATGATAGATAGATAAATGATAGATAGATAGATGATATATAGATAGATGATAGATAGATAAATGATATATAGATAGATGATATATAGATAGATGATAGATAGATGATGGATAGATAAATGATAGAGGGATGATAGATAGATAGATAAATGATAGATAGAAGATAGATAGATGATAGAAAGATGATGGATAGATAGATGATAGATGATATATAGAAGATAGATAGATGATATATAGAAGATAGATAGATGATAGATGAAAGAAAGATAGATGGTAGATAGATGATAGATATATATATAGCTGATAGATAGATGATATATAGATAAATGATAGATAGATAGATGATAGATGGATGATATATAGATGATAGATAGATGATATATGTATAATAGATGGATGATAGATAGATGATAGATGGATCATAGATAGATGATAGATTTGATACATAGATTATAATTAGATGATAGATAGATGATAGATATATAGATGATATATATATATATATAGATTATAGATATATAGATGATAGATAGTTAGATGATAGATATATAGATGATAGATAGTTAGATGATAGATAGTTAGATGATAGATAGATGATAGATAGATGATAGATAGATGATAGATAGATGATAGATAGATGATAGATAGATGATAGATAGATGATAGATAGATGATAGATAGATGATAGATAGATGATAGATAGATGATAGATATAAATAGATAGATGATAGATAGATGATAGATAGATGATAAATTGATGATATATAGATAGATGATAGATAGATAGAGGATAGATAGATAGATGATTGATAGATGATAGATAGAGGATAGATAGATAGATGATTGATATATAGATATAAATAGATAGATGATAGATAGATTACAAAGATAACACATGAAGCTATTTGGTATTTCTTATCTTGTATTCACTAGAGTTACATTCTTTGTTGAATTATATAATTAGAGATATCAGAGATGAGTTTATTATAAATATAACTGGAATCATTACATTCTATACCGTTAAGATCAATTTAGAAGCTTATGATTAATTGGGGGGGGGGGGAAGGGGGTATTTTATACACCAAATAAAATAGCTTCATATATTAAAATTCTGACCAATGAAGTTTGAATCTTCTTGATCTGTAGAGGCACTCCAAAATTTGTTATTTAATAAGCCTTATGATACTTATGTTCCTGAAGGAATGATGTCTGTGTATTTGACATCATTGGGTAACAGTACTAGCAGCCACAATTTCAGCTTGTTGTGGGTATTCTTTTATTTAATGTAAATTTGTTGTATTTAATGTAATCTGACTAGTTTTTGTTATGAATTGTGGGCGACTGTTTATTATATTATGCATTATGATTGAAATTTCGAAAGTGGTTTTAAAATACTTTATAAAACTAATATTGTATGAAATCTTTAATAAATAGAAATACACTCTTTCAACTGTGTGATTATATTGGAGCTTTTGACTTTTCTATCGTTTAGTAATAAAATATTGAAGTAAATAATACCATCTAATCTTATATATTACAGACGCTTCTTCTATATAGAAGATTATTGCGTCCTACGCTCATCCGTGGTCCGAGTCTAGTCTTGCATATTATTTATTATTATCTTATACATTACAGACGCTCCTTTTATAAAGAAGATTATTGCGTCCTACGCTCATCTGAATTTTATGTGAAAAACATTTACAGCCCGCTCCTACAACGTCATGGCACCTCTGTGGTGGAACGAACTCCCAATCAAAATAAAACAAGCGGACAATTATGACATTTTGAAAACAAGACTGAAGCAATCTTATTCGATTTATTTTATTTAAATATTGTCAATGTACAGGATATTTGAAAACTAACTGTTATGAATTGCGCTATATAAAATATGTAATTTGTAGTAACCAAAATGACTCGTTTTGAGTTTATTGCAAAGACCAAAAAAAAACAACACAAACATTCGTGTGTTTATTTCCCCTAAAATTTCACGAATTTTATAACAAGATTGTCAATTAACTTAATTGCATTCCTGTACAAATGAACATCAAGCTGTTAACGCTAGTGAATTTTTTTCCAGACATGGCAGTAAATACTCAGCTATAACCTTCACCCAGAATACATAAATACTAATTATTGGTATAATTTATGGATAATGTTGATACCTGTTTAAAACTACGGACTCAGTGTCATAATTAGGCAAAAAATACTTTGTCGAACTGCCGTGACACTTGAGAAATAGTCAGTTAAATATTAAACGTTTAGCAAGTGATGGACTCTTTATAGAGCGTTCTCAGTAGGCGGAGCTTAAGTTTTTTTGTGTAAATTTAGTGACGTATTTGTGTAAATATAGAACCCACTTGAGGTACAAACGTAACGTGGTGAAAGTAAAGTACTTCTTTATCATGCAAAATTCACATCTGAATATTGGCTATCCTACTCAAAAATAAGGAGGTAAATAGTAGTACTGTAGATTAATTGATTAATGTGATTAGGCTAGGGCCGGCTAGACCTATTTACACTTTCAATTTCACTTTATAGGCCTACACTTTTAATGTTTCGTAGGTTAGGCTACGATGTCAAGTGATATTGTTGGTGAATAGGCTATCTAGTCAAGTCACTATTAGGCTCACATCGTCTATGATCTATGTCTATGATAATAATAAAATAGCCTATTTTATTTAACATACATAATACAGCTTAAATCTTAATAAGACTTAAAACACAACACATCATTTAAAAAAAGCTCGAGCCTATATGAAATTTTATTAATACAGCGGCCATATTTAATTGTACACCATTACTCAAAGTAAACACAAATCACGTGCTTTTTGTCACGGGATTGCAAACGCCCTATTAGACTGAATAGATTGTTTAGATGATAGATTGAAATGTTTATATATATTTCTTAGTTTATATATTATTTTATTGTATTTCATTTATGTTATAAATTAGGACAATTTTTCTATAGAGTTATATAACTTAGGGTCATTTGTGTTTTAATCTATTAGTTTTTAAGTTAGTTACCAATTACAATATATATTTTCACAGTTTACAATAAAATACTTTAGAGTGGCGTTATCGTTTTCCCATTCTGTTTATTTCATTTAAAAACTAAATAAACTTCCAATCTAAAAAGTAATAATCTTGCATAACAACTTACTTATCTTATTATGTGTTGTTACCTATTTTAAAGGGTTCTTGTAAATCTTTAATCTCTTTAAGTATTCTCTCTCTCTCACCCTCCCACTGTTTACTCTCTACCCTCCCTCCCTCCATCGTCCTCATTGACCAACTGGCTTGTTGCAATGTCACTCTTCAGGTCAGCGACACTATTGACTAAAGTCTTCCTACCTAATTGTCTTAACTTATTCTCTAGTACCAAAACCAAAAGAATAATACAACAATTGTCTAGGTACATGCATTCTCTACAAGTACTACAGCTACACGACAGTTTAGTGGTACCTTATAACAACAACAAGAGATTATCCTCAGCAACTGTCCAGTTAAGAAATCAATATGCTAATGGACACATCCTCTCTTCTTCGGAATGTCCAGCCAGTCTTATAGTAACATCCACTTTCAAACCCGGTAGCAGCAACCTTGATGTATGTAACTCTAAAGACATCGAACAATGACCAGCCAATGACTTAATCACCACGATTGATCTAGTCAATGGTATCGCCTAGCGAATTGCCTCAATTTCTCACTAAAGTCACTGGTTGCAATGGCGAACTAGGCTTTAAGGCAAACGATTTTTGGGGAAATGGTGAGCACGCTACGAGCCCGCGCTTCACATTTAGCAAGCCGTGAGTGAAGTCTGCTTAAAGAAAAAAATGTTGAAACATTATCACCTTTTTGCTCATCACAGGCAAAATGAGAATGTAACGAGACGAAAACTGAATGTTCTTTTGTGAGAAAATGTTTTGTAATAAGTTGAATATTTTGTATATGTATTGTGTATTTATATTTATGTATTTTACATTATATGAGTAGAAACACAGTCATTTCAAGTGTTTGAAAATGTACAACAATGGTCAAATTATCTACTGGTGGGTTTCAAATATATACATATAGACACAGAAACAGATATTGAATACACATACTTCTATAGGCTACATTTTGTTTATATAAAGCTATAGTAAGAATCTCTACAATCAAAGGCTATATTTTGTTTAATAAAGCTACAGTAAGATTCTCTCTTATCAAAGGCTATATTTTGTTTAATAAAGCTACAGTAAGATTCTCTCTTATCATAGGCTATATTTTGTTTATATAAAGCTACTGTAAGATTTTCTCTTATCAAAGGCTATATTTTGTTTAATAAAGCTACAGTAAGATTCTCTCTTATCAAAGGCTATATTTTGTTTAATAAAGCTACAGTAAGATTCTCTCTTATCAAAGGCTATATTTTGTTTATATAAAGCTACTGTAAGATTTTCTCTTATCAAAGGCTATATTTTGTTTAATAAAGCTACAGTAAGATTCTCTTTTATCAAAGGCTATATTTTGTTTAATAAAGGTACAGTAAGATTCTCTTTTTATCAAAGGCTATATTTTGTTTATATAAAGCTACAGTAAGATTCTCTTTTTATCAAAGGCTATATTTTGTTTATATAAAGCTACAGTAAGATTCTCTTTTTATCAAAGGCTATATTTTGTTTATATAAAGCTACTGTAAGATTCTCTTTTTATCAAAGGCTATATTTTGTTTATATAAAGCTACAGTAAGATTCTATTTTTATCAAAGGCTATATTTTGTTTATATAAAGCTACTGTAAGATTCTCTTTTTATCAAAGGCTATATTTTGTTTATATAAAGCTACTGTAAGATTCTCTTTTTATCAAAGGCTATATTTTGTTTATATAAAGCTACTGTAAGAATCTCTCTCACTGACGGCTTTATTTTGTTCCTGGTAGATTTACAAAAATCGGAACTCACTCGACAGTTTCATTTTGAGCATAAAATAGTCAAGCAAACCATCGCTGAACTAATGGCCTGTTGTTATTCACAAGGGGCTGGGGTATGCAAGGAGGTCTGAACAGAAAGACAGGGGAGGCAAATACACATTGTACAAACACAAAGAGAAAGGGCAGAAAACTCTGAATAAATTCTATAAAAGGAAAAGTTTGCTAAAAAAAAAAGCAGAATAGATTGGAAGAAACACTGAAGATTACAAAATTCAGTATTGGCAATGAAAGAAGTGAGTTTTATTACAAGCTAGACTCTGGATAGAGGAAAGAAGTTTTATTACAAGCTAGACTCTGGATATAGGAAAGAAGTTAGTTTTATTACAAGCTAGACTCTGGATAGAGGAAAGAAGTGAGTTTTATTACAAGCTAGACTCTGGATAGAGGAAAGAAGTTTTATTACAAGCTAGACTCTGGATATAGGAAAGAAGTTAGTTTTATTACAAGCTAGACTCTGGATATAGGAAAGAAGAGAGTTTTAATACAAGCTAGACTCTGGATAGAGGAAAGAAGTGAGTTTTATTACAAGCTAGACTCTGGATATAGGAAAGAAGTTAGTTTTATTACAAGCTAGACTCTGGATATAGGAAAGAAGAGAGTTTTATTACAAGCTAGACTCTGGATATAGGAAAGAAAGCTACACGACGAAACAGTTAGGGAAGAAGAACCAAATAAAACTAACTGTAGAAATATAATGGGGGTAAATGTTAAGAAGGTATTTGAGATGTATCCAATGTTGTAATTAAATCGGCATGTAAATAAACTGAGTGAGGAGGAGACTAAGTCAGTAAATAAACTGAGTGAGGAGGAGACTAAGTCAGTAAATAAACTGAGTGAGGAGGAGACTAAGTCAGTAAATAAACTGAGTGAGGAGGAGACTAAGTCAGTAAATAAACTGAGTGAGGAAGAGACTAAATCAGTAAATAAACTGAGTCAGTGAGTAGACTAAGTCAGTAAATAAACTGAGTGAGTAAGAAGACTAAGTCAGTAAATAAACTGAGTGAGTGAAGAGGAGACTAAGTCAGTAAATAAACTGAGTGAGTGAGGAGACTAAGTCAGTAAATAAACTGAGTGAGTGAGGAGACTAAGTCAGTAAATAAACTGAGTGAGTGAGGAGACTAAGTCAGTAAATAAACTGAGTGAGTGAGGAGACTAAGTCAGTAAATAAACTGAATGAGTGAAGAGGAGACTAAGTCAGTAAATAAACTGAGTGAGTGAGGAGACTAAGTCAGTAAATAAACTGAGTGAGGAGGAGACTAAGTCAGTAAATAAACTGAGTGAGGAGGAGACTAGGTCAGTAAATAAAATGAGTGAGGAGGAGACTAAGTCAGTAAATAAACTGAATGAGTGAAGATGAGACTAAGTCAGTAAATAAACTGAGTGAGTGAAGAGGAGATTAAGTCAGTAAATAAACTGAGTGAGTGAAGAGGAGACTAAGTCAGTAAATAAACTGAGTGAGTGAAGAGGAGACTAAGTCAGTAAATAAACTGAGTGAGTGAGGAGACTAAGTCAGTAAATAAACTGAGTGAGTGAGGAGACTAAGTCAGTAAATAAACTGAGTGAGGAGGAGACTAGGTCAGTAAATAAACTGAGTGAGGAGGAGACTAAGTCAGTAAATAAACTGAGTGAGTGAGGAGACTAAGTCAGTAAATAAACTGAGTGAGTGAGGAGACTAAATCAGTAAATAAACTGAGTGAGTGAAGAGGAGACTAAGTCAGTAAATAAACTGAGTGAGTGAAGAGGAGACTAAGTCAGTAAATAAACTGAGTGAGTGAAGAGGAGACTAAGTCAGTAAATAAACTGAGTGAGTGAAGAGGAGACTAAGTCAGTAAATAAACTGAGTGAGTGAAGAGGAGACTAAGTCAGTAAATAAACTGAGTGAGGAGGAGACTAGGTCAGTAAATAAACTGAGTGAGGAAAAGACTAAGTCAGTAAATAAACTGAGTGAGTGAGGAGACTAAGTCAGTAAATAAACTGAGTGAGTGAGGAGACTAAGTCAGTAAATAAACTGAGTGCGTGAGGAGACTAAGTCAGTAAATAAACTGAGTGAGTGAGGAGACTAAGTCAGTAAATAAACTGAGTGAGTGAGGAGACTAAGTCAGTAAATAAACTGAGTGAGTGAGGAGACTAAGTCAGTAAATAAACTGAGTGAGTGAAGAGGAGACTAAGTCAGTAAATAAACTGAGTGAGTGAAGAGGAGACTAAGTCAGTAAATAAACTGAGTGAGTGAGGAGACTAAGTCAGTAAATAAACTGAGTGAGTGAGGAGACTTAAGTCAGTAAATAAACTGAGTGAAGAGGAGACTAAGTCAGTAAATAAACTGAGTGAAGAGGAGACTAAGTCAGTAAATAAACTGAGTGAGTGAAGAGGAGACTAAGTCAGTAAATAAACTGAGTGAGGAGGAGACTAAGTCAGTAAATAAACTGAGTGAGTGAGGAGACTAAGTCAGTAAATAAACTGAGTGAGTGAAGAGGAGACTAAGTCAGTAAATAAACTGAGTGAGTGAGGAGACTAAGTCAGTAAATAAACTGAGTGAGTGAGGAGACTAAGTCAGTAAATAAACTGAGTGAGTGAGGAGACTAAGTCAGTAAATAAACTGAGTGAGTGAAGAGGAGACTAAGTCAGTAAATAAACTGAGTGAGTGAGGAGACTAAGTCAGTAAATAAACTGAGTGAGTGAAGAGGAGACTAAGTCAGTAAATAAACTGAGTGAGTGAGGAGACTAAGTCAGTAAATAAACTGAGTGAGTGAAGAGGAGACTAAGTCAGTAAATAAACTGAGTGAGTGAAGAGGAGACTAAGTCAGTAAATAAACTGAGTGAGTGAGGAGACTAAGTCAGTAAATAAACTGAGTGAATGAAGAGGAGACTAAGTCAGTAAATAAACTGAGTGAGTGAGGAGACTAAGTCAGTAAATAAACTGAGTGAGTGAAGAGGAGACTAAGTCAGTAAATAAACTGAGTGAGGAGGAGACTAAGTCAGTATGAACTTCAGACAATGGTATCTCCGTTAGACAAATTTGATCCATCGTTTCATTGAAGACGTACCGAAACTCGTGGGTTCGAATCCTGTTGAAGGCTAGGGTTTGTCTCCATGTCTGGGTAGTGTCCCTGATTCTACCCAGCTCTAATGGTTACCTGGCATTAGTTAGGGAATACAATAACTTAAGTTGATCCGCATATTGTCTTGTGTAGATCCCCAATTTGAGATAAAGTATTTCTCTAATACAAAGACTAATTTGTCACTCCAAACAATGTACATACAGCAAGCGTCTCTCCAGTTTAAAGTCTCTAAATATTTTGTCCTGACTATGCCAATATCCCCCAAAGGATTTCAAAGGACATAATCTGTTGTAGGCAATACGTTTCAACTTGTTTAAAGTGAACCACGGTCCCATCAGAGAATGCCCTTGATATATTGTAGGCAATGACAATGCATTTCAAATTGTTTAAAGCAAACAAATATGCCCACCAGGTAATGACTAGGCGATGCTTTCAAGTTATGTAATGCTAAAAAATCTCCCAGCAGAGCATGCCCACTATATATCTCCTCATTGATTCCTTTACTGTGTTATAAATTTAATAGATCCATCAGCCCCAGATTTCCAGATACAGAAGACTCCACAAATGGCTTAGAAAAAATCAAATTAGTTCTATGCATGATTTTTTTTTTTTGCTTGGTTTAATTAAATTCAATCTGAGCGTACGATATAATGTTGGCAGCATTATACAAATAGTTTATTATTTTTATATCAATAAAACGAACAAATAATGAAAACAAAATTTTTTTTTGTTGACTTTATTATTAGCTGTATATTGTTCAGTTATTGGAGTTGTGTATCGTTGAGTTATTACAGCTGTGTATCGTTGAGTTATTCTAGCTGTGTATTGTTCAGTTATTGTAGTTGTTTTTTTTAATAGTTATTGCAACTGTGTACTGTTGATTTATTCTAGCTGTGTATTGTTGATTTATTCTAGCTGTGTATTGTTGAGTTAATCTAGCTGTGTATCATTGATTTATTGAAACTGTGTACTGTTGAGTTATTCAAGCTGTATATTGTTGATTTATTCTAGCTGTGTATTGTTGAGTTATTCTAGCTGTGTATTGTTGAGTTATTCTAGCTGTGTATTGTTGAGTTATTGCAGTTGTGTATTGTTGAGTTATTCTAGTTGTGTATTGTTTAGTTATTCTAGCTGTGTATGGTTGAGTTATTCTAGGTGTGTATTGTTGAGTTATTCTAGTTGTGTATTGTTGAGTTATTCTAGCTGTGTATTGTTGAGTTATTCTAGCTGTGTATTGTTGAGTTATTCTAGCTGTGTATGGTTGAGTTATTCTAGCTGTGTATTGTTGAGTTATTCTAGCTGTGTATGGTTGAGTTATTCTAGCTGTGTATGGTTGAGTTATTCTAGGTGTGTATTGTTGAGTTATTCTAGTTGTGTATTGTTGAGTTATTCTAGCTGTGTATTGTTGAGTTATTCTAGTTGTGTATTGTTGAGTTATTCTAGTTGTGTATTGTTGAGTTATTCTAGCTGTGTATTGTTGAGTTATTCTAGTTGTGTATTGTTGATTTATTTTAGCTGTGTATTGTTGAGTTATTCTAGCTGTGTATTGTTGAGTTATTCTAGCTGTGTATTGTTGAGTTATTCTAGCTGTGTATTGTTGAGTTATTCTAACTGTGTAGGCCTATTGTTGAGTTATTCTAGTTGTGTATTGTTGAGTTATTCTAGCTGTGTATTGTAGAGTTATTCTAGCTGTGTATCATTGAGTTATTGTAGCTTTGTGTCTTTCAGTTATTGCAGTTCTGCTCATCACAAGTCCACTGGTCTATACAACAACAACAGAACATCACCCTCAGTATGGATGCTATACCTGCATACTTGGCCTGCTCTTGATAATTAAGTCTTCTGAGTCTCTGGCAGGAGTAGAATGTTCTGACATACTGAGGTGAACCGCCTACCACGTAGACAATATTCTGGTTGCAAAATGCGTTCTGATAAGGTGTTGGTGAAGCAAGGTAAGAAGACGATTCATCAACTCTTTCTTCATTAACATCCATTTTCTTTGTATGTCATTCAATACTCAAATGAAAATTGAAAAAAAGGTGACTATCTTTGATCGCGTAAAACAGCCGATCTGTGGATAAGTCTAGTCTTGTCTATTCTTGTATTTTCTTAGGGTTTTAAATTTCAACAGTGTTCTTGTCTAGTAAGGAAACCCAATCCATGTGCAAATGTCGCTTGAAAAGAGAAATAGAATGTATATTACTTCGTGATTTCATATGTAAATAGAAGAGTGTTTTTATCTTTGTGTCTGAGAAAGTAATCCGATTATTATTTTGTATTTCTAAGTTCTAATGTTTTTGTCTGATTTTACGATAATACTTTGTGATCTTCAAGTGTTTTATTACTGAAGATTTACTTGCAATGAACTTCTGATTTTGTTATATTTTTTTTTTTACATGGTGTGTCCTAGATATAAGATCAAGATTCAGGTATCGGTATAGGTGAAATCAATTCCGTGGTTTTGTTTTATGTTACATAGGCCCTATATAAATATAATGTGTAATTTCGTATGATATCATAGACTCTGTTACAGAGTTACAGTGACAGTGTCTGTAGTCTGATTCGGGTATATAGGCCTAGATCTAGTTATAATTTATAATATTAGAATATTATTATAAATTACTCATCAATACTTACTTATCATAACCACAGCATATTTTTCTGTAATATACCTCTCTATAATTGCGAGTGACTCTCTTCAAAACGAAAAGTTGAAAAATAGATATTCTAATTATTCTTGAATTAATGTTTTCAATATTCTATTGTCCTTGATTTTCTCACACTGGAAATATATTACTTAAAAAAACTATTAAAATTAACAGCGGAAGTCATACTTTTAAAGTTAAAAACTAGAACTTTTAGATTATGTGAATCAATTTAAATACCGATAATGCAAATATTAAACATGCTTATATCTTATGTTGGGGTACAGTAGCCGAGTGGCAGCGCGTTCGATTGGTGAGACAAGGGTCCTGGTTCGAATCCTGGTAAAGGCTAGCATTTTTTCCCAGGATTTGAGGGTGTCCCTGAGTCTACCCAGCTCTGATGGGTTGGCCTACATGACCTTAGATGGGGTAAAGTAAAGGCGGCTGTGCATAGTGCTGGTCACACAATCACCTAGTATGCCGTGGTCACGAAAACTGGTGAATGCTGCTTCACCGGTCCTAAGGATCAATTCTGTCCGACGGGATACTTTTTATATCTTATGTTACAGACACTCCTTCTAAAACGAAGCTTATTGCGTCCTACGCTTGGAATCACCTCCCACTACAGGTTCGCCTGAGCCCTAGCTTCGACACCTTTAGGAGCCCGCTGAAGACTGAAGACTCACCTATTTCGTTAGCAGTATTTGCGTATACATATTTACTTTATCGCCTGTTCGTTGTCTGTATTCTGTAACTGTCGTCAGCGCATATTACTGCCATCAACGGGATATGCGCTATACAAGCATTATTATTATTATTATTATTATCCGTTGTTTGTGTCTAGTCTTGCATTTTGATTTTCTGGTTTTCCTAACAATGCCCGAATGTACTTTTAGAAGAAAGAGAACTTTTATGCATTTGTTCTTGCATATAGGAAGAGAAAATTGTTTTTGTCCTTATGTTTATCTGAACATTGTAACAGAATGTTATTGTGTTTTATTTCTAAATTAGAATTTAATGCCTTATGTATTATTACTACTACTGTCCTCAAAGGTTTCTAAGTTTAGATATGCTCATGTTACAGACGCTTCATCTATACAGAAGATTATTGCATCCTACGCATGTTACAGACCCTCCATCTATACAGAAGATTATTGCATCCTACGCATGTTACAGACCCTTCATCTATACAGAAGATTATTGCATCCTACGCATGTTACAGACACTCCATCTATACAGAAGATTATTGCATCCTACGCATGTTACAGACCCTCCATCTATACAGAAGATTATTGCATCCTACGCATGTTACAGACGCTCCATCTATACAGAAGATTATTGCATCCTACGCATATCAGTAATTTGAGTCTAGTCTTGCATTTCGATTGTGATGATGTTATGTTGTTGGTTTCTTTGGTGGACAAGTCTTAATGAGACGTGAACTTTTGAACCCGAATGTTCGTGAACTTCCTGTTCTATTTTTAAACTAATAACAAAAAAAGCATGCTTTTGCTGGTGTTTGACAATTGATTTCAACATCGACGGCCAGTTATAGTCTTGTAGAATTATACAAAGGATACAATATTAGTTATGAGGAATCCGTCTTTAACATCAAAAGTGAACAGGCGATCATTAATACTCAATTGTTAGTCGCGTGACGTTAAATTTTTATTTGTTTACAAAATAAATGAGTCAAGAGTTGCGTTTTCTTGGTTATTGAAAAACAAAATGCGTAAATTCATAAAAACGAATAACAAAAATTCTTTTGCATTAAGCAATAAGTTTGATATTTTAAAAAGGTGATTATTCCCTTCTGACTTTCACAATACATTGTTTTGCTTTGTAAACATCTATTGGAAATGAAATAAATTTTAATCCCCAACAAATTTGAGTACAACCAGTAAAGTAGCACACAGACATTGTTTCGAATAAAATTATCGAATAAGAACGGAAATGTTTTTGCACGTGACCTTTTATGCATGCATACACGTTAAGACTTGTTCATTTCCTGCCGAATGCTACACGGAAAAAAAGATTTTTTTTCAGTTTTCTTCAATTGATGGGCCCTACAGAGGAAATGCATATTTTAGAAGGTGTCAAGCTTATGTTAAGTAGCTTTTTAGATTTACGTTCTTGTTATATTAAAATATATGTGAAATTTGAATGTTTATATTGTTAATGAGATTAACAACTTTAGTTGCTGGCTTATTATCTTATATAATAAATATTTATTGCACACAAGTCCAACGTGAATACATCTCCTTTATAGACAATTGCATTTAATGACTATTTAAATTTAAGTGACCAATTCTTATTTTTGTAGATCTTTGTTTAAAAAAATATTAAAGTTTTGAATTAATGTTAGTATCATGTTTCATAATGTGTTCCTTAAGTCTGTATTTAGCTTCAACGATTGAGGTTATCACGTGCAAGACAGATGTAAACAATTTTTCATTGTTTTAAGAAGAAAACTATTTTCTTTAGTTCTATGGTACCAGACAAAAGAAAAACATTCCCCATCCTGCTCTTCCAGTGTTGTGTGGCCCCTCATTCCCCATCCTGCTCTTCCAGTGTTGTGTGGCCCCTCATTCCCCATCCTGCTCTTCCAGTGTTGTGTGGCCCCTCATTCCACATCCTGCTCTTCCAGTGTTGTGTGGCACCTCATTCCACATCCTGCTCTTCCAGTGTTGTGTGGCACCTCATTCCCCATTCTGCTCTTCCAGTGTTGTGTGGCACCTCATTCCCCATCCTGCTCTTCCAGTGTTGTGTGGCACCTCATTCCCCATTCTGCTCTTCCAGTGTTGTGTGGCACCTCATTCCCCATTCTGCTCTTCCAGTGTTGTGTGGCACCTAATTCCCCATCCTGCTCTTCCAGTGTTGTGTGGCACCTCATTCCCCATTCTGCTCTTCCAGTGTTGTGTGGCACCTCATTCCCCATTCTGCTCTTCCAGTGTTGTGTGGCACCTAATTCCCCATTCTGCCCTTTCAGTGTTGTGTGGCACCTCATTCCCCATTCTGCTCTTCCAGTGTTGTGTGGCACCTCATTCCCCACCCTGCTCTTCCAGTCTTGTGTGGCACCTCATTCCCCATTCTGCTCTTCCAGTGTTGTGTGGCACCTCATTCCCCAACCTGCTCTTCCAGTGTTGTGTGGCACCTCAGTGGTGGAATGAACATCAAAACGTCACAGTCTAAAATATTGTTATTTAAAACGTATGATCTATTCTTAAAATATAATAATTAATGGAGTGCAAATTTAAAGAAACATCGAAATATATATATATATTTATATCTTTTTAGTAATGCATCAGTGAACCTCTAAATTATCAAACATAATGCATTATTGAACTTTTAAATTATCAAACATAATGAAATAGTGAACTTCTAAGTTATCAAACATAATGAAATAGTGAATTTCTACATTATCAAACATAATGAAATAGTGAACTTCTAAATTAGCAAACATATTGAAATAGTGAACTTCTAAATTATCAAACATAATGAAATAGTGAAATTCTATAGCCTATTATCAAACATAATGAAATAGTGAAATTCTATATTATCAAACATAATGAAATAGTGAAATTCTATATTATCAAACATAATGAAATAGTGAAATTCTATATTATCAAACATAATGAAATAGTGAAATTCTATATTATCAAACATAATGAAATAGTGAAATTCTATATTATCAAACATAATGAAATAGTGAAATTCTATATTATCAAACATAATGAAATAGTGAAATTCTATATTATCAAACATAATGAAATAGTGAAATTCTATATTATCAAACATAATGAAATAGTGAAATTCTATATTATCAAACATAATGAAATAGTGAAATTCTATATTATCACTCTGATAGAAAGAAGAACGTAAAGTGATTAGACAATCAGACATTGCATATACAATGTTTTATTATTAATCTCTAAGTCTTTCTTAGTTTAATTTCAATAGAATTATACTGTCTTTGTAAGTAAGACTGTAATACCTTATGTATTATTACTAGTGAAATGTTTCAAAATTAAGTTATGAAATTAATTGTGAAAGTTTACTTGTAAAAAAAAATCAGTTTTCTTTCTGAATTTCAAGAAAAAAATTTTGTTGTAATGTTTTTCTTAGTTATCGAACGAGTTCTGCATATGTTTTCAAACCCCTGGACGTAGGTTCAATTATTTCTTTTTTTTATGTTATTCTCTCAAAAATCAATTTAGTTTATGTTAATTCAGCCCAGACACTTTGGTTTGACAAGTAACTTTAGTTGTTTCAGTGTTTAGTAGACATCAAGAGATAGTGTTACACAATGAATCATTTATTGCAAATGATATATCATAAGACTATAAGAAGAAAACAACACTTACATTTTATAAACAATAGAAAACAGACAAAGTCAACACTTGGCTAAAAATAGACACATTATTTTTAAAAATAGATATTGTCTTAGGCTTGTGTTAAAGAATGTCTGCAGCATGTGTCAGTATGTTTTTGTGTGAGTGTGGATGTCTGAAAATGAGTGAGAAAAAGAGAGAGAAGGGATAACTGAGATGATATATGTGTATCCAGTGGCGTAGATATGTTTTGACGCTAGGGGGAGCGAACTTTAAAGAAAAAGGCTCCACTGTTAACAAATTTTCCAAATTAATAGAATAAAAAATAATTTGTATTTTACATATCTAGTAATTATAGCTAATTAGGAAGGGGGCTCTTGAACAGATATCAAGGCAAGAATACAAAAAGCAAGAGGAGCTTTTGCTATGTTTTATAATATTTAGAAATCAAATAAGTACAAAGACAAAATTAAGAACTTTTAAATATAGCGTAAAATTTATCCTACTGTATGACTCATCGATCAACACAAATTGCTTGCCTTTGTGAATAGCTGCCCACGAAGAATACTGAATATTAAATGGTATGAAAAAATTACAAATGCAACCGTATGCAAAAGGACAGCACGAAATCCAATAGAACAAGAAATACAAAAAAGAAGATGGAGATGGAGAGGCCACACACTGAGAAAACATACTGCAAATTTGACTATGCTCTTGCATGAAATCCAAGGGTGTAAGACGAAGTGGTAGACCCAAGAACACCTGGTGGAGAGAAGTAGAAAAGATCTAGAAGTTAGTCAGCGACAGGAAGTCATGGTAAGAAATTGTTAATGGCCTATGCTTCGCAGTGAGTTGATAAAGGCGAAGAAGAATAAGAATAATTCGTACATAACAAGTCTTACAATTATACCTTTTGCTCAGACAACTGTGTAATAGTGCTGTTTTTATTTCACCATCCACGATTCTTTAGAGAGCATCTATTGCAGATTTCCAGGATGCACATCTAGTATCGTATAACAAGTATTTAAAGAGTCAACGCTAATGTTTCTATTGGACTGTATTCTTATTCTCGTAATATCGAAAGTCGAGAAAAATTGCCAGAGAAAAATGTTTCTAAATATTTTTTTAGATATTCCAAAATAATAATTGAGTTTAAACGTTATTAACTTAAAAAAAGAGCATCAATAATACGTTTTAAAAACATTCTTTTCTTTTCTAATTATTTCCTTGCTGCTGTTAAAAGACCAGGCCAGACAGGTATACCATTAAACAAAATGAATTTCGTAAGAAAAAGTTCTACGCCTTCCTTATTTCTTTTCAAAAGTATGGGTATATTTAGCAACATTCTTGCAACCAGTTTGAGATCACTTCATGTATCAGACATATAAGGAAAAAGTCAGCATGCTACAAATCATAACATTAGCTTTCGGAGAGTAAACCAGCCAGTGTATATCAATTTCACTATCATTTTTCATTTATTTTTAAATATTCAAAAACACTGATATGGTGCCCAATTTCTTCTTCTGGAAAACTAGCCCGGGTTTTACAGTTGTATTAAAAAACAAGTAATAATCTGCTGGGTATTACACAGATGTGTCAATAATTGCATGAAGTCTTACACTATGTCACCTTCGTCCTCCACATGAGAGTAAAAGTAAATATACATGAAGGTGCCCATTCAGACACATTTATATTTTATATCACTTATTTCAATAGTGTCCAGGGTACTATAGATGAGGCAGCCCTTTACAGATCTGGATTGTCACTACTTCTAAGCAGGAGAGATTTACAGATCTGGATTGTCACTACTTCTAAGCAGGAGAGATTTACAGATCTGGATTGTCACTACTTCAAAGCAGGAGAGATTTACAGATCTGGATTGTCACTACTTCTAAGCAGGAGAGATTTACAGATCTGGATGGTCACTACTTCTAAGCAGGAGAGATTTACAGATCTGGATGGTCACTACTTCTAAGCAGGAGAGATTTTACTTAGCGCCTCACCACAAGTCATCCCTTCTAGTTTTTCTGAATTTTTTCACATTTTTTTTAAAGGGCCCCACTGTTTTCTTGAAAGGGTTCCAGTTTTTAATATTGAAAAAGTCCCCATTTTTTATCATTGAGAATGTTCCAAATTTTTTTCCTAAAATTGCCCCACATTTTATTCCTGAAAATAGTCCAACTTTGTTATTGAAAAGGCACGAGCTCGTTTTCTTGAAAAGACCACTTTTTAATTCTATATAAAAAAACAACACTTTAAAAGTGGAAAAGGTAACACATTTTATTCTAAAAACGGCTTCACTTTTGGGGAAAGGGTCCAACGGCGAAAGGCCGCCCTAACCCTAAGCTGCTTCCCCTATAGCTATGCTACTAGTGTACCCACGTGGGGGTCGGGGAATCGGGGGGGGGGGGAGGCGGATGGTCCAGAGAGGCTGCTGCCACCTACGTCATCAAGCCCATATCTCTCTCCTTTTTGTTTCCCAAAACTTTCGGTTTTTCGAAAAAAAGTTTTATTTTGTCAGAAATTAAAATCTTATTATTAAGAGTTATATAGAGTTAATATATTTGTGTAAAATGCAATTGTTAGCATTCACATTATTATACCTTTAAAATATTCTATAATATAATCTTATCCAAACGTTTGCTTCATGTAAAATATTTTAGAAAAAGAAATCAATGAAATTTGAAATAATTTGCCTAATCTATTTCCTTTTACTTTTGACTATTAAGAATAAAAGAAAACATTTGTTTTTCAACAGTTTAGGACCGAATTGTTTATCAATCTTTTCTTATAACCATGAACTATATCCCTACCGTGCTGTATATCTTAAATTAAGCCCCCACCCCCACATACTTTACAACATTTCCCCCCCTCCACTTTGCACCCACCTATGTACGCCTTATTTTCACTATTTGTCATCTACTTCCTAAAACCCTGGCCACGCCACTGAAAAATATTGCTTACCAGGTGAACCAAGTGTTTTAAAGGGGTGCATTTCCCTGGAAATAAATTTAACATTCTTTAAATGTTCGATCTAAATATTTAAAATAGGAATGTTACATCATAAAAATACAACAATGTTACATTATATTCATACAGCTATGTTACATTATATTCATACAGCAATGTTACAGCATGTTCTAACAATACTGTTACAACATGGTCCTACAGTTATGTTACACCATGTTCCTACAACAATGTTTCACCATGTTCCTTCAGTAATGTTACACCCTGTCTCTACAGCAATGTTACACCATGTTCCTACGGCAATGTTACACCATGTTCCTTCAGCAATGTTACACCATGTGTCTACAGCAACGTTAGAACATGTTTCTACAGCTATGTCACTCCATGTTCCTACAACAATGTTACACCATGTTCCTACAGCAAGGTTACACCCTGTTTCTACATCAATGTTACACCATGTTCCTACAGCAATAATACACCATGTTCCTACAGCAATGTTACACCATGTTCCTACAGCAATGTTACACCATGTTCCTACAGCTATGTTACACAATGTTCTCACAGCTATGTTACACCATATTCCTTCATCAATGTTACACCATATTCCTCCATCAATGTTACACCATGTTCTGACAGGTATGTTACACCATATTCCTTCATCAATGTTACACCATATTCCTCCATCAATGTTACACCATGTTCCGACAGCTATGTTACACCATGTTCCGACAGCTTTGTTACACCATATTCCTCCATCAATGTTACACCATATTCCTTCATCAATGTTACACCATATTCCTTCATCAATGTTACACCATATTCCTCCATCAATGTTACACACTATTCCTTCATCAATGTTACACCATATTCCTCCATCAATGTTACACCATGTTCCAACAGCTATGTTACACCATGTTCCGACAGCTATGTTACACCATGTTCTGACAGCTATGTTACACCATGTTCCGACAGCTATGTTACACCATGTTCTGACAGCTATGTTACACCATGTTCCGACATCTATGTTACACCATGTTCCGACAGCTATTTTACACCATGTTCCGACAGCTATGTTGCACCATGTTCCGACAGCTATGTTACACCATGTTCTGACAACTATGTTACACCATGTTCTGACAGCTATGCTACACCATGTTCCGACAGCTATGTTAAACCATGTTCCGACAGCTATGTTACACCATTCTCCTACAGCTATGTTACACCATGTTCTGACAGCTATGTTACACCATATTCCTTCGTCAATGTTACACCATATTCCTCCATCAATGTTATACCATGTTCCGACAGCTATGTAACACCATGTTCCTACATTGTATGTTACACCATGTTCCTACATTGTATGTTGCACCATGTTCCTACATTGTATGTTACACCATGTTCCTACATTGTATGTTACACCATGTTCCTACATTGTATGTTACACCATGTTCCTACATTGTATGTTACACCGTGTTCCTACATTGTATGTTGCACCATGTTCCTACATTGTATGTTACACCATGTTCCTACATTGCATGTTACACCATGTTCCTACATTGTATGTTACACCATGTTCCTACATTGTATGTTACACCATGTTCCTACATTGTATGTTACACCATGTTCCTACATTGTATGTTACACCATGTTCCTACATTGTATGTTACACATTGCCCCTACCTAAATAAAATATTTAATGGAAATCACACATACAGAACTTGACCTGATTGCTTCCCAATTCACCAGAGCATGCCGCTACTTCACACCTTAGAAAAACACATTGACTTCCTTACCTTAACATTTTACACACACATTGACACACATACACAAGCACATACACACACAATTACACACACAATTACACACACAATTACACACACACACATTCACCTATAGACACTAGCTTTCTGCTTTCTTCTTTCTCTCTAAAACACTTTCTGCTACTTTAATTGTTTTATCATTTACATAGGCTCCTTATATACAAAAGATTAACGCGTTCTATGATTATAAAATTATCTGTAATCTAGTCTTCTGATTAAAGTTCAATTGATGTTAAGCTCTTGGTTCTTGTGACTAGTGCAGACAACCCTTTCATTATTCGAATGCTAATCGAAAAGAAAAGGACATTAATAAAAATTTGTTTTGAAAATGAATTTTTTAAAGTTATTTTATCTATAATTTTTTTCCGTGTATTTTATTCGATTATTACGATGTATTTCTAAAACAGACCGTAATGCATTATGTTATTTTGTTCAATTGTCGTTCTTGAAAATTAGTCACCCTTTTCTCTTATAGGTTTACTGTTACTATTACAATATTAGTATGGTAATATTCAATTGAAACAGTCTTTACGTATATCTGTTTTTAAATTTAATCTTATTAGTTTTTATGCTCATGGTTTTATGTTTTCTTTAAGTAATGGGCCTTATACAGATGCATATTTAATATTAGTATTGGTTTGACTTATGGTTTGTAATTATCAAATGTTAAAATCTTATATATATATATATATATATATATATATATATATATATATATATATATATATATATATATATATATATATATATATATATAAATGTCAATACACCTTGTGTCTTATATGATTATATTAGTCAGAATTATCCGGCTGCCATGAATACATTGTATTGATATTCATTCTTAGTTTTAAGTAGAATTTAGATGAAATATTTTCTGTGATTAAAACACTGTTTCTTTAATTAATACTTTTTCTTTGCTTATTTCAACAGCTGGCATTTTTCTAGCTGGAAAGACTTGCTCAATTACATTCGAGATCTAGGTATTTTAAAACCTATATTCAATATTCTGTGTTTGTTGTAGTGTTAGATAAATTACGCCAACATCTGTAAAAAACAACAACAACAACAAAAAAAATAACTTGTTTTAGTTTTCGAATTAATAAAAATTGTTTCAAATGTAATGAGTTTATAACAGTGTCATGTGGAAATCCTAAGTTTACAGTTATTAATGTTGTTGATTTTAAAACACTAGTACTCAAAGGGGCGCTACCGTCGCACCCCCTCTCTCTTAGGGGGCGGTGAGGATATCTTTGGGACATTGACGTTTGCGTTGTTCATTCAGTTCATTCAGTTCATTCAGTTCATTCAGTTCATTCAGTTCATTCAGTTCATTCAGTTCATTCAGTTCATTCAGTTCATTCAGTTCATTCAGTTCATTCAGTTCATTCAGTTCTTTTAGTTCTTTTAGTTTATTCAGGTTATTCAATTCATTGAGAGAGTATATTGTTTGACGACCTTTAATTATTATTTACGTTACGAGACAATCAAGCTTTACTTTTAACACGTTCAATTTATTATTGAAAAGAAAATTTGACAAGAATTTGTATGCCCTAAAAAATTGATGACTTACACTAAAGTCAATTTTTCATTTCTTTAGCTAGTTGAATTTTTCTATGGAACAACTATTACAACTATATACTTGGTTTCTGTACTCAATGGAAATCGTCTACCAAGTTGTGTCCTAAGTTGTATGTAGTGGATTGTGTAGAATTAAGGCTTTTAGTTAGACAGAATTTATCCAAATATAGACAAACTGCTACACACCAGGCACAACAGGTGTTTAATTAATATTGATTTTTTAAAACTTCATCAATATGTTTTTTTGTTTTACTATTTACTTAAAAATAAAACCACTCCAACAAACATTCACTTGTAATTGTAATCTCATTTTAAAAAAATGCAATCAAACTTATTTTGGTCTGTGGAAAAAAAATGTGTGTGTTTTTTGTGTGTGAGGGGGGGTCATAGTTGGGGTTAGGGTTAAGCATAAACATACCATTACAAATATTGAAGTCTGTAAAACATAAACATACGATTACAAATATTGAAGTCTGTAAAACATAAACATACCATTACAAATATTGAAGTCTGTAAAACATAAACATACCATTACAAATATTGAAGTCTGTAAAACATAAACATACCATTACAAATATTGAAGTCTGTAAAACATAAACATACCATTACAGATATTGAAGTCTGTAAAACATAAACATACGATTACAAATATTGAAGTCTGTAAAACATAAACATACCATTACAAATATTGAAGTCTGTAAAACATAAACATACGATTACAAATATTGAAGTCTGTAAAACATAAACATACCATTACAAATATTGAAGTCTGTAAAACATAAACATACCATTACAAATATTGAAGTCTGTAAAACATAAACATACCATTACAAATATTGAAGTCTGTAAAACATAAACATACCATTACAAATATTGAAGTCTGTAAAACATAAACATACGATTACAAATATTGAAGTCTGTAAAACATAAACATACCATTACAAATATTGAAGTCTGTAAAACATAAACATACCATTACAAATATTGAAGTCTGTAAAACATAAACATACCATTACAAATATTGAAGTCTGTAAAACATAAACATACCATTACAAATATTGAAGTCTGTAAAACATAAACATACCATTACAAATATTGAAGTCTGTAAAACATAAACATACCATTACAAAATGTAACAGGGTGGGGGGAAGAGGGGGGGTAATTAATTTGAATTCATTGTTACTACTAATCAAAGAGGGTTGTGGGTAAAGGACAGCAATCATTACTAAATACATCTAAACTAGGGCACGAGGGGACTTTGGGCTTCCGTGACACTTCCGTTGGGACAGAAGGATTATTACAATCTAAACAGACCAACAACACTGAACACTAAACATAAAACACTAAAATCATATTCAAATTACAAATTACTTTTTATTCATGAAAATTCACTCGTCCCATTAAAGGGAACATAAAAATCATAAAAACAAATTAAACCCCAACAATAAACCTATACTATCTAAACTCTATAAACATACTGTAAACCCTCACAAATAATAACCAACTTAAACTCCCCACAAAAAACTAACTTCAACTCCCCACTAAAAAACTAACTTCAACTCCCCACTAAAAAGACTAACTTCAACTCCCCACTAAAAACCAAACTTCAACTCCCCACTAAAAACCAACATAGGCCGACATTACGACCTACAATATAATAGAATAGAAATAGAGAAATAAAAATAAACATTAGAACATGGTCATCTATATACATAAGCATAATATATATATACTATATACAGTAAATAAAAACTACATAGCATAGTCCCAACTATAACCAGTTCAAACATGAACCTATACTCCTTGTACATCTTATAACATAATATGAATTATGACAATAGAATCAACTCAGCTCTAGTCAATGAAGACTAGAATAAGACAACACCGCTCTATACTCTGTACCACAGAGTTAGGCCACTCACTGGTTAATACATACCAGTTAAGACAAAGCATGAAATAAAAACATCTACCATAACTTATTCCCATGCCGGCCATTAAAGGCAACATTACATTAAAATAATAATATACATGAACTAAAAAGAAATATACATTCAAAAAGAAGCCAACATGGCGGATAATGTTCCTTCCCAAAACCTCCAACTTAATCCATTCCCATCAATGCACTTATCATAGACAAGTGGACAATATACATAAAATAACAAAATTAGACATAGTATAAAATAGAATAAAAATTCTAAAAAGTAATTAAATCTCAACTCACGTCATATCTGAACAAGCCACACACAACTACGCCATAATCTGACCACTGGTCTTCCACAAAATGGGCCATTTCAGACGGAAGTGATTGATTAATTGTTCTATTTATAGACGCTGACCGAACGTCTCTGACCTCTAACCAGAAATTCCTTTTTTAACTACCCTAACATTGCCTTATTTCCGGTCAATCTGTGCTAAATATTATTCTAAATCTCCTATTGCTAAATATCTACAAATTTACCTTATGTACAACCCTATATTAAATTAAACTACAATAAAAATTCTACCTATTACTTTAATTAAACTACACTAACGAAACCCCAATTAAAAATAATCAGAAAAAGAATTCCGAAAAATGACGCAAGGCCTAGCCGCTTAACCTCGTTTCAGGGCTTTCACAAAATACAAAACAATATTTACATACATCATTTTTATACCAAACAGTCCCCCAAGTCTATATCTATATTACAAATAATAAAATATATTTACATAAAAAGTCAATTACTTACATTCTCACAAATCATAGCACCCACAGAGCACAGAAACTTAAACACATCCAAACGAAACACTCGTACAGTACAAAGCAATTAATCACACTTTTAATTTAAGTCACCGACCTACATTCATCTCCTAACTTTCTTTTTGCGACCCTGCAAAAACAAACTATCATACAAAAAAAATACCCCTCTGGCCCTAGATCAATACAAAAATTTACCCATTGGGACATACATAAAAAGCATGCAGCCTAAAGATAGGTGGAAAATGTGAAAGTCTCACTGGGACAAAAAATGCTGTACCTACTCTTAAAACATCTGACATCAAAGTCACAATGAGATATACGTAGTGTCCAAGTACATCAAAAAGGAAAAATCTACGCACACTACACAAAAGGGTTAACATGTCATGAAATGGGTAATAAAGGCATACAAAAAGTAAATATATCATTTTCATAAAAACATAAAAAAAGGAAAGAAAATGGTTACAAATAAAAAGTAAACAGAAGTGTAATGAAAAAAGAGCAGAGTCCTCTCCTGGTACAGCTTGACGTCTTTTTTGGCACACCGATTTCACATTAACTATCATAGGGTCCACCGGAACCGTTTCTTTAACCACTTTCAAGCAATGTAACGGTGCCGCCTGAACCATTCCTTTATTTACTACCGGTCCGGTTGGCACAACTACTTTAAACATGACTGACTGGGGTCTAACAGTTTGGGTATCCCCAACTACTGGTAGTACACTGGCAGTTTGGTTGGTGAATAGGCTCTCCGTCACTGTGCTGACCAGGGAGCCTGTGTCAATCGTGGCCTCACAACATAGCCCATTAAGGCTGACATTTGCGGCAGGGCGGGTGCCTATTATCTGTCTCAACAGAGTGGAATCCTCATCTTTGCGATGAATCGCGCCATTCGCTCCGACAGTTGACTGCCTCCCTTTCAGGCACTCTCCAGCAAGGTGGTCGGGGCTGCCACAGTTAACACTGTATCCAGCATGATAACCGTAGTGGTCTGGTTCACCTGAACGCTGTGGGTATGGATGAGCATCAGGGCTTTGTTGTGCAAGCTGCAGATACTCTATTGTTGTTGACAACTCACCCACCTGTTTGGCCAGTGCCAACACCAATTTTTCCAACTCTGGGCCCGGCTGTTGTGGCTCAACAGTCGTAGCTACAGAGTGCATCAAGTGGACGCCACATTCGTCCTCGGACCAGCGTATAGCCGTATCCCGGAGGTCTAGGAAGGAGGTCCTAGGGTATTTATGGATCTCCTCTCGCAGGTACTTCCTCAAGAGGGGGTCCAGCAAGTTTTCTGCAAAGTGGTCCCTCAAGATTACGGCATCTGTGAGGGCCACTGAGAGACAGGTTTGTCGCGCTAACAGGGCATCAAATGCAGCCTGCAAGCGGTGAGAGTAAGCTCTCACGGTCTCTGAGACATGTTGATGGACTGTGAGAAACAGGCCCATTAATTTGGAGATACTTCGTTTCTCCCCGTAGACGGACTGTAACACACTGATCAGCTCTTCAGGGTTGGACCTCACCTCCGGTGGGTGGCACCTACACTCTGCCCTCACTGACTCGCCGAGGTGAGCCCATAGCACGTCTCTCTTCTCTTCGTTCTCGGTGACTCGTCTCGCCCTCCAGGCACCTCTAATGTCCTCGATGAAGCTCTCCACGTCGCCTGGGTGGTTACTGCCGTGGAATAGCTTGATCGGCTCCTCACGGTGCAGGACGACATACACTGTCTGTGTGGCTTGTTCTTCACCAGCCATGCCTATGTTGGTTTTTTTCTACCTATATCCTAACCTCCAACCCATTAAACCTAACCTTCCTAAGCTAAAAATAGTAATCATTGGTCTGTTTAAGCACGGAATCCCACTTCTGACACCATTTGTAACAGGGTGGGGGGAAGAGGGGGGGTAATTAATTTGAATTCATTGTTACTACTAATCAAAGAGGGTTGTGGGTAAAGGACAGCAATCATTACTAAATACATCTAAACTAGGGCACGAGGGGACTTTGGGCTTCCGTGACACTTCCGTTGGGACAGAAGGATTATTACAATCTAAACAGACCAACAACACTGAACACTAAACATAAAACACTAAAATCATATTCAAATTACAAATTACTTTTTATTCATGAAAATTCACTCGTCCCATTAAAGGGAACATAAAAATCATAAAAACAAATTAAACCCCAACAATAAACCTATACTATCTAAACTCTATAAACATACTGTAAACCCTCACAAATAATAACCAACTTAAACTCCCCACAAAAAACTAACTTCAACTCCCCACTAAAAAACTAACTTCAACTCCCCACTAAAAAGACTAACTTCAACTCCCCACTAAAAACCAAACTTCAACTCCCCACTAAAAACCAACATAGGCCGACATTACGACCTACAATATAATAGAATAGAAATAGAGAAATAAAAATAAACATTAGAACATGGTCATCTATATACATAAGCATAATATATATATACTATATACAGTAAATAAAAACTACATAGCATAGTCCCAACTATAACCAGTTCAAACATGAACCTATACTCCTTGTACATCTTATAACATAATATGAATTATGACAATAGAATCAACTCAGCTCTAGTCAATGAAGACTAGAATAAGACAACACCGCTCTATACTCTGTACCACAGAGTTAGGCCACTCACTGGTTAATACATACCAGTTAAGACAAAGCATGAAATAAAAACATCTACCATAACTTATTCCCATGCCGGCCATTAAAGGCAACATTACATTAAAATAATAATATACATGAACTAAAAAGAAATATACATTCAAAAAGAAGCCAACATGGCGGATAATGTTCCTTCCCAAAACCTCCAACTTAATCCATTCCCATCAATGCACTTATCATAGACAAGTGGACAATATACATAAAATAACAAAATTAGACATAGTATAAAATAGAATAAAAATTCTAAAAAGTAATTAAATCTCAACTCACGTCATATCTGAACAAGCCACACACAACTACGCCATAATCTGACCACTGGTCTTCCACAAAATGGGCCATTTCAGACGGAAGTGATTGATTAATTGTTCTATTTATAGACGCTGACCGAACGTCTCTGACCTCTAACCAGAAATTCCTTTTTTAACTACCCTAACATTGCCTTATTTCCGGTCAATCTGTGCTAAATATTATTCTAAATCTCCTATTGCTAAATATCTACAAATTTACCTTATGTACAACCCTATATTAAATTAAACTACAATAAAAATTCTACCTATTACTTTAATTAAACTACACTAACGAAACCCCAATTAAAAATAATCAGAAAAAGAATTCCGAAAAATGACGCAAGGCCTAGCCGCTTAACCTTGTTTCAGGACTTTCACAAAATACAAAACAATATTTACATACATCATTTTTATACCAAACAGTCCCCCAAGTCTATATCTATATTACAAATAATAAAATATATTTACATAAAAAGTCAATTACTTACATTCTCACAAATCATAGCACCCACAGAGCACAGAAACTTAAACACATCCAAACGAAACACTCGTACAGTACAAAGCAATTAATCACACTTTTAATTTAAGTCACCGACCTACACAAATATTGAAGTCTGTAAAACATAAACATCTCTCATACTCTTCCAACTCTATAAATGTTTTTTATCTATCTATCTCTCATACTCTTCCACCTCTTTAAATTTTTTATCTCTCATACTCTTCCACCTCTTTAAATTTTTTATCTCTCATACTCTTCCACCTCGGTAAATGTTTTTATCTCTCTATCTCTCATACTTTTCCACCTCTTTAAATTTTTTATCTCTCTATCTCTCATACTCTTCCACCTCTTTAAATTTTTTATCTCTCTATCTCTCATACTCTTCCACCTCTTTAAATTAAATTTTTTATCTCTCATACTCTTCCACCTCTATAAATGTTTTTATCTATCTATCTCTCATACTCTTCCACCTCTATAAATTTTTTGATCTCTCTATCTCTCATACTCTTCCACCTCTATAAATGTTTTTATCTCTCTATCTCTCATACTCTTCCACCTCTATAAATGTTTTTATCTCTCTATCCCTCATACTCTTCCACCTCTATAAATGTTTTTATCTCTCTATCTCTCATACTCTTCCACCTCTCTAAATGTTTTTATCTCTCTATCTCTCATACTCTTCCACCTCTATAAATGTTTTTATCTCTCTATCTCTCATACTCTTCCACCTCTATAAATGTTGTATCTCTCTATCTCTCTCACACACTAGTTAACTCTGTCACACACTGGCTCTTTCTTTCTATTCTCTTTCTTTCTCCTTTCTCTAATTCTCTCTCACCATTACTGGCAATCCTCTTCCCATATCGTCCAATCATTATTATCTCAACTCAATTCCTCCTTACTTTACATTGTTGGTTTCTCTTTGTTCAAGGTCAAATGTAATTGTTACAAATAAATTCAATTCAATTAAAAAGATTATTCCATCAATTTTAAACTTTAATTAAATATAAATAGACAATATCTGTGTAGGGAAATCGAACGAGTAATTTAACTTGAATTTAATTTGAATTTATTTTGAATTTAATTTGAATTTAATTTTACTTGAAAATGGATTTTTTTAAACTACAAATCTTTAAAATAGTTGTTAAACTTGTATGCAAAAAAACATTTATGTTTCCTCTAAATGAGCTTTTAAATACATGAAGTTAAAACAAATTAAAGATGCATACACTTAATCACATAAACTGGCACGTACATAGAAGCACACATAAACTCATGTACAGAGTTTTATTTCATACATTTATGTGGCCAAAGTAAACATACTTTACATTTTAAGGGGCACCGAGAACCTGAAAATAAAGTTAAACATTCAAACAATTGTTTCACAATTCATACATAATAATTCAAAACAGTAGTTATTTACTATCAAGTATGTATTTTTTAAAATTACAATCTAAATATAATTCATTAGTTCTATAGTAATAAGAATTAATTGTATCAATAAAATTGCAGAGATGTTTTTTTTTTGTAATATTTCTTTTATCTTTAGTGTAACTACTCTTTGTTGTTCAATGATAAAACACTTGTTCGTTTATTAAAAAATTATCTTTAATAAATTCTTATTCTGATATGTACATCATTTACAAGAGAAAGGTTGACTTATTACTATAAAGAAATGCACAGTGTTTATACAACATTTAGATTCACATTTACAGACTTTAAACACTGTTGATTAAATTTTATGTACATGTGTAATGCAGCATCCATTAAAGCTCAACTCAAATACATTTTAACTAAGACTAGATTAATGAAATCAGAATACTTTATTTACGGCACATTTGAATTAAGAACATATTGAAACATTTTGGCTTACAATGAAAGTCTATAAGAACTGAGATGTCTTTAATTGTTACATTTAGTATTTACAGATTTTGTCTAATGATTAAAACAGAGCTTCAGGGGAAGAAACTCAAAATATATTTTTCTTTATTTCAAAGGGAGTTAATCATTGTGATTTGTTTAAAAAAAAACAAAAAAACTCGCAACTGCATTTTCCCCTTCAGGATAAGCCCTTAAATGGCAGCCATTAAATATGGTGTTAGATGTACATGAATGCCTTTGTAAAATATAAGTAGATTGTCCGGAATTTATGAACATTCAATTTTTAAAATTTTGAATCTGATTAGCAGTAGATAAAATAAAACAGTTTTATTGTGAAAAAAATAGGGATTTTAATTATAAGATTCATTATTTCCAGTCTATTTTCCACCAGTCTGTTTATCTTTTCCACCAGTCTGTTTATCTTTTCCACCAGTCTGTTTATCTTTTCCATTAGTCTGTTTATCTTTTCCACCAGTCTGTTTATCTTTTCCACCAGTCTGTTTATCTTTTCCACCAGTCTGTTTATCTTTTCCATTAGTCTGTTTATCTTTTCCACCAGTCTGTTTATCTTTTCCACCAGTCTGTTTATCTTTTCCATTAGTCTGTTTATCTTTTCCACCAGTCTGTTTATCTTTTCCACCAGTCTGTTTATCTTTTCCATTAGTCTGTTTATCTTTTCCACCAGTCTGTTTATCTTTTCCACCAGTCTGTTTATCTTTTCCACCAGTCTGTTTATCTTTTCCACCAGTCTGTTTTTCGTTTGCACCAGTCTGTTTATCTTTTCCACCAGTCTGTTTATCTTTTCCATTAGTCTGTTTATCTTTTCCACAAGTCTGTTTATCTTTTCCACAAGTCTGTTTATTTTTTCAACGATTTTAAAGTGTCTCAAAACCCCGGATGAGCCTTCCGAGTCTTACGTCCATGACGTAACGATGTTAAGAGGTAGATCAAGGGCTGGATGGCACCAAGATCCTATCCGAGACTAGCCGCCTTGTGGCACGCCAATACGGCAATACGGCGTGCCACGTAACATAGGTTACGGTCTCCGCAGTACATGTACTACACTTCTTTCCTCATCTGCGAAATCATCCCTGGATCACGTGGTGGTTCGCTCGTATACCTGCTCTGTTCCCCGGTAGCACTAATTCCAGATTATAGACCTGGTAATCTATGCACGAGGACAAGGTTGAGACGGGCTGTTGCGCTCATTGCTTCCTCCCCATCGAGTCTCGAAGCCTCTCGGCAGTACAATGATCCTCGGACGCGCAACAGGGCCTGTCCCCCAGTCGTTCGCCCTCCGGTATGCTCTTAATGTTAGAATAATTTTTACACAATTCGCCAGACTTTGAGGTCCATGGGTACAGAAGTGATAATCTTCCATCAAGTTATCTTGATGTTACTCTGGTATTGTCCGCCATTTGGTTATCTCCACTTGTCATGATTTAGTCACTGTGATATCTAAACGTGGTGAAATGTTGAGTCACTTTTTTGGTATCCATTACTGGCATTGGTGTTGTACCACATCGCAGTTGAGGACTTCAATTTTCTTTGTCTTTAATAATATTTGTGTATGACTTGTCTACTTAACATACTAGGCTACTTAAGACGTGTGTAGAGTATATAACTATTTCAATTGAATGAATTTAAATTGTGTATTTATTAATATAGGTCTACTGTATACGGTATAAGGCCTACTTCACTAACCCGTTACAGAACCTTTGACTTATATCAAACATGATGCATATAGAACATATTTTCTGTACAAAGAAATAAAAGGAGAATGATTAAGACAATCGCAAGAAAAAAATAGTTCTATTGTTATTGGAAATTTGGTTGGTTGTAATAATTAAAACAATGCTTTATATGAAAGTACACAACATCTAAACGCAATTAGATAGAATTAAAGTCAATTTAATATCAATATATCTTGGTAAGTGAACTAGGATAGTGCTGAGAATGGAAGTGTAGGATACGTTATTGTTGATAAGAAGAAAGCCACCTTCTATGCATTCCAGTTTTTTTCATTGATGTCATCATTCTCGGTATGTGGTGCAACATCCCAGTCACGGATACACATGATACCTTCATCCCAGTCACGGATACAAATGATACCTTTATCCCAATCACAGATACACATGATACCTTCATCCCAATCACAGATACACATGATACCTTCATCCCAGTCACGGATACACATGATACCTTCATCCCAGTCACGGATACACATGATACCTTTATCCCAGTCACAGATACACATGATACCTTCATCCCAGTCACGGATACACATGATACCTTCATCCCAATCACAGATACACATGATACCTTCATCCCAGTCACGGATACAAATGATACCTTTATCCCAATCACAGATACACATGATACCTTTATCCCAATCACAGATACAAATGATACCTTTATCCCAATCACAGATACACATGATACCTTCATCCCAATCACAGATACACATGATACCTTCATCCCAGTCACGGATACAAATGATACCTTTATCCCAATCACAGATACACATGATACCTTTATCCCAATCACGGATACACATGATACCTTCATCCCAGTCACAGATACAAATGATACCTTTATCCCAATCACAGATACACATGATACCTTCATCCCAGTCACGGATACACATGATACCTTCATCCCAGTCACGGATACACATGATACCTTCATCCCAGTCACAGATACACATGATACCTTCATCCCAGTCACAGATACAAATGATACCTTTATCCCAGTCACAGATACACATGATACCTTCATCCCAGTCACGGATACACATGATACCTTCATCCCAGTCACAGATACACATGATACCTTTATCCCAGTCACAGATACACATGATACCTTCATCCCAGTCACAGATACACATGATACCTTTATCCCAGTCACAGATACACATGATACCTTCATCCCAGTCACAGATACACATGATACCTTCATCCCAGTCACAGATACACATGATACCTTCATCCCAATCACAGATACACATGATACCTTCATCCCAGTCACAGATACACATGATACCTTCATCCCAATCAAAGATACACATGATACCTTCATCCCAGTCACAGATACACATGATACCTTCATCCCAGTCACAGATACACATGATACCTTCATCCCAATCACAGATACACATGATACCTTCATCCCAGTCACAGATACACATGATACCTTCATCCCAGTCACAGATACACATGATACCTTCATCCCAATCACAGATACACATGATACCTTCATCCCAGTCACAGATACACATGATACCTTCATCCCAGTCACAGATACACATGATACCTTCATCCCAATCACAGATACACATGATACCTTCATCCCAATCACAGATACACATGATACCTTCATCCCAGTCACAGATACACATGATACCTTCATCCCAATCACAGATACACATGATACCTTCATCCCAATCACAGATACACATGATACGTTCATCCCAATCACAGATACACATGATACCTTCATCCCAATCACAGATACACATGATACCTTCATCCCAATCACAGATACACATGATACCTTCATCCCAGTCACAGATACACATGATACCTTCATCCCAATCACAGATACACATGATACCTTCATCCCAATCACAGATACACATGATACCTTCATCCCAGTCACAGATACACATGATACCTTCATCCCAATCACAGATACACATGATACCTTCATCCCAATCACAGATACACATGATACCTTCATCCCAGTCACAGATACACATGATACCTTCATCCCAGTCACAGATACACATGATACCTTCATCCCAGTCACAGATACACATGATACCTTCATCCCAGTCACAGATACACATGATACCTTTATCCCAGTCACAGATACACATGATACCTTCATCCCAGTCACAGATACACATGATACCTTCATCCCAGTCACAGATACACATGATACCTTCATCCCAGTCACAGATACACATGATACCTTTATCCCAGTCACAGATACACATGATACCTTCATCCCAGTCACAGATACACATGATACCTTTATCCCAGTCACAGATACACATGATACCTTCATCCCAGTCACAGATACACATGATACCTTCATCCCAGTCACAGATACACATGATACCTTTATCCCAGTCACGGATACACATGATACCTTCATCCCAATCACAGATACACATGATACCTTCATCCCAATCACAGATACACATGATACCTTCATCCCAGTCACAGATACACATGATACCTTCATCCCAATCACAGATACACATGATACCTTCATCCCAATCACAGATACACATGATACCTTCATCCCAATCACAGATACACATGATACCTTCATCCCAGTCACAGATACACATGATACCTTCATCCCAATCACAGATACACATGATACCTTTATCCCAATCACAGATACACATGATACCTTCATCCCAATCACAGATACACATGATACCTTCATCCCAGTCACAGATACACATGATACCTTCATCCCAATCACAGATACACATGATACCTTCATCCCAATCACGGATACACATGATACCTTCATCCCAATCACAGATACACATGATACCTTCATCCCAGTCACGGATACAAATGATACCTTCATCCCAATCACAGATACACATGATACCTTCATCCCAATCACAGATACACATGATACCTTCATCCCAATCACAGATACACATGATACCTTCATCCCAGTCACAGATACACATGATACCTTCATCCCAATCACAGATACACATGATACCTTCATCCCAGTCACAGATACACATGATACCTTCATCCCAGTCACAGATACACATGATACCTTCATCCCAATCACAGATACACATGATACCTTCATCCCAATCACAGATACACATGATACCTTCATCCCAGTCACAGATACACATGATACCTTCATCCCAATCACAGATACACATGATACCTTCATCCCAGTCACAGATACACATGATACCTTCATCCCAATCACAGATACACATGATACCTTCATCCCAGTCACAGATACACATGATACCTTCATCCCAATCACAGATACACATGATACCTTCATCCCAATCACAGATACACATGATACCTTCATCCCAGTCACAGATACACATGATACCTTCATCCCAATCACAGATACACATGATACCTTCATCCCAATCACAGATACACATGATACCTTCATCCTAATCACAGATACACATGATACCTTCATCCCAGTCACAGATACACATGATACCTTCATCCCAATCACAGATACACATGATACCTTCATCCCAGTCACAGATACACATGATACCTTCATCCCAATCACAGATACACGTGATACCTTCATCCCAGTCACAGATACACATGATACCTTCATCCCAATCACAGATACACAACATACCTTCATCCCAGTCACAGATACACATGATACCTTCATCCCAGTCACAGATACACATGATACCTTCATCCCAATCACAGATACACATGATACCTTCATCCCAATCACAGATACACATGATACCTTCATCCCAATCACGGATACACATGATACCTTCATCCCAATCACGGATACACATGATACCTTTATACTTTTCAATTTGATTTTTTACCCAATGGTTAATCTAACCATTTCCTTTATTGTTTAGCTCTTACTCGTCATCGTTTATTCAACTCATAATTGATACATTTAATGAACATTTACTCGCAGATATAATTGATACTATTAATGAACATTTACTCGCAGATATAATTGATACATTTAATGAACATTTACTCGCAGATATAATTGATACATTTAATGAACATTTACTCGCAGATATAATTGATACATTTAATGAACATTTACTCGCAGATATAATTGATACATTTAATGAACATTTACTCGCAGATATAATTGATACATTTAATGAACATTTACTCGCAGATATAATTGATACATTTAATGAACATTTACTCGCAGATAAATAAACAAACAATGTGCACTAATAGAGTTATAGCCCATGTCGTTCAATCAATGACAGCAACTGGCTGTGTGTGTCCATTTGTTTTCAATTGTGTGTATTGTTTGACCTCTCGAACCGTGACCAAGTCATCTCGGGAAGACATTAAGAACATAGCTAAAGGTCAGTAAGATAAGCTAGACCAGCACAGTGTGCTCAGTGTTGTAACACGATAAGAAGTCCGCAACGTTCTTAAAAGAACGAGACGTATGCCGAATTTAGCATGTTTGTGCTATAATTTAAAACATTTAACTTCTTGTAAAAAATACTTAAATTGACTTTTAACGTGTTTTCTGCGTGCCTTTTAAAATCGCCCTGAGTGCCAAGTCAGAATCATGCTCCAGAAGTTGTCGAAACCTACGGACCCCAGTTTGAGAAAAACTTCTATAGAGATTCGTCCGTTTCTCTTTATGATTTAGTCAGTTTAGTCAGGGGGAAAAATATTGTATGATTTAGTCAGTTTAGTCAGGGGGAATAAGACTTTATGATTTAGTCAGTTTAGTCAGGGGAAATAATACTTTATGATTTAGTCAGTTTAGTCAGGGGGAATAAGACTTTATGATTTAGTCAGTTTAGTCAGGGGGAATAAGACTTTATGATTTAGTCAGTTTAGTCAGGGGAAATAATACTTTATGATTTAGTCAGTTTAGTCAGGGGGAATAATACTTTATGATTTAGTCAGTTTAGTCAGCGGGAATAATACTTTATGATTTAGTCAGTTTAGTCAGGGGGAATAATACTTTATGATTTAGTCAGTTTAGTCAGGGGGAATAATACTTTATGATTTAGTCAGTTTAGTCAGGGGGGAATAAGACTTTGTTTTGCTGTTTGTGAAACATTACACATACTTTATAAAGGCCTCCCCCCCCCCCCCCCACTTTTTCTCCATTTCATATCACGTGACCTTTCTGTCCATTTAACTGGCCCAGGTTCATTTGTTTATTTTTATGAGTACATGTTCACCTACAAACATCCGCCCACTTCATACTTTCAGCCATGATACACAATGTCCAAAGACTTGAATTGAAATTCTTCTCAAATTGTTGTATAAAAGGTAAGAATTTAAATGTACTATTGTTGTAAATTATGATTAAATCAAAGTTCTACTTCGGTTAGCAACTAAATTTAACCCAGCGTAAATTAAAATCAGGAAAGTAAAAATGATAGTGAGCCTAAAATATATGTCTGTCTATATGACTAGTTCTTCTAGCTCTGTTTTTATTTCCTTTTATGACTGTAAGACATAGGCTAATATAATAATATATTTCTACATTCTTTCAAAGCTATTGTAGCCCCCCCCCCCCCCCCCCCCCCACTGTTATTTGTTCTTGCACATCAGACATCTCTTTGGATTGTCAATCGTATCAGTCCAGTGACCTTTTTATGATGTTATATTTTCTGGTTCTTATCCCTCCAACCCATGAAGGAGAAATTATTTTACATTCGACATAAGGAATATGTTTTTGCTATATGTGAACAATTAATGTTCGACTTTGTATATGTATGGACATCGAGTGGGAAGTAGACTTAATCGGGTGATGTTTAATTGTATATTTTAGTCAAAATATCCATTATCTTTTCTAACATTCAATTGTTTTATTGTACAAGGGAGTAAAACTTATATTTAAACATATATCACAATGTTTATAGTTTCAGTCATCATGCTTTAAATACTTTGTTCTCATTACGTGAGCCATGAGAGTGTTGACAAATTTTGTTTATATAGTTTATGTTGGTTTAGTCTTATTCAACACGTGCGTGTCCATAATTAATGGTTGGCATATAGTCTTATGTATAGATTATTACCATATTTTTTTATTAATACAACATTGCCAAGATTTATGTTATAATATATGGAATGGATAAGATAGTTATTGAAAACATATCATTTCAGATCAAAAGATCAAAATTTGATGTACTGAATGTTAAGATGGAGATACTAAAGTGATGATTACACAATTTTTGTTCAGTACATTTCAAATGTCAACAATTTAACATTCTATGTTGTATTTAGTACAAATAGATTAAGGTACTATAATTAAGTATTTTTTTATTTGCTAAAAACATATTCTGTTATATAAACAGTTTCTAAAAGCCATACTCAAATAATATGACATCTATAAAGTAGTTTGTAATGTACATTTTAATAACCTGATTTACAACAGTTCTTAGTTTTATGTTGATCTTAAAGAAAAAGGATTTTTTAGTTTAAATTCTCAATTAACTTATAATAAACTTTAGGTATAATAAAAAATTAGATTAATATAAAATTAAACAAAAATTAAAAAGACAACTTTGATAAAAACAGTTTATTTCTGATATATTATAAAATAACTTAAATTCACTTATAGCTCTTTATTGTTTGCTCTTCCAGTTTCAACATTTGATCCTTTCTTTTTAAAATTGTAGACCTACATAGTAAGGAGGAAATCGAAAATGAAAACGGTGCTGTAGTGTTTTACCTTTTATTTCTTGAGTTAAATTAGATAGATAGTTAATATGTGCAGTCGTCCTACGCATATTTCTTTTGCTTTAGTTAGTTAATATGTGCAGTCGCCCTACGCATATTTTTTTTGCTTTAGTTAGTTAATATGTGCAGTCGCTCGAACATATTTTTTGGCCTTTGGTATAATTTCTGCAATTTTAACCATTTTCTAATTTTTAGACAGTTTTCTATTCTATTCTTCATGAAGGTTTCAAGTCAATAACATCCAGGAGCAACATCCAACAAAGAGAGCATTGAGCTATATGTACAGAGCTACATAACATAACAAGGGGGAAATCGCTAATGAAACGGTGCTATAGTGATTTTCCTGCTTTTTTTAAAGTTTCATTTAATAGATAGTCAGCTATTTTATGCAGTCGCCCTATGCATATTTCTTTGTATTTAGTTCGTTATTTCGTGCAGTCGCCTTGAATATTTCTTTTGCTTTAGTTAGTTAATATGTGCAGTCGCTCAAAACACATTTCTTTGGCTTTAGTTAGTTAAAACGTCCAGTCATTTTACACACATTTCTTAGGCTTCAGTTAGTTAAAACGTCCAGTCATTTTACACACATTTCTTTGGCTTTAGTTAGTTAAAACGTCCAGTCATTTTACACACATTTCTTAGGCTTCAGTTAGTTAAAACGTCCAGTCATTTTACACACATTTCTTAGGCTTCAGTTAGTTAAAACGTCCAGTCATTTTACACACATTTCTTTGGCTTCAGTTAGTTAAAACGTCCAGTCATTTTACACACATTTCTTTGGCTTTAGTTAGTTAAAACGTCCAGTCATTTTACACACATTTCTTTGGCTTCAGTTAGTTAAAACGTCCAGGCATTTTACACACATTTCTTAAGCTTCAGTTAGTTAAAACGTCCAGTCATTTTACACACATTTCTTTGGCTTCAGTTAGTTAAAACGTCCAGTCATTTTACACACATTTCTTTGGCTTTAGTTAGTTAAAACGTCCAGTCATTTTACACACATTTCTTTGGATTCAGTTAGTTAAAACGTCCAGTCATTTTACACACATTTCTTAAGCTTCAGTTAGTTAAAACGTCCAGTCATTTTACACACATTTCTTTGGCTTTAGTTAGTTAAAACTTCCAGTCATTTTACACACATTTCTTAAGCTTCAGTTAGTTAAAATGTCCAGTCATTTTACACACATTTCTTAAGCTTCAGTTAGTTAAAATGTCCAGTCATTTTACACACATTTCTTAAGCTTCAGTTAGTTAAAATGTCCAGTCATTTTACACACATTTCTTAAGCTTCAGTTAGTTAAAACGTCCAGTCATTTTACACACATTTCTTAAGCTTCAGTTAGTTAAAATGTCCAGTCATTTTACACACATTTCTTAAGCTTCAGTTAGTTAAAATGTCCAGTAATTTTACACACATTTCTTTGGCTTCAGTTAGTTAAAACTTCCAGTCATTTTACACACATTTCTTAAGCTTCAGTTAGTTAAAACGTCCAGTCATTTTACACACATTTCTTAAGCTTCAGTTAGTTAAAACGTCCAGTCATTTTACACACATTTCTTAAGCTTCAGTTAGTTAAAATGTACAGTCATTTTACACACATTTCTTAAGCTTCAGTTAGTTAAAATGTCCAGTCATTTTACACACATTTCTTAAGCTTCAGTTAGTTAAAATGTCCAGTCATTTTACACACATTTCTTTGGCTTTAGTTAGTTAAAACGTCCAGTCATTTTACACACATTTCTTTGGCTTCAGTTAGTTAAAACGTCCAGGCATTTTACACACATTTCTTAAGCTTCAGTTAGTTAAAACGTCCAGTCATTTTACACACATTTCTTTGGCTTCAGTTAGTTAAAACGTCCAGTCATTTTACACACATTTCTTTGGCTTTAGTTAGTTAAAACGTCCAGTCATTTTACACACATTTCTTTGGATTCAGTTAGTTAAAACGTCCAGTCATTTTACACACATTTCTTAAGCTTCAGTTAGTTAAAACGTCCAGTCATTTTACACACATTTCTTTGGCTTTAGTTAGTTAAAACTTCCAGTCATTTTACACACATTTCTTAAGCTTCAGTTAGTTAAAACGTCCAGTCATTTTACACACATTTCTTAAGCTTCAGTTAGTTAAAATGTCCAGTCATTTTACACACATTTTTTTGGCTTCAGTTAGTTAAAACTTCCAGTCATTTTACACACATTTCTTAAGATTTAGTTAGTTAAAACGTCCAGTCATTTTACACACATTTCTTAAGCTTCAGTTAGTTAAAATGTCCAGTCATTTTACACACATTTCTTAAGCTTCAGTTAGTTAAAATGTCCAGTCATTTTACACACATTTCTTAAGCTTCAGTTAGTTAAAATGTCCAGTCATTTTACACACATTTCTTAAGCTTCAGTTAGTTAAAAAGTCCAGTCATTTTACACACATTTCTTAAGATTCAGTTAGTTAAAAAGTCCAGTCATTTTACACACATTTCTTAAGCTTCAGTTAGTTAAAATGTCCAGTCATTTTACACACATTTCTTAAGCTTCAGTTAGTTTAAATGTCCAGTCATTTTACACACATTTCTTAAGCTTCACTTAGTTAAAATGTCCAGTCATTTTACACACATTTCTTTGGCTTCAGTTAGTTAAAACTTCCAGTCATTTTACACACATTTCTTAAGCTTCAGTTAGTTAAAATGTCCAGTCATTTTACACACATTTCTTAAGCTTCAGTTAGTTAAAATGTCCAGTCATTTTACACACATTTCTTAAGCTTCAGTTAGTTAAAATGTCCAGTCATTTTACACACATTTCTTAAGCTTCAGTTAGTTAAAATGTCCAGTCATTTTACACACATTTCTTAAGCTTCAGTTAGTTAAAACGTCCAGTCATTTTACACACATTTCTTAAGCTTCAGTTAGTTAAAATGTCCAGTCATTTTACACACATTTCTTAAGCTTCAGTTAGTTAAAATGTCCAGTAATTTTACACACATTTCTTTGGCTTCAGTTAGTTAAAACTTCCAGTCATTTTACACACATTTCTTAAGCTTCAGTTAGTTAAAACGTCCAGTCATTTTACACACATTTCTTAAGCTTCAGTTAGTTAAAACGTCCAGTCATTTTACACACATTTCTTAAGCTTCAGTTAGTTAAAATGTACAGTCATTTTACACACATTTCTTAAGCTTCAGTTAGTTAAAATGTCCAGTCATTTTACACACATTTCTTAAGCTTCAGTTAGTTAAAATGTCCAGTCATTTTACACACATTTCTTAAGCTTCAGTTAGTTAAAATGTCCGGTCATTTTACACACATTTCTTTGGCTTCAGTTAGTTAAAACTTCCAGTCATTTTACACACATAGCTTAAGCTTCAGTTAGTTAAAACGTCCAGTCATTTTACACACATTTCTTAAGCTTCAGTTAGTTAAAACGTCCAGTCATTTTACACACATTTCTTAAGCTTCAGTTAGTTAAAATGTACAGTCATTTTACACACATTTCTTAAGCTTCAGTTAGTTAAAATGTCCAGTCATTTTAACGTATTATCTACTGTCTATATATGTGTTATATTAATGTATGGTCTACTGTCTATATATGTGTTATATTAATGTATGGTCTACTGTCTATATATGTGTTATATTAATGTATGGTCTACTGTCTATATATGTGTTATATTAATGTATGGTCTTCAGCCATTTTGTTTTGTCTTTTTGTATCCAATTGTTGTATTTTAAAATACTAACATATTCTATTAACTATTTTTTCTAAATGTGGGTATTGTTGAAGAATTTGAGTCTTAGATACGTTAATGATAGTTGCATATAAATAGATTATAGCTTTGTTGAATAGATTATAGACTTATATTACTGTATATTATATTGTTTCCAACAGTTTTTACTAACATGCAATAGAACCCTGAGTTGACATTTAAAAAAAAAGATTTCTTTTATTATACCAATAAATCCATCGAATTATAAATCTGAGAATGTTGATCACAAAGTTGTAGTCTAAAGTATAAATCTACACTGAAGTATATTTTTATTGTACTAGCTAAATCCAAGACTTTCTAAGGTTTTCAAAGCTTGTCCATTCAATATGTAAAAAGTTTAATAAAACTATTACTATTTATCTACATATTTCAATTTTTAGAATTAGTGAGTGATTGAATCAAAATAAACATTTTTTCGGTTCTACTAACCGGGGTGTTAGGTAGTGGGAGAATGAATTGTATTTACTGGTCTCTGAAAGCCATATCTTTTATGATATTCAGATTCCATTTAGTTCCAAATCTCACTGCCTGGCTCATGTATGGCTCCTCGTGCCACACCCTGGACATCGGCTTTGGCTGGCTGGCTAAACTACATGAGCTATATAGGGTTCTTGTTAATATATTGGTCATATTTGATCATTATACTGCGATTGTTTACTTTGTTGATATGAAATATACATGATATGTTGATATACCTACATGAAAGTGACAGATTTTGTAAAATATATAATTGTATACATTATGTGCATCAAAATGGTATATATCTACTCACATATTGAACTATATTTACATATGGTTATAAGTTGTTTTTGTTTTTTAAAGGGTTTCTACTACTACTTTTAATGATAACAATTTCTGATGTATTCATTGTAATTGTAACGAGCTTGTCAAAGTTTTCTGTAATATATTACACACACACACACACACTTATATATATATATAATTAGATCAATATCCTATACTATTTATCAGAACTGTTTTTCTGTAATAAATAAACATATAACACATAAATATTTTGTTAGTTTTACTTCGTTTAGTTTATTTATATTCTTTTACTAGCGTCATGTGTTGATTTGTTAATATTTTTTCTGAATTAAATCAGTTAAGCTAAACACGTATTGCATAGCATCAGTATCTAATATATGCTAATATAATATGTATTCAGCAATCCATAAAAAAGGTTTTAAAATATTGCGCCTAACATTGAAAGAAATGAAATAAAGCAACTACATTTAAATTACACAATCAGCATACACAGTACACACATTTAAGAAAACTAAATGTCTTATTTATCAAAATGTCAATACTTACTATGTATGACAACAACGTAAATCTCCCGATCAACTATAGAGTTATTGAGTTATAGAGTTATTCTAATTGTTAAGAAGAAAAATTCTCAGGTAGAGATCAAAAGGAATTTTTATCAGTTGCTAGAAATTATATCTTGACAATGTTAAAACATTTTAAGTAATTAACAATGAATGTAAAATGTCAGTAATTAGTTTTTTTATTGTAATAAATGGGGAAAAAAAACGAAAGATGATAATCACAACCGTGTTAATTTTTTTAATTAAATATAAAACGCTTATAAACGCTTATACGTTTTTATAAAAAAATCCTTTGCTATTGACCTTTTTTTTACTGTCTTTTTAAAATATTTAAAATATAGAAGAGCTTGTTCCCAAATTTATGTGGGGGCCCCTCGTGGTCTCGCCCCTGCCTTCCAAACACCTCAGATAAAGGCCGTTAATTCATGTTACATTATATAAAATCATACATTTTATGTTGCACTTAGTTTGGTTGGACTGGAGCGCTTCAAATTGTAGGGGAATAAATTAATTTTATTTTACATTTTCAACGAAAGAAAGGGATTGTCACTAAAACACTTCTTTTTGGGATGTGTGGTGGCCCCTTTTGTGTGGGGGCCCCTGTTCCAATGGAACATGTGGAACATGCCTAAATACGCCACTGGTCCCACTTCTTAGCATTTAAAATGTCCCATTTTTTTAAATTCTTAAATAGGTGAAAGTTTTATTCATTAAAAGGACCTACGTTTTGTTCTCGAAAAGGTCCTTCTTAACATTTGTATTCTTAAAATGCAACACTCTCTGTCATTGGAAAAACAAAAATGTTTGTCTTATAAAGGCTCTATTTATTGGAAAATGGGCGTAGGGGGAGCGGAAGCTCTTCCTGCTCCCCCCCCCCCCCCACACCATGGCAACGCTACGCTACTGCCACTAGTAGTAAAAAATGATTAAATGTGGAGATACCACTGTAGTAGAAAATGATTGTACTAACAAGAAGAAGGTTTTAATATTTCACCATCTTATGCAAATGTTTCTTGTAATGACAGAGTTATGCCCTTTGGTAATAGTTGCACTGTGAATGTATTTTAGCTTTGATTGTCTCCCCTGCATCATCAAGATCCATTGTCCCCAAGCCCCAGATAGTGAATTGAGTTTTTCTTCACAGGTCATAAATTAATTTTAACATACAGTGACATTTAACATATGACATGTTTACACTTGACATTTGTACAAATTGATTTTTTTTTATAATTGTTTTTCACCTTTGCATAGAATGTTCTAAAATGTTTGGCTAGATTTTAATACATCGACTGGAAGTAAATTTTAATACATTGAATTACAAGTAAGTTTTAATTTATATTTGTATGCATTTTCTGTTGTTGTTTTTTTAAATTTAGCATCAGAATTAATAATAAAATTTTGAAAGATAAAAAATATATTTCGTTTATAGAAAAATATATATATCAAATATAATTCATGTCTCTATGCAGAAACACAATCAGAATATGCATTTAAATATTATGACTATTATCACTATTAGTATTTTTTAGTCCATTCTATCAACAGTTTAAACAAAAATAAGGCTTATAATACTTCTATACAGGAGCGTAAATAGAAAGGGAAGGGATAACTCTATTACGTGTTTATGGTATTATAACATTACGTGCATATGATATAACTACATGGTGTGTATACTAATGTAGTTACATTACGTGTGAATGATACAACTACATTGGGTATATATGATATAACTACATTACGTATATATGATAGAACTACATTACGTTTATATGATATAACTACATTACGTGTATATGATATAGCTACATTACGTATATATGATAAAACTACATGACCTAGGCCTGTATATGATATAACTACATTACGTATATATGATACAACTACATTGGGTATATATGATATAACTACATTACGCATATATGATACAACCACATTACGTATAGATGATACAACTACATTATGTGTATATGATATAACAACATTACGTATATATGATATAACTACATTACGTGTGTATTATACAACTACATTAAGTATAATATATGATATAACTACACCACATATATAATAGAACTAAATTACGTGTATATGATACAACTACATTATGTGTAGGCCTATATGATACAACTAGAGTACGTATATATGATCTAGAATAAAAAGCAGAGAAATAAATTCTAAGATTTATTTATTTTATTTGCAGCTATTTACCCAGAAACTCCATCCCACGCTTCTTAATTTAATGACTTCCAAGCATTAATCACCCTATCTATCTTTTTTAGACTTCTTGTAAGCCTTACTTTCTCTCACTCTCTCTGTCTCTGTCTCTCTCTCTCTCCCAGGCTCTCTTACACTTTATATGTCTTCCTTGTAATATGCCTTGTTTCCTCACTTTTCTGTCTTTCGGTAACTCCCTCTCTCCTTCCCTCTCTCTCTCTTTCTCTCTCTGTCTCTTTTCACTCAATTTCAATGTTGTTTTTCTTTCTAACCATTTTATTTTCTTCTTTTCAATAATTTCATTAATCATCAAGCTGTTTGCTTTAAGCTAGAGCAATAATTTTGAATCCTGATCAAAAAATTATATCATTTCAACTACTGAAATTGATTCCACAAAATCCGAAGCCTGCATTGTTTACTTTATCAACCCAATTAAATCGCTCTTCAAGTCATAATCATAGGATATAATCATACATTTTTGTAACATGCTATTACATTGACAAGGAACAAACTTGTGTAAATCAATAATTATAAAAGCCCTTACACATTTTTATATCATCAGTAAATAAATGTTTCCAATATGAGTGAGTTTCCAATAGTGTAGTGCAGGCAACCTTTTGATAATAGTGTGCCTAACTACAATTTCTAATGCATGCAGCGTGCCAAAACAGCTTAAAAGTTATGATGTCCTTTTCTTGTGAAACAGACTTGAATTGTGAATTTTATTTGGACATCTTTCGCGTGCCATTGACAAACGCTCTGCGTGCCAAGTCTGGCATGCGAACGTAGGTTGCCGACCCCTGGTGTAGTGAACCAAGCTGTAGATATATTATTATACCAACTGCAGCCGCATTATACCGTTTACATAATATGGATGAACATTGAGTAATGAAAGAAATGGATTGACACGCACACGGAAACATAGATACAAATCCAAACAGAGCCTACACAGACACAAACATGTGTGTGTTCTTAATTAGTTTCATTCTCACAGACACAAACATGTGTGTGTTCTTAATTAGTTTCATTCTCACAGACACAAACATGTGTGTGTTCTTAATTAGTTTCATTCTCACAGACACAAACATGTGTGTGTTCTTAATTAGTTTCATTCTCACAGACACAAACATGTGTGTGTTCTTAATTAGTTTCATTCTCACAGACACAAACATGTGTGTGTTCTTAATTAGTTTCATTCTCACAGACACAAACATGTGTGTGTTCTTAATTAGTTTCATTCTCACAGACACAAACATGTGTGTGTTCTTAATTAGTTTCATTCTCACAGACACAAACATGTGTGTGTTCTTAATTAGTTTCATTCTCACAGACACAAACATGTGTGTGTTCTTAATTAGTTTCATTCTCACAGACACAAACATGTGTGTGTTCTTAATTAGTTTCATTCTCACAGACACAAACATGTGTGTGTTCTTAATTAGTTTCATTCTCACAGACACAAACATGTGTGTGTTCTTAATTAGTTTCATTCTCACAGACACAAACATGTGTGTGTTCTTAATTAGTTTCATTCTCACAGACACAAACATGTGTGTGTTCTTAATTAGTTTCATTCTCACAGACACAAACATGTGTGTGTTCTTAATTAGTTTCATTCTCACAGACACAAACATGTGTGTGTTCTTAATTAGTTTCATTCTCACAGACACAAACATGTGTGTGTTCTTAATTAGTTTCATTCTCACAGACACAAACATGTGTGTGTTCTTAATTAGTTTCATTCTCACAGACACAAACATGTGTGTGTTCTTAATTAGTTTCATTCTCACAGACACAAACATGTGTGTGTTCTTAATTAGTTTCATTCTCACAGACACAAACATGTGTGTGTTCTTAATTAGTTTCATTCTCACAGACACAAACATGTGTGTGTTCTTAATTAGTTTCATTCTCACAGACACAAACATGTGTGTGTTCTTAATTAGTTTCATTCTCACAGACACAAACATGTGTGTGTTCTTAATTAGTTTCATTCTCACAGACACAAACATGTGTGTGTTCTTAATTAGTTTCATTCTCACAGACACAAACATGTGTGTGTTCTTAATTAGTTTCATTCTCACAGACACAAACATGTGTGTGTTCTTAATTAGTTTCATTCTCACAGACACAAACATGTGTGTGTTCTTAATTAGTTTCATTCTCACAGACACAAACATGTGTGTGTTCTTAATTAGTTTCATTCTCACAGACACAAACATGTGTGTGTTCTTAATTAGTTTCATTCTCACAGACACAAACATGTGTGTGTTCTTAATTAGTTTCATTCTCACAGACACAAACATGTGTGTGTTCTTAATTAGTTTCATTCTCACAGACACAAACATGTGTGTGTTCTTAATTAGTTTCATTCTCACAGACACAAACATGTGTGTGTTCTTAATTAGTTTCATTCTCACAGACACAAACATGTGTGTGTTCTTAATTAGTTTCATTCTCACAGACACAAACATGTGTGTGTTCTTAATTAGTTTCATTCTCACAGACACAAACATGTGTGTGTTCTTAATTAGTTTCATTCTCACAGACACAAACATGTGTGTGTTCTTAATTAGTTTCATTCTCACAGACACAAACATGTGTGTGTTCTTAATTAGTTTCATTCTCACAGACACAAACATGTGTGTGTTCTTAATTAGTTTCATTCTCACAGACACAAACATGTGTGTGTTCTTAATTAGTTTCATTCTCACAGACACAAACATGTGTGTGTTCTTAATTAGTTTCATTCTCACAGACACAAACATGTGTGTGTTCTTAATTAGTTTCATTCTCACAGACACAAACATGTGTGTGTTCTTAATTAGTTTCATTCTCACAGACACAAACATGTGTGTGTTCTTAATTAGTTTCATTCTCACAGACACAAACATGTGTGTGTTCTTAATTAGTTTCATTCTCACAGACACAAACATGTGTGTGTTCTTAATTAGTTTCATTCTCACAGACACAAACATGTGTGTGTTCTTAATTAGTTTCATTCTCACAGACACAAACATGTGTGTGTTCTTAATTAGTTTCATTCTCACAGACACAAACATGTGTGTGTTCTTAATTAGTTTCATTCTCACAGACACAAACATGTGTGTGTTCTTAATTAGTTTCATTCTCACAGACACAAACATGTGTGTGTTCTTAATTAGTTTCATTCTCACAGACACAAACATGTGTGTGTTCTTAATTAGTTTCATTCTCACAGACACAAACATGTGTGTGTTCTTAATTAGTTTCATTCTCACAGACACAAACATGTGTGTGTTCTTAATTAGTTTCATTCTCACAGACACAAACATGTGTGTGTTCTTAATTAGTTTCATTCTCACAGACACAAACATGTGTGTGTTCTTAATTAGTTTCATTCTCACAGACACAAACATGTGTGTGTTCTTAATTAGTTTCATTCTCACAGACACAAACATGTGTGTGTTCTTAATTAGTTTCATTCTCACAGACACAAACATGTGTGTGTTCTTAATTAGTTTCATTCTCACAGACACAAACATGTGTGTGTTCTTAATTAGTTTCATTCTCACAGACACAAACATGTGTGTGTTCTTAATTAGTTTCATTCTCACAGACACAAACATGTGTGTGTTCTTAATTAGTTTCATTCTCACAGACACAAACATGTGTGTGTTCTTAATTAGTTTCATTCTCACAGACACAAACATGTGTGTGTTCTTAATTAGTTTCATTCTCACAGACACAAACATGTGTGTGTTCTTAATTAGTTTCATTCTCACAGACACAAACATGTGTGTGTTCTTAATTAGTTTCATTCTCACAGACACAAACATGTGTGTGTTCTTAATTAGTTTCATTCTCACAGACACAAACATGTGTGTGTTCTTAATTAGTTTCATTCTCACAGACACAAACATGTGTGTGTTCTTAATTAGTTTCATTCTCACAGACACAAACATGTGTGTGTTCTTAATTAGTTTCATTCTCACAGACACAAACATGTGTGTGTTCTTAATTAGTTTCATTCTCACAGACACAAACATGTGTGTGTTCTTAATTAGTTTCATTCTCACAGACACAAACATGTGTGTGTTCTTAATTAGTTTCATTCTCACAGACACAAACATGTGTGTGTTCTTAATTAGTTTCATTCTCACAGACACAAACATGTGTGTGTTCTTAATTAGTTTCATTCTCACAGACACAAACATGTGTGTGTTCTTAATTAGTTTCATTCTCACAGACACAAACATGTGTGTGTTCTTAATTAGTTTCATTCTCACAGACACAAACATGTGTGTGTTCTTAATTAGTTTCATTCTCACAGACACAAACATGTGTGTGTTCTTAATTAGTTTCATTCTCACAGACACAAACATGTGTGTGTTCTTAATTAGTTTCATTCTCACAGACACAAACATGTGTGTGTTCTTAATTAGTTTCATTCTCACAGACACAAACATGTGTGTGTTCTTAATTAGTTTCATTCTCACAGACACAAACATGTGTGTGTTCTTAATTAGTTTCATTCTCACAGACACAAACATGTGTGTGTTCTTAATTAGTTTCATTCTCACAGACACAAACATGTGTGTGTTCTTAATTAGTTTCATTCTCACAGACACAAACATGTGTGTGTTCTTAATTAGTTTCATTCTCACAGACACAAACATGTGTGTGTTCTTAATTAGTTTCATTCTCACAGACACAAACATGTGTGTGTTCTTAATTAGTTTCATTCTCACAGACACAAACATGTGTGTGTTCTTAATTAGTTTCATTCTCACAGACACAAACATGTGTGTGTTCTTAATTAGTTTCATTCTCACAGACACAAACATGTGTGTGTTCTTAATTAGTTTCATTCTCACAGACACAAACATGTGTGTGTTCTTAATTAGTTTCATTCTCACAGACACAAACATGTGTGTGTTCTTAATTAGTTTCATTCTCACAGACACAAACATGTGTGTGTTCTTAATTAGTTTCATTCTCACAGACACAAACATGTGTGTGTTCTTAATTAGTTTCATTCTCACAGACACAAACATGTGTGTGTTCTTAATTAGTTTCATTCTCACAGACACAAACATGTGTGTGTTCTTAATTAGTTTCATTCTCACAGACACAAACATGTGTGTGTTCTTAATTAGTTTCATTCTCACAGACACAAACATGTGTGTGTTCTTAATTAGTTTCATTCTCACAGACACAAACATGTGTGTGTTCTTAATTAGTTTCATTCTCACAGACACAAACATGTGTGTGTTCTTAATTAGTTTCATTCTCACAGACACAAACATGTGTGTGTTCTTAATTAGTTTCATTCTCACAGACACAAACATGTGTGTGTTCTTAATTAGTTTCATTCTCACAGACACAAACATGTGTGTGTTCTTAATTAGTTTCATTCTCACAGACACAAACATGTGTGTGTTCTTAATTAGTTTCATTCTCACAGACACAAACATGTGTGTGTTCTTAATTAGTTTCATTCTCACAGACACAAACATGTGTGTGTTCTTAATTAGTTTCATTCTCACAGACACAAACATGTGTGTGTTCTTAATTAGTTTCATTCTCACAGACACAAACATGTGTGTGTTCTTAATTAGTTTCATTCTCACAGACACAAACATGTGTGTGTTCTTAATTAGTTTCATTCTCACAGACACAAACATGTGTGTGTTCTTAATTAGTTTCATTCTCACAGACACAAACATGTGTGTGTTCTTAATTAGTTTCATTCTCACAGACACAAACATGTGTGTGTTCTTAATTAGTTTCATTCTCACAGACACAAACATGTGTGTGTTCTTAATTAGTTTCATTCTCACAGACACAAACATGTGTGTGTTCTTAATTAGTTTCATTCTCACAGACACAAACATGTGTGTGTTCTTAATTAGTTTCATTCTCACAGACACAAACATGTGTGTGTTCTTAATTAGTTTCATTCTCACAGACACAAACATGTGTGTGTTCTTAATTAGTTTCATTCTCACAGACACAAACATGTGTGTGTTCTTAATTAGTTTCATTCTCACAGACACAAACATGTGTGTGTTCTTAATTAGTTTCATTCTCACAGACACAAACATGTGTGTGTTCTTAATTAGTTTCATTCTCACAGACACAAACATGTGTGTGTTCTTAATTAGTTTCATTCTCACAGACACAAACATGTGTGTGTTCTTAATTAGTTTCATTCTCACAGACACAAACATGTGTGTGTTCTTAATTAGTTTCATTCTCACAGACACAAACATGTGTGTGTTCTTAATTAGTTTCATTCTCACAGACACAAACATGTGTGTGTTCTTAATTAGTTTCATTCTCACAGACACAAACATGTGTGTGTTCTTAATTAGTTTCATTCTCACAGACACAAACATGTGTGTGTTCTTAATTAGTTTCATTCTCACAGACACAAACATGTGTGTGTTCTTAATTAGTTTCATTCTCACAGACACAAACATGTGTGTGTTCTTAATTAGTTTCATTCTCACAGACACAAACATGTGTGTGTTCTTAATTAGTTTCATTCTCACAGACACAAACATGTGTGTGTTCTTAATTAGTTTCATTCTCACAGACACAAACATTTGTGTGTTCTTAATTAGTTTCATTCTCACAGACACAAACATGTGTGTGTTCTTAATTAGTTTCATTCTCACAGACACAAACATGTGTGTGTTCTTAATTAGTTTCATTCTCACAGACACAAACATTTGTGTGTTCTTAATTAGTTTCATTCTCACAGACACAAACATTTGTGTGTTCTTAATTAGTTTCATTCTCACAGACACAAACATGTGTGTGTTCTTAATTAGTTTCATTCTCACAGACACAAACATGTGTGTGTTCTTAATTAGTTTCATTCTCACAGACACAAACATGTGTGTGTTCTTAATTAGTTTCATTCTCACAGACACAAACATGTGAGTGTTCTTAATTAGTTTCATTCTCACAGACACAAACATTTGTGTGTTCTTAATTAGTTTCATTCTCACAGACACAAACATTTGTGTGTTCTTAATTAGTTTCATTCTTAATGAAATAAGAAAGGTTAATAGTGAGGGTGTGTGTGTGTGTGGGGGGGGGGTGATGGGAGTATTTTTTGTCTTATCTGCTTATATAATAAGAAATAAGTCTGTGGTTGGCTTAAAAAGAAAAATAAGTATTATTGTCTTGGCCACAAACATGTCCATTGACAAATGAATTTAACCAAACATCGAATTAAATTAGACTCAATAGACTAGCGATAGTGTAGTATCTCTATTGCTCAAATTAATTGTTCTTAAAAAATAACTATAGATTTACTCTAATTCTCAGAATTATAGATCTACTAATCTACGTACTCATACCACACATATGTTTACTTTTTCAATAGACCTATGTTTACATTTTTGTCATGCCAACGATAATTTAAAATATATGGCATTCATATTTACTTCTTCACCCAATACAATTTAATAAGGTAAACGTGAGCTATACGACAGAATCTAGTTGCTTGTTACACTATTTACACATAATATACAAAAATACCTAATAGTATGAAATCAATGTGGATTAAACTATTACAAATACGTAATTAATGACATTATTTAGAACAAAAATAGTCAAATTAGTTTTTCCTTTCCTTGACCTAAACATTGCCTTAACCCTTGCCTTTATCATAACACTTGCCCTAATCTTTGCCTATATCTTGTCCTAACCCTTGTCTTTGAGACGGACGCAAATATTACATTGGCGTACTGGAAAAGTTTAGATGAGGTATAGAATTTGAGCTCATCGAATCTGTCTGTGACGATCTCTTCCCCTTGCGGACCCTCATGTTTTTGAAGAGACCAAACCTGGAAATACAAGCACGGTCACACTGGGTGTCGATGAAAAAAAGCGTAGATTCCGTACATGTGCCGTTCGATGTAAATGACCGTACATGTGGCATTCGGTGTAAATGACCGTACATGTGGCCGTCGGTGTAAATGACCAAGCCAATTGAGCCGCCTGCTGCTGAGAATAATGCCTCTGCATTTGGGATTTTGTCCTTCCATCTTGCATCTAGGATACCTGAGACACCTAAGGTGAAACGTTTTCAGTTTCTATTCCTCCCAGGAATATGTTCACTAGCAGATGGTTAGATTTAAAAAGGGGTGGGTTAAGATGTGATTGGTAAACATTGTGAACAGAAATGTAAGTGTCAGTGTGTGTGTGTCAGTGAGTGTGGGTGTCAGTGTGTGTGTGTGTGTCAGTGTGTGTGTGTGTCAGTGAGTGTGTCTGTGTTAATGTGTGTGTGTGTCAGTGAGTGTGTGTCAGTGTGTGTGTTTCAATGTGTGAGTGTGTGTCTGTCTGTGTTAATGTGTGTGTGTGTCAGTGTGTGTGCGTCAGTGTGAGTGTGTGTCAGTGTGAGTGTGTGTCAGTGTGTATGTCTGTGTTAAGGTGTGTGTGTCAGTGTGTGTGTGTGTGTCAGTGTGTGTGTGTGTTAATGTGAGTGTCAGTGTGAGTGTGTGTTAGTGTGAGTGTGTGTGTCAGTGTGTGTATGTGTCAGTGTGTGTATGTGTGTGTCAGTGTATGTTGTGGATTAATGTGTGTGTGTGTCAGTGTTAATGTGTGTGTGTGTCAGTGTTAATGTGTGTGTATGTCAGTGTGAGTGTGTGTGTCAGTGTGTGTGTGTCAGTGTGTGTGTGTCTGGGTTAATGTGTGTGTGTCAGTGTTAATGTTTGTCTGTGTGTCAGTGTGTGTGTGTCAGTGTGTGTGTGTCAGTGTGTGTGTCAGTGTGAGTGTGTCAGTGTATGTGTGTCTGGGTTAATGTGTGTGTGTCAGAGTTAATGTTTGTCTGTGTGTCAGTGTGTGTGTGTCAGTGTGAGTGTGTGTCAGTGTAAGTGTGTGTGTCAGTGTGTGTGTCAGTGTGTGTGTGTCAGTGTGTGTGTGTCAGTGTGTGTGTGTTTGTGTTAATGTGTTTGTGTCTCAGTGTTAATATGTGTGTGTGTCAGTGTGTGTGTGTGTTTGTGTCAATGTGTGTTTGTCTGTGTTAATGTGTGGGTCTGTGTTATTGTGTGTGTGTGAAAGTGTGTGTGTGTGTAAATGTATGTGTCTAAAAGAATGAGTAAAGAATCGATGGGCGGGAGCGAGGTCGGATTTGAAAATACATCCATATTGAGCAGAGTGGGTGGTGATTGTGTGCAGAGCTGTAGGGGTTTTATGCTTGGACAAATGTTTGGGCGTATTCATGGGGCCAGGGAGGAGCAGACCTTCCGATACACTCTACAACCAGAGCTCCAGCCTGAAACAATTATTGAAAGGATTTTGTACGCTAAAAAGTAATATTGCAAGATCACATGTTGTTATAGGGAGGAAAATTGGCAGGTCACATTTTGTTATAGAAAGTAACATTGCCAGGTCACATGTTGTTATAGAAAGTAACATTGCCAGGTCACAGTTTGTTATAGAAAGTAACATTGCCAGGTCACATTTTGTTATAGAAAGTAACATTGCCAGGTCACATGTTGTTAAAGAAAGTAACATTGCCAGGTCACATGTTGTTATAGAAAGTAACATTGCCAGGTCACATGTTCTTATAGAAAGTAACATTGCCAGGTCAAATTTTGTTATAGAAAGTATCATTGCCAGGTCACATGTTGTTATAGGGAATAACTTTGCCAGGTCACATGATGTAGTCTCTCCATACTCGTAGGAGAAATGTCTCAACTATAACAAATAGAATGGAGGGGGTAAGGGAACATGTACAGTCGTATACCAGAAAAGATCATACATAATATAGAGATACAGATAGGTAAATCAACATTCACATGAAGTTCGTTCTTTCTCCTGGAAAATTTAAACATAGACTAGATAGCCGATAATTCAATTGTGTATCCTAGCTTTTATCTTATCTGTTATGATGTAATTGCGATAAATGTAAACATTAAATATTTTGCTATGCAGGACAAAATTTAACATACACGTTGGGGAGATGCGTATGTATCGATGTCTCATATACAGCTTTAGAAGTGCCTCACGAGGACCTAAGAAATCGTTTAAAACACCTGGGGGTAGATTGCTAATTAGCGTATAAGTATTGACTACATCACATAAGCCAGCGGTCCCTTCATTATGTTCAGTAGCTCATACAAACCAGAGGTCCCGTCATTATATTGACTAGATCACAAAAGCCAAGGGTATTTTTTTCATTCCCGTTCCCATTGATAAGTTTATCGAGATTTGAGACCCCTCCCACCTTATTTTTCTCACCGTAAACTAAACTATCATTTTTGTGTCAGTTGTATGTTAATTGATTAGCCAAGAATCCTTACAGTAACCAGTTACCAACTACATACCTACTCAAATCATCCAATGACCAGCTGTGTACTTACTCCAATGACCAGCTGTGTACTTATTCCAATGACCAGCTGTGTACTTATTCCAATGATAAGCTGTGTACTTACTCCAATGACCAGCTGTGTACTTACTCCAATGACCAGCTGTGTACTTATTTCAATGACCACCTTGGTACTTACTCCAATGACCAGCTTGGTACTTACTCCAATGACCAGCTGTGTACTTATTCCAATGACCAGCTATGTACTTATTCCAATGACAAGCTGTGTACTTACTCCAATGACCAGCTGTGTACTTACTCCAATGACCAGCTGTTTACTTATTCCAATGATAAGCTGTGTACTTACTCCAATGACCAGCTGTGTACTTATTCCAATGACCAGCTTGGTACTTACTCCAATGACCAGCTTGGTACTTACTCCAATGACCAGCTGTGTACTTACTCCAATGACCAGCTGTGTACTTACTCCAATGACCAGCTGTGTACTTATTCCAATGATAAGCTGTGTACTTACTCCAATGACCAGCTGTGTACTTACTCCAATGACCAGCTGTTTACTTATTCCAATGATAAGCTGTGTACTTACTCCAATGACCAGCTGTGTACTTATTCCAATGACCAGCTTGGTACTTACTCCAATGACCAGCTTGGTACTTACTCCAATGACCAGCTGTGTACTTACTCCAATGACCAGCTGTGTACTTACTCCAATGACCAGCTGTGTACTTATTCCAATGATAAGCTGTGTACTTACTCCAATGACCAGCTGTGTACTTACCCCAATGACCAGCTGTGCACTTACTCCAATGATCAGCTGTGTACTTACTCCAATGACCAGCTGTGTACTTACTCCAATGATAAGCTGTGTACTTTACTCCAATGACCAGCTGTGTACTTACCCCAATGACCAGCTGTGTACTTACCCCAATGACCATCTGTGTACATACCCTAATGATCAGCTGTGTACTTATTCCAATGACCAGCTTTGTACTTATTCCAATGACCAGCTTTGTACTTACTCCAATGACCAGCTTTGTACTTACTCCAATGACCAGCTGTGTACTTACTCCAATAACCAGCTTTGTACTTACTAATAATGACATTTGTATAGCGCTGCCAACCAACATACTGTAAGCTCAGAGCGCATTTAACATAACAACTAAGAACACGGATACAATTTATACTTACTCCAATGACCAGCTGTGTACTTACTCCAATGACCAGCTGTGTACTTACTCCAATGACCAGCTGTGTACTTACTCTAATGACCAGCCGTGTACCCCCTCAACGACCAGCTTTGAACCCCTTCAATTACCAGCTGTGTATCCCTCAATGACGTGCTGTGTAACTACTCCAACGACCAGCTGTGTATCCCTCAATGACCAGCTGTGCACCCCCCCCCCGGATGACTAGATGTGTACCCTATCAATGACTATCCAATCATATACCAGCTGTGTACCCCATCAATTATAAGCTGTGTACCTCCCTCGCTAAGGTTATGTCTTGAGTTTTTCTCCTCTTCAAGGGGTACACAGCACAGGTTCCGAAACACTGACCTAAGTAACAAACAGAGCTGTCTGAGACAGAAAGATACACACAACTTGCTGACACAGATTCCCAATGATTGGCCACCCACACCATGGCCTGCATGTTGGCGGGATTCCTGGGATTCATTGACCTCGCAACTGACCTAAGGACCTACAGATTATTGAACGCTGGGCTCGTAATCATTTTCCAATATAAAAGAGATATATGGGAGAGGTAGGAGCGAGGAACAGCGTAGAGGAGTAGAGAGAAAGTGAGAGGGATAGAGAGAGGAGGAAGAAAGTGAGGTAAAACAAGAGTGGAAAAAAGTGAATAAAATTAGTGAGAGACTATTAGAGTATTGGTTAATAAAAAGTGGATAAAAATAGAAGTAATTATCGATAAATTGATTGATTAATTGATTCATCGAAATAATTAAAAATCAAATCCTTTTATTGATTTATTAATTGATTGATTAATTGATGAATAAACTGATTGATTTAAAAAGATTGTAAACGTTAAAGCTTGCTAACCACTATTATTGTTCTATTATTGTTCTATTATTGCTTGTGTGTGAGAGTTGGTTTTATTCCCTCTAGTTTGTTTATTGATTCTAGTTTTGTTGTTCCGCTAATTATAAATATATTTATTTCCTTCACACCTCCCACCCTCTAGAAGGCAATCAAGCAAAGCTAAAATGTATGGGCCGAATGCAAGTAACATTTGTTATCAACACAATCAATAGAGTAAACTCAATGTCTTCATCGAACATTTGGCCGAGCCCTCCATATAGACTGGAGACTAATAGATTACTTTATGTGCGGTAAGAGAGATAGAGGGCTGGCTGAAAGTGAGTGATCAAACCCTCTCCTTCATGTTAAGACTGTGAGTCACAGCGGGCATTTAGCAAAAACTTTAAGCAGTCAAACTGTGATTCGTGTTTTTTTTTTAGCTTGATATAATTAGCTTATTCAGTGTCACGCTTGGCTTATTTTTCTACACTTTAGTGGATATTGGATATTTATTTTATTGCCTTCTTCACCAAGGAAAAAACATGAAGAGAGAAAAAAAAGGTTGTTGTTTTTTATTTCTACATATTAGATCTATACTAATATTTTATTTCTACATATTAGATCTATACTAATATTTTATTTCTACATATTAGATCTATACTAATATTTTATTTCTACATATTAGATCTATACTAATATTTTATTTCTACATATTAGATCTATACTAATATTTTATGTACAAAAAATTAATGTCTTTAAAAAAAAAAAGATGAAATTGAAAATACAATTAGTTGTAAACGAAATCTTTTATTTTATTAAAAATAAGAATTCAATACACACACATACACACAAACAGATAAAAGGTTTTGAAATATCCTACTCAAATTTTCAATATTCTTAATGCAATAAAATAAAACCTGTGAATAAAAAAAGGAATATTAAATCTGAATAAGTTGATATACTTTGTGTGACAGGTGTTAGTGACAACATCCCCTTTTTATTGTCTACGTAGACCAAGGCCGTACTAGTTAAACACTCTGTTACATTCTATATACACTCTGTTACATTCTATATGATACGAGTCCAAGTGAATTAAAAATAGTCTGCGTTCAAGCTACCAGATCTTGCCGTTATACTGGAAAAAGCTGACCAGACGGGAAACATGGTGAAGACGTTAAGCCAGCCTTAGGAAATATAGAATCAATGGCAATTTCTGGCGACAAATTATTTTGTTATGTTAATAAATTATTTCTTTCTCTTCGTTATTTTCTTTTGCTTTAGATTTAGTGTTATTTTTTTAAATATTTTTTTTTGTCATCAGGCCCTATAAATACACATTAATTATATATATATATATATTATATGTATATATATATATTATATTATATAGTATCTTATGTTATACATTACAGACGCTCCTTCTATAGAGAAGATTATTGCGTCGTACGCTCATCCGTGATTCGATGTTATGTATATAAATGTATATCTAAGGTTATTGATATTTTTATCGGTTAAAATGACAAGTTCTGCGCATTTATATTCTGGTATTGCAAAGGTAAGTCTGGTATTGCTAAGTCTTGAATTGCTACGTAAATCTGGTATTGGCTGGTATCGCTAAGTTTGCCGGTGTAGCTAAGTTTGCTGGTATTGCTAAGTATGGCTGGTATAGATAAGTTTGTCTGGTGTTGCTAAGTTTGCTGGTATTGCTAATTATGGCTGGTATAGATAAGTTTGGCTGGTGTTGCTAAGTTTGCTGGTATTGCTAAGTATGGCTGGTATAGATAAGTTTGGCTGGTGTTGCTAAGTTTGCTGGTATTGCTAAGTATGGCTGGTATTGCTAAGTATAGCTGGTATTGCTAAGTATAGCTGGTATTGCTAAGTATGGCCCGTTTTGCTAAGCCAGCCTTGCACTTCATAGTTTTGTGTCGGATTTGTTTTTAATGTCTACAATTATTCAAAGGAAGCAATTATTGTAATAAAAAAATACTGACTCTATCGGAGCGTGAGAAATGTAGCCAGAACTAAAAATACTTTTTACACACACCTGTAGTTGATGGAACTTTTTTTTTAGATAAATAAAATACTATGCCATGTTTAGAAATATTAACTAAAGGCCTAACTATCCAAAACAAATTATGTAGTTTTTTTTTTTCATTATAACAAATGAAGGTATATTATTTACAGTTATATCGGAAATATAATATATAGCAAAATATGAAAAAAAAACATAAATGAAATATAATTATTTAATAAAACAAATCAATCAATTCGAAACTGACTTCTATCGCAAACGTTTTTTAAATCGGAAGTATCGATTCCTGTCTAATGAGAGGTATCGTTTTATATCTTTCAACTGCAAGCGTTAAAGTTAAAACATATCGATTCTAAAATTCTTCACCTATGCAGTATCGAATATACTTTAACTATTTTTAAAGTATAAACTTTTTTAAGTTTTTTTTTTTTAAATACACTAGACGTCAGGTGAAGTAGGTCTGACCTAAAACTTGAAACCTACACGCTGTCATGTTTGAAGCGAAGCAACCCCAGGTATTCAGGGCGCCCGAGGTTTTTAATTTTTTGGTGCCCCCCACCCCCCACCAGCACTTGAGTGTTCAAATTTAATTGCGCCAATTTTTTTTTTATTGGTTACACTTTTAAAAAGGAAAACTAAAGTTTTCATGTTGAGAATTGAGTGAGTAAAAACGTATGTGTAGAGAATATGTTGCTAAGTCTTTAGATTTAAAGAACTATAAATACAGGTATAGGCAAAGATGGAAGTGAATTTATGGAAATATTCGTATAAAGACTACATCATCATTTAAGTTCAATTCCTAATGTTTACCTAATATCATTCATTAAGTTCACTCTATGTTTCAAGATAACATTATCAATTAAGTACGATTTATAATTAAAGATAATACCATCATTTAAGGACAATATATAATTCAAGTTAACATCCCCATTTAGGTGCAATTTATAAGGTAACATCAGCATTTAGACTATGTACAATTTATAAACTCATTATTTTAATATTTACCTTAGATAACATTTAACATGCTTTAGACCCCAACTGTCTTACTAATATGTTGGGTCGGTTAATGCTACATTTATTTGAATTGTCTTTTTTAAATCACCAATTATTATTGTCTCCTAGCCTAGAGTATTATCTGTATGTTAAATGCGCTCTGAGCTATACAAATATTATTACTATTACTATTATTTAAGTGCAATTTGTAATTCAAAGTAACATCATCATTTACGTGCAATTTATAATTCATGATAACATCATCATTTATGTACAATTTATAATTCAAAATGACATCATTTAAGGGCAATTTATACTGTATACATAATATCATTAATTACGCATCGGGGGTAAAAGGCCCACACAGATGGGGCAAAAAGCCTAGTGGGTTATATTTTCTTTATTACTGTTATATATAACTATCACAATTTTAACACACATTAAGCAGTACACCTTCGGTGCATTTTATGTTCACGGTTTAAACAAATAGAGCATCTAATCCACTTTTATCCTGGCTTGCTTCTGATAGATTATTCCGTGACATAGATTATAGATCAGAATAGAACATAGACTTTGGATATATTTACCACAGAATATAGATCAGAATGGAACATAGACTTCTGATATATTTACCACAGAATATAGATCAGACTGGAACATAGACTTCTGATATATTTCACCACAGAATCTAGATCAGAATGGAATATAGACTTTTGATATATATTTACCACAGATTATAGATCAGAATGGAACATTGACTTGGGGATATATTTACCACAGAATCTAATAGATCGTTTAGAATGATCTCTGACCTTATGAAATTGCTCGAGAAACGCCAAAAAAGAAACTGTATCTCTATGATTATGTTTAACGTGTAGGAGGGACATGGCGATCAACTTCTTTAACTGAATATTGATTCTTCTTCCTGACCAATCAAAGAACTCAAAATCACGTCTTTATGTAGCGTGTAGCCCAACTACTATATGAAAAAGGTCATACACTTGCAAAATTTGACAACTTCTAACAAAATCACTCAAATGAACAATGTTTCATTTTTAAAGTGTAATGAATATTATTGATCATACAATTTATTTCTGTTTTTTTTTAAATAGTAAAAATGAATGCAATCAAACAACATTTAGCCATTGGCCTCAATAGAGCCACTGGTCTTACATATAACATATTGTACGATCCACTAGTCTTACATATAACATATTGTACTCTCCACTAGTCTTACATATAACATATTGTACGCTCCACTAGTCTTACATATAATATATTGTACGCTCCACTAGTCTTACATATAACATATTGTACGCTCCACTAGTCTTACATATAACATATTGTACTTTCCACTAATATTACACATAGCCTTTTGTTTGATAAGCTGTGTTCTAGCTTTTCGTTGATCTGGACTTCGAGTTTCGTGTAAAACGCCAAGAAGGTATTTAGCCGTATGTGGAGGCTGTCCGCCTGTTTGTGAATTTAGCCATGGTATTTAGCCGTATGTGGAGGCTGTCCGCCTGTTTGTGAATTTAGTCACACCCATTCTCAGATAGCTCTGCCAACCCTATCCTCAAAGAGTTTAATAGATCTTTCAATTCACCCTGAGATTTTGAGATCTCTGCCGTCTCTAGTCTCAGAGAGTTTAATAGCTCTGTCTCGACCCACCATCAGAGAATGCTGTAGAAGTGTATACAAATCCTTCCAGAGTTTAAATTTGATTTTTTTTCTTTTTTCTCCAACAGCTAAATATTAAATGAATTAAAAATAGCCGGTGGTTTATGCATTGACCCACTTCCCATCATCCTATTAAGATCAAACCTAGCACACAGACTCAGTGCCAATGACACCACATTCTACATATTCCCCAATAAAATGTTTTCCTGTTAATTTCTCAAAACGTTGTATATGTTTCTGCCCTGCGACCAACCCAATTTTTAAAGGCTAATTGATCCACTTTCCGTTATGCTTTCAAACTCAAACTTGGCTCATAGACGTGTTTTATTTAACAACACATTCTTTCATATTTTAAGCCACATTTGCCAAACTAAACCTATAAAAATCAATGTTAAACTGTTGTTGTTTTATTAAGCTTTTTACAATTTTTATTGACTGTGGCTGACTGACAGTGATGTGTATTTCTATTACTCAGCCTTATATACATAGATAAGTGACCTATTTTTAAATCATTTATTATATTAATATTATCATCATAAGGTGCCGTGCGGATGGCGTAGGCGATCATGTCTTTCCGCGTATCGTTTCTTCTGTCAAATCTCTAGCATCTCTGTTGTTTTTGCCCTGCCATGCCGTTTCGTTATATCATCTAATATCTTCCTTCTCTGTCTTCCTCTGCATCTCTTTCCCTACAGCTATAATATTAATAATATTAATAATATAATAGATCTATTAACTTATCTTAAATATCCTGTGCATTAACTTCGCAAACCTTTTTGGCTGGCTGTTGACCGACCCGACCTTCCAAAGGCTAATTGAACCACCTTTCACCTTTCACCTCGCTATCGAACTGAAACTTGGCATATAGCACATAGACTTGGTTAAACTCTGGGCATCACATTCTATCAAATTTGTAGCCATCCCCTAAATCAGTTTTTAACTGTTGTTTTTTCTTTACACTTGATGTGCCCATCGGTAAATCCATATTAAATGCACCGCAACGTACATTCCCAACATTTTTATAGCATTAAAATATATCTAGAGTAGATCTATTCACTTCACTTTTCTTCATTTCTAGTTCACTTTTCTTCTGCTTATTTTTGTGTGTAGTTGGTGGCAAAGAACAAAATCCATGTAAAGTAAATGTATAACTAAAATGTTTGTAACAAATTTATAAGAAAAACGTTTGTTTTTTATAAAGGTTGTGTCCTGGTATGTTCCTTCTCCTTTGTGAGTGGTGAAGGGCAAATTACTTGGAACGCTAATGCATTAAAAAACACATATAAAAGATTTATAAACTATGTTTGTGGCTCAGGGGTTGTTTAATTTTAATTACCCTTTAAGGTATGCATTTTTAATTATTTTCTATTAACTTGGCTTTTGTGTGTGGCTAATGATCAATGTGAGATTGTTTTTTTTTCTAAAAGAAGTGCGTCAATACTTGAAGAGAAAATACTTTAAATATATTTTTAGTGTTTTTATTTTATCTATTTCAGATTTACATTTCTTAAACATATTTAGACCCTACTGTTTGACTATTAAATTAAGTCTACTTTATGCTTTTGTACTATCTATATTGTTTCGTTAAGTTTTGACGTTATCAATTATCAATCTATATTCTTTAATGCAATAAAAACAATGTATATGCTGAGAATTGTATCCGTGCTTTAAGCATGTTTTTGTTGCTTAATGTTAAATTTGCTCTGAGCTTACATTCAATTCAGCGCTATATAATTAAACTTATTTAAAGTATTTTCTTAAAGACACCCTTTCTATACAAAAGATTATGGCGTACTTCAGATCTGAGTCTACTCTGGCATTTTGATGTTTTAAATTTTGTTAAGTTGTTTACTTTACTAGTTTGTTTAGTCAATTATGTTTTACATGCACTAAGTTTGAAAAAAAAACATAATTACATTCAAAAACATTTACAATTACTTAAAATAACAAATACATAAATATTAATAAAAATGCGTATGATGGTTTTTACAACAAACAAACAAAAAAATGTTTCTATGGATTCTTTATTGCTATAATAATTTTAAAGCTAAAAGTGTTCTTTGAAAAAAAACTTGCAAATTGATATCTATCCTGCAAGAGTTGTCCTTGTTTCAGGTTTGATTACATTTTTCACTTTTAAAAGCTTAGGATATCTTTATCTTGACGAAAATACATTAAGTTCTACATGTTAAGAAACGACAAGTCTTTAGATTTTAGATCAACTCCGATACGATCAAAATGTCTGTCCCTGGAACTTGTTACTTCTTATTACAAATGCTGATATGATCTGGGAATAGTAAACATTGTAGAATGACTGATAGAGTAGTGTCGCATGGTGCCGAGTCGATTCCTGGTATGAAAACAAATTACCACGATTACATTCAGAGGTGATTTCTGTAGTAATAAAATTGCGCTGAAAGTCACTTACAATCATTGACCAGTCTTTAATCTTATGCATGCCTAAGTTTTGGATGCAACTTCACTTCCGATCCTATTCGCTAAATTTGATTTAAAAAATGGTTGCCTTCTGCTATAAATTCTGGCAAGCTCACTTTAAATATTGAGGACATAATTCTTACAATAATACTTATAGCCTTTGTTTATTTGTAGTCGGCCTAAACTTGCTTTTGAAAGTGCAATGAATTTCTCAACATCCGTGAATGTTAAGTCAGCAACAAGGCGTAAATCTCTGCTTGCAATCGTAATGGTTGCCATTGTAACAAAACAAATTGAAACCGGAAGTTCCACAATGCACTTGAAACATGCCGAAAATATAATTATACGGTTGTTTACGGAAATATAGCGGAAATGAATTTGCATCCAAATTGCCTATTTAAGACTCGTCAATTTATATCCGTTGTATAATCCTTTCTTTGTATTCAATTTTTTTAGCAGCGTATGATTATTATTTCCAAAGACTTTTATTATATTGATTGAAGTCACTTTAAATTAAAAGTCTATTTTTTTTTAATTGAACAGTATCTTTAGTCTAAAGTTAATATTTGGATTGAAGCAACATTTTTTTTTTTTTCTTTGCCAATAGATTATGCGCACTGTAAACGCTTCATGTTTGAACTATGGGCCTTTAAACTGTTTCTATCGAGTGATTTTTTTTATATGATTGATATCAATAGTTGATTATATATTATCATTTGAACGTTTAGTCAACTCTACACTTTGTAGCTTTAGGATTATGTTTGCCTCAGATACAAGCAAAATGGCTCAGGACATTCTCTTCTAAATGCACAAATAAGCTATTAGTTTAAGTTTTAAGGGCAAATAGTAAACTTAAAGTTTTAAGGGCAAATAGTAAAGTTAAACCCACATCGGAATAAACAAAACTACTCTTATCCGTGACACCCGAGCATTATTAAACTTGTAGCCTTAGTATCAAATATCCAATAAATCCTTAACTTGATCTATTCATACTATATATAGATTACCGGGCAATAGAGTAAAATAATTGGAAGATTTATGCTTAGGCTATAAATCTGTTTATAATTAACCTTAAGAACTGTAAGCTAGAGAGCTCATTATATGCACTGACGTAAATGCAAATAATAAGATATTTATTGAATCTTTTCGACGTATGAAATATAGCCTTCGTTACAGCATATATGATATTATTACACAACATGTGTTTAACTTGACGAAACCAAGTCACGCTTGCTTAGGATTTTATGGAATCATTAAAAGTTGGTTATGGTAATATTTCCATTTTTTGTGTAGTGATACTGTGTGAAATGTTCATATTGTTTAGTGATACTTTGTGAAACGTTCATATTGTTTAGTGATAATATGTGAAATGTCCATATTGTTTAGTGATACTGTGTGAAATGTTGATATTGTTTAGTGATACTTTGTGAAACGTTCATATTGTTTAGTGATAATATGTGAAATGTCCATATTGTTTAGTGATACTGTGTGAAATGTTGATATTGTTTAGTTATACTGTGTCAACTGTCTATATCGTATATAATATGCTTACAATGTTGATATTATGAAGTAACATTGTATAAAACGTCCATGCGATGCTGTAATCTAACTGTTGCCTAAATCCAATTTCTCACAAGCCAAAGCCCAGCAAACAGTTTGAACTCTATTAAGTTTCTAATATTTACATCGCCCCGGCAACAAGCAAGTCAATAATAGGGTCTAGCTAGCTTAACGTTTTCTTGGCCTATTCCAAATATAGGCCTACCAAACAAAAAAATCACATTTTCTTCTTGTAAAATAAAACTGTTAAAAAAATGAGTGTTTTAGATTTAAAAGCAAAAGGCAAAGATTTTGTCCGACGCTTTATTGTTGCTTTAATTTAAAATATAAAAATTGTTATCAATGGAATGTGATCAGTTCTATGTTTCGAAACGTAACAAAGAAATGTCGAGATGACATATTGTAACGTTGTTGTTTTGTCTTCTTTTTTTACATGGAGCAAAAATAGACAATGTTAATTGTGGAAACCGTGAAGAAAAGTTCAATGTTAACTGAAGAAAACATAATATAGAATAGAAAGTTCTAATTGAGCGAACATATATAATAGAAAGTTACAAAAGATTGAAACATATATAACGGAAAGTTTTAAGGGAGTGAAAACATGTAGCCTATAATAGAAAGGGAGTGAAACATATTTAATAGAAAGTTTTAAGGGAGAGAAACATATATTGTAGAAAGTTTTGAGAGATTGAAAACATATAGCCTATAATAGAACAGGAGTGATACATATATAGATCTGATAAAAGTTTTGTCGAGTGCAAGAAATATATAAAAATAGAAAGTTATTACGGTGTTAAAACATTTAATATACAATAGTAACGAATAAAACATATTCAATAAACAATGTTGGTTGAATAAAACATATTTAATAAACAATGTTGGTTGAATAAAACATATTCAATAAACAATGTTGGTTGAATAAAACATATTCAATGAACAATGTTGGTTGAATAAAACATATTCAATGAACAATGTTGGTTGAATAAAACATATTTAATAAACAATGTTGGTTGAATAAAACATATTCAATGAACAATGTTGGTTGAATAAAACATATTCAATGAACAATGTTGGTTGAATAAAACATATTCAATGAACAATGTTGGTTGAATAAAACATATTTAATAAACAATGTTGGTTGAATAAAACATATTCAATAAACAATGTTGGTTGAATAAAACATATTCAATGAACAATGTTGGTTGAATAAAACATATTCAATGAACAATGTTGGTTGAATAAAACATATTTAATAAACAATGTTGGTTGAATAAAACATATTCAATGAACAATGTTGGTTGAATAAAACATATTCAATTAACAATGTTGGTTGAATAAAACATATTCAATGAACAATGTTGGTTGAATAAAACATATTCAATGAACAATGTTGGTTGAATAAAACATATTCAATGAACAATGTTGGTTGAATAAAACATATTCAATGAACAATGTTGGTTGAATAAAACATATTCAATGAACAATGTTGGTTGAATAAAACATATTCAATGAACAATGTTGGTTGAATAAAAGATATTCAATGAACAATGTTGGTTGAATAAAACATATTCAATGAACAATGTTGGTTGAATAAAACATATTCAATGAACAATGTTGGTTGAATAAAACATATTCAATGAACAATGTTGGTTGAATAAAACATATTCAATGAACAATGTTGGTTGAATAAAACATATTCAATAAACAATGTTGGTTGAATAAAACATATTCAATAAACAATGTTGGTTGAATAAAACATATTCAATAAACAATGTTGGTTGAATAAAACATATTCAATAAACAATGTTGGTTGAATAAAACATATTCAATAAACAATGTTGGTTGAATAAAACATATTCAATAAACAATGTTGGTTGAATAAAACATATTCAATAAACAATGTTGGTTGAATAAAACATATTCAATAAACAATGTTGGTTGAATAAAACATATTCAATAAACAATGTTGGTTGAATAAAACATATTCAATAAACAATGTTGGTTGAATAAAACATATTCAATAAACAATGTTGGTTGAATAAAACATATTCAATAAACAATGTTGGTTGAATAAAACATATTCAATAAACAATGTTGGTTGAATAAAACATATTCAATAAACAATGTTGGTTGAGAAAATTGTATAAAATAGAAAATCTTGGAGACCATTTTCCCAAATATTTGCTTTTAATATTCGCCGTTTTATTTTTTTCATTATCTGCACTTTAAAAAAAAAAATTCAATTTCGAAAACTAATTGTTTAAATTATCACAATTTTTAGTTTTAATTAGAAGACACAATGTGCTGCAGTTAAAGAAGAAAAATACGATGGCGTCAACACAGCCTTTTGATTATTTTATTTTTTAATGTGATAATGGAACAAAACGTGTGTGAAAATATTTCTTTAAACAGTTTCTACCTTGAAGATGAAAGTGATGGATGGATATTATATCTATGATTAGACGCAAACATTTTGATTGGATATCTGATTTGTTTTAACGGACACATGGGCCTACACGCATGCGCATATACCAACCTACAAAGACAAGCACGCGCACAAACATAAAAGAAAATTTAATTTAATGAGCCAGAAATAAATTCTTCAGTTTTTGCCTCGATGCACAAAATTAGAAGGAAAAAAGACGCCTTCTTAAATCATGTTTTACTGGAGAAAAATTGTTTCTTTATGAGATTTTTGTTTTTGTTTTGGTTGTTGTTTGGTTATTTGTTTCTTTTTTTATGTTCGATTTTACTTCTGTTTTTTTTTTTTTTGCTTTTATTTGAATAGCATTAGACAGTTTCATGTGGCTAATATATTTTTGTTAAGGTAATATAGTTTAGTGTTTTGGGTAGTGTAGTTTAGTGTTTTGGATAATATAGTTTGGTGTTTTGGATAAAATAATTTAGTGTTTTGGATAATATAATTTAGTCTTTCGGGTCATTATAGTTTAGTGTTTTGGGTAATATAATTTAGTGTTTTGGATAAAATAATCTAGTGTTTTTGATAAAATAATTTAGTGTTTGGATAAAATAATTTAGTTTTTGGATAAAATAATTTAGTGTTTTAGATAATATAATTTAGTGTTTCGGGTCATTATAGTTTAGTGTTTTGGATGATATAGTTTAGTGTTTCGGGTCATTATAATTTAGTGTTTTGGATAATATAATTTAGAGTTTAAGGTCATTATAATTTATAGTTTTGGATAATATAATTTAGTGTTTCGGGTCATTATAATTTAGTGTTTTGGATAATATAATTTAGGTTTTAGGGTCATTATAATTTAGTCTTTTGGATAATATAATTTAGTGCTTTTTGGTAATGCATAGTCTATTAGTCTAAACCAGATCAACTATAGTTACATATATTTGTATGATTATATGAACTATATATGATTAAGTTTTTTCGTATAAGAGTATTAAGTTCTATCACTATATAAACCCGCCCAACAAAATGAAACTCAATATCATCACTTGACTAGATAATACCAGATGTGGGAATATGTCCTAAAATCAATAGAAGTAATTTAAACAGAAATGTTCACTATATAAATATAACACAGGAAGCTTGCGAACCTCATCTACACACACACAAGTAATAACTAAACTAATTGGAAGTGATTTAGAAATAGAATATGTTCATTAAAGACATAGAATTGTTTATTCACCAACTTCTTTTATAGATGCCCCTCTGACTTCCATACTCTCTCTGCTCCTCCTGGATAAAGCAATTTTAGCAGTCAACTTTTTCCCAATGACAAAATATTTTGTAAAAAGCAAAGAAATAATAGCACAGTTGCAATAAACTTTCAAGGATACTCGAAACTTGCTGTGGTCGTGGGCGAAGACACAATATTTAACTAGTGGGGGTGGTGTGTCTTTTAGTATAAGGCCTTTGACAAAGATTTTAAACGTGAGAGAGAAGTGAAAACCCCAATTTTAATAGGTCTACATCCCTGTCTGCAGTCATTTCAGTTTACGATGTTTGTTGACTCAAAAGCGTTTTGTGAAATCTAAGATATATAACACTAGAACTGGTTTATTTCATTTTTTTTCACGGTATAACCTTTACGTAATTGTCCCAGTTTCCTTCTGACTAAGCTACATCATTTTTTAAAATGCCAGCAGATGTGTTAATAGCCGCCGGTATGTTGACAAGAGATTGAAATATTTATAAGGTGAACTTCTGATCACAAAACAAAATATAGGAAATGGTTTTTAAGCTATTGTTTCTGGACATGAAATATTCTTGACGCTGTTAGCTGTTTAAGTACAGCTCCATCAATGTAAATATTTCTAGATTGTGTTAGCTGTACCAACATAGTTCTATCTACGGGAATATTCTATAGTTGAAAGGTACACATTATTTTTCAATAAGAAAAATAATTGTGTCTATTTTTTTTTTCTAAGAAAACAATTGTGTTTAGTTGTCAGTAGTTCATACAGAGTGGTTCATACAGAGCAGTTCATACAGAGTAGTTCATGAAGAGTAGTTCATACAGAGCAGTTCACACAAAGTAGTTCATACAGAGTAGTTCATACAGAGCAATTCATACAGATTAGTTCATGAAGAGTAGTTCATACAGAGTAGTTCATACAAAGTAGTTCATACAGATTAGTTCATACAGAGTAGTTCATACAGAGCAGTTCATACAGAGCAATTCATACAGATTAGTTCATGAAGAGTAGTTCATACAGAGTAGTTCATACAAAGTAGTTCATACAGATTAGTTCACACAAAGTAGTTCATACAGAGTAGTTCATACAAAGTAGTTCATACAGATTAGTTCACACAAAGTAGTTCATACAGAGTAGTTCATACAGAGCAATTCATACAGATTAGTTCATGAAGAGTAGTTCATACAGAGTAGTTCATACAAAGTAGTTCATACAGATTAGTTCACACAGAGTAGTTCATACAGAGCAGTTCACACAGAGTAGTTCATACAGAGCAGTTCATACAGATTAGTTCATGAAGATTAGTTCATGAAGATTAGTTCATACAAAGTAGTTCATACAGATTAGTTCATACAGAGTAGTTCATACAGAGTAGTTCACACAGAGTAGTTCATACAGAGTAGTTCATACAGAGCAGTTCATACAGACTAGTTCATACAGAGTAGTTCATACAGAGTAGTTCATAAAGAGTAGTTCTTACAGAGTAATTCATACAGAGTAGTTTAGAAAGAATCGTATCGTATGTTACAGACTCACCTTATTTATAGAAGATTATTGCTTCCTTGTGGTTTGTGTCTAGTTTTGCATTTTGATAAGTGTTTTAAATTAAGTTATTGGTCTCCCTGTTGTTGGTTTTCACGCAACCCATTCTGTGCCCGGATTCAACTTGGGAAGAAGTGACCTTTAATGTGTTTGTTCTTGCATATGAAATTTAAAAAAAGTGTTTTTTATCCTTATTCCCACCTGAGCATTGTAATAGATTTTTACTATGTTTTATTTCTAAGGTAAAAGTTATTAAGTTATCGATATGTATTATAACTTTATTGATTTTTGCCCTTTTTTCCGCTAGTGTTTCTAGGTTTAGTGATTTACCTAATGGTTTTACTCGTCAGATGCGAATATTCACATAGTCATTATATTGCACTTGAAAATTCAATGAGTTGTGTTATTTGTTGTATATAAATGCAATCTAATTGTACATCATTTATACAGTTTAAAAAATTAAAAGGTGACATGGGTAATTGATATTGAAAATGAACATCTTTTCTTAGATGTCTTGAAGTCTTTTTTTTTTGTTTGAGATATCATCAAACTTTTGACACACGACATTTTGTCTAACGCCTGGTGGCTGTCTTATTTCCGAGATATTATTCAAGTCAATTTATTTGACATTTCATCTAAGATGTTATAAAAATACTGATGTCTTACTTTTATCTAAGAATGGCTGAGACATTTAAAATTCATCAAAGAATAGAAATCAAATCAAAAGAATTCTCATTTCGTTTCACTAGCTGTTCAATCATGCATGCTGTAGAAGGGGGATTGCCAGCAACAGGAAACTTCCATCCAGCTTGGATAGAAAAGTGTTGTTTGTTGGACCAGAGAATTAATCGGTTTAGTGAAATGGTCCGCAATAGCAGGATATGTTAGAGATGCTTCTGTGATTAAACAACTAGCTGCATTTTGGACGCAAATAGAGAAAAATTATTTTACTTTCTCTTTGCGTCAAGACGTATTCAATTTTTTTTTGTTTTTTTTTTTTGTTTTTTTTTTTGCTTAATTTGATTTGAATGAAGTCTTGTATGGAATCAATGTGAATGTATAGATTTAGTTTTTACTTGAAGTATCAAATTAAGCTATTTTTACTTTCTGGTTAACTTCCTTCTATGGGAGGCAACAAACACAAAAGATGTTCTTATATCAATACAAGTATAATACACATAGAAAAGAATATTGTAGAAAAAATATTATATTACAGCTGCATAGATCATATAATTATTTGGTTTCAAATATTTATGTCTACTGTGATTAACATCAATTACAGGCTATACCAACAGCACACTTGCAAACAAATGTATCATTGTTGCATATGGAGGAAGAAAATGTGGATTCTTTCTAAATCTGTCACAGGATGGATTATTATATTTCTAAGTTAGAATTTAAAACTTTAAGTAATATTAATACTTTGGGCGGCTGGTTAGCTCGACTCCCAAGCGCCGCATCAGGGGTTTGACCCTCGGTGCAGTCAGCTATAAATCCACCGCCGACTTGGAGAGGAGATGAGCGCCGCCAAGTCTACCAAGCCCAAGAGAGGACTAATGGACACCCAGTGTCCACTAGCTCCCCCCAACGACCGCCAAGGTTAAGGGACAACAAAAAAAAATAATCATCTACATACCATATTGTTCTTTACACAATGCAATCATCTACATACCATATTGTTCTTTACACAATGCAATCATCTACATACCATATTGTTCTTTACACAATGCAATCATCTACATACCATATTGTTCTTTACACAATGCAATCATCTACATACCATATTGTTCTTTACACAATGCAATCATCTACATACCATATTGTTCTTTACACAATGCAATCATCTCCATACCATATTGTTCTTTACACAATGCAATCATCTCCATACCATATTGTTCTTTACACAATGCAATCATCTACATACCATATTGTTCTTTACACAATGCAATCATCTACATACCATATTGTTCTTTACACAATGCAATCATCTACATACCATATTGTTCTTTACACAATGCAATCATCTACATACCATATTGTTCTTTACACAATGCAATCATCTACATACCATATTGTTCTTTACACAATGCAATCATCTACATACCATATTGTTCTTTACACAATGCAATCATCTACATACCATATTGTTCTTTACACAATGCAATCATCTACATACCATATTGTTCTTTACACAATGCAATCATCTCCATACCATATTGTTCTTTACACAATGCAATCATCTCCATACCATATTGTTCTTTACACAATGCAATCATCTCCATACCATATTGTTCTTTACACAATGCAATCATCTACATACCATATTGTTCTTTACACAATGCAATCATCTACATACCATATTGTTCTTTACACAATGCAATCATCTCCATACCATATTGTTCTTTACACAATGCAATCATCTACATACCATATTGTTCTTTACACAATGCAATCATCTACATACCATATTGTTCTTTACACAATGCAATCATCTACATACCATATTGTTCTTTACACAATGCAATCATCTACATACCATATTGTTCTTTACACAATGCAATCATCTACATACCATATTGTTCTTTACACAATGCAATCATCTACATACCATATTGTTCTTTACACAATGCGATCATCTACATACCATATTGTTCTTTACACAATGCAATCATCTACATACCATATTGTTCTTTACACAATGCAATCATCTACATACCATATTGTTCTTTACACAATGCAATCATCTCCATACCATATTGTTCTTTACACAATGCAATCATCTACATACCATATTGTTCTTTACACAATGCAATCATCTACATACCATATTGTTCTTTACACAATGCAATCGTCTACATACCATATTGTTCTTTACACAATGCAATCATCTACATACCATATTGTTCTTTACACAATGCAATCATCTACATACCATATTGTTCTTTACACAATGCAATCATCTCCATACCATATTGTTCTTTACACAATGCAATCATCTCCATACCATATTGTTCTTTACACAATGCAATCATCTCCATACCATATTGTTCTTTACACAATGCAATCATCTCCATACCATATTGTTCTTTACACAATGCAATTATCTACATACCATATTGTTCTTTACACAATGCAATCATCTCCATACCATATTGTTCTTTACACAATGCAATCATCTCCATATTGTATTGTTCTATACTCAATGCAATTATCTACATACCATATTGTTCTTTACACAATGCAATCATCTCCATATTGTATTGTTCTATACTCAATGCAATTATCTACATACCATATTGTTCTTTACACAATGCAATCATCTCCATATTGTATTGTTCTATACTCAATGCAATCATCTACATACCACATTGTTCTATACACAACCTTACTACTTAATACATTTATTTTTGTGAATAATTTTGTTTTAAATTGTAAAGCTATTTCACATAGCCTATACTTTCTCGGGTAAGTTTTATTTTTATATATTGAATATGTACTAGTATGTGTTTCTTAGTACAGTAGCCCTATGTTAGAGCGATATATATGTATATATATGTATATATATTAATATATATATATATATATATATATAGAGAGAGAGAGAGAGAGATAGAGAGATGGACAGACGGGGATAGAAAGAAAAAAAGAGAGATCTCTTTTTCATGTCTTCTAACTTCTAAGTGGAATTTGATATTCTTCACGAAGTGTTTCATTTTAATTATGAATAACATTATTTATAGTTTGTGGATTTGTTTAGGCGTCTATTACGCAACACAATTAATGTTCAAATTTTTAGTTTACTCTGAGCAGAACATTTTATTTTAAACAGTTTATACCAAGTTTTATTCTTAAGCAGAACGCATTGTGTGTACAAAAATTTTTTTTTCATTAAATAGCATGTGTCAATATGTACAGCCATGTTTTTTTATAGTTTTGTGTCAACATTGCCATTATATTGTGTTAATTCATAAAGATTGTAATTTTTGGTAAAATAGATTGAACTATTAAACTCATTTGAATTACTCTATCAATTGCAAGTTGAGTTTGAAATAGTTAGCCTACCGTTATTTAGCCTTTTACTTACTCGGTAAATTGGTAAACAAACAAAATACCTAATAGGTAAACAAAATGTAACAATGATTTATTTCTACAACTAGCAAACTTTTTTTTCATTTTCAATGTTAAGATTTGGTCACACATTTTATGACGTCATATTGCAATGCTAGACATATAATTTCTGAGGTGATCAATATTACAGTCACATCTGTTTTCATTTTAAAATATTCATCGGGATTTTATTGTACACCAACATACTATTTTCTACAACCATTCGGTTGCTACTATTTAAGTAGTTTAGTCTATTGGAACTATTATTACACTAATCAGAGTGCTTCTTTGACCTAATTACTCAATCACTAGAGCTGAAGATAATTATCACAATAACATGATTGGGCTAAATGTATAATAGTAAGAGTGCTGCACAAGCATAAACATTGATTCATAAACGTTTTTATTCTATGTAATTGTGAAGGCATTGATGCATTCAATCTCAGCGTATATGACTTGAAGTCATTTATTAATTGATGCATTCAATCTCAACTTATATGACTTGAAGTCATTGATTAATTGATGTATTCAATCGCAACTTATATGACTTGAAGTCATTGATTAATTGATGTATTCAATCTCAACTTATATGACTTGAAGTCATTGATTAATTGATGTATTCAATCTCAACTTATATGACTTGAAGTCATTGATTAATTGATGTATTCAATCTCAACTTATATGACTTGAAGTCATTGATTAATTGATGTATTCAATCTCAACTTGTATGACTTGAAGTCATTGATTAATTGATGTATTCAAACTCAACTTATATGACTTGAAGTCATTGATTAATTGATGTATTCAATCTCAACTTATATGACTTGAAGTCATTGATTAATTGATGTATTCAATCTCAACTTATATGACTTGAAGTCATTGATTAATTGATGTATTCAGTCTCAACTTATATGACTTGAAGTCATTGATTAATTGATGTATTCAATCTCAACTTATATGACTTGAAGTCATTGATTAATTGATGTATTCAGTCTCACCTTATAATTAGTTGAAGTTATATACTTGATACTAATCGCTTTTATTTTACAGTATGATTTAACGTAATTAAATTTGTGAATCCTTTCATTTTCAATATGGCTTAAATTAAATCTTGTAGAAATCTAGAATGTAGGTTTGGGTATTTTTCTTTATAACATTCTTTATTTACAAACACAATTATTGTTTTCCTTTTAAAGCCAAAAGTTTTTTTTAAACCACATTAAAATAATTGGAGGCATTAAATCCCATCTTGTTCACGCCTTCTTAAAAGTAAAAATAAAAACTAGGCTAAAAAAAAAAAATTTTAATAACTAACAATTTTTATAACATTAATCCTTACAGCAATTAGCAAAGTGTTATTGTTAAATGTTATTTATTCAATGTGCAAATTAGGCTAAGTGCTCAGTATACATAAGCCTGAACAAAATATTTGCTTCTTTTTATTTGCATTAGAAACTAATTATTTTTGTATCAGTATATTTTTTTTACAATGAAACAATTATTGATTGCCTAAGCTTAAATACTGCAATATAAATACTGTATTATTTACTATAAATGGAATTTTATGTCAGTCTGTCATGTGGAGGAGTGAGACCTGTGTGGATAAGTGATATGGGCGTGATGGAATGAGGCGGGTGTGGACGAGCGAGATGGATGTAGCGGAGTAAGGCAGGTGTGGAGGAGTGAGATGGATGTAGCGGAGTAAGGCAGGGGTGGAGGAGTGAGATGGATGTAGCGGAGTAAGGCAGGTGTGGAGGAGTGAGATGGATGTAGCGGAGTAAGGCAGGTGTGGAGGAGTGAGATGGATGTAGCGGAGTAAGGCAGGTGTGGAGGAGTGAGATGGATGTAGCGGAGTAAGGCAGGTGTGGAGGAGTGAGATGGATGTAGCGGAGTAAGGCAGGTGTGGAGGAGTGAGATGGATGTAGCGGAGTAAGGCAGGTGTGGAGGAGTGAGATGGATGTTGCGGAGTAAGGCAGGTGTGGAGGAGTGAGATGGATGTAGTGGAGTAAGGCAGGTGTGGAGGAGTGAGATAGATGAAGCGGAGTAAGGCAGGTGTGGAGGAGTGAGATGGATGTAGCGGAGTAAGGCAGGAATGGAGGAGTGAAGAAGGTGTGGAGAAAAGAGGCAAATGTGGAGAAGTGAAGCGTCGATCAATACTACGAGAAAAACAACTTTTATAAATACCAAAACTAAACAAAAAATGTACTGTGAAAATTGTATCCTAACCAAATATTGATAACTGAGTCCTACCAATGTTGCCAAGTCTGATAGGAATCTAAACACTTTGCCATTTAATTAATTCTTGTGGGTTTCACAAACCCAATATCAAACCCAATATCATATCTATTTGTATTGATTTCTTTCTAATCGTTAGTTTTGATCTTAATACTTGACTATGTCTAACAGTTTGTTTTTGAAAAACTGTTTTTTAAATTAATTCCCTTTTTTTTATCTCCTCTACAAGAGTTATCCATCTTTAATCAAGCCACTACATTTTATTGTACTTGTTTATTTACTTGGATCTAGACTTTAGACTACCTCATAAATAATGTGTAGCTTTATTTCCTAAGTGCGTTTGACTATTACACACAATCTTTGGCTGTATATAAAATATGACACTTATATAGAAAGCAGTGTAAATGTAATAGACGCTTTATTTATGTTTGATTCCTTCTAAAAATAGATTGTGCAATGAAGAAATAAATTGTGAAATGTAGAGATATATTGTGCAACGTGTAGATAGATTGTGAAATGTAGAGATAAATTGTGAAATGTAGAGATAAATTGTGAAATGTAGAGATAAATTGTGAAATGTAGAGATATATTGTGAAATGTAGAGATAAATTGTGAAATGTAGAGATAAATTGTGAAATGTAGAGATAAATTGTGAAATGTAGAGATAAATTGTGAAATGTAGAGATATATTGTGAAATGTAGAGATAAATTGTGAAATGTAGAGATATATTGTGCAACGTGTAGATAGATTGTGAAATGTAAAGATAAATTGTGAAATGTAGAGATAAATTGTGAAATGTAGAGATATATTGTGCAACGTGTAGATAGATTGTGCAATGTAAAGATAAATTGTGAAATGTAGAGATAAATTGTGAAATGTAGAGATATATTGTGCAACGTGTAGATAGATTGTGCAATGTAAAGATAAATTGTGAAATGTAGAGATAAATTGTGAAATGTAGAGATATATTGTGAAATGTAGAGATAAATTGTGAAATGTAGAGATATATTGTGCAACGTGTAGATAGATTGTGCAATGTAAAGATAAATTGTGAAATGTAGAGATATATTGTGCAACGTGTAGATAGATTGTGAAATGTAAAGATAAATTGTGAAATGTAGAGATATATTGTGCAACGTGTAGATAGATTGTGCAATGTAGAGATAAATTGTGAAATGTAGAGATAAATTGTGAAATGTAGAGATAAATTGTGAAATGTAGAGATATATTGTGCAACGTGTAGATAGATTGTGCAATGTAAAGATAAATTGTGAAATGTAGAGATATATTGTGCAACGTGTAGATAGATTGTGAAATGTAAAGATAAATTGTGAAATGTAGAGATATATTGTGCAACGTGTAGATAGATTGTGCAATGTAGAGATAAATTGTGAAATGTAGAGATAAATTGTGAAATGTAGAGATAAATTGTGAAATGTAGAGATATATTGTGCAACGTGTAGATAGATTGTGCAATGTAAAGATAAATTGTGAAATGTAGAGATATATTGTGAAATGTAGAGATATATTGTGCAACGTGTAGATAGATTGTGAAATGTAGAGATAAATTGTGAAATGTAGAGATAAATTGTGAAATGTAGAGATATATTGTGAAATGTAGAGATAAATTGTGCAACGTGTAGATAGATTGTGAAATGTAGAGATATATTGTGAAATGTAGAGATATATTGTGCAACGTGTAGATAGATTGTGAAATGTAAAGATAAATTGTGAAATGTAGAGATAAATTGTGAAATGTAGAGATATATTGTGCAACGTGTAGATAGATTGTGAAATGTAGAGATAAATTGTGAAATGTAGAGATAAATTGTGAAATGTAGAGATAAATTGTGAAATGTAGAGATATATTGTGAAATGTAGAGATAAATTGTGAAATGTAGAGATAAATTGTGAAATGTAGAGATAAATTGTGAAATGTAGAGATAAATTGTGAAATGTAGAGATATATTGTGAAATGTAGAGATAAATTGTGAAATGTAGAGATATATTGTGCAACGTGTAGATAGATTGTGAAATGTAAAGATAAATTGTGAAATGTAGAGATAAATTGTGAAATGTAGAGATATATTGTGCAACGTGTAGATAGATTGTGAAATGTAAAGATAAATTGTGAAATGTAGAGATAAATTGTGAAATGTAGAGATATATTGTGCAACGTGTAGATAGATTGTGCAATGTAAAGATAAATTGTGAAATGTAGAGATATATTGTGCAACGTGTAGATAGATTGTGAAATGTAGAGATAAATTGTGAAATGTAGAGATAAATTGTGAAATGTAGAGATATATTGTGAAATGTAGAGATATATTGTGAAATGTAGAGATAAATTGTGAAATGTAGAGATAAATTGTGAAATGTAGAGATAAATTGTGAAATGTAGAGATAAATTGTGCAATGTAGAGATAAATTGTGCAATGTAGAGATACATTATGCAATGTGTAGATAGATTGTGCAATGTGAAATAAATTGTGCAATGTAGGGCTATATTCTGTAATTTCTAGAAAGATTGTGCAATTTAGAGATAAATTGTGAAATGTAGAGATAAATTGTGAAATGTAGAGATAAGTTGTGCAATGTAGAGATATATTATGCAATGTGTAGATAGATTGTGCAATGTGAAGATAAATTGTGAAATGTTGAGATAAATTGTGCAATTTATAGATAGTATGTGCAATGTAGAGATACATTGTGCAATGTAGATATATTTTCTGTAATTTCTAGACAGATTCTGCAATGTAGTTATAGATTGTGCAACGTCGAGATAGATAGTGCAATGTAGAGATAGATTGTGTCTTGTAGAGATATATTGTGCAATGTAGAGATAGATTGTGCAATGTAGAGATATATTGTGCAATGTAGAAATAGATTGTGCAATGTCGAGATTGATAGTGCAATGAATAGTTAGATTGTGCAATGTATAGAGATAGATTGTGCAGTGTAGAGATAGACTGTGCAATGTAGAGCTTGTAATAAATTTGATAAATTTTTAAAACAGTCTAGCTCTGGCTAATTCAAATCTCAGATTAGAATCAATATCCTAATTAAAATGTGTGTAAATCAACATTAAACCCTCATGTGCTACTATATGCCTCTTTGTATAAATTACTTTCACGTTAGATTCAGAGACGGCCTTTCGGGGTGGCAACTGGTACAACCACTCAAGCACCACGCCTGAAAAGGAGGAGGGGGGCTATAGAAGAGTCTTTCATCACCGTCAGCGGTGTCTCTGCCAGACCTTCTAATGTAACTTAGTTGGGGTCTCTGCAAAACATTATAATTTAAATCAGTTTGCAAAACTCCAGTGAGTTCAACAGAAATAATTATCTCGTTTGTTTTTTTACATGCTAAATTCTATGAATCATTAATTAAGTAGGATGAAGGCCCCTAAATGCATATAAGATATGTTACAATACGTCATGTAATCAAATAGCTAATGGTTCCTTCATATGTTAACTTATTTTCTAACAATAATATTAAAACCAATTACCAGCAATATTAGCGGCATACAAGCCCCAAGACTGCCAGAACTCTGTATTCTGCTTAGCTCATCAAATTGATAGATTGTTTCACGAACTATCATGTATAAAAATGTAAAATACACAGACAATGTTTAACTTTATTCAACTGTTGACATCACTTTGATTTCAAAACATTGCGACATATAATATTGAAGATGTTTACTATTTGTTCTATTCTGTCCCCAGGTAGTTCTCCAAGCCTGTCTTCAATACTCTGGATAGCAATTTGCCTGATTGAACAACAACACTTGCATTAGAAATAATGTGATTGTCTTCCCTTGTCTCTTCAAACTGAACAAAGGAAAAAAATGTGTTTTGGATACAGTCTAATTTTGGCTACCAATTCAATTAAAACATCGAAATTAACTACAACACTTGTCATCACTATGATGATGGAGTTAAAATGAATGTTCTCTTATAAGTTTTGTTTTAAATCATGGCAACCAGTGTGTGTGTTTATTGCCTTAGTATTGATTTATATCCCTGTATGGAGTCTTTTATTTACACGTATATTTTTTGAATGCTGGGAAAACTTTAGTTCATGCTAAGAGCAACATATAACATCTTTTATCGCCTTCAGTCTAAGAGAAACTTAAAATCCCCTTGATGAACTTGACTACGCTGCCAGATTATCTCATGTTTATCATTTGTTTGATTGTGATGGCGAGAAGAACGCCTTCATTATGTCGTCATCAGAACTAACCTTCTTCCTAGCAGCGGTGTTTGGACTTTGTATAATGATCGCTATAGTTGGAAATTTGTTAGTTTGCATTGCTGTTATTAGTGAAAGACGACTAAAGAGACACAAGAACAACTACTTCATTGTGTCTCTAGCAGTCTCTGACCTGTGTGTGGCTAGCGTTGTCATGAGTTTTGCTATGGCTAACGACATACAAGGGAAATGGACATTTGGCAGCACATTTTGTAGATTGTGGATTTCTTTTGACGTCATGTGTTCAACGGCCTCCATCTTGAACTTGTGTGTGATTAGTTTTGATAGATACAAGCACGTGCAGGATGCCATGTATTATGACCTATGGATGACCAGGAGAAAAGCATTAAGCATGATCGCTTGTGTCTGGTGCCTCTCTTCTGTCATTTCCTTCCTTCCTATACAGCTTGGACTACATGAGACCGAGTCAACAACTAACAATACAACCTCCTCACACGAAGAAAAATGTATCATAGAACTGAACCTTCCTTATGCAATATTATCTTCTGCCATTAGCTTCTACCTTCCGTGTTTAGTGATGCTAGTATTATATTTTAAACTGTTCTTGTTTGCACGTATGCATGCTGTGAACATTAAGTCTATGCAACCAAAGAACAAGAACATGCAAGTCATATCTTGTCTAAGTAGCGTCAAGAAACTATTCCGGACATCTGAGCACAAAGCCGCCAAGACCTTAGGTATCATCACAGGTGTGTTCTTGCTATGCTGGCTGCCATTCTTCATAATCAACCCTCTGTCAGCATATGACCCATCAATGATTCCATCCGATGCTTTTATTGTAACTACCTGGCTTGGTTACACTAACTCCTGCTTAAACCCAATTATTTACACAATTTTCAACACAGAATTTAGAGATGCATTTAAAAAGATTCTCTGTTGCTATCACACATTTTCTCCCAAGTGTATACAACGCAGGAACAGTTGTGAACATGAGATGAGTCACTTAAATCAAAATCAAACCGAGTCTGTGATTTGTAAATCTAGTCTGGAAAAGATTAAAGAAAATATTACATTTGTGTAGGTCAGTTGCATCCTGGTTTGCACGCAAAATACACATAGGTAGAAATGAAGTCGCATGTAAGCATGTGTCTGTATTTAAGACAGCTTATGTTAAACTATGTATGCATTTGCGTTTGCTTTTATAAGCTTATGTACGCCTGAACATGCGTGAGTGCCTGTAGATGACTGTTTGTGTGAGTATGTGTATTATTTTGGGCACGTGATTGGACGTATGTTTTAAAGCCTGTAAGCACGTGTATGTAAGCATGAGTGTATCAGTATGTGTAAGCGAGTTATGGAGGCTAGATATTGTATATTGTAAGCGTTTGTATGCGAATATGTAGGCCTACAGTGTACAGTGCGGCGCCACCATGAAAACATTCTAATTGAGCGTAAATTAGACTTCATTACATTTAAACACCATTAGTAGAAGTGAACAACTAAGCTATAAATAGAACTAAAAGTCTATTATCACACAAATAAATTTCCGTAAATTTAATTATGAATAGAACTAAATAACTATTATCTAAAATTTGAATCTACCCAAACATCTATTATGTAAGTTTTTCATAGAACTAAAGTAATATTTAAATTATCTAAACTATGAATAGAATCAAAATGTTACGATCTAAATTATGATTAGTTCTAAAAGTCGAATACCTGCCGCTGTTTAATGCAATGTAATCTAATGTGACAACGACATCCGCGTTCTTACATTTGTCTTTTTATTGCGATATAGATGTCCAATGCTTTCATTGTTATCTTCTGTTCAGGGTTTGCAAATATGTTTTGTCTTTTGTTCCATTATGTTTGTTTACTAACGTAAAATTGTTTACACTTATTTGACACGTGACCTTACAATCACCAATGGCCTTTTCTTGTGTAAGCTTCAATTTAGATAAACTTGTAGTAAAACAAACAAGGTCTTACCGTGTTTTGTTTGCGTCGATTTCATTTTGTGGATTTCATTCTGAGTCACGCCCTCTGCTTCTTTAAGACTTTTTTGTTTTATTATATTCTCTGATAGTCAATAGTGCATATTATATATATTCCAGTCAAATAAAAGTACATATCAAACTAAAGTAGCCTACATGCCAAACAATAAATGTATATAAATGTCTAATCGAAATTAAAAAGTGTTCATACAGTTAAACTTCATAGTTGACGTTCTAATCAATCCTTTGTAAAAATCTTTATGCTTTTAATTACCTTGTGTAGACCGACTGATAAGTTCTGTTCTGTTCTTCCTACCTCCAGCAAAAATCAGACGTTGCCCAAAAAAATTTCTCTGATAATGATATTAGCTGTTGTGTAAACTTCCATTTGCATATCGCAAAGTGATTCAATGAACTCGTATTAACAGACGCATGTTTGTTGACATTCATAGATAAATGCGTATGTTTTATAGTTAAATTTTTATCATACGTATCTTGTGAATATTTCCGTTGGATGTCCCAAAATGTATTTTGCAAAGTATAAATAGATTGCAAGTATATAGCCTAGCCGTGTAGTTATATATAGTAATTGACGTACTCACAGAATTTGCTTATAAATAGTCTTTAAATGACGTTCAGAATAGAAAAAACCCACACCAAACAGAATTACAGTGTACACACAAACAGAATTATGATACAAAACAAAAATACCATACGAAATAGAAGTGCATACCATAAAGAAGTATCATACCAAACAGATGTATCATACAAAACAGATGTATCATACCAAACAGATGTATCATACCAAACAGATGTATCATACCAAACAGATGTATCATACCAAACAGATGTATCATACCAAACAGATGTATCATACCAAACAGAAGTATCATACCAAACAGATGTATCATACCAAACAGAAGTATCATACCAAACAGATGTATCATACCAAACAGAAGTATCATACCAAACAGATGTATCATACCAAACAGATGTATCATACCAAACAGAAGTATCATACCAAACAGATGTATCATACCAAACAGAAGTATCATACCAAACAGATGTATCATACAAAACAGATGTATCATACCAAACAGATGTATCATACCAAACAGATGTATCATACCAAACAGATGTATCATACCAAACAGATGTATCATACCAAACAGATGTATCATACCAAACAGAAGTATCATACCAAACAGATGTATCATACCAAACAGAAGTATCATACCAAACAGATGTATCATACCAAACAGAAGTATCATACCAAACAGATGTATCATACCAAACAGATGTATCATACCAAACAGAAGTATCATACCAAACAGATGTATCATACCAAACAGAAGTATCATACCAAACAGATGTATCATACAAAACAGATGTATCATACCAAACAGATGTATCATACCAAACAGAAGTATCATACCAAACAGATGTATCATACAAAACAGATGTATCATACCAAACAGATGTATCATACCAAACAGAAGTATCATACAAAACAGAAGTATCATACAAAACAGATGTATCATACCAAACAGATGTATCATACCAAACAGATGTATCATACAAAACAGATGTATCATACAAAACAGAAGTATCATACAAAACAGATGTATCATACAAAACAGATGTATCATACCAAACAGATGTATCATACCAAACAGATGTATCATACCAAACAGATGTATCATACAAAACAGATGTATCATACCAAACAGATGTATCATACCAAACAGAAGTATCATACAAAACAGAAGTATCATACAAAACAGATGTATCATACCAAACAGATGTATCATACCAAACAGATGTATCATACAAAACAGATGTATCATACAAAACAGATGTATCATACCAAACAGATGTATCATACCAAACAGATGTATCATACCAAACAGATGTATCATACAAAACAGATGTATCATACCAAACAGATGTATCATACCAAACAGATGTATCATACAAAACAGAAGTATCATACAACACAGAAGTATCATACAACACAGAAGTACATACCAAACAGATGTATCATACAAAACAGAAGTATCATACAACACAGAAGTATCATACAACACAGAAGTACATACCAAACAGATGTATCATACAAAACAGAAGTATCATACAACACAGAAGTATCATACAACACAGAAGTACATACCAAAAAGATATATCATGCAAAACAGAAGTATCATACAACACAGAAGTATCATACAAAACAGAAGTATATACCAAACAGATGTATCATACAAAACAGAAGTATCATACAAAACAGAAGTATCATACAACACAGAAGTATCATACAACACAGAAGTATCATACAACACAGAAGTACATACCAAACAGATGTATCATGCAAAACAGAAGTATCATACAACACAGAAGTACATACCAAACAGATGCATCATACAAAACAGAAGTCTCATACAAAACAGAAGTATCATACAACACAGAAGTACATACCAAACAGATGTATCATACAAAACAGAAGTATCATACAAAACAGAAGTATCATACAACACAGAAGTATCATACAAAACAGAAGTATTGTACCAAACATAAGTATCATACAAAACAGAATATCACTCAAATCAGAAGTGTCATACAAAACAGAAGTGACATACAAAACAGAAGTGTCATACAAAACATAAGTGACATACAAAACATAAGTGACATACAAAACAGAAGTGGCATCCAAAACAAAAGTATCATACAATACATATATATATATATATATCAATTCGAAGAACGTACTTAACACATGAAACCGAAGCACGTGCCAAACTGAAGTACATATCCAACATGTTTCTAAGCAGAAATACGATGTCAATTGTGTTTTTTTTTGTGTGTCTTCTGCTTTTTGAAAATATTTGCTTTAAAAGTATGCATCACTCAGTACATGTTTTGAATAGATTTTGTCTGCATGTGAGTTAGTACATTTTAGTACCAACCAATATTTTGAAATGGATTATTGTAAAACAAATGTAAAGAGATAGGTAACTTTTATTTTTCAATGCCTTTTTAGTCGATAAATAAGTGTCATTTTCCAACCATGTCGTCCTTGGGTCAAGTGAAGCAGCGTTCACAAACATCCTTGGTCACACCTCTTCTTTACCCCATGTGATGTTGGGGCCTTTACTTTACCCCATGTGAAGTCAGGGTCTTTACTTTACCCTATGTAATGTCAGGTCCTCTTCTTTACCCTATGTAATGTTAGGACCTCTTCTTTACCCTATGAAATGTCAGGTCCTCTTCTTTACCCTATGTAATGTCAGGTCCTCTTCTTTACCCTATGTAATGTCAGGTCCTCTTCTATACCCTATGTAATGTCAGGTCCTCTTCTTTACCCTATGTAATGTCAGGTCCTCTTCTTTACCCTATGTAATGTCAGGTCCTCTTCTTTACCCTATGTAATGTCAGGTCCTCTTCTTTACCCTATGTAATGTCAGGTCCCTTCTTTACCCTATGTAATGTCAGGTCCTCTTCTTTACCCTATGTAATGTCAGGTCCTCTTCTTTACCCTATGTAATGTCAGGACCTCTTCTTTACCCTATGTAATGTCAGGTCCTCTTCTTTACCCTATGTAATGTCAGGACCTCTTCTTTACCCTATGTAATGTCAGGTCCTTTTCTTTACCCTATGTAATGTCAGGTCCTCTTCTTTACCCTATGTAATGTCAGGTCCTCTTCTTTACCCTATGTAATGTCAGGTCCTCTTCTTTACCCTATGTAATGCCAGGTCCTCTTCTTTACCCTTTGTAATATCAAGTAACCACCAGATCCATCGTTATGACTTGGATTCAAACCATGGTCCTACAATAAGGCGTTCTGACGCTTTAACACTATACCATCGTTTCTCATATTAGTCTATAAGTGCTGGATAAATTATTTACTTGTTGTTTTAATTGTGTATCACTTTGAATTATGATATTGGTGAATTTTTAAACCAGTAGTTTGATCATACTTTAATAAATCAACTATTAAATGTCATATGTGTGCAAGATGTGTCAGTAGCATTGATTATAATATAAACGTATAGAATAGAGATTTCTGCAATGCATAAATGCTTGTTCTAGCCTCCATATCTCAACGCTGTATAGACCAGATAACTTAATGAATATAAAATGTTATTTTTAAAAACTATTACTAGTCTCAACTAGTTCGTTGTTTACTCTTCCAATTATTAAAGTAAGCCGAAAATATCATGTTGTTAAAATACTGGGCTTGCGTTTGCATGAGAGTGTAGTCTGGAGTATAAAAATGAAACTTTGTTGAAAGTAACATGTAGACTCTATGTATAACCAATACATTGTTTTCTGCCTGCTATTCCTTGTATTTTGTAATTGGACTTTTCAACAGTAGTTTTGTTTATTTTAGTCTAATTTCTTACGTAATTATTTCTGAACTTGTTCTACTTTGAATATTAAAATAGTATCAATATTGAAACTTTTTCTGAACGTTTCTTTTTTGTTTTTTGGTACTGATAATATATTTTACACTGATTTGGCTATAAGGTTTATTGATCTAGTAATTTACAAACAAAAGCTTTCGCCCATTGATTTTACCAGAAAGTTTTTTTTGTGTGTTAGATAATAATGTCTCTAATAACCTACCTCAAACCATCCCTCATATTTCAAAAGGTCTGTGGATAACCAATGGGAAATGAAGAATTATTACATGCATTGGCCCACTGATCTGACTATGGGGAACCAGTGGTTTACACACTTCGCCAGCTTTGAGGCTCGTGAGTACAGAAGTGTTGTCGAATTACCAGCTACTAGGGGTTGAAGTACCCAAGTGATAAGCCTACCCACATTCTATTAAGAATAGTACCAAACGTTATAAGATCACAAACTTCTGTAAAATGACAAAAGGTAGAAAAATAAACCTACCGGTACATTATAATACTTTAACTATAGCCTACACTGTTGATTGAAACACGTAGTTTATTTCTAAAAATAAGTTTTAAAAAGCTTTAAACCAAAGACCACAACTTATCAGCGGGGAATCTGTCCAAAGGATTATGAGACAAATCAGCTTAAAGGCTGGAATCTTGTTCTTTTTAAAATATGCTCATGGCCAACAATAGAAAGCTTATTAATGAAATTAAGAAAATCTGAACAGGCCTTTACATTTGAATTTGATCATTGTATGCTTGTCTAAGCTAAATTATAAAAAAAAAACACATGTAAGGTAGTGGAAAATAAATGGGCACGTATTACGAGCTGAACAATAAGAAACATTTATAGACTAATAATTATTGTTAAGACATTTCAAAGCTATATGTATTTAATTGCATTTAATGAAAACTATAAACCTTTAATCTGCAAATAAGTAAGTTACTGAACGATTTGTATAATACACACACACACTGTTGGAATAAAAACTTGATTCAACTAAATGCTCGTATCAATCAATTATTTTTGCTTGACTTGATTGCTATGACCTTGAACTTTTAAAATAACCTTTTCATTGACATGCGCTAAGTCTATTAGAAAATTATTGCGTCCTAGTCAAACTGCGGGAGGGGAAGTGGATGAGTTATATGACTGCTGTCCAAACTTAGCTGGACATATGACGGTAGAACAGGTTCTGAATCCCTGTGGAAATCATTGTGGACTGTCACCTCATTTTACCAAAGTAGAAATTATACAGTATAATATAGCTTGTTAGGGGGGGGGGGGGGGGGGTAAAGGAAGAAAAAAGCTTGGAGAATGTGGATAAGAGACTTTAAGAGAAGACTTGCTAAATAAATAGTTAAAAATAAAACTTTTACTATGATAAAAGTTAAATATATAATAAACTTTTATATAAGCTTTCGAACTTCTTTAATCGTACCAAGAAGGTTGTTTATACTGAAATTCAAGTTGCAGTGTTCTAACGTTAGTTCTACAAAACCAAAACCTAGCTTCTACCCACAATGCATCATCCAGGAAGGGTGATGTTGGAGCATCGGTCATGGCCTGGTCATCTGTTACAGACGTGGAGAGTACAGGGGAGACAACTCAGATACACCACCAGTCATTAATTTGAAGATTTGCCAGAACTACGAAGTAAATCTCATGAGAATAACGGGACAGAAAGATGTCATATTTTAAAAATTGAAGCATAGTTTTGGTCCAACAACAAATAAATAGGTTTCCCAAAGTTTAAAGACCTATTCAAGTTTCCACATGGACCATTGTCATTAGTAGAATCGTATCTATCTAATATGTTTATAGGTGCTCATTCTATACATAAAGCATTCAATTGTAACTTAGAAATAGAACACAATAACATTATGTTACAATGCTCAGATAAACATGAGGATAAAAACGCTTTTCTTATCGCTTAAGACAAATGCATTGACCTACTCTTCCTGAGTGGCCTCCGGGCTTGGAATGGGTTGCCTGAACAAACCAGGAAAACTAGTACATCGTTTAAACCCCTAGGCCTAATTAAAATGCAAGACTAGACTCAGAACACGGTTGAGCGCAGTGGGAAGCAATAATCTTCTTTATAGAACTTTATAGAAGGAGTGCCTGTAATATATAAGATAAAATGATTGTATATCTTAACGATTCCTTAAAATTATAACTTTCCTGTTATAGTTACTATAGTCTGTACTTTGTGTATTTTGAGGATTATTGATTATGATTAATTATTTATGATTACAACAATAGTATGAATGTTTAATTTTCCCTAAAGGCAAACGTTATAAAATTGTTTCAGGAAAAAAAGGAAAAATTGTAAAATGGCCATTTACGTTGCTAAATGTTTCATCCATTTTTGTATAAAACGAATCTGTTCTGAGTCAGATTATTTTGGCAACAGTTGGCATGGATTTATTGGTGGATTATAAAGTGTTCTTTTATATTATCCATAGCAGCATTTAACTTTTAAAACCAAACAACTAAACATCTATACTACATGTAAAACTAAATGTTACTGTGGCTATATGTCTACTGTCAACAGTGTCATTTCTTTCTAAAGGTGTGAGATATAACATTATTTTGTGAGATATAACATTATTTTGTGAGATGTAACATTATTTTGTGAGATATAACATTATTTTGTGAGATATAACATTATTTTGTGAGATGTAACATTATTTTGATAGATATAACATTATTTTGTGAGATGTAACATTATTTTGTGAGATATAACATTATTTTGTGAGCTATAGGTATAACAACATTATTTTTTGGACTGAAACTATCACTTGCTACCTCTACACTTTCTTTCTGTCAGAATCTTCTACTAAGGCTTTTTTTTACACTTTTTTTTTCAAGCCCACATAAATGACATTTTTTTGCCATAATTTTCAAATATTCATTATTATTTAAAAATCAATGTATAGATCTACTGAGCTATATAAATCCTAAAAAGGTATATTATGGATCTATTTAAGTAACCTATATATCCTATAAAGCCATATTATGGATCTATTAAAGTAACTTATATATCCTATAAAGGCATATTATGGATCTATTAAAGTAACATCCTATAAAGACATATTATGGATCTATTAAAGTAACTTATATATCCTATAAAGGCATATTATGGATCTATTAAAGTAACATCCTATAAAGACATATTATGGATCTATTAAAGTAACTTATATATCCTATAAAAGCATATTATGGATCTATTAAAGTAACATCCTATAAAGGCATATTATGGATCTATTAAAGTAACTTATATATCCTATAAAGGCATATTATGGATCTATTAAAGTAACATCCTATAAAGACATATTATGGATCTATTAAAGAAACTTATAAAAATTGTGTTTAGACACAATTCAGGGGCAAATATTTTGTAGTAATTCTCTTCAATAATGTTTCTAGTTGTAAGATTCCTTGCATTCTATTTTATAACTCACTTAGCAACAAATAATTGTTTTTGACAATGTGTATAAAACTAGGACAAAAAGAAGTTCTTCAATTTTTCAATAATATTGTATTTATTTAACACATTTCATTTTAAAAGCAAAACTTTTTTTTTATTCATACATTGTTGTTGGTTGTTTTCTTTTCATATACAAATCATTAGATATTTCAATGACAAATATTTCTCTACACATTTCCAGCTCCAACACAAAGCACAACATCATTGGAGAGAGCTGCAGTGTTCTCAAACATGTTGTGTAACAATAGAGCTTTAATGAGGAGCAAATGTGTATGACTGATGATAGCTCAATGAAATGTTGCCAGAGGCAATTTTGAGCTGGGTAATAAGTTATCTATGCCTGCAATCCCAGCACATCAACAATATACCATTCATCTGGTCAGCACTGTTCTTAATCACCAGAGGAAATAATCATTCTTCTCTGTATTTACATCATTTAAGGATTATACATTTTGTTTAAAGAGCCAATAGCATTGACAGACTTAAAATATAAATATGTATATATAAGACAGCAGCATAAAAAATGAAGTTCACTATTGAACAGTCAAATTTGACAAAGAAATTTTTTTTTTCAAAAATACATCATAAAAACTATAAACATTTTTTAGACTTGAAAAAACTGATTCATTGACATTTGACAGCCACACTGGAAAAACATTTTGGAAAAAAAAATGAGTTATGACCCTTGGTACATAGATATGGCCTTTACTTATCACCAGTAAAAGTATTGAAGCTTAACTTTAAAAAATATATATTTGGTTAATGATCTCTTTAATTTTAATATACGACTTTGAGGAGCGTTTTAAAGTTTAAATTTACATTTTCTCAAAATGTATAATGTGTAATACATTCTTCCAGTGTGGCCGTCATTTGTATTAATATTAAAATAGAAGCTATAGTATTTGTGCCTGTAGGATTCCTATGTAATGTTACCATGTAATAACTGCTATAATATAATTTATACTTAACAAAAAAAAAAGATTATTTGTACAGAGAAAAATAACTTTTTCATTTCTCAAAACAATTTTTTTGTCTTGAAAACTCTAAAAGACCTGCCAACTAGAAAACTTTTGATATTTTTAGAATTGCAATTGATGTACATACATATACAGTGCAAGTAAAAAAATACATTTTATTGATGGTAGTTTTTATATCAGTTCTGTTATATTTGCTAAATATTAATCTTTTTATTTGCTAACTTTCAAGTTTTATGCTCAAGTTTTACTATTGATATAATGGAAGCAAATGTTTACATATTTATTATAAAAATTTGCACATTGAATGAATTTCTTTAACAATATTTAAGAATATTTTTATCATTGAAGATAATTTTTTTTCATTGATTAATTAATACAAATTCAAAAAATGAGAGTCAATTCTGGTATAAGTAATTATTATTAAATATTATTTTATGTTATTATCAAATCCTAACAAATATTTGTATAATGTACACACTCAAGCTTTTCTTGTTTTTCAAATTACTTAACTTTTATGAAAATATATCTATTTTTAGTTGTCAGACTTTAAGTAGAAATAACTAAAACTAATTAGTAGTTGGCAGGTTTAGGCTAACATAAAGGGCTATTAAATTCATAAAATTATGTCAAAATGAAAGTTTTTTTTCCTATTGTTTGAAAGCATGGAGAAATGTCTTTGTACAACATCTTATAAAAATGAAGAGGTTGAGGGTCTATCGGAAGAATTGGGTGAAGATGTTGCACCATCCAATGTAGAAGAATACATCTGGGTGTCCACTGATTCCTCATTTCGTGATGTATCAAAGCCATTCAAATCTTTTCTACACACTGGACAAGTTCCATGCTGTTAGAGTAGAAAAATACTTTTAAATTAGTTTTCATAAACACAATGATCAAACATATCACACAATGTTCAAACATAATCACAATGTTCAAACACAAACACAATGTTCAATAATAAATACAATGATCAAAGATATCACACAATGATCAAATATAAATTCAATGATCAAACATAAATTCAATGATCAAACTTAAATTCAATGATCAAACATAAACACAATGATCAAACATATCACATAATGATCAAACATAAATTCAATGATCAAACATAAATTCAATGATCAAACATAAATTCAATGATCAAACATAAATTCAATGATCAAACATGAATTCAATGATCGAACATTTCACACAATGATCAAACATATCACACAATGATCAAACTTAAATTCAATGATCAAACATCAACACAATGATCAAACATATCACACAATGATCAAACATAAATTCAATGATCAAACATAAATTCAATGATCAAACATTTCACACAATGATCAAACATATCACACAATGATCAAACTTAAATTCAATGATCAAACATAAACACAATGATCAAACATATCACATAATGATCAAACATAAATTCAATGATCAAATATTTCACACAATGATCAAACATATCACATAATGATCAAACATAAATTCAATGATCAAACATAAATTCAATGATCAAAATAAATTCAATGATCAAACATATCACACAATGATCAAACATTTCACACAATGATCAAACATATCACACAATGATCAAACATAAATTCAATGATCAATCATAAACACAATGCTCAAACATATCACACAATGATCAAATATATACACAATGTAACATAATTTGTAAGGTACTGGTAATATACTAACATTAGCCCCAGCAATTATGTGCAATTATGTGCTTGGCTATGTTGAAGCTTGCTTGTCAAAATGTATTATTATTATGATGTTCATCTGTACTGTACATGTATCAATATGTCTCTCCATGCTGTTCATCTGTACTGTACATCATGTATCAATATATGTCTCTACATGCTGTTCATCTGTACTGTACATGTATCAATATATGTCTCTCCATGCTGTTCATCTGTACTGTACATCATGTATCAATATATGTCTCTCCATGCTGTTCATCTGTACTGTACATCATGTATCAATATATGTCTCTCCATGCTGTTCATCTGTACTGTACATCATGTATCAATATATGTCTCTCCATGCTGTTCATCTGTACTGTACATCATGTATCAATATATGTCTCTCCATGCTGTTCATCTGTACTGTACATCATGTATCAATATATGTCTCTCCATGCTGTTCATCTGTACTGTACATCATGTATCAATATATGTCTCTACATGCTGTTCATCTGTACTGTACATCATGTATCAATATATGTCTCTACATGCTGTTCATCTGTACTGTACATGTATCAATATATGTCTCTCCATGCTGTTTATCTGTACTGTACATGTATCAATATATGTCTCTACATGCTGTTCATCTGTACTGTACATCATGTATCAATATATGTCTCTCCATGCTGTTCATCTGTACTGTACATCATGTATCAATATATGTCTCTCCATGCTGTTCATCTGTACTGTACATCATGTATCAATATATGTCTCTCCATGCTGTTCATCTGTACTGTACATCATGTATCAATATATGTCTCTCCATGCTGTTCATCTGTACTGTACATCATGTATCAATATATGTCTCTACATGCTGTTCATCTGTACTGTACATCATGTATCAATATATGTCTCTACATGCTGTTCATCTGTACTGTACATGTATCAATATATGTCTCTCCATGCTGTTTATCTGTACTGTACATGTATCAATATATGTCTCTACATGCTGTTCATCTGTACTGTACATCATGTATCAATATATGTCTCTACATGCTGTTCATCTGTACTGTACATGTATCAATATATGTCTCTCCATGCTGTTCATCTGTACTGTACATCATGTATCAATATATGTCTCTCCATGCTGTTCATCTGTACTGTACATCATGTATCAATATATGTCTCTCCATGCTGTTCATCTGTACTGTACATCATGTATCAATATATGTCTCTCCATGCTGTTCATCTGTACTGTACATCATGTATCAATATATGTCTCTCCATGCTGTTCATCTGTACTGTACATCATGTATCAATATATGTCTCTCCATGCTGTTCATCTGTACTGTACATCATGTATCAATATATGTCTCTACATGCTGTTCATCTGTACTGTACATCATGTATCAATATATGTCTCTACATGCTGTTCATCTGTACTGTACATGTATCAATATATGTCTCTCCATGCTGTTTATCTGTACTGTACATGTATCAATATATGTCTCTACATGCTGTTCATCTGTACTGTACATCATGTATCAATATATGTCTCTCCATGCTGTTCATCTGTACTGTACATCATGTATCAATATATGTCTCTCCATGCTGTTCATCTGTACTGTACATCATGTATCAATATATGTCTCTCCATGCTGTTCATCTGTACTGTACATCATGTATCAATATATGTCTCTCCATGCTGTTCATCTGTACTGTACATCATGTATCAATATATGTCTCTACATGCTGTTCATCTGTACTGTACATCATGTATCAATATATGTCTCTACATGCTGTTCATCTGTACTGTACATGTATCAATATATGTCTCTCCATGCTGTTTATCTGTACTGTACATGTATCAATATATGTCTCTACATGCTGTTCATCTGTACTGTACATCATGTATCAATATATGTCTCTACATGCTGTTCATCTGTACTGTACATGTATCAATATATGTCTCTCCATGCTGTTCATCTGTACTGTACATGTATCAATATATGTCTCTCCATGCTGTTCATCTGTACTGTACATCATGTATCCATATATGTCTCTCCATGCTGTTCATCTGTACTGTACATGTATCAATATATGTCTCTCCATGCTGTTCATCTGTACTGTACATCATGTATCAATATATGTCTCTACATGCTGTTCATCTGTACTGTACATGTATCAATATATGTCTCTACATGCTGTTCATCTGTACTGTACATGTATCAATATATGTCTCTACATGCTGTTCATCTGTACTGTACATGTATCAATATATGTCTCTACATGCTGTTCATCTGTACTGTACATGTATCAATATATGTCTCTCCATGCTGTTCATCTGTACTGTACATGTATCAATATATGTCTCTACATGCTGTTCATCTGTACTGTACATGTATCAATATATGTCTCTACATGCTGTTCATCTGTATTGTACATGTATCAATATATGTCTCTCCATGCTGTTCATCTGTACTGTACATGTATCAATATATGTCTCTCCATGCTGTTCATCTGTACTGTACATGTATCAATATATGTCTCTACATGCTGTTCATCTGTACTGTACATGTATCAATATATGTCTCTCCATGCTGTTCATCTGTACTGTACATGTATCAATATATGTCTCTCCATGCTGTTCATCTGTACTGTACATGTATCAATATATGTCTCTCCATGCTGTTCATCTGTACTGTACATGTATCAATATATGTCTCTCCATGCTGTTCATCTGTACTGTACTGTACATGTATCAATATATGTCTCTACATGCTGTTCATCTGTACTGTACATGTATCAATATATGTCTCTCCATGCTGTTCATCTGTACTGTACATCATGTATCAATATATGTCTCTACATGCTGTTCATCTGTACTGTACATGTATCAATATATGTCTCTCCATGCTGTTCATCTGTACTGTACATGTATCAATATATGTCTCTCCATGCTGTTCATCTGTACTGTACATCATGTATCAATATATGTCTCTCCATGCTGTTCATCTGTACTGTACATGTATCAATATATGTCTCTACATGCTGTTCATCTGTACTGTACATGTATCAATATATGTCTCTACATGCTGTTCATCTGTACTGTACATCATGTATCAATATATGTCTCTCCATGCTGTTCATCTGTACTGTACATGTATCAATATATGTCTCTCCATGCTGTTCATCTGTACTGTACATGTATCAATATATGTCTCTCCATGCTGTTCATCTGTACTGTACATGTATCAATATATGTCTCTACATGCTGTTCATCTGTACTGTACATGTATCAATATATGTCTCTACATGCTGTTCATCTGTACTGTACATGTATCAATATATGTCTCTCCATGCTGTTCATCTGTACTGTACATCATGTATCAATATATGTCTCTCCATGCTGTTCATCTGTACTGTACATGTATCAATATATGTCTCTCCATGCTGTTCATCTGTACTGTACATGTATCAATATATGTCTCTACATGCTGTTCATCTGTACTGTACATCATGTATCAATATATGTCTCTCCATGCTGTTCATCTGTACTGTACATGTATCAATATATGTCTCTCCATGCTGTTCATCTGTACTGTACATGTATCAATATATGTCTCTCCATGCTGTTCATCTGTACTGTACATGTATCAATATATGTCTCTACATGCTGTTCATCTGTACTGTACATGTATCAATATATGTCTCTCCATGCTGTTCATCTGTACTGTACATGTATCAATATATGTCTCTACATGCTGTTCATCTGTACTGTACATGTATCAATATGTCTCTCCATGCTGTTCATCTGTACTGTACATGTATCAATATGTCTCTCCATGCTATCACTTTCAGCAATTAGTGCACAGATCTTTGGGTGCGGCACAGGGAACAGTGCCCCCCCCCCCCATTTGTGATAGCCCACTGGTGTACTTTTAATGGGACAGCTTTTTTGGCCCTTGGTACAGAAGTGCCATTTTGCTTCCAGTAGATTATCAAAGTTCACCTATTTGTATCGTTTTTCTGATTTAAGGACTGATATACTATATTTTATTCTTTTTATTTTAGTGACCTGTGCAATTCACTATGGATGCCCACTTTACTAGCATAATCAAAAGAATATGGTGTGTATAGTGAGATAAACTTACCATTTCCAACCATTTGATGATACATTCTGGATGATATAAATGATCACAAGGAAGTTTCCTCACTTCAATATCAAGTTCAAAATCATCCATACAAATAGAACACTGAAGAGTATTTTCTAGAATAGTTTTTTAAAAAAAATGTATATATATTAATATACATTTGTAATTTCAAAGTTTAAAAAAAAGTATATATATACATTTGTAATTTCAAAGTTTAAACAAAATAATATTTCTTCTTAGAAGATGGAGTAGAAAAATAGAAATCAGTTCACTAAACCAGAGTTGGCAACCTTTTGACAACAGTGTGCTAAAGTGGAATTTTTAGTTAATTCAGCATGCCAACAGCCTAAATGCCATCTTGCTCTGGCACTCAATGTCTTGTACAAGTAGAAGAGACTTGAATTGTATTTTTTATAGTCTTCCACGTACCATTGAAAAAAGCTCTGCCTGCCAAGTATGGCACGCCTGCCGTAGGTTTTTTGACCCTGCACTAAACTACAATGCTATTCCAGTCATGACAACTTCCTTGTATAAAATACACATTTGTCACATGACCAGTTTATTGAAAGTAAAAAGTAAAGAGTTTTTTTTATCAGAGCGACTAGCTCCATGGGGCATAAGAAGCAATGTTCACAAATTTCTGCGGCTGTGACATACAAGAAGATTGTGTGGCCATCAAAAGCACAGACTCCTTTCCTTTTCCCCAACTACTGTCAGGTACCCATCAGAGTTGGGTAAACTAAGGTATGCCATCCAGACCTTTTGTAAAGTTAATATACTGCTGGAGCTAGACCACCCTTATATAACATTGAAATATTAGAGCAAACAAAAGATAAATGTTGTATCAAAAAAAGGATTCGGTAATTGCATTCTAAAATGTTACTCCATTAAAAGATTGAATAGTGGTATGTTACAATACATTCTTTAGTATAAAATATTACTGCCTAAATTAAGGGAAAAAAAAATGTATTACCAAATATCTTTACAAAACCATTTACATTCACCAATAAATCCACTAAGTCTTTATGAATATTTACTAGTGCAAAGCATGCATGTCATGGTAAGTTTCTAATGAAAACTCTCAGTTCACCAACCAAATATCATAAATAGAAGATCCCTGTTGTTTTTGACCTACCTATATGTGCCTGATTAATACGAACTCGTTCAAGATTTTCTATTTTGTCTTTCTGTGCAGGTGGTGCACCAGTACCCTCCAAGTGATTTAGCAACTAGACAAACAAACACAAAATTCATCAAGTCTCAAAAAAATTGTACCAAACATTTGTGCAGATAATTGAAATGCTTTGTATTTAGATCATTAAATTTCTTCAACAATCATTAAATTTCTTCAACAATACTTTGATTTGTATTACATATTATGTGAACTGTACAATGTGGATTCTTTATTGTGTTTGTCAGCACCCTACAAATTTCAAGCAATTAACCCTCTCCAGAATAATATACACATTGCAAAGTCAAATATATTATATAACTTCAAACAAAATCCTCATGATAATATTTTTTCATTCCAGACACATTTATTAAATTCGTTTGCTTCTTTAGAAAAAAAAAAGGACAAACTAAATCATACTGGTTAAGTTTTTGAAAAGGTCCTTAACCTGTTGAACCCAAGAAACGAGCCTTAAAAACCTATACCATGGCAGATATGTCAGGCTAACATGCCTTTCCTAAAATAAAAATATGCAGTAAATGCTGATGTCAAATACACAATATTATTTGTGGACTGTAGCAGTAATGGCCGCCGCGCCCATATTTGAGTGTTTATTTAGTATTTTAAAAATTTTTCACAATAAAAAGAAGCATTGAAAGTACAATAATAGATTTAGCATGCAATTTATGGTGAAGCAAGCGGTAAGTTACTTCATAAACTAATCAAAATAAAACCTACTGTATTAAATTAAGATTAATGTGAAATTGACTTAGGAAATTGAATACAAGTGACAATACGTGTTTCGGATAATAAATTAACATTGTCTAGACCAGTGGTTCTTAACCTTTTGAAGTCGGGGAGCACTTTTGATCATGACAAAAATTTGGGGAGCACCAAAATCAAGGAGTAAAAAAAACACAAATACACATACGTACGACTTTTATTGAAAATAAAAGATTATAACATAAGAGTTTAAAATTATAACATGACAAACATATTTTTAATAAACATAAATTTAATAAGTATAATAACATTGAGCAAAATTTAATTCAGAAAAATAACAAGATTTAATGTGAAACCTGAGTTTGACGGTTTTTACAAATTTCAGTGATATTAGGCCTAATTTTAGAAATAGCTACCCTCAATTCTTCATCCAAATTAGTAAGTGTTGCTCGTTTTTAAGTTTTTATGTTGGTGACTATCGAGAAACCGAGTTCACACAAATATGATGTTGAAAATTGCAACAAGATTTTAAGCGCCTTCATGGAGAGAGCTGATTATTCCTCTTGCACAAAGATCCAAAAATTCCTTCAGAACCATTTCGGACATTTTTATTTTAAGTGTACGATCCGATGATAGGTGGATTAATTCTTCTTCTTCTTGGTATGACAACTTACTATTTGATGTATCAACCGTGGCAAAGGGATTACGTATCCAGTCATATGTTTCTACGTTTATTGATGGAAAATAAAATTCAATATTTTCTTCTAATAAAGTTAAATGCTCTGTTACTGCTGAAATAATTTCGTCGGTAGTGTTATCATTAAGAGAAGGAACGATATCTACTTTCTTTTTCTACAACAAACGATTTAAAAAAAAAAAAAAACTTTTTTTCCGAAAGGCTGTCAATTTGTCGGTTGATGTTAAAAAATGTTCTTTTCTTCCTTGAAGGCTGGTATTAACACAATTTAAATAATCAAAAATATCAGCTAAATATGCAAATTTAGCACACCAAATGTCATTTTGAAGATATTCCACAAAATCATTCATGATTTCATTTTGGAAAAAGGTCATCAATTCATCCTTCAGTTCTAAAAAACGACGTAACACTTTTCCCCTGGATAACCATCTCACTTCAGAATGCAAAAGCAAATTGGCTTCCATAGAGATGCAAAGATTTTTAAAGACGCGTATTTTCAAAGGTCTCGATTTTATGAAGTTTACCAACTTTGTCTAGCACAGGTATTAATGCTATTGGTAATGTTTTGGACACCAGAGATTCTCTGTGCAAAAAACAGTGAGTAGATATAATATTGGTGTTTCTTTTCTTGGCGAGAGTCACAAACCCTTTTAATGAGCCTACCATTGATGGAGCACTGTCCGTACAAATTCCCACACACAACTCCCATGATATTTTGAATTGTTCGAAATAGGAAGAAATAGAATCAAAGACATCTTGACCTGTCGAACGTTCGGTAAGCTCAAGACAGCATAGAAATTGATTCACTATTTCGTTTTCATGAATGAAACGAACGAGGGAGAACGGAAATTTACTGACCTGTTTTGAAAGCCGCTGCCAAAACGACCCAACCCCCCACTATTCAAACACACAAAACACTTTTTAAAATACAATTAATGAGTTTAAAAGTTAAATATTTTGTTAGAAAAAGGCTTCAACTTTAATCACATATAAATTTTATTTATGTATCATTAGTACAAGTGAGTCAAAACTTTGTTACAAAAACAGTAAAAATAGGCAAAAAGGCCGATTTTTTCCCGTTTGGACTACCTATTATAAGCATTTGTTCAGCTCAATTAGATAGAGTGAGTGAACATTAAATTTTGAGTTTCATAATTTCGCGGAGCACTTGCAACTACCTCGCGGAGCACCAGTGCTCCGCGGAGCACCGGTTAAGAACCACTGGTCTAGACTTTGTTAGGCCTACCAAAGATGATTTGCGAAGGTGAAACCTGCAAATAAATCTTATACTTAGACCAAATATCTAAGTATATCTAGAAGGATTGGCATACTAAAAATGAATATTTACGATATAGTGATTTCTATGGATACTGTAATAAATACAAGAATTTGATGCCCAAAATTACTAAATATTTTAAGTTTTTCTCGTGTATCTATTTTGTGTTTATTTTACCCAGGAGCCCGGGGGGGGGGGGGGGGGGGGGGGGGGGGGGGGGGGAATTCAAGAGCCAGGAGTTCAATGTTCAAAGAGTAATTAACAATTAACTCTATATGGTCATGCGTAAATCAAGGAGTGATTCTGTGACAGTTCTCCTGTGTCGGCTGCACTGGCTCCCTGTGAAAGCCAGAATTGAATACAAAGTGGCGCTACTTTGCCATCAGTTCCTTTTAATAACGAGATGCCGTCCTATCTCAAGGAACTAATTACACAATATGTCTCACAAAGAACACTTTGTTCTGCCAACTCATTGCTTTTGGAAGAGCCCTGTTTCTCTCTGACGACGGTTGGCCTTAGAGCCTTCGCAGTGTCCGGTCCAAAGGTGTGGAATCTACTTCCAGTTCAACTTTTGATACTTTCAAAAAGAACTTAAAAACTCATTATTTCAAGATTTACCTTAGTTAACATTTAACATGCTTTAGACCCCTACTGTCTTATTTATTGGTTGGGTCAGTATATGCTACATTTTTTTTATTTTTTTAATATTTATTTTTTTAATATCATCAGTTATTTTTGTCTCCTAGCCTAGAATAATGTTCATGTTCTTAGTTGTATGTTAAATGCACTCTGAGCTTACATTATGTTTGTTGGCAGCGCTATACAACTATTATTATTATTATATAATATAAGGCAATTAAAGTTCCCCAATACAGCCCAGCATTAACACTATGATCTCCTCGGCTAGCTAATATTTTTTAACATATCAACCTTAAAAGACAATGTTTAACTATTCATCAAATGTACAAACCTGAGAAATAATTGCATCTAATCCACCAGCTCCCCAGGCATAATCACCAGGATTTCCATGTAAAATTCTGTCAGCAATTTAGGAAAAAACAAAACAAATTCAGATATTTATTTAGATGAATAATGTACACATAATAACTCAATATCTAGACTAGATACATAGGAGCCTGTATTGCATTAAATGGTTTTTAACTCTCCTCTCACTAAGATAATAGATAAAGTATTTAAAGATGTTCAATACTTACATTGGGTTACGACCACCTCCCAAGTCAGTACCTAGCCGTTGAATCACATAGTTAATAATCCTGGAAATGAAGTGTTCAAAATTTTCTACAGTTAGCTAAGACAATTTTTTTAAAGTTTTATTAAAATATGATTAACTCCACAAAAACTTTTGTGTTTCTATATGGCTGGTTGGCAAATCTTTAAAATAAAAGGCTAATTGACCCACTTCCCATTAGCCTATCTAGCGGAAACTTGGCACACAGACACAGATGTAAGGCCCATAACTACTTTTTCTTTCAAATTTTCTGTCAACACCATCCCCACATCCTATCATCCTAAAATCAGTTTTACTGGGGTGTTTTCATTACACAATATGGTGCACATTTTAAATTCAATATACAGTAGGGCCTACTCTTTTTGATGCACATTCTCTAAGCTTTATTGAAAGCATCAGACAGACAAATATAGTGTGCCTATTTTTAAACCCTTAATACATTAACTTTTCTTTACTTTATATCTTTCTTTGTCAGTTGCTAACACTGATCTATAAAAAAAATGAATTGAGCCTTCTTAATAAATTTGTTAGTGCTAAGTGAGAAAGCAGAAATTAGATGCCATTACACACCTTCTTCATTGATCAATACAAGAGTATAATAAATTTCAACAAATAGGAAAATACCAACAGTCAAGATATAAACTGACAATTACTGTGCTTTATTTAGTTCAACTTAGAGACTTGATCTTTGCAGAAAAACACACAAACAAGTCTTTGATATAAGCGACTAGACATTTCTTTTTATTTCTTATATTAGACATTTATTTTGGTTTCATTCCTGTTGTATAATTTTTTGAACGTTTTTTTATTTGATTAAACATTTTATTTAAAATTGAATACAGTAAGTTCAAATTCACCCATTAGAGAGGAATGGTCAGTGGAAAGGTCAGTGTTAAAAAAAATTTTTTTACAAATCAGTGATGATACCTAAATATTATGGTGGGGGCTTGGAATCACAAATTTATCTAATGTATTTGTTTTATACTAATTTATAGTTTTAATTGTTATTTTGTAGGAACCAAGCTAGAAAAAAAAAGTATAATTTGGCTTTCAAAAAAAAATTCAAAAAATATGTATAGTGGTATAATACATATAAAATAAGAATGCTTTATTAATTTTAAAAAAATGGAAATGTTTTTTGATGACAAAGGGAGACTGGTTGGTATTTTAAGTTGTGTTACATGTAAGCCTTACTCATTGTTTATAATATATGTTTGATCATAGAAATAAGAACAAGAACTGGATCTATAACAGTAAAACATACAAAGACCCAATTTAAAACTGATAAAAAAAATTCTGCTCATAACATTAAATAATTATAGACAAGTAATATACTTGTTATCTTAAAGTTATCTTAACTCATAGGCCTAAGTTGCCCAAGTTAATTCAGGGTAACATGTTATCAAATCTTAACCTATAGTATGTGTTACTGTGTATTAAATTTGTATCACAATGGACAATGTAACACAGACAAAAAAAAGATTAATTTTTAATGACATTTATGTATATATAGTTCAGCGCTGGGTATTTATAACAGGAAATTGAGAAATGTGCATGTCCAAATAAAACTATAAAACTAGATAGGCTTTTAAATCTCTATTATTTTTCATTTGTCTTATTTTCATTCGGATATCAACAGGAAAGAAATTAAAATATAAAATAAAACATAACATTTCATCACTTGTCATAAAATACAGAATTTCATTATAAAATGGAAAAGCCATATATCTCTATATCTAGTCATCCAAGTGAAACAAAAGAATTTTTTGTTTCAACTTTGAAAAGTACATGCAGTAGCCCAACCAAGCTATGAACTTTCTAGCTCAGAAATACACAAACTTACACAAGAAATAAAAGTATTAAGCACTAGACATAATAAACTGAATAACATACCGTATATACTCGCGTACAAGTCGCACTTTTTTTTACTGAAAATTTTGATAATAAGTAGGGGTGCGTGCGACTTATACACCCAACACTTTTTTGGAAAAGATAAAAAAACATCACTACTCTGTCATAAAGTTTCCTACATAACCTGTATAGTTGATTGGAGTTATGTAGAATTATTAGGATATGCGTAGGCATACATATTACATTTAGAAAACTTTCGTTGGTGTAAATATTACTATCTTTATATAACTGAAATTGAAATTGACAAATATTTTTTTTTCAGACCCCCCCCCCCCCCCCCCCCAGCTTTTCTTTTGAACTTTTGGACCGATTTTGTATTGCCGAAACGTAGCGTAAGTTTAAAGTGGCATTTTGTGGTAGGCTTATTGAATGCAAATTGCAGTATGGAAAGAATAGTAAATGTGTGAAAGCCTGTCTAGGCCTATAATGTAGGTACGCCAATAAGCCAATATGCGTTTTATTTAGTACTTATTTAGTACTTAAGGTCTAGGCTTATAGGCTATAGCCTACTAATAAGGCAGTGTTTAGCATTCCAATAAAAACGCGACATGTCTAGGCAATGTTTCAAAAACAACGATCAGCAGATGGACGCGTTTATTTTTCATTAGTCATTTCATTAGTTGCATGTAAGAGTTGAAAAAACCCACGACATTGAGTCTAATGACGTACTTCAAAGACTTGTTTGTGTGTAGTATTACTATAGGGAGAGGAACTTGAGAAAGGGAAGGGACTTAGATGAAGAAACAGATACCTTACTTTCCATTCACAAGAGTATCTGCAGGTCTATTGATCGGTTGTTTAAAATAAATGAAGCCCGGCCTTTATTTGATTATGTTTGCCTTATGCACGATTAAAACCATTTTTTAAGGAAAGTTTTCAAATTAGGGTGAACATTTAGTAACATTTTATGTTTAAAAGGTATGCATTTTTGAGATATTAAAAGGTAGTGTAACCCGGGAAGTCGGGGTGTGACTTATGCGCGGGTCAATGACAACATATAAGAAAAAATCTCAAACTAGGGGTGCGACTTATACACAGGTGCGACCTATACGCGAGTATATACAGTAATTAACCCTTACAGCCCCTGTCGCATATATTTTCCTCCAACTATTTCTTTACCTCAGACCCAGAATCGTATATTTCCCTCCGAATGCGCATCTCCTAGAATCCCAGAATCGTATATTTCCCTCAAGGAAGGGTGTCTATTTAAAGACCAAAATAAAGGATTTGACCTTTCACCATAGTCTCGGGCAGAATATTTATTCGAAAGCTGAATAGTTGAATTTTATTACCTTGTTATTATGGCGGTATTATGTTGATGATACTTTTTCTTATGGATTATTATTACGAATGAATACAATTACTTTATAAATTAGATTATTCTAATAAGGTAAGTTATTATGTTTCTAGCAATTTACTCTCTTCTTGTTATCATCAATGTTTAACAACAAAAAAGTATACAAATAAAAAAATAATAAAACCCTATTGATGTTCAGCCATTCTGAAAGAATGTCTGGGATGGAGGAAATAATTAGTAAAATAATGGCTGGGACTGAAGGTATACATCGCAAATAAGTAGGTCAGTACGGGAAGGGTTAATTCCCTCACTACAAAATTGTAATGAAGAACTGTGAGATTTAAGTCTTATATATAGTCTTATATAGAATTCTAATGCCTCAATTCGGAAAAAAATTGTATAATTGCTAACCATTTTACCTAACAATGCTCAAAGGAAAACCTATCTCTATTATGAACAGTAAGTTCAGGGGAGAATGTAGGTTTATTTATATATTTAACAGAACAATGTGGAAACATAAAAAAAAATATTTACACAGACTTTATATGAAGATTTTCTAATAGGATAACCAATAACCTACATATTCAACTTGCTCATGAGTTTTATATAAATAATAAAAGAAAGTGAGAGAAAACCAAACACTATGTTGTAGTATATGAATGTAATACCTCTATACAGTATTCAGTATACCTATGTTGATATAAAAAATTGAGCAAGATGAAGATTTCTTTACCCATGTAAGTTAGGTGAAGGGTCAGTAAAGTGAAACACTGCATTAGGTCCCACACTCCTAATTTCATCTTCATCACTTAAATCCACATCCATATCATCAGTGGTGCGCATCACAGATGGGAGATTAACTCTACTTCTAGAAGTACCTACATTTGCAAAAAGTGAGGGGAAACCCTGCAATGAATAAAACAGAAACAAATGAATGACATATTATTAGGAACAAACTATGCACCTCTACTGTGAATAAAACAGAAACAAATGAATGACATATTATTAGGAACAAACTATACACCTCTACTGTGAATAAAACAGAAACAAATGAATGACATTATTAGGAACAAACTATGCACCTCTACTGTGAATAAAACAGAAACAAATGAATGACATATTATTAGGAACAAACTATGCACCTCTACTGTGAATAAAACAGAAACAAATGAATGACATATTATTAGGAACAAACTGTGCACCTCTACAGTGAAAAAAAGAAAGTAACCTTTGCAGATCGTTGGTGCACAGAACAAGAGAAACAGACCATGAAACCCTAAAAGAGATGCTACACTTATCGTAACACCATAATTTGGTCATTAAAATGGTAATGTTAGATGAAACTGTAATAGTAGTCAGGTCTGCACAGTACCCTGACACATTTATTTTTCCCTAGTAATGTCACATACCCATATTATAAGATCTTCCAATATTGTGGATCCTGCCATTTATTTTTCCCTAGTAATGTCACATACCCATAAAGGATCTTCCAATATTGTGGCTTCTGCCATTTAACCCTAAACCTTCCAAACGACTGAATAAATTGTAAATGCAGGCTTATATTTTTATGCAACAAATATACATTTGTATAACATTTATAATCTTCTTTTTTAAATTTGAAATTTTTTTCCTGTTTCTTACCTGAGGAAAAGGTACCGCAGATTCTGAATTATGAACACTAGGCGAGGAAGATGGTTGAGGCCTAAAAAATAAATCACAAATAAATATTCTCAAACCTTTTCTTTGTTTTTGTATATATATATATATAGGCACAGTGTAGGCCTATATTGCATTACCTCAAAATTATGTTTCTATGGAACTTATATTTAATATAGGCTACACCAATAAGCATAACACCTATATGTTTCTACATATTGGGATAGGAAAATTGTGTTTAAAATGTTTAATGATTTATGTGACTGTGTAATTGTGCACGCCTAAGCTTACTCAGAGGCTATTGATAAATGTCAGTTTAAAAAAATTCTTTGAAAAATCTAAACAAGGACTAGACATATCTAAAAACATAATAAATCATACAGATCTAGACATATCTAAAAACATAATAAATCATACAGATGTGTGTGTTTAACAACAATTAAACATAAATGAGATCAGGCCCATTCTGTCTGTCAACACAATGAACCAGGTTCAGACTCTGTCGTCCTGCAGTAGGCTTGGGCAAAGGAGTGTAAGTGTATAGAAGGATCTTCTGCAACTTATTTTATAAGATATGTTTCACAATGTTTCCATTATATACATTATACAATTCCTGGTTATAAATTCACTTCTACTGAGACTGACTTCAAAAGTGTTTTTTCAATCTTGAAATATGTGCTTTCAAATTCACGGTTCAAGTTGGATATATTATTAAAGATATTATAAGCTGCCCCCTGTGTGACATCTGGTTGCAATAACATTCAAGTGGGAAAGTTGAGCTATAAGTTCCATTGATGAGGAGTATAAATCATCATTTAGGCGGCTAACTATATTGACCTGAAATGCACTCCTTGTCTTGTCTTCAAACTCATTGAATCAATGTTGGCTACTAAGATAGGCCTTACTTATATAGAATATAGATGGGACATGATACTTTTCAATCAAATGTTCTTTGCCTTTGATGGTTTTATATAAGCCTACCCTTACACTTACAAAATTAATATTAGCACAACTCCAATGGCCAACACGTTGGCACCACAGTCACACAGAGGGCCACCTAAGGCAAGTCAGACAGCATATTGGACAACCCTGGTAATGAGTTCTTTGACCATTTATTATTTTTTATCATATAATCTGGACATAAAAAATTCTAAGTGGCTTTTTGGACCCGATAGATTTAGTAATAGAAAGTTAATATTGGTAAGTTTATATAGATTAGGGATGACTTTGTAGTATTTTTTGTAATAGTTAGTAACATTTAGGCCGGTTAGGTCTAAGTAGTGTAGGCCTATATTCTAAGCTAGATTATATAGGATAGGGATATATTTGGACAATTTTTTTTTTTTTGCTTTTTTATAAAATATGTTAAGAATTACAATATATTTGGTGGTTTTTTTTTGCTTTTTATAAAATATGGTGCCGGGTAAGAATTACAATATATTTGGGTTGTTTTTTTTGTGTGCTTTTTATAAAATATGGTAAGAATTACAATATATTTGGTGGTTTTTTTTGTGCTTTTTATAAAATATGGTAAGAATTACAATATAATTGGTGTTTTTTTTTGGTGCTTTTTATAAAATATGGTAAAAATTACAATATATTTGGTGTTTTTTCCAATTTTTTTTTACTCTAAGGAATTTCAACTGAAGCTGGGTCTGAATAGCCATTTAATTCTCAAGGGACCCGGGTCCAAATACTATCCGAATAGCCCCAGCCAATATAGTAGTATATATAATATATAGTTTCAATCAGATTAACTAATAACTTGTTAGATTTGTTCCTTACCTTTCAAGCTCTTCAATAAATCCACTGTTGCATCTTGAACATGTATATGCCTACAAATAATGAATATATTATTATAATATAATATTATTATTATGAACTTGACATTCATTGTTACTCAGATCATTTTCATATAGACCAGGGGTCGGGAACCTTTTTGACTGAGAGAGCCATGGACACCACATATTTTGAAAAGTAATTTTGGTGAGAGCCATACCTACATTTATGTTTAAAACTAAAAATTTGCATTTGGACGTAAGGCAAGAGTTATTTCCCTTTAAGTACAATGAATGCAGGGTTGCTATTTTTCTGTCTTTTAGGTCAGCGGAGTTAATCTCCTTTACCACTTCTGATGCTGAGCTGCAGTAGACTTTAACTCATTTTTAGAATGAAATTATGATATTATGCAATTAATATGTAGATCAAAGGAGTCAAAAAAATGTTTTTTTAATAATCAAACATTTGTCTGTGAGCCAGATGCAGTCATCAATAGAGCCACATCTGGCTCGCGAGCCAAAGGTTCCCGACCCTTGATTTAGACTAATAGACAGAGTATCTAAGATAGTGACAGTTGTTTTTTCAAATTAAATAGCTAGGCCTATTGACTATTACTATTGTTGGTGACCAAAAAGAACATGCAAAAAAAAAAAGGAATGAATTATAAGTAGGAATATAATAAGTTATAATTAATAAAAGCCTAATGGGACACGGTAGCGGAGCGGCAGTGTGTTCGACTGGTTCACCGAAGGTTCCGGGTTCAAATCCTGGTGCAGGCTAGGATTTTTTCCCGGATCTGGAGGGTGTCCCTGAGTCTACCGAGCTCTGACTCTGATGAATATCTAGCCTTAGTTGGGGTAAAGTAAAGGCGGCTGTGCATAGTGCTGGCCACACAATCACCTAGTATGCCGTGGCAACGGAAACTGGTGAACGGTGCTCTATGGTCACTATGGATCAATTTGGTCCGACGGGTGACGGGATAGTTTTTTTTATATAGGCCTAAGTGCCCTAAAAGCCCTAAGCCTAAGCCATAAACCTAAGGCCTAAGGCTAAGCTCTTAGTCACTTAGTCTTAGTTTCAAAAACAAAAACTTTAAAAAAGCAATGTTTTAGGCCAGGCCTACTTAAATACTTACTACTAATATAGTAATAAGACAATGGCCAATGGGGCACGATAGAAGCGCGTTCGACTGGCGATCCGAAGGTCCTGGGTTCAAATCCTGGTGAAGCTGGGATTTTTTCCCAGGACTTGAGGGTCCCTGAGTCTACCCAGCTCTGATGGGTACCTGACATTAGTTGGGGTAAAGTAAAGGCGGCTGGGCATTGTGCTGGCCACACATCCCCTTGTATGCCGTGGCCACACATCCCCTTACAAGTATGCCGTGGCCACACATCCCCTTACAAGTATGCCGTGGCCACACATCCCCTTACAAGTATGCCGTGGCCACACATCCACTTGTATGCCGTGGCCACAGAAACTGGTGAACCCTGCTTCACCAGCCCTATGATTAGTATGATTATCAGTTTGGTCCGAATGGTACTTTACTTACTAATAAGGCAGGTTTCACAAAATGGCCACCAAATGATGGAGATTTATGGTTTATTTAAAAAATAAAAATTGTTGATACAAAATGCTGTTTTTTTTACTTGTATGTGTTTATATGTCCATAAAGTATCAGCTGCATCAGTATTGTATGTTTTAATTATATTTTTGTGTTGTTTATATTAATTTAAACACCCTCCAACGTTACATAATCCACCGATCCCATTTCCCGATTTTTTGTATACATTTGAAAATCACTTGCCAGGAATAAATAAAGCCGAAATATAACGTTTTTTTAATGTTCAACATTCATAAACATGTTAATTTTCCCTAGGCCACCATTAGAAGCACAAAAAAATGTTTATCTTTTGAAAAAAACGTGTTTTAAAAAGCCCTAATTTTTACGGCCTATCGGTTAATTTTTTCCGCCGCCGAGACTAAGTCTAAAACTAGATCTAAAATAAGATTTATCTATGTAATTTCGTAAAACTCTTTTAATTTTAACCAGAAATTTAATTCTTTTCATAAAAACAAAGTTTGTTTTAAATATTTAGCCGAAGAATTCATTTTATTAGTTAATAAATGAAAATCGTTTGGTACAAAAAAGGCTTCGGAATAGCAAAGATAACGTTCGCTGTCAAAACAAGATTCGAGATTACGGTCAACTTAAATGCACACGTGCGAATTTTATAAAGTAAATCCGATCGGATAGCTTAAAAATTCCATTTGATGCACTTTTTGAGTTCGTAAAAGGAGGATTTTTATTTTTTAACTCCTATCGGTGAGTAATGCGTGCTTTTTGGAACGTTCGATCGATGTCGAAAAAGTATTTTCTAAAACACTATTTACACATTTATTTTCCGATTTCCGACTATTTGTGTACTATCTACGGCAACAAAATACTATTATTTATAGTTTTAAACTAAATTTACGCAAACTATTGTGGTTTAAACGTTAAAAATCCTTTTTTCGCTTTTAACACACACGCTTTTTTTACGTCCAATAAAGCCACGTTTTTTTCAAAATGGCGGCGACTTCAGTAGTTCTAGCCTTTATGATGCCCGAGTGCGAAATCACGTTTTATTGTAAAAATAATAATAAAACACAACACAAACACTGATATATTTACGTTTTGTGAGTTTATTTGTCATAAAAGTATCAATTTCAACAATATTGTGTGTTTTAATGCTAGTTTGATGATGTTTAGTCCAACTCATTTTGTAGCCCCAGGAACTTTTTGATAGAGGGAATTTCCCGATTTTTAAATGATTAATTATAAAATATTGAAATATCAGCTGACTTTATAAGTGTCATATTTGGATTTCTGGGCTTTTAGGCTTTAAAATGACATATAATACTATACTATAGCTTAACATTATTTTTTTAAAAAAAAGCATAGAAAATGGGAAATCCTGAAATTCTTATTGTGAAACCTGCCATAAGACTAATAACTAATAAGTACTCTGTCTAAGACTAACTTCTAAACTTCTAAGTAAGTAAGACTAAGCTAGGGGCTAGGGCGCCGCTAGGGGCTAAACTAAGGTTAAGGCTAAGCCTACTTTCCTGACTTTCCATTAAATTTTAAATAGGCTAATAAAATATCTAAATATGATATAGTATAGTCTAGAGAGTCTAGCTAGACTCTAGACTCTAGATCTAGATTAGTCTAATTTCGTTACAATAATAATGATATATAAAAAAAAATTCAATAGAATGCTCATAAAAATGTGAAACTAAAATAAGACATAAATATGGTATACCGGAATATTTACTACAACTACTCTCATACACTGATGACAAAAAAATGTACTTGGATGCCTTTCCACCGTAGCTTCCGCCATTTTGTTTATAATAAGCAATGTGACGTCACTGACTGTCAGGAAATAAATGAAAAAAGACCACTGTTTCTTGACTTTATATAAAAAAGAGTTATAAACAAAAACAACCGTCACATATCCTCTCATTATATTTTAGTAATACGTAATATTTAAAAAAATACTATTGTAACGTTGACCCCAAACAACCATAAAACAAAAATACACCCTATGGGTCATCTATTTCAAAAAAAATGAAAATGGACAAATAAATTTAAAAAGCATGAATAGTTGGTTTCATTGTGATAATTAGTTTTGAACTCCAATCCGTTATGGGTTTAAAATTGTTTAAGCTACTCAATCAGAGCAATGAAGGATGCAACTAACCCATGCATAAGCTCTATGGAAGCTAGACGAGAAACCAAAATCCTAACACAATTCACCAAATTAGAAGCATCGGGACATCACCTTCTAAAACCCAAGCTACTCAAAACACACTCAACCAAAAGACTTCAAAGATCTAATTTTATACACGAAGCCAAACATCTAAAAAGTAAATAGAAAATAGAAAAGATTGCAACTGAAGCTAGGCCTACTCAACCCCACAGCCACTTCCCACCCTGGGACCCAAGCCCTCTCTAAGAATCAGAGACGAACTAAGCAACATAGGGAAAACATCTGACTACCAGAGCCTTTACAAGCTTCGAGACCTGTGGCGCCCCAGGGCAAAAGCTTCAGCACCACCCCATTGCATACTGTAACTGCATGCATGCTTGTTTAGTGCCATATTTACTATATTTAGACTACATTTGCAGCCCCCCCCCTGGAAGTGTCGCCCCCGGGCATATGCCCCTTTCTATCCTCCCCTATGTGAGGGCACTGCTGACTACACACCCGAAATACTAAAAGAAGCAGTAAACAACATCATTAGAGAAAAATACCCTCAAAATTCCTGGATCAGAGTTTACACTGATCATCATCAGAAAAAAAGATTTTTTTTAAATGGAGGAGCCGGCATTCTCATAGAGTATCCAAATGGAGAACACCTATAAAAAGCCACTCTCACAGGCAGCCTATCAGATAGCACTAGAGCAGAAAGAAAAGCAATTTAATTGAGCTTGCTGCAAATAACCTAACAAGCCACACTCAATCCCCCAACAGCCGGACTGTCATCTTCACTGACGCCAAAACAGTACTCCAGTCTCTAAAAAAAACAAATGCCCTGATCAACCAGTCACTCAGTACAGAACTTTTAAAACTGAGCAAAATAACAATGGATCCCTGGGCATATACAAAATGAAGGGAATGACACTGCTGACACCTTAGCTAAAGCTGGAGGTAGACAAAACCAGACATAGGGCCTACCCATCTCTACACCCCGAAGAAATTAAGCCAATACTCAAAAGGAATGAATCCGAAAGATGGTCTGAGCTGCAACAAAACAACCCAAAGATTGATGCTTACTACAAATTCTCCCGCCAATTTCAACACATCATCTTCAGACTAAGGACTGGTTACAACAGGCTGAAGCAATAACATGTTCCGCAAACTACGAATCGGAGCAAGCGAAATGTGCCCCTGCGGAACAGCTCCCGAAAATGCGGAACATGTCCTTCAGACCTGCCCTGAGTATCATTCTACCCGGTCAGCCTTTTGGCCCCTGGGGGCTACCTTCAACGACAAACTGTTCGGTGGACTAGAGCAACTGACAGCCACGGCGCAGTTCATTACAACTATCGGACTTTTGTCTGATTCCTCCCTATCATAACATTTGAGAACGAAGAAGAAGAAGAAAAGAAGTTTAAGCTATAGATCTGCCACTATGATGCATAAACTTGCGAACTCTACACTCACAAAAGTTGAAATGGCTTTAAGCGTCTATTATTTTAATATAGGCCTTAAAATTATTAATAATCTAATTAACGAATCTAGTCTTTAAATGCACTATTCTACTTTTCCACACTTGCGGAATTTCCCTCGTATCATTATCGTGGTGGTTCATCGCTCGTACACCTGCACCGTGCCTCGGTAGCACAAATTTAATCCCGATATTTATGTCTCAGCAACCAGACACCATATTGGGTTTGAGACGGGCTAATACGCTCATTGCTTCCTCCTAAACTAGTCTCGGAGCCTCCTGATAGTGCAAAGATCCTCGGACGCTCAACAGGGGCTGTCGGGCCCACATTTGTTATTCCACCGGTGTGCTCTTAATGTAAGCGAATCGGTGGTTTCCAAACTTCGCCAGCTATGGGTGTAAACCACTGGTTTCCCGAGACAGACAAGTGAGCCGATTCATGCCGAGTCAGACAAGTGAGCCGATTCATGCCGAGTCTGACAAGTGAGCCGATTCATGCCGAGTCAGACAAGTGAGCCGATTCATGCCGAGTCAGACAAGTGAGCCGATTCATGCCGAGTCAGACAAGTGAGCCGATTCATGCCGAGTCAGACAAGTGAGCCGATTCATGCCGAGTCAGACAAGTGAGCCGATTCATGCCGAGTCAGACAAGTGAGCCGATTCATGCCGAGTCAGACAAGTGAGCCGATTCATGCCGAGTCAGACAAGTGAGCCGATTCATGCCGAGTCAGACAAGTGAGCCGATTCATGCCGAGTCAGACAAGTGAGCCGATTCATGCCGAGTCAGACAAGTGAGCCGATTCATGCCGAGTCAGACAAGTGAGCCGATTCATGCCGAGTCAGACAAGTGAGCCGATTCATGCCGAGTCAGACAAGTGAGCCGATTCATGCCGAGTCAGACAAGTGAGCCGATTCATGCCGAGTCAGACAAGTGAGCCGATTCATGCCGAGTCATACAAGTGAGCCGATTCATGCCGAGTCAGACAAGTGAGCCGATTCATGCCGAGTCAGACAAGTGAGCCGATTCATGCCAAGTCAGACAAGTGAGCCGATTCATGCCGAGTCAGACAAGTGAGCCGATTCATGCCGAGTCAGACAAGTGAGCCGATTCATGCCGAGTCAGACAAGTGAGCCGATTCATGCCGAGTCAGACAAGTGAGCCGATTCATGCCGAGTCAGACAAGTGAGCCGATTCATGCCGAGTCAGACAAGTGAGCCGATTCATGCCGAGTCAGACAAGTGAGCCGATTCATGCCGAGTCAGACAAGTGAGCCGATTCATGGGACTGCGGTTGCCGTCCTCCACCTCCATCTCTGAGGGCGTCGGGTTGATGAGTGGTAATCGGGACCGGGGAGGGAATAGAGCTGCTCGTTCTGTTCATTCCGGTCCCAATGTTATTGCACACCCCACTACCGAGCTCTAGTGCCCCCAGGAACTTCTGTACCCATGTGCCTCAAAGCCGGCGAAGTGTGAAAACCACTGATTCCACGAGTCAGACCAGTGGGCTAATGCATTGGACTACCGTCGTCGCATGCCTCCATTGGCGAAGATTGGTAATCACCGAGGGGCCGGGGTCGTAGCTACTTGTACTGTTCGCTAGGTCCCAAGAGAACTGCACACCCCAGTGGGGTGACCCCACCACCGAGCTCTGTTGCCCCAGGGGGATTGGTCGTTGTGCGATGCAACCATGCAGAGTCCTGTAAATACGGCTGGTTTCAAAGGCGTGCTGGGAATAGGCCTATAGCCATTATAGGCTATGAAGCTCTTATGCTGTAGCCCAGGGGTCGGGAACCTTTTTGTCTTAGATGGATACCATGTATTTTGAAAAGTAATTCTGTGAGAGCCATAGGCCTACATTCTGTATAAAACTAAAAATACAAGTAAATGTGTGCATTTTGTGTAATTTCAACACTAAAAGTACAATAATTATGCCTCTGAATTATTCTGATGCTGAAATGCCGTATTTTTTTTTAGCTCATTTGTAGAATTAAATATTGATATGCAATTCATATGTATATCGAAAAGTCTAAAAAAAACATTTTTGTAATAATCGAACATTTGTCTGCGAGCCAGAAGCAGCCATCAAAAGAGCCACATCTGGCCCGCGAGCCATGGATTCCCGACCCCTGCTGTAGCCTAACTGAAGACAGTAGTGAGTAGACAAACGGGTTAAATTAACAGGGCCATGTGATGACATCTGCATTTTTGATGCGGAGATGGAAGCCATCAGAATTGCAATCGAGGCAATAAAATTGGGAGAACGTTTGAAGAAGAGCCGGCAGCACGAGCCGACGTGTCTTCACTGATGCGCTTTCAGTGCTCCAGGTCATCGACGGACAGTCGTTCTTGTCCGAATGCTTGCTGGTAACTCTGACATAATCCTTAGGCACAAGGTAACGGTGATTTGCAGTGAATACGGCGTCATGCAGAAATCCCTGGCAAAGAGATAGTGGACGCCTTGGCCAAGAAGGTTTCCCTGGTACGCTCTGACTGGTCCGTCCTCATTCGAGAGCTCCATGCAGTTTCATAAGTGTGTATGAGTTAGAACAGTGGTTAAAGGACTGGGATAAACCTGACAAGGGCCGAGGTGTGTGGCAGGAACTAAAACGACATAATCGAGCAGACCCGTGGAGGAGATTTATGATAACTTTCGATTTAAATAGAAAACCATAATTATTTTCCTCAATTAAAGATTTGGCTTTAAAAATAATTTCATTTTGGCTAAAAAATTATCTGGCTACAAATGCAGTTTCATTATTTGAAGAGTATTACTTCCCTTGGAACGTTCAGATGCTTAAATACAATGGCAAAAAAAAAAAAAAGTAAATTATCCCGTCGGACCAAATTGATCCATAGGGCCAGTGAAGCAGCGTTCACCAGTTTCCGTGGCCACGGCCTACTAGGTGATTGTGTGGCCAGGCCAGCGCTATGCACAACCGCCTTTACTTTTAATACCCCATGGTCAGGTAGCCTACCAGTGCCCTCACATAGGGGAGGGCAGAGGGGGGGGGTTATGCCCTGGGGCGGCACTTCAAGGGGGGCGGCAAATGAAATCTAAATATAGCACTAAACAAGCAATTACAGTATGCAAGGGGGCGGCACTGAAGCTTTTGCCCTGGGGCGCTACTTAAACTTGTAAAGGACTGGGAGCTGGGTAGACTCAGGTACACCCTCAGATCCTGGGAAAAAATCCTAGACTTCACCAGGATTCGAACCCAGGACCCTTGGATCGCCAGTCGAACGCGCCTGTCACTCGGCTACCGAGCCCCATACAATGGCAAAGCTGCATAGACCAAATTTGACCATAGGGCCGGGGAAGCAGCATTCATCAGTTAGGCTACTCTGGCCGCGGCTTACTAGGGGACGGATTTGTGGCCAGCACAATGCCCAGCCGCCTTTACCCAAACTTATTGTTAACGTAGGCCTTTTGCACACCATTAAAGAACCACACATTTAACCACGATTTAACAACAGTGTGCTGTCGTTCTGCGCATTCTTGCAGTTCCAGGATATTTTTTTATAAAGTAGTAAGTCTTTTTTTTTAATTTTTTTTATTATATAATAATATGTTAATATGGTAATGATACTGAAGTGGGCAATAAGATATTTAGTTTTAATTACAGCTAATTAATTTCCCTATAGGCCTATATTCCTATATTGTAGAACACATTTATAAAATCGATTCATTAGTTCAAACATTATTAAAAATTACACAAGTAGCCTAAAGGTCAAAGAAGTCTTTTTGGGGAAAAATGAAAAAAACAACAACAGTATATGCAAATTATATATACAGTATATGGCCCTTGGGGCCAACTGATTTTTAACGATTTAACATTGCAACAGATCAACAGATAGATCTAATTAAATATTTCCAGGATGAATACATTTTTAAAATGTGTTTTTTTTATGTAGAAATTGTTCTTCGTAGGCCCTATTTAGAAATTTAGTATTTGTAATTGTATCATAATCCAAACTTAGAAATTCAGATTATTAATGTTAATCTATAGGAGATGTGAAGAGAATTAGTTATAAGTTAGGTTGTTAACAGTGCTTTTTTTTTTTTGTAAAAATATAGGTGCCGGTACTCAGTGATGAATTGCCTATCTTTTAAAGCAGTTTTGCATTTTATATTTTAATTCATATTGCGCGCAATTTTAAAATAATTCAATTATAACAAATAATAAAATAATAAACGTTAAAATACAAGAAAAGTAAAAAAAAATTCCCCACATTGAAAAAGGTGCCGGTACGCCGTACCGGTGCGTACCGTCACAAAAAAAGCACTGGGCTGTTAAGGTCAACCTTATCTACAAAGTCATATACTAGAGGCCATGTTTATTATAAAAAGCTAGTCAACTGGTGCACTTGATCTAAACTATATGCCCTACACATCAGGTCACACAGGAGCTTCTTGAGATCCCGTGAAAAGCCTAACAGTATGGATCCAAATTCTCAAAGAAATGGGTAAGTTGGAGTTTTTTTTACCACAGGCTAGTTGCCATATACCCAGTCATAATTGCCAGTCACCCAAGCTGGGGTATGGGCCGCCAACCACAGATCTCCCAAGCTGGGGTATGAGCCGCCAACCACAGATCTCCCAAGCTGCGGTATGAGCCGCCAACCACAGATCTCCCAAGCTGGGATATGAGCCGCCAACCACAGATCTCCCAAGCTGGGGTATGAGCCGCCAACCACAGATCTCCCAAGCTGGGGTATGAGCCGCCAACCACAGATCTCCCAAGCTGGGGTATGAGCCCCCAACCACAGATCTCCCAAGCTGGGGTATGAGCCCCCAACCACAGATCTCCCAAGCTGGGGTATGAGCCGCCAACCACAGATCTCCCAAGCTGGGGTATGAGCCGCCAACCACAGATCTCCCAAGCTGGGGTATGAGCCGCCAACCACATATCTCCCAAGCTGGGGTATGAGCCGCCAACCACAGATCTCCCAAGCTGGGGTATGGGCCGCCAACCACAGATCTCCCAAGCTGGGGTATAGGCCGCCAACCACAGATCTCCCAAGCTGGGGTATGGGCCGCCAACCACAGATCTCCCAAGCTGGGGTATGGGCCGCCAACCACAGATCTCCCAAGCTGGGGTATGGGCCGCCAACCACAGATCTCCCAAGCTGGGGTATGGGCCGCCAACCACAGATCTCCCAAGCTGGGGTATGGGCCGCCAACCACAGATCTCCCAAGCTGGGGTATGGGCCGCCAACCACAGATCTCCCAAGCTGGGGTATGGGCCGCCAACCACAGATCTCCCAAGCTGGGGTATGAGCCGCCAACCACAGATCTCCCAAGCTGGGGTATGAGCCGCCAACCACAGATCTCCCAAGCTGGGGTATGAGCCGCCAACCACAGATCTCCCAAGCTGGGGTATGGGCCGCCAACCACAGATCTCCCAAGCTGGGGTATGAGCCGCCAACCACAGATCTCCCCAGCTGGGGCATGAGCCGCCAACCACAGATCTCCCCAGCTGGGGTATGGGCCGCCAACCACAGATCTCCCCAGCTGGGGTATGGGCCGCCAACCACAGATCTCCCCAGCTAGGGTATGGGCCGTCAACCACAGATCTCTAGAGTCCTCTGTCCTGAGCCATTCTCTCTAATTGGGTCCATTTGTAACTTGTAACTCAATGACCATGTCTCCCTACCCTCTGGACCATTTTACCCCCACGCTATGTCCAACTCTCCCACTTTTGGGTATGTTTGAAAACATTACAATACAAAATAAAAAAAAATATTTTTTAAGCAATAATGATATCATTCTCAGTGCTTTGAATTCTCTTTCCAATGGTACCAATGTTATTATGTTTTGTCAAATAGTTACCGAGCAGTGACCATTTATATTTAATCAGTTCAATCACCTAAATGGTTGCACAACTCATCCCACTTTCCCCCTACTGATACTGTGAATGAGAAATCACATTTGTTAACCATGTCGCAAGGCATGGATAGGCCTCGAGGGGCCCCCACATAAATTTGGGAACAGCTGTTCCCCGCAGTCTTAAATACGGCCCTGCGGGCATATAAATGTATTTTTCTCGGCCATTGCCAGGTCATTTGTCTCGTAGTTCTAAACTGTCGTTTTAACACCATAAGATTTATTGTATTGTACCTAGATCTATATATTTCAGGATATTTCGTTCCCTTAGGGAAACTAAAGATTTAAAAAATGGTTACAAGTTGAACGTGCACGACGTGTACAACTGCGAGACCAAAGAAATGTCACTGACGTTCGGTATTGTAAAAGACACAGTAAGTAGAAATTAACAACAAGCTTGTTGGTGTAACAAAGTAATGTATTCCCTTAACTCAATAGCTACCATGGTATTTTCCACTGTAATGGCGAGGGCCAGCCCATTTTCATTACCTTTTTTTTTTTTAGAAACAACGACAAGAAATATTCCACTTACAGTCTAATGTCTCCGAAAATAATAATCCGAATTAAAAAGAAACTTTGCGATCCTTTTAAGAATTCATTCAGAAACACTCGCTTCAAAGATACACACAAAAAACTAAACACAAGAACAGTAACAATACTGAGGGGAATAAAATGGAAGTATTATAACTATATATTTCCTGAAAGGGCTTTACATTTCTAACTTTCCCATTTACATTTTTCTAATTGGAATAAAACTGTAGGCTTGATGTGGGTTTAAAGAAGAGACATAGGGCCTAGTGGTCAAATTATTGTACTCACACTTTAAAAGGTCAAGGCCAAGGTCACATTAAATAAGGTCACATGAGGTTTCTTTTTTTTTAGTGCTTTGTTCAATATACTTATAGAAAATATAAACTTATTAGGCAATATTAGTTCAAATTATAAGTCTTTTTTTTTATTATTTTAGTGAGGTACTGGTAGGCCTACATGCAGCTTAGTGAAAACAGCTTGACAGTACAGGAAAATACACTTGACAGTTTGAGGGTTGGGTACTAATAATACAAATGTCTTTTAGAAACTTCCACAAATGACCTCAGCTCTCACTCTCTCTCTCTCTTTCTTTATTTTCTCAACCTTTTCCCGGCTTTTTATTATAATTTTTGTATTCATTTTTTTTTCAAACCGAAGGAAACAGCTGATGTTGAAATAAACACAGGTGGTAAGATTTTATAAAATAATTGTAGGCCTATCTGTCACGGATACTGATTCACCTAATTAACTTAATTAACTGAAAGTTTTATTTCAATAGCATTTATTATTATAGAATATAATTCTATGTAGACAGGTGGTCTACAAGTTGTTTTTGTACTGTTCTCATTATATTTTCTTTTAGTTTCATAACAAAGCACAGTTAAGTTTTTAACTAATTATACTGGAGCGCTTTTTCAGGTTGTTTGAATCCGATTGGCTGCGGATCAATAAATTTTATTGGTCAGTGATAGTGTTTGGGTCGCCCTATTTAATCTCCCTTCCGGTTAGTTGTTGGCCTTCTATGGGTGGTGGTCATTGAAAGTGGCATACTAGTCTCGTAAGTTTAATTATAACATTTTTCTATTGCTTTTTTGATGTAAAATAAGTATTCTAAACTGTAGATTAATATCTTAACATTGGTGATGGATTAAGATGAGTTAATATTATGTCCGATTGTTTAGATAGCATATAGATTTTAGTATTGATTTACGATCACTGAATTAAGCCAGAGAGGCGACCATGTTGAATATCGGTCAGCCCAACGTGTTTATCGCATTGAATTTATGTAAAGATTATTATTTTTACTTAATGTTTTTCTATTTTTTATTCTTATATTTATATACCTTAGGTCGGGTAAAACCTACCTTGTTGGTCTCGTGTTATATGTTGGTTTTAAATTAGTCTCGTGTTAGATGTTGGTTTTAAATTATTCTCTGGATATATATTATTTTTAAGTTAGATGTTAGAAATTGCTAGGTCTCTTGTATATATTTTCTTAGTTAGATATTAGATAGTGTGTTAAGTGATGAGAGGATTTGAATTATGATTTTGTAGTATGTGAGTTAAGAGTTGGTAGAGATTGTGATTTATTTAGTTAGAAATGGCGCTGGTAGACGATGGATTTATTTAGTTGTTGTTGATAGTGATGGTTAGGGCTTATATTTTGAATAAACTTGTGTATTATGAAAAATTTATTTGCTCTATTGATAGTTAGTTACATTGTTGTAGTGTACGTTGTTTATGTTTGTTTATTTGTAGTTGGTCGTTGTGTGTTTAGTTTAGTAGTATTTAGTATAGTTAGCTAGTAATAGTAAATAGTAGTCTTTAGTATTGGTTCATCCAGGTAGCTATTCCTACCTGCCTACCACAATATAGGTATGCACAGATATACCCGTCCCCTCCCCTTGTATATAAATGTAAATAGATGTATATTAATTTAATTGTGTGTTATATAAGTCAATAACACACACACTCTATAAACTTACACTCAGTTCATTTCCCCCCCTTACATCTATATTAGGCCTATATTATACATTCTATTTACAAGGTCAAGAGCTAACCAGTGGCCCTGTTATTAAGAAGGAGGATGCCACACCTGGTAATTAGTTTTTAGAATTATCGTCAGAACATGTAAGGTTCCTAGACATTTCAAACCAAAAGGTTTTGTTAATGATTACTTCAATTATATCTGAATCTGGTACTCGTCTTACTTTCACACGGGATTCACGCACAGCATTCATAGACACAATAGGCCTAGGCCTATATATAGCGCGTAATATTCTACTTTTTTTTTCTTTGTTCTTATGTTGTTCTTATTATTATTACTGTTGTTTTTTTCCTTATCAGAGTGATTTATAACAAGGACCAAAAAGCTGAACAAGCCTTACTATTGTGCATATTAAAATTAAATTAACTATAGGTATTAGCAAAATGTTAGCAAATTAACGTTATTTAAGTAAAATAAACATTTTTCGTGTGTCTTTACTAATGCCTTTTTGCTAAGTCTAAACTGTCAGAAAAAAATTGCTTTTTAATTTACAATAAAGTAAAAAAATTTGTATAAATTTATTATCTAAATGTTATTAATAAAAAAAACTGTCATAAGATGTTCTGTAACATAAAATGTTGAAGTTTATTAAAAAATTTTCCTCAAACAATTTGTAGTTATCAAAATGAAACAATAAAATAAATACTTTTTTAAAAAGAAATCTTGTAATGATCTGTTATCAAGTTGAATATGTTATATTTTGTAGTGATTATATGTTGTATTTTAATGTTAAAATTACTTTGTTGTATCCATGTGTATGTATATCTTACTTGTGATTATAAATTTATATAGTTACCTTTTATATGAAGATTACCGGGCTGTATTGTTCTCCGTGTGCCGACATTTAAACATGCGACAGATGAACATGCGACACTTAAACATAGACACTTAACCACACGTCAGATAAACATACGGACATTTAATCACACGACATTTAAACATACGGACGCTTAATCCAACGACAGATAAACATACGGACACTTAATCACACGACACTTAAACATACGGACAGTTAATCATAGCGACAGATAAACACACATTTTCACTATACCATTAAAATAAATAGGAAAATAATATAGATTATGTTGCCAATAGTAAAAAAACGGGATAGAGGGAAGCAAAATCCCTCATGGCATCAACAGGCCTACGCCCACCCTTGGTTTTCCTCACTCCCATTTCATCGTTATTTATAATGAATTTAACATTAATATTTATATCTTTTTATTGAGTTTTTTTTTTTTTTGCTTTTGAACTAGAAATCTATGTATACATACAACATTAATTAAACAAAAAAAAAAGCGTTCAGTGTGTTATCCTGACTTTTTGTTCAGTAGAAGTCTTGCATACTATCTATGAGCAGGGCAATAGAGATTCTTCATTGGTACGAAAGGTGAGCCATTGTTCGCAGAAATTGCAGAAAGTTTGCAGCTCAATAAAGGTTAACTGCACGTGCTTCACGGTCCTTTAAACAGAATATACACTGTATCTATGTAGATAACAAAGGACCTTTACCAGCACATATAGAACGAATAATACATACTTAAAGGTTCTGTATAAACAACCTTCAGTGAGGCACTATAAATTAAATCTTTGATAGGCAAAAGATACAAGCTCAGCAGAATGGATGGTGTTACCATAGTCTTATGCATATCTAGTGCTCAATTATAAATACTTTATTGTTCTTAATGTTTTGGTTATTACAATTTTAAAACGTATTCATATTTTGCATTATGGGGAACCTAATATAAAATATAGCATTTTTAATATTGCCATCATCATTATCAAATATATTTTAAAAGCTATTTCTAAATAATCATTGGCTAATGCAATTAAAAGCTATATGTGTCAATTCGACCCACTAGTAGATGTAAGAAGTATTGTTGTTTTTTTTAAATAAAACAAGGTGTATGAGTTACATTATAGCCAAATACAGTTAAAACACGAAGCAGGGATGGCGCTAGTGAAGACATAACGGATAAGTGGATTATGTAATACTGGCCGTCCAATCTCTTCAACGTGAAATCCCGCTCTCTGGTCGAAATTGGATGAAAGGGCAGTACTTCACACGCGTGGCTGGCTGTCCATCGTAATCGTTTACGATGGTCTTGGTGCAGACCTGCGATCGGGCGTCGATCATTACGTTATGTACTTAGCACTAACCCGTTATGTCTTCTCTAGCCCTATCCCTTCTTCGTGTTTTAACTGTATCCGACTACAAGGTAGTTAAATGTAGGCCTAACCCATAACCTTGTTTATTTTTAAAAAAAATCTTATTTCTACTAGTGGGTCAAATATAGTATATTTTTTCGTCTATAATATATTATTAAAATGTTTTATAGTCGAGAAAATTAGAACAAAAAAAATGATAGTAAAAGAGAGAGAGAAAGGGAAAAAAGACGTTCTAGATTTAGTATTTTGTCAATATATAAATAATATTAAGACTGTTCATAAATAGAGTGAAAATAATGACAATTATTATTTGAGTTTATTTTCAAATAAATCTTTAACAAAAGAAATGGTATAGTGAAAATGTGTGTTTATCTGTCGGGGGAAGGGTGCGGGCTGTTATTTGTGACGCCACAGCTTTTTTTAGTTGCTGTCTGGTCAGATGAAGGGGCGGGACTTACTTCACGTTGAAGTTCACGCGTGGCTGCCCAGACCAGCAATTGGACGGCCAGTATTACATAATCCACTTATCCACTTATCCGTTATGTCTTCACTAGCGCCATCCCTTCTTCGTGTTTTAACTGTTTTCGGCTATAATGTAACTCATACACCTTGTTTTATTTAAATAAAAAAAAAACAATACTTCTTATATCTACTAGTGGGTCGAATTGATACATATAGCTTTTAATTGCATTATCCAATGATTATTTAGAAATAGCTTTTTTAATTAATTTGATAATGATGGTGGCAAGAAAAAAAATACTCTATTTATAACTAAGTTCGCAAAAATGCAAAATATGAATACGTTTTAAAATTTAATAACCAAAACATTAAGAACAATAAAGTATTTATAATTGAGCACTAGATATGTATAAGACTATGGTACTGATATGTTTTTTTTTTTTTTTTGTGAACTACCGTACGCAATTAAGGCACTTGTAGATGTTTTCTTGTCTAACTCCACCGAGCGTACCAATGAAGAATCTCTATTGCCCCGCTCATAGATAGTATGCAAGACTTTTACTGAGCAAAAAGTCGGGATAACACACTGAACGCTTTTTTTGTTTGTTTAACTAATGTTGTATGTATACATACATTTCTAGTTAAAAAGCTAAAAAAAAAACTCAATAAAAAGAAATAAATATTAAGGTTAAAGTAATTATAAATAACGATGAAATGGGAGTGAGGAAAACCAAGGGTGGGCGTAGGGCATAGATGTCCCGGTAGGCCTGTTGATGCCATGAGGTATTTTCCTTCCCTCTATACCGATTTTTTAAACTATTGGCAACATAATCTATATTATTTTCCGATTTATGTTAATGGTGTAGTGAAAATGTGTGTTTATCTGTCACTATGATTAACTGTCCGTATGTTTAAGTGTCGCGTGATTAAGTGTCCGTATGTTTATCTGTCGTGGGATTAAGTGTCCGTATGTTTAAATGTCGTGTGATTAAATGTCCGTATGTTTATCTGTCGTGTGGTTAAGTGTCTATGTTTAAGTGTCGCATGTTTATCTGTCGCATGTTTAAATGTCGGGTAACCATTGTTCTCCACGTCCAGGTCTCCGTCTACCACGAATATATGTGTGTTCTAAATATGATAAGAGCTTACATATAAATGTACTGTTTAATAAATCTAAATGTACTGTTTAAATACATTTGTTTTACTTCTTCTTAGTGTACATTTCCGAGGGAGGGATTAAGTGTTAATGTGACTATCTGTCGGGAAGAGAGGGAGTAAGTGTCGCGGGATGAAGTGTCAACGGGACTATCTGTCGTGGAACTAAGTGTCAGGGATTAACTGACGCGGTATCAAATGTCACTAAACCCTTTACAGAGTTAACTAAGAGTGTTTCTTTCATTTGTCCATTGAGCGTTTTTCAATGAGAAAACTCTTCCCACATTATCATTATGTCCAGTGATACAGAAAAAAGTTCACAAATTTTTAGTAACTCTGAAAAGCAAAATGCATTTGGGAAACTGATAAAACGAACTCCACTGTAATTAATCACATAATAACAACGCATTAGATAAAACAATCTAATTCATTACATTTCCTGCTAAAGACTCCAGTGTTTTGCTTTACCCGACCCAGCCTTTTTTTCACAGTACATAAGTACATATAAAAAGTGGACTAAGGATTTAAAAAAACCTTTGGCATACAAAAGTCAGACATTTTAAGGATTTTTAGCTTTGCCTGCCGGACGGAGGACACAGAGCTAATAATGAGGACATGTCCTCCTTTTGCCGGATGTCTGGCAACCTTACCTCAAAACCACCTTTGAAACCAGACGTTAATTGAAACCAGACGTTAATTGAAACCAGACGTTAATTGAAACCAGACGTTAATTGAAACCAGACGTTAATTGAAACCAGACGTTAATTGAAACCAGACGTTAACCTCACTTCACCGGAGTGAGTAGACTTTTATCTTGCCTGTACCAGACGCATGACCCGCTGCCGCTACGCCAGTGGCGTACCGAGGGGGTACGGGGGGTGCTGACCGCACCGGGTGACATCCAGGGCCGGAGGTAGATGAAAAGAGGCCCTAGGATATTCTACTATTATGAGGCAATTTCACCTCCGATTTGTAAGTTTGTAAATTACATAAGAGATAATAAAATACATTATTACTGTGATAGATCTCTATATAAAAATGTCTTTGGTACTAAAATTTTTAAAAATATGGCACGGGTAATAAATAAAAAAAGTCGAGAACACGTATTTGGACATTTATTATTAACACCATATATAGTACTTGTAACAATAACTAATCAAACATAACACACAACATTTACAAAGATACAAAATTCGAAAAATGAACATTTTGACTACGAAAATAAAATACACAATAAAAATTATCATATTTTCTATCAAATTAAATTAAATATATTCAATACATTGAAGATTAAACCAAATTCAATTCAGATAAATTTATTTCATAGTAATTCGCATTTAAAGTTTAAGTATGAACTATTATGTATTTTATGTCTGAAACTAAACCAAAAATGGAACTTTTCAAACAAAATCCAGATCACAAAAAAGAAAATATCAAATTGTACATCATATTAAATTTTATGTTAATAGTTAATTTATTTAAGAACTGATTCAATCCAAGTATACATTTAAAACGAAATAGTAGAATAGAAGAATTTATTTCTAAAGTTTTTCACACATAAATCTTCTATAAGGTCATCAATATCTCATTTTCGATGCACAATATACTCAATGCAAACTGGGTCATGGTGCTTCTTAATTGATTTTTGATATTTTAAAGACTTGAAAATCGCCTTTCTCCAGTACAATTAGTGACTATTAAACTGAGAAACAGTCGTAGGATTGATTCCACATTGGGGAAGGCCACCTGAATATTTTCTTTGAAAATTATTTGCTACAAGTCTGTGTGCGACAATGTGGAATTTTTTGAAGGCTAATGCGTTTGTCTCACATATATGTGGAAATGAAATAGTTCTTCAGTAATATTTTGGTTGACATCTTCTAGGTATTCTTGCATTAACAGAGAGTTCGTAAGGCTTCACCAGGGTCAGATGAATGTTTTTAGTAATTCCCTTGCCTTTTACTTCTTATTATCCTTCTGGCAGTTCTATATTCTTTATTTGGCAACGTGTTTTTTGCTTGCTGCTCAAGAGAATCAAAATCTTCCCTGATTTCACGTAAAATATCCAAAAGTGACCAGTATCAATCTGCACAACTACTAAGTAAAATATTAGGGCTTTGAAGAATTTTATTAATCTTGAAAAATTTCTCAGTATTCGATTCCAGAAATGGAGCATAAACACGAATTCAATTTTTTCATCGTATCAAAAAGATTGTTGGCCCTCAATCTAGTAGGTAGGCCTATATCACCTTTTGTATTATTATCAGAATGTAAATAATTGAGTGCATGGGTGATATCATTGTAATTTTCTAAAAAAAACTTCTGTAGCTTTAGAGTGTGTCTCCCACCTAGTGTCTGATAAATATTTAGACACTTTAGAATGACATTTCAAATATGATTTCAGAACTTTCAAAATTGCATTTTATTTCTATTTTCGGTCCAGTATTTTAGTGTTGACTGTTTTTAGAATAGTGTTATTTTGATTTTGGTACCAATTTGAATGTAGGCTCCTCTTGATCTTGAGCCCCCCCCCCCCCCCCTTGATATTGAGGCCCTAGGCTGAAGCCTTGATAGCCTACAGATAAATCCGGCCCTGGTGACATCCTCTCAGGGGATGACACCCGAATGAAAAAAAACAATATTTAAATAATAATAATTTTACAGAGCACGCACTGTCCGATAACAGAACGGATGGCAGATCACAATCAAATTTAAAAAAATGACTAGCAGCATGGTGTATCATCACTATACAGCATGCAGTCTGGTGCTTATTTGAATTAGACTGCTAGACTATATCAATTCTGGTAATATTCCGTAGATACGATTCCAAAGTATGGGTCCTAATTGACACCGAGGCAAAGCGTTATGTGAAAAGTGAATGTGTTGGTGTGTTGCTATCAGGATCCTATAAACAGCCATAATTTTATAATTTGCAATATCGACTGAAAAAATATGCACTAAAATATTAAAAGCAAACAAAGACCTTACTTTAACGCATTCTTTACATTTGTTCTCATTTTAAAATTTAAATACAACAATTCGTTTTTAGGCTAAAGTGGTTCGCTGCCGATTCTGTGAAAACCACAAGTAGGACTGCCCAAGTATTTTGTTTTGTAAATTTCAATACAACCCACATAAAAGGCGTTATGTTGCTTGTTTCGCATGTAGCCGTTGTCTGCATGAGCTAATAATTAGTTGTTTTTTTTAAAATCAGAATAATACCTTTTGTGACATTTACAATTTTAATCACTAAATTGTTTTAAAATAAATTAGAACAAGACATATGGCTTTAACAACGGAAGATTTTCTTGATATGGTTGAGATGCTTTCAAATATGACCCAGTGCTGAAAGAGCACATAATAAGACTAGAGATAATTAGGCCTACATGACATGTAGGCCTTCAGGAAAGGCATCTGTAGGGATCTTACCTTTCACCAAAAATTCAAAATGAATTTATAAGTGTACTGGCCAACCATGCAAAGAAAAATCTTGTTATGGATATAAAGGCGGCAAGGTATTTTGGAATTATGTTTGACAGTACACCTGCTATATAATACACTGACCAAATGTCTGAAGAGATCAGATTTGTAAAAATCCCCAGTGGGAAAGTGTTTCTTGGATTTTTTCCTCTAAGGTAGAAAAAGCTGACGACCTCAGTTTTGACATTCTTAAAAATCTAAAAAGTGACGGACTTGATATAATGATGTGCAGAGCCCAAGGTTACGGACAATGCTGCCACAATGTTTGGAATCCATGGAGGTGTTCAAGCCACTTTGAAAAAGTATAAAGCTTATAAAAGGATATTTACGCTCCACCAAGGAACAATCAAGACTTTCTCATCTGGATACTGGATATGTTATCGATTGAAAGGGATACCATGAATTATATAGATTTTGATGAGGTGACTGACAAGTTTGCCGTTTTGGAAAGCAGGAAAGGAAAAATTTAAATAAAGTAATTTTAATGTAAAACAATTAATCGTGCGGTTGTTTCAGTTGTTTATTGCTTTTACTTTTTAATATTAGATTTAAATTGTTTTTGTCATAGGCCTATTTGAACTGTAGGCTTGTTTTAAAGAGATGAAAACTATGGTGAGAGTCGTTGGCGGGGAGGGGGGGGTGACACCCAAAATTTACCGCACCGGGTGACACCAGCCCTCGGTACGCCACTGCGCTACGCTATGATAACTTGGTAGCCTACAAGAGAGAAATATCTCACCGAGGGCAGTTTAGCGTTTTGACTCTTGGACAGTGCCATTTAGCATCATTGCAGTCCTTTCAGGACTCAATAAACGGTGCCCTGGTGCGTGGTTCAGTGAGGAGACGTCAGGAAGGGTATACTGTCATTGTCCTGATACGGCTGGATTCAAAGGTGGTCTTGAGAGGATGTGTCTACTTTAGACGGGGGCATCCCGGGGCGCCGTGTCAGACAAAATCCTCTCGACCAACGCATTACCTGGAAACATTACAGGAATATGAGGCACGCCCTGGGTGACTCCAGTGATGATGCAAATTTATATTCGAAAGGGGAATACGAATGGATCAAGCAAACCCAAGATGCGAGACACGGGAGGAATTGTGAGCCAAAAAGAGTCCTTTAAGACGACCTATTAGCTCTCTCTATAGGCCCCTATAATAACCTCAGCAATGTTACTGAATGAAAGAGCGCTGATCATGCTAAATTCAATATAGAATGAAAAGTTGCGCTAGGCCTATATAGGCTAAATCGTCATTAGGCCTAGGCCCTATTATTATTATTATTGTTATTATTATTATTAATGAAGGCCTTATTCTTTTGATGTTAATATTGTTGCGAATAAATATTTTGTGTGTGGGTATATACTGGGTGGGATGCAAATGTATGGACCACCCCTGGTGGCTAAATGTCAATTTAAGCTGCCGTTGCGCCGTTTTGGCCTATAATATTACTTAAGTCCTATAATTATAAGTAGAGACTGGATTTCAAGGGAAATTAACCGGTTTAGATTATAAATTACAGTTGGCAATACAACAAGCTGTTTCTTTTTCCGAGTTATTTCCCATTTGACCTTGACGACACTTCATCTACTGTTGTCTTCCGGTAGCTTGAAGGCCACCTTACTTACCCTTACATTACAAACTTCCCCCTTTTTATTAATTAAAATTATTACATGAAAATATAAATGTCTATAAACATAGTTTTTGATAAACCATGTCCCCGCAAAACAAAGCCCGTTTTTATGGAACATGTAGACAAATCTACGGTGAGTACGATCATTCATATTGTTTGTGTGGTATGTGTAACACTGTAAGTGTAAGTGTAGGCGTAGGCCTTCCCTAATTTTTTTAAAAAACTTTGTGTATCTCTGCTGAATGATGAAATAGACTCTATATTCTATAACCCATGCTTTACCCATAGTATACATTTTCTTTTTATTCCTCAAAAATGTCTATTTCTTTCTATTTTCTGGTATATTTTCTGATAATTTTTCCAATGGCAAGGTGAATACAAAGTAACAAAGAAGTTAGTTGCCCAATACTACAATAGGAATAGGATAGTAAAAGTAGGCTTCTTGCTTAGTTGAACTGTAATTTTTTAATAATAATAATTAGGCCTAATAGTAATAGCCTAATAATAATATTAATAGTCCTACTAACACTATCATATAACTATAATGTATAACTAGGCCTATTACTAGATCAGTATTACTATTACAAATTATTTTTAGTTTTATAATTTAGGTCACTGTGGTAATATAAATTAGGCCTATATTCCTATATTATATATTAATATTAAGGATAGAAGGCCAATTTAGTTAGTTCAAGTATTTTAATAATGAATTATTAATATGCAAAATACTAAATATTACACAAATAAAAGGGTAGGCCTATCCTATGCCTATAGTACCTATACTATAGACACTATAGTCTATAAGCCTACTAAACAGGAAATTTTCAAATATTAACAAGGATTATGAAATATTGATAATATGTTGCGGAATGCTGCTAATTCTGCTTTTGTGATTTAAAAAGAGTTAAATAAACTAACATGCCGTTGAAACTGTCTATCAGTTTCAAAACTGCCTTCAGTTTCAAAGAAAGTTTCTTAAACAATGACAACATTCCTTTTTATTAGTGTCACTGAAAGAATGATAGTAATGAACTATTTAATTTAATTCATTCACTTTTTTGAAATCATGAGTCAGTTACTATAATTAATTATAATTAGCTCTTTGGGCAAAAAAAAATAATCATAAAATTTTTTAAGTTAACACCAAGAACTACTTAATACCAACTTTAATAAATTGAAAGGAACAGGTCCTGTTATAAAACAGTGGTGATTGTATTTTAAAATAAGCAAATAAATTCTGCATGTAGACGACTATTCATATACCTTTTAGCCTTAACTATTAACTTTTGATTTAACTAGGCCATAACCTAGTAGATGATTTTAACTACTTTGAGTATTTTGCTGCACTATTCGCTGAATCTTCGTACCAACCAAGTAGAACCAGCTACTGCAGTTTCTAAAAAAAAACAACTCCTAAATTGTGCAATTATATGCAAGGCTTATGCTCTGGATAAATCTTTTCCCCAATATGTCCCATTACACTTTCATCAATTTTTGTCTTGGTTCAGCTTTCTCACTATTTACATTTTCTGTCTATCAGCATTATTATTATCATTATAAATATATAATATGACCTCTTGACTTCTCATACTTTATTCCTCACTTTCTCTTTGATTTAAAGGACATTTTAGTGTACACTGTCTGAAAACACAATGGCCGTTTTTGTGCCAAACAGTTTTGTTACTAGTCAAACTGAATGGAGCTTCTGCGTGTAAATGCATGCAGTAAGTTTATTCTATTAAAGCAAGCAAACATGCAAAATTTGATAGTATGCAGAGTCGCATTATAAAATTGACCATCATTTATTTTTTTCTCTAGCTTATAATTTGACTTTTGCAACACATCAGGTTAAATCAAGTATATTTTTAAATATTATTTCTAATAACCACATAATGAACACAAATTAATTTATTTAATAATACAATATATTAATGGGATTGATGTTTAAAATTAAAAGTGTACTTCACTACCAGTAATTATCTTCTTATTGAAATATTAAACAAAACAAATAATAAATAATTCTAGTACTTAAATAAGGTTTGGTTATGGTTAGAATAAATACACATTAATTTGTTATAATTGTAATTTCAAGCCAAGATAATTTTTTTAACTCTTTCCATGCTAGGCAAGTTTTCATGTTTGTGCTTGGCCAGTTTTCAGCCGCAGGAATTTTAAAGATTTTTTATTTAGGCATGAATTTTTAATAGTATCTGGGTAACAAAACAGATATATTTCATACCATATTAAAGGAAGTTTGACAGAGAATAATAATATATGGTAAATAATATAAAATGAAACACTATTAAAATAATAGTTTAAATTTTATTATTTTATTATCATGTAATTGGTTTTTGGTTTTAAAAAATGGCACGCCAAATCAAAACGTATCAGACTACTATATGGTCTGTGTAGCTGGTATCCTATTCTACTTTAATCATCAGAAAACATTCCTATTTATGATAAAAATCTATAAAAACTGACAATTATTAGAGTAAACAAACCTTTTTTTCTATCAGGAAAGAAGAAGAAAGAGTTAAAGTTCATTGAGAAAATTGAAGTCAGATTGCTTGCCACAGGCATTGAAATAAAGTACAGAAATTATTTCTTCAATGGGCACAAATTCAAAATGTCAAATCTGCAATATTTAGTTGATTAGCAAAGAGTTAACTCTATTGATCCAAATTCTGATAATTGTTACAATTTCACTGAAGTTGCAAAAAATCCTCACTTGAGACAAGCCAATTAACAACATAAAGTTCACAGGCTATTAAGTTAGTTGGTATAAACTAACATCTTGCAGGATAAAGGAGTTTCTTTTTGTATCTCTGAGCTCTTTTTTTTGTGTGCATGTAAGAAACTGTCCCTATGTTCCTATGTCCCTATGTCCACCACTTGCTGGCATTGCTTTGGTATCTTTCTACTGTAATGGTCTTACAAAATATATACTGGTATAAGTATATGGTATATATGACAATATGTATTGCAGAAAAATCTTTCAACTTATAATGGAAAGATTTGGATTAGCTATCAAATCATGATGGTTAGATAGCTTTGTTGGTTCTCTATTAAAGAGTCTTTTTAATTTGCAATCTTGCATATTTTACCAACTTCATATTAGTGACAGTATGGTGACAGTCCAAATGTTTCCATACATACTATTCTAAATACACTTATTTTGTAAAGGAAAAAATTATGAATGGCCTGTCCTATTAAACCCGGCACCGATATGTGATGACTTTTAATTATGTCATTAAGTATTTACCAGAGGAAAGAGGTTATCTCAATGTCTAGAAATTAATGGAACTTGGTTTAGTAGTTTAGTATAAGGAAATTCAATTACCAGTATCTTAAAAATGGATAATGCTTAGACTGTACTGTACTTTTCACATTTTGTGGGAAATGAATTTGTTACCAAAAAATGTAATGAAGTTATCAAAAATACCGGTACATTGAATCATACAAACAAAAAAGGTATTGAATGCTAAACACAGCTGAAATGTTTTATGTGCAATGAAGTATATCCTTTCTGATTATAACCTTTGTTTTACTGTATGCTTGTTTAGTCTTTGACCATCCAAAATCTCCTGCAAGGAAGTGAACATGTATTTCTAGAGTACACTCTAGGGTCTAGGGTTGTGACACCCTGAAATCTTGGGTACCAAACTTTTGTGTGTGTAGATATGGCTACCAATAAATATACTTTCAGCCTTGATCATAGACCAGTTGGTCAGCATATCTGCGTGTTGTTTCCCCTTCAGCCTTGATCATAGACCAGTTGGTCAGCATATCTGAGTGTTGTTTCCCCTTCAGCCTTGATCATAGACCAGTTGGTCAGCATATCTGAGTGTTGTTTCCCCTTCAGCCTTGATCATAGACCAGTTGGTCAGCATATCTGAGTGTTGTTTCCCCTTCAGCCTTGATCATAGACCAGTTGGTCAGCATATCTGAGTGTTGTTTCCCCTTCAGCCTTGATCATAGACCAGTTGGTCAGCATATCTGAGTGTTGTTTCCCCTTCAGCCTTGATCATAGACCAGTTGGTCAGCATATCTGAGTGTTGTTTCCCCTTCAGCCTTGATCATAGACCAGTTGGTCAGCATATCTGAGTGTTGTTTCCCCTTCAGCCTTGATCATAGACCAGTTGGTCAGCATATCTGAGTGTTGTTTCCCTCTACCTGCTGTTAGTGCTTGGTGTAAGGTGGTAGCTTGTAGCCAAACGCCAACCAATACCTTTCACCACTATATTTACTGTCTTCTTAGTTTCATTGTTAAATACTTAGTCAATGAAAATCTGGTGAAGGGAATTAATGACCTCATTGACTGTTTGTACTAAATTGGTGAGTAGTCTTGACTGTATTTGTATCATAAATGTACACGTGTTAATTACATACTAATGAGATTACTGAAAGATATAATTTAGCACAATCATTATTGCAGTGAAGAGCTGTAAATGACCAGAATGTGGTTGTTATATCATTAACTGTGATACCTCTGGGTTTCTTCTCGTTATTTCTATTCTTCCAGTGTTCATTGTTCTCTATGTTCTCCCGGGGTTACTGGTGTTAGGAAAACTGACCAAAGTTTTTTAAATTTAACTACAAAGTAGCTCATAGATAGTTATTTATTACAAAATGATACATCAATGATATTGTGAATGGGCGTCCATAACTTCTATCAGGTTGTTCTTTTTCCGAAAATTCTTCAAGAGGTGTTTCTGTGATTTTAATGACTACTGAAAAATAAAAAAAATTAGATTGTTCAATTCGGACTACCGGTATACAATACTGGTTATCAATTCACACATTTTTCTCCATTCCTAGTAGATCTATAATATATTAATGTGTGACTTTTTTCAGTTTGGAATTTTGAAATGATTTTTTAGTAAGAACCAAGATTCTCCCCACAGTTACTCAGCTACAGCAATAAATTATTGGCATATGCCTATTCACGACACAGTGAAAATTGAAAACTGAGATGTAAGTTTCCACGCCCTTGACAAAATCGTCATATCCTAAAGCAATTGCTAATTAGGTTGCTGTGTTAACTTAAATTACAATCTTACATGTACCAATCTCCCCGTTTTTTTTTTTACCACGCAAGCAATTTTGGCACTAAATTCTTTTCATATGGATGATATGCTGTCGCCTTAGGAAAATAAAGAATATAGTACCGGTCACTGGTATAGGTTTTCTTATTCAAAACACTCCCCCGTCCCCCTACTGGGTAAAAGTACAAAATAATTGATTGCAATCTAGAACTACCTTTTCTTCACTTATGTTTTGTTTTAGAGAGAGTATAGATTACTGTACTTCATTTGTTTACAAACGAAACTAAACTCTTGATTTAAAAAAAAAGAACTGAAAATGAAGTGGATGTGTTGAAAGTACAACTCATGGTGTGTATCCACTGATTTGATCGTTGTGGTAATTTAATGATTAAGGATCCGCGAGGTTAAAGGGTAGCATCCATCCATCCCTGTGGCACTACAGCCCATGTAGGGCTTTGGCCTGCTTCACCACCTCCTTCCATTCGGGCCTATCCCTGGCTTTCCTTCGCCAAGCCCGCACACCAAGCTTTTGCAAATCTGCTTCTTCAGCTTCGAGCCATCTTTGTCTTGGTCTGTCCCTAAGCCTCTTTCCTCTTGGTCTCTGGTGATGTACTGTTCTGGCTGCTCTGCCTTCTGTCATTCTTTCCAAGTGGCCTGCCCACCTCAGTCTGCCCTTCTTTATTTCAGCTACCACCGTTGGATCCTTGTACAGGGTGTACAGTTCTTCGTTTGTTCTTGACCTCCAGCCATCTGTGTCTTGCACAGCTCCATATATCTTCCGCAGCACTTTTCTCTCCCAAGTATTAAGCAAGGTCTCAATGGATTTTGTCATGGTCCATGTTTCACTGCTATACATCACCACTGGTCTTATTATGGCTTTGTATATCACCTTCTTTGTTCTTTTTGAGATATTTTTGTTGCGGAATACATTTTGGAGGCTGAAATAGGCACGATTTCCTGCAGCTATTCTTTCTTTTATTTCAGGTAGTATCTCATTCCTTTCATTAAGGCTTGACCCTAAGTATTTGAAAGTATCTACTCTTTCAAATGTGCGATTCTTGGTTTTGAAGTCTTCCTTATCTTCTTCCTTTGTATCATCCCTCATCAGTACCATGTACTTTGTTTTGTGGTCATTGATCTCAAGTCCTGCCAGCTTGGAGGCATCTTCCAGCTCTGTAAGAGCTTGTTGAATGGCATTTTTATTCTTTCCAAGCAAGGCTATATCATCAGCATACGCTAGGTACTGCAGAGGTTGGCTATATAGAGTTCCGCTGGGGTGTATGCCTGGGGCTTCTCTATTGAAATATTCTGTTATCGTCCCTCTAGTGTCTACGTTAATGTTTCTTATGACTCTCTCTAGTACTAGGTTGAATAGCATGCACGATAGTGAGTCTCCTTGTCGGAGTCCTTGTTGAATTGGGAATTCCCGCGAGTACTCTCCCTGGGCCTTGAATTTACTTCTAGATCTATGTAGGGTCATGTTTATTAGTCTAGTTAGCTTATTAGGGATCCCAAAGAATTCTAGTGTTTCATATAGATATTTTCTATTAATACTATCATAAGCCATTTTGTAGTCTATGTAGAGCTGATGTTCTGGTATATTATATTCATAACATTTTTCAAGCAGACATCTAATGGTAAAGATCTGGTCGTTTGTGGATCTGTTAGGTCGGAATCCGCAATGGTAATCACCTAGTATATTTTCTGTATATTGTTGTAGTCTACTTGCTATTAATTTAGACATAGCCTTGTATGTAACATTTAAAAGTGAGATTCCTCTATAGTTCGCACAATTAAGTTTAGATGCTTTCTTGTGTATTAGTGTTACTAATGCCGTTTCCCAGTCTGTAGGCATTTTTTCTTCTTGCCATATTTTTTCTATTAGCTTGTGTATTTCTAATTTCTGTGTGTAGCTCTCTCCCGCCATATTTAATAAGTTCTGCTGTGATAAGGTCCTCTCCTGGGGCTTTATGGTTCTTGAGTGACATTATTTCCTTTGTTGTTTCCTCTAGCGTTGGTGAGTTTACAAGAGGGTCTGGTCCTCCATAGGGCAGGTTATATTGTTGTGTGTCATTTTCTCCTGTATATGGTTTATTTAGTAGTTCCTCAAAGTATTCTGCCCATTTCTCTAGAACTCTGCTGTTTTCTGTTATTAGTTCACCCTGCTTATTTTCACACATGTGGGGTCTTGCTTGAAAACCATTTTTCTCGTCCTTTATTTTCATGTACATTCCTCTCACATCTCGGCACCTTGCCAATTCTTCTATCTCCAATAGTTTAGCTTTTTCCCAGTCCTTTTTTTTCTTTCTGCATAATTTAGTGGCTTTCCTTCTAGCTTCTGTGTATAGTTGTCTGGTATTTCTTGTTTCTCTTTGTAGCATCATCATTCTTGTTTTGTTCCTGTCATCTAGAATTTGTCTGCATTCATTGTCAAACCATCCTCCTCTTTTATAGCTTTGTTTGTATCCTATTATTTCTTCAGTTGAGCTCTTTACTGCATTTTTAATTATATCCCAATGTTTGTTAATGTTGTTGTCCATGTCCTCATTTTCTGTCATTCCTTCTATGAGTTTTTGTTTTAGTTGAGTTTTAAATTTTTCTGCTATTAGTGGATCTTTGATCAGTTTTTGGCTGTCATAGTGTTTCTGTCTCCTATTCTGGCTGTTATAGATAGTGGATATTCTTTGCTTATATCTGATTTTGACTAGCATGTGGTCTGAGTCAGCATCTGCTCCCCTATAGCTTCTAACATCCAGTATGTCCGACCCATGTCTTCTATCTATAAGCACTTGGTCGATCTGATTTTTAGTATTGCCATCAGGTGATGTCCATGTTATTTTGTGGATGTTTTTGTGAGGAAATTATGTGCTGCTAATGCTCATGCCTTTTCCTGTGGCAAAGTCTATCAGCCTGATTCCATTGTTATTGCTATCCTCATGCAGGCTTTCTTTCCCAATAGTTGGTCTAAATGCTTTTTCTTTTCCGATTTTGGCATTGAAGTCTCCTAGTACTATTTTCACATCATGACGTGGGGCATCGTCATATAATGTTTCTAATTTTCATAAAAGCTGTCTTTGTCGTTATCTTCTGAGTCTTCTGTTGGGGCATGTGCATTAATGAGGGTTATGTTCAACATCTTGCCTTTTATTCGAATGGTACAGAGTCTTTCATTTTCCGGTCTGAAGTCTATGACTTTATCTACTATCTTCTTGCTGACCGCAAATCCAGTCCCCAAAGCGTTTTTCTCCTTACCACTGTAAAAAATTGTGTAGTCTTTTGTTTTTAGAGTATCAGAGTATTAGGGCAGCTATCATGATGTTATATTTTGCAAGTTCTTCCACGAGGCGGGCAAGTGCTCCGGCTCTATAGAGGCTTAGTATATTCCATGTCGCAATCCATAAATCATGTCCGTGTTCAGGCGTGGGTCGTAAACCATTAAGATCTGTCCGTTTGTTTGGAAGTGATTTAGTTTTCGTAACAATAGTTTTTGAGTGACTGGGTTGTTAGCCCTGCGCACAACCTTCTGGGGGGCTGCCCCTTACAGCTCTCGGGATAGCTGCCTCTTTGTTCAGGTGAGGTTCCCTAGCCTTTGTGGATCCCTCCACTAACTGCAAGGCAGCAGTTGCTGATTTTGGTCCGCCCCGGGTATTTTATTTCCCCGGTACCCGCCATATCTGATGGGTGTTCCCCTATCCAGCACCTGGGGAGGCGCCCGATGGGAGTTCAGCAACTCCTCACGAGGTTAAAGGGTAGCAGTGAAGCATAAAAGCGATCTATTACATAATTATTCCCACAAGAAAAAACAACAACACGCACGATAAGGTCTGTAGATCCTCGCAGGCCAAACATTAAAAGCAAGATGGTAGGCTCCCGTTCCGATCAGCAAGATGGTAGACTCCCGTTCCGATCAGCAAGATGGTAGACTCCCGTTCCGATCAACAAGATGGTAGACTACCGTTCCGATCAGCAAGATGGTAGACTCCCGTTCCGATCAACAAGATGGTAGACTCCCGTTCCGATCAACAAGATGGTAGACTCCCGTTCCGATCAACAAGATGCAAGACTCCCGTTTCGATCAACAAGATGGTAGACTCCCGTTCCGATCAACAAGATGGTAGGCTCCCGTTCCGATCAGCAAGATGGTAGACTCCCGTTCCGATCAACAAGATGGTAGACTCCCGTTCCGATCAACAAGATGGTAGACTCCCGTTCCGATCAACAAGATGGTAGACTCCCGTTCCGATCAACAAGATGGTAGACTCCCGTTCCGATCAACAAGATGGTAGACTCCCGTTCCGATCATTCCATCACAGGGGGACTTTTTCGTGTACAAAAAAACCTCGAACCATAAGTTGGCAATGGGACGGTGCTCCATCTTGTTCTAAAACTAGCTGTAGTCTGTATAGTTTCCAATGGAGTTGCCTTCTTAGCACTCGCCAGAAAACGGATTGAGGGATCACAAGCTCACAGCAAGCTCGATTTTGGACTTTTGTGGTTATGGATTCTCGCCTCTTCTGTATCCGAAACTCGTATTCGCCCTAGACATAGACACTCACTTTTCTTGAAACCGTTGAAACCACCATTGAATCTTTTTAGAAGAGGATGAATTAATTTCGAAAAGCACACTGCACCGTAGCAACAGAAATTGTTTTATCGAACTGAAAACACAGAATGTCTTTTGCTTTGATTACACTTTAGTTTTTCTAATGGTTCATGACTCATGTCGATGTTTGAGAACTGAAGCAATGCGGCATGGATTCATTGCATTCTATGTTATTAACCTTGTATTTTATATGATTGTGATATGTTGTGTCATTTGCAGTGACCTCACATAGGGGAGGGCAGAAGGGGGCATATGCCCTGGGGCGGCACTTCCAGGGTGTCGGCAAATGTAGTCTAAATATAGCAAATATAGCACAAAACAAGCAGTTACAGTATGCTAGGTGGCGGCACTGTAACTATTGCCATGGGGCGCTACATAAGCTTGTAAAGGTTCTGGTCATTTGTCTACTTTTCCGCTACCGATAAACTTCATGCTATGGAATACTCTGTTTTAGTATCATTTTAATACAATTCGCTGGTACATTTTGCCAAACAGTAATTCTCTTTGCCTAGCAGTAATTCTCTTTGCCTAGCAGTAATTATCCGGTCTTATCTTATACATTACATACGTGCCTTCTATAAAGAAGATTATTCGGTCCTACGCTCACCCGTTGTCCGAGTCTAGTCTTGCATTTTTATTACTGTTTTAAATAATGTTAACTAACTGTTTTTTTCTGGTTTGTTCAGGCTACCCATTCCATGCCCGAATGCCACTCGAGAAGAAAGAGTACTTATATATGCATTTGATCTAGCATAAGGGATAAGGAAAGTGTTTGTCCTTATGTTTATCTGAGCATTGCAACAGGTTCTTATTGGGTTGTATTTCTAAATTAGAGTTTAAGGCGTATGTATTATTGCTACTTTACTCTCTGCCCTTCTGTGGTTTACAGTTCAAGATTGGCTGTATTTTCGCTATTGTATCTTAATGACTGTGCTAATAGTGGCCCAATAAACCAACATTGTATGAAACTATCATGAGTCAACAGCATTATGTGGTTTTATATTTGTTATTGTTCGAAACATACCGGAAGTAAAAGTTATTTATTTTACACTCGTGCACTCCTTTTTTATATATATTTTTTAAAAGAACATATTTAGTTCCTGTTCAATGCAATGCTACACTGAACTGTGCTTAAACTATCCCACCACTTCGCCGTTAGACTTGGTTGCAATAAGGTTCAAAACAACAACCTTATGATTAAATCAATGTGTCATACAACAGGAATATCAATCAATATTTTCTACACATTCTGACAAAAGGAGAAATACTAGTGACATTCAATTCTACACACGTGTCAGTGAATTCTCTGCTTCATGTTGTTCTATATAACCTGACCATTGGGATTATTTGGTGGTTTTTTTTTCTATTGATCAACCACGTAATTTTGTCTGAGTGCTGTCTGGCCCTGACGTCACAGCCGGACAGACCTTTTAACCTTTACGTCAGCTCTTCGATTTTTTTACATATTTTTACCGTATCTGTATCGATGTGTTGCTGTAGTGTAGCTGTAGACAGAGTTAGACTAAACATTTGAATACATTAGATTCCTGGTCAAAGATAGAATTTAAACCCGTGAACTGGCAGTTCTGTTGTTTCTATTTAGCTGGAGTGTGTACTCTAGTGGATTATACTCTTCTCTTGCCTCTTACATCAGTGTAAACTTTCTCCGTAGCCTAGTGTGTAAATCAATAGAACTGTTGCGTCATACTAGCTGTATAGCTTTAAGCAGAAGGGAGTTTTAAACAAACTGATCGGTGTGTATGAGTAGATTTGTCCTGTGATCCATTTGTCCAAGAGTGAATTCTCCGAGAAAATAAATTGCTCCATAGATTTGGCCATCGCTATGGCACCGACTACAAAAACTGTTTCTTGTCTTAATAATCAAAGTAAAAGGTTGTCGAAGAAATGTGCACAGAATGAAGAGAAAACTGTAAGTACCCGTATGTACAAGCCTTTATTTCACATTCATTCATGTCTGTATGTTTCAATTGTGGGGTGGGCTTTTCTCTTCTTTGTACTTCCAAGTTAAATTAAAACATCAGTACAAGTGTTCATGCAAGTGATGTTACACATACACTTATACATATACACTTATACATAGGCTACACTTATACATACACTTACACTTCTACACTTATACATACTTATACACAAGACATACTCGAGTTGTTTTTTTTGTTGTTTTTTTTCTTTATTAATAAAAAACTGTCAAATAAAAATCTTGTGAGGGTAGCCTAAACCAGTCTGCTGTACTCTGATTTAAGCATACGATGGGATTGTGTTACCATCACAACGCTCACACGCTTGAACTTTTCCCTGCTGATGTCGATTACTCTAAACTAATCCGGGTACTAATCCTTTAAAAAAAATAAACAACAGGATTTGAACTCAAGACCTTAAAAATAACAATACAGCACTATTCCCCTAGACCCCAGCTATGTTTAAACACGTGATACTCATTGGACTGTTTGAGTTTGTACAATACATTAGACAGTAGACATATTTATTTTGGGAAATAACAAACACAAAAATTCACTCAATTCTAAAATAAATTGTAAGATCTCACGCGCCTACACACTTATACCATTTGTTTATTTAGTAAACTAAAGACTCCATTTCCTACTTTACAGTAGTCTGTATTCTGATCTATTGCAATATAGTAGGATTATATGTAGCCACGAAGCTTTAATGCAATGCTTGAGATAAAGAACATATCTTATCTAGTCTTTAATACCATACACTAGTGGGTAGGTGCCATTATATCAGGAATTGCCGGTTCTTCGTTAAGTAACCGCCTCTAATGCAAGTTTTTTTTTTCAATCTTTTTTTTATTGTTAAAATAATGAACTATTTAAAAATTACTTTTCAATCTCTGTATGTAATACTGATTGTTCTTTAAAAATTGAAATATACTAGAAAGCGGTTCATATTCATCACATGCCGTGCCCATCCTTCATGTAAATATTTGGTTCTGCAATATCAACATTCCCAGTTGGTTTCTACTCGCCGAATGTCTCAAATATCTTATATGAACGTCAGCAAAACATAATATAGCACTGGCGGGATGGTCTTGTACCCTTGTACCTATAATGGCTGATTCTGTGCCAACAAAACAAACATCAAATAAAATTAACAAATGTTGGTTTAACACTAAACTAAAGAAACTTTGTAAACAAAAAGAAAATCTATTCAAAAAGTTTAAGGCAACTAATTCAATTAGACTACATAAAAAATACCTAAAAATTAAACATTTAACTCAGAAACTAAGCAGACAGCTGCAAAATGTATATGTAAACAATGTAATTTCTAAAGATAATAATAAAAACTTATGGTCCTACATTAAATCAAGAAAAATGGACACTACAGGCATAGCTCCACTAAAAGGCCAAAACAATGAAACTTATAATGATAATGAAACCAAAGCTAATATCCTTAACACATACTTTGCATCATCTTTTTCAAATCCAGGTGACAAAGAAATCTTCATAAATTTAAACAAACTAGAAGAGATAGGACATATAAATGTAGATGAAAAAGGCATTAAACAACTCCTAACCAACTTAAAAGCAAACAAAGCTTCTGGTCCAGATGAAATACCAGCAAGACTGCTTAAAGAACTAACCAATGAAATATCTCCAATCTTTAAAATCCTTTTTCAGGCCTCTCTAAACCAGGGCAAAGTGCCCAGAGATTGGAAATTAGCTAATGTAACCCCCCTTTTCAAAAAAGGAGATAAATCTGACCCCGGTAATTATAGACCTGTTTCTCTAACCAGCATAACATGTAAATTACTTGAACATATTATATATAGTAGTATAGTAAATCATCTAGGCAAACTTAATGCACTGTGCCCACACCAACATGGCTTTAGGAAAAATAGATCATGTGAGACTCAATTAATAGGCCTAGGCCTAATAGATGACTTGTCAAAGGGATTAGATAATAACAACCAAATTGATGCTATATTACTAGATTTTTCAAAAGCATTTGATAAAGTTCATCATTCTAGTCTACTAAAAAAACTTAAATATTTTGGCATATCTGGTCCCTTACATCAGTGGATTCAGGACTTTCTTATAGGCAGAGAACAAACAGTGATAATAAATGGCTCTAAGTCATCACCAATAACTGTAAACTCAGGAGTTCCACAAGAAACTGTTCTAGGACCCCTACTATTTCTAATTTATATTAATGATCTGCCAAATTGCATCAACACAGGAACAAAAGTAAGATTATTTGCTGATGATTGCATAATTTATAGAATAATAAAGACAGGAAAAGATAGTGAACTCCTACAAAAAGACCTAGATGAACTACAAAAATGGGAATCAAACTGGAGTATGTCTTTTCACCCAGAAAAATGCCAACTAATAAGGGTATCCAAGAAAAAGAAACAAATAATAGCAAACTACTTCATTCATGGTAAAGAACTAACTCAAACTAACAATGCTAAGTATCTAGGAGTAATAATAAATGGTAAGTTATCTTGGAACCCTCATATTGATGAAGTAATAAAAAAATCAAACAAAACTTTAGGATTCATAAAAAGGAACTTTTACAAATGTAATAAGAACATAAAACTAAAATGCTATCTTACATTAGTTAGGCCTATACTAGAATATGCAGCATCTGTATGGGACCCATCAACTAAAGAAAACATTAAAAAATTAGAACAAATTCAAAAAAGAGCTGCAAGGTTCATAACTAGCGAATATTCCCAATTAACAAGAGTAACACCATTAGTCAAATCATTAAACCTAGAAACACTAGAAGACAGAAGGGCAAAGAGTAAAGTAGTAATAATACATAAGGCATTAAACTCTAATTTAGAAATACAACACAATAACAATCTGTTGCAAATCTCAGATAAACATAAAGATAGAAACACTTTCCTTGTCCCTTATGCGAGAACAAATGCATATAAGTACTCTTTCTTCCCGAGTGGCATTCGGGCATGGAATGGGTTGCCTGAACAAACCAGGAAAACCAGTAACCTAACATCATTTAAAACATTAATAAAAATGCAAGACTAGACTCGGACCATGGATGAGCGTAGGACGCAATAATCTTCTTTATAGAAGGAGCGTCTGTAATGTATAAGATAAGAAGAAGATAAGATGAAAGATTTCCGTGGAAATGGGTTGGGTTTTTGTGTGTGTCGGGGAGGGGGGCGTCATTTATTGTATGTACCCCCCTCCCTTCACACTTTTCAATCCCCCGACCTCCCCGCAGACGTTCATGCCAACTTCTGATTACCTAGGTAATTCACCCCAATTTCTCTTAGAAACTATTTAGGAGGATAAAAGCTAGTGGATTAAGTTAAGTGTAGACTTGTTGTGTAGGGCAATGAATACATAAGTGTAAAATCAACTAATGGCTGTAAGTTTGGTCCAGTGACATTGAGAGGAATTTCGGTGTTCATCTTGCAAATACAACGGGATTTGTTCACATATTGTTGGGTTATTACCTATATTGTACTGAACACATTTTTGTGTTATTACCTGATTGCCCATACAGCTGAAGCCCTCCAACGATGAACTAAAATATTACTTGTTAGACTGAATAGTTTCAACGTTGTTTTATATTCGTAAATCAATGATCTTTATTGATGAGAAATACAGGAATCCATGAGTATAAGCAATACCTTATGGTGATTAAAGTGGTTAGTGGTATTGAGGCGGTTACAGTTACAGTGTGTCTCTTTATAGTCTAATCACAGCAACCTCAAGAAAGACTGTTTTGATGTTCTTTTATGTAAACTATTATAATACTCCTTCATCTATCTATATATCTATCCATCTATCTATTTATCTATCTATCGTTCTATTTATTTATCTATCGTTCTATTTATCTATCTATCAATCTATCTTTCTATTTATCTATCTATCTATCTATCTATTTATCTATCTATTTATCTATCTATCTATCTATTTATCTATCTATCTATCTTTCTATTTATCTATCTATTTATCTATCTATCTATCTATCCATCTATCTATTTATCTATCTACAAACTGTTTTTATTTTGTCGTGACCCAGTTATTTTTATTTATTTACTTCGTGTCCCACCTACATTGTTATCGACTATACTGACAATACTAGACTAACATTGACCAGAGAATGAATTCAACACCTACATTGTTATCGACTATATGTCTATACTGACAATACTAGACTAACATTGACCAGAGATTGAATTCAACACCTACATTGTTATCGACTATATGTCTATACTGACAATACTGGACTAACATTGACCAGAGATTGAATTCAACACCTACATTGTTATCGACTATATGTCTATACTGACAATACTGGACTAACATTGACCAGAGAATGAATTCAACACCTACATTGTTATCGACTATATGTCTATACTGACAATACTGGACTAACATTGACCAGAGATTGAATTCAACACCTACATTGTTATCGACTATATGTCTATACTGACAATACTAGACTAACATTGACCAGAGATTGAACTCAACACCTACATTGTTATCGACTATATGTCTATACTGACAATACTGGACTAACATTGACCAGAGATTGAATTCAACATCTACATTGTTATCAACTATACTGACAATACTAGACTAACATTGACCAGAGATTGAATTCAACACCTACATTGTTATCGACTATATGTCTATACGGACAATACTGGACTAACATTGACCAGAGATTCAATTCAACACAGTTTTCATCTTTAAAAAAACAAACTGTTCTAGACCCATTGCTAGTACAGAACGAAACTCTCACTTAGTTGTACACTTTTTTCCTTCTTTTGCTTTTTTCGCGATCTGATACTTTTTTTTAAATTAATTAGGGAATTAGTGAATGACTAATGTAAATTATGGATTTGTTTGCTGTTTTTCTTCACGTAACTTCAATCACACACATCTCTCTATAACTACATCTCTCTATAACGACATCTCTCTTTAACTACATCTCTCTATAACTACATCTCTCTATAACTACATCTCTCTATAACTCTCTCTTACTCTCATCAGCTTACTCTTTTTTTAAACTCTCTCTCTCTTACTCTTTTACTTGATCTTTTCTCATTTTCTCTGTTTCTCTCGACCTTTACTCTCTCTTTTAAACTTGCCCTTATTTACTCTCTCTCTCTCTCTATTAAGTAAAGTACCCTTCGGTGCAAAGTGATCTTAGGACTGGTGAAGCAGCGTTCACCAGTTTCTGAGGCCACGGCATACTAGGGGGATGTGTGGCCAGCACAATGCCCAGCCGCCTTTACTTTACCCCAACTAATGTCAGGTACCCATCAGAGCTGGGTAGACTCTGGGACACCCTCTGGGAACAAATCCTGGCGCCACCATGATTCGAACTCAGGACCTTCGGATCGCCTCTCTCTCTATTACTTGTCCTTTTTGTTCTCTTTCTCTCTCTCTAACTTTCTCTTTCTCCAATACTCTCTTTATCGTGAACTCCCGCTCGCTCATTTACTCTCTCTCTCTAACTTTCTCTTTCTCCAATACTCTCTTTATCGTGAACTTCCGCTCGCTCATTTACTCTCTCTCTCTAACTTTCTCTTTCTCCAATACTCTCTTTATCGTGAACTCCCGCTCGCTCATTTACTCTCTCTCTAACTTTCTCTTTCTCCAATACCCTCTTTATCGTGAACTTCCGCTCGTTCATTTACTCTCTCTCTAACTTTCTCTTTCTCCAATACCCTCTTTATCGTGAACTTCCGCTCGTTCATTTACTCTCTCTCTAACTTTCTCTTTCTCCAATACCCTCTTTATCGTGAACTTCCGCTCGTTCATTTACTCTCTCTCTAACTTTCTCTTTCTCCAATACCCTCTTTATCGTGAACTTCCGCTCGTTCATTTACTCTCTCTCTAACTTTCTCTTTCTCCAATACCCTCTTTATCGTGAACTTCCGCTCGCTCATTTACTCTCTCTCTAACTTTCTCTTTCTCCAATACTCTCTTTATCGTGAACTTCCGCTCGCTCATTTACTCTCTCTCTAACTTTCTCTTTCTCCAATACCCTCTTTATCGTGAACTTCCGCTCGTTCATTTACTCTCTCTCTAACTTTCTCTTTCTCCAATACCCTCTTTATCGTGAACTTCCGCTCGTTCATTTACTCTCTCTCTAACTTTCTCTTTCTCCAATACCCTCTTTATCGTGAACTTCCGCTCGTTCATTTACTCTCTCTCTAACTTTCTCTTTCTCCAATACCCTCTTTATCGTGAACTTCCGCTCGCTCATTTACTCTCTCTCTAACTTTCTCTTTCTCCAATACTCTCTTTATCGTGAACTTCCGCTCGTTCATTTACTCTCTCTCTAACTTTCTCTTTCTCCAATACCCTCTTTATCGTGAACTTCCGCTCGTTCATTTACTCTCTCTCTAACTTTCTCTTTCTCCAATACCCTCTTTATCGTGAACTTCCGCTCGTTCATTTACTCTCTACTTTCTTCTTTACTCTCTACTCTCTACTTTCTTCATTGGCATGCTTACTTCTCCCTATTTGCCCCCCCCCCCTTTATTTTATTTCACCATCGTATTTCGTTTATTTCGTTCTCTCCCTCTTGTCAGCCCCTCCCCCCACCCTTTATTTTTCTTTCTTTTCTTACATGTTCTCTATTATTGAAGTGTCTATGGGAAGCTTTCTCTCTATTAAGTTGTTTACTATTTATTATTTACACTATTTTAACGGATTCCCCAAAATCCCATTCTTGAATACTTCAATCGTCAAATCATTATTGAAAGTGATCTTCAACAGTGTGATCGGCTGTTGGAAATCGTAAATAGCTGTGGGGAAAATGCACTTGAAATAAAGTTTCGTACACAAAGCAGATTTTAGACATACTTTTTGTATTATAAAATACTTGGAGATTTTCTTTTAAACTCTAAATTACTTAATTAGAAAGTTTGGTAGAAGGTTTTAGAAATATAGAAAAGATAAACATAATTATACTTTTTAAAATAAAGATACACATGTATTATTACACTTATAAGCATTTATACATCGAACAAATACTAAATTATCTATTTAATATGTATATATTTTCTGATCCCCAAAAGCACTGTACAGTTTGAACAGATCCCTCCAGGATGGACGGTCGTTTCTTTGGATCCTGATATCTAAACATTATATGTAGAGCCACATCCGTATGTGTTCATAACAAGGATATGTTCTAGTTCAAATGAACAGTTTATTATTAGCAATTCTAGCTAGTACAGTTATTTGTATACAATGACTAGACAATATTATAGTAATTGGCTCAACTAGACAATATTAAAGTAATTGGCTCAACTAGACAATATTAAAGTAATTGGCTCAACTAGACAATATTAAAGTAATTGGCTCAACTAGACAATATTAAAGTAATTGGCTCAACTAGACAATATTAAAGTAATTGGCTCAACTAGACAATATTAAAGTAATTGGCTCAACTAGACAATATTAAAGTAATTGGCTCAACTAGACAATATTAAAGTAATTGGCTCAACTAGACAATATTAAAGTAATTGGCTCAACTAGACAATATTAAAGTAATTGGCTCAACTAGACAATATTAAAGTAATTGGCTCAACTAGACAATATTAAAGTAATTGGCTCAACTAGACAATATTAAAGTAATTGGCTCAACTAGACAATATTATTATAGTAATTGGCTCAACTAGACAATATTAAAGTAATTGGCTCAACTAGACAATATTAAAGTAATTGGCTCAACTAGACAATATTAAAGTAATTGGCTCAACTAGACAATATTATTATAGTAATTGGCTCAACTAGACAATATTAAAGTAATTGGCTCAACTAGACAATATTATTATAGTAATTGGCTCACATCCTGAGTCAAGGGTGGACGTGCATGAAACCATGAAGATCTGCATATTGCCATGTTAAAATATTATGAATAGCAGCACCACTTAATATAGCTACATATTATTAAATACACACATACTTAGTTTATGAAACTTAATATTTTACACCATTCTCAATTATAATGTAAAAAGCAAACACCATTACGGTTACAAAAATACAAAGTAGGCCTAATTATTTCAAAATTGTATATTTTAAAAATGTAAAAAAATATCGATTCAAGTTTTTAATGGTAGCAGCACTTTACTCATGGAAAAGTTATATATTGCTCCGAGTTTCTGTAGTTCTATTGGCATCTTGTAGTATTTGGACTAACACTTGATAGACTTGGTAAAGTTAATTTTGAAACACATGTTGTTGTTGTTTCTGTCTTTTGCATTGTCCCCCTAACAACACACACGATTGGCCCAGTAATCTACAAATATGCAATTCTTGGTCAAATGTTGGGCCAAAACAATTTAGTGAAAATGTTGTACTGTTTTGGAAACCCTTTGTAGGACCAGAAAAAAAAAGTTCAAATTTATTGTACAAAACGATATCCAAGCCAAGTGGCTAACATTTTGATGAAGACGCGAAAGCTTGGTTTTCTCGCTGACTGTGAACGTTCCAGAGAGACAGACAGACAGGTTTCTCTGGGATTATATTCATAATTAAAAAAAATTCTATTGGATTGTGCCACATGAAACATCCAATGATTTAAAATTTATATTATTATAGAAGTGTATTTACATTTCGCCACCCCCTCTTACAGTGTCGCCTAATGCGGTGGCATTTTTAGCTTGAAAGTACGACCCTGTGTCTAACGGTGAAAGAATTGGACGATGTACAGATTTATGATTAGCATTGAACTAGATGAATAGAAACAGGCTGTATGATGTTCACTAACCAATATTGGATACATTGAAAACTGTTCGATCTATTGAAACACTTAACAACATGTGCAACAAGTAGAGTCTTTAAAGTTATGTTTATAACAGGGGAAATAATAACATACCGTTAACTGTATAATGCGGTAACAACATTTTCCAGGAAGTCTAGCATGCGGTAATACCAAGGCCAATAATTGAGCTACACAAATGTATTAGGTTTTTAAACACTGACGGCTTCTAAAAGTGTGCAGTCTTTTATAATGTTTAAAGTCCTGACAGCTAAGCTAAATGGCGTAATGAGGAAAACATTGTTTTAAAAATCTATTTGATTCAGTGAGCAGTCCTGCATAAGTGTATAGATCAGGGGTGGGCGAATGGGGGGCATTCGTTGAGTAATGTGCTGTTGAGTAATGTGCTGTTGAGTAATGTGCTGTTGAGTAAGGTGCTGTTGAGTAATGTACTGCTCACGTTAGCCTCATATGTGCCAACCTTTAGCCTATACAATTTTGAAAAAAGTAATTTTGTATTTTCTTTCTCTTTGTAATTATATTTTACATGATGTAGGGCCCTATCTACTTTACTTAATACTTTAGACTTGTGTAGAATATGTAACTATATTAATATTTTAACATTTAAATAATATATTTATATATATATACATAGATAGATAGATGATAGATCTATATACACCTCTAGTATAGCCTACATCTACGCCGTCATTCCTGCATGTTGAAAAAAAAAACACAACTTCAATGCTTGCTCAGAAGGAAAAAAAACTATTCATGGGGATTCCCCAAACAGGATGCTGGTGTATTTTAATTCAACTGAATATTGGCACGTACAATAATTGTAAAGTACACTTGAGCTAGTTCCGTATCTCTACGTGCTAAGTACAACATACTTGTTGCTGGCTATGGCCCACATAGGGCCTACAGCCCAGTATGCATTGAGGTATAAGTTATTTAAAGGGGATTGACATGAGCAGGAAAAATAAAACAAACAGAAAAAAATCAGAAAGCTGCTGGTGAATGCATTGACAAAGAAATAGACCTCTCCCCTTTCCAATAGATTTTTGTGAGTGTTGGATAGAGTTTTAAAGAGTTAAAAGAAACATGCTCTATATTCAACATCTGCCTCTATATTCAACATCTGCCTCTATATTCAACATCTGCTTCTATATTCAACATCTGCCTCTATATTCAACATCTGCTTCTATATTCAACATCTGCTTCTATATTCAACATCTGCTTCTATATTCAACATCTGCTTCTATATTCAACATCTGCCTCTATATTCAACATCTGCCTCTATATTCAACATCTGCTTCTATATTCAACATCTGCCTCTATATTCAACATCTGCCTCTATATTCAACATCTGCCTTTATATTCAACATCTGCTTCTATATTCAACATCTGCCTCTATATTCAACACATGCCTCTATATTCAACATCTGCCTTTATATTCAACATCTGCCTCTATATTCAACATCTAGCTCTATATTCAACATATGCCTCTATATTCAACATCTGCCTCTATATTCAACATCTGCCTTTATATTCAACATCTGCCTCTATATTCAACATCTGCTTCTATATTCAACATCTGCCTTTATATTCAACATCTGCTTCTATATTCAACATCTGCTTCTATATTCAACATCTGCCTCTATATTCAACATCTGCCTTTATATTCAACATCTGCCTCTATATTCAACATCTGCCTTTATATTCAACATCTGCCTCTATATTCAACATCTAGCTCTATATTCAACATCTGCCTCTATATTCAACATCTGCCTCTATATTCAACATCTGCCTTTATATTCAACATCTGCCTCTATATTCAACATCTGCTTCTATATTCAACATCTGCCTTTATATTCAACATCTGCCTCTATATTCAACATCTGCTTCTATATTCAACATCTGCCTTTATATTCAACATCTGCCTCTATATTCAACATCTGCTTCTATATTCAACATCTGGCTCTATATTCAACATCTGCTTCTATATTCAACATCTGCCTTTATATTCAACACCTGCCTCTATATTCAACATCTGGCTCTATATTCAACATCTGCTTCTATATTCAACATCTGGCTCTATATTCAACATCTGGCTCTATATTCAACATCTGCTTCTATATTCAACATCTGGCTCTATATTCAACATCTGGCTCTATATTCAACATCTGGCTCTATATTCAACATCTGGCTCTATATTCAACATCCAGCTCTGCTCTATATTCAACATCTGGCTCTATATTCAACATCTGCCTCTATATTCAACATCTGCCTCTATATTCAACATCTGGCTCTATATTCAACATCTGCATCTATAGCCAACTTGCTGATGATGTCTTCTAAATTGTAGAAATATTATCAAGACACACAAAACAAATGTTGTTCTATTTATCTTTAACTCCACAAACTCTAATTAAGTTGACTATTGTTGTGACTACTCTAAGAACATATTGTTTTTCCTCTCTTACAATAGATCTTCAATAAATATTATGGAGCTAAATTTATCAGATTGAAATAACATTTAGAAAGTTGAAAGCAAACTAAAAAAATGTCTATTAATTTTTTTGTCAACACTTGACATTTAGTCTAGCCAAACATGACAAAGATTTAGGTGGTCTGTAATGATTAAAAGCATTGTAGGCTATAATGACTATCTTGATATGCTATGAGGTTTTGGTGGACCATATTGAATATGGTGTATCACAAAAGAAGGAAGGTGTGTTAAAAATCAAAACAACTTTATTTACTGATCATTCTATAAAGACCAAGGTATGCTCAATACTTTTTCTCTTTTGCTCTGCAGGTAGAGAATATATTGAAACCCCTGGACCTAACAGATGATCATTATAAAAAGGTGATGCAGCTAATGCACAATGATTTTGTCAAAGGTTTGACACCAGCAACACACCAGAAAGCAAACATTAAATGTTTTCCTACATATGTACGGACAGTTCCAGATGGTACAGGTAATGCTGTTGCCCAAATCCCACCATTAGGTTTTGTTTGTGTCTTCAAGTTCCATCATTCATCAAATATGTAAATTAAAAGAGTGCTTCCTTTTTGAAAACAAACTCAAATGTTACTTTTGTCCTACAAACTATTGTTAATGCCTAAGCTTCAAATTAAACAATTTAGTTGATATGTTCAGTTTTCAATTAGCTTCAAGCTGGTTTAGCACTCTATATAGATATTTGACATTGCTAAGTACATTTTTTTAAGATTATTTTATTTATTTTTCTATTTGGTATAATTGTTTTTGTTGTGTGAAATTCTTTACTATGCTTTATAAAACTGTAGGATTATTTTTTTGGAGGAGTTACAGAATTATTATGTTATTTCAATGAAGAGAACATTTAACTTTTTTAAACAATTTGATTTCTTAAACTCATCATTTCTCAAACTTGTTAACAGAATCTTTGATTGGCACCAATAAGCTAGTTTTGTATGATAACATTAATTTGTTCTACTATTGTTCTTATTGTCATGTGACTTGTATTATTTTATTTACAGAGTCTGGAGATTTCCTCGCTCTGGACTTGGGTGGCACAAACTTTAGAGTTCTTCTAATCAACTTAAATGGGCAGGAAGTCAAGATGGAAAGTAAAATTTTTTTGATTCCACAACACATTATGGTTGGATCAGGGGCACAGGTAAGAAGCAGAATGTTTTTTTTAATCCTAATTCATTCATTCAAAGGTTGGATTTCATGTGTGCCATTTTTTTTTCTTTTTATGTATCTAATATAGATTAACATGTACCGAATATGGATTGACAAGTATTTTTGTCACTTTATCATTTAAATTTACATATGTATTGTGTTGCCCAGTGCTTCTTTACTTTTCCTTAACTTAATGTCAGGTACCCATTAGAAGGGTACTAACCCACTGAAAACTAAAAAAAAATGTCAGTAACAAGGATTCAAACCCATGCTTTTTGGTATGGTAATCTGGGTGTACTGTCGCTACACCTGTACATTTTAACATATGTTTGGTATGGTAATCTGGGTGTACTGTCGCTACACCTGTACATTTTAACATATGTTTGGTATGGTAATCTGGGTTTACTGTCGCTACACCTGTACATTTTAACATATGTTATGTTTAGTATGGTAATCTGGGTGTACTGTCGCTACACCTGTACATTTTAACATATGTTATGTTTGGTATGGTAATCTGGGTGTACTGTCGCTACACCTGTACATTTTTATCATATGTTATGTTTTTGCATATTTGAAAGTGACCACAATTTGACTATATTTTCTTATAGCATTCAAGCTGGCTTTTAGATGTAATATAAGTTGGCTTATGTTGTGATAAAAAAATAGTGTTAATAAAACATTGCAAAGTAAACTAAATTAAGAACATTAACAAAGAATAAGTGTGTAGTTTTGTATACAATTGTATTAAAGTGAATAAAATAATACTTTACTGTTTTTTAAACAGTGTCAGGAAATAAGATTTTAAAAATTCTGCTTTCTTTCCTTTCAGCTTTTTGACCACATTGCCGATTGCATTTTCAAATTTATGTCAGATCATAAACTTCAAGATCGTCACCTACCCCTGGGCTTTACATTTTCATTTCCCTGTCGACAAGAAGGTTTAGACAAAGCAATTTTAACTACATGGACAAAAGGTTTCAAATGTGAGGGTGTGGAAGGTCATGATATTGTAGAATTACTTCATGAAGCTATTGAACGGAGAGGGGTAAGCACTTTCACACTTTTTATATAGACTGGGGTAAGCACTTTCACACTTTTTATATAGACTGGGGTAAGCACTTTCACACTTTTTATATAGACTGGGGTAAGCACTTTCACACTTTTTATATAGACTGGGGTAAGCACTTTCACACTTTTTATATAGACTGGGGTAAGCACTTTCACACTTTTTATATAGACTGGGGTAAGCACTTTCACACTTTTTATATAGACTGGGGTAAGCACTTTCACACTTTTTATATAGACTGGGGTAAGCACTTTCACACTTTTTATATACACTAAGAAAAAATGATAGCTAAATTTTAAAAAAAAATGTTTTTTGCTGTTTATGGTTGTAGATTTTCCAAATGTTCAATAAAAATGTGTGTACAAATTATCTTGAATATTGATCTTGAATTGGTTGTGAATCCATGGCACCAGTTATCAATTCTTTTTTCTTATTCTGTATTAAATGGTCATCATGGGATTTCAAAAAAACATTCCCAAATAATGAAATAATTTAGTACAAATTCTACAGTGCATGAGTAAAAAATAAGTTTTGTCTTTCTTATTATATGCATCAAATATAAAATTATTTGACGCTGTTGTATAAATTTGTTAGAGTATCTATTTAGAGTATCTGTCAATAGTTGTAGGTCGAATGTTTAATATGGGAATTTAATTATCCAAATATCAGGTGGATTTTAATTGTTCAAAGTGCTTGAAGTATATCCAGCACATAATTAAAATTATTATTATCTTAAAGTTTTTGTTTCTTTTGAGTTTATAATCAATTAAGGAATTAGAATTAATAGTTTACATACTAATTCATTCCATACTAAATAATTGAACATTTAGAAAAACATTTTTAAAAATTCCAGTGGTAAAATGTTCATTTTATTTCTTGAGCTCATCCATTAACAAAGTTTCATGATGAAGTATATATCATTTGTACGTTATGCTTGGCATTTTGTGAACATTAAGGTTATGACTAATTGTATTTGATTCTGTATGACCAATAGTTTAATCAATGTATATGTTTGCTTTTTCAGGATATGCATAATGTGAAATGTTTGGCAGTTATCAATGATACAGTTGGTGCACTCATGTCATGTGCACACAGCGACAGACAGTGTGCTATTGGACTCATTCTTGGTAAGTAGCACAAGATGTCATCTAACTACTTTATATAGCCCTGGTGGATGTCATCTAAATAATTTAGGTCCCTTGTAAATGGCATCTACCAATAATGAACATCAGCAATTGATAGTTACAAAATGAGTTCAGTTTAGAGATGATCCAGAGGAATAAATGCAGTAATTAAATGCAGTAATTAAATGCAGTAATTAAATGCAGTATTTAAATGCAGTAATTAAATGCAGTAATTAAATGCAGTAATTAAATGCAGTAATTAAATGCAGTAATTAAATGCAGTAATTAAATGCAGTAATTAAATGCAGTAATTAAATGCAGTATTTAAATGCAGTAATTAAATGCAGTAATTAAATGCAGTAATTAAAGATTGACAGTATGTACAACATGTAGGTAGGAACAAGTCTATGGTTAGATATAACTTACCGGTACATTTGTACAATTGTATTAAATGAAGACAGCAATTTATAAAAAAAAGAAGCTTTAGTTGATGAAAATCAATGTTGTATTTGTTAATTCATTATATTCTGTAAGTTATACTCAATGAGGAAACAATATCATTACTGGGATGTTTGAATGTACAGACTTATCTAATTGGTTTAGTCAAATTTGAAAAAGTCATATTAATGGAAATAAACTCCTCTGGTATTAAAGTCCTTTTGATGGTAAATTGTGTTTATTTGATCAGTTTAATTGGTGAATTTTGTCAATAAATGTTGTTATAAATGGTAATCGTAAACTTTTATTCTTCTAGCCTTTTAATGTTTTTATCTTATAACAACCTTTATTTAAGTGCTGTTAAGATTAGAACCAGACCTTCTGTTTATCATTGTGTTCTTGGTGTGTTTATGAATGACAGGTCTATTCATTATGGTATCCATTATCTTATGTTTGTTTCTAAAACAACACAATATATTTGGCTAATGTTGTCCTAAAAGATGATGTTTTTTAAAACAACACAATATATTTGGCTAATGTTGTCCTAAAAGATGATGTTTTTTAAAACAACACAATATATTTGGCTAATGTTGTCCTAAAAGATGATGTTTTTTAAAACAACACAATATATTTGGCTAATGTTGTCCTAAAAGATGATGTTTTTTAAAACAACACAATATATTTGGCTAATGTTGTCCTAAAAGATGATGTTCTAAAATTATACAATGTACATTTCTTACAGGAACAGGAACTAACGCATGTTATATTGAACATTTAAATGAAGTCAAGACATGGGATGGGGATTTTAATGAACCAAAGCAGGCAAGTTTTCGGTTTCTTTTTTGAGTCAACCCAAGTAAACTAATTATTCTATAAAATCAAGCTAATATATAATGATATACTTACATAATTAAAGCCATTGACCCCATGAATGTACAATATGTATAAGTACAAAGTCTGGTTTGAACTGTCTGTGGTAGCATTGATGTGTTTGTAGCTGTGTGTTGTAGCATTGATGTGTTTGTAGCATTGATGTGTTTGTAGCTGTGTGTTGTAGCATTGATGTGCTTGTAGCTGTGTGTTGTAGCAGTGATGTGGTTGTAGCTGTGTGTTTTAGCAGTGATGTGTTTGTAGCTGTGTGTTGTAGCAGTGATATGGTTAAAACTGTGCCTTGTAGCAGTGATGTGTTTGTAGCTGTGTGTTGTACTATTGATGTGTTTGCAGCTGTGTGTTGTAGCATTGATGTGCTTGTAGCTGTGTGTTGTAGCAGTGATGTGTTTGTAGCTGTGTGTTGTACTATTGATGTGTTTGTAGCTGTGTTGTAGCAATGATATGATTAAAACTGTTTGTTAGCATTGATTTATTTATAACTATGTGTAAGTAATGAGATGGTTGTAGGTATGTGTGAAATAGAGTTGATTGTAAGCAATGAGATGGTTGTAGGTATGTGTGAAATAGAGTTGATTGTAAGCAATGAGATGGTTGTAGGTATGTGTGAAATATAGTTGATTGTAAGCAATGAGATGGTTGTAGGTATGTGTGAAATAGAGTTGATTGTAAGCAATGAGATGGTTGTAGGTATGTGTGAAATAGAGTTGATTGTAAGCAATGAGATGGTTGTAGGTATGTGTGAAATATAGTTGATTGTAAGCAAAGAGATGGTTGTAGGTATGTGTGAAATAGAGTTGATTGTAAGCAATGAGATGGTTGTAGGTATGTGTGAAATATAGTTGATTGTAAGCAATGAGATGGTTGTAGGTGTGTGTGAAATAGAGTTGATTGTAAGCAGTGAGATGGTTGTAGGTATGTGTGAAATAGAGTTGATTGTAAGTAATGAGATGGTTGTAGGTATGTGTGAAATAGAGTTGATTGTAAGTAATGAGATGGTTGTAGGTATGTGTGAAATAGAGTTGATTGTAAGTAATGAGATGGTTGTAGGTATGTGTGAAATAGAGTTGATTGTAAGCAATGAGATGGTTGTAGGTATGTGTGAAATATAGTTGATTGTAAGCAATGAGATGGTTGTAGGTATGTGTGAAATAGAGTTGATTGTAAGCAATGAGATGGTTGTAGGTATGTGTGAAATAGAGTTGATTGTAAGCAATGAGATGGTTGTAGGTATGTGTGAAATAGAGTTGATTGTAAGCAATGAGATGGTTGTAGGTATGTGTGAAATAGAGTTGATTGTAAGCAATGAGATGGTTGTAGGTATGTGTGAAATAGAGTTGATTGTAACATTAAGAAACTGCTGTATTGCTAAAAGAATCCTCATAATACAACTCTAAGTGTATAGGAAATAATATTCTTTATTTCTTTTTAAAAGGAAGACACTGCTGATTATCTTCTCTTTTTGTTTTTCTTGTGTAGGTTCTGATAAATACAGAATGGGGTGCATTTGGTAATGATGGTTGTCTAGACTTTATCCTGACAGACTTTGATAGATCCATAGATAAACATTCCATTAATCCTGGAAAACAAATGTTGGTAGTTTTGTTTCGTTTTAATTTAAATATTTATTTTTAATGTTTATTCATTTTCAGTTTAAAATTATTTTTTATATAATGTATTAAATAAATGAAACAATTGTTAGAGTAAAATACTATCTTGTGTCTAGTGCAAGCAAAGTTCATCCAATGTATTTCTCTTATTTTTTACAAAATTTTTTTCATTTTAATAGAATTTCTAGTTTTATATTTCACAAAGTGAAAATGACAGAAACAATTTTTTCACTTATCATGAGTTTAAAAATATTGCACAAATAATGAGCTTAAAAAAAAACTACTAGCAGTTAGAGTGTTCTTACTTGCAGTTCACAATGCTATTTTTTCATACATTTCATCAAAATTAGTTTTACTGATCCAAGGAAGAACATTTGTACACAACTCAGTCCTGACTTTCAAAAGTATTTACTCATTGTAATTTCTCATTTTTTGTTTCAAAACTGTATCATTAATTCTACATTTCAGTTATGAAAAGATGATCTCTGGAATGTATATGGGAGAAATTGCTCGACTTGCAATTGAACGATTAAGAAAACATAATCTTTTGTTTGATGGAGAAGGTTCTTATCACTTAGCTACAAGGGGAAGGTTTTATACAAAATATGTTTCTGAAATTGAAGGGTAGGTATACAATACCAGATTTCGTTACACCTTTAGCAATATGTCCATAAATGTCTAATACAGCACAAGTTCTGTGTTAACCATCTTCATTTGCTTTCATTCTAAAGTACGCAATGGAAAATTATTTTTGATATATATATGATATGAATTAGATATATATTATATGAATTTTACAAATGTCTAGATTACATATCTATGCTACTATATGAAAAATGTAAAACAATGAAAGAAAGTAAATATCAAGTGAATATTGCCAATGACATAAATGACTGATAAAAGTTAGGGTCAGTTTAAACTATTGCACAAAGTCTTTACATGGCTACAAATGATTATTAGGGAATACGAGTTGACTAAGGAAATGACAAAATAAACGTTGTTCATTAGTGTTTGTACATCTATTGTACATGTATATATATATATTGATTGACTCTTTGTTTCAGGGATAATGTTAATAATTTAAATGTTTGTACATCTATTGTACATGTTTATATTTGATTGACTCTTTGTTTCATGGATAATGTTGATAATTTAAATGTTTGTACATCTATTGTACATGTTTATATTTGATTGACTCTTTGTTTCAGGGACAATGTTGATAATTTCAAAGTAACCAAACAAATATTTGATGAACTTGATCTGACATCCCATAATGAACAAGATTGTAGATTAGTGAGACATGTGTGTAGTCTTGTCTCTAAAAGAGCTGCATACTTGGCCTCTGCTGGTGAGTTTCTATTTATACTTTCTACAACAACTTCTAAACATGACTTAACTATTTATAGTTTCTACAGCACATCTAAACATGACTTAACTATTTATAGTTTCTACAGCACATCTAAACATGACTTAACTATTTATAGTTTCTACAGCACATCTAAACATGACTTAACTATTTATAGTTTCTACAGCACATCTAAACATGACTTAACTATTTATAGTTTCTACAGCACATCTAAACATGACTTAACTATTTATAGTTTCTACAGCACATCTAAACATGACTTAACTATTTATAGTTTCTACAGCACATCTAAACATGACTTAACTATTTATTGTTTCTACAGCACATCTAAACATGACTTAACTATTTATAGTTTCTACAGCAACTTCTAAACATGACTTAACTATTTATAGTTTCTACAGCACATCTAAACATGACTTAACTATTTATAGTTTCTACAGCACATCTAAACATGACTTAACTATTTATAGTTTCTACAGCACATCTAAACATGACTTAACTATTTATAGTTTCTACAGCACATCTAAACATGACTTAACTATTTATAGTTTCTACAGCACATCTAAACATGACTTAACTATTTATAGTTTCTACAACAACTTCTAACCATGACTTAACTATTTATAGTTTCTACAGCACATCTAAACATGACTTAACTATTTATAGTTTCTACAGCACATCTAAACATGACTTAACTATTTATACTTTCTACAACAACTTCTAAACATGACTTAACTATTTATAGTTTCTACAGCAACATCTAAACATGACTTAACTATTTATAGTTTCTACAGCACATCTAAACATGACTTAACTATTTATAGTTTTTACAGCACATCTAAACATGACTTAACTATTTATAGTTTCTACAGCACATCTAAACATGACTTAACTATTTATAGTTTCTACAGCACATCTAAACATGACTTAACTATTTATAGTTTCTACAGCACATCTAAACATGACTTAACTATTTATAGTTTCTACAGCACATCTAAACATGACTTAACTATTTATAGTTTCTACAGCACATCTAAACATGACTTAACTATTTATAGTTTCTACAGCACATCTAAACATGACTTAACTATTTATTGTTTCTACAGCACATCTAAACATGACTTAACTATTTATAGTTTCTACAGCAACTTCTAAACATGACTTAACTATTTATAGTTTCTACAGCACATCTAAACATGACTTAACTATTTATAGTTTCTACAGCACATCTAAACATGACTTAACTATTTATAGTTTCTACAGCACATCTAAACATGACTTAACTATTTATAGTTTCTACAGCACATCTAAACATGACTTAACTATTTATAGTTTCTACAACAACTTCTAAACATGACTTAACTATTTATAGTTTCTACAGCACATCTAAACATGACTTAACTATTTATACTTTCTACAACAACTTCTAAACATGACTTAACTATTTATAGTTTCTACAGCAACTTCTAAACATGACTTAACTATTTATAGTTTCTACAGCACATCTAAACATGACTTAACTATTTATAGTTTTTACAGCACATCTAAACATGACTTAACTATTTATAGTTTCTACAGCACATCTAAACATGACTTAACTATTTATAGTTTCTACAGCACATCTAAACATGACTTAACTATTTATAGTTTCTACAGCACATCTAAACATGACTTAACTATTTATACTTTCTACAACAACTTCTAAACATGACTTAACTATTTATAGTTTCTACAGCACATCTAAACATGACTTAACTATTTATAGTTTCTACAGCACATCTAAACATGACTTAACTATTTATAGTTTCTACAGCACATCTAAACATGACTTAACTATTTATAGTTTCTACAGCAACTTCTAAACATGACTTAACTATTTATAGTTTCTACAGCACATCTAAACATGACTTAACTATTTATAGTTTCTACAGCAACTTCTTAACATGACTTAACTATTTATAGTTTCTACAACAACATCTAAACATGACTTAACTATTTATAGTTTCTACAGCACATCTAAACATGACTTAACTATTTATAGTTTCTACAGCACATCTAAACATGACTTAACTATTTATACTTTCTACAACAACTTCTAAACATGACTTAACTATTTATAGTTTCTACAGCACATCTAAACATGACATATCTATTTATAGTTTCTACAACACTGCTAAACATGACTTAACATTAGTGTTTAGAAACTAGAAACATTTACTTTTCAAAATGTGAAGTCAAATATTCATAACTTTAACCCCCAGGAATCGCTTGCATACTGAATAAATTGAACAGAAAAGAAGTCACAGTTGGTGTAGATGGGTCTTTATACCGTTTTCATCCCTTTTTTCATGATCTGATGATGGAAAAAACCAGAGCCTTAGTTCGACCTGATATTTCTGTAAGTATATTTCTATACACTTCATTCCATTGCTCTTGATGCATGCAACCCATTTATAAAACATTGTAGATCTTCAATGCATGCAACCCATTTATAAAACATTGTAGATCTTCAATGCATGCAACCCATTTATAAAACATTGTAGATCTTCAATGCATGCAACCCATTCATAAAACATTGTAGATCTTCAATGCATGCAACCCATTCATAAAACATTGTAGATCTTCAATGCATGCAACCCATTCATAAAACATTGTAGATCTTCAATGCATGCAACCCATTCATAAAACATTGTAGATCTTCAATGCATGCAACCCATTCATAAAACATTGTAGATCTTCAATGCATGCAACCCATTCATAAAACATTGTAGATCTTCAATGCACGCAACCCATTCATAAAACATTGTAGATCTTCAATGCATGCAACCCATTCATAAAACATTGTAGATCTTCAATGCATGCAACCCATTCATAAAACATTGTAGATCTTCAATGCACGCAACCCATTCATAAAACATTGTAGATCTTCAATGCACGCAACCCATTTATAAAACATTGTAGATCTTCAATGCACGCAACCCATTTATAAAACATTGTAGATCTTCAATGCACGCAACCCATTTATAAAACATTGTAGATCTTCAATGCACGCAACCCATTTATAAAACATTGTAGATCTTCAATGCACGCAACCCATTTATAAAACATTGTAGATCTTCAATGCACGCAACCCATTTATAAAACATTGTAGATCTTCAATGCACGCAACCCATTTATAAAACATTGTAGATCTTCAATGCATGCAACCCATTCATAAAACATTGTAGATCTTCAATGCATGCAACCCATTCATAAAACATTGTAGATCTTCAATGCATGCAACCCATTCATAAAACATTGTAGATCTTCAATGCATGCAACCCATTTATAAAACATTGTAGATCTTCAATGCATGCAACCCATTCATAAAACATTGTAGATCTTCAATGCATGCAACCCATTCATAAAACATTGTAGATCTTCAATGCACGCAACCCATTTATAAAACATTGTAGATCTTCAATGCATGCAACCCATTCATAAAACATTGTAGATCTTCAATGCATGCAACCCATTCATAAAACATTGTAGATCTTCAATGCATGCAACCCATTCATAAAACATTGTAGATCTTCAATGCATGCAACCCATTCATAAAACATTGTAGATCTTCAATGCATGCAACCCATTCATAAAACATTGTAGATCTTCAATGCATGCAACCCATTTATAAAACATTGTAGATCTTCAATGCATGCAACCCATTCATAAAACATTGTAGATCTTCAATGCATGCAACCCATTCATAAAACATTGTAGATCTTCAATGCATGCAACCCATTCATAAAACATTGTAGATCTTCAATGCATGCAACCCATTCATAAAACATTGTAGATCTTCAATGCATGCAACCCATTCATAAAACATTGTAGATCTTCAATGCATGCAACCCATTTATAAAACATTGTAGATCTTCAATGCATGCAACCCATTTATAAAACATTGTAGATCTTCAATGCATGCAACCCATTCATAAAACATTGTAGATCTTCAATGCATGCAACCCATTCATAAAACATTGTAGATCTTCAATGCATGCAACCCATTCATAAAACATTGTAGATCTTCAATGCATGCAACCCATTCATAAAACATTGTAGATCTTCAATGCATGCAACCCATTCATAAAACATTGTAGATCTTCAATGCACGCAACCCATTTATAAAACATTGTAGATCTTCAATGCATGCAACCCATTCATAAAACATTGTAGATCTTCAATGCATGCAACCCATTTATAAAACATTGTAGATCTTCAATGCATGCAACCCATTCATAAAACATTGTAGATCTTCAATGCATGCAACCCATTCATAAAACATTGTAGATCTTCAATGCATGCAACCCATTCATAAAACATTGTAGATCTTCAATGCATGCAACCCATTCATAAAACATTGTAGATCTTCAATGCATGCAACCCATTCATAAAACATTGTAGATCTTCAATGCATGCAACCCATTTATAAAACATTGTAGATCTTCAATGCATGCAACCCATTCATAAAACATTGTAGATCTTCAATGCATGCAACCCATTCATAAAACATTGTAGATCTTCAATGCATGCAACCCATTCATAAAACATTGTAGATCTTCAATGCATGCAACCCATTCATAAAACATTGTAGATCTTCAATGCATGCAACCCATTCATAAAACATTGTAGATCTTCAATGCATGCAACCCATTCATAAAACATTGTAGATCTTCAATGCACGCAACCCATTTATAAAACATTGTAGATCTTCAATGCATGCAACCCATTCATAAAACATTGTAGATCTTCAATGCATGCAACCCATTCATAAAACATTGTAGATCTTCAATGCATGCAACCCATTCATAAAACATTGTAGATCTTCAATGCATGCAACCCATTCATAAAACATTGTAGATCTTCAATGCATGCAACCCATTTATAAAACATTGTAGATCTTCAATGCATGCAACCCATTCATAAAACATTGTAGATCTTCAATGCATGCAACCCATTTATAAAACATTGTAGATCTTCAATGCATGCAACCCATTCATAAAACATTGTAGATCTTCAATGCATGCAACCCATTCATAAAACATTGTAGATCTTCAATGCATGCAACCCATTCATAAAACATTGTAGATCTTCAATGCATGCAACCCATTCATAAAACATTGTAGATCTTCAATGCATGCAACCCATTCATAAAACATTGTAGATCTTCAATGCACGCAACCCATTTATAAAACATTGTAGATCTTCAATGCATGCAACCCATTCATAAAACATTGTAGATCTTCAATGCATGCAACCCATTCATAAAACATTGTAGATCTTCAATGCATGCAACCCATTCATAAAACATTGTAGATCTTCAATGCATGCAACCCATTCATAAAACATTGTAGATCTTCAATGCATGCAACCCATTTATAAAACATTGTAGATCTTCAATGCATGCAACCCATTCATAAAACATTGTAGATCTTCAATGCATGCAACCCATTTATAAAACATTGTAGATCTTCAATGCATGCAACCCATTCATAAAACATTGTAGATCTTCAATGCATGCAACCCATTCATAAAACATTGTAGATCTTCAATGCATGCAACCCATTCATAAAACATTGTAGATCTTCAAAAGTGCCTTTGTATTTTCATCTTCAGTTCAAACTCATGTTATCTCATGACGGCAGTGGTAAAGGAGCTGCATTAGTTGCTGCAGTGGCCAACAGACTTTTACAAGAGAGTAATAAAGAAGAGGAAGAAGTGAAACCAGTCAAGTCTGTGAAGTCAGTGAATTCAAAAACTGAATGATCATAAAATTTCTGCATGAACATTTCTTCTAGTTGACTCCAAGAATGAGTAGCATGGTGTAGAGTTAGATCTATTCAAGTGTACAATTCATACATTTTATTCATTGGAGAAACACACGTTTCAAATACATTGTGTTAGAGAGAATAGAATTGTTTTCATTTTAAATTATTTATTATCATTTCTGAGTCTAAATATAAATGTGAAGTGTTTATTGTTTCAACAATATCATCATTATATATGTACATACATGTATTACAGTATAGCCTCAAAACAATTGTTTCAATGAACATTGAAGAAATCACTGATTTCACAACTTTTTACCAGATTTTATCTTAACTGCTTACATATTTGATAAGTACATTTTGTATAAATAAGATCATTTTTTTAGAAAATATGACTGAAATATCCACTTTGAATTTTATTCCACTTTCTTTGACAATTTATGTAGAATATTTATTTATTCTATGAATTGACCATGCCTACTGGTGACTGAATATTATTTATCTAACACTAAAGAGTTTGGATAGTTTCCTGTTATATTTCAGAAAATTCAGTCATGATTAATGTTTAGAAAATAAGTCCAATGAGTATTTTGTTTACATAAACTCCACACAGATGGACTAACTAGTCTATTGAGAGACTGCATTTTTGTTCCATGTTCAATATTTTAACAGACACTTTCTCTCCACAATTTATTACAAAACATTTCTGTTGGTTTGATAAGTGAATCATTACTTCCCAAAATATTGTATACACATTTAGTTTCCAACACTTCAAATGTTCATCTATGTACTAAACACAAAACTTGTCCAGATTGTGTACATTGGGAGATTAGAATGTGTGTAATATACTCAACTTCCTTACTGTACAAAAGGGTCGTTTATTCATTTTTTTAAACTTATAATTTGTTTGGGATCCACTTATATGTCTTTGTATTTTGTTTTTCTTGAATAACTTTCTGTTATTGATTGAAAACAAAATCTCTCTATTATGAGGGTTTATCTTCATTTTCATAGATTCTAGTTGGATGTAAATATTGATTTTAGAATTTTGTATAAAGGACAAAAACACTGAATCTATTAATAAGAAACCCTGTGTTAAAATTACATTTTTAAAACTGTTACTTCTCTGCCCATCCCAGTATGATAATAAGCAAGTGTTTTTTGGTATAGAAATATATTCCTATATGAAGATTAGGATGTTTAATTATATATATTTGTACCCATTTTGTGAATAGTATTTGCACTAAAAAGATAATGTGCTAATAGTATTAAGTCTACTGAGACTGATGTTATAAAAAAAAAAGTATTTTGGTCATATGACTGAAAATACATTGTACAAGTTGCACAACATAAGGTATTATAGAACTGTATCACTTTAATTCAATGTTGATCCTATTCAATAAAACAAAAGGTGTGATAGCTTCAATTGTAATTGAGTATAATGAGCTAACAAATTTTTCAATCATTTTTCTTTTTTACAAGAAAATGAAAAGATAAAATTTTAGAATTACTTACAAAACGTGCATTAAAAAATATACAATTTACTGCTGTGGTCTACAACACAATATTTGGAGTAAAATTTTCTGAAGACCGTTCTGTAGAATAACTTGAATGTTAAATGATATCAGGTGAACTGTTTGACTAATACTTTACACATAAATCTCTCTCCTATTTCAGTTTCTGTCTCCATATTTAGGATTATGTCTTTCATAATTTATTATTATTACTCAATAAAACTATTACCCACTTGGATTTGAATGTTTAGAGTTAAGAACAATATCATTGTTTTCAATTTAGAAGAAGGAATATTTCTTGGCTATTTGTAATCTTTTACAACTGTTTGAACTCTGCATGTCAACAACTTTGACAGTAATCAGGCTTTCTTTAAATCACAGCACAGGAAAATTTAATGCTAAAATATATCTTATATATTACAGACGATCCTTCTATAAAGAAGATTATTGCGTCCTACCCATTACATTTTCAAACAAATCTGTAAATATATAGATTTTCAAGTATTTGAACCCATTAAACGGATACACTTTTCCATTTTGAGTTTTTTTATGTGAAAAATTATTTAGGAAACCTTAAATAAATAATACACATTAGGATTGAATTTTTATTTTATTATTGAAATCTAAACAAATAGTGGTGGCCTATTTAATCAATCAGCACATTGTACATAAGATTGTAAATTAAGTTTAAAAACACAGAACTAAATATAGAATTTGAAGAGGGAAACATGTCCTATGGTACAGTCAATAAAATCTTCCATTTCTTGTGTTCAGATTATTTTCCTTTTGATTTACATTTGTCTCTCATAAAAATTATAAATGAAGGACTTTGTCCAATTTAAAACTAAAAAGATTTGCAAAAATTAAGCAAGTTTAGTACTTGAGAAATGAATAACGTCAAGTAAATGTTACATATTTAGTGTTTGATACAGTTCTCAAACAAAGACTTACTTAATCCATAAAACTGAATTCCCATTTAGGGTTTTAATGTAACTCAGTTGAAATAACTGAGTCCAACAAACATATAATGTTCAATTCAAAACTCTGATATACATTTGTTCAAGTATTGAATGAAAACATTGTATAATGGGGGAATCAGGGTTCATCCCCTATATTTGTCAACATTTCAAAACATCAGTGACAATATTAATAATAATAAATTAAATTGTATGAAATATTACTTGTTGTCATCTTAATCAACAATTTACTTTCTAAATGAACTGTAAAACACACAAACTGTAATGTTTCACATTACTGTCAATTTTTTTTAAATAGATAAATTAATAGAAACAATTTTATTGACTTCTAATATCAAACAAACTTGCACTATAGAATTAATTTGAATGATTTCCAGGACTCTATAAGAATACAGTTAAATTTAGAACATATATTTGAACTGTACAGTCAAAATGTAGGTCTTAAGGAAAAGAAATTAGAATAGAATACTGTAAGTAAATCTTTTTTTTAAGAAATAAAGAGGATAGCCTTCTTTAAAATTTTTGCTCCAATTGTTTATTAACTATTATTGATTTTGTTAAAATATTTTCACAATTGCAATATTTATTCTCTTATGCTAAACACTTGTCATACTTATTTATAATAAATTTAAAGTCTATTGCATTGCTTAGCACTAATACTTTTTGAGTCATTTTTTTTTCAACTTACCTCATTGACTAATGAACTAAGTTTATTTATACTATTCTCTTCAGGAATAGCATTGTTCCCAGGAATTGGCCGGTCTACTCAAGGCTGATTCCCAGGGCCATTGTATCCTTGTCATCCCCTTACTATTCCCAGGATTGGCCGGTCTACTCAAGGCTGATTCCCAGGGCCATTGTACCCTCGTCATCCCCTTACTATTCCCAGGATTGGCCGGTCTACTCAAGGCTGATTCCCAGGGCCATTGTACCCTTGTCATCCCCTTACTATTCCCAGGATTGGCCGGTCTACTCAAGGCTGATTCCCAGAACCATTGTACCCTCGTCATCCCCTTACTATTGTGACTTTATTATTGGGGCCCCCAAACAGTTATTTACTTTATGATCAATTTGAGAACCTGGATGCTGTATTTTATGTTCCAATTTTTATTTTCTTTGGAGACCAAGACATGAAAGCATTACTTGTGAGCTCCACTTCTATAAATAGTTTGAATGTATAGTACATATCAGCTTGATCTTTTGTAATAACTAACTATAACTATAAATATATTTGATGAATTTTGTTTAGATATTTCTTCTTTGATTATAATGGTTGTGCTTTTATTTGTTTCCCATCAGTAGTTTCCAACACTTGCACTTGATTATACGCAGGAACATTCTGGCTCAACAAGTTTCTACAAGCAGATAAAATACAAGAATTTTGCACCCACACAAAAAAAAACACAAGTCACCATCTTGGCTGTACTTGTAGTAAATATTGAACCTGCTCGGTTACTTTGTACTGAGCATTCATTGTTTTTGTTTTCAATTCTTGGCCTATCAAAGCACAATGAAGCAAGATATAACATATTCTCATGATTATTTTTATTCCATTTTTTTGTCATGTATTGAAATGTGTACATTTTGAGCTTTATAAGCTTTTAAAAAATTACAGTCATTTAAAATTGATTACAGTATAAAAAAAATGAAACATAAATTATATGCCTAAAATTGTATTTATAAATGAATTTTACTTGACCTTTTGTCTGGCCAGTTCACTTTGAATCATAATTTACTAGTGCAGCACACTTTAAATTTAATATTATAGCCTGAGGCATAGATTTGAAAAAAAAAACAAAAAAAAAATATTTCACTGCTTAATCCATTTCAATTTAAAAACCAATCAAATAATTTCTTACAAAGCCATTTAGTTATTTGTGATGAAGCAAAGAAATGCTGTGAATGCTGCTTACTGCATAGATTCCTTTTGTAACAATTACTTATCAATTGTAACTAGCTGTTGCTTTTGTTGTTCTTCTCAATTTGTTCAATGAAGATTTTATCCAGTTTCTCTTTGCTTGAAGTTCTGGAAGAATGTCTGCTTCTATTTTATACAGTTGAAAACAATGTACTGGTACTGCCATCTTCCTAATAAAAATGTCATGGCAAAGTTTAAATCCCAGATGAATATAAAAAAAAAGGGTTGATGTTCAATAAATTGAATAGAATTTTTTGTTTTTAAAACAGAGACAGAGAGTACAGTTTTATGAATTTACAACATATTACAAAATACATTGTTCAGCCTTGACCAGAAACATATGTTGAGTTTATTTACTTTGGCTTTATAAATTATTCTTTGAAAGTCTTTATTTAAAGTAAACTTGTTTGTTATTTTTATATTCAAACATAGTTGTATTTTTTACTTCGGGTTATTTTAGAATTGTTTACGTTCACAATTTTCTCAATGATGTAAATGTCAAGGCTGAACTGGCTTTTTCTGAAATATTACAAAGATGACTGGCATAATTTGACTAAAGAAAACATTCAAAATCTCAATATTCTTTTTATTAACTGGATTATATTATTTTTAGTTTTTACTTCAGAGTTTTTTTGTATGTAAAAATGGACGTGTTTTTAATTGGAAACTGTGTTAATTTCATTTCATTTATTTCAGATAAAATGATTTAGAAAGCAAATAAAAATGTAGAAACTCCACTGTCTTATAGTGTTGCAATTGGACTAAATAGTTCCTTTCTAACACAAGAAGACCAAATTATTTTATTTTTAATTGATGGAATTTTTTCAGATTTAATAATATTTGTAATGAAAGAGTTTTACCAACTAAAATCTAATTTATTTATTTTTGCTTTGATTCTGATCATGTAAAAGAAACAGAATATGTATAAAATATTTACATTTAACGATGTCACTGCTGTCAGGTGACATTAAATTATCACTTCATATAAAATAACTGTTTAGATACTACAGTGTGTATTAGTAAGTAAGTAAAGTACCTTTCTGACGAAACTGATCATAGTGTATTAATTTAAAACAAAAAATAAATAATAACGAAAAGATTAAATTTTTTTGCTTACATTTGTCACATTATGGGCATTCAATTGTTACAAAACTTCCCAATTGTTTATCCAAAATATTAAGGATGAATTCTTTATCAAAAAGTTGTTCAACTCTGAGACCAACACAATATACATAATATACTGAGGTTAGTATTCTTATACTGTGGATACCAAATTAGACAAGGAAAAAGTCCACAATTTGTTTGTATTCCAAAATAGTAAAATAGAGTTCATTATATTTAAGGCCTATACTCTGATACTCACTGATAGAGAAATTTGGTGACAGGTGATTTAAAAGTACATATTAATTTATTAGCAGCAAAAAAAGTACACTTAAGCAACTGTATAAAAAAAACGGCTCAATCTTTCTATCACAAACCATCCTCTAAATCCATATATCCGACCCATTGTATCCACAGCAACCTACCCGGTACATCCACTGCAACCTACCCGGTACATCCACTGCAACCTACTCAGTGCATTTACTGCAACCTACCCGGTACATCCACTGCAACCTACCCGGTACATCCACTGCAACCTACCCGGTGCATCTACAACAACCTACTCAGTGCATTTACTGCAACTTACCCGGTGCATCTACAACCACCTACCCAGTGCATCCTCTACAACCTACTCAGTGCATCCACAACAACCTACCCAGTGCATCCACAACAACCTACCCAGTGCATCCTCTACAACCTACTCAGTGCATCCACAACAACCTACCCAGTGCATCCACAACAACCTACCCAGTGCATCCACAACAACCTACCCAGTGCATCCTCTACAACCTACTCGGTGCATCCACAACAACCTACCCAGTGCATCCACAACAACCTACCCAGTGCATCCACAACAACCTACCCAGTGCATCCTCTACAACCTACTCGGTGCATCCACAACAACCTACCCAGTGCATCCACAACAACCTACCCAGTGCATTCAGGGCAAACTACTCAGTGCAACCTATCCGGTGCATCCAGGGCAAACTACCCAGTGCATCCACTGCAACCTACCTGGTGCATCCACTGCAACCTACCCGGTGCATCCACAACAACCTACCCTGTGCATTTATAACATTCTACCATTAACTGCAACACACATAAAATTTATCTACGAATAAATAAGACAACCATGAAGCTGAAAATTAACCTTTCGCTGAATTTATCATCCAACTAATTTAAACTCTAAAATACTCAAATGAACAAAACCTTCTAAATATCAATAATTTAGTTAGGTAGATAAAAACTTCAATAAGTTTTCCGAAAGTATATATATTACAAATTATTGTCAAACAATGTTGTGATATACAATATGTACAGTAATCAAATGCATGGAAACACTTTTACAGTTGAACTCCCGTGTCTTTTTTTCAAATATCTCAACATTTTGTGGGATTTTTTTTCTTTGTTATTCACCTGAAAAATCTATATACCGTTATACAATACCGAAAGCCATTTTCAGCTGCAATGTTTGTGAATCTCTAGTTTTGATACAAAAGGCAAGAAAAACTGGTTTACTCATTTATTTTTAAGAATTTGAGTAAAGTTTAAAAAGTAAAGTATCCTGTCTGACAAAATTGATTCATGGGGCCGGTGAAGCAGCTTTCACCAGTTTCTGTGGCCACAACAAGCTAGTGGTTTGTGTGGCCAGCACAATGCCCAGCTATGTATACTTTGCCCCAAATAGTCAGGTACCCATCAGAGCTGGTTAGACTCAGGGACACCCTCCAGAGCTGGTTAGACTCAGGGACACCCTCCAGAGCTGGTTAGACTCAGGGACACCCTCCAGAGCTGGTTAGACTCAGGGACACCCTCCAGAGCTGGTTAGACTCAGGGACACTCTCCAGAGCTGGGTAGACGCAGGGACACCCTCCAGACACAGGAACAAATTCTAGCCTTTACCAGGATTTGAACATAAGGCTTTATGTACACCAGCCTAATACACTGCTGCTCGACCAGTGTCCCCCTGTTTATTTTTAACATTTTAAAAATGCTTTAATTGTACCACAAGTAAATCTTTGTACGAACTTTAGAGTAGGGGTCGGCAATCTTTTGATAACAGTGTGCAAAAGAATGATTTCTAATTCATTCAGCGTGCCAAAAGCCTAAAAGTCATCCTGCGGTAGCACTAAATTTCTTGTACAAGAGACTTGAATAGACTTTTTGGACCTCTTCCGTGTGCCATTGAAAATCCCACAGCACGCCAAGTCTGGCACGCATGCCATAGGTAGCTGAACCCCTGCATTAGATCATCAATAAGTGGTGGTTAATATAATACACTTATTTATTTGTGATGAATTCTGAGATCCATTTTTGAGTTGTTAAAGAATACATTGGCCACATGTGAGTCTAGGCCTATGTTTAATTCTAAAAGTAAAAATCAGTTAGTTATTAGTCCCATCCTCTGAAACAGATTAACAAGGGCTATTAGAGTTCCAATGTATTGGTGTCATCTATCTCTTTTAAAATAATTAAAAACTTTTACTGGATCTTTACAATGAAATCAATTCAAATTCCCAATTTTTTCTCAAACTTTAAAAAACTTCACTAACTCATTTATAATTGTATGTGTCAAATGTCTAAATAAAGTTAATGCAAATTGATAGTGAATTAGTATATATGTAGCCAATAGTAACATTTTTTTAAAACATATTTTTTAATACTCAAAGAGCTTATAGAATAACTTTTAAAAACCAACAACACGTTATAAGTTAAATAAGGACTCTATTTTATTTCATGTAATAAAATAAATAAATTTGAAATGCTTTTGTCCAATATAGTTATAAGTATTTTTACAATTTTTTTCAAAACTTGAGTCAATTTTCATAAACTTGAAATAAACAAGTCAATTTTCTTAAATTTTATCAACCTGTAGGAATCCTGCTTTTATTACCATCTGTGGCCTAATAGCCAAATAGTTCTTAGATTAAAACAGGCACATTGAAGGTTTTGGAAAAAATCATCTATACAGGAAAAATATTATGGACCAGTAAAACTAAATTCTTTTTTTATGATTTAGGATTTATTGGTCTGCGGTCATCAATGGACACAAGAAGTTCAGGGGCTGTTATGATGTTTTGATTGTTACTTCTGGCTGACAAATCACTCATTAACATATCCAGTTGTTCATCTTCCTTTGCGTTTCTTTCCCTGTTTCTTAAATTATCCTCATTTTCCTTTTCGGCCAACATTAAGTGAAAATCTTCAAGTTCAATCTGTGTAATTAGCTTTCTCAATGTGCAAACTTCATCAGTGAGTTTATGTATCACAGTTTCACTTTCCAACAATTTACCACTGGCATGCTGGAAGAAATAGAAAATAATTACATTCAACTAGTCTTTAATTATATATCAACAGTTCAGTATTTTTTAAATAAAGGACTGAGACAGAGTTTCTTTTGGTACTAAGCCATTCTTTTTCTTTTTGTAAAAAGTCATTTATTTATAACCAACCAATTTTATGTTTAATTGAAACTATATTGGTAGATATTTTTACATTTTGTAAAGCTCTATCCAAAACAACAAAACACTCAAGTTTTGAATGAACTCAATAACATAATAAAAAAACAAAAATCAAGCTGTATATGTGATGCAACCCCACGGAATGGTAATGAAGTCGGCAAAATAAGATATTTAGTTTTATGTGTTTAGTATCTATACATTGGTGAAAAAATCTTTAAAATCGATTAATTAGTTTAAAAGTTATTCAAATATACACAAGTAAAGGTAAGAGAAGTGGTTTTGGAGAAATGAAAAAGAAATTAATGCCGATATTTCACAATTTAGCATTGCAACAAATAATTAAATATTACCAGGATGAATAAGTATTAACCAATCGCCATTAAATTTAGCAAACGTAATCATAATGAGTCAATACACAAGTTTTGTAAGTTTTCAATGATTTAAGTAATATTTAGTTGAAATTTAAACTATTTTATCTTTAGATGCCATTTTGCTTGCTTTTATACAAAAGCAGCATTAAAACTAATTTTTTTGTAATTTCTAAAAATAATGTAGGTTTGAAAATTTTACAACTATAAGTTAAGGCATTCAACATTACAAATCAATAATAATCTCAAAAACTACCTCGGACCCTTTTCTCACATTATTTTCCATTTATTGAAAAATCTGTTTTACCGACATCCGTACTGGTTCGTGGGGTTGCATCACATTATGCATAAACAGATCAACTTACAGTTATGCCTTTATTCAGTGAAGCAGATAATGTTTCTATTTTGTGTATTTGTTCCATTTCTCCAGATGAAGTCAAATGATTTCCCCTAATGTTGGAGCAATTAGAATGAATAAAAACATTCACCAAGTTATTGTTTAAACTGTTTGAATATGACAAATCCAGTAAACACACAAATCTCTAGAGACATTATGATGGGCTGATACATTAAACTAATGCAGAAACACTTAAACAGGCTCATTCAAAGTAGAGGAATAGATCTCATACCTGAGTTTAGAGAGAATCCGTTTAACTGTCTCATTATCTGTTACAGTTGCGTTTCCCAATTTGTGGTATTCTGTTCTAGTGGTATCCCCTAAGTTCACAAGTGACATCGGCACTTCAAAATAGTTTCTAAAAAAACAAAATATTTCAGTGGAGCACAGTGTTATATCAAGATACATGTGGAGACAAATACAATGGGATAAACACTGATGCTTGTATGGATACTAATCCTTGTGTAAAAATTTACTTTTGTTGATAATGTAAATAGTTCAATAAGTGGTGTAGAAGTAAACATCAAGTTTTAATATTTTCTTAAAAGGGACTAACCTATCAATGAGCTGCATGAAACCATGGTTACATATGTGTGTTGACATATTTTCTGAACATGAAGTAGTACACAGAAAAAACAGAAAGTCGTCAGGACACTTGATGTATTTCTCTGATGTCACCAAATTTCTATGTAAGTTATATTCTTTAAGTGAAGGTTTGAATTTACTGTTGTGGCGAAAACTGTACCAGCCTAGCAAGGTCTGAAGAGATATTTAAAATGAACTTTTTATTGTATAAAAAAGAACAAAGTTTTTATGATGTTTAGAGAGATTGTCTGGCTTAGTGGTCAGTACTCAGAGCTGTCAACAAGATGCCGACCAATCCCTGCCACCCTGCAGGCGGTTTGGGCTAATGACGTAATAATCTAATGGAACGTCTGGAACTTATAAGACATTACATATCTATTTTTAAATGATTTTACTTCAAATATTTTAATAAAGGCTTATTTCCTTTCTTTATTCAAAGTACATTTTCCTGTCATACAGTATATTATTATGTTCTTATTTGGCACAAACCATTCCTTTACCTGGTTAGTCTGTTTCATTAAAGCATCCATAGTCTCTGAACATATGAATCCATTTCTATGATATAAAGACTCTTTTCCAACCCAGGGTAGAAATGATGACACATCTAAAAACACATGTGCAAGAAAAATACCTTTTAAATTTATTTTCTGCTTTGTAAGTCTAAAACTACAGTATGTGAAAAATTGGTTCAGTAGTTTTAAGAAGACATAAATTGTTCACTTGATTATATGTAATAAACATTATAATAACATGACATGAGAAGGCATTAGATAACATTAAGAGAAAATAAACATAGCTATGTTTTTAACTTGAGATATTTCTAACTGCATTTATCACTACGATGTATTGTTGTGTTCACAAATTTTTTGGACTTTAAGCCAAACAACTTCCCGTTTTTAGTTTTTATAAAATGTGTGTGTTGAAAGATATAATTGTGTAACATTTCATCATTAAAAATTTTTTTTATAAAAGAGCTGAACATGGAACTGCTACAAAATATACAAAATGTTAAATTTATGTGTCAAAACTAATGAAAATTTATGTTTAGGCTTAGAGGCTTAATCATCAGAAAACAATATTGATTATTTTTTGCTTGCCCGATGTTGAACATATGCAAATCTAAAAACACTGTATACACAGATCAAAGAGTCTTAGAAATCATTTTTAGATTACATTTATTTGTAATTATTTTAAATTATAACTTAGAAAAAAAATGTACTTACATATTAAAGTATTAGTATTACATGAATGACCTTGAGAGTCACTAATTCTGTTCTCCGTCTGCTTTACTTTCATGCCCAATAGAAATCCAAACTGAAAAAAATGAAAATCTGTAAGGCTTGGTATGATTTTTAGAAAAAAAGGAATGTCACACCAACAGTTTTCTGCACAATTCTGTTTACTGTTGTTGTTTTTCTAAAGTCTTTTTTTTTTAATTTTACTTTAAAAAAAATTACTTTTATAAGATGATTAATTTATAACATATTTTTTCCCCTAGTGGCACTTTGGAATGGATAGAGTTAGTTGCCATATCTAGGCATTAACAAAGAAATATCAATAATTTATAACCCTTCTCAAAATGCAAGCCTAAATTTATTCAAATCACACGACAATAATCTACTGTTAGGGTTGCCAGATGTCCATTTTTGAATTGGTCAAAACACATGCATAGCAATCTTTATAAAGGTAATTGGATAATGGTAGGAATAGTGTCCAGTATTTTCTGAAAAGGTATCTATCAACCCTATTTACTATATAGAGTAGAAGGAGCAGCTGTAATATTTAATTCATTAACAAGATAGAAATTAGGTTGATTATTATATATTATTAAATAAAATCTTTTACTTAAAACTTGCAAATTAGTCTTTAGTCACTTAATTTAACTTAACTTTTTAACTTTAAAGTTATAAGTTTCCAACATTTTTGGACCCACTGACCTTTAAAAAATTTTTCTTAACTCATTACCCTCTACCCCATACATCCCCACTCCAGAATGAGTTGTTGAGTCAAATTAAAATGTCCCATCAAATTTCCATACATTGTCGAATTTTGTTGTGTGTGCGTTTTTATTTTATAAGTTATAACTGTATTTGCTTTTGAACAATTTTAAACAACTCTAAGACTGAAACAAAGACATCATAATATATAGTCTATATTTAAACATGCCTTTTCAATATACTGTGTAACTCTATGTAGTCTTTGTCATTCTCAATGTAAAGCTTCTAAACAATATATGAATCAATGTATTGCTTTTCACTGCAATGATTATTTATTGTAATATAAGTGATGCAGATGTTCACTGAGATTTCTAGCAACTATAATGCTAGGCCTATAAAGAATTTACAACTATTCCATTCAATAAGCAGGATCAAACACACTATATGGTCCATCTAGTAATCCTACAGTAGTATGTGTGTACTGATGAATGATAGCAAATATTTAGCGCACAAGATTCATTAGTAATAAATCTTGCCCCCCCCCCCCTCAACTATTTTTAATGTCAGAATAACACACTATCATAAGTTGCAATTTGTTTTATCTGCTTATGTAGCTAAATACCAAATGATAGTAAATGGTTTAAAACATCTTAATCTTGATCATTAAATTAGTAAAGGCAAGGTAACCAACTTTTTTCTTACAGCCCACTAGTGGACACTAGGTCTTCAATGCCCCCCCCCCTGAGGGTCCTACCACCAAGATCTCCTCAAGAAGATAGACAAGGATGAAAGTCAGTGGTGTGACATACAAATCTACGTCATTTTAAGCAGGGCTGTGGAGTCAGAGTCAAGGAGTCGGAGGAAATTTGGGTACTTGGAGTCGGAGTCGGCAAATAATGCACTGACTCCGACTCCTCAAGAATTTAGGGGGCCCATGAATATTTAAAATTAAATACAGTAGACTGTTAGCTTTCCAGCCAGTAGTCATGTGGTAATGACAAGTAGATGTATGTTGCCTTTCTTTCCTTCAAGGAATGTACAAAATACATTCTCATATTAATACAGAGGAGTCGGAAGTAAAAAAAAATTAGGAGTCGGAACATTTATCTACCGACTCCGCAGCCCTGATTTTAAGTGTCTAAAAGCATACTCATAAGTCTTATTAATTCAATTTTGCTTGACAAATGACCAACCAAGACGCCTATGATCTCTAAGGCACTACTTTGACACTACTTTCACTACAGTGACTACACTATCTGTCACTATCACGACCAAGTCTTATCTTATTAGTCTTATGTTTCAGACACTCCTCCAATAAAGAGGATTTTTGGGAGTAGCTACTCAACTCTGGGCGTGGTCTATGACGACTAAGTCTGACTAAGACTAACATAGCTGAAGGTGAAGTAGCCTAAGAAACTAACTTTACTAACTAATATTGACTTTTATATATAGTTAAAGCGTCTATATAGCTATATTCTATATAGGCTACCTAACTGGATGGGGCACGGTAGCCGAGCGGCAGCGCGTTCGACAGGCAATCCAAGGGTCCTGGGTTCGAATCCTGGTGCAGGGTAGGATTTTTTCCCAGGATTTGAGGGTTTCCCTGAGTCTACCCAGCTCTGATGGGTACCTGACCTTAGTTGGGGTAAAGTAAAGGCGGCTGTGCATAGTGCTGGCCAAACAATCACCTAGTATGACGTGGCCACGGAAACTGATGAATGCTGCTTCACCGGCCCTATGGATCAATATGGTCCGACGGGATACTTTACTTACCTAACTGGGCTAACTATTACTATTATTAGCCTATTTATTTTAAAGTAGGCCTACCATAAAATAAAGTAAGCTAAGCCCGGACTTAGGCCTAGGGCCTAGGCTAAGGCATAAGTATAAGGTATGATAATGATGATATGGCCGCCTAAGAGTAAGAGACTGAGAGCAGAAAATTGAGAAAGGGTCAGCGGCCAGGCTAAGGCCAATTGCTAACTTACAACTTACAATTACAATACTAAGACTAAGACTTAAGAAGTTAAGACTTTACTAAGCTAAGGCTAAGGATAGTGAGGGGCTAACGCCAACGGCTAAGCTTAACTGCCTAAGCTAAGGTCTAAGGCCCTAATGATGTCTTAATCTAAGGCTAAGGTCTAAGTCCTAAGCCTTAGTGACACGTTGTCTAATATAACTTTAAGGTAACAACAAGTTTGAACAAGGTTATAGCTATGGACTGTTACGACTACGTCGCTACGTTACTGAATAGTTAGTGTTAATAATGTTAATTTAGAGGCCTTTAAAACGTTTTAGTCAAAATTGTTAGAACATCCTTAACCTGGCTTCCATTTAATGGTAAATGCTTGAAAAATATTGCAGATAAAGTTGAACTATCTATATTTATTGACATATTCATTGTCTAAAATAGATATTCATCAACTTATAGATATGCCTTTTTTTACTATTTTCCCAAGACCGTTTTGTTATATTTTATTTTTGTTATCGAAAACTACAAAAGAGCTGGACACAAACACTGACCTATATGGCACAGTGCAAACAAACATTCAGAGTTGCCAAACTGGCTGTTTTCTTAAATTTCAATAAATTTCGCATCGTTTAGATTTTAGATTAAGCAAGTTATAGGCGCGCCAATTTATCTCTTATATCATATATTCACAATTGTCCATCTGATTATTCAGTTTTGTTATGCCTTTATATTAAAAACAAAGATTATCAATTTAAGTAAAGCGAAGTGAAAGTTGTGGAAGAAGTGTGGGACCCGTGAACTAAAGTTTAAGCCTACATTAAAAGAACAAATCTAGAAAAGGCTATTTATACAGCTAGTGAATATTCACAACGGACAAGAGCAACACTGATAGTTAAATCATTAAACCTAGAAACAATAGAGGGGAGAAGACCAAAGTATCAATTAACAATAGGGCCTACATATTAACATCGATCCTTAATGAGCTGGCCTATTATATGTCTTTAAATGTAGGCCTATGTGTGTAGGCCTATAGAGGCCTACATTAATATATGCCCAATAATAATGATTATATATAGCGCTTGTATCCATTCGGTTACGTTTAGCAAATTGCAGTGGCAGATAGGCCTATAGGCTTATGTGTAGGCCTACGCAAGACACGCAGCTACTATTTAATGAGAAAGGTCTTTTTAAATCACTCTTTTTGTCTCAGAATCTCTCACTCATGTGTCTGAGGCAATAGCTGTTCCGTAAAAGAAGGCACCACAGATTCAAACAAACGAACTCCAGAGTACTTATTTTCATGTCCATGGCACCCACCCACAATGGAAATTCTAAAGAGTGACTGCACATGTATAGTATAATGAGGAGCGCATCAGTATATGGCTATATATATAGGCCTACCTTTGATATGAGATTTTGAAGGTAGGCCTATATATATGCCTATAGGCAAGGAGCAATGCCAATTTAAATCCATGAACCCGCGTAGGAATAATTAAAAGGGACATAATTTTACGATTAAAGAAATTAATCACATGGAGCCAGTGGAGTAATGTAGCCTAGAATTAGAGATATATGAACTTATTGCCTCATTATCCGCGACACAATACGTGATCTCGATGAAGTGTTTTGTAGCCCTCTGAAGTATCTCTAGCTGCTGATGGGGCAAATCCCAACCTTGGCTGGATTAGAGATATCGGCCGCTTCTGCTACACAGCATCGGCCGTACGTCTCCTATCCTATATTGAGTTGAGATCGCAGCAGACTCAGGGCGCGTAGATGAAACAAGCAAACCTTAACCCCACCACTGGCAAGTGGAACAATTGTCAGTTTACTATCAATAATTTTAAAAAAGGCCAAGCCTAGCAGGTCTCTGCCTAACCGTGACGGGCAACGGGGATATTTATATCGAAAGCCCCAACTTTGGTCGATGTAATAATATAGCGACCTTCCGAAGACTATACATAGGCTATATATATAGCATCCAAATCACAGATATCTCTGTTTTGTCCTCATTTAGTTTGCAGGCATCCATTTGCCTTCGCCTTTGGACAGCACTCCTTCACATCGTCAACAGCAGCACAGTAAGACGAATCAGGACTCTCGAGGTACCGTCCTGCGTAGGCTATAGGCCTATACGCTATATTATTATATATTATTATAGGGCCTACCTATGTAAATACATTTTTAGACTTTAATTGTGGCCAATCTTATTGTATCAACATATTCATAATATCGCTCAATAACGAAAAATGTTGCACACCCCTTCTTAGATAGATAGAGGGCCCATGTCCTGTATATTTTTGCATCATAGAGTAATAGGCTACATATTGACATATATGCCTATTATATTAGGAGCTCGATAATATAATTAATATTAATATGTTATTAAAAATATTATATAATTTGCAGTTGGTAACTAGGTGTTGCGTGCTGCCACTAAGTTTCACTCAGTTATATATAGCCCAATGTGTTGCATACAGCTTCTTGTACTTTAACCTCTGGCCTATTTTGAATTCCTCGCTTAGCACTGTCGACCGGCATTAATTTAACATTGGATATAGTTTTTAAAAACAAGTAAATTACAATTATGGCAGAATTGGACGAGGTAATTGTATGCCTTATTTAACAAAAAAACAACAACTTTTGAGCCAAATTATTAAGCACAAAGACAAAACTGTAGCTATTTATTTCATCACTTGTTAATAGTTAATACATAAAATTATGATAAAATCAATCGTCGGCCTAGGCAGGTATTTAAGATTTAAATTTAAGGATTTAAGGTATTAGATCTCTAGGTCAAGAGCTAGACTAGATCTAGACTAGTCATTTTCATTTAGTAAATGATTTACTTAGTTACATAGTTACATAGTGATAGTGACTTAGTAATTTTAAGACAGATTTTTTTAAAGAAAGTTTTCTCATTTCTATCTGATCAAATATATTAGGCCTATATTATCCTATATAGCCTAGTTAGTGACCCTAGTCTATATAGACTATATACTATATACTATATTACTATACTATAGTTAGGCCTACTATAGACAAATTATCTGTCGAATCAGAATCACAACCCGACAATAGACAATAGCAATAGCCATCGGCGGCATCGGTAGACCTATTCCATACTAGTCATAGTCATAGCGACATAGTCATAGCCATAGCCATACATAGTTCATAGTCATATCATATGATATCCATAGCCGGCATAGGGTAGTTGTCATAGTCATAATTTAAATAAGTTAAATAAGCCATAAAATGGCATTATAATTAAACTATACTATATATACTATATAGGAATATAAATATTAAGCATACACACTAACTAGTTTAAACTAGGTACCAACTGCACGCTAGCCCTAGGCTAGGGCAAGGGCAGCTGCGGACTCGGAGAGAGGGGGATCTTGAAAGATGTGTGATGATATAAATATAATAATGTCTAATGTGGCTTATGTGGAAGGGGCAGGGTGGTTAAACAACAGTACAATACTATAATACAATAGTCAATAGTATGCAGAACTGCTAATAGTAATAGTAATAGTAATAAATACTAAATACTAGTAGGAGGAGCCCTTATAAAGTAATAGAGAAACTAATACTAATACATTAGTAAAATAACTTTCTAAATAAACAGCTATTTTTTACAGTTTCACAGTGTGCTACAAATTGTCTTAAAAGCTGGCTAGTTGGACAATAAAAAAACATAGTGATTATCTGCTTTGGTTTTAGACGTGCGGATAACGCCGAGCAATATCCGCACGGTTCCTCGGCGCATGCGCATTGATCCGCATGGTTTTAAAAGCGCGGATAACGCCGAGCAATATCTGCACGGTTTCTCGGCGCATGCGCGTAATAGTTTATCTTTCCCTATTTCTTTAATGACTATTTTTTGTCCATCTTGAATAAGATTTCCTGGTACAGTGGTTAGAACTGCGATCTAGCAATCAGGGTCACGCAGGTCCTACCCCAGCATCATCCACCTTTTTTTTATTTTTTTTATTTATTTAATTTTAGTAAAACGAGATAACCATTTTTAATTGTCAGCCAGAAAATACAATAACTGACTCCTAAATGATACTTTTTCTTGTATAATAAATAAATGGTATGATAGTGACAATACCTAGTGATTTAGCCTAGTGTTGTGCGCGAATGTCAATTGTGCTTGAGTACAAATGATTCTTTATATTGTTTTAAGTAGGCTATATTGAAAGACGAAATTTATGTAGGCCTATCGTAATCAAGTCAAATTTCCATTTGTTTTGGATCAATAAAGTAATTTTATTTTATAATTCATTAAAACAAAAAGGTTATTTAGCCTGACTCTTAACTCTTATGTCTTAATCAAAATTAGTGACAATTAGAAATTGATGTTAGTTTTAGATTTAGAGTTATAGCCCACTGATTTAGCTATTGTAAGGGTCGTAAGTATTTACGATGGTCTTGGTTAGGCCCGTTTAGGGCTAGGAATATGATCCTAAATAATAACCTATAGGCATAAAAGTTAATATAAGTCATAAGTATAGCCTGACTCTCACAATTTTTTTTAAAAATTTGGGTCCGTTGATAACGTTTGGCATTATAGATAGGCCAACCGCGAGGATAACGTTCGGCGTTATTCTCACGACCGCACGACCGAAACCGGGCGGATAACGCTCCTTAATTAATTATCAGTTTTTAATTCCTGAAATAAAGGCTAAATTTTAAAAAATGCATAATTTTAGTGAATTTAAGTATACATCACACATTTCTGGTTGTTTCTCATGTCTAAAACTAAAACCGTGCGGATATTGATCGGCGTTATACGCACGTCTAAAACTGTGAGGATATTGATCGGCGTTATCCGCACGTCTAAAACCAAAGCGGATAATCACTAGGGATAACGCTAGCCATATAAAAAAACACACATATATGATTAGAACATATGTGTCTAATTTCTAGTTATTATGACATAATTTATGTCAATAAGAGTTTTTAAGTTTTCCCGCTCAACAAAAAATGTCTTGGTCACTCAGGTGTGTCACTGGGGCCTATTTTTGTTGACAGGTGAATTTGGCACAGTTCTGCTTGATGGTTTTAGTTTTAGGGTATAAATTGTGGTTTTTCTGTGTCTTGTGTATTGTTCTGCCTGATGGTTTTAGTTTTAGGGTATAAATTGTGGTTTTCTGTGTTTTTGTATTGCTCTGATCTAAGGTTGTTGTGTGTTATTGTTGTTCTCTGTTTGACTTCTGGTTGCTAACAACATCCTCTGTTATGTCAACAAAACTGTGACTCAACACATACACAGTCCCTCGTTTTCTGGTAGGCCCTATAGTTCTTGAAATGACTCAAATGTAGGCTACTTCCCAATCTGCAAGTCCACAAAAGACCAATTTGTTTTGCAAAATGATGGGTTTGTCCTAAAATGCACAGTTTAATTAGAATAGTAATCTTATAAAAGCAAATAAAATCAGAGCCTTTTTTGTTGTATTTTCTTCTGTTTCAATGTATTTCTACTTTTTATGCTAATAGTAATAATAGAGCAGAAACATCTATAATAGGGCTTTCTTTGTTGAAAATGCTTTGCCCATGAAGCTTTGTCAAATAAAGGGAATGAAATTAAATTTACTTCAAAGGCATATAGAAAGAATATTCTGATTGTATTCTAGTGTATTAAGTATTAAAAACAGAAAAGACTAACATGCTACTAATGCTTATTGCAGCATTTGTAATAGTGAAAATGTCCCTAAAGTATGTCATGGACTATGGAGGAATGAAATTATTTATTACGCTAAAACTAACGCGTCGTTGCCAGCCAAAATAATAAAAAGTATGTTAGCCTACTGTCTAGAAAGAAACCCAGAGATTTTTTTCCTACTGCTTTAAATAGGCTAGTAAAAGTGATCTTAATCTACCGGTAATTAGAACAGTGCTGATGATTTTGACTAGCTATTGAAATACATTTGTCTTTTTCATTTATAATTTATATATATATTCATTCATTGACTTATCCTTTTCGACTTAATGTGTAGGGATTCAGTTACAGTTTTATCAATAAAAAAAGTATCAATTACCTATTTGTTAGACTATATGTAGGCATACAAAAATACATTTGTCACTTTCTGCATTAGACTTAGTAGACAAGCTAGTAAAAAATGTAATTGACGCTAAATAGCTAAAAAATTACATAACTACAGAAAAAGAGCCCTTTTATTCCTTATAATAAATAGTAGACTAATAGAACTACCTTAGACTTTAAAATAAAATTTACACCTAAAAATCTATTAAAAAATAATTTATATTTAATTAACTCTGTATTGACTTAAAACTTTTTTCTATATATTATATTACAAGCCAAACTCCCAGGCGTTGCCCGGGGAAAAAATATGTATGCATATACTATGCCTATAGCTACGGATAAAAATGTGATAAACTACAATGTACTCTTATTCTTTATCGCTCCCCGTGGAGCATAAGGCAGCAACAAAGTTCCGCCAGGCCTCCCTATCCTGGGCGAGCCATCTGATTTCATGCCATGTTTTGTTGGTGGCCTCTGCTTCCCTGTCCATTGTCCTCCTCCACGTTCCCATTGGTCTTCCCCTTTTCCTTTTTCCTGGTGGTGTCCATTTCAATGCACTTCTTGGGAGCCTCTTTTTGTACAGAAAACTATAATGATTATAAGAATATAATTATTAATTATGTACTGAAAACATTTAGGAAAGGAAAGTAAACAGATTAAAAAAAGGCATGTCTTTTATTTAACAAAAAGTTTGGACTGTACTCTATACCTGGCCCTGGCTGAGAATCGAACACCCATCCTCTGCAAGCGTCTAAAATATAATTATTAGATATTACTTACTGAAAGAAAGCATTTTAGAAAAGCTTTTAAGTCCTAAAATTCTTTACAATCTTTAAAAAAAGTAATATTAATTGTATTAGTGGAAATTTTTAAAGTAGTAGAAAAAAGAAAAAAAATTTTATCAGTGGGGAATTGAACCGGTCTATGCATTTAAGGGTAGAGGGGCAGAGAGAAAATGTTATCAGTGGGGAATTGAACCGGTCTATGAGAAGTCTATGCAAGGGTAGAGGGGCAGAGAGAAAATGTTATCAGTGGGCAGAGAAAATGATAAATGTGTTTAAACAGCTCATCAAGAAAGATGGCTGAATAACCAAGAGGGCTCGTCTTAGTCAAGCAATGACAATCTAGTGTCAGGAATCAGATAATTCCTCAGTTTATTTGACAAGAGGGGGCTTTAGATCATGTGCTTAAATGACATAAATGTCAAGTCATTGGATAACATCAATAACTTTAGGCTTTTAAACTCAAACATCTATAACTAACTCAATTTTTTAAATTTATTTGTTTGTTTTTCAAATTATGACTAACACATCTAAAATTATCTACCCACTTTAAAAAGATGAATGTATAAATCACCTGTGAAAATACCTGCATTTAGTCACTAGGCATAGCTAACTGAATTCAATATTTCATAAATTAAACTGTTTTTAAACTAGACAACTAGCTAGGTACCAGTAAATAGTATTATCTACTAAAGTACTGTATGTCTACTCTCATTTAACAGATATTAATAATAATTCAGCAATGAACAATCAAAAGTAGCTGCCTAAGAAAATGAGGCTACACGATCCCTAACAGTCTATTAAATCAGATCAACATTTGGTCAAAAATTAAATATTGGCAGAATATTGGACCAGTATAATTTAATGTGCTATTAGCAATGATACTAATGATATATGCTTGAATACAAACATCATGTTTTTCTCATCATATTTTTATATAAATTGTTTTTTGTTACTTTTATCATTTACTTTCAGAAATTTAAACAAGCAGCAGAGGAAGTAACCAAATTGCCTAAAGAACCTTCAAATGAAGAAAAGTTGTCTATTTATGGGTTGTTTAAGCAAGGCACTGTTGGTGATTGCAATATAGGTAGGCCTACAGTTTTTTTTGTTGAAAATTTTAAATTAAATTATGATCTAAAAAGTTAAAGCTTTCCCCAGTAATCTTAAAAGTGATCTTAAAAGATATGAGTGAAAATGTTTATGTTAAAAGAATATCTGCAATCTGACTCAGTCCTAGTGCCATTTGGTAAAATAGTATGCAATAATCTTCTGTACCCATGGGCCTCAAAGTCTGTTGAAGTAAGCGAAGAGCACACCGGTGGGCGAACGCATGTGCATCAGAGGATCATGGCACTGCTGAGAGGCTCTGAGACTTGATGGGCAGGTAGCAATGAGTGCCATGGTGCCTGGATGTCCGGACCTAAAGTCTGGGATTTGTACTATCGGGTGACAGTGCAGGTGTACAAGTAAGCCACCATGTTAATGATGTGAGGGGAATTCCACAGGTGCGAAGTGTAGTGGTGTACTGTGGAGACCGCACCATATCTTATGCGATTTGCTTTATCGGCGTGCCACAAGATGACTAGTCTTTGTGTGCCCCTCTTTAGTTGTGAGGGTGGGATGGCTAGTCTTGGTGTGCCCCTCTTTAGTCGTGATGGTGGGATGGCTAGTCTTGGTGTGCTTCTCTTTAGTCGTGAGGGTGGGATGGCTAGTCTTGGTGTGCCCATTACTGTTCTGATAAGATTGACATAGAAAAAGTTAACAAAGTAGATTAACATTTTATCTGAATTTTATAATCCTCAAGTTATGTTTTGCACAGAAGCAAGCTTGTGTTTTCAATATACTTTTAAATCTCACATTATCACTATTCAAACTATTAAGCTCATTTCATCTAAATAATATAACAATTTAAAAAAAAATCTTTTCTGTCCAGATCGTCCAGGGCTGTTTGATTTAAAAGGTAAAGCGAAATGGGACGCTTGGAATGCTTTGAAAGGTAAACGTCAGGTTTTATTTTTTAAGTTAATTAGCTTTTTTCCTGACCATTACCTAGCGTTACTTCACAAATATTTCCTGAATCTTTGAACAAATATAATAGTAGAAGCAACTTGGAGTTTTGCTACTATTTGCAAAGCTTATTCTCTCCTATACATCCCCATGTCCCGTTGAGCACATGACATACAGCAATAGAAGTTGTTTTAGCAGAACTGATCAAGTCTGGATTGTGTAGATTAAAAAGTTTGAAATATACTTTTTTCTGTAACTATTTGTCTTCATATCATTTGCAGAGGTAAGTAGTGCAGAAAAATGGGTTATTTTGTCAAGGAAAAAATACTTGAGTTGATATTTGGTTGGACACTTTAAATAAGCACATAATCAGGACATTAATTTAGTGTTGTTTTTTTTTCCTTCTAATACTAATAAAAAATAATAATAATAATGTAGTTTACTAATTGTTTGTAGAGCAATGAATTTATAAAATTAACCAGAGTAGAGACCGATTGAAATTCGGCTACGGTTTGGGTTTCGGCGCGGAAAATAGGCAAATGGTCTTTTTCAGTGTAGTTTCGGTGTCGGCCAAATAAAAAAAAGATAGTATAGCTTTCGGTTTGCTTACGGTTTTGGCCAAAAGTGACATTGACTTTTGGTCAACTGCAGAATTTCTATTTTAACTTTCAATTTTTAGACGGCAACAATAGTGCTGCTTCTATTTCTCTTCTTATTGATAATTTTGAATATCATTATACAATAATACATGTACATGTATATACAACTGTATATTAGGCTATTTTCTATGTAGTGATGTTAAAAAAAAAAACGGATTCTGATTTTCGATTTTGTCGGAATTTGGGAGAAAATATGGTTCCCACGTTTTTTTTTCTCTGAGACGTAGTTTAAAACCATGTTTGATTCGTATGAAACAATTCTTTAACATTCAATACTTGCAAACACTAATTAGTCAAAGGCGACTCATAGGCCTATTGTAATTTTTTTTTCAAATCCCGAATATTGCTTGCAATACAAGCACAGACAACAACAAAGGCAGATGTTAAGTTACAACTAATGCTAGTTGCTAGTCGTCTGCATAACTTTTGATCTACGTAGTCGAGAAGCAAACAAGCTGCAATTTCCTCATTGAAGATGAATGCTCCAACAGACAAAGAGACAGATAGATGTAGCTTTGCCCGGTGCTTGGACAGAGTGTGAGATTTCAAACTAGAGACTTTTGATTTTACTGTAAAGAAATGAATTTAAAATGAATTGACTATCACTACTAAATATAAATTGTCAAGACAAGCAGTTTGAAATTTGTTTTGACAACCTGTTAAAATGTTAAACTAGAAATATAAAACATTCTTATAAAACTAAGCAAAAAAAGTCAAGCAGTGTAGAAGTAGAACATATATTTTAGAATACCGTAATAGAAAGCCATTCACCAATATTTCTGAGACAAAATGAATTGCTTGTGGCCAGTACCGTAATTGTAATAGATCAATAGACCTAGGATTTAAGGAATTCCTCGCTACATTAGCTTTGAGATGTATAAGTTGATTCGTTTGATCTTAATATCTTTATATTTGGTTAAAATATTTTTATTATATTTTTACACTTTAACTTTAAAAAAACATGATTGTTACTTTAGATGCATTTTATTTTTTAAAGACCCAAACTATTGTCAGCTGTTTTATTTTGAATGTATTGAATACATGTATATTAAATAACTATCTTATTGAATTGAAGTAGAGCTGTGATGTGTGTTTAAAAACAAAATTTATTTTTCTTCAAGGTAAATCCAAGGAAGATGCCATGACAGAATATGTAGCAAAAGTTGAGGAGCTGAAGCAAGCCTATTCTTAAAAGCTTCAAGTTTACTTACTGCATAACTTACATTTGATTTTTATCACTTGGGAGCAATGTTGTCATTATTCCTATATTGTATAATTATTATCCAATATTTCAATGTTTAACTTATTAAAGAAATGTTCACAATCTTTGGTTTTCTTTTAAAATGTTGTAATATTGGAGCCAATGCTTGTATGTTGACTTAGATAATGTGTTTAAATATATTAACTTTATGCTTCAGTACACAGTAAGATAGATGTAAAAAAAATTATTTCTTTTGTGAATTTTCTTCATCATCACCTTAAGTAGCTTAGAGTACCTACATGTAAAGCACAAAAAAACATGAAACTACACAAGCAAACAACTGCCATGTTGAAAATATTTTTAATGACGCTGGAAACCCTTACATCTACATGGAATAGGAGGTTTCAACATTTGCAAAATGACTTTGGATTCTTCCAAAATTATCCTTTTATTCATTTGTGCATATTTATATTAAGTAAAATATAAAAAGTAGAAGGAGTCTTTTAATAACAATCATCAGTTTCTGGCATACAAGGGGATGGTGTGATCAGCACAATGCCCAGCTGCATTTATATTTCCTCAGCTAGTGTTTTAAGTACAGATCTGAGTAGACTGACAACTGACTGTCTGGAGTGAATTCCTGGAGATAACCGGGATTCAAATGACTTAAGTAATAACAAGAGACGATGGGATGATGACATCAAGGAGTGGACCGGCTTGTCTCTTGCAGACTCCCAGCAGGCGGCGCAGGACCGAGACAAATGGCGCAAAATTATCCAACTGTCAAAAAATGGTGCCCCAATGATCCTCGCTCGGGTTATGGGGTAGAAGAAGAATAACAATCCAAATGCATTACTTCTAGACCAAATATAAAAATAGTTTCATACTGTAGTGTCTACTACTGTAGGGTCTACTACTGTAGGGTCTACTATACTGTGGGGTCTACTACTGTAGGGTCTACTATACTGTAGGGTCTACTACTGTAGGGTACTACTGTAGGGTCTACTATACTGTAGGGTCTACTATACTGTAGGGTCTACTATACTGTAGGGTCTACTATACTGTAGGCCTACATATCAATACATGAAAATCTGCTTCTCAGACAAGAAAGAAAGGGAGTTTGGCCCATTTAGAATTGTCTATATAGGCCTACTGGTACTGTGTGAAGTCAATATACTTAATATAGGCCTACCGGTAGGCCTACTATATTTTTCTTTTTATAATATATATTATAAACATAAAATCGTAAAGGCACACATTCCAGGCTGTATAGTCAACAGGACTAGCAAAGCGGCATCAATAGGCCAATGTTCTTTTAAACACATCGTTCAGTGGATTGGATTGTATGCCTCTGGGTCTATGGAAATAGTTTCATGAGTTGACACCTTATATATTGAGCAAATTTTTTAGTAACAGTAAATTAAGGGACTATCTGTCAACGCCTCTCATTAATCTTACATTTACTAAAAAGCCTAGTTGTGAGGTCAAAGTGCACATGTAGCTTGTCACGTTCTCACAAATGTTCTTTAATTTGATTGGTAGTAAAATTATCTCCCGTTCAAGATAACAAATGTTACGATTTCCACCCCGACATGCAGTTGTTATCATCATCTGTATGCAAAAGTTATAGGCCTATTAGTGTTTACGATGAGACAAAGCCGGTAGATTCGATTTCAATGGCTCAAAATATGACCTTCACTTTTATTGTACTTAAATCATTATATTTCGCTTGTCGCATAATGCTTTAATTGTTTAATGAAGCATTTAATCTAGACTATATCTTCTACTGTTTCACCCTATTAGGATAGCATAAGGCCTATATATGTCCAGTTCAAACTATTAAATTTTATGTTTTCCTCTTGCGGAGCTTCTCTAATATTTTGTTCAAATAGCGCACACATTTGATGGCACAGTAGGCTATATATAATGTCTACATATATCACACTGTGTGACGCAATGAGAAGCGCCGAGAGACGTGAGGAATGGAAGAGGCTGGCGTAGGCTACATGCTTATATAGGCCTATCTGTGGCGCCCGATCGGTCCAACAGACTACGGGATATGTAGGCTAGGCCTAATTATAGTAAGCCTATATTATAGGTTAGGACAGTGGTTCCCAACCGTTCTAATCGCGACCTCTTACAGCTCCTTATGTAGTGGCGACCCCCCAAACATAAAATTATTTTCGTCGCTATCTAATTATAACTGTAGGCCTAATTTGCTACTGTTATGAATTGTAGGCTATTGTAAATATAGGCCTATGTGATGTGCAAGATGTAGGCCCCTAGGCCTATATAATAGGCCTAACTTCATTGTTACAATATCTAATAATATATTGTGAAATAGGTCTATTCATTTCTTTTTGTTTTTTGTTTGCTTCCATGTGTCTCGCGAGACGACGAAATTTAGTGTGCGCTCCTGCGGCCTTGCAGCTTCTGCTGTGACCTTACAAGCCCACGCGTGAGGATTGACCATTCCCGATGTATTTTTTTTATACATATCAACCACAGCTAAAAATGATAGACCGAACAGCACCCACTGAAATTTCCAATATATTCATGGAGTGCCGTTTTACCGCCAATTATAGCCTAATTACTGCTGCTAGTCCGCATAGGTAAGCAACATATAGGCCTAATTAAGCCTAATAGACCAGGGGTTGGGAACCTTTTTGTCTGAGAGAGCCATAGAAACCACCTATTTTGAAAAGTAATTCTGTGAGAGCCATACGTTATGTTTGAAACTAAAAATTAAAGTAAATGTGTGCATTTTGTGTAATTTCAACACTAAAAGTAGGCTACAATAATTATATTATGTCTCTAAATTCTTCTGATGCTGAGCTGCAGTGCTGCAGTAGACTTGAGCTCATCTGGCTCACTATAAGCCATATTATGGGTTCCCGACCCCTCCTATAGAGTCACTATAAACTTTCTAATTTATAGGCCTATAGTACGCCATAGGGCCTATAGGCTACGCCTATTTATAAATGTGTGCATACCTATAATAGGCCTGCACATATAAACTATAAATATATAAGGCTAAAGATAGGCCTATATAATATTACAACAATTTAAGTTCAAGAGCTTAATCGCAAGATAATCATAAAACCACTAGACCCACGCTATAGGCCTAATAGGCCTATGTAGTCGTATCGCGAGATTGTGGACTCCGATCGTCTTACCAACAGTGCTATAAGCCTATTGAGTCATAATATGTCACAATTATTGAATGAAGAATATAGACCTATATAGGCCTACCCAGCATAAAGCCTTTATTTAATTAAGCTATATATATTAAGCTTATTAAATAGATCATATGCCTTCAGCTTGTCAGTCGCTGCTGGAAAACTTGGATACAATATATAGATATGAGGTTGAAAAGCAAGAGAACTAGCTCAACTCCAAATAGGGGGTGCCGTATTTAGGCATGTTCCTATGGAACAGGGGCTCCCACACAAAAGGGGCCCGTACACATCCCCCCATGCACCGCAGACTCCCTGAACTTAGTTGGTAAAACAGGCTATACTTTTTTTTTTCAGCATCTACCCACCGTTACGACATTTTAACACAGAAAACGCAATGTTTTAATGTACCAGTGTGTGTGTGTGTAACAAAGAAACTGCACTAACAACACGCTAGTCTTGCAGGTATGATGTGAGGAGAGTGGAGAGCATTTGCAGCAGGCAATCTTCTGATGCAAGAAGCTTTGGAGTTGATTGCTAATGATGTCGTAGCAGTGTTCGTGTGACACCACAGGACAGGCACAAGAAGCAAAGTTATCACCAAGATAGAAGTTCCGTCTGGACAGTTTTCTTCCCGTTTTACACCAGTTGAAGCAATCACTTGATCGGCGCATTAATGCATACATTATTGTTAGTGAACGATTTGAATTCCTTGGTCAACTTAACAATATGTCAGCTGATGAAATTCAACATGTAGCTGTAAAATGTTTCCAAATTTATGACAAAGATCTGGACGATTGTCTCGGTAATGAACTGGTTCCCAATTTACTGAATTATCCAAGCAACATGCTGACTTAATCAAGGATAATCAAGACATGGCATGGGGGGGGGGGGGGGTGGAGAGAGGGGGGTTCGCTATTACATATATAGGCCTAGCTCTAAGGTATAGCCTACCAACCAAAATGTTTACCATCGGAAAACTCAAATTTTCGCTGGTCCTAGAAACCGAGCTTTTGACATTGTAGAGAAAATCTATGGAAACTGCTACTCACTATGTAGCCTAGGCCTATATGGTATTCCTCCAAAATAAAAAACCCTATCACAATATGAGATGTCGAAACATTCATGATGAAAAACTAACAGATGCATTTGAGATAGAGAATTGAGTGCGGCAGGGCTATCTGCTTTCTCCATTTCTCTTTCTGCTAGTAATGGACTGGGTCATGAGGATTACTACAGAAACTAGAAAAAATGAAATTCAATATTATGGACCTTGTTTAAACAGCTTGAAGATCTGGACTTTGTAGATGACATATAGCCCTATTAGCTCAAAGTCACAAGCAAATGCAAGAAAAAACTGCAATACTAGACTCCTAGGCACAACAGTTATATAGGACTTAAAATAAACGAAAATAAATCCTATCCTTTTTTTGCCGTTTACACTAGCCAGCATGGCAGAATAATTGGTAGCCAAGGATTATCTCGCAAACTATATGCGGATGATCTACCATGCAGTACAAGAGCTTCCATCCTGATCATAATGCTTGTGCTGCTGCTGTTAATGCAGTGAAGACTGCTGTTTAGCGGTGAAAGCTAGGATGACTGCCAAAAAACTCAAACTAAATGACGACAAGACTGAGGCAATTATGTGCGGTTCAGACCTCAATCTTAGGAAACTCGATATTCCATCTATTAAAGTAGGGGCCTCTGATGTCTTTTTGTCCAACACTGTCAGAGACCTGGGCTTTATCATTGACAGTAAATTAACAATGGATCCACACATCAGTACTGTGGTTAGGGCTTACTCCTTCCATCTTCGTGCCCTGGGTCAGCTGCGATTTCTAATTAATAGAAAAAACAGCCAATGCTTTTGCTGTTGCAACAATACAGTCAAGACTAGACTATTGTAACAGTTGCCTGTGGGGGAAACCCCAGAAACAGTTTCAAAGACTCAGTGGCGTAGCTAGGGTCATCTGCGCCCGGGGACATGACACAAAGCCTGCGCCCCTTCTCGGACCGACAAAGTCTGGGCGATCATTGAGCCCCCAAGAAAATTTTGAAAATTTACGGTTTATATGGTTCATTTTCGAAGCATCTAGTATTTTAATGAAATATAATACAGACTAATAAGTCTCTATATGATGTAAATAATTTATTTGAAGAACAAATATTCTTCTAATTATACATGAATGGAATAGACATAGTCTACAACAAATTGATCCTCCTTGATTTGTCCGTCGCAAACTCGTCAATCACGTTGTCAAAATTAATATTCTCAAGTGTTTCTCTTTCGATGCTAAGGAGTACAAGGTCACTCAGACCAGGGGTCGGCAACCTTTTCCTGATTGTGTGTGAAACTAGAATTTCTAAACCGTTCAGCGTGCCAACAGCCTAAAAGGCAACCTGCTTTATTATGCTTGTTTTAATATTTTTTTGTTATAAATTAAAATTAAAAATTAAATTGGTTACTTATATAGCGCTTCTATTCATGCTATTTCAGCATGCTCAGTGCGCTCTGTAAACACACTGCTGCCTGCTGGCGCAAATATGTTTACAGGCCCAAAACTCCTGCAGGTCGACAGGGATCAGTCGGTGGCCGGGCTAGGACCCGCGACGTGTCAGATGGTTTTTGGTTGACAGTCCGGTGAACTAACCGCTAGGCCAGCCGGCTTCACAATTTATAAGACAATTTAACTCCATTGCAAGACCAAGGCCAAAAGCAAAGGCAAGTTATGGAAAAAAAACGGTTAAGCGTTTTATATTTAATAACAATAATTAACACATTTGTGTGATTATCAGCCTTCTTATACCAAAAAAATAATATTACCAAACTTTCACATTTTTGGTAATGATTTTGTAAACATTATCATTTGGTTGTCCAGATGAGGATCTAGTTTATTCTCAGTTTAACTGAGATTGTCTTTAATTTGCTTACTGCTAATGAAACTAAACTGTCTACTATAGTAGAGCGGAATTCGTATGTAGTTATCATTCAAACTGGGTAGTTAATGTAATGTTTAAAAAATGTGCATGAAATGTTTTAGTCATATAGATCTAATATTTATATAATTTTCAACTACATTTTACAGTTTGGTTATTATAACGTTTTAAGAGTTGTAGGCCATTTAGTCTATTACAAAAGAAAAATAAGAAACACAATATTAGAAATGATAGCATAAATAAAACGGGCTAATTATCTCCCTTTAATTCAAATAAAGTTTCTAATTTTGATTCAATATTGATGTCAAACAAGTTATGTTTGGTAATATAACATATATTAATGACAATTTTTTTTTATAACTCCAGCATTATGGTATTCATTAAAATATTTAATTATTAGAGATATACAATTGATTTACGTTAAACAGTTGTAAATAGACATTTCCTCCATTAATTGTTTGTCCATTAAACCCACTTGATTTAACCCGTCCTTGTAAATGCGTTCAACTAACTGAAATGTGTCGCTCTGTCATTCAGAAACATCGTCTTCAACAGTCAGTTTTCCCCATTAAGAACTGGAAAATGTTTGTTTTTTCATCATTAAAAAAACACCACTCTGAAGTCTCTCGCGTGCCATTGAAAATCACTCTGCCTGCCAAATTTGGCACGCGTGCCCTAGGTTGCCGACCCCTGGCTCAGACGATCTTGTCCCATTGAATTAAATAAGAAAAAATAAGCTTCAGTTTGCCGAAGGACCGCTCACATCTTGCAAATGTAACAGCAATCGTTAGAAGTGTTTGCAGTGAAATACGCAGCTTCGGAAATACGTCATCTCCATATGAAACAACAAAACCAAGAAGATCCAAAGAAGTTTCCGGTAGAACTTCAGTCCGGGCACTGAGCAGCATTTTGCAGTCTCCGATCGCTGTGCACGATTCGTGACCATTGACGTCAGTATCGTAGAAATTTTGCAATTTTGACGAAGTGTATCGACATTTGTCTCAGCTAGAAGAGTGTTGACGTCTAGTAAAAATCCAAATTTGGTGTTTAGTTTTTTTAAACGTAAAAAACCGTATTGATATCTCCTGAGTCTATCAATTACGCTGTTCATAACACGTGCAATTTCTTCTTCTGCAAAAAGTCCTTCAACTCTTGCTAATTCTCCAGGCATCCTCCTTTGTCGTCTAATCCTTCTGTCAACCTCGATTCCCAAAGTTGCGCATCTTGTTTTTCCATTGTCTTCCGCAACCTGGTCAAATCATCACGAATGTTGACAAGTTCTCGCTCCAGCGATTCAAGATCAGATGCTTATTGCTGCTTCCTTGAAATTCATACTAGAATCCTGCAACTGTTTCTAAACACAATCAATTTTCCCAAGTATAATGTTCCAGAAATGTAACAAAACTAGGAAGTTAAAGTTTAATATGCCTGCCAGCAAAGGTTCTGCATCACTTCTGGTGTCAGGCGTCATAGTTGCATCTTCTGATAATTTTTCCAACTACTTCATCTAGTCCTTCATAAATAGCTTTAACATCTTCTGGTCGTGCACTCCAGCGTGTGTCAGACTCCTCTTCACTGTGATTGGCACAACTCTTTTTAATTCTCCCCAACGAGTTGTTGAACGAGAGAAAAACAAATATAAACTTTCAAAAGTTTCAAAAAATGTGATAAGAACTGAATCCTGTTTAGTTGAGTATACTCATGCTAAGTATATTCGACTCGAAATTATCCAACCTGTATAATTGTTAAAACCAGATGCCACTCAGTATATGAAGAACAATATTTGAACCCGAACTGATCTGTGTTTTAAAAAAATCGCCATCAGCAATCCTACATTGTGGATGTGTCATTTGTTGTATGAGTAGAATAGCGCCCCTTAATGCTCAATGGGGGCGCCAAAATCATGCTTGCCAACTGGTTTGTATTGAAGATATTTTGTGGAGCTTTAAAATTCAATCTTGCAAACCTATTTGGGATACATTAGTTTACATCAAAATAAAATTAAATAATTAGTTTTAATACTCATTTTGGCGCCCCCTAACGTGGCGCCCGGGGACACATGTCCCCCCCCCGCCCCTCCCTAGCTACGCCACTGCAAAGACTTCAGAATGTTTAGAATACTGCAGCACGCATTGTGTCACGAATAAAGAAGCATGACCATATTACACCAGTTCTCAAAGAACTCCACTGGCTCCCTGTGACGATCATAAGATAATGTTCCTTGCCTATGGATGCGTGAAAGGCACATCACCTGCCTATCTCAAAGAGCTTATACCGAAGCATGTGCGTTAAGGATGCTGCGCTATTCAACACAGTCTCTCCTGGAAATTCCATGTTTGGATGTTCACAGGTCACAGGAAAGGACTCTTGGTGTGCGCTCGTTTGAATCTGTGGCGCCTTTACTGTGGAACGGCTTATCAAAGACACTGAAAAACTATTTGACAAAAAGGCATTCAAGAAGAATTTAAAGACATTTCTTTTCAACTAAGTTGATCAAGTACACTTCCATCGGCATAAACTTAGTTTTAAACTATTTTAGAATGTTATTGTTTCGTTTTTAATGAGCGCGCTGAGCAGGCTTGCATTAGCACGGAGTGAGGCGCTATATAAATGACCAATACAATTATTAATTGTTATAATAATAAAAAAAACTCAAATAGAAGGCCCTACTGATGCAGTAGAAGTAAGTGGAAAAGTGCTGGACGAAGTAGAAAACTTCACGTGACATCTATAAAATAGGAAGATCTTATATAGGCTAGGCCTATATAGTTGATAAGGAAGCGGAGATCTAGATCCATCAAGGCAAGAATACAAAAAGCAAAATGAGCGTTTGTTATATTTAAAAAAATTAATATTTGGAAATATAAAAAAATAAGTTCAGTCTAGGCCTATAATATACAAAGACAAAATTAAGAAATGTTAACTCTAACGTAAAATCTGTCTTGCTGTATGGATCAGAATATTGGCGACCAAATTACAAACTTTTGTGAATGGATGCCTTCGAATAATACTGGATATTAAATGATATGAAAAAAACTAAAAACGCATCCCGTATAGGAAAGAACGGCACACATTCCAATAGATAGAGCTAGAGATCCGAAAAAGAAGATGGAGATGGATGGACAGGGTGCAAGACGATGAGGTATAGGCTACCCAAGAACACCTGGCAGAGAGAAGTAGAAAATGACATATGCAGCTAACCGGGAAGATCGAGCTGGAAAGAGTTAGAGAAGATTATAGCCAAAAGATAGGAAGACATGGAAAGAAATTGGTGATGGCCTGTGCTCCACTGCCATAGGAGTTGAACATGTCGAAGAAGAAACCGAGACACCGCTTATCCATCCGTCTCCTAAGCAGATAATACTTTGTTGAAAGCAGCAGTATTGGACGTGGCAAGGTATGCCTCTATAGCTTATCGCCTATAATATAGGCCTATATTACGTCTATAAATGCCGTTTACAAAACACACTTTATTTTATCCGTGTCCTTAGTTGTAGGCTATGTTAAACGCGCTCTGAGCGTACATTAGGCTATGTTTGTTGGCATTATATTATTTTTATTATTTTGTAGGCTACCATTTCATAAGAACGGGAGTACGTAACGGGACACACATGCAGTGGGATCTATAACGTTTGTACATTCAATTTGAATCGAAACACATGACAATTTTGCCTTAAACTTAAACTAATGCCCGCACTGATCTATAATAATGTCTATAAAAATTTAAGAATGGATAGCGCCTCCTTCATAAATTTGCGTGTGCAAAGTGATGCAAGCGAAAACTAAAAATTCACACAATCAATATAATGCAACCACTGATATGTAAATAGAATGAATATATACTATAGCTCATTATAATGTATAACGAAATCTACAAGCTGTCATTTTACTATATATTCAAAATTTTTAGAATGCCACTGACTAGTTGTATAGGCCAGTGGACATCTTTTGCAATTTACATAGGCTAGTTATACTTAGTTGAAGGAAGTCAACGAGAAAAAACATTTTTATGTGAATTTTTCTTAGTTTGGTATTAGTCTTGAGAGTTTAATTAAAGTAAGTCTTTTAAAATTGATACGGTAAGATTTGACATTGAGTTCAATATATCCAATCTATGCGCCACCTAAATTAAATATCATTGTTTTTTTTAATTACAATTCACTGTAAGTAGTGTAAGAAATGGAGTTAAGTTTTCATTAAAACATTGAACATTACATTGTCATCATTCAATCATTGCATTCATTAAATCTTGCCAATCTTCATTATTTTGGTATACGGTTCTGGCCTTTGATTGACTCTTCTCTTCATATTGAGTCATTGAGTTTTAATTTGCGATCACAATGAGTTGAATGATGAGTGACATTGCCTTCCTTCTAATTCCAGACCTTCACAGATAGCCGCTGTAGGCCCTAATCATCAGAAATCAGAAGTGCTCAGTCAGACTGAGTGTTGAACTGTCTTGAGAGTTTGAAAAGTCAACTAATAAATAGGCTAAGTGTCAGTGAATGTAAAATAAAAGTAGGCTACAGTACTTATAATTACAGGCTTGCGGCATAGGATAATATAAGTATCATATAAGTATAAAGTAAATTACCTTTTGCAAACGCCACTAGGCTAAAAATAGCACACAATTTTGTTTTTGCGACTCATAGTTTCATACGTTTTTAAAGTAAACGGTTAGACATAGCAAATAGGGTAAAAACGAAGGTAAGGCCTACAAAAAAGGCTATACTTTAGTGTAACTGGTTATATATTTTTCTCAGTCCAAGAAGACACTAATCAATAGGCCTAGCTTGACACGAAAAAATATTTTCAATTGGGATCTTTTAAAACCCTACTTTTCTAGAATCATCTACACCAAAGTATTACCGACTGCATTCGCAGATGACTATGTTTGCTACTTCCTAGCAAACACTTTTTTTTTCATTTTACTTCACAGCGAACACTTATTTTAGTGCAAACACTAAGCTAAGCCAAAGTCATCAATGATTTATTATTTTGTTATTGTAAAGAACACTGGAGATGTCAATACTATCGTATTGTAACGTGTGTTTGTCTAGACTTTGACAGAGATCTAAAGAAAATACAAAGCTAAAGACAGATCTTATACCATCTGATATTTTTTGTAGTAAATCTGAATTTTTACTGCTGTTGTGGCAATCAGAGTTTACAGGAATTACTTTCTAGTTTTTTCTTGACCCCTTTATTTAAAAATTCTTCTTTATCTTCCATTTTCTTTTTCAAAGCTTTTGAAACTCTTTACACTGATCAGATTTGGCATAGTTGGAACATTTTTGGTCTTTTGCTTGTTCTTGGCCTTGTCAACAAAATCTCTCAATTGAGCCTGAAGACTAACTTTAACTTTAACATGAAAAAATGTTTTGAGTGATTAAACTGTAGGCTAGACTAGACTATAGATATTTAGATCTAGATTAGATATAGCTCTAAGTACAGCCGATCTAATAATCTAGTAATATTCCCATCGAGGTGCATTTTGGTCAAATTTCAGATACCCACTGCAACAGAAAAAAATGTTTGCTATGACGAAAAATCCGTTTAAAACAAAAATTACTATAAATAAGCAGTGTAAATTAACTTTAATTCAAGTGATGATCCGATAAAAAACACATTTAAATGTAAAAAGTAAAGGGAAGTAGTCTTAACCAGGAAACCACCTTTGTTCATTGGGAAGGAGGTTTTCAGCATAGCCAGTACCATATGGCTTCAAATGTTGGCGTCTTTAGATCTACAAAAAGCTCTTCGCGGAACTGAAATAGCCTCTAAGGATATTGAGGAAGTACTACTTTCTTTAAATTGACGCTAGTTTTTGTAGTAGACCTGAAAATAGAGAAAGTGGGAATGCTTTATTATTATCGAGCAGTGTTTGCTACGATGTGGTGTTCGCGCTGAGGTAACTTTTTATTACTCTTATAGTAGGTATGTGACATGAAATTTTGAAAGTAAATAAATATATTTTTGCTACATACCAACATAAAGGTATTGAAGAGAGGATTCCATTACTATATCCTTTATTAAAATTAAATACAAAATGAAAAAGTTATGAATTTTTAAGTGAAGAAATGTGAGTGAAATCTGAGTAAAACAAAGACAAGTCAAAGAAGGTAAACTGAAGTAGACATATTAGGGTTAAAACTATTTGAGTTATTTCCCTTGCCTTGTTTTTTTTCAGGCTGACCTTTTTTTTATGTACTTGACAGATTGTATTAAAAATGTTTGCATCCATATTTTTATATAAAATGTACATATTTTACTTAGTTGAAATGTTTGCATCCATATTTTTATATAAAATGTACATTGTACATATTTTAATTAGTTAAAATGTTTGCATCCATATTTTTATATAAAATGTACATATTTTAATTAGTTAAAATGTTTAATTAGAAAACAGTAAATTTTGAAGGCTACTAACAATATCCGTCCTTTTATTAATTTACTGCTAAGCAGACTTCAATGGCATGAAATCATAAGAAAACTTAAATCTTGATAAATACAAAATGTACACAAAGTAGGGGAAAAAAAGTAAGAAAAAAAGTGTATTACTTTGTTAAAAACTCAATCTGGTGTGAATTTATCAAATTATACACTGAAATACATTTTTAAATTCACTACATTCAAACAAATGTCCAAAAACTGGGCACAAGCTTTTCACAACAAATTTGTGACGTGAAAATCTGAAATTAACATACCTGATTACATAGTGCTGATAGCCATAACCTAATTGGAGATTAATGAACTAGCTGAATTAGTCTTTAGTCTAATGAATAGGTAGAGCTTTTAATTTGAAGGTGTGTTACATATGTTGATGTATATTTTTTAATTTTTCACTATGCTATTGAATTGTAAAAGGCATACTATTAAAGTACCCTTCGGATTAAACTGATCATAGGGCCGGTGAAGCAGCGTTCTATGTCCAGCACAATGCCCAGCCGCCTTTACTTTACCCCAACTAATGTCAGGTACCCATCATAGCTGGGTAGACTCAGGGACACCCTCAAGTCAAGCCTCCAACACTATTAATAAGAAGAACAAACTCTATATATTGACTTTTAAGACTTAAACAAAAAATATTGTCAGAGTGACTCAGAGTGTACACATTTGGATTTCTAGAAAACATAAAAGGCAGAGAATTGATGGCACTTTGACAATCATGATTTGATTATTTCTAAATACAAACATTTGGCTTGAATTTACAGACCTATGCAGTTTCCAGCCCAAGAAAAATAAAGAACTCAACTAAAGGGTATACAATACAGTATATAAAATACAGTATATAAAATAATGAAAGTGTTCTCAAAGGAAAGTTTATACTGAATTTGCAAAAATGAAATCTGGAGCTTTAACTTAGGTCTGTATGGTTTCAATATTATTTGTCAACTTTTAAACTTGGATTACAATTAAATTCAATGATTTCAAACAATTAGACATAATATATTTTTATTTTATTGCAACGGATAAACTTTAATTATAATATATTTTTTTATTCAAAAACCTTATTACATCATTTGTAGAAATCTTATTTTAAACCAATAGTGGATTTTGTCATTCATACCAAAATCTCATATTGAATGAAATATATTTCCCTTATCCACAACATTACAGGCCATTACATCATCAGTATCTGTCTCACTTCAACCCACCATAATATTATTCTTAGCCTTATATACCTAGAACTATTCTTATTTCTTTGAAATTATTTGCATTGAAAATATATGTAGGCCTACTATACATATATTGGAATAATAAATAAATAATATCTCAAATTTAAAATATGTATCTATTTCAAAACATTGATTAATTTGAAAACTTGAAAGGTTGTTAAGCTGCAACCAGGACTGTTGAGATGTGTAACTGCAAAATGCAGCTTATAGTAAAAAGTCTGGTTTGTTCTAAACAGACTTTGAGAAATTGTTAAATATATGAACTAATGTGAATATCTGCTTCACTAATGTGAATATCTGCTTCTTTTTTTTTTACTTTTTTGTTTACAGAGTTTTCAAGATGGATGATTTTTATTTAAAAGTTGAAATGTAATTAAATTGATGATGTCTAAAAGTGGAAGGTTGTCTCGCTTGTTTCCAAAGCTGTTTCGTGGAGAAACTAAAAGCAAAGCTGGAAATAGTGGATATGATGCCAAAGGTCCCTTTTGTGTAGTAGTGTGTCTAGATGATGCAGACAAAAGTATTGCTTACAAGGTATCTATAACATTTTTGGAATTAAATGTTTGGCCTTTTGTTTATAGAAATGTTAAATTTAAAAAAAGATAGTTTAAATTTAAAAAGAATTATAATTGTAAATGAAACAACTAAATTTCAGAGTAACTGGAAAGGTCAGATAATATTTGACACAGTATGTGAGATGCTCAACGTTTTGGAGAAAGATTATTTTGGTTTAAGACTCATTGATAATACTGGCCAAACGGTAAAGTCAATGTTACCATAAATGAGTATTAGTTTATTATTCATTGTGCATTTATATATTTAATATGGTTAAAATTAATTTAATTGTTTCTGATAAAACAGAAATATAAAACGTACACTATAGTAAGGGAAAAATGATTACATGTTTTCTTTTTAAAACTTACTTGAACTAGAAATAAAATATTTAAAAACAAATAACTTTGTCTCACAATGCATTTGCTTAATCATATTAATTTATTATATTTTGGTTTTCAAATGAATAGCACTGGCTTGATTTAACTAAGAGTGTTTCATCACAATTTAAAGGTAATCACAAGTCTTTCATTAGTTCACAATTTAAAGGTAATCACAAGTCTTTCATTAGTTCACAATTTAAAGGTAATCACAAGTCTTTCATTAGTTCACAATTTAAAGGTAATCACAAGTCTTTCATTAGTTCACAATTTAAAGGTAATCACAAGTCTTTCATTAGTTCACAATTTAAAGGTAATCACAAGTCTTTCATTAGTTCACAATTTAAAGGTAATCACAAGTCTTTCATTAGTTCACAATTTAAAGGTAATCACAAGTCTTTCATTAGTTCACAATTTAAAGGTAATCACAAGTCTTTCATTAGTTCACAATTTAAAGGTAATCACAAGTCTTTCATTAGTTCACAATTTAAAGGTAATCACAAGTCTTTCATTAGTTCACAATTTAAAGGTAATCACAAGTCTTTCATTAGTTCAAAATTTAAAGGTAATCACAAGTCTTTCATTAGTTCACAATTTAAAGGTAATCACAAGTCTTTCATTAGTTCACAAATAACAATGTATAACTTTTGCAATTAATTTGAATTACAAAGACAATACAATACAAACAGCTCAAATCATGGTTTGTTTAATCTGCAGCGTGCTCATCACCACAAAAGCTTTACTTCTGTGTTAAATTTTATGCTGCCGACCCATGTAAGCTGCACGATGAAATCACTCGGTAGATATTTTTTTTTTTTATCTTCTGAAGTTGATATATATGCAATAAAAGTTTTTGGTTAAAAGACTAAAACAGAACTAAAAGCCAAAGAAGTTAAAATTTCTCTCATTTTAATTTAGCAACTAAACATAAAATATTTTTTTAAAGTACTTCAATGAGATCTGTTACTTTTGTGCAGGTATCTGTTCTTTTTACAAGTGAAACGTGACATTCTTCAAGGTCGTCTTCCAGTTGCATATGATGATGTTGCTGAACTTTGTGGCTATGCCCTACAATGTAAGGCTTGAAGAAATTGTTTTATTTTTTAAGTTTTTCTCATGTTCAAATAGTATTACAGTTTAGAATTCTTATCTTAGTGTATAAAGGAGAGATTTATAATTATTATAGTCACGCTGTACATGTGTAAATTATGCATTTGTTTGTAAAATGTGTAGGGATAATGTTTGGTATTAAGCATTGGTCATTGATGCTTACAAATCTGAAATGACTTCTTGACCAACCAATCAAATGACTAGTTACATTCTTGCTTAGTAGGTCAATATTTGAAATTTTCACTGTAATGTTGCTATTTTGTTTGTTACAAAGTAAGTGAAAAAACATGATTTAGTCTGACAGTATGATAAAACTATTCATGCTTTGTTTTACTTGTCAAATGTCTGGAAAATAATGTAAATATCCAATACAGACATTTTAATTTCGTATTTTAAAATGTCTGGGAGGGCTGAACTAATGAACTATAATGATTAAAATTACAATAACACTAACTCACTCAGTTCCAAGCTAAGGAAAATTAAATCATTTTCAATTAATTCCATTACCTTTTTACAAATATTAAAAATGTCTGTTAAAAGTTGATTTAGAAGTATCTTTTTAAGGTGTTACTCAGACATGCCTACCGTTCCGCTTTTGGCGTATTTGTTCCGCTTTTTTATTAAAAAACACACTTTGTTACGCCGTTACGCTTTTTACTAGTTTTGTTACGCCAAATTGGAAAGTTTGGGTTTTTCATGTGTTGAAATATAGTCCGTGTCTAGGTTGATAAATCAAAGGGATAAATAAGGTCACAATGATATAATTATTATTACTTGGGTTTTCTGTTTTTTTTAAAGACATATTCTAGTCTTTTCTAACGTTTTTTTTGCGGTATTACACGTGTTTGGCAATGAATCTTATTTTCCTTTACTGTATTGCTAAGATTGTGAAAATGTCTAAACGTCCTGGCTCAGAAAGTTTAAATCTGATTTGTTCAAACTGTAAAAAACAGACAGTTTTATAGGAAGGAATATTCAGAGGAGTTTATTCAGCAAAGAAAAACGTGGATTTAGGCCTAATGTTCTTTGTACTAGTCTTAGGTCTTAGATCTAGATCGATTGCGAACTGTCTGTAAAACGTAGGCCTACCTACATTTTAAATAGTGGAATAGTAAATAGATGGGTATGTTCCTCTTTTTTTTTTTTGTTATAAAAGATTGTTACATAAAGGGTGTTCCGCTTTTTTGTTGAAAAATCCTCTTTTTCATCAAGATTGTTCCTCTTTTTAGTCCTTAGGGGTAGGCATGTCTGTGTTACTGGCTAGATGGTCTTTTAAATTGTTACTGACATTTAATGCTCTTGTTACTCAGTATGACCTAGACATTTCATTGTATTATTTGGGTAGCTAATTACTAAATAATTGTTGTCATTAATAATAATTAGTCAAAAGTAACTTAGGAAATGGCTGCTATAAAAAGATTTAATTTAATTGTTTAGTTTTTCTTAACCAAGTCATATAATTAATAAGCAAATCTGTCCACTATTTAAAATATTTTTTATATATATCAAAAAAACATGGAAATGATCATTATTTGTTGTATGTATTTAAAGATAACAGAATTATATTTATTTGATGAATTTACATTTAATTACTATGAACTGATCAAATAACCTATGGTAGTCAGTTTCAAGCATTATCCTTGTGTGTACATTTCTTTCTTTATTGCCCAATGTTATCTTTGTGTGTACATTTCTTTCTATATTGCCCAATGTTATCTTTGTGTGTACATTTCTTTCTGTATTGCCCAATGTTATCTTTGTGTGTACATTTCTTTTTATATTGCCCAATGTTATCTTTGTGTGTACATTTCTTTTTATATTGCCCAATGTTATCTTTGTGTGTACATTTCTTTCTATATTGCCCAATGTTCAAGGTGCAAGTTTGATCATTGACTTAGATCTATGAAATATTTTCAGCTGAGTTAGGAGACTTTGATCCTAGAATTCACACAGCTGGTTATGTATCTGAGTTTTGCTTTGTACCCAACCAAACTGAAGAACTGGAGGCTAAGATAGCTGGCATACATAGGAGATGTGTGTAAGTTACTGATGTTTATATAAGAGATGTGTGTAAGTTACTGATGTTTATATAAGAGATGTGTGTAAGTTACTGATGTTTATATAAGAGATGTGTGTAAGTTACTAATGTTTACATAAGAGATGTGTGTAAGTTACTGATGTTTACATAAGAGATGTGTGTAAGTTACTGATGTTTATATAAGAGATGTGTGTAAGTTACTGATGTTTACATAAGAAATGTGTGTAAGTTACTGATGTTTATATAAGAGATGTGTGTAAGTTACTGATGTTTACATAAGACATGTGTGTAAGTTACTGATGTTTATATAAGAGATGTGTGTAAGTTACTGATGTTTATATAAGAGATGTGTGTAAGTTACTGATGTTTACATAAGAAATGTGTGTAAGTTACTGATGTTTATATAAGAGATGTGTGTAAGTTACTAATGTTTACATAAGAGATGTGTGTAAGTTACTGATGTTTACATAAGAGATGTGTGTAAGTTACTGATGTTTATATAAGAGATGTGTGTAAGTTACTGATGTTTACATAAGAAATGTGTGTAAGTTACTGATGTTTATATAAGAGATGTGTGTAAGTTACTGATGTTTACATAAGACATGTGTGTAAGTTACTGATGTTTATATAAGAGATGTGTGTAAGTTACTGATGTTTATATAAGAGATGTGTGTAAGTTACTGATGTTTACATAAGAAATGTGTGTAAGTTACTGATGTTTATATAAGAGATGTGTGTAAGTTACTGATGTTTACATAAGACATGTGTGTAAGTTACTGATGTTTATATAAGAGATGTGTGTAAGTTACTGATGTTTATATAAGAGATGTGTGTAAGTTACTGATGTTTACATAAGAAATGTGTGTAAGTTACTGATGTTTATATAAGAGATGTGTGTAAGTTACTGATGTTTACATAAGACGTGTGTAAGTTACTGATGTTTATATAAGAGATGTGTGTAAGTTACTGATGTTTATATAAGAGATGTGTGTAAGTTACTGATGTTTACATAAGAAATGTGTGTAAGTTACTGATGTTTACATAAGAGATGTGTGTAAGTTACTGATGTTTACATAAGAAATGTGTGTAAGTTACTGATGTTTATATAAGAGATGTGTGTAAGTTACTGATGTTTACATAAGACGTGTGTAAGTTACTGATGTTTATATAAGAGATGTGTGTAAGTTACTGATGTTTATATAAGAGATGTGTGTAAGTTACTGATGTTTACATAAGAGATGTGTGTAAGTTACTGATGTTTATATAAGAGATGTGTGTAAGTTACTGATGTTTATATAAGAGATGTGTGTAAGTTACTGATGTTTACATAAGAGATGTGTGTAAGTTACTGATGTTTATTTAAGAGATGTGTGTAAGTTACTGATGTTTACATAAGAGATGTGTGTAAGTTACTTACATCCTGTTTTTTTCCCAAATGTTTATTGTTGTAAAAGCTTGGTTTTTTCTGTCAATCACTTTGCTGCTGTTTTTTTTTTAAAGTTTGACTTTGACAAATGTATTATGAGATATATCTGATTTTGAAAGTATCACAAAGTGAAGAAAAGAATAAATGTCAAGTAAAGTGACTATTTGAATAAAATGAATATTATTATGATTACCCCTTGGTGCTGAGATAGATTATTTTGTGAATTGATTTCATAGTTTTGTTGGCGGCCCATAACATATTTCTAAATACTGAATGTTTCAGTGGAGCCACTCCCCTCATGGCTGAACAAAAATATTTAGAGAAAGTCAAGTGGCTTGAGTTATATGGAGTAGATCTTCACCCTGTCCAGGTCAGTATAAAATTGAGTCTTTCATTAGTGGAAATCATTGGGAAACTTTGGGTTCAATACTTTTTTTTAACAATCTGTAGAATCAGAATTGATTTTGTCTTTTTTTTCTTTCAGGGTGAGAGCAGCGTTGAGTATTTCCTTGGGCTAACACCGACAGGAGTTGTGGTTTACAAACATAAAACAAAAGTAGCCAGCTATTTTTGGTAAGACTCCAACCTTTACTAATGATGTATGCCTTGAATGGTCAAAAAGTTGTTGCCTAAAATAGCTTTTCATTTGAAATGAAATTTGTCAAACATTAAGTTTAATAATTGCTCAGAGACTTGATTTTGTTTGTAAAAAATTCTATTTAATAATATATTAACACATTCTAAAATAGAATCAAATATTATGTTTAGTTAAAATATATAAACTAAAACTTTGTACCATCATTTTCAACATGTAATTTATCTCTTCATTAAGGCCAAGAGTTACTAAGGCTGGCCAAAAAGGAAAAATGTTTACAATAAGAGTAAAAGATAAAAGTGTAAGTATGGATTGATTTGTTATCAAAGTATGAGTGTTGGATTGATTTGTTATCAAAGTATGAGTGTTGGATTGTTTTGTTATCAAAGTATGAGTGTTGGGTTGATTTGTTATCAAAGTATGAGTGTTGGATTGTTTTGTTATCAAAGTATGAGTGTTGGATTGATTTGTTATCAAAGTATGAGTGTTGGATTGATTTGTTATCAAAGTATGAGTGTTGGATTGATTTGTTATCAAAGTATGAGTGTTGGATTGATTTGTTATCAAAGTATGAGTGTTGGATTGATTTGTTATCAAAGTATGAGTGTTGGATTGTTTTGTTATCAAAGTATGAGTGTTGGATTGTTTTGTTATCAAAGTATGAGTGTTGGATTGATTTGTTATCAAAGTATGAGTGTTGGATTGTTTTGTTATCAAAGTATGAGTGTTGGGTTGTTTTGTTATCAAAGTATGAGTGTTGGGTTGTTTTGTTATCAAAGTATGAGTGTTGGATTGATTTGTTATCAAAGTATGAGTGTTGGATTGATTTGTTATCAAAGTATGAGTGTTGGATTGATTTGTTATCAAAGTATGAGTGTTGGATTGATTTGTTATCAAAGTATGAGTGTTGGATTGATTTGTTATCAAAGTATGAGTGTTGGATTGTTTTGTTATCAAAGTATGAGTGTTGGATTGTTTTGTTATCAAAGTATGAGTGTTGGATTGATTTGTTATCAAAGTATGAGTGTTGGATTGTTTTGTTATCAAAGTATGAGTGTTGGGTTGTTTTGTTATCAAAGTATGAGTGTTGGGTTGTTTTGTTATCAAAGTATGAGTGTTGGGTTGTTTTGTTATCAAAGTATGAGTGTTGGGTTGTTTTGTTATCAAAGTATGAGTGTTGGGTTGTTTTGTTATCAAAGTATGAGTGTTGGATTGTTTTGTTATCAAAGTATGAGTGTTGGGTTGTTTTGTTATCAAAGTATGAGTGTTGGATTGTTTTGTTATCAAAGTATGAGTGTTGGATTGTTTTGTTATCAAAGTATGAGTGTTGGATTGTTTTGTTATCAAAGTATGAGTGTTGGATTGTTTTGTTATCAAAGTATGAGTGTTGGATTGTTTTGTTATCAAAGTATGAGTGTTGGATTGTTTTGTTATCAAAGTATGAGTGTTGGATTGTTTTGTTATCAAAGTATGAGTGTTGGATTGTTTTGTTATCAAAGTATGAGTGTTGGATTGATTTGTTATCAAAGTATGAGTGTTGGATTGTTTTGTTATCAAAGTATGAGTGTTGGATTGATTTGTTATCAAAGTATGAGTGTTGGATTGATTTGTTATCAAAGTATGAGTGTTGGGTTGTTTTGTTATCAAAGTATGAGTGTTGGATTGATTTGTTATCAAAGTATGAGTGTTGGATTGATTTGTTATCAAAGTATGAGTGTTGGATTGATTTGTTATCAAAGTATGAGTGTTGGATTGATTTCTTATCAAAGTATGAGTGTTAGGTTGTTTTGTTATCAAAGTATGAGTGTTGGGTTGTTCTGTTATCAAAGTATGAGTGTTGGATTGATTTCTTATCAAAGTATGAGTGCTGGGTTGTTTTGTTATCAAAGTATGAGTGTTGGGTTGTTTTGTTATCAAAGTATGAGTGTTGGATTGATTTGTTATCAAAGTATGAGTGTTGGATTGATTTGTTATCAAAGTATGAGTGTTGGATTGTTTTGTTATCAAAGTATGAGTGTTGGATTGATTTGTTATCAAAGTATGAGTGTTGGGTTGTTTTGTTATCAAAGTATGAGTGTTGGGTTGTTTTGTTATCAAAGTATGAGTGTTGGATTGATTTGTTATCAAAGTATGAGTGTTGGGTTGATTTGTTATCAAAGTATGAGTGTTGGATTGATTTGTTATCAAAGTATGAGTGTTGGATTGATTTGTTATCAAAGTATGAGTGTTGGGTTGTTTTGTTATTAAAGTATGAGTGTTGGATTGTTTTGTTATCAAAGTATGAGTGTTGGGTTGATTTGTTATCAAAGTATGAGTGTTGGATTGATTTGTTATCAAAGTATGAGTGTTGGATTGATTTGTTATCAAAGTATGAGTGTTGGATTGTTTTGTTATCAAAGTATGAGTGTTGGATTGTTTTGTTATCAAAGTATGAGTGTTGGGTTGTTTTGTTATCAAAGTATGAGTGTTGGGTTGTTTTGTTATCAAAGTATGAGTGTTTAATTGTTTTGTTATCAAAGTATGAGTGTTTAATTGTTTTGTTATCAAAGTATGAGTGTTGGATTGTTTTGTTATCAAAGTATGAGTGTTGGGTTGTTTTGTTATCAAAGTATGAGTGTTGGATTGATTTGTTATCAAAGTATGAGTGTTGGATTGATTTGTTATCAAAGTATGAGTGTTGGATTGATTTGTTATCAAAGTATGAGTGTTGGATTGATTTGTTATCAAAGTATGAGTGTTGGATTGATTTGTTATCAAAGTATGAGTGTTGGATTGTTTTGTTATCAAAGTATGAGTGTTGGATTGTTTTGTTATCAAAGTATGAGTGTTGGATTGATTTGTTATCAAAGTATGAGTGTTGGATTGTTTTGTTATCAAAGTATGAGTGTTGGGTTGTTTTGTTATCAAAGTATGAGTGTTGGGTTGTTTTGTTATCAAAGTATGAGTGTTGGGTTGTTTTGTTATCAAAGTATGAGTGTTGGGTTGTTTTGTTATCAAAGTATGAGTGTTGGGTTGTTTTGTTATCAAAGTATGAGTGTTGGATTGTTTTGTTATCAAAGTATGAGTGTTGGGTTGTTTTGTTATCAAAGTATGAGTGTTGGATTGTTTTGTTATCAAAGTATGAGTGTTGGATTGTTTTGTTATCAAAGTATGAGTGTTGGATTGTTTTGTTATCAAAGTATGAGTGTTGGATTGTTTTGTTATCAAAGTATGAGTGTTGGATTGTTTTGTTATCAAAGTATGAGTGTTGGATTGTTTTGTTATCAAAGTATGAGTGTTGGATTGTTTTGTTATCAAAGTATGAGTGTTGGATTGTTTTGTTATCAAAGTATGAGTGTTGGATTGATTTGTTATCAAAGTATGAGTGTTGGATTGTTTTGTTATCAAAGTATGAGTGTTGGATTGATTTGTTATCAAAGTATGAGTGTTGGATTGATTTGTTATCAAAGTATGAGTGTTGGATTGTTTTGTTATCAAAGTATGAGTGTTGGATTGATTTGTTATCAAAGTATGAGTGTTGGATTGATTTGTTATCAAAGTATGAGTGTTGGATTGATTTCTTATCAAAGTATGAGTGTTGGATTGATTTCTTATCAAAGTATGAGTGTTAGGTTGTTTTGTTATCAAAGTATGAGTGTTGGGTTGTTCTGTTATCAAAGTATGAGTGTTGGATTGATTTCTTATCAAAGTATGAGTGCTGGGTTGTTTTGTTATCAAAGTATGAGTGTTGGGTTGTTTTGTTATCAAAGTATGAGTGTTGGATTGATTTGTTATCAAAGTATGAGTGTTGGATTGATTTGTTATCAAAGTATGAGTGTTGGATTGTTTTGTTATCAAAGTATGAGTGTTGGATTGATTTGTTATCAAAGTATGAGTGTTGGGTTGTTTTGTTATCAAAGTATGAGTGTTGGATTGATTTGTTATCAAAGTATGAGTGTTGGGTTGTTTTGTTATCAAAGTATGAGTGTTGGGTTGTTTTGTTATCAAAGTATGAGTGTTGGATTGATTTGTTATCAAAGTATGAGTGTTGGATTGATTTGTTATCAAAGTATGAGTGTTGGATTGATTTGTTATCAAAGTATGAGTGTTGGATTGTTTTGTTATCAAAGTATGAGTGTTGGATTGTTTTGTTATCAAAGTATGAGTGTTGGGTTGTTTTGTTATCAAAGTATGAGTGTTGGGTTGTTTTGTTATCAAAGTATGAGTGTTTAATTGTTTTGTTATCAAAGTATGAGTGTTTAATTGTTTTGTTATCAAAGTATGAGTGTTGGGTTGTTTTGTTATCAAAGTATGAGTGTTTAATTGTTTTGTTATCAAAGTATGAGTGTTTAATTGTTTTGTTATCAAAGTATGAGTGTTGGGTTGTTTTGTTATCAAAGTATGAGTGTTGGATTGTTTTGTTATCAAAGTATGAGTGTTGGATTGTTTTGTTATCAAAGTATGAGTGTTTGATTGTTTTGTTATCAAAGTATGAGTGTTGGATTGTTTTGTTATCAAAGTATGAGTGTTGGATTGTTTTGTTATCAAAGTATGAGTGTTGGATTGTTTTGTTATCAAAGTATGAGTGTTGGATTGTTTTGTTATCAAAGTATGAGTGTTGGGTTGTTTTGTTATCAAAGTATGAGTGTTGGATTGTTTTGTTATCAAAGTATGAGTGTTGTGTTGATTTGTTATCAAAGTATGAGTGTTGGATTGTTTTGTTATTAAAGTATGAGTGTTGGGTGGTTTTGTTATCAAAGTATGAGTGTTGGATTGTTTTGTTATCAAAGTATGAGTGTTGGATTGTTTTGTTATTAAAGTATGAGTGTTGGGTTGTTTTGTTTTCAAAGTATGAGTGTTGGATTGTTTTGTTATCAAAGTATGAGTGTTGAGTTGTTTTGTTATCAAAGTATGAGTGTTGGGTTGTTTTGTTATCAAAGTATGAGTGTTGGATTGTTTTGTTATCAAAGTATGAGTGTTGGGTTGTTTTGTTATCAAAGTATGAGTGTTGGATTGTTTTGTTATCAAAGTATGAGTGTTGGATTGTTTTGTTATCAAAGTATGAGTGTTGGATTGTTTTGTTATCAAAGTATGAGTGTTGGATTGTTTTGTTATCAAAGTATGAGTGTTGGATTGTTTTGTTATCAAAGTATGAGTGTTGGATTGTTTTGTTATCAAAGTATGAGTGTTGGATTGTTTTGTTATCAAAGTATGAGTGTTGGATTGTTTTGTTATCAAAGTATGAGTGTTGGATTGTTTTGTTATCAAAGTATGAGTGTTGGGTTGTTTTGTTATCAAAGTATGAGTGTTGGATTGTTTTGTTATCAAAGTATGAGTGTTGGATTGTTTTGTTATCAAAGTATGAGTGTTGGGTTGTTTTGTTATCAAAGTATGAGTGTTGGATTGTTTTGTTATCAAAGTATGAGTGTTGGATTGTTTTGTTATCAAAGTATGAGTGTTGGATTGTTTTGTTATTAAAGTATGAGTGTTGGGTTGTTTTGTTTTCAAAGTATGAGTGTTGGATTGTTTTGTTATCAAAGTATGAGTGTTGGGTTGTTTTGTTATCAAAGTATGAGTGTTGGGTTGTTTTGTTATCAAAGTATGAGTGTTGGATTGTTTTGTTATCAAAGTATGAGTGTTGGGTTGTTTTGTTATCAAAGTATGAGTGTTGGATTGTTTTGTTATCAAAGTATGAGTGTTGGATTGTTTTGTTATCAAAGTATGAGTGCTGGGTTGTTTTGTTATCAAAGTATGAGTGTTGGGTTGTTTTGTTATCAAAGTATGAGTGTTGGGTTGTTTTGTTATCAAAGTATGAGTGTTGGATTGTTTTGTTATCAAAGTATGAGTGTTGGATTGTTTTGTTATCAAAGTATGAGTGTTGGATTGTTTTGTTATCAAAGTATGAGTGTTGGGTTGTTTTGTTATCAAAGTATGAGTGTTGGGTTGTTTTGTTATCAAAGTATGAGTGTTGGATTGTTTTGTTATCAAAGTATGAGTGTTGGATTGTTTTGTTATCAAAGTATGGGTGTTGGGTTGTTTTGTTATCAAAGTATGAGTGTTGGGTTGTTTTGTTATCAAAGTATGAGTGTTGGATAGTTTTGTTATCAAAGTATGAGTGTTGGATTGTTTTGTTATCAAAGTATGAGTGTTGGGTTGTTTTGTTATCAGAGTATAAGTTTTGTTAAGTGAAATTTTTTAATTTTTTTTTATTGCTGTTACACATTTTTGCATTTGTAAAATTTATTTGCATTTTTTTTTTGCTGCCTAGCATGATTTCTTTTTGGTTGTTGTTCAAAATTGTTTGTATAGAAAACTAAATATTAATAATAATAAATAACTAGTAACCATGTTTTGTTTCACTATCAAAATTTTGTTTTTTAGTACTTGGTTAGTAACTGTAGAGAATGTCACCAACCTATATATTTGTGTTACATATTAGTTAAATTTTTTTTTTTTCACTGAATGGCTTGAGTTAGACTTTTGTTATTGTTGTTTAGAATGATGAGCATGTGTATGGCTTTGAGTTGTCTACCAAATCTGCATGCAAACACTTGTGGAAATGTTGTGTAGAACATCATGCTTTCTTCAGGTAAAACTGAACAATCATCAATCTTAGTTGTATGTTGTGGACAAATTATTGAGTCCATAATAACAATGATAGACATGTTTGTAAAAGTATATTCCAACACTTCTCATGTAGTGGTAGATAGAATTATATATCAAAGTATATTCCAACACTTCTCATGTAGTGGTAGATAGAATTATATATCAAAGTATATTCCAACACTTCTCATGTAGTGGTAGATAGAATTATATATCAAAGTATATTCCAACACTTCTCATGTAGTGGTAGATAGAATTATATATCAAAGTATATTCCAACACTTCTCATGTAGTGGTAGATAGAATTATATATCAAAGTATATTCCAACACTTCTCATGTAGTGGTAGATAGAATTATATATCAAAGTATATTCCAACACTTCTCATGTAGTGGTAGATAGATAGAATTATATGTCAAAGTATATTCCAACACTTCTCATGTAGTGGTAGATAGATAGAATTATATGTCAAAGTATATTCCAACACTTCTCATGTAGTGGTAGATAGATAGAATTATATGTCAAAGTATATTCCAACACTTCTCATGTAGTGGTAGATAGATAGAATTATATGTCAAAGTATATTCCAACACTTCTCATGTAGTGGTAGATAGATAGAATTATATGTCAAAGTATATTCGAACACTTCTCATGTAGTGGTAGATAGATAGAATTATATGTCAAAGTATATTCCAACACTTCTCATGTAGTGGTAGATAGATAGAATTATATGTCAAAGTATATTCCAACACTTCTCATGTAGTGGTAGATAGATAGAATTATATGTCAAAGTATATTCCAACACTTCTCATGTAGTGGTAGATAGATAGAATTATATGTCAAAGTATATTCCAACACTTCTCATGTAGTGGTAGATCTCAAAGACTTGCTGCTAGTGAAGCTAGATATAGACAACAGCCAACTGTACGGAGGTCACAAAGTCGAAGGCAAGCACGCAGATCTAATTCAGATTCACGGCTTGTTGGTAAGTCTGCTAAAATTTCTCAATGTTAATACATCTTTATTGTCTGCTTTTTAAATTGTTATTTGTTACATTTATCTATTTTAGTTTTTCTGTTTTATATTTTGCACACCAGAGTATTTTCTGTGTAACTGTTAAGTTTATTTGCTTTTCAACTGGCTGTTGTGTCTAATTCATTTTAAAAACACACTTTTGTTTACTATAAATCTCAAAGCAAAAATACAAGTAGCAACAATTTTTTTTTATTTTAACATTGACTTCATTTAAATTTTAGTTTTACAAAGCTCACAAAACTTCAACTATCAGATGGGTTGAAAAAAAAAAAGCTATCTTTTTATAACATTATAATCATGAATAGTGAAATGATAGTTTAGGGATATGCTATAAATAGTGATTAATTGGTTGGTAATGGAAGGGTTAAACTGTGTTAAATTGAGCCACTTTACAAGTATTATTTTTGTGTCATCAGAACAATGGTATAATGAGGAACAAAACAGGACTGTCATAACTGTCATGGGACAAGCAGAACCAATCAGAGCGTACGTTTCTTTCAATTTACTCATTTTTTTCATTCACTACATTAATTCCTGCCATTTTCATGAAATGAGAAACAATTAGCATTACCATTGATTTCTTGGTGCAGGCCTCGACATAACAGATCACTTCCTGAACTTCAGGGGAGACAATCACCCAGAAGTGTCAAGTCTGCACCATGGGAGTCAAAATTAGATAAGTAAGTATTTCTCCAGTAAAATTAGATTAGCAAGTACTATTGAATTAAAACTAGATATTAAGTAGTAATATAGTTCTTAAAACTACATTTTAAAAGTACTACTGAACTACTTTGATTTTAGTATTTAATTAGCTACTTTAGGCCTGATCTATTTTTTTCTTCTAATATTTAAATTTTTTTGCTGGTATGATGTAACATTGTTTGATTTGTTCAGTGGTCTCTACACTAGTGGACATGATTCACCATCAGTTTATAGTGACAGTAGATATCCTGGAAGTGATGGCCAGAGTGGTGTCAGTCATAGGAAGAGGTCAGTCTGTTAGGAATTTTTTTTTTATGCAAGTTTACACAGAATTTTGATGACTTGTAGAATGATTAGTTGTAAACTTTCTAAAGATTTGTCACAAATACAATTAGACTTTGTCACAAACACTATTAGACTTTGTCACAAACACTATCAGACTTTGTCACAAACACTATCAGACTTTATCACATACACTATCAGACTTTGTCACATGCACTATTAGACTTTGTCACAAACACTATCAGACTTTATCACATACACTATCAGACTTTGTCACATGCACTATTAGACTTTGTCACAAACACTATCAGACTTTGTCACATGCACTATTAGACTTTGTCACAAACACTATCAGACTTTGTCGCATGCACTATTAGACTTTGTCACATGCACTTTTAGACTTTGTCACAAACACTATCAGACTTTGTCACAAACACTATCAGACTTTGTCACAAACACTATCAGACTTTGTCACAAACACTATCAGACTTTGTCACAAACACTATCAGACTTTGTCACATGCACTATTAGACTTTGTCACAAACACTATCAGACTTTGTCACATGCACTATTAGACTTTGTCACAAACACTATCAGACTTTGTCACATGCACTATTAGACTTTGTCACATGCACTTTTAGACTTTGTCACAAACACTATCAGACTTTGTCACAAACACTATCAGACTTTGTCACAAACACTATCAGACTTTGTCACAAACACTATCAGACTTTGTCATAAACACTATCAGACTTTGTCACAAACACTATCAGACTTTGTCACATGCACTATCAGACTTTGTCACAAACACTATCAGACTTTGTCACATGCACTATTAGACTTTGTCACAAACACTATCAGACTTTGTCACAAACACTATCAGACTTTGTCACAAACACTATCAGACTTTGTCACAAACACTATCAGACTTTGTCACAAACACTATCAGACTTTTTCACAAACACTATCAGACTTTGTCACAAACACTATCAGACTTTGTCACAAACACTATCAGACTTTATCACATACACTATCAGACTTTGTCACAAACACTATCAGACTTTGTCACATGCACTATTAGACTTTGTCACAAACACTATCAGACTTTGTCACAAACACTATCAGACTTTGTCACATGCACTATTAGACTTGATCACATAAACTATTAGTCTTTTGTTCTGCATCAAATGTCTATAATCAAATACTCTTTCAATTTTTGTGTTGTATTATTGCTTCAGATATTTCCCCAACACTAAAACTTCAGATAATGAAAGTGATGCATCAGCTACCAGAAGGAGAAGGTGAGTCTTTAACTTGGACTGAAAGCTTTAAAAAAAAATTTCTATTAACTTGACCAAAAATGTAATGTGACATGTATTGTATTGTATTGTAGCAGGGTTCATACTGTTTAAGAAAATTTGTTTAAAACTGGTTTGATTTTTCAAATTTGGGAAAGTTTTTCATATTAAAAAATGGACAATACAGCATGAAAAATACATTTTAATTTTGTAAAAGTTAATAATAGTTGAGAAACACTTTAAAAAACATCCTCAAACATTTTTTTTAAAACTACCTATATACATACCAGTCAGTTAACATTAAGTAATTTCACACATGTTGATGAGAATTGGTTTGGGAATTTTGGGGGAAATTTTTTTTGGGTGAGAAGCCTGAAAATAATTCAATATATAATATATATAATGCAACATATTCTGTTTTATTCACCATATAGAAACAATGATTTTTTCATTGTATTGTTTCAGACGTGAACTGGACAGTGACAGTGGATCAGAAATTTCATTCCCTAATTCTGGTCAAAACAGGAAAGTCAGACACACCATGAGTGATAAAGATGTAAACTTAAGAAGCAATGGAAACTTGTAAGTGTAACAAGAACTAGGTTTTGAAACATATGGTCATAAATAACTTCTAATATAATTTAATAGTTGTCAATTGAATATTTTGTTTAGCTTTACAGCATCATTGTTACTGTACAGACATGGAAATTGTTTTATTTGTACTTTTTAAGTTGTCAACACTATTGTATTACTATAGAGAAAAACTCATCTAAAAATTCATTAATAAAGAAATGTCCAGTGTATATTTGTCTGGATTCTCTTGAAGAATAAAATGATGTAAAGTAGGATATCTGTTGAATTTTATTTTGACTGCATATTTATTTATTAACTGAAACATGGAAAAAGACATGTATTCTTTTTTTGCAAAACCATTACTGTTTCTCTCTACACCTTTAAATTGAATGAATATAACAATATTATTTTTTTCAGGTTTTATCCTTATCATGACAAGGAAAACTTATCTCAAGGGTAAGTTATTTATCTATGTTTGATTATATAAATATAATATTTTGATTACACTAATACCCTGATGTATGGAAACAAGGAGTTGCATAATTATTGGTTATTTTGTTTATTAATTCTGCAGACCTATCAAAGTAGATATATAAACAGGGATAATGTATTTATATTTTTAAAAGCTGCTTAAACATCTAAACAAGTGTTTTTGTTACATTTTGGTCACAATAAAATCTAGATTCATTTGTAGGCAAAACGGAGCACTGTAGCTGAGCGGCAGCTCGTTCAGCTGGTGTACCGAAGGATTTGGGTTCAGATCCTGGTGAAAGCTTGGTTCAAGGTTTGTTTCCAGGGTCTGGAGGGTGTCCCTACTCAGTTCTGATGAGCTCGTTACTTTAGTTGGGGTAAAGTAAATGTGGCTGGGCATCAGCTTATGTGGCCACGACATACTAGGGAATTGTGTGGCGATATGGGTCAATTTGGTCCGACAGGATACTTTACTTTTTTACTTTACATACACATATTGTGCCCCAATTAAATGATTTTTTGATGTTCCAACCAATTGCATAATTGCCAGTTAGTACTTAATCGGTTTTTCTATTGTCAAAAAAAAAGATAATGGAAAGTTAAATATTGTTTGTATTTTAGTGTGAAAAGATAAAACACAAATGAAAAGATAAAACACAAATGAAAAGATATATTTATAACGTAAAAGTGTTGTCATCTATTGCTGATCAGTCTTGTTATAATTCATTAAGCTGATCATTCTTTTAAAAATCATCCAGTTAATTTTTTTATTTCCTAACATTAACATGCATTGTTATATGGTGGATGTTGTGTATTGTATCAGGTCTATCCCATCATTACATTCTGCCCCAGCAGGAGAAGCAAAGCAAAGAAGGCGCAGACGGTGAGTGTACACTTTATCATAAGTTTACATGCAAATATTAGGATAATTACTGTATCTCTTTTCACTTCAGTGAAACTGTTAGGATAATTACTATATCTTTGTTTACTTCAGTGAAACTGTACAGTCTACATTTATATCTATATATGAGATAATAAAATGTAAAACACACTAAATGATTTAGAATCCTATTGTTTTATTAAAGTAAATGTACTTAAATATATATTTCTGTTTTTACAGTCGAAGTAAATCTCCAGGCAATACCAAGAGGCCACCTGAAGAACTGAAGCAACATATTGAGTAAAATTTGGTTTTGTACATGAAATGTTGATGATTGTGTCATATTTGTTCCCAGTTTGTACATGAAATGTTGATGATTGTGTCATATTTGTTCCCAGTTTGTACATGAAATGTTGATGATTGTGTCATATTTGTTCCCAGTTTGTATATGAAATGTTGATGATTGTGTCATATTTGTTCCCAGTTTGTACATGAAATGTTGATGATTGTGTCATATTTGTTCCCAGTTTGTACATGAAATGTTGATGATTGTGTCATATTTGTTCCCAGTTTGTACATGAAATGTTGATGATTGTGTCATATTTGTTCCCAGTTTGTACATGAAATGTTGATGATTGTGTAATATTTGTTCCCAGTTTGTGTATGAAATGTTGATGATTGTGTCATATTTGTTCCCAGTTTATGTATGAAGTGTTGATGATTGTATCATATTTGTTCCCAGTTTGTGTATGAAATGTTGATGATTGTGTCATATTTGTCCCCAGTTTGTGTATGAAATGTTGATGATTGTGTCATATTTGTCCCCAGTTTGTGTATTGAATGTTGATGACTGTGTCATATTTGTTCCCAGTTTGTGTATGAAATGTTGATGACTGTGTTATTTGTGTCATATTTGTTCCCAGTTTGTGTATGAAATGTTGATGATTGTGTCATATTTGTTCCCAGTTTGTGTATGAAATGTTGATGATTGTGGCATATTTGTTCCCAGTTTGTGTATGAAATGTTGATGATTGTGTCATATTTGTCCCCAGTTTGTGTATGAAATGTTGATGATTGTGTCATATTTGATTAGCTCTGACAATGTTGTGTTGTATGAATTCCAGGTTTGATTTAATTGATCCAGATGGTATGACAGAAGATCAACTTCGAGATATTCCTTACACTAAAATTGAGTAAGTTTGTATTTTTCTTTTTTTAATTACATTTCACTTTATCACTCATTTAAATATAATAACTAATTGAATACATTTGGTTTTTATTTCTTGTAAAGAACCAAAGCAAGTTTGTTCCGAGTCAAATATTCACCAAAACTTCGACATAAAATTTGGGCATCCAGGAGAAAGAGTTTTGGGTTTGTAGTTGTGTTTTTTTCACTAAACAGTTTTTTTATTTACCCTAAATTGTGTTAAGTTGTAAACAAAGATTTCACTGATCTATATATTTCTATTGAATGAGCTATCACAGTAAAGAAAGATTTCACTGATCTATTTATTTCTATTGAATGAGGCTATCACAGTAAAGAAAGATTTCACTGATCTATTTATTTCTATTGAATGAGGCTATCACAGTAAACAAAGATTTCACTGATCTATTTATTTCTATTGAATGAGCTAGCACAGTAAACAAAGATTTCACTGATCTATTTATTTCTATTGAATGAGGCTATCACAGTAAACAAAGATTTCACTGATCTATTTATTTCTATTGAATGAGCTATCACAGTAAACAAAGATTTCACTGATCTATTTATTTCTATTGAATGAGCTATCACAGTAAAGAAAGATTTCTCTGATCTATTTATTTCTATTGAATGAGCTATCACAGTAAACAAAGATTTCACTAATCTATTTATTAGTTAGTTCATTTGATCTCTACTTTGTATCTAGGGATGCTGACAAAAACAGTGTACCTAAAACTGGGAGCAACTCTACGCTATCAAGGCAAGATAGTTATTACACAGACCCATCAGGAAAATATGTTTAGTAAGTTGAAATCCAAGCAGAGAATTTATTAGTTTCTTTTATACAATTTCAGGTGATGTTTGGGAAAACTGACCAAAAAAAAATGTTATTCATTAAACTGTTTTAAATAAAAAAATTTTTTATTAAGGAGTCCTTAACTCCTTAATTGTAACACAATTTACAAATAGTGATATACATAGGTTTGTCAATTTTGTATTAAGTTTAGGAACAACGCTCTCATACAGTCCAGATATTTGTCATGAATTTCAAACCAATTCACAGAAAACCAGGAATTTTGTCAATGTAGTAAGAAAAATAAGCACCAGTTTTGAATTGTACAATTATTTTGAGAACTAAAGTTACTTTTCACAGAAATGCATCCTCAGAGTTCTTAGGCAGGCTTATTGAGCTATTGGTAAACACGGAAATGCCTCCTCAGAGTTCTTAGGCAGGCTTATTGAGCTATTGGTAAACACGGAAATGCCTCCTCAGAGTTCTTAGGCAGGCTTATTGAGCTATTGGTAAACACAGAAATGCCTCCTCAGAGTTCTTAGGCAGGCTTATTGAGCTATTGGTAAACACGGAAATGCCTCCTCAGAGTTCTTAGGCAGGCTTATTGAGCTTATTGAGCTATTGGTAAAACCAAATTTGTTTGAGAGAGTTGGTGGGGGTAGTGTGTAAAACTATACATTTTGCTGATTTGATTTATTTTAAAATAGGAAGGCCAAGGGACTTAGTTCTACTAGTTAAAATACAAGCATAGTTTAAAGTTAGGCCTAAAACTGTCAAACTAAAAGATGAAAAAATGAAACTTGACATTCCTTTCTCAATATTTCATTCAATAAAATGTTCTTCTGAGACTTTTATTAAACTAGATTTTAAAATGATTTTGCCTGTCTTGTAAAATTGTTAAAGTTAAAAATGGGCTTAATTTTAATACTTATCAGTATCAAGTCTTTTTGCTTAAAAAAACAATCAATTTGGCTGCATTTTTTATCACAAGTGAAATTTATTATAACTTTTATTCTACACCTTAATGTTTTTGTGCTGTAATTTTCCAGCTTTTAAGTTTATGGCTGTAGAAATTCAAAGATTTTTTGATTTATCTTGATAGTGCCCAAGGAGAGCATTTCCTAATGCTTTATCAAAACAGCAAAAATATAATTATTTTTTTCTTTCAAGAGAAAGTTTTACAAAATATTTTTAACATTTTAATTGTAACAGTAGACAAGAATGTATCAATAGGGTTGTATGAATAGGGTTGTAGCATCCATTGTGTTGTATCAATAGGGTTATATCAATAGGGTTGTATCAATAGGGTTGTAGCATCCATTGTGTTGTATCAATAGGGTTGTATCAATAGGGTTGTAGCATCCATTGTGTTGTATCAATAGGGTTGTATCAATAGGGTTGTAGCATCCATTGTGTTGTATCAATAGGGTTATATCACTAGGGTTGTATCAATAGGGTTGTAGCATCCATTGTGTTGTATCAATAGGGTTATATCAATAGGGTTGTATCAATAGGGTTGTAGCATCCATTGTGTTGTATCAATAGGGTTATATCAATAGGGTTGTATCAATAGGGTTGTAGCATCCATTGTGTTGTATCAATAGGGTTATATCAATAGGGTTGTGGCATCAATAGGGTTATATCAATAGGGTTGTATCAATAGGGTTGTAGCATCCATTGTGTTGTATCAATAGGGTTATATCAATAGGATTGTGGCATCAATAGGGTTGTATCAATAGAGTTGTATCAATAGGTTTGTATCAATAGGGTTGTAGCATCCATTGTGTTGTATCAATAGGGTTATATCAATAGGCTTGTATCAATAGGGTTGTATTAATGGGGTTGTATCAATATCATACGCTCTTCAGAAACTTAATGGTTTTAAATAGAAAAGTTTATTTCATTTACAATAATGAATGATTCATTATAATATATTTGTTTTTTTAATTCAGTGGGAGTAGAGTATCTGGAAGTCTTAGTCAAGGTCACCTGCCCAAGGTTCAAGAGTCAGGGTCACAGAAATCCTATCCACTCTCACAGGACCAGGCTCAGCGCAATAATCCAACTGACTATCAGGATGGCTACACATCTTCAGCTTCAAGACGTCCCCAATACAATCAAGACAGAGGTGACAGCGACCAGCCAGCCAGACAACGGAATCAACCATTATCTCAACACAGCTTTAACAGACAAAAGAGTTTAAGTGAAGTGAATTCTGGCTACAGGAATACTAAAGAGTCGGATAACAAACAAACAAACAAACAATATGACAGTGATCAGCACTATAACAACAACAACAACTATCAGGTTAATAAACCCAGACAACGTTTACAAGAAAACACTAGACTAAACCCAACTGAATCCAACAGGTTGTCTTATGGCATGACTCCACCTCAGAGTACACAGTACACCAATAACGAAGTAAATAACAGACACAGTTCTTACAATCATTCCATCCTGTCTCACCATCAACAGGCACCATCATCTCCAGACAGAGACAATGGCATTCATTATGGATCCAGAGCTTCCAGGACGGAATCCCCTCGTTACAGAGAAACACTTCCTGCTGGGGGATCCAGTAATAATTCCACTCCATCCAGAGACTCCAATAGGTAAACCATTGCATTAGAACCTAATCATTCTATTAGTAAACAATGCATTGAGAAATTGTTGACAGGTTTCATTTGAGTTGAAAGTCAGAAATCTCTGTAAGGTTTAATTGATGGTCAAACTTGGTTAATTGGGTTTGAAGAAAAGGGTGGTTCGACATTGTTCACAATCCTCTAGTGACCTTGTAGATCTGTTAATAACCTTATAGATCTGTTAATAACCTTATAGATCTGTTAATAACCTTATAGATCTGTTAATAACCTTATAGATCTGTTAATAACCTTATAGATATGTTAATAAACTTATAGATCTGTTAATAACCTTATAGATCTGTTAATAACCTTATAGATCTGTTAATAACCTTATAGATCTGTTAATAACCTTATAGATCTGTTAATAACCTTATAGATATGTTACCGTATATACTCGCGTATAAGTCGCACTTTTTTTTACCGAAAATTTTGACAAAAAGTAGGGGTGCGACTTATACACCCAACACTGTTTTTGAAAAGTTTGAAAAACATCACTACTCTGTCATAAAGTTTCCAACATAACCCGTATAGTTGGTTGGAGTTGTGTAGAATTACTAGGATATGTGTAAGCATACAGTTTACATTTAGAAAACTTTCGTAAATATTACTATCTTATATAACTGAAATTGAAATCGACAAATATTTTAGGTTTTCAGACCCTCACCAACCCGCTTTTCTTTTGAACTTTTGGACCAATTTTGTATTTCCGAAATGTATCGTAAGTTTAAATGCGGCATTTTCGGTAGGCTTATTGAGCACAAATTACAGTATGGAAAGAATCTAAATGTATGAAAGCCTGTGTAGGCCTATAATATAGGTAGGCATAGAAGCTTAAGATGCGTTTTAGTTAGTAATTAAGGTCTAAGCAGTGTTGAGCATTCCGATAAAACCGCGCAATGTCTAGGCAATGTTTCTAAAACTATGATCGGCAGATGGACGCGTGAAATGTCAATAGTGTGTTTTATTTTTCATTAGTTGCATGTAAGAGTTGAAAGAAAACACATCTTATTATATGTTGGTCGCGCAGACGCACTTGAAATCATTACAAACAGTGTTAATGGTAAATAGGACACATGTATAGCGCGTCATAAATGCCGGCGCCTCCCAGTCTCCAGTCTAGGCGACATTGAGTCTAAACACGTACTTCAAAGACTTTTTTTGTGTGTAGTGTTACTATAGGGATAGAAACTTGAGTCTATAAGATAAGATAAACCCTTAGAGTATAGAATGAGAGTCTATAAGATAAGATAAACCCTTAGAGTATAGAATGAGAGTCTATAAGATAAGATAAACCCTTAGAGTATAGAATGAGAGTCTATAAGATAAGATAAACCCTTAGAGTATAGAATGAGAGTCTATAAGATAAGATAAACCCTTAGTGTATAGAATGAGAGTCTATAAGATAAGATAAACCCTTAGAGTATAGAATGAGAGTCTATAAGATAAGATAAACCCTTAGTGTATAGAATGAGAGTCTATAAGATAAGATAAACCCTTAGTGTATAGAATTAGAGTCTATAAGATAAGATAAACCCTGTGCAAGGCACTGTCCATGTGGTGGTAATAAGAATCATTAGAAACAAACATGGTGATAAGAAGTACTCATGGTTAGGTAAAGATGATTCCCACTTATTTACATTATATAGAAATAATGTTTGACTCATCTATTTTGAATTAAATTTTCAAGTTTTTATGAAAGAATAAAAGATATTGTAATTCACTGGTGATAAAGTGATGAACCAAAAGAGTAAAAAAACCTGTACATACCATTAAGTGTAGTTAATCATTAAAAGTAACAGGTATTGATGATTGCTTGATCAAAGAAATGGAATTTGCCTTACATTTATTTATCTTTACATTATACAAGACTGCAACAAAGTGGCGTAGCTAGGGATTTGGGGGCCCGGGGGGATTTTCAAATTTGGACCCCCCTCCCCCCACCCTAGCTACGCCACTGCTGCAACTATTTTAAAGGAAAGTTTCCAAATTAAAATAAATATTAAGAAACTTATACAAAAATAAATTTCATGTTAACAAGTTCACAGTAGTTTCCCAGATTTACAACAATGTGACTATCTGCTAGTCAACTACAAAGAATTATTTAACTCTAAACTAAGGGTGACACCTATATTTGGGTTTAACCTATATATATATACACGAGTATGTATGGTAATTAACTGATTTCTTTGTCAGCCACAAAATGTTCAAATATTCCAAGCAAAGTTTAGATTTCTTTTCAAAGTTTATGTTTTGTCATCATCCGTTTAAAAGGCCCTAAAGGGTTTTAATGACTTTAAAACAATCAAAGAATTAATTCTGTTTTGAATGAACAGTGAACAAGACTTCATGTTGGCTTTTATTGTGTGTCTGTGTGGTTTTATTATCTTTAAATTACTAAACAGAAAGCCAGTCCAAATAAAATTATCTTTAAATTACTAAACTGAAAGCCAGGCCAAATAAAATTGGGGATGCAACAAAAACATGTCAGAATGATTTTTTTATATATCCATAAGCCATTGTTTTTTTTTTTAATTTCTTGAGGGCTGAACTGTAATACAAACATATGAAAATATCTACATAACCTGCCATGTTTATCAACTGCTAGTACAACTGAAGTGGCTCATATTTTATTGTATATTTATTAATCAGGCTCAATGTCAATTATTATAGTTTACAAGATTAGGATAAATAAACTTTAAAGTATATGCTCTAACTGTAAGAAACTTTTTTTTATAAAACAAAAGAAACAAATAATAACTTTAAACAATATAAATAAACTGTACGACCAAATTTGGGATTCAACTTTGAACTTTCTCCCATAGGGTACCTTATGACCAGAAAGTAACAACTAGACCAAGAAGTAATTATGACAGTCCAAGTTTACCACAGCCGTCCTACTCTGGTCAGTCTGGTCCAAGAAATGGTTATGAAGGAGCTCAGTCCAAGTACAGTACTGGGACCACCTCACGAGCCAGGCTACAAAATACATACAACTCTTACAATGCTCAGGTAGAACTGATTCTTTTCTCTGACTGTAATGTATGGAAAGTGAATAGTTTCTTGCATACAATAACATAAACTATATCACTACTTGAGCTGTTGTTGAATCGCTAAGAATACTATATGAACTATTGAAAACAAAATTTAACTTATAATCTTTTTTGTGGGCATAACTTTATATATAAATATATTATATATATTATAAGATTAAAAAATGAAGGATTATTTGAGTTAAAAACTACCTTAAGTTGATTTTCAATGAGAATTTCCAGGTTTAAAAAAAAAGAACTTGGACATCTAAGAATTTTAGCTCAGAAAAAAAAATGTAATTATATTTTACTTTTTGTTTTAATTTTCAAAATAATAATAAAAATATCGCTCTTGCCTTTCAGTTACAAAGTGAACAGCCCTACCAGCAAAGTCCTCGATCTGTCAGCAGTGATTCCCCCAGCACTAGACAAAGTGCATTCAGGCAGCAGCGACAGCAGCCTAAATACTCTTCAAACTTAGTCACACAATTATAGACTTAGTTCAACAGCAATGGCATTCATATCTTCCATTTGTATTGAATTCCCTAAACTTGCCAAACTTTTTGTGATCTGATGGAATTCCTACTGCTGATGTTTTGTCTGATGGAATTCCTACTGCTGATGTTTTGTCTGATGGAATTCCTACTGCTGATGTTTTGTCTGATGGAATTCCTACTGCTGATGTTTTGTCTGATGGAATTCCTACTGCTGATGTTTTGTCTGATGGAATTCCTACTGCTGATGTTTTGTCTGATGGAATTCCTACTGCTGATGTTTTGTCTGATGGAATTCCTACTGCTGATGTTTTGTTTATATTTGTGCTTCCCAATGTACATGTGTACAGACAGTCTATTTTCTATCAACATTTGTTTCTCTGTACATAAAGTAAAGTATATTACTTCTCATCTATATCTACTTTACATAGTAAGATTTATTTTTATACTCAATTTTATGCTCATTACTATATTCTCAGTTATACATTGAATTTATTTGTCTGAGCATTCAATGGTGGGGTAGGGATAGCTGTTAAGTTAGTCATTGATATATGTTAGTGATGGGTGTAAGCTAGTGATGGATGTAAGCTAGTGATGGGTGTAAGGAAGTGATGGGTGTAAGCTAGTGATGGGTGTAAGCTAGTGATGGATGTAAGCTAGTGATGGGTGTAAGCTAGTGATGGGTGTAAGCTAGTGATGGATGTAAGCTAGTGATGGGTGTAAGCTAGTGATGGATGTAAGCTAGTGATGGATGTAAGCTAGTGATGGATGTAAGCTAGTGATGGGTGTAAGCTAGTGATGGATGTAAGCTAGTGATGGGTGTAAGCTAGTGATGGATGTAAGCTAGTGATGGATGTAAGCTAGTGATGGGTGTAAGGAAGTGATGGGTGTAAGGAAGTGATGGGTGTAAGCTAGTGATGGGTGTAAGCTAGTGATGGATGTAAGCTAGTGATGGGTGTAAGCTAGTGATGGGTGTAAGCTAGTGATGGGTGTAAGCTAGTGATGGGTGTAAGCTAGTGATGGGTGTAAGGAAGTGATGGGTGTAAGCTAGTGATGAGTGTAAGGAAGTGATGGGTGTAAGCTAGTGATAGGTGTAAGTTAGTCATTGATATATGTTAGTGATGGGTGTAAGCTAGTGATGGATGTAAGCTAGTGATGAGTGTAAGCTAGTGATGGGTGTAAGGAAGTGATGGGTGTAAGCTAGTGATGGGTGTAAGCTAGTGATGGATGTAAGCTAGTGATGGGTGTAAGCTAGTGATGGGTGTAAGCTAGTGATGGGTGTAAGCTAGTGATGGGTGTAAGGAAGTGATGGGTGTAAGCTAGTGATGGGTGTAAGCTAGTGATGGGTGTACTAGTGATGGGTGTAAGCTAGTGATGGATGTAAGGAAGTGATGGGTGTAAGCTAGTGATGGATGTAAGCTAGTGATGGGTGTAAGCTAGTGATGGATGTAAGCTAGTGATGGATGTAAGCTAGTGATGAGTGTAAGCTAGTGATGGGTGTAAGGAAGTGATGGGTGTAAGGAAGTGATGGGTGTAAGCTAGTGATGGGTGTAAGCTAGTGATGGATGTAAGCTAGTGATGGGTGTAAGCTAGTGATGGGTGTAAGCTAGTGATGGGTGTAAGCTAGTGATGGGTGTAAGGAAGTGATGGGTGTAAGCTAGTGATGAGTGTAAGGAAGTGATGGGTGTAAGCTAGTGATAGGTGTAAGTTAGTCATTGATATATGTTAGTGATGGGTGTAAGCTAGTGATGGATGTAAGCTAGTGATGAGTGTAAGCTAGTGATGGGTGTAAGGAAGTGATGGGTGTAAGCTAGTGATGGGTGTAAGCTAGTGATGGATGTAAGCTAGTGATGGGTGTAAGCTAGTGATGGGTGTAAGCTAGTGATGGGTGTAAGCTAGTGATGGGTGTAAGCTAGTGATGGGTGTAAGCTAGTGATGGGTGTACTAGTGATGGGTGTAAGCTAGTGATGGATGTAAGGAAGTGATGGGTGTAAGCTAGTGATGTGTGTAAGCTAGTGATGGGTGTAAGTTAGTGATGGGTGTAAGCTAGTGACGGGTGTAAGCTAGTGATGGGTGTAAGCTAGTGACTGGTGTAAGCTAGTGATGGGTGTAAGCTAGTGATGGGTGTAAGCCAGTGATGGGTGAGGTATGTATGTCAGTGTTGGATGTAGGTCAGTGATGGATGTAGGTCAGTGGTGGATGTAGGTCAGTCATGGATGTAGTTTAGTGATGGGTGTACATCAGTGGTGGATGTAGGTCAGTCATGGATGTAGGTCAGTGATGGATGTAGGTCAGTCATGGATGTAATTTTTTTCATGACTTCTATTTATACTTTAAAAATTCAATTTTTTATTCTCATAATAAAATTTTTAAAACTTCAGCTGTTTATATATTTGTCTGTACAAATGTCAGGAAATAGTGAAGTTCAATGTGAAAAAAGAAAACAAATATTGAAGAATTAAACAATTTATTTCTTGAACAAGTCAATGGAAAAATAGTATTAGACTAGTAGCCAATTACACAAGACAAAATCAAATGACTTTGCTTAGAAATGATGACTAAATCAAATTGTATATAAATTCATCAGTCTCTAAGTAGTTGAAAACATTTCTTTCTTTGTTTACCAGTAAATTGTTTATTGTACATAAATCTATGTCAAATGTTGACACAATATCCAGTAAAAACTTTGTGTCTGCTTGTGGACATTCTTCAAATTGTCTCTCAGAATGGAAAAAACTACTAAGAGTTGACCTATTTTGTTATTTAATGAATAATTTATTGAAGGAGTTATATATTGAATGTGTTGAATGGAATATACACTTTTTTCTTCTTGTAAACTTTTTATATCAAGGTTTACCCCATTTCTTGATTAATAAAATAAAAATCCAAATATTTGTATAAACAGTTTTTAATCCAAAGTTTAATGTTCAAATTGTGATCCATTTTGAGTTATATATATGATTAGAAAGGTCTTTAATCATGTAGAATTGTTACCAAACTTAAATATCTAATTTTGTTATGGAAAGATTTAAAAAAAAAAATATGCTTTTATAAATTTAATTATTGTATAATATTTCCAAGTGGAATACAACTAAACAACACTAACACAGTAATTATAATCCAGAAATGGAGAATAGAGCTCATTGGATCAAAATAAGAAACTTTCACCCCATTTTAAAAAAAAACCATTTATTTACTGAGTTAAATACCCATTTTGTAAGAATGGGCCACAATTCAAAGAAGTGAAATGACTTTACATCAAATGAGATCAAATGATTTAAGAAACATTCACTTACTTAACAAGCAATTCTGAGAATATTTTATGAATTTATGTTCATTATTTACACTTAATTCAAACTTTTACTACTTACATTTTGTACTTAAACCATGTACATACAGAAAACAAACTTGTTTATCTTCCAATAATGAAACTATTTACACTTGTATGTTTTATACTATAGAAAGTTGTTTTTATATTTCCCATTCAATGTAATATTTCCCTTTATACAAAGTTGAAAGTTCAGCATTTAATGTGACCTCTCACTATGTTGTAGCCCAAATAAATCTATGCACTATTGTAGATAGTTAGTGTTTGATCAATCCATCATATCTATTTATCTCTATTTAGTGTTTGATCATATCTATTTATCTCTATTGTTTATTCCAGCTTACTGCAATATGTGACAAGTTTTGTGACTAATAGAACAAAGTGTCACAAGTCCAGCCATAAGATATTTATCCAATAAAAGGTTTTACTACAACCATAGTTTAACTTTATAATCATGTCAATAAATCTTTTTGTAATAAAGCCTCAAAGCGTTTTAGTCTTCATTATCACTTATTTGTTCTTGGTTTGTTTTTTTAATTTTATAGTTTTCTATGATCCACATTTTATAGTTGTCAAGAGAGGGTGTTACTTAAAAAGCCAAATATTGATTTAATCTTAGGTGTATTATTGGGCATGGTACTATAGACACATGTTTGTTCCATTATTTACATTTGATAACCTATTTCTGATTGCTTGCTAACCAATATTCCTGGTGTTGATGTAATGAAAAAATAACTATAGAAAAAAAAGCTTTTAATGTCCCTTTTTCCTAAGCACAATGACTTGTTTTTATGAAAACACTATTTTGTAGATTAGATTTGTTTCTGTTTTTTTAGATCAATTAAGTTGTATCTTATAGAAACATGGCTAAGATATTTATTCTGTAGTTGTATCTTATAGAAACATGGCTAAGATATTTATTCTGTAGTTGTATCTTATAGAAACATGGCTAAGATATTTATTCTGTAGTTGTATCTTATAGAAACATGGCTAAGATATTTATTCTGTAGTTGTATCTTATAGAAACATGGCTAAGATATTTATTCTGTAGTTGTATCTTATAGAAACATGGCTAAGATATTTATTCTGTAGTTGTATCTTATAGAAACATGGACGAGATATTTATTCTGTAGTTGTATCTTATAGAAACATGGCTAAGATATTTATTCTGTAGTTGTATCTTATAGAAACATGGCTAAGATATTTATTCTGTAGTTGTATCTTATAGAAACATGGCTAAGATATTTATTCTGTAGTTGTATCTTATTGAAACATGGCTAAGATATTTATTCTGTAGTTGTATCTTATAGAAACATGGCTAAGATATTTATTCTGTAGTTGTATCTTATAGAAACATGGCTAAGATATTTATTCTGTAGTTGTATCTTATAGAAACATGGCTAAGATATTTATTCTGTAGTTGTATCTTATAGAAACATGGCTAAGATATTTATTCTGTAGTTGTATATTATAGAAACATGGACCAGATATTTATTCTGTAGTTGTATCTTATAGAAACATGGACCAGATATTTATGGTGTAGATTTGGCAAAGGTATAACATAAACAATGTACATATATATTTAGAGAATAATTCAAATTTTAATTCACAAAATTTTCTAAAACAATCAAAGTAGAAATTGTTTCTAAGTGAAGAAATAAAATGATATAATAAATAAAACTATCAGAGCAAAGAGCAGAATGATTTCATTTACTAAAGGCACATTTCCACAAACTGCATTCACCAATCAACAAATTGTGCACTTACATGTACACACAAAAATTATGGAGAATCTGAACAATGATAACTTCAATTAGTAACCATTTATACATTGAATAATTCCCTCTTGATCCATCCATTAAGTAATTCCATCAAGTAATGCCATGATGTGATGAAAGAATAGGTAAAAAAGAAACATTCCCTAGTGGGATTAGATGAATGTAATTTACTGTTCATTTATTTCCATCTGATCACTTTATTCAAATATACAACTGATTACTTTATTCATACACACATAAAAATGAACACAGGAATAAGTTACATTCCCAAATTCACCCAGAGACCAAGTTCCAAAATCATCCAATCATTTCTCTTTCTATGATCATATGATAAGAAATGTATCCAATCCCATTTCCTGTTTTGTTCAAGTCGGATCTGGACTTCGTCCATGTTCAATTGAGTAAAATATTGATGAAAACTTTTTGATGACCAGAGCAGCAACAATATAAAGAAAATATTTCAGAAAATATTGAGAACTGTAGAGGCCAATTGTATCAGCACAGTTCACCAGTTGGCCTCCACCATCTACAGCTGAAATAAAAATTAAAAGTAAATTATATTTAAACTATAAGTTATAATAGTAAATATGTAGACACAAAGCAGTTAGTTAGTTTATTGTCACAACTTACACATATGTTGTGCTGAGTTAGTTTATTGTCACAACTTACACATATGTTGTGCTGATTCTCAAAACATAATTCTCTGAATCTAATCATAAAAAAAGCCAAACTAACATTAAACAAGTCTATTTTAATTCATATCTTACCAGAGAAAACTGAATTCTCCTCAACAAAAGAACCACTGATGTTTGTATCTGGGATAGAAAAATGTCATTACTTCTTGTTTTATTTTCTTTGTTTTTGTTGTTGTTGAGGTAAAGAAAACGTATTGCTCTATTGAGTGAATCTGATGCTAATCTATTGAAGTATAAACAATTTACGTTTACTTCTTAAATAAAGGTTGAGCTTTTTGTATGTGTGTTGTCGATCTACTTCAAGTACTGTGTAGGTCTACAATTGGCGATAGTGTGTGGCATTGCCAGATGAAACTATAGTGTTGTTCTTTGGATCTCAATAACTTAGAACGTATTTCTTTAGATATAAGAAATATATTGCGTGCACTGCATGCGGTAAATGCAATGCATAGTTTGTGAGTCACGTGTCATTATGCCAAAGACTTTGAAACAGATGACATAAGGGCACACAGTATGAGACATATTGTGACATTATTGCTTTATAGTGCGATCAAAATAACATTAGTAAATAAGGTGTTGGTTGGCATATGACATCATGTACGTGCTTAGAATGAGTTGGTATCAGTGTATTTGGTGTAAAACATAAATTATGACATTATAATAAATAACAGCAACTTGTGTTTAAGGACAGTCTGGATTTATCTATTGTACAATAATCCACCACTAGACCTATACATTAATGGTATAATATTTACTGTCGTGTAGCCTAATAAAATACTTTATTTAAAGTAAACTAAACTTAAACTTACTTGGAAGCACGTAAACTTTATAAACCCAAATATCCTTGGATCTCCACCGACATATATATTCTCCAGAATCAGTTAAATGTGATTTATCAATCAATACTTCACTGGCTGCCACTAGCTCTGTTTCCAGTTGATATCTGAAGAACAACACTATAAGTTATTGTGATCTAACAAACAACACTATAAGTTATTGATATCTAAAGAACAACACTATAAGTTATTGATTTCTAAAGAACAACACTATAAGTTATTGATATCTAAAGAACAACACTATAAGTTATTGATATCTAAAGAACAACACTATAAGTTATTGCGATCTAAAGAACAACACTATAAGTTATTGATATCTGAAGAACAACACTATAAGTTATTGGTATCTGAAGAACAACACTATAAGTTATTGGTATCTGAAGAACAACACTATAAGTTATTGGTATCTAAAGAACAACACTATAAGTTATTGATATCTAAAGAACAACACTATAAATTATTGATATCTAAAGAACAACACTATAAGTTATTGATATCTAAAGAACAACACTATAAGTTATTGCGATCTAAAGAACAACACTATAAGTTATTGATATCTAAAGAACAACACTATAAGTTATTGCGATCTAAAGAACAACACTATAAGTTATTGCGATCTAAAGAACAACACTATAAGTTATTGATATCTAAAGAACAACACTATAAGTTATTGATATTTAAAGAACAACACTATAAAGTATTGATATATAAAAAACAACACTATAAGTTATTGATATCTGAAGAACAACACTAAAAGTTATTGCGACGTAAAGAACAACACTATAAGTTATTGCGATCTAAAGAACAACACTATAAGTTATTGATATCTAAAGAACAACACTATAAGTTATTGATATCTAAAGAACAACACTATAAGTTATTGCGATCTAAAGAACAACACTATAAGTTATTGATATCTAAAAAACAACACCATAAGTTATTGATATCTGAAGAACAACACTATAAATTATTGAGATCTAAAGAACAACACAAGTTATTGATATCTGAAGAACAACACTATAAGTTATTGATATCTGAAGAACAACACTATAAGTTATTGAGATCTAAAGAACAACACTATAAGTTATTGATATCTGAAGAACAACACTATAAGTTATTGATAATTACAGAACAACACTATAAGTTATTGATATCTAAAGAACTACACTATAAGTTATTGATATCTAAAAAACAACACTATAAGTTATTGATATCTAAAGAACAACACTATAAGTTATTGATATCTGAAAAACAACACTATAAGTTATTGATATCTGAAGAACAACACTATAAGTTATTGATATCTAAAGAACAACACTATAAGTTATTGCGATCTAAAGAACAACACTATAAGTTATTGCGATCTAAAGAACAACACTATAAGTTTTTGATATCTAAAAAACAACACCATAAGTTATTGATATCTGAAGAACAACACAATAAGTTATTGATATCTGAAGAACAACACTATAAGTTATTGATATCTGAAAAACAACACTATAAGTTATTGATATCTGAAGAACAACACTATAAGTTGTTTATATCTGAAGAACAACACTATAAGTTATTGATCATTAAAGAACAACACTATAAGTTATTGATATCTGAAGAACAACACTATAAGTTATTGCGATCTAAAGAACTACACTATAAGTTATTGATATCTAAAAAACAACACCATAAGTTATTGATATCTGAAGAACAACACTATAAGTTATTGATATCTAAAAAACAACAACATAAGTTATTGATATCTGAAGAACAACACTATAAGTTATTGCGATCTAAAGAACAACGCTATAAGTTATTGCGATCTAAAGAACAACACTATAAGTTATTGATATCTGAAGAACAACACTATAAGTTATTGAAAATTAAAGAACAACACTATAAGTTATTGATATCTGAAGAACAACACTATAAGTTATTGATATCTGAAGAACAACTCTATAAGTTATTGATATCTGAAGAACAACACTATAAGTTATTGATATCTGAAGAACAACATTATAAGTTATTGATAATTAAAGAACAACACCATAAGTTTTTGATATCTGAAGAACAACACTATAAGTTATTGATATCTGAAGAACAACACTATAAGTTATTGATATCTGAAGAACAACACTATAAGTTATTGATATCTGAAGAACAACACTATAAGTTATTGATATCTGAAGAACAACACAATAAGTTATTGCTATCTAAAGAACAACACTATAAGTTATTGATAATTAAAGAACAACACTATAAGTTATTGATATCTGAAGAACAACACTATAAGTTATTGATATCTGAAGAACAACCCTATAAGTTATTAATAATTAAAGAACAACACTATAAGTTATTGATATCAAAAGAACAACAGTATAAGTTATTGATATCAAAAGAACAACACTATAAGTTATTGATATATGAAGAACAACACTATAAGTTATTGCGATCTAAAGAACTACACTATAAGTTATTGATATCTAAACAACAACACCATAAGTTATTGATATCTAAAAAACAACACTATAAGTTATTGATATCTAAAAAACAACACTATAAGTTATTGATATCTGAAGAACAACACTATAAGTTATTGCGATCTAAAGAACAACACTATAAGTTATTGATATCTGAAGAACAACACTATAAGTTATTGATATCAAAAGAACAACACTATAAGTTATTGATATCTGAAGAACAACACTGTAAGTTATTGATATCTGAAGAACAACACTATATGTTATTGATATCTGAAGAACAACACTATAAGTTATTGATATCTGAAGAACAACACTATAAGTTATTGATATCTGAAGAACAACTCTATAAGTTATTGATATCTGAAGAACAACCCTATAAGTTATTGATAATTAAAGAACAACACTATAAGTTATTGCGATCTAAAGAACAACACTATAAGTTATTGATATCAAAAGAACCACACTATAAGTTATTGATATCTGAAGAACAACACTATAAGTTATTGATATCTGAAGAACAACACTATAAGTTATTGATATATGAAGAACAACACTATAAGTTATTGATATCTAAAAAACAACACTATATAAGTTATTGATACATGAAGAACAACACTATAAGTTATTGATATCATCTAAATTACACATAAACCATAGTTTTTCTCTTCTTTATCATAAGATATAGTAGTAATAACTTTAAATAACTATTGTTAAAAAACAAACTGAATTGCAGACTATAGCCACAGACTGTCTTATAATGTCTACTAATGTTTTTTTTTTAAAAAGAATTGTATATAATATTTCAATATTCAATAAAACTGACATCACTTCAAATAATAGTTTAAAATAATTGAATAGTTAAATAATACTGTGAAAGTAATTCAACAACAAATGATAGCGAAGTATAACTTAATTATTAAAGTTGATCAATCAACCCATGTGCCAACGGTCGTGAGGCTGCGTGCGTATATTTTTTTTTTATGAGGACCAACCAACTAAGCTTTGCACAAGCCTCGCCTCCCCCCCTCCCCTAAAAACAACTTGCTACGCCAATACAATAGACCTTTGGTTGACTGAATGCAATGTATAAAATAGCTTCATTTCACCATCATGTTGACTACAGTACCGTAGTTCTAAGAGTTAAATGTTTTAAATCGACAGATATTTCAATATTTTACTCTATAATTAATGAGACAATCTGATCGATTTAGCACCGAACCTCTTGTAAATATAAAACAGGTTTCATCTACTTAAGACTGCAGACTAAGATTGATGGCAGCTACTACATGGGACAAGGATTCATATAAAAACTTGTAAATAAAATAATTTTGCATCCTCCTATATAGTCTATACATTATGTTGGTGCCTCTCTATTGTAATCGAAAAAGTTAGCACCTCATCACCTAGTTGCAGTAAGGTTAGTGTATACTGGCCTCTGGAAGCTAGTTTTAAACATTTCGGCCAGATTTCCCCAGAGAGACAACTAATATATTATAAAACTTAAATCTGTTTTGAACCATATGGTTTTAGCTATTTAAATAAAATAACGATTTTCTGTCACCACCTTGGAGCCTCAGCGTCTTAAAATATTACATCTAGTTGTCGTCAAAATCTAGTTGTCTTCTAAATCTGGTTGTTTTTTAAGGAAGCGTTTTTTTTAAATGTCGTTTCACTGATCTTAAAGAAGAATGAACATAGTTTATTCTCTCGCCTCTGTTTACATAACTAAGCAGGTTTCTGTTCAATTTTTTTTAACAATATCCATTTATCTAAGCCTATACATTAATCTCTACTTATATATCAATCTGGATTTATCTATCTACCGATACAACAACCCATTCCTACCACATCTATCTATCTATCTATCTATCTATCTATCTATCTATCTACCTACTTACCCTATACCTTTCTATTTATCTATCTATCTATCTACCTACCTACCTACCTACCTATTTATCTATCTATCTATCTATCTACCTACCTACCTACCTATTTATCTATCTATCTATCTATCTACCTACCTACCTAACTATCTATCTATCTATCTATATACCTACCTACCTACCTACCTACATACATACCTATCTATCTATCTATCTATCTATCTATCTATCTAGGCCTATCTATCTATCTATCTATCTATCTATCTATCTATCTGTCTTTCTGTCTATATCTATTTATCTATTTATCTATCTATCTATCTATCTATCTATCTATCTATCTATCTATCTATCTAGGCCTATCTATTTATATATCTGTCTTTCTGTCTATATCTATCTATCTATCTGTATATGTAGATATGTGAGTGTATGTATATAAACAAAGAGAAAGAGATGGGCACACTTTTAAATTTCTGATCTCATCTTCTTAACAAAGTCCAGAAGAAAGCACGCCTATATCTTGCAGAATATATAAATGTCAGGTTTAATTTATCTATAGGCCTAAAGAAACTAGTTTTTTTCTATTGTTTGTAAAATGTATTTAAATATTCTTTACTCAAACTATTTATAACTTTTCTGAGCAAGAAATTATTTATTGAAAAAATAGTCTCACTAGACATGCAATAAAAATAGTCTCACTAGACATGCAATAAAAATAGTCTCACTAGACATGCAATAAAAATAGTCTCACTAGACATGCAATAAAATAGTCTCACTAGACATGCAATAAAATAGTCTCACTAGACATGCAATAAAAATAGTCTCACTAGACATGCAATAAAATAGTCTCACTAGACATGCAATAAAATAGTCTCACTAGACATGCAATAAAATAGTCTCACTAGACATGCAATAAAATAGTCTCACTAGACATGCAATAAAATAGTCTCACTAGACATGCAATAAAATAGTCTCACTAGACATGCAATAAAATAGTCTCACTAGACATGCAATAAAATAGTCTCACTAGACATGCAATAAAATAGTCTCACTAGACATGCAATAAAATAGTCTCACTAGACATGCAATAAAATAGTCTCACTAGACATGCAATAAAATAGTCTCACTAGACATGCAATAAAATAGTCTCACTAGACATGCAATAAAATAGTCTCACTAGACATGCAATAAAAATAGTCTCACTAGACATGCAATAAAATAGTCTCACTAGACATGCAATAAAATAGTCTCACTAGACATGCAATAAAATAGTCTCACTAGACATGCAATAAAATAGTCTCACTAGACATGCAATAAAATAGTCTCACTAGACATGCAATAAAATAGTCTCACTAGACATGCAATAAAATAGTCTCACTAGACATGCAATAAAATAGTCTCACTAGACATGCAATAAAATAGTCTCACTAGACATGCAATAAAATAGTCTCACTAGACATGCAATAAAATAGTCTCACTAGACATGCAATAAAATAGTCTCACTAGACATGCAATAAAATAGTCTCACTAGACATGCAATAAAATAGTCTCACTAGACATGCAATAAAATAGTCTCACTAGACATGCAATAAAATAGTCTCACTAGACATGCAATAAAAATAGTCTCACTAGACATGCAATAAAATAGTCTCACTAGACATGCAATAAAATAGTCTCACTAGACATGCAATAAAATAGTCTCACTAGACATGCAATAAAATAGTCTCACTAGACATGCAATAAAATAGTCTCACTAGACATGCAATAAAATAGTCTCACTAGACATGCAATAAAATAGTCTCACTAGACATGCAATAAAAATAGTCTCACTAGACATGCAATAAAATAGTCTCACTAGACATGCAATAAAATAGTCTCACTAGACATGCAATAAAATAGTCTCACTAGACATGCAATAAAATAGTCTCACTAGACATGCAATAAAATAGTCTCACTAGACATGCAATAAAATAGTCTCACTAGACATGCAATAAAATAGTCTCACTAGACATGCAATAAAAATGCATAGATTACCTCTGATTATAAGTGCACTTACTTAATTATTATACTTACACACTTGTAAAGACACACGCATATACAAACACCAGTCATACACACGCTTATACTTAGACACTTAAACGTGTTCCTACACATGTAAACACCAGCCACACGCATACGTGTTCATACACATATATCGAGGATAAGTGCTGAAGTCATTCTTACAACAATTAAACTATTACACACAATTCTAATCTTGTGTTTCATTCCGATGGTGTCACTAGATCAATAAATACTTTTTGAGATAGAATAATGTTGTAACGAAATAAGTTTTGTTTTATTAAGGAAATTAATTCTTGTTGAAAATAATTTCAAAAGATAAAAATGTAGGTAGAAATCTAATTTTAAGGCTGTAGGTAGAAATCAAATTTTAAGGCTGTAGGTAGAAATCTAATTTTAAGGCTGTAGGTAGAAATCTAATTTTAAGGCTGTAGGCTACTTTATTAAAATGATAATTTTTTTTTTTTTTGTGTTTCGGAAAAAGTTATAATTTATTATTCAGGTGGTTTTATACATCTGAGAATTCTAAGACATTAAAAGATTTATCTATCCGGGTATACTGATAATTACTATTAGTCATATGTTAAATGGGTTAGCTGCTATTACTGGGGGCGGTATTCATCCCCTTGCTTTCAAAAGGGAGAAAATTCTAGTGGAATTTATATTTAACTTTTAAATTTGTTTGAAAATTTTTTTGTGACTTTTATAAATTGGAGTGAGTTATCTTGTGGTGTTTCCAATTTAAAAAAAATAGAATTTTGTTCCCATTGGATGATTAGAAATATTGTCCGGTTATTTGTTTAGATAAATAAATAGGCCTATGTTATATATAGTTGATAGAGAAAGTAAAATAGACTTTACAATTGTACTAGGATTTAAAAATAGCTTACAGGATAAACATTGACAGAAGCGGTAACATGATGTCTTTTTTTAAATTATAAAAAGCCATGCCTATAATGGCAATTGAGTGTCTAAGGGACTGAATACCATACTGAACAAGATATTCTTAGAGATGTAATTTTGTTTCCAAAACAAATATTGACTTACAGTGATCCAAAGTAGGCTACGTCTGCAGAAATTTCTCCCTCCTGACCCACTCCCCTAAATTGACCATACTCCCGAGCCTACGAGTGTAAAAACGGTCCTGTCTATTTAGGCCCTAACAATTTGTTCCGTGACGGTGACGAATGAAGCAAATACCTGGTGAGTAGAACCCGATGATTCGAGTGAATGATTTCTCCATCTTTCAACCAATCCAACTTGGACTGTGACGTACTATGATTTCCTAATGTAGCATTGCAAAGTAAACGGATGGGAGATCCAACAATAATATATTCTTCTTTATCTGCAGGTCTTCGTCTTTCTTCTAAGAGAATAAAATATGGCAGTGTTATTGTAATCTATCTATCTATATGTCTATCTATCTATCTATCAATCTATCTGTATATCTATCAATAAATTCTAATTGTCTGAATTGTCTGTTTGATTAAATGAACAAATAAATTAAAATAACTTGTAAAACAACAACAAACGGGAATGCCCAATTCGGACCATTTACATCTGTCTACACAAAATGTTTTTTTTCCTAGAAACTAAACACTGTAGTATATCGTCCATTGAACTTTTTCAAAAACACACGAAAAGCAGGGAACGCAATAATTGTGAGGTCAAGGCTGACTGATCAACACTTGTCTCTGATCGAATTAAGAACTGTTCAGACATTTCAGCCACAATTCTCATTTAAAAGACTTGACAGTATTAGGACAACAATCTAAAAATGTTTAAAGCCGTAAATAAATTTTAATGTTCCTTTTAAATAAATGAAGGAAATTTACGTGTAAAAGCTCGTTTCTTCTATTGCTTAACTACTTTTTTATATTTATAAATGTTCCTAAGACACGTGTATGCTATCTATATGTTTTGAAGTTTAAAGTAATCGCGATTATTTCGCAATCTATTTTATTCAATTTCTTTATTTAGTTAACCTTGTGTATGACCTTCAAGACAATACAATAAGTGTGACCCATGTTATGGCCCTCGGGGCATCCTCAGTTTGACATGACTGTTAAAATATTCTTTAATTGTGTTTATCTTATAAGTTTACAGACGTTCCTTCTAGATAGAAGATTATTACGTCCACTAGGCCCAAAACTCCTGCAGGGCGACAGGGATCCACCGGTGGCAGGGCTAGAACCCGCGACCTGTCAGTTGGTTTTTGGTTGACAGTCCGGTGATCTAACCGCTGGACCAGCCGGCTACATCCCAGCAATGATAAAACAAGGCACCAATCCAAGAATTTAATATTTTGTTGTTTTCCTTACCTCCAGTATAGAGTTTGGAAGCTATAGATGGATGTAATGTAACTTGTTTATGAACTCTTTGTTTGGGTTTAGTTGTGACTGGATCTGTGAATAAAATAATTCTAGATATGAATGAATTCACAAACTCTATTTGGATTTATAAATATTTATTCATAGCGTTTCATGAACATAATATTCTGAGTTAATATATTTCCTTTGTATATTCAATATGTTTCTTAAAGTTTTTTTTGTTACTCTTTAATGGGCCGTATTGCTGATGAGAGTTAACACCCTTGCCCCTTTTACAAGTCAATCTTTTATGACTGACTTGTAATTTACAAGTCAGTCATAAAAGATTGACTTGTAAAAGGGGCAAGGGTGTTAACTCTCAGCAGCAATACGGCCCATTGTGTCATGTTTTGTCATTATTTCCATAAAATTCTGTCATGCTTTGACATGGTGTCTTATGTCAGCGTCAATTAAATATGTTCCTCTTTGTGTCAATTATATATGTGTTCTGTTAAACACTAACTGTTAAGAAAATTATTATAAATACTTTATCGGATTGAAAAATGAAATCATGCCTAAACAAACCAGGAAAATAATCAGTAACTTAACATAATTTAAAACACAAATAAAATTGCAAGACTAGACTCAGATGAGCGTAGGAAGCAAAAATCTTCTTTATAGAATGAGCGTCTTTAATATATAAGATAGGATGCCAATATTATAATATTGTTGTATGTTTACATTATTTTAAAGCCATAGTAGACTAGTGGACTAGAAACACGTTTTTTTTTACGTAGTCAATGGCATCAATATTTTTATAAGATTAAATCTAGATTTTAAAAACAACTTTTTTTACGTTACACTGAAAGTAGGGTGGAGGTTGGTGGTAGGGAACAGTTGGCGTTAAAATAAACAAACAAAATGTTCGATAAATAAACAGGAATATAAACAGTGACATTTTAATTGTAGCGTAACGGTAATGTAATGGTAGTGTCATTGGCTCCATAGTCTCGAAAGACGATTAGATTTGCGCTCCTGTGATTTGGCCAGCCCTGCAAAACTGAATATGTCTGTGGAGACCTATCCTTGAGAGACAGGCTCTGTCGCATCTCTGGCACTTGAAAGATGGACCGTTGGAGATTGTTAGGAGCAGCCTACTTTTCTTCGCTGCTCGTTTAGCCTCCGCCATAAGGCGAAGTTTGCCCTCTGCCGTATTTATACCGGTGTGTAAGGTGCCTCTCCAACTATTTCTGTGCTGAGCAAGGTTCTTCCAGTTTCCGACCTCTACATCTATAGCCTTTAGGTCACGTTTGCAGACGTCCTTGAACCTGAGTTGGGGGCGGCCAGTAACTCTCTTGCCTTCAGCGAGCTCAGCATAATATAGCAGGTCTTTTGGGATTGGTAGTGTAATGGTATTGTAATAGGAATATTATGGTATAGTCTTGGTAGTGTAATGGTAAAACAGGGCTAATGTTACAGTAAAACAAAGGTAGTGTAATGATAGGAAATATATTTTTATGGCTTCGAAAATTATTATGTTTTTAAATGTCTAATGCAACATTTTTTTTTCTCTCAACATATGATTGAACATTTGTTGAAACTAATTTGTTATTGGACGATAGAAGTTTATAGATAGGCCTACTGACAGCACGAGACAACAATATTAAAACTCATTGATTTGTAGAAATATAAGTCCTAAGTGAAGTTGTCTATTGAAAATGCATCGTCATTTTGTCAATGAAATTATTTAGTGAGCTGGCTTGTTTCCCTTTGTAGTTCAAGAAATATTGACATCTTTAAATAGGATTCTTTGTACACCAACACAGCAACTTATTAATACATTATAAAGCGAATAGTTTCATGTTACAATACTTTATAAGATGAAAATTGAAACAAAATCAATAAAAAAATAATTTAAAATCATCAACCCTTGACATAGTTTAGCTTTAAAAGTATTGTAAAATCTAAACTAAATACATGTAGCTCATTAATATTAAAAGTACTGTAAAATCTAAAATAAATAGCTCATAAATATTAAAATTTCTGTAAAATCTAAAATAAATAGCTCATAAATGTTAAAAGTACTGTAAAATCTAAACTAAACAGCTCATAAATATTAAAAGTGCTGTAGAATCTAAACTAAATAGAACAGATACTTTACAAAATAGTAACACTTAAAATGAATAGCTCGAAACATCCGAAATTAAAAGTTTCATTTTGACAGATTTCTACTGAAAAATATCATAACTTGGAATAATTTGCAAGTAGTAACTGGTCTTTGCAGCTAATTTTGTAATCATAAGTCTAGAATTTACGTCACGGTCATAATTGGACGACGAGTTTGTGCATCTCAATTCTCAATCTGATGTCACAGTTAAGCGTACCTATTGATCTAACGCCCATGTGGTATTTATCTATAGACTTTGATTCCTCAATATAAGATCACTTGCTTGTCACATGTCCTTTGAAATTTAAGCTTTAGTTGTTTTATTGTAAACATAGTAATTAAAAAAAATAGTCTCGTGCCGATGACAAACAATTAGGTCTACCCTTTTAACAAAGAAACACCATTAAAGCGGTTTTAAAAGATTACTTTTAAAAGAAACTTGTATAGTAAAAAATGTAGTAAATGCCAAATGTCATCTCACCAATTACTTTCAGTTCAACATGCCAAGTGATTTTTTCCGTTGATGTCAACTGACATTCATACATGCCGGCATCTTCATAACGGACATTCCGAATGATAAGATCCCAGGATGAGATGTCATTATCTTTCAGACTATACTCGACCAAAATCCGATGATCTTTGCTCCACACCAACTTGCCAATGGTTAAAACCTCATCGTCTTTGATCCTTCTCCATACAACCTATACAGCAAGATCATAAAGACAACTATAATGTCATAGATAATTAAGTAGTTTAGTTTAATGTCATACATTACACTACAATGCCTATGTATAGCAAAGTCGATAGTGAGCTTGACTCAAAAGCTCAACATCATGGGTTGAACTCACGGTGCAGACAATCCGAAAAAACAAATCCACCGCTGACTTGGAGATGAAATGGGCGCCGCCAAATCTACCAAGCCCCCTAGTGGACACGCAGTAATTATTTGAAAAGTATACCTCTGTTCTATTCCATTGCTAAAAAAAATTCACATTAAAACACACTTTATCCCCTATTAAACAACTTATAAATAATAAGCTACTCTTTTAATAAACAATTCCGTGGATACGCCATTAATAAACATATTAGAACAAAGAAAGGAATTAGATAAACGTATTTGTCACTGTGCTAGGAAACTATGTTATAAAGCCTGAGGCCATTATACGTATTTATAATATTACATACAATTGCGTTAAATTGCGCTAATGATCTCTAGATAAATATAAACTATAAAAACATTGTACTTGTTCACGTTATCACGATAAATTTCCTGTCCTATTATAACTATATTTTGTTGCTAATTGAATTTTTGTTCTATGTTCTAATGACAGGCAGGAAGGCTCTGTGTTGTGATGTGTTCATGATATTGGCGGAGAAACAATGCGAGCTGATGCATTGTCTCGTGCAGCCAACGGGAAATGTCAATCAAATAACTGGAGCACTCTAGAGACAGCATCCAAGTCAGATCCCAACAATGGATCAAAAGCTAGACTGGAGATGGGGGGGGGGGGGGGCTATCAATTCATTTATTTAAATGGCGTATCTATTTGTATAGCATGACAATGTTGTTGTTTTGCACCACTTTATGACTTGTGGGTGTATTAGGTATACTTGACCACAACAGTCTTAAGTAGGTCATGACGACTCAGACAGAAATAAAAAATAGTTTTAAGGGTGCAAGTACGTAGGCATGGGATTTCAGTGAAGAGGTGGGGATGTGAGGAAAAGCGAGGGGGAGGTTAGTTCTAATTCATACATCGTTCTCAATACAAGGTAATCATTCCGGAGTCCAGGAAAGGCAGTAACTGACATTTTTTCAATAGAACTAGACATTATGTCTAAAGTACACTAGACACTTTCTCAAAAAAACTAGACGTTATGTCAAAAGATCAATACCCTAATTCACTATAACAAAAATCCTATATACTAAGGGTAAATCATCAAACACTTTATCAAAAGGACATACAAGGACAATAGAACGAGACATTATGATAATTGAAACTAGACACTATGTAAACAAAACTAGACATTCTGTTAAAAGAACTAGACATTTTGTCAAAAGAAACAATGACTAAACCAAGACACTTTTATCAGTAAAACTTGATCTAAACGTGTTTAAATAAAACTAAACCTGTGTTTAATAAAAGTAGACACTATGTCAACAGCACTAGATACTATGTCAAGAAAACTAGACTTTATTCAATATTATTTGGCACTAAGTCAATAGAACTAGACACTAATCGATAAAACTAGACACTATCAATAGCACTAGGAAATAGAACTGAATAATATAAATTATATAACACATTGATTATGATGGCATGATTAGCGTTAATGTGTGTAATTCGGTAAAATAATAAAAATAACTATCCACATAATTCTAATCTATAAATACGTAATGTTTAAACTAAAGTAGTTTGTAGATGATTTAATGGCGTGTGCTACATCTATGTATTTAAAACATCACATCCGTGGACACTAGTGTGGGCTCAAAATCAAAATCAATTGCGACTCCTGAACTAAGAAGGTACATGGAAAAGTATACCTCTGTTCTATAGAAGCCGGCTGGTCCAGCGGTTAGATCACCGGACTGTCAACCAAAAATACCAACTGACAGGTCGCGGGTTCTATCCCTGCCATCGACGGATCCATGTCGTCCTGCAGGAGTTTTGGGCCTAATGGACGTAATAATCTTCTATATAGAAGGAACGTCTGTAAACTTATAAGATAAGTCTGAAACTTATAAGATAAACTTATAAGAAAAAAAACAACAGCTTATGGTCGTCGGATAGAAACTGATCACTCATTCTGCACGAGTGGGAGCTGCAAACTTTGTTTGTACAAAACTTTCATAATACAAACGGGTCTGCTATAAAGTCTATCCAGTTATTAATCTCTTCTATTCGGACGTGCACATGATGTTTATGTAGAATCTAAATTTTTTAATTATATAATATATCAGTTATTTTCCATAAGGTTTCACTGGGACGTTTTAGACTAATGTTTATGTAATTTAAATTCATATAATATTTTAGATATTTTCCTTTTTTTTCACTGGGATGTTTACATTTAGGTTCTATTGATTGTAAGGAGTTTAGGTTCTATTGATTGTATGGAGTTTAGGTTCTATTGATTGTATGGAGTTTAGGTTCTATTGATTGTATGGAGTTTAGGTTCTATTGATTGTATGGAGTTTAGGTTCTATTGATTGTATGGAGTTTAGGTTCTATTGATTGTATGGAGTTTAGGTTCTATTGATTGTATGGAGTTTAGGTTCTGATGATTGTATGGAGTTTATGTTCTATTGATTGTATGGAGTTTAGATTCTATTGATTGTATGGAGTTTAGGTTCTAGGCAATTATGTTAAAATAAACAACGAAAGTTGTTTTAGTTTTCAATTATTGTTATACTAGACTTATGTATATTTTTCTTTGCATAATATAAGGCGAATTGTTTAAATCGTTGTATATATCGATATAATTGTATAGTCTTCTTTTTCTATAGGCTACTCTTCAACTTAAATCTATAATACATTCACTCACTCTATCATTCACACACTAACCCTCTCTATCTCTCATACACACGCATTCACTCTCCATCCAATTCTCTACTCTACACCTAGAGTTATCTGTTGACTACTCACTGACTTTCTCTCCATCTATTCTCTACTCTACACCTAGAGATATCTGTTGACTACTCACTGACTTTCTCTCCATCTATTCTCTACTCTACACCTAGAGTTATCTGTTGACTACTCACTGACTGTCTCTCCATCCATTCTCTACTCTACACCTAGAGTTATCTGTTGACTACTCACTGACTGTCTCTCCATCCATTCTCTACTCTACACCTAGAGTTATCTGTTGACTACTCACTGACTGTCTCTCCATCCATTCTCTACTCTACACCTAGAGTTATCTGTTGACTACTCACTGACTGTCTCTCCATCCATTCTCTACTCTACACCTAGAGTTATCTGTTGACTACTCACTGACTGTCTCTCCATCCATTCTCTACTCTACACCTAGAGTTATCTGTTGACTACTCACTGACTGTCTCTCCATCCATTCTCTACTCTACACCTAGAGTTATCTGTTGACTACTCACTGACTGTCTCTCCATCCATTCTCTACTCTACACCTAGAGTTATCTGTTGACTACTCACTGACTGTCGCTATAATTTGATTTCAACATCTAGACATAGCAACACTACCAGTAGACGTTTAGACTAATTATTTCTGAAACACAGTCGGACTCAAGAGAGATTCGCAGCGGATACTACTCGGACAGTGGTCAGAACAAAACAGAACCAAATATCCAACATTAGCTTGAGTTTGTAAGCTTTGAATTTTTAATGCTTACATTCATACGTATTTTTGTAATGGATTGATTTTGATATCTTTATAGATTTTTGTATTTTTATATAATATGCTATTTTGTGTGTGTGTGTGTGTAAAACTTTTGACTGCACTTTACTACTATTTGTATGTACTCCTTGTTTTTAGTCTTTAAAGTGTATTTATAGAACATGCAACCTTACACACACAGACATATAGTCCTAACCTCCGCATACACACTTACACACACACTCACATACACACATCAATATACACAACTAAATGCTGATTCTAGTTCCTCATCTCTAAAATGTGATAATTTGGAATTAAGTGGTGTTTTTGTAAATGTTGATGTATTTGACTACATTCTAAATATAACTCCATTAAGCTCTATATCATTTGTTCTGTTGATGTTTAAAGAAATGTTTGAAGATAACAATGTTTAAGGCCAAGTCTTCAAAAGCTTTAAGATTCGCGGCGGGTCTAGAGAAAGAGGGATGGATCGCCATTCTGAAGTTCAAACAAACAAAAATCACAAGACAACTACAGTAAAGTTGTTTTTAGTTGACACAGCTCTGATGGATTGAAGTTACAATCGGCTGGGTATTGTGGCTGGGTATTGTGTCTGGGTATTGTGTCTGGGTATTGTGGCTGGGTATTGTGTCTGGGTATTGTGGCTTGGTATTGTGGCTGGGTATTGTGTCTGGGTATTGTGTCTGGGTATTGTGGCTGGGTATTGTGTCTGGGTATTGTGGCTTGGTATTGTGGCTGGGTAATGTGGCTGGGTATTGTGGCTGGGTATTGTGGCAGGGTATTGTGGCTGGGTATAGTGGCAGGGTATTGTGGCTTGGTATTGTGGCTGGGTATTGTGGTTGGGTATTGTGGCTGGGTATTGTGGCTGGGTATTGTGGCAGGGTATTGTGGCAGGGTATTGTGGCTGGGTATTGTGGCTGGGTATTGTGGCAGGGTATTTCGGCTGGGTATTGTGGCTGAGTATTGTGGCTGGGTATTGTGGCTGGGTATTGTGGCTTGGTTTTGTGGCTGGGTATTGTGGCTGGGTATTGTGGCTGGGTATTGTGGCTGGGTTTTGTGGCTGGGTATTGTGGCTGGGTATTGTGGCTGGGTATTGTGGCTGGGTATTGTGGCTGGGTATTGTGCTTGTCGTATAAAGTATAACGGATTTAACTAGACCCTATGGACAAAATTAGTCTTCCAATAGTAACATTGAATTAAGTTAATTATTAAAATACGTATTTAAAATGTGTAGAAGTAACATTTTAATTTAATATGCGTAGAACTCATGTTTGTTAGAAATTATCATTTATAATGTTCAGCATAAATTATTCCACATAATCTTGTTGTACTTATGATTAGATCTGTTAATTCTATTCAATTAGATATCACAGAGAGGCCAGTCTTTAGCTAAAGATGAAATTAATAAGCGAGACCTGGACATGATATACCGGCAGTAGAAAGTCTGTTTTTTAATTAGATTTACACTTTTTCACACAGCTTATGTTTTATTGTTTTTTCTTATTGTGATCAAGATAATAAAATGATTAAAATAAGTAAATTTAGTGAGTTACAGATTCTTAACCAGAGACAGCAGATGATATGGTTGAATGAACACAATGTCTTTTTAAGAAAATGACCAGGTATTTAGCCTACCAGGTATTTACATGCACATGCATGTGACAGACAAGGTAAGACAAAAAACATGAAGCGCGGATTCATCACTTATAAAAGTACCTTTAACGCTTATAAAAAAATTATTAACGTTGCATTAAAGAGATTTAAACTTGTTGAGTATTTGACTGCAGAAAAAATATTGTTATTATTTACTTCTCCCCAAGCAAAGTGTTATAAGCCGACTATGTGCCCCTAAAAGCAGTGTTGCAACTACGGTCGCTTACAACCCTATTATTCTACCCAAACACAGTGTTAACACCCGATTATTCTACCCAAACACAGTATTAGTACTCGATTATTCTACCCAAACACAGTGTTAGTACCCGATTATTCTACCCAAACACAGTGTTAGTACCCGATTATTCTACCCAAACACAGTGTTAGTACTCGATTATTCTACCCAAACACTGTGCTAGTACCCGATTATTCTACCCAAACACTGTGCTAGTACCCGATTATTCTACCCAAACACTGTGCTAGTACCCGATTATTCTACCCAAACACTGTGCTAGTACCCGATTATTCTACCCAAACACTGTGTTAGTACTCGATTATTCTACCCAAACACCGTGTTAGTACTCGATTATTCTACCCAAACACTGTGCTAGTACCCGATTATTCTACCCAAACACTGTGTTAGTACTCGATTATTCTACCCAAACACTGTGCTAGTACTCGATTATTCTACCCAAACACTGTGCTAGTACCCGATTATTCTACCCAAACACCGTGTTAGTACTCGATTATTCTACCCAAACACCGTGTTAGAACTCGATTATTCTACCCAAACACTGTGCTAGTACTCGATTATTCTACCCAAACACCGTGTTAGTACCCGATTATTCTACCCAAACACAGTGTTAGTACTCGATTATTCTACCCAAACACTGTGTTGATACTCGATTATTCTACCCAAACACTGTGTTAGTACTCGATTATTCTACCCAAACACTGTGTTAGTACTCGATTATTCTACCCAAACACAGTATTAGTACCCGATTATTCTACCCAAACACTGTGTTAGTACTCGATTATTCTACCCAAACACTGTGCTAGTACCCGATTATTCTACCCAAACACTGTGTTAGTACTCGATTATTCTACCCAAACACTGTGCTAGTACTCGATTATTCTACCCAAACACTGTGCTAGTACCCGATTATTCTACCCAAACACTGTGTTAGTACTCGATTATTCTACCCAAACACTGTGCTAGTACCCGATTATTCTCCCCTAACACTGTGTTAGTACTCGATTATTCTACCCAAACACTGTGTTAGTACTCGATTATTCTATCCAAACACTGTGCTAGTACTCGATTATTCTACCCAAACACCGTGTCAGTACCCGATTATTCTACCCAAACACTGTGTTAGTACTCGATTATTCTACCCAAACACAGTATTAGTACCCGATTATTCTACCCAAACACAGTATTAGTACCCGATTATTCTACGCAAACACAGTATTAGTACTCGATTATTCTACCCAAACACTGTGTTAGTACTCGATTACTCTACCCAAACACAGTATTAGTACCCGATTATTCTACCCAAACACAGTATTAGTACTCGATTACTCTACCCAAACACAGTATTAGTACCGATTATTCTACCCAAACACACTATTAGTACCCGATTATTCTACCCAAACACTGTGTTAGTACTCGATTATTCTATCTAAACACAGTATTAGTACCCGATTATTCTACCCAAACACATTATTAGTACCCGATTATTCTACCCAAACACAGTATTAGTACCCGATTATTCTACCCAAACACAGTATTAGTACTCGATTATTCTACCCAAACACAGTATTAGTACCCGATTATTCTACCCAAACACTGTGTTAGTACTCGATTACTCTACCCAAACACAGTGTTAGTACTCGATTATTCTACCCAAACACTGTGTTAGTACTCGATTATTCTACCCAAACACTGTGTTAGTACTCGATTATTCTACCCAAACACTGTGTTAGTACTCGATTATTCTACCCAAACACTGTGCTAGTACTCGATTATTCTACCCAAACACTGTGCTAGTACCTAATTATTCTACCCAAACACTGTGTTAGTACTCGATTATTCTACCCAAACACTGTGCTAGTACCCGATTATTCTACCCAAACACTGTGTTAGTACTCGATTATTCTACCCAAACACTGTGTTAGTACTCGATTATTCTACCCAAACACTGTGCTAGTACTCGATTATTCTACCCAAACACCGTGTCAGTACCCGATTATTCTACCCAAACACTGTGTTAGTACTCGATTATTCTACCCAAACACAGTATTAGTACCCGATTATTCTACCCAAACACAGTATTAGTACCCGATTATTCTACGCTAACACAGTATTAGTACTCGATTATTCTACCCAAACACTGTGTTAGTACTCGATTACTCTACCCAAACACAGTATTAGTACCCGATTATTCTACCCAATACACAGTATTAGTACTCGATTACTCTACCCAAACACAGTATTAGTACCGATTATTCTACCCAAACACACTATTAGTACCAGATTATTCTACCCAAACACTGTGTTAGTACCCGATTATTCTACCCAAACACATTATTAGTACCCGATTATTCTACCCAAACACAGTATTATTACCCGATTATTCTACCCAAACACAGTATTAGTACTCGATTATTCTACCCAAACACAGTATTAGTACCCGATTATTCTACCCAAACACTGTGTTAGTACTCGATTATTCTACCCAAACACAGTATTAGTATTCGATTATTCTACCCAAACACAGTATTAGTGCCCGATTATTCTACCCAAACACAGTGTTAGTACTCGATTATTCTACCCAAACACAGTATTAGTACCCGATTATTCTACCCAAACACTGTGTTAGTACTCGATTATTCTACCCAAACACAGTATTAGTACCCGATTATTCTACCCAAACACAGTATTAGTACTCGATTATTCTACCCAAACACTGTGTTAGTACCCGATTATTCTACCCAAACACTGTGTTAGTACTCGATTATTCTACCCAAACACAGTATTACAAACCTATTATGTTATCGAAACACAGTTTTATATACCTATTATTTTACTACCCAAACACAGTTTTACAACAAACTTAAATCCTTTTTATGCTATCTAAACACATGTTAAAACCAAATAGGCTCCCTTTATATTATGATACACAACTGTTTTCACATTATTGATATTTAAATTTAATTTTAGCAAATGTACAAATCATATTGATATTATTAAGTTGATTGAGTGAAAACCAATTAGAAACTATCAAATCACCAGATCTGGTGGTCAGATTTTCTTCAGTAAGGCAATACATCAATTGTACACCATTCCACAGCGTTGAAGAGTTGACTAACATTCATCATTAAACGCTTGGCATCAGCAGCTCACACATTTTTTGTTTCGTAGCTAAACTTAAAACAGTAATATTTTATTCTAACGAAAAAAACATTCCCTCTGAGAAAACACTTTTTGGGGAATTTTTATATTGTATTTTTTTTTTTTACGAAGACTGAACGACAAATACTCTGTTTGCTTATGATGTATAGTTAAAAAAAATTATATATTTTGTTTCGAAATATTTTTTTTACGGAGAGATGGGTAGATAATGATTTTTAAAATTCTTTTTATAATGTTATTTTAAGGCTCTTTATATATATATATATATATATATATATATATATATATATATATATATATATATATATATATAGTGTTGTAAAACATGAATAACTTTATAGAGTATGGTGAATGGGGAAAGGGAGAATTATGTTATCTAGTTGACGAAGCATTGACACTGTCTATAAATAATGACATTAAATTTTGTTAAATACACTAGATCCGATAGTGGTCCATTAGCTTATACAATATATTGTCTCATTGATCGAAAATAGTTTTGGAGTCACAAAATAAAAAAAATAAACAAAACACAAGAAGAAACAACATTTTGAGATATAACCAAATAATGAGATAGCTAATCTGATTTTAAAAAATTACACTAGTTTCACATTCATTAGTCAAACATTCATTAGTTTCACATTAACTGGTTTCATAATCACTTGTTTCACATTCACTTGTTTCACATTAACTAGTTTCACATTAACTAGTTTCACATTCACTTGTTTCACATCCACTATTTTCACATTCATTAGTTATCCACTAGTTTCACATCCACTAGTTTCACATCCACTAGTTTCACTTTCATTAGTTTCACATTAACTAGTTTCACATTAACTAGTTTCACATTCACTACTTTCACATCCACTAGTTTCACATTCACTAGTTTCACATCCACTAGTTTCACATCCACTAGTTTCACTTTCATTAGTTTCACATTAACTAGTTTCACATCCACTAGTTTCACATTCACTAGTTTCACATCCACTAGTTTCACATTCACTAGTTTCACATCCACTAGTTTCACATTCACTAGTTTCACATCCACTAGATTCGCATTAACTAGTTTCACATTCAATAGTTTCACTTTCATTAGTTATCCACTAGTTTCACATCCACTAGTTTCACATCCACTAGTTTCACTTTCATTAGTTTCACATTAACTAGTTTCACAACCACTAGTTTCACAACCACTAGTTTCACATTCACTAGTTTCACATCCACTAGTTTCACATTCACTAGTTTCACATCCACTAGTTTCACATTCACTAGTTTCACATCCACTAGTTTCGCATTAACTAGTTTCACATTCACTAGTTTCACATTCACTAGTTTCACATTCACTAGTTTCACATCCACTAGTTTAACATTCACTAGTTTCACATCCACTAGTTTCACATTCACTAGTTTCGCATCCACTATTTTCACATCCACTAGTTTCACATCCACTAGTTTCGCATTAACTAGTTTCACATTCACTAGTTTCACATTCACTAGTTTCACATTCACTAGTTTCACATTAACTAGTTTCACATTCACTATTCCCACATTCACTATTTTCACATCCACTAGTTTCCTATCCACTAGTTTCACTTTCATTAGTTATCCACTAGTTTCACATCCACTAGTTTCACATCCACTAGTTTCACATCCACTAGTTTCACTTTCATTAGTTTCACATTAACTAGTTTCACAACCACTAGTTTCACAACCACTAGTTTCACATTCACTAGTTTCACATCCACTAGTTTCACATTCACTAGTTTCACATCCACTAGTTTCACATTCACTAGTTTCACATCCACTAGTTTCGCATTAACTAGTTTCACAATCACTTGTTTCACATCCACTATTTTCACATTCATTAGTTATCCACTAGTTTCACATCCACTAGTTTCACATCCACTAGTTTCACTTTCATTAGTTTCACATTAACTAGTTTCACATTAACTAGTTTCACATTCACTACTTTCACATCCACTAGTTTCACATTCACTAGTTTCACATCCACTAGTTTCACATCCACTAGTTTCACTTTCATTAGTTTCACATTAACTAGTTTCACATCCACTAGTTTCACATTCACTAGTTTCACATCCACTAGTTTCACATTCACTAGTTTCACATCCACTAGTTTCACATTCACTAGTTTCACATCCACTAGATTCGCATTAACTAGTTTCACATTCAATAGTTTCACTTTCATTAGTTATCCACTAGTTTCACATCCACTAGTTTCACATCCACTAGTTTCACATCCACTAGTTTCACTTTCATTAGTTTCACATTAACTAGTTTCACAACCACTAGTTTCACAACCACTAGTTTCACATTCACTAGTTTCACATCCACTAGTTTCACATTCACTAGTTTCACATCCACTAGTTTCACATTCACTAGTTTCACATCCACTAGTTTCGCATTAACTAGTTTCACATTCACTAGTTTCACATTCACTAGTTTCACATTCACTAGTTTCACATCCACTAGTTTAACATTCACTAGTTTCACATCCACTAGTTTCACATTCACTAGTTTCGCATCCACTATTTTCACATCCACTAGTTTCACATCCACTAGTTTCGCATTAACTAGTTTCACATTCACTAGTTTCACATTCACTAGTTTCACATTCACTAGTTTCACATTAACTAGTTTTACATTCACTATTCCCACATTCACTATTTTCACATCCACTAGTTTCCTATCCACTAGTTTCACTTTCATTAGTTTCACATTAACTAGTTTCACAACCACTAGTTTCACAACCACTAGTTTCACATTCACTAGTTTCACATCCACTAGTTTCACATTCACTAGTTTCACATCCACTAGTTTCACATTCACTAGTTTCACATCCACTAGTTTCGCATTAACTAGTTTCACATTCACTAGTTTCACATTCACTAGTTTCACATTCACTAGTTTCACATCCACTAGTTTAACATTCACTAGTTTCACATCCACTAGTTTCACATTCACTAGTTTCGCATCCACTATTTTCACATCCACTAGTTTCACATCCACTAGTTTCGCATTAACTAGTTTCACATTCACTAGTTTCACATTCACTAGTTTCACATTCACTAGTTTCACATTAACTAGTTTCACATTCACTATTCCCACATTCACTATTTTCACATCCACTAGTTTCCTATCCACTAGTTTCACATTCACTAGTTTCACATTCACTAGTTTCACATTCACTAGTTTCACATTCACTAGTTCACATCCACTAGTCTTATAGCAGATAAGTTTAAAAGAGAGACCCACTCAGGAAAATAACAGCTAACTAAGTAGACAAAATAGTGAAAAGTAGTCAGTTTGTAAAGATCCGAAAGAGACAGGGGGAGATAAGCACATTTAATAGATGAATTGTTTCCATGCCCTTCGGCTTCCATTTCACAGAAGGGGTGATAATTGCCACAATGGACATTTTAGTGACTAATTGTCACAATTCTTTGGGATTTATTTGTGTGGGTTGATCTTTCTAGTGAATGTATTTTGTAGATGGATCATTCTATACAATGTTATTTTGTTGGTTGATTTTTTCATAGAATGTTTTGTGTAAGCTGTCACATGAAAACAAAATATTTATTTAATCTTAACATTCAACTCAAATCTTGGCCATAATCTTTCTTAGAATCAGTAATTAGGGCGCCAATAAGTAATAAGGGCGCCAATCAGTAATTAGGGCGCCAATAAGTAATAAGGGCGCCAATCAGTAATTAGGGCGCCAATCAGTAATTAGGGCGCCAATCAGTAATTAGGGCGCCATGTTATGTTTCACCATGACAATGCAAGCAGGTGTAATACAACAATGGTGTGCACAATTAACTTGTTCTTTTACATAAGTCTGGAGATAGCGGAGATATCTACTATAACAATTTTTGAAAGCTAGAGACAGTGCTATATTATCTTTAAGAAAATCTCATAATTTTTTAGATAGTAATAATTTCTGAGACAGTGCAATATCTACTATGACAATATCATAATTTCTGAGACAGTGCAATATCTACTATGGCAATATCATAATTTCTGAGACAGTGCAATATCTACTATGACAATATCATAATTTCTGAGACAGTGCATTATCTACTATGGCAATATCATAATTTCTGAGACAGTGCAATATCTACTATGACAATATCATAATTTCTGAGACAGTGCATTATCTACTATGGCAATATCATAATTTCTGAGACAGTGCAATATCTAGGCCTACTATGAAAATATCATAATTTCTGAGACAGTGCAATATCTACTATGGCAATATCATAATTTCTGAGACAGTGCTATGTCTACTTTTAAAATATACTTTCCGAAACGAAAGGGTGCTATACTACTATAGTACAGTGGCCTATCTACTATGAGACAGAAAGTTCCATGCCACAGATTTTCAAGAAAACAAACACAAATGAAACCAAACTATTGTAAATACTTACTTCTTTTTGACCAATAGATTGGATTGAACAAGGTAAAATGGCCATATTCGATGGCGCCACTTTCACTATGTTGCCATTGTTGACAAATATTGACTGACGCCTTGACACGTGACCTCTCCTTAGATCATTAGCATTTACGTCATATTTCTTGTTAATGACGTAACCTGGCGATAGAAAAAAAAACGGCAGTGTTGGCAGTAAAATGTACAAATACATTCAATAGATGAAACAAAAACTATTGTTTTCATTGACACAGTTGGCAATACTATCTTTAAATTAGTGAAGTATCTATTTTGTATATACATAATTTGATATAAAATATCAGCTGATTTTACTGTAGTTATACATATGTTTGTATATACTAGAGTGTTTTACTAAACGAAATGTCTAGCAATATGCTTATAATCCTTGTTTCTGTCGTTGGCATAACTTATCATTAGTTGTTGTTTTTTTTTACCTATAATCAGTAATGTGTTATGTAACAATAAAATATTGTTTTATTAAAATTCAAATTTCTATTATTGTTCCATCCTTCTAATTACAAACAATAACAGTGTTAATAACACACTGCCCTATTTGGTTAATCACTTAGATAAACTTCTCCTATTGGTTGTCAAATTTTTCAAGTGACATCTCAGCTTTCAATTCCTGACATCCGAAGCCTAAGTTACGTACATAAATGTCAACGAAGATTTTCTAATCTCCCATGAAAACGAAAAAAAAACTCGTTAAAAAGATTGTTCAAAACGCAAGACAACATAAAAAATGTATCCTATCATTTCAATATTCTCTAATAATTAAGTCTTTCGCAATGTCTAAGTTTTTTTTTCAATCTTTACACAGAAAACAGTTGTTTTTTAAGTAATTAGTTTGTAACATTTTTTTTAAAGGTTTAAAAATATGATACTTTTGTCCACCGTGCTAATGATTTTTCTATTTAATAGTAAAACATAATAGAATACTGAAGCCTACTCTTTGTATAGAGCAGTGCATATAGATGAACGTTTGTAAGCTCATTCATTATATTCAACTTGTTAGAACCAAAAGAATAATATTTGTAATATTATTACGATTGTTTTTTAAATGGAACTAAATTATGTAGGTCATGGCAAAAACAAACAAATTAGGTCATGGCAAAAGAAAAATACAGTAGATCATTGTAAGAAAAAAATAAAGGTCATTGTAATAACAAAAATACAGTAAGACATGGTAAAACAAAAATATTGGTCATTGTAATAACAAAAATACAGTAAGACATGGCAAAACAAAAATACAGTAGGTCATGGCAAAACTAATAAATATGGTTTATGAGATTGGTTATTGATTGAATATTCTTTTAATTTTATATTTATTTGTTAATATTATTAATTAAACATCATTAAATTCAAAGTTTGTCATATAAATTAAATGTTAATATTTTACAGTCATCAAGATTTTTGTTCATTTCAAAACTTTTTATTATTCATTTGTCCTCGCTGAACCTCGTATAATAAATCAATCTATGTATGTCAGTGAGGCGACATGTAAACGAAACTGAAAGCTTCACACGCTATGTCATGGCAACGGAATCCATCGTCTGCTTGCTCCTTAATTCGGATTTTCCCGTTAGAGTAATATGAGCAAATGTCAAACATGTTTAGTGTGAGCAGTGGTGGAAAAAGAAGACCGTTCCCGCTCTAATTGCTTACTTCCTCGTGTTTGCATTCTTAGAACGTGTTTGCAATGTTTCCATTGATTGCTTCTGAACTTTCATTTTCTTTACTGCCTTGATTTCGTCAACCTAAGGACATATTCATGGGATATGTTTTCAATTCCGTTGTGTTCAGATCTCGGAGAAATTCTAGACTACGAAAAGTATTTTTATCAGTTTATTATGGATACAGTTACATAGTTCATTTAGCAAAACTAGTTTTGTGAATCTAAATGATATATATAGATCTATATATCATTCATTCCGGAACGCTTAGCGACTATGTTATGAGCGTATAGACAGTTGACGTAATATCTACACAATATTAATAGGCCCTTACATTGTATTTCTGCACATGTAACTATTTCTGCTTTTTTTTTTTTTAAAGTGCATAGCGAATTGGTTTTAATAGAATGAAAAATGTATATCAGAGGACGTTCAATCTCAGCAATTTAAAATAAGTCTCTACCTAAACGTGTGTGGGCTAAGATTATAGAACCTCTCCCTTTCTGTCTGCCTGCCTCACTCACACATGCACACACAAACACACGCAGACATACATACACACCAATGCAATATTAAAACAAAACCTACTTTTTAATAAATTTTAAAACATCTTATAAATATCTATTTGTAACATCTTATAAATATCTATTTGTAATATCTTATAAATATATATTTGTAATATCTTATAAATATCTATTTGTAATATCTTATAAATATCTATTTGTAATATCTTATAAATATCTATTTGTAACATCTTATTAATATCTATTTGTAACATCCTTATAAATATCTATTTGTAATATCTTATAAATATCTATTTGTAATATCTTATAAATATCTATTTGTAATATCTTATAAATATCTATTTGTATTATCTTATAAATATCTATTTGTAATATCTATTAAATATCTATTTGTAATATCTTATAAATATCTATTTGTAATATCTATTAAATATCTATTTGTAATATCTATTAAATATCTATTTGTAATATCTTATAAATATCTATTTGTAATATCTTATAAATATCTATTTGTAATATCTTATAAATATCTATTTGTAATATCTTATAAATATCTATTTGTAATATCTTATAAATATCTATTTATAATATCTTATAAATATCTATTTGTAATATCTTATAAATATCTATTTGTAATATCTTATAAATATCTATTTGTAATATCTCTAAAGTTTGATCACTCACTCTATATCTTTTAATCTCTTTCATTGGTCGGTCTGTCTATCAATTCAGCAAATATTTAATACATGTAGGTTTTTACAGTCAAAATTATAATACATTGATCATATATTTTTTTTTTTTTTTTAAATAGGTGCCAGTACTCAGTGATGGATTGCCTAACTTTTAAAGCAGTTTCGCATTTTATATTTTAATTCTTATTGCGCGCAATTTTTAAATAATTCAATTTTAACAAATTAATCATATAATAAATTAATAATAAACGTTAAAATACAAGAAAAGTAATAATTGTTTCCCCACATTGAAAAAGGTGCCGGTACGCAGTACCGGTGAGTACCGTCACAAAAAAAGCACTGGGAAATACATATATATATATTCATGTTTTTTTTAAACCATTAGATTATAATTCATGATATAAAAAACCATCATTAAGAAATCATCTTACAATTAATAGTTTTCTTGCCAACAATTTAAACTAAAGTTATATTTAATTTGTAGATTTACAACTCAAAATACAAAGTTGATAAATAATAATCATTAATGATATTTTTGTTCACGAATTATGAAATAAATTTAAACACATATAAATTGGTCAACTAAAATATAAATACAGTAATGCACTGATACACGAAATCACCATTTACTCACTTACACATTGCTACATTAACACATTTCTATTTATAAATGTATACACTTATCAGTTCATAGATTATAAGCGTTTTAGTCTATAATTCTGTGATAAAGCACGAAGCGAGTAGAGTCCAGGTTTATTACAGTCTTATGACATATGCAATTTTCAAAATAGATATCTTAGACTTTGACCATATGAATACAATAGTCTTAATTCAACTTTCAAACTAGTAGTGTCTTCCAACTAAAAGGTAAGCGGACTCAGTTTAAAATGTTGTTCCTAGATTGACCACTGTCCGTTCCAGAAATATGTGTCAATGTAAAGCACAGTCCTGAATATACAGTATAACAAGCTATCAGGTAATGACTATTCATGAGGGAAATCTGGCCTCTTTACGTCACATGACCTCCCAACGGTCGATACTTTTAGACTCTCAGATTAAGCCTTTTAATCCCAACGGGAAAAAATATTTTGGCTAAAAAAAATACTGTGTAAAATAAATGGCCAGGGTTTTTGCCTGGAAGACACTACGCCATAAAATGTATCGTCCAAATCTAACAGCCCTAGTCAGTAAACTTAACTTACAGCTTGTTTTATATCTTAAGGAATACAGATGTAATGTATATGACTGAAGTAACACATATATAATGTATTTGTCTGAAGTAACACATTTATAATGTATATTTCTGAAGTAACACATTTATAATGTATATTTCTGAAGTATCACATTTATAATGTATATTTCTGAAGTGAAACATTTATAATGTATGTTTCTGAAATGACACATTTAAAATATATATTTCTGAAGTGAAACATTTATAATGTATTTTTCTGAAGTGACACATTTATAATGTATATATCTGAAGTGACACATTTATAATCTATATTTCTGAAGTGACACATTTATAATGTATGTTTCTGAAGTAACACATTTATAATGTATGTTTCTGAAGTAACACATTCATTTATAATGTATATTTCTGAAGTAACACATTTATAATGTATGTTTCTGAAGTGACACGTTTATAATGTATATTTCTGAAGTGACACATTTATAATGTATGTTTCTGAAGTGACACATTTATAATGTATATTTCTGAAGTGACACATTTATAATGTATATTTCTGAAGTGACACATTTATAATGTATATTTCTGAAGTAACACATTTATAATTTATATGTCTTAAGGATCACAGATGTAATGTATATGTCTTAAGTAACACATTTATAATGAATATTTCTGAAGTCACACATGTGTAATGTATTTATCTGAAACAAACACCAATGACTAACTGATCTGGTAAAAGAGTAAATATTTAGTTAGTATGAAATATTATTTTTATATTTCTGTTCTTCTGTCTGGAAACGTTAGTAATTTATGTGTCTGACACAGGTCTGCATTTGAATCTATCATAATTTCTAAGTTCGAAATAAAAGTGACATAAATATAGCGTAAGTCTGGCATCGGTCTGACAGTCTTTAAACACCACTATAGCCTCATATCTATATATTTCAATTAAAACTTATTTTTCTAGATTTATTCTCTGTCAATTTATTTAATTTTCTGAACAGCTCAAAGGTCTCTTTCAACAAATGTCAATATTGACTCAGATGTATTGTCTGACAGTGAATACCAAGAAAGTTTCATTGAGTTGGGTCTATGAGACTCTATGAGCAAACTTGTTGGAAGACCTTGGGGTGCCAATGGTGACCGAGTTTCCGTCCAATCATTGTACTGTTTCTGACCAGATCGATGAAATTGTTTGTAAAAGACCAGACTAAATCTAACAAGCGCTGGTAAAAATATGTAAAAAATACTTTACCACGGGAATATGGACAGAGTATTATGGGGAAAGCTGAGAGAATACTAAATTACAATGAATAATTATAGTACTGGTAAAACGTACTGAAATTAAACACTCCATAATTATAATACACACGCACTCATAAATATGCACACACAAACATATACACACACATACACGTACAGGCTTATATAATTTCTGTTTTAAATATTCTTAATAGAAACTTGGAACCAACAAACATATATTAATGCCAATATACACGACAAACTATTAAATAGCCAAAAAACTAATCTAGATTCTATTGTCTTATTCATTACAACATTACAAGTGTAAACATGGATCTATTTGTTATAGTTAAAATAGTACTGTATTTGGGGAGGACAACGAGAAAAAGTTTCTCTTAGACAAAGTTAACAACAGCCGATATTTCAACAAGATGTAGTGCTAATAAAATAGAAACTTTAATTTTTCATTCTGCATTTGTTTTCACGTAATAAAGACATGTATACAATAGAGAGAAATGAGCCCCAAGTCTACACAAGAGAGAAATGAGCCACAAGTTTAGACAAGAAAGAAATGAGCCACAAGTTTTGACAAGCAAGAAATGAGCCACAAGTTTAGACAAGAGAGAAATGAGCCACAAGTCTACACAAGAGAGAAATGAGCCACAAGTTTAGACAAGAGATAAATGAGCCACAAGTCTACACAAGAGAGAAATGAGCCACAAGTCTACACAAGAGAGAAATGAGCCACAAGTTTAGACAAGAGAGAAATGAGCCACAAGTCTACACAAGAGAGAAATGAGCCACAAGTCTACACAAGAGAGAAATGAGCCACAAGTTTAGACAAGAGAGAAATGAGCCACAAGTCTGCACAAGAGAGAAATGAGCCACAAGTTTAGACAAGAGAAAATGTCGCCAATATGAAGATCGAATTTCCACTTGCTTTAAATTTAGTTTCAAACAACTAAGTTATTTACTTTTAAAAGTGACAAGATTTGATCAAATGTAAAATGGGTTCAAAGTTGATACTTGTAATGATCAAATGTAAAATTAAGTCCTAAGTTGATACTTGTATTAATCAAATGTAACAAAAGTCCTAAGTTGATACTTGTAATGACCAAATGTAAAACGCGACAATGTTGCCAGATAGTCAGTAAACTCCAGCACGTTCCCTATAAATTTCCCATTGATTTAGTCACCTCTATCCAATAGACTTTGTTTACCCACCAAGCCCCAATAAAAATAAAATAAAAATGAGCAACCAAGAAAACTGGGCATTGTAACATTAACTGTGTCTGAGGACGTGAGGTCAAGAAAGAATGTTCCAACTTTAGGGTTTCTCTTCTCCTGTCACTAGAAATACATGGCAAGAAAATTTCAATTGCATTGCAATCTTTACAAGACTTAAAGTCAATACAAGTCTGGATACTGTTTGGTTTGGTGTTGACATTTTGTATTCCTGTTTTTTTTTTCTGATCGATTTAAAAACAAATCTAATTTGACAGTTGATTTATTTTAAAATGATTGTTTTTTAAATCAGAGAACGTCTTCATATTTTTAAAAATCAATTAACGTTTTATTTTTACTGGCCATAAAATAGAGACGTCACAAATATTTGGAAGTTTCTGATTATTTAAACATAGTCTAATCTTTTTTTTTAAATCGAAAATTCTAAGTTTTCCAGGAGTTTGTTATATAAATTAAATATGATTTAAAAACCTACAAGATATTTGTATAGGATGTAGTTATAGACTATTATATGCCCCATATTTTTTTGTCTGTAAAACTTTTCCATTCTAAATAAGTTTACTTTTTCCATTGCTATTGACTGATTGACTTATGACGCAACTTATGATTTAGTTCATTGCACTTTTGTGCAATCATTTTATTCTTTGATACTTCAAATAATTTTAAAGAATTCTAATTTATTCATTGTTGTAAAACTAATGTAGAATTCAAATTTATTGATTGATGTAAAACTAATGTAGACTTCAAATTTATTGATTTATTTAAAACTCAAGTAGAATGAATTCAAATCTGATGTAGGTCTATCTTACAAGTAAGCTCTCCAAGTTTCCTATCTGTAAAAAACATTCTCTTCCCATCCTTCTCTATTGTCCCAGTCTCATTCACTCTGTTCTTCCATCTCCTTGTACCAGTCTCATTCACTCTGTTCTTCCATCTCCTTGTCCCAGTCTCATTCACTCTGTTCTTCCATCTCCTTGTCCCAGTCTCATTCACTCTGTTCTTTCATCTCCTAGTCCCAGTCTCATTCAGTCTGTTCTTTCATATCCTAGTCCCAGTCTCATTCAGTCTGTTCTTTCATCTCCTTGTCCCAGTCTAATTTACTCTGTTCTTCCATCTCCTAGTCCCAATCTCATTCACTGTTCTTCCATCTGCTTGTCCCAGTCTCATTCACTCTGTTCTTCCAACTCCTTGTCCCAGTCTCATTCACTCTGTTCTTCCATCTCCTTGTCCCAGTCTCATTCACTCTGTTCTTCCAACTCCTTGTCCCAGTCTCATTCACCCTGTTCTTCCATCTCCTTGTCCCAGTCTCATTCACTCTGTTCTTTCATCTCCTTGTCCCAGTCTCATTCACCCTGTTCTTCCATCTCCTTGTCCCAGTCTCATTCACTCTGTTCTTCCAACTCCTTGTCCCAGTCTCATTCACCCTGTTCTTCCATCTCCTTGTCCCAGTCTCATTCACTCTGTTCTTCCATCTCCTTGTCCCAGTCTCATTCACTCTGTTCTTCCAACTCCTTGTCCCAGTCTCATTCACCCTGTTCTTCCATCTCCTTGTCCCAGTCTCATTCACTCTGTTCTTTCATCTCCTTGTCCCAGTCTCATTCACTCTGTTCTTTCATCTCCTTGTCCCAGTCTCATTCACCCTGTTCTTTCGTCTCCTTGTCCCAGTCTCATTCACTCTGTTCTTCCATCTCCTTGTCGCAGTATCATTTACTCTGTTCTTCCATCTCCTCCTTCTCTCCTTCTCTCTGCTCTAGTGACTTGACCATCGTTCAATTAAAAGTCCAAACTACGACCTAAAACAAGATTGGCTGTCAGAGTTGTAAAAGGACACTACAGATTTCATTATTTGTCCTGGACAGTGGTCAGCGTGGAAGCCAATCTCGATAATAGACCTGACCGGGGCATTTCCTGTTCACTTTTTTTCTACATTGGCTAAATGATGAGCAAAGAGGCGGCGAGTGGAGTTAATGCACTAACCGGCAACTAGGAAAAGATAAGGCTGATGTTTGTCTGCAACTGTACGGCTTCAAATAAAAACAGAAAGGAGGAAAATTAAATTATGGCTTCACAATATTGACTTTAAAGAGAGGACATTTCTTCCTCAACACAAGCAAACCAAGAGTTTTATAGACAGAGAATCAAATAAATCCAGAACTTAAATATATAGAACAAACTTTGAAAATGTAAAAAATTGACTTTTTAAATAACAATATCGATTTACTGACAGTAAACATGTAAGTATATATCTAGCATAGTCCATGGAGGCATTCTTAAAGTGTAAGTCGTAACAGGTGATTCATTTGTTATGTCTTTAGACCAAGTTTTAGACTACCAGAATAAAACAATGTAATAACATTGATACATCGAACTTGAAACACTGAATTTTACAATGTATCGAAAAGATTATTTGATATCTGCATAATTGATTATAAACATTAGCTATATTAAGTATACAATTAGATCTTAATGGTAGAAAGAAAGCCAATAAGGTCTAAATGGTAGAAAAAAAGTCAGTTAGGTCTAAATGGTAGGAAAAAAGTCAGTTAGGTCTAAATGGTAGAAAAAATTCAGTTAGGTCTTAATGGTAGAAAAAATTCAGTTAAATCTTAATAGTAGAAAGAAAGTCAATTAGGCCTAAATGGTAGAAAACAAGTCAATAAGGTCTAAATGGTTGAAGGAAAGCCTATTAGGTCTAAATGGTAGAAAGATAGTCAATTAGGTCTAAATGGTAGAAAGATAGTCATTTAGGTCTAAGTGGTAGAAAGAAAGTCAATTAGGTCTAAATGGTAGAAAGAAAGTCAATTAGGTCTAAATGGTAGAAAGAAAGCCAATTAGGTCTAAATGGTAGAAAGAAAGTCAATTAGGTCTAAATGGTAGAAAGATAGTCAATTAGGTCTAAATGGTAGAAAGACGGTCAATAGGTCTAAATGGTAAAAAGAAAATCAAGAAGGTCTAAATGGTAGAAAGAAAGTCAACTTGGTCTAAATTGTAGAAAGAAAGACAATTAGGTCTAAATGGAAGAAAGAAAGTCAAGTAGTTCTATATTGTAGAAAGAAGGTATATTGGGTCTAAATTGTAGACAGTCAATTAGGTCTAAATGGTAGGAAAAAAGTCAAGTAGGTCTAAATGGTAGAAAGATAGTCAATTAGGTCTAAATGGTAGAAAGAAAATCAAGAAGGTCTAAATGGTAGAAAGAAAGTCAATTAGGTCTAAGTGGTAGAAAGATAGTCAATTAGGTCTAAATGGTAGAAAGAAAGTCAAGTAGATCTAAATGGTAGAAAGAAAATCAAGAAGGTCTAAATGGTAGAAAGAAAGTCAACTAGGTCTAAATTGTAGAAAGAAAGACAATTAGGTCTAAATGGAAGAAAGAAAGTCAAGTAGTTCTATATTGTAGAAAGAAGGTATATTGGGTCTAAATGGTAGACAGTCAATTAGGTCTAAATGGTAGGAAAAAAATTAATTAGGTCCAAATGGTAGAAAGAAAGTCAAGTAGGTCTAAATGGTAGAAAGAAAGTCAATTAGGTCTAAATGGTAGAAAGAAAGTCAATTAGGTCAAAATGGTAGAAAGAAAGTCAAGTAGTTCTATATTGTAGAAAGAAGGTCTATTAGGTCTATATTTTAGAAAGAAAGTGTAACTAATGTATCAAACTGTTTTACCCTAAAGTGCTTGACCTAGTGTTTATTTTTATGTCTATGTCGATTATCTACGTTTGTTTATTTTTGTAAGTTTTAATCTGTAACATTTCATTTCAATCATCCATCTTTCCAACTTTAGATATCTCCATCCTCACGCGATCTGATTATCTCGACATTTTTACTTCATGCTCTCCTTCTATGTCTTTTATCAATCTTTGAAGTTTCATCCACAATCTGCTGTATCCCTTTTTTGTTAAACCGCTCTAAATCTCTATTTTCTTTTTTTTTTTCATGTATCCTACAATGTCTACATAGTCTCACCAAGTCATGTAAATTTGATTTTTAAAAAAATAATTAAAGACACGATCAATATTCCTCCCTGGAACAAAGTTTACGGCAGTTTCAACTTTTCTATTTAATAATAAATTAAAGTGTATTGGTTTCTTAACTCAAAATGAAAGCAATACATTATACATGTGTCAATTAAAAAACAGAATAATAATCTTACGTTATAAATGTGTGCATTAATGAGAAGAATACTAAACTTACCTTATAAATGTGTAAATTAAAGAACAGAATACTAAACTTACGTTATAAATGTGTCAGTTAAAGAACAGAATACTAAAATTACGTTATAAATGTGTCAATTAAAGAACAGAATAGACATCTACTAAACTTACGTTATTAATGTGTCAATTAAAGAACAATATACTAAACCTACTGTCACTTACATTTCATGTTTGATTGTAATTGTTCAAATAAATATTGTATCAACATTTTGTGTGTTATTTGCCTAAGAACTGGCCTCCAGCTATTCAAGTAAGATAAACACGTGCCAGTATTTGTCTGTACTCTAAACAAATTGACACTTTTTGTTCCATGCACATTTTGTTTAGTCTTGATGGCAGTAGTAAACAATGTTTAGTTTCTGTATTTAGTTTAGAAACAAACAACAACTAAACGTTGAATTCGAATCGTTCAATTTCCCCTACGGTGTTGCTGCCCCTGTTTTCATGTTACTTGTCTGCGTTAGGGCACAGTACATAGACTTGATTACTTAATGTGAACATGAGAAACAATTGGATTGTGTAACCAACACAATGCCTATTCAAATACTTTTTGAATGACGTCAAGGGACTATCAGTTGTGCAGATTTATCTCTAGACTCCGGATAGAGAGAGAGAGAGAAATAGCGACTGAGAGAGAGAGAGAGAGAGACCGAGAGAGAGAGACCGAGAGAGAGAGAGAGAGAGAGAGAGAGAGCGAGAGAAATAGAGACTGAGAGAGAGAGAGAGAGAGAGAGAAATAGAGACTGAGAGAGAGAGAGACCGAGAGAGAGAGAGAGAGAGAGAAATAGAAACTGAATGAGAGAGAGTTGAGGAACAATGAACAGGTTTAAACCTTTGACTGAACGTTTTGTTGTGAATATTTTTTTACAAACTCTATATGAACAATAATAATATATATATAACCCGCAGATGGTAAATGGTTACAAAAGAATGTTTTTTAAAATAGTGTTTTTTTAAATAGTGTTTTTTTAAATTGTTTTTTCTAAAATAGTGTTTTTTAAAATAGTGTTTTTTAAGATATTGTTTTTTAAATGGTGTTTTTTAAAATAGTGTTTTTTAAAATAGTGTTTTTTAAAATAGTGTTTTTTAAGATATTGTTTTTTAAAGGGTGTTTTTTAAAATAGTGTTTTTTAAAATAGTGTTTTTTAAGATATTGTTTTTTAAATGGTGTTTTTTAAAATAGTGTTTTTTAAAATAGTGTTTTTTAAGATATTGTTTTTTAAATGGTGTTTTTTAAAATAGTGTTTTTTAAAATAGTGTTTTTTAAAATAGTGTTTTTTAAAATAGTGTTTTTTAAGATAGTGTTTTTTAAATGGTGTTTTTTAAGAAAGTGTTTTTTAAAATAGTGTTTTTTAAAATAGTGTTTTTTAAGATAGTGTTTTTTAAAATAGTTTTTTTTAAAATAGTGTTTTTTAAGATAATGTTTTTTAAAATAGTGTTTTTTAAAATAGTGTTTTTTAAGATAGTGTTTTTTAAAATAGTGTTTTATTTCAATAGTGTTTTTTAAGATAGTGTTTTTTTAAAATAGTGTTTTTTAAGATAGTGTTTTTTAAACTTGTGTTTTTTTAAATAGTGTTTTTTCAAATAGTGTTTTTATATAGTATTTTTTTTTAGTGGTGTTACAGTGAAACAAGATAAAGAGCTAGCTCATTAACATAATGCTTTGTAGTTCAGTGGGCATTTAATCGATCAATGGTTTATAACTAAGTGATGGATTGATGGATTGGAAAATACGTCACATCCATCGGACTTATGTTCTTTGTAAATTGATCTTGGTAGCCGAAATGATTCTTTCTTCTTATTATAGCTCTATTAGATCAGGATTCGTTTGACTAAATGCCTGACTTATTTCAAGTAAACTTGATTTGAGAAATAAATTACATTTTCTTTACAAGTAGATTAATTAACTTAAAAAAAAAAATAATACAAGAAGGTGGCATAAAATAATTCACAGTGTAGTAATATATAATATTTGAGTTGGTCTTGGCTATCGGCGATAGAAGATAAAAAAATTAGACATATCTGCTAGTCAAATAAAAAAAAGAAGTAAAAACGACGAAAAAGTCTTAGCCAGAAGTCTGCATAGACAAAACGCTAAATATAGACTTGAATTCAACAAGAATTATCAGGCAGAAGTTTGAATATGCGATTTTAAATATCTGATAAAACAATTGACTTCACTACAACTGAACAGTTCTGAAATATAAATGTGATGTCAATTTCTGTTCCTTTCATCTATGTTTTGTAAACATTTACTTTCTATCTAAAACTGCGATCACACTTGTGAATTGAATAGTTTCTAAAATAATTCTAGAATTGGCACGCCTTTTTTTCTCTCTCTCTTTTTTGAACATCTTCAAAAATGAACCCTACGCAACGAAATAATTAAATTTTAATAAGTTTATTTAGAACATTTTTACATTCTAAAAGGATACACAAATATGTTTAAACAAAAATTCAAATTGTATAGAACTGTATGGAAATGAGTTTAGAACGTTTTCTTTTATATGTTAGAAAATATTTTTTAAAAATTCCTAGTGGCAGTAGAACGTGAAACAACGTGCTGCCCATTAAAAATTCATTCCTGTTTAATGAAGTGGAACAACAGATGTAAAGTTTTATCCAACTGTCTGATTCTCTTGATTGGCAGACCGTGACGTAGGACGTAGCAAGTCAAATTGTAAACAATCTTTTTGTGTTAAAAACAACACAATTTATTGAACTTATCCGTGATAAATAGAACTAACTTTACATTCTTGTCTAACAGAATATAGTCAAGATCAGAATGTCACCAGTTTCTGATAAAGTCTCTCTCTCTCTCTCTCTCTCTCTCTCTCTCTCTCTCTCTCTATATATATATACAAGCTACATTGCCCGGCGTTGCCCGGGTGAAAACAAAAGGACTGTCTGGGGTGCAGATTACAAATTTATAAACTACACTTACTGAATACTTTTAGGAAAGTAAATAAATATTGTAATAGGGTAAAAAAAAATAGTCAAATATTTTTATTTAACAAAATCTATATTGCCTATAGATTTACAATGTCTTTTGTTTTTAAAAGTTTGAAAAATTAATTGTCGAAAAAAAAACGAATAGTCTAACTGGAGAATCGAACCGTGGTCGCCCGTTTAGCAGTCCACTACGTTTACCACTGAGCTATCGAAGATACATGTCCGATGTGAAAAATTATTAGACGGTATATTGGGCTAGGCCTAGATAGGTCAGTGACACACGTGTTTTCAAATTGACCAATGGGGATCCTCGCGGGGCTTAACACTGTCTTTTTATATATATAGATATATATATATATATATATATATATATATATATATATATATGTCTGTTGTATGTCTATAATATATTATGATTGAATGTTTTTATATAACATTTGTTATTGTAGTTTCTGTAACGTCTATAATGTTACTACAATTTACATTTCTACCAGCTTTTGTCAAGGTCGGTGTAATTAGTCATTATAAGTCATTGTGTGGCTGCCTGTTGTCCGAATGTTTGTTACTGTCGGTCATAATCTAGTTAGTTTGTTTTATTGGTAGATAACTGTCAGTCATAATCTAGTTAGTTTGTTTTATTGGTAGATAACTGTCTGTCACAATCTAGTTAGTTTGTTTTATTGGTAGATAACTGTCGGTCATAATCTAGTTAGTTTGTTTTATTGGTAGATAACTGTCCGTCATAATCTAGTTAGTTTGTTTTATTGGTAGATAACTGTCGGTCATAATCTAGTTAGTTTGTTTTATTGGTAGATAACTGTCGGTCATAGTCTAGTTAGTTTGTTTTATTGGTAGATAACTGTCTGTCATAATCTAGTTAGTTTGTTTTATTGATAGATAACTGTCTGTCACAATCTAGTTAGTTTGTTTTATTGGTAGATAACTGTCGGTCATAATCTAGTTAGTTTGTTTTATTGGTAGATAACCGTCTGTCATAGTCTAGTTAGTTTGTTTTATTGGTAGATAACTGTCTGTCATAGTCTAGTTAGTTTGTTTTATTGGTAGATAACTGTCCGTCATAATCTAGTTAGTTTGTTTTATTGGTAGATAACTGTCGGTCATAATCTAGTTAGTTTGTTTTATTGGTAGATAACTGTCGGTCATAGTCTAGTTAGTTTGTTTTATTGGTAGATAACTGTCTGTCATAATCTAGTTAGATTGTTTTATTGGTATAAACTATAAACTGTCTCAACCATAAACTGTCTCAACTATAAACTGTCTCAACTATAAACTGTCTCAACTATAAACTGTCTCAACTATCAACTGTCTCAACTATCAACTTTCTCAACTATAAACTGTCTCAACTATAAACTGTCTCAACTATAAACTGTCTCAACTATCAACTGTCTCAACTATCAACTTTCTCAACTATAAACTGTCTGTCTCAACTATCAACTTTCTCAACTATAAAGTGTCTCAACTATAAACTGTCTCAACTATAAACTGTATCAACTATAAACTGTCTCAACTATAAACTGTCTCAACTATAAACTGTCTCAACTATAAACTGTCTCAACTATCAACTGTCTCAACTATCAACTTTCTCAACTATAAACTGTCTCAACTATCAACTGTCTCAACTATCAACTTTCTCAACTATAAACTGTCTCAACTATAAACTGTTTCAACTATAAACTGTCTCAACTATAAACTGTCTCAACTATAAACTGTCTCAACTATAAACTATCTCAACTATAAACTGGCTCAACTATAAACTGTCTCAACTATAAACTGTCTTAACTATAAACTGCCTCAACTATAAACTGTCTCAACTATCAACAGTTTCAACTATCAACTGTCTCAACTAAAAACTGTCTCAACTATAAACTGTCTCAACTATAAACTGTCTCAACTATAAACTGTCTCAACTATAAACTGTCTCATCTATCAACAGTCTCAACTAAAAACAGTCTCAACTATCAACAGTCTCAACTATCAACTGTCTCAACTATAAACTGTCTCAACTATAAACTGTCTCAACTATAAAAGGTCTCAACTATCAACAGTCTCAACTATCAACAGTCTCAACTATAAACTGTCTCAACTATAAAAGGTCTCAACTATAAACTGTCTCAACTATAAACTGTCTTAACTATAAACAGTCTCAACTATAAAAGGTCTCAACTATCAACAGTCTCAACTATCAACAGTCTCAACTATCAACTGTCTCAACTATCAACTGTCTCAACTATAAACTGTCTCAACTATAAACAGTCTCAACTATAAACTGTCTTAACTATAAACTGTCTCAACTATAAACTGTCTCAACCATAAACTGTCTCAACTATAAACTGTCTCAACTATAAACTGTCTCAACTATAAACTGTCTCAACTATCAACTGTCTCAACTATCAACTTTCTCAACTATAAACTGTCTCAACTATAAACTGTCTCAACTATAAACTGTCTCAACTATAAACTGTCTCAACTATCAACTTTCTCAACTATAAACTGTCTGTCTCAACTATCAACTTTCTCAACTATAAAGTGTCTCAACTATAAACTGTCTCAACTATAAACTGTATCAACTATAAACTGTCTCAACTATAAACTGTCTCAACTATAAACTGTCTCAACTATCAACTGTCTCAACTATCAACTTTCTCAACTATAAACTGTCTCAACTATAAACTGTCTCAACTATAAACTGTCTGTCTCAACTATAAACTGTCTCAACTATAAACTGTCTCAACTATAAACTGTCTGTCTCAACTATCAACTTTCTCAACTATAAACTGTCTGTCTCAACTATCAACTTTCTCAACTATAAACTGTCTGTCTCAACTATCAACTTTCTCAACTATAAACTGTCTGTCTCAACTATCAACTTTCTCAACTATAAACTGTCTGTCTTAACTATCAACTTTCTCAACTATAAACTGTCTGTCTCAACTATCAACTGTCTCAACTATCAACTTTCTCAACTATACAACGATTTATAATGTCTCTAAAAACTGGCCGAGTCTTCCATGGGATAACGTGGAGAGATTGGGTTAAGGGTGGTGGGCACACCAAGGCACTGTTTGATGGCATATGGGCATGAGGGCATATGGGCATGTCACATACAGCAGAGTAAAGTTTCCACATGCACAACACTTTACCTTCTATTGATTCCCCCCCCCCCCTCCCGCCTTGGATTATTGACGAGGCGGCATTGCTTGTATTCCCACATTAATAACTGTCTAGAAATGCCCGACTATTCAGTGGGTGCATTAACTCTACTCGACTCCATGCTCATCATTTAGCCAATATGAAAAGGTGGACAGGAAATGTCCCGGTCAGGTCTATTATCGAGATTAGCATTTCTACACTGACCACTGTCCAGGACATAGAATAAAATCTCTAGTGTCTTTTACAACTCTACTTTTAGAATTTCAACCAGTTTTTTTTATTATTTCCGTGTGGTTCGTTGACTTTGTTGACATTATTGTAAAATAAATATATATAGATACAGTGTGCTAGCCACATTATCCCATAATGTAATATTGTCTCAAAAACTGAAAAAAAGTCTTCCCTCATATTTAGAAATACTCGAGTAATATAAAGAATAGGTGTACCAATGTTTTTTATGAGCATTTCAAAATATACATTAAAATTTAGTGGACGCAAATCAAAATAGACAGACCAGGAAAACCAACAGCTTTAATTTAAAAAGTTTTTTTAAAAGTATGTAATATATAAGAACAGAAAAGAAATAAAGATTTATTTAAGCTAAAGATAGATAACTCGTGTAGTAATGTTAATTGAGAAAAATCTTAACTATCAGCTTTACACTAAACAAATTACTCTCTAAAAATACATTTCGTATAAACAACAACGACAATATACCAAAACAGCTGAGTTGACAACAAGTACCTTGCATTAAACTAACCAGTCATTCCAACTTTTTGAAAATAAAATGTTTAAAAATCGATTATTCTAGCCCTTCCCTATTGGTTCTTTTCACTTCTGATTTTCACCAGTGTAACTGGAACAATTCATGAATATTTCCTACAGCTAGAAACAGAGTGCCACTGTAAGATTAAACAGAGTGCCACTGTCAGATTAAACAGAGTGCCACTGTAAGATTAAACAGAGTGCCACTGTAAGATTAAACAGAGTGCCACTTTAAGATTAAACAGAGTGCCACTGTAAGATTAAACAGAGTGCCACTGTAAGATTAAACAGAGTGCCACTGTAAGATTAAACAGAGTGCCACTGTAAGATTAAACAGAGTGCCACTGTAAGATTAAACAGAGTGCCACTGTAAGATTAAACAGAGTGCCACTGTAAGATTAAACAGAGTGCCACTGTAAGATTAACAGAGGGCCACTGTAAGATTAAACAGAGTGCCACTGTAAGATTAAACAGAGTGCCACTGTAAGATTAAACAGAGTGCCACTGTAAGATTAAACAGAGCGCCACTGTAAGATTAAACAGAGCGCCACTGTAAGATTAAACAGAGTGCCACTGTAAGATTAAACAGAGTGCCACTGTAAGATTAAACAGAGTGCCACTGTAAGATTAAACAGAGTGCCACTGTAAGATTAAACAGAGTGCCACTGTAAGATTAAACAGAGTGCCACTGTAAGATTAAACAGAGTGCCACTGTAAGATTAAACAGAGTGCCACTGTAAGATTAAACAGAGTGCCACTGTAAGATTAAACAGAGTGCCACTGTAAGATTAAACAGAGTGCCACTGTAAGATTAAACAGAGTGCCATTGTAAGATTAAACAGAGTGCCACTGTAATATTAAACAGAGTGCCACTGTAAGATTAAACAGAGTGCCATTGTAAGATTATACAGAGTGCCACTGTAAGATTAAACAGAGTGCCACTGTAAGATTAAACAGAGTGCCACTGTAAGATTAAACAGAGTGCCACTGTAAGATTAAACAGAGTGCCACTGTAAGATTAAACAGAGTGCCATTGTAAGATTAAACAGAGTGCCATTGTAAGATTAAACAGAGTGCCATTGTAAGATTAAACAGAGTGTCATTGTAAGATTAAACAGAGTGCCACTGTGAGATTAAACAGAGTGCCATTGTAAGATTAAACAGAGTGCCATTGTAAGATTAAACAGAGTGCCACTGCGAGATTAAACAGAGTGCCATTGTAAAACTGTTTTCTCCACTAGTCTATATACCAGACGCCAGTGCTATTTTTAATCAAACGTGATGACATTGCATCAGTGAATAAAATCGCTATGATTTCTGTGTATTTATTTTGTAAAGTCAATGTATCAGGCTGGAGATTTCACACACCTACAGTATAAACAGTAAATAAGTTGGCAACAAGTTTAACTCTTCGGTGATTGCCGAAACTTCTTTATTCCAAAATGAAACATTTAGTCTAGATATGATTTTTTTCCCGCATTGCAAATTACTTTAAAAAAATTTTTTCCATAACAACTGTTTGAATTGAGCTGAGCTCAGTCGTCAACCATACACAACTTTACACTACAGTCAACACGTTACACTACTTACACTACATTCATATATTTACACTTCATACATCACTTTACACTACATTCACATCTTTACACTACATTCATATATTTACACTTCATACATCACTTTACACTACATTCACATCTTTACACTACATTCATATATTTACACTACATACATCACTTTACACTACATTCCTATCTTTACACTACATCACATCTTTACACTACATTCATATCTTTACACTACATTAATATATTTACACTACATACATCACTTTGCACTACGTTCACATTTTTACACTACATTCATATATTTACACTACATACATCACTTTACACTACATTTATATCTTTACACTACATTCACATTTTTACGCTACATACACCACTTTACACTACATTCACATCTTCACACACTACATTCATATATTTACACTACATACATCACTTTACACTACATTCATATATTTACACTACATACTTCACTTTACACTACATTCACATCTTTACAGTACATTCATATATTTACACTACATACATCATTTTACACTACATTCACATCTTTACACTACATTCATATATTTACACTACATACATCACTTTACACTACGTTTATATATTTACACTACATACATCACTTTACACTACATACATCACTTTACACTACATACATCACTTTACACTACATTAAAAATACTTGTTTACTGCGTAGATCTATATACACATATTGCTCGGACAATACATAATTAATTAGTGTTTACATTTGTTTCTTTCTTTACATTAACTTTTATCTTTACAACTCCAGCGGATTTGCTTTCAAGTTCCAGCGATGTGACAGTCTGGATAGGACTCCACTACAGCCACAGCAAATACTGCAAGTCTGGTGAAAACACAAGGGCAATGGTAATTTTTTTTTTACTCTTTACAGTTAATTTAATCTTTACATTATCTTTAATCTTTATATTATTTTAATCCTTATCTTATTTTAATCTTTACATTAACGTTATTTTTTCTTTACTTTACTTTTCACGTTTACTTTAATCTTTTACATTGTTAATTTTATCTTTACATTAACTTATATTAATATATCATAACATTTACTTTTATCTTTACATTAACTTATATTAATATATCATAACATTTACTTTTATCTTTACATTAACTTATATTAATATATCATAACATTTACTTTTATCTTAACATTAACTTATATTTATATATCATAAAATTTACTTTTATCTTTACATTAACTTATATTAATATATCATAACATTTACTTTTCTCTTAAAAATTAACTTATATTAATATATCATAACATTTACTTTTATCTTTACATTAACTTATATTAATATATCATAACATTTACCTTTATCTTTACATTAACTTATATTAATATATCATAACATTTACTTTTATCTTTATATTTACATTAACCTGTTACTTTGTTTATGTTTACATTTTGTGATGTTTACATTTATTTTAAGTGTTTTGTTAACGTTTATAGTTAATGGTGTCATGTAAGCGAAATTAAAGTTTCATTTCCCTTGGGAACAATTAGAAAGAATCCCTGACTTTGAGAGTCGATTGTGTAATTTTGGTGTTTAGCACAGAACGCATAGACCGACCTAGTACAACAAACAATGTTTAGTTTTCATCACCCTGTTTTTCCCAAATAGAAATAGACGCACATACCAAATTCATACATATCACGCTCGCATACAAGACATGCAGAGTAGACGTTGATCTCCACGATCCAAGAAACATTGACATTGTCTATAGAAACGAGAATACCCCCTCCCCTTTCCTCTCGCCACTACTGTAAGCCACTTAATGCTTCAGGCACCAGATGTCTCTGCCAAAGTTCTCACGTGACTTCTACCATTACTCACAGAACATTCTGTATTTAACCTGTCAGGTAATCTCAAACCTGGCACTCAGTGACTCCGTGAGAATAAATTAATACAATGGTGAACAGAACATTACAGTTTATATAGTATATACATGCATGTTTGTACAGAATATATACATTCATCATATTGATATAAAATTTATACATTCAGATTGATATAGAATATACAGTCAGATTAGTACAGAATATATACATTCATATGGATATAGAATATATACATTCATATTGATATAGAATATATGCATTCATATTGATATATACTATATACATTCATATTGATATATAATAACTTAACAATTTTAAAAAGTGTCAACTTATAGCCTATTTAGTATTACAGCAATGTATAGACTTACATACATAAGTAGCCTATAGATTAAACATGCATGTGTTATTTTATAAAAGAACATTTTTGTTATATGTAAAGGCTCTCTTTTGTAACCAACATTATCTATAATTGAAATTTAAACTTAGTCCCTTTGAAGTGTAGCTTTAATTGTGTAAAATGTTTAAACGTTTTTTTTGTCTGTTGTTCCAAACATATCAAAGAAAACATTTAAAAATTTGTTGTAACATTAATTAAAAATTAATAGATTTCACGTGGATTAGCAGTTAAAGTTTTGTTTTTATTTCTCACAGCATGCTATTTTTAGAAACTAATGATCACCTGCGAAATTTGAAAATTTACCTGATCTTGAAATTTTATGGAATATTTAATAAAATGATGATGATTTACACAGGGGGATGAGAGCTAGAGAAATAGCGAGAATGAGGGAGAGAAAGTGGAGAGAAAGTGGAGAGAGGGGGGAGAGAGGATGTAAAGGTAAATCGTTGAGCAAGGTGGTGGGGAAGGCTGATTTTTTACATTTTTATTTTTAGTTCAAATATTTAAATCTCTCTCTTTCTCGCTATATATATTATATATACTATATATATTATATATATTTTATATATTCTATATATTCTATATATTTTATATATTCTATATATTCTATTTATTCTATATATTCTATATATTCTAAATATATATATATATATATATATATATATATATATATATATATATATATATACATACAATCAGTGTATTTTAAATTCGATTAACTATTTAACTTATCCATGAATATCCATAAATATCCAGATACGTGGCTATCAAAGATTATATAGTATAGGACTAATATAGATAATTATATACTATAATAGGCCCACCTAGATAATAAAAAATCACAGATATAAAGATAGGATATAATATTTAAATAATATAACGATCACAGATTAGGTCTTCTGTCTATACATCATATCTCCCAAAATAAAACTAGACTTGTTATTTTTAGCTTTATTTTCCCTAGTAATTCTTATTTTGTTTGTTTGCTTGCAGTTTTGGTATCAATTTATATAAAATGTATAAAATCAACTATAAAAAATATTGACACACAGACACATACAGAGAGAGAGAGAGAGAGAGAGAGAGAGAGAGAGAGAGAGAGAGAGAGAGAGAGAGAGAGAGAGAGAGAGAGAGAGAGAGAGAGACAAGAGAGACAAACAGGCTAATATAATCTACCATTATTTCAGCAATCAGAAAATGTTGTGCTCACTTTTTTTTTTACTCCTGAAATTCCCGTTCAGCTATTAATAACTATGGTCCAGACAACAACATACTATTCGATATCGGCCGTAAGCCACGAATCTAATTATATTGCCATAGATTAAACTACGATATCAAGTTCACATTGAACACTTGTCCGGCAGCTGACCTATGGTCAATATTGGGGTGGACGTGACGTTTTATCCAAACATGCGATAAGATTAACTACAATATAAAACAAAGACGAAAGGAGTTACAGTAAATTTACATAGACACAGTCAATATACATAGACACAGTCAATATACATAGACACAGTCAATATACATAGACACAGTCAATATACATAGACACAGTCAATATACATAGACACAGTCAATATACATAGACACAGTCAATATACATAGACACAGTCAATATACATAGACACAGTCAATATACATAGACACAGTAAATTTACATAGACACAGTCAATATACATAGACACAGTCATTATACATAGACACAGTCAATATACATAGACACAGTCAATATACATAGACACAGTCAATATACATAGACACAGTCAATATACATAGACACAGTAAATTTACATAGACACAGTCAATATACATAGACACAGTCATTATACATAGACACAGTCAATATACATCAAAGACTATAATAAGTTGGAACGCTTGTTTTAATATTTCTGCTATTTGATGACTAGATTGGCTTCTTTTCGGAATTCCCGATTTCCTTTAGTACTGTGCACTTCCGTTTTATTTAATCGTTATGATTTTCTCAATAAAAAAATTAAAATCGAAAGTTGTATACAGCGGAAACATTTAGGCAAAAGTAGGAGCGTAGAATTCATTTAAGACAGCGTAATTGGATGCGCACGGAAAAAGAACATATAAGCTCTAAAAATAGAGCAAGTGGTCCATCTTATTATAGTCTTTGTTTAAATAGAAGACTCGACTAGAGATTAGATAATAATGATCAAATATATAATAATGATCAATTAGATAATAATGATCAAATAGATGTCATATAGCCTAACTAGATATTAGATAATAATGATCAAATAGATGTCATATAGCCTAACTAGAGATTAGATAATAATGATCAAATAGATGTCATATAGCCTAACTAGATATTAGATAATAATGATCAAATAGATGTCATATAGCCTAACTAGAGATTAGATAATAATGATCAAATAGATGTCATATAGCCTAACTAGATATTAGATAATAATGATCCGATAGATGTCATTTAGCCTAACTAGAGATTTTTGCAGCGATTGATAAAATTAAAGTATAAAGTAAAGTAATATCGTCCCACCAAATTGATCCATAGGGCTGATGAAACAAAATTCATCAGTTTCCATAGGGCCGATGAAACAACATTCATCAGTTTCCATGGCCAGGGCATATTAGGGGGATTGAGTGGCTAGCACACAACATTGAATTTGCCCCAACATTAGAGCTGGGTAGACTCAGGAACACTCCTGGCACTGGAAATAATTCCTAGCCTTTATCAGGACTCAAACATTAATGGATTCAAGACTGTTGGAAGGATAGAGTAAACAAGGTATTGTACCAGGCCCTAAACTATTTATATCAACATGATTTACATATTGGTACTTGTAACATTATAATTTACCTAATGGTACTTGTAACATTACAATTTACCTAATGGTACTTGTAAGATTATAATTTACCTAATGGTACTTGTAACATTATAATTTACCTAATGGTACTTGTAACATTATAATTTACCTAATGGTACTTGTAAGATTATAATTTACCTAATGGTACTTGTAACATTATAATTTACCTAATGGTACTTGTAACATTATAATTTACCTAATGGTACTTGTAACATTATAATTTACCTAATGGTACTTGTAGTATAATTTATCTATTGGTACTAATCCTTAAGGACAAGTGTTTGTATAAGTATATGACTTCAAAATATTTAGGTCAATAAAATCAACACAGGATACTGAAATATTCGGAAAAGTCTCAGAGATGTTAATGTGTTGACTCAGAGATGTTAATGTGTTGTTGTTTTTTGCCTGAAAAAACATTGACAAAACACCTTAAAATCATTAAAACTTTATAATAAAACTACAACAAAAACAAGACAAGACTTAATCCATCGATAAATGTAGAATGTAATAATCTCCTGTAGGAAATTCTGTAACATACAATACGATAAAACGAAATCTGAATAATTTACTTGTTAATGGTTTATTAGTACTTGAAAACTACGCTTGGGTACCTGGACTGTACTGTCTACTATAGGCCTACATCTTCACAGCATGACACTAACTACTCTCTGTGGAGGTACTAATCGTCCACTTAGTAAACATTCACCAAGCTCTGTGCTCCAATTGACACAACAACGTAGTGTTAGCAACCATTTGTATCTCGTTACCTTCTTTTGTATCTTTTATTCTACCTTTGAATCTTATATTCTATCTTTGTATCTTCTATTTCTACATTTGTATCTTTGCATCTTCTATTCCGTATTTGTATTTCAATCCAACTTTTGTATCATCTTGTATTTGTACAACCGTTTTCTAAGACTTTGTGTATGAACTTAACTAAGAGTTAAGAAATTATCACGTGTTCATTATTTCACTAGATAATTTTTTTTTCTAGAGACCTTCAACTCTTGTTGCTGTTAATAAACATAGTACACCCTAATCCTTCTTCAAATGCTGCCAAAACTACAATTTACACATATCGTCGCCTTGGTAACAGTACACAATTATATCAAAGTTGTCATGAAATCCATCTCAGTTTGGAACTAAGCATAATTTGTTTCAAGGTAGGTATTTATAACAAAAGGAGGTTCATTAAAGTTATAACACTAGGTTTTTCATTAGACCATTGAAGTTATAACACAAGATGGTTCATTGGCTCATTGAAATTATAATACAAGGTGGTTCATTGGCCCATAGAAGTTATAACACAAAGTGGTTCATTAGCCCATTGAAGTTATAACACAAATTGGTTCAGATCATTAGCCCATATATATATATATAATTTATAATATACATTTATAATTATATTTATAATATATATGTATAATACACAAGTACACAGGAAAGAAGCTACACTAGGATACTAGCTACAATATGATACAAAGCTACACTGGGATACAAGCTACAATATGTTACAAACTAACTGGGATACAAGCTGCACTGGTATACAAGCTACACTGAGATACAAGCTGTACTGGGTTACAAGCTACACTGGGATACAAGCTACACTGGGATACAAGCTACACTGGGATACAAGCTACACTGGGATACAAGCTGTACTGGGATACAAGCTACACTGGGATACAAGCTGTACTGGGATACAAGCTACACTGGGATACAAGCTACACTGGGATACAAGCTACACTGGGATACAAGCTGTACTGGGATACAAGCTACACTGGGATACAAGCTACACTGGTATACAAGCTACACTGGGATACAAGCTGTACTGGGTTACAAGCTACACTGGGATACAAGCTACACTGGGATACAAGCTGCACTGGTATACAAGCTGCACTGGGATACAAGCTGTACTGGGATACAAGCTGTACTGGGATACAAGCTGTACTGGGATACAAGCTGTACAGGGATACAAGCTACACTGGGATACAAGCTGTACTGGGATACAAGCTGTACTGGGATACAAGCTACACTGGGATACAAGCTGTACTGGGATACAAGCTACACTGGGATACAAGCTGTACTGGGATACAAGCTGTACTGGGATACAAGCTACACTGGGTTACCAGGTTCACAGCTCTTATGTCTACTAAAAGTATTAGAGCTATTGATTTATTGATTCTAAGTTCATCGTTTAATTAGAAATTAATAATTCAATTATTGATTTATTGTTTGTCACAAGAGGCCGATATAGATTAGTCTCAATTCTCATAACTGTTTGACTGTGTACGCTGAAATACGTTGATCAGTTGTGTAGTGAATGCAGGCCTGTATATATATATATATATATATATATATATATATATATATATATATATATATATATATATATATATATATATATATATTATTGACAGAACTACTAGTATCTACTTTTTCTCCCACTGCATTCATATTTAGTCAAGATTGAAATGTTAATTTTAGAATTCTCCATCTATTTTACACATAGAGCCTAATAAAAATTACTCAAATATCCAAACTACGTAAAATCTTTTCTAACGTAGGTCTGTAACTTCAAACACTTTAGCAAAAAAAAACAAACAACAACAACATAAGTTACAAATCCAACATTATATATTTAAAAAAAACATTTTTATAGTCTTCCATTCTAATACCAATATTATTATAAAGTAAGTAACCCTTAAAAAACAATGTATGTGGCTACAACATATAATGCCCAACGACATTATCGTGTATAAAGTTGAAATTCATTATTTAAAAAAACACATACAATGTCCCCTGATCTGCTTATATTTATTGATTCAAGAATCACAAATGCCAGAAATAACAGAGTTAAGTTTTTCTAAGATATGAAAACATATTCTGCTTATCTCAAATATTGAACCTTCAGCTTCCACTGACGTACTATGTAAATTTTAAAAGATTCAGAATTCATTTTTTTGTTGATATTATTTTTGCGCCCCCCCCCTTCCCCATCCCACCGATTCCACTTAAATGACAGTTAAATTCTAATTGTTATAACTATTTTTCTGTTTTATCAAATCAGATGTGGATTTATAAATGTTTTAACTACAACAACAATAGTAACAAAATATTCATTAAAGTCATGTACAAAAACTCCTTCGGTTGGGTACGGATGTAATTTATTTGTAAGCTAATTAGGCTACTTGAGCTGGTGAAAGCTAACATATTTGTTCAAGGAAGACAACTGTAGATGTCATACGGAAGGGTTGTCTTTTATACTCTCATACACGTTTAGGGCCAGAAATAAGTTGATTTGCACTAACAGGCATTGGTTTATCACTCCTTGAATCTGCCATCACTCAATGGAGATTTAAAAAATATAGTGCTAGAGAAAACGGAGAATTCTAGTGTGTGTTTGCGTGTGTGTTTGTGTGTGTGTTTGTGTTGGCGCGAGAGCGTGAGGTGTGTGTGAGTGGTGAGGACTGAAGCCGGAGGCTTGATTTATAGAGTTGGATTACCTGGTAGCTGTGTGCACTTAACAATCTACGGCTCGCCAGTAGCTTCAAGACATCACACCTTTCTTTTCTGGGTCAGCTGACTTGTAGTTATGGTGTTAAGTACAACCCTTGTTATTGTCTAGTATTTAGACAAATATCCAACATGCAACAAACTTTCAACAAACATATAATCCGGTACGATTTGGGTTTTGTAAATCCTCCTTCTTCAACCTTCCCCTTATCAACGTTGAACTTTAACCCGAAAGGAAGCACAATCTCATGTGTTTAATCCTTTCATCTAGTCCATGTAATCAATGATCAAAGGGGAGCCAAAATGCCGACGTCTTTCAAGTATTAGCTGATGGAGTTTTAATGTCTACCCAAAGGAACGCTTTTATTTGATAGAACTTGAGATAAAATTATTTTCTACACCAAAGCAATGCTGTTTGTGTTACAATATGTTGAATTCATTCCAGAATCACAAAATAATTAGTTTTTATGTGATGTAGTAATCCTTCTACTAGTGTAGTAAAAAATCTTCATTTTATAAATCACTAAATCGAAATCAGTCAGTCTTTTGTAGAATCTATCAAATAACATGTTTTTAAAGAAAATAACATAGGAAGGAAGAAAGGACTACTCCAGTAACCATCACAAAGTTATCTGGAAGAGAACTATATAGGCCAAGAAACACCCAAGTATAATGTATATACACCCACGAATAATGTATTAAATACAAATCAAATGTATAAATAACCGAAAATAGTGCATATGTCCAAATATAGTGCATATGTAAGTCTAATAACACACACGTGTAATTTGTATGTCTAAAAAATAATAGTATAGTGTAAATTATGTAACTAACAAATAACTATATCATAGACCAATATGCTTACACTAACTCACATCAATCTTGGTTTACTTCATTCAGTTCGTAAATCAGACATTACTCAGTCCATAAATCGCACATAAATCAGTCCATAAATTACAAATAATTCAGTCCATAAATCACACATCATTCAGTTTATGAATCACACACCTTTCAGTCCATAAATCACACATTATTCAGTTTATAAATCAGACATCATTCAGTCCATAAATCACAAATAATTCAGTCCATAAATCACACATCATTCAGTCCATAAATCAAACATCATTCAGTCCTTAAATCACAAATAATTCAGTCCATAAATTACAAATAATTCAGTCCATAAATCACAAATAATTCAGTCCTTAAATCACAAATAATTCAGTCCTTAAATCACAAATAATTCAGTCCTTAAATCCCAAATAATTCAGTCCATAAATCACACATTATTCAGTTTATAAATCACACATCATTCAGTCCATAAATCACACATCATTCAGTCCTTACATCACAAATAATTCAGTCCATAAATCACAAATAATTCAGTCCGTAAATGACAAATAATTCAGTTTATAAATAACACATCAATTAATCCATAAGTCACACATCAGTTAATCCATAATACAAAAAAAAAGTTAATCCATAAATCACACATTAGTTAATCCATAAATCACACATCATTCGGTCTATACATTTCACGTTTTTTATTCTGCAAATCACAAGTCATTCAGTCCATAAATCACAAGTCATTCATTCCATGTATGAGCCAAGTTGATGCATTGAATAGGTTTTCTAAACTAGACACTATCAAACAGTCTGGCTTCACGAAGGTGTCCGTACGGATAGACAACTATGGCAACTGACCAATCAAACCACATCAGTAGCAGATGTAAAGGTCATTCCCTAGCCATCAATCACACACCCCGAGATAAGGGAAAAACGTGTTTTTTTCCACTTCCTTAATTGTAGTTAATGATCCAGTAACACTAACTTTTTATGATATTTATTACTTCTTCTTTAATGTGCTGTGGAGACCCCATTAGATCCGAGGAAAGCATTACACAAATTGACCATATTGTTTTTATTTCTTTTATTTGTAAACAGTTTGTTTTCTTATTTTACTAATATGCTTTCAATAAACAAGTTGTTTAAATCAACGTCGTTTTTGTTGTTGAGTACAAGACTCTTGTTTCAACTTGAATCTACATGGTATCAAGATGTCTGACTACTTGATAGTTCAGCAAGGACCGCATATTTATTTGATGGCACTGTTTTACATTGAAAAGAAAACTACAGCAATGGACTGATGGGGTATAATAATTGACACATTCAACTATTTGCAAGACAACACTGTGAATAAATCAACATGCAAGACAGCCAAGCTGACAGATAACATTGTCTGTTGGGGGCGTGGCTGACGTCTATATTAGGTTAGTTCCCTTTAAACTCACAGAGTTCACCCAGTGCCAGCGTCTTGGGCAACTCAGGGGCAGACAAACAAGTCAGTACCGCTCCCTTTAGTCAATAGCATCTTTACTGTTTCCTTAGTCATGCTTCTAGTCGATGGTACTTGATAAAGTTGATCAAAGGTAAACTAATGATTGAAATGTTGATCTAGTTGATAAAAGAGCTAATATGTTGGTCAAGTGTTCAAAATAATTAGACCAGCCACAGATTGATCGATTAGTTGAATTGTAAAAAAAACTTGGAGAAAAAAAAATGCTTTTACTTTTTTTTTTTTATTGTAGAACAAATGTTTACATTTAATGTTTTAAAAGTAGGTGAACATAATTTTGTAACATTCCACAAGTCTATATATAAGTCTGTAGTAATTGTCAAAATTATATCAAGGAAACCAAAATACTAAAAAAATGTGAGCTAAAATACACAAATATTGTGAGCTAAAATACTAACAATTGTGAGCTAAAACACACAAATATTGTGAGCTAAAATACACAAATATTGTGAGCTAAAATACTAAAAATTGTGAGCTAAAATACACAAATATTGTGAGCTAAAATACTAAAAAATGTGAGCTAAAATACTAAAGCAATGTGAGCTAAAATACACAAATATTGTGAGCTAAAATACTAACAATTGTGAGCTAAAACACACAAATATTGTGAGCTAAAATACACAAATATTGTGAGCTAAAATACTAAAAATTGTGAGCTAAAATACACAAATATTGTGAGCTAAAATACACAAATATTGTGAGCTAAAATACTAACAATTGTGAGCTAAAACACACAAATATTGTGAGCTAAAATACACAAATATTGTGAGCTAAAATACTAAAAATTGTGAGCTAAAATACACAAATATTGTGAGCTAAAATACTAAAAAATGTGAGCTAAAATACTAAAAAATGTGAGCTAAAATACTAAAAAGATCGTAAGCTAATATACTAAATACACTGTGAGCTGAGATACTAAATACACTGTGAGCTTAGATACTAAATACACTGTGAGCTGAGATACTATAAAACTGCGAACAAAAATACTAAAATAAACTGTGATATAAAATACTAATAATAACTGTGAGCTAAAAAATAAAAAAACATTGAGCTAAAATACTATAAAACAACTGAGCTAAACTACAAAATAAAGTCCATGGCTAGAAAGAGTGACGTAAGCTTGGGGGCCACTTCCCACCATAAGGTGTTATTTCCTGTAGATTAAAGACGTTTTTGTGTTCTACCTTCAGCACTTGACACACCACGTGACCCAGTATCGATCAAACCCACCGCCCCCATCACAGCAGATTGTCTTACTCTACTTGAGAAACTTCCAAAAATAATTCTTTGACACTAAAGCCAAGTTATCATTGTGAACATTTGATACTTTACCTGTCTACAAGATGACCTTTATCTATCTATCTAACTATCTATCTTTCTATCTATCTTTCTATCTATCTTTCTATCTATCTTTCTATCTATCTATCTATCTATCTATCTATCTATCTTTCTATCTATCTATCTATCTATCTATCGTTCTATCTATTTATCTATCTATCTAACTATATATCTATATCTCTATCTATCTATAATATATATATGTCTGTCTATCTATCTATTTACCTACATACCTACCTGCCTACCTGTATATCTATCTGTCTGTCTATTTATTTATCTGCACGTTTGTCTAACCGGGGGTCTCTATTGCATAAAGAATTTTTTTTAAATAAATTTTACAAGCATAAACTATTTTATATTATACACGTTGCAAGAAGAAATAGACTAAATCAACAGATCCACTGAAAATAAATAACCGAAGATAGTTTTTCAAATGTTGTTGCCAACTCTTCAGACTATCATTAGTTTATAAGACGTTTACTTATGTCGAACTATTTCAGTAGACATAACTCATTCTAGTTCTATCACATTTCTCTTCTTACAGCTATCTGTTTTTTTTTCTCTCACCCCAGATACATTACAACCAGGTGCTTATGTTGCTCTATCAGTCATTAGACATGGATACAACTAAACGGAAACCATGAACACATTAGAAACTAAACTTTGACTACAGTCAAGGGAGTGAATGTTTTTTTAAAGTCTATAACTAATCAATTCAAAAACTTCATATATTATATATTTTGTAAATTCTATTGACAATCTACTGAAATAAAGCTACGTAATTATAGACAGTCTTTAAGTCTGGACTTTTTTACATTTATTTATTGAAAATCATTTTCTGTTTTTTCTTAATGTTATCTTGTTGTGTTCTTTTTATATTCTTTCCTTCTGTTCTTTCAATATGTTTTTTTTCTGATATTTCTTTTCGATCTTTTAGTCTATTATATATTTGTGTTAATCCCTTGCTTTCTTTTTCCAATCTTTCTTTCTGTTCTCTTTTTCTTTTTCAGCCTGTTCTTGTTTCAATTCTTTCTTTCTGTTATGTCTTCTGTTATTTTAGTCGGCTTTTTAGTTTCGTTTCTTTTAGTTTTTTATTCTGTACTTCAAGTCTGTACTATCAGTCAGTTCTTACTGCTAATTTACTGACTAGCGACAACCCACAGACCTTCAAGTTATGTTATCTTAATCCAGTAACTGTACATGATCTTTCTATTTACTGTTTTCAATATCCACAGAATTAGTTCAATATTTCTAGACTGCTTCTAGTTGTACTGATAACAAACATAATGCTAATACAGACATTCTTATAATTAAAATTAAATATGTGTTGACATAGTTTAGTTTGTGTTCTTATCTTACATGTTGCAGACGCTACTTCAATAAAGAAGATTACTGTTGATATAGTGAATTTTATGCTCACACATTTATTGTAGTTAGTACAGAAAATATACATTTAGTTACGTAGGCCTAAGTCTTATTATGTTAAATACGTAAAAACTAAATAAGCAATAACTATAGATATACATGTAAGCCTATATACAATCAACGACACGATTTCCCCCGAATTTGTAAATGAGGTTAGGAGTCTCATTATATATGTCAGTGCCATAAAGAAATCAATCGAGATATAAGTTTTAAAAAAGCTGTTCACATTGGCCAATGTAGGGCACATTAATTCATCGGAAGCCAGAACTCTGGCCAAAAAGGAACTCGGCAAAGCAAATACTTGACCAATCACATTAACTCCCCGTAACGATGACCATATGTTGCCCATCGAGATACACGCAAAGAAATACATGAAAGAAACATGAAAGTTCACCAAACTGACCAGCACATGTCTGGACTTGTGGTAGCCCTGTACCATATTTTGATACGTCTAGACAACGATCTACCTGACATTAGCAAAAGTGTACATAGCGCCATTGGTAAAAACACAAAGAAGAACTGACATGTGATTTTGGAGCCTGTGACAATTGTAGGCACCTGTCTGGAAATAAGGAAGAAAGAAAAAAAATTCCAACCGATTTATATTTTTAGCGTTATCCAAACGTCAGATTTATCATTAGCCAAATCTGTTTCGTCTCCACACATTTTTCTTACTTCACCAAAATGCTAATGTTCCAGAAAGTGTAGACTAACCTTTTTATCTCCCCCTGAACAAGGGCATGCCAACAGTTAGCTCCCCTGGGATTCTTCTCCAAATCTTAACGCATCAAAAGCTTGAACCAGACGGAGGTTATGAGGGAAGGAGGAACATGGAGGAATAGTGGATTTTTTAAATATAGTTTTACTATAGAACGTAGCCTATTTAGTACCCACCCTGCTCTACAACACCATACTGGACATTGATTTAATGTTTACAAACTTAGTCTAGAGTTGAAGAAACTAGGGGACATTGATTTAATGTTTACAAACTTAGTCTAGAGTTGAAGAAACTAGGGGACATTAATTTAATGTTTACAAACTTAGTCTAGAGTAGAAGAAACTAGGGGACATTGATTTAATGTTTACAAACTTAGTCTAGAGTTGAAGAAACTAGGGGACATTAATTTAATGTTTACAAACTTAGTCTAGAGTTGAAGAAACTAGGGGACATTGATTTTATGTTTACAAACTTAGTCTAGAGTAGAAGAAACCAGGGGACATTGATGTAATGTTTACAAACTTAGTCTAGAGTTGAAGAAACTAGGGGACATTGATTTAATGTTTACAAACTTAGTCTAGAGTTGAAGAAACTAGGGGACATTGATTTAATGTTTACAAACTTAGTCTAGAGTTGAAGAAACTAGGGGACATTGATTTTATGTTTACAAACTTAGTCTAGAGTTGAAGAAACTAGGGGACATTGATTTAATGTTTACAAACTTAGTCTAGAGTAGAAGAAACTAGGGGACATTGATGTAATGTTTACAAACTTAGTCTAGAGTTGAAGAAACTAGGGGACATTGATTTAATGTTTACAAACTTAGTCTAGAGTAGAAGAAACTAGGGGACATTGTAATGTTTACAAACTTAGTCTAGAGTTGAAGAAACTATGGGACATTGATGTAATGTTTACAAACTTAGTCTAGAGTAGAAGAAACTAGGGGACATTGATTTAATGTTTACAAACTTAGTCTAGAGCTGAAGAAACTAGGGGACATTGATGTTATGTTTACAAACTTAGTCTAGAGTTGAAGAAACTAGGGGACATTGATGTAATGTTTACAAACTTAGTCTAGAGTTGAAGAAACTAGGGGACATTGATTTAATGTTTACAAACTTAGTCTAGAGTAGAAGAAACTAGGGGACATTGATGTAATGTTTACAAACTTAGTCTAGAGTTGAAGAAACTAGGGGACATTGATGTAATGTTTACAAACTTAGTCTAGAGTTGAAGAAACTATGGGACATTGATTTAATAATTACAAACTTAGTCTAGAGTAGAAGAAACTAGGGGACATTGATTTAATGTTTACAAACTTAGTCTAGAGTAGAAGAAACTAGGGGACATTGATTTAATGTTTACAAACTTAGTCTAGAGTTGAAGAAACTAGGGGACATTGATTTAATGTTTACAAACTTAGTCTAGAGTTGAAGAAACTAGGATAGAGTGTTTCTAAAAATACAAACATTGTACATTCAATATATTCGTTTAGCTTTAAGGTTCAATTTAAATGTGTTCTTTAGTGTTAAAAACCAGCTTGATCAAGTATAACAAACATTCAGAAAAACCAAATAGTTCAGCTAGGCCTCTAATAAATTTCCAGTAAAACTAAAGAAACATTAAAAAATTAGGACAAATTAAAAAAAGAGCTGCAATGTTCATAACTAGTGTATATAACAAGAGTAACACCATTAGTCAAATCACTAAACCTAGAAATACTAGAGGACAGAAGGGCAAACAGTAAAGTAGTAAAATAGCAGCCTACATAACTTAAGGCATTAAACTCTAATTTAGAAATACAACCCAATAGCCACCTATTACAAAGCTTAGATAAAACATAAAGACAAAAACACTTTCCTTGTCCCTTAAGCGAGAACAAATGCATATAAGTATTCTTTCTTTCCGAGTGGCATTCGGGAATGGAATGGGTTGCCTGAACAAACCAGGAAAACCAGTAACTTAACATCATTTAAAACATTAATAAAAATGCAAGACTAGGCTCGGACCACTGATAAGCGTAGGACGCAATAATCTTCTTTATAGAAGGAGCGTCTGTAATGTATAAGATAAGATAAGAAACCAAATAGTTCAGGTATAACAAACATGCAGTCGTCTTGGAAAAACTGAAGTGGAAAAGGAAATCCTGAAGTATACAATAAACTAGAGTAATTAAAATATCATTAAAAACTAGCTAGGCAAAAAAAAAAGGTGAAACAGGAGAATGTTGTGTGGAGTGAAGACATTGACGTATGACTTGCAATGAGGAACTCAGTACGCATTTTTTTAAAGAAACAAAATTAAAAACATAGATAGGCAATTTTTTAACATAAGTAAACATGTTTTCTTACATATACATTTTGTTTAATAGAGTTGTTGTTTTTTATTGGACTTATTGTACGTATTAAGCAATGTGTTAAATATTTATCTCGCTAACGTTATTGAGCAATATTGAGCTAGTTTGTGTACTTGATATTGATTTGATATTTCATTGGTCGAAAACTCATGTATTTTGTCTTCTACCTAGACTCTAGACTGTAGTCTAGACTGACCTAGAGCTTTGTTTGATGTCTTTATCAACTTTAGACAAAACTGAAATCTCCAACAACAGCAACAGAACAATAAAACTGATCACTAATAAAATAAGCGTTAAAAAATCAAAGACTATTATAAAGACTTGATATAATAAACAATGAGATGATCTATGAACTAAATTTGTTGGACTGGATTGAAATATTCCATCCTTGGTAAGTCATATTCCGGCATTAGATCTATAGCCTACAAGTTATGCCTGTAGGTCGACAGTGAAATAAAGGAAAGGATTTCTGTATCAACCAGTTGATTTTATTATTTTGCGAAATAATTTTACTTTAAACTTCAAACAAATAGTTGTCATGGTATAGTTATATCAATTATATAGTTCAGTGGTGTAGTCCTTACAAAATTGTACTTTCTGATCGAAACCAAAATGTTCAAAAATATACTTTCTAAGACGCCACGAATAGAGACAAAAAAAAAGGAAGTATAAAATTTACCAGGGACACGCAAAGGTAGTCTAGAGGTTGCCCGGTTGGCGTCTCCAAAGTCCCAGTATAGAATCAAACTTTAGGCTGGTATTTCCAAAGACCCAGTCAAGATTTAGGCTGGTATTTCCAAAGACCCAGTCAAGAATCAGACTTTAGGCAGGTATTTCCAAAGACCCAGTCAAGAATCAGACTTAAGGCTGGTATTTTCAAAGACCCAGTATAGAATCAGACTTTAGGCTGGTATTTTGTCCCGGGTACAAAGGGGTCAAAGATGCCCAGCAATGATGGTTAGGCCTTCTTGACATTAGTTGTGCTGGCTACACAATCTAGGCCTTCTTGACATTAATTGTGCTGGCTACACAATCTAGGCCTTCATGACATTAATTGTGCTGGCTACACAATCTACCGGCTCAATTGATCAAATTTGTCCGGCGAGTCTACTTTCCTAGTTACAGGATTGACCACCACTGCGCCACCTAGTGTTACTTGGTCTCTACCAATTGAAGACAGACGATGGATATTTCGTTTTTCACTTTACCTCCATCTGCCCTTCCCATTCTCTTGTCACTAATCAAATAAGCTGAACAAGTCTTTTTTCTTTATCAATTGTCTGTCTCCACTTGGCACGTTAGCAATTATTGTTACAACGTAGACAATTAAATAAACAATTAAATTTGACAATGTCCGTGAATTCGTACTATGGTTAAATCATCAACGTCGCGTGACGTCCTTTAGGAATTTGATTTACGTCAACTTTTTTTTTCATTATAGTTTTTACTTTCAATGAAACATTTCTTCATAATGTTTACTTTCAATGAAACATTTCTTCATAATGTTTACTTTCAATGAAACATTTCTTCATAATGTTTACTTTCAATGAAACATTTCTTCATAATGTTTACTTTCAATGAAACATTTCTTCATAATGTTTACTTTCAATGAAACATTTCTTCATAATGTTTACTTTCAATGAAACATTTCTTCATAATGTTTACTTTCAATGAAACATTTCTTCATAATGTTTACTTTCAATGAAATATTTCTTCATAATGTTTACTTTCAATGAAACATTTCTTCATAATGTTTACTTTCAATGAAACATTTCTTCATAATGTTTACTTTCAATGAAACATTTCTTCATAATGTTTACTTTCAATGAAACATTTCTTCATAATGTTTACTTTCAATGAAACATTTCTTCATAATGTTTACTTTCAATGAAACATTTCTTCATAATGTTTACTTTCAATGAAACATTTCTTCATAATGTTTACTTTCAATGAAACATTTCTTCATAATGTTTACTTTCAATGAAACATTTCTTCATAATGTTTACTTTCAATGAAACATTTCTTCATAATGTTTACTTTCAATGAAACATTTCTTCACAATGATTACTTTCAATGAAACATTTCTTCATAATGTTTACTTTCAATGAAACATTTCTTCATAATGTTTACTTTCAATGAAACAGTTCTTCATAATGTTTACTTTCAATGAAATATTTCTTCATAATGTTTACTTTCAATGAAACAGTTCTTCATAATGTTTACTTTCAATGAAACATTTCTTCATAATGTTTACTTTCAATGAAACATTTCTTCATAATGTTTACTTTCAATGAAACAGTTCTTCACAATATTTACTTTCAATGAAACAGTTCTTCATAATGTTTACTTTCAATGAAACAGTTCTTCATAATGTTTACTTTCAATGAAACAGTTCTTCACAATCTTTACTTTCAATGAAACAGTTCTTCACAATATTTACTTTCAATGAAACATTTCTTCATAATGTTTACTTTCAATGAAACAGTTCTTCACAATATTTACTTTCAATGAAACAGTTCTTCATAATGTTTACTTTCAATGAAACAGTTCTTCATAATGTTTACTTTCAATGAAACAGTTCTTCACAATCTTTACTTTCAATGAAACAGTTCTTCACAATGTTTACTTTCAATGAAACATTTCTTCATAATTATTACTTTTAATGAAACATTTCTTCACAATGTTTACTTTCAATAAAACATTTCTTCACAATCTTTACTTTCAATGAAACAGTTCTTCACAATCTTTACTTTCAATGAAACATTTCTTCATAATTATTACTTTTAATGAAACATTTCTTCACAATGTTTACTTTCAATGAAACATTTCTTCTCAATCTTTACTTTCAATGAAACATTTCTTCACAATCTTTACTTTCAATGAAACATTTCTTCACAATGATTACTTTCAATGAAACATTTCTTCACAATCTTTACTTTCAATGAAACATTTCTTCACAATGATTACTTTCAATGAAACGTTTCTTCACAATGATTACTTTCAATGAAACATTTCTTCACAATCTTTACTTTCAATGAAACATTTCTTCACAATCTTTACTTTCAATGAAACATTTCTTCACAATGATTACTTTCAATGAAACATTTCTTCACAATCTTTACTTTCAATGAAACATTTCTTCACAATGATTACTTTCAATGAAACATTTCTTTACAATGATTATTATTTCAATGAAACATTTCTTCACAATGTTTACTTTCCGAGTAACCGTTCACAATGTTAATTTCGTATTAAACACATGGACCCCATCAATAACTAGGACAAAATGTTGGATCAATGGAGGCTGACACTTTATCTTAAAGTTGAAGTAGGAATTAAGAAAATTAAGAACAAATTTTATTTTGATGGATTTGAAAAGAGACAGGGGCAATAATTAAATAAAAGAATGATGGTTTTAAAAATAGAATCTAACAAGATATTAAAGAAGAAAAAAAAACACCAGATGTATAAATAAAAGAAAAAGAAAAATCTTAAGATAATGGCTTAGAAAAGGAGGCTGGCGTAGAAAGATGTTCTAGAAATAATTATAATTTTTATGTCAACACTAAAGTAACTAACATTTTTGATTGCCACAAAAACAATGTCAAAATTTGATAAAGTTTAGGCCTAAAATATGTCATTTTAAATGGAACTGCAATGTATTTAAGTTTAAGTTAACATTTATCTCATCAATTCAAAAGAAATACCCCTTAAACTAACGAATAGTCATGAAGCATAAAATGATAATCTTTATTTTATTACTGAATTAATATAAAGAAATCAATCACCAATTTTTTTAATTTTCACCCTCTGAATATTCACACATTCTTAGTTGCGTACTAATTATTAATATCGCTTATCTTAGATTGTGTAACTGCAATGAACAACCTAAATCAAATATGTTTTTGGTACCACTATACACATCTCTTATTTAAGTTTAAAAAGCCATCTTTTTTTCTAGCATATGATCTTAAGCCAAGAAATAATGTTTTTTTTCCAAAACTAAATTTCCAATGATAATATAAAAAAAATGTTTTGTCAATGCATAAAGAGTCAGGGAACTCATCAAACATTGCCAAAGCCGTTACCAAACATTCACCAAGAAAACAAGCTCAAACAAACGACAATGGAAAATATGTTTCTTTCAACAAAACTGTTAGCTCAGTCAGAAATCAAGAATTATTTTAAATGGCTGGAAACATTTCAGAAAAGAAAAGTTTCAAACATTATTTGTTCAAAGGTAGCTTTCAACCAAAAACTGGAGCTATTCATTGTTTTTGTCTCTGTTGGGATTTAATAATAGAACACAATAAAAGCTCTAATAGCAAAAAAAAACTATTTTTTTGCGCTTTAAAAAAAAAAATTTACATTAAATAGGCCAACAAGCATTAGCTCAAAGATCATACACAGGATAAATTCACACACTTTTGATCACACATTTTGAGTTCCCTCAACTTGTATGCACTTATCTATTTGCGTGAGGGAGTGTATTTGTGTGTGTGGGGTATTGTTTTAATTTCTATTTGTGTGGGGGTATGTCTTTGTGTCAGAGTGTCTATGTACGTATGGGGAGGGTGAGTGTCTAGGTACGTATGAGGAGGGTGTGTATCTATGTACGTATGGGGAGGGTGTGTGTCTATGTACGTATGGGAAGGGGGTGTGTCTATGTACGTATGGGGAGGGTGTGTGTCTATGAACGTATGAGGAGGGTGTTTGTCTATGTACGTATGAGAAGGGCGCGTGTCTTTGTATGTATGTGAAGGGGGCTTGTCTATGAACATATGGGGCGGGTGTGTGTCTATGCACGTATGAGAAGGGGCGTGTCTATGTACGTATGTGAAGGGGGGCGTGTCTATGTACGTATGGTAAGGGGTGTGTCTATGTACGTGTGAGGACGGGCGTGTCTATGTATGGGGAGGGTGTGTGTCTATGTACGTATGTGAAGGGGGCGTGTCTATGTACGTATGGTAAGGGGTGTGTCTATGTACGTGTGAGGACGGGCGTGTCTATGTACGTATGAGGAGGGTGTGTGTCTTGTACGTATGGGGAGGGTGTGTGTCTATGTACGTATGAGGAGGGTGTGTGTCTATGTACGTATGGGGAGGGTGTGTGTCTATGTACGTATGGGGAGGGTGTGTGTCTATGTACGTATGGGGAGGGTGTGTGTCTATGTACGTATGGGGAGGGTGTGTGTCTATGTACGTATGGGAAGGGTGTGTGTCTATGTACGTATGGGGAGGGTGTGTGTCTATGTACGTATGGGAAGGGTGTGTGTCTATGTACGTATGGGAAGGGTGTGTGTCTATGTACGTATGGGAAGGGTGTGTGTCTATGTACGTATGGGAAAGGGGGTGTGAGTATGTTTGTATATTGTGAGAGTATGACAGTTACTTATAAATACATATAAAAAAATATTTTCAAAGCTGTTATCAACAAAATCTTTTGCAACTTGAAAGTTCCTATCTTTGAATATGTAATATTCAAATTTCATTTTCAAAGGAATGGGCATGAACCTAGTTCGCTGTGAAATGTTTATATCTAAAGTTTCCAATTGGATGTTCAAACCTATGGCCATCTCATCCGGAAATAGCCAATCATCTGGAAGCCTTCTTTTCTTCCTTCTCATTGTAAATTAAACTTTGTTCAAACTTGAAATGTTTAGACATTTTCTTCTTCCGTTTCAAAATCAACCACGCACCCCACCCCTCCTTTTTTCTTATATATTTTTATTTCCTTTTTTCTCCAGGAACACTGTCTTTGTTGTATTGTTTTTTTCTTGTGCTGCCAAATTTGGCTTTTTTTTCTTATGTGTCTGGCGCATTTTATGTGTATGTGTGTGTGTATTTGTGAGTATGTGCGTGTGTCTGTAACATAACTTTAGATTTAATCTCTCGCATTCCAGAAGACATTTTTCCCGATCACATGCAGCAAACAGCTCCCCTATCGGCATTAAAATGAGTTAACAAACGACAAGAAAAAGCAGACAACAAAACATGAAAGGTCAATATTTTCTCAATATTTTCTGATGGCTTGTCAGATTTTTATATTGTAATGATTTCTCGGAATATAAACAACTTTGTTAATATGTCATTTTATTGTTAATTAAGTAGATAAACCAATGACTGGATAGATGGTAAATTGCTGGATTTATAACCATGGAATTGGGTTTTCAAATGATTCTGAAATTGTGTATTTCTTTACAGTACCATTTTATCCTTAATACTTGAATGTTATGAATAAAGAAAACTTGTATTTAGGTTGAAGATATTAATAATGACTTACTTGGTGTGTCCTCCATTGCTGTGTTGATTGAAATATAGAACATAAGAAAAACCAAAAGATACGTTTGAGAAATCCGCCTGGTAGTACAGGGCATGACTGGACTCTGGCTGATTTCACCATGTCGCTCTGACTCTAGCCAAAAAGGTTTTTGGTTATTGCCTCATGTTACAAGGCATTACATGGAGGCAATTAACAGCACAGTCTTATAGCACGGTGTGGGCATTATTATCTCAGGGCAGTCACCTGTCGATAGAAATAATTAAACGTCACGCCTAGTATAATTAGTTCATCAGTAAATGTAGCGTTCAGACCATAAACTAAATATAACCCTTGGTATAACTTAGTTTTAAATTTATTAAATACATTGAAAACACGATGGTCAGCACACTGAATATATTTTATTTACTATATAGGGATAGTTTGTGTTATTTGAATAATATTGATTTTATGTATATAGTTGACATGAGCTACACATAAAAACTGTACAGATAAAGTTCTTAACATAATTTCTGTTGTTTTATCTTAGTGTGTCAAGAAAATTGTTGTATATTTGGTGGTTGTAGCGGTATATGTGATGGTATTTGTCACGTGATTATGTTGTAGTAGCCTAAAAATGGTGGTATATGGGTGGTGTATAAAGAGATGTATTGGTGGCATATGGGTGGATATATGGAGTGGACGGCGATATAGAATGTTAAACGATGTGCTTTATGGGGTGGCATATGTTGCTTATTTAGTTATCTTCATCATGATGACGTATATTATTGGACCCATTACACACACCTACAGTATAATGTATTTGCTCTTCTTGGCATTGACTATCAATTTGTCTTGTATCTTCACGTTACTCGAAGAAGTTTGATCAATGCATAATTGACCTATTGACTTAACATGATAATGTGTCCGTGACCTTGCCCTTCATGTGGCAATTATACAAAGCCAACAATGTGTTGCAGTAGCCATTAAATGCAAATTTGTTGCTCTCCAGAGTGCGCTGTAAATGTGGCCACTGTAGACACGAATAGTTTCTGTTTCTGAAGGCTGGTAAGCCTACGGCCATGACAAATAAAATATATATATATATTTTATTTTAATATACAAATTCCTTTTCGTTTTCATTAATTTTACTTTATTAAAGATCTGAAAGTAAAGTACTAGTAAGCCTACATTACTGTACACTTTATTAAAGATCTGAAAGTAAAGTACTAGTAAGCCTACATTACTGTACATACAAATAGGTTGAAAATAATCGAAACGTTTAAATATAACTTACTGTTGTTATTTAAATCACAGAAAACAAAAATTAGATCTAATCCAGATTTTTAAATTATAATTCATTGTGTATTTTATTGCTTGAAAAGTTGTCCTTGAGTTTGATTAACATTCAACTGTCTAATATAAAAATATATGTGTCTAGATTTACATATGTGTCTATATATTTACATAGAGGCCTAGATTTGAAAATTACCATTCAACTGTCTAATATAAAAATATATTTACATATAGGCCTAGATTTGAAAATTACCATTCAACTGTCTAATATAAAAATATATGTGTCTATATTTACTAATATAAAAATATATGTGTCTATATATTTACATATAGGCCTAGATTTGAACATTACCATTCAACTGTCTAATATAAAAATATATGTGTCTATATATTTACATATAGGCCTAGTTTAGAACTCAGTAGGCTTTGATCTCATAAAAAAACTGAAATAGTTTAAATTATTTTAGTTCAACTTTATCTTTTAAGGCTTTAAACAAGATTATAATCAACGACAGGTCTATAACTCATGCATAAATATTGTATAAATTTAGAAATAATTCTCCATGCCTCATTTAAGTGACCAGACCTTTAAAATTATGTCCCACATGCATAACTTTTAAAAATTATGTCCCACATGCATAACTTTTAAAATTATGTCCCAAATGCATAACTTTTTTTTACCAAAAAACAATTATTATTTACATTAATTTTTCTATCTCAAGATTATTCAGTTGGTAGATTTAAAATGAGATTTAAAAATAATAATTTTAGTATTCAAATTGAATTTTTCAAAAATGTTAACTTTTATAAATCCTAATAAGCAGAATTTCACTATTGTGTTTACAAATGGGCTAAATTGATTCTTGTCTAAAAACAGAAAGTGTACTATTGACTATTTTTTTAATCTTACTTAAAAGCTTGTAAAATAATTATACATGAAACCATTTTTTTTCTATATACATAGAATCAATTTTTTTTTAAAACATTTAACGCTCTACAGTTTATCTAGCAGCCTGATCTACCAACACGATCTGCCAACATAGTCTATCAACATTTGAATTCCTTAAAAAAAGGTAGACCTATGGTCACATATCCTTATAAAATAAGAAATGAAGGGGTTTCAACAGTGTTCATGTTATATTTTCTTAAACACTCGTCCATTGGCTGATGTTACAAGGTAATCTCTTATTTCGAGAATGTGAGAGATTCTATAGAACTAGAGTTATTGTACAACATATATATTTTTGAAGTACCGGTAGTTTGTCTTTTTCTGTAAGATCAATCTGCTTTATCTGTCTGTCTAACTTGATGAGCTTACTCAAGCCACACTTGATCGTCGTTCCTAAGTCCCTCCTTAGTACATAATGGTTTATGTTAATAGACTTTCTGCAGGCTTAGTAGGAGAAACTTTTTATGCTTTTCTTGTTTATTTTAAAAGTTTCTAAACCAATCTTAGGTTAATTTTCCTTGAATGACTTTGCTAGTGGGTAGGCCTATACTCTGAGAGTCATGTGTTATAAAAATACCTAGGCCTATATAGCTGTAGCTCTTAACGAGCTCTTTCGTCCACTTTTCCAAAAATCGATGCTGGTTTCTTTCCTTGTTTGGAAACATTTTATAATATCACACCAGTCTATAATGTTCTCTGCCACTTCCGCGTAATTTGGGTTCGTATCATTAGTAACTATAACAGAGGCCCATCTGGTAGTGTTATTTTTTGGTACACTTATAGGCCTAAGGGTTAATGATATCTTGTATTCAAAGAAGTATTCAACTGATGAGAGTACATTCTCTTACTAAAAGTTACTATGTCCATAGACTATAATATACATGGAGCGCTTGCTTTCCTTGTATTTTTATCCTGGATGACGTTTGTTTGCTCAATTTCACCGACTGAGGTCGCTAGTTTAGGCAAGTAACTAGCCTAGTTTTAATTTGGATGCTGTCGATCAGTGCTGCCTATGTAGGCAACAGCAGAAGTCGGCAACCTATGGCCCGCGTGCCATACCTGCCAAAAACAATTACAACAAAACTTTAACTATCTAGTACAAGAAATTGAATGATTAGCAGGACGTTATTTAGGCTGTCGGCACGTTGAATGAATTAGAAATACTACTTTGGCATACTATAATCAAAAGGTTGGCGATCCTTGGGGGTGTAGGGCTGTGTGGTATTAAAGGCTGGAGAAAAGTTGGTGAAGAACGCTAGAATATATGAGGGTCAGTGGGAACATAAATAGAAAGAAATAAAAGTTTTACAGACGTAACGTCTGTCAGTAATAAGCTAGGAACAATATAGAACAATATCATAAATTGAACTATAAACTACAGGAAACGTTAACTTAATGTAAGTTCATGTAATGACTAATGACTCTATGTGGCCATAGATAATTGAATGTGTTCATGCAATACAACTAATGAAACTGACAGGAATTAAAGAAGATCAATATTTCACTGACCCTATCTCTATATTGTGGCTTACTATAACAATAACACAATGTCATTTGCTCATCATCTAATCATATTTTATAAGTAAATGACGATTTTTTCAAACAAAAGAAAACTTTCATATTTCAAGTCTCATTGTGACGTGAAGAAACACAAAAAAATAATGTAAGGATTCAAATCAAGAAATCGATTAGTATAACCGTCCAGTATAACCATTAACTTTGGTTAAAAAGATTAGTCATTAAATTTAAGTTAAATAGCTGTAAAAATGTATTCATTAAAATTATTCCTCAGTAAAGATGTATCTATTAAAGTTGTATAGCAGTAGTAATTCATTTATTAAAGTTGTATAGTAGTAATAATTCATTTATTAAAGTTGTATAGCATTAAGAATTCATTTATTAAAGTTGAATAGCAGTAAAAATTCATTTATTGAAGTTGAATAGTAGTAAGAATTCATTTATTAAATTTGTATAGCAGAAAGAAATTATTTATTGAGGTTGTATAGTAGTAAGAATTCATTTATTAAAGTTGTATAGCATTTAGAATTCATTTTCTAAAGTTGTATAGCATTAAGAATTCATTTATTAAAGTTGTATAGTAGTACGAATTCATTTATTAAAGTTGTATATCATTAAGAATTAATCTTTAAAGTTGTATAGCAGTAAGAATTGATTTATTAAAGTTGTATAGCATTAAGAATTCATTTATTAAAGTTGTATAGTAGTACGAATTCATTTATTAAAGTTGTATATCATTAAGAATTAATCTTTAAAGTTGTATAGCAGTAAGAATTGATTTATTAAAGTTGTATAGCATTAAGAATTCATTTATTAAAGTTGTATAGCATTAATAATTCATTTATTTAAGTTGTATAGCAGTAAGAATTCATTTATTAAAGTTGTATAGCATTAAGAATTCATTTATTAAAGTTTTATAGCATTAAGAATTCAGCATTTGTGAAACATTAGATTATATTGTTGCCGGACACTTGGTTAAGTCCGAACATGTAATCGATACAGTCTCAATGGACTCAGCTTTTGGTCAGGAATAATGAAGTGGGTGAAAGACAACATTAATTTCCATAATCAATAATTGCGCACTTAGTTTGGGGCTGCAAATATAATTAAAACGTCAGACCTTCCCCAGTCTGCTGTAGAGTAAGGGAGATAACAAGACAGTGTCTGTGGGGTGTCACATTGTAACATGTTTTCTTATCGATTTTCGGTTGATTTTAGTTTAATCAATACCCCCTTTTCCTTTTCTACCCCGCCCCCCCCCCTCTTTACACTCTTTCTGTTCCGTTAAAGTTTATAAAGAGAAAATATTTTGCTTTATTTGTTAGGCTTATATGTATAGATCAGTGGCACTAACATATTGAAATAAACATTTGTAGTGACAAAAAAAAAAAAAAAAGATCCAAAACACTTGTTTATATTTAGTTCTAAACTAAAGAGGAGTTCTACAACTTATTAAAAGATTTCGTGTCAGAACAAAGAGCAAACAACTCTTGTTTCAACTTATAATAATAAACTACCTGTTTGGTATAAAACCCATACAACTAACTCTGATTTGGATTTTCTTTATGCCTAAAATGCCAATGTTAGATCTAGTATATTTTAATTGTATAGTACTTCTAGCTTACATTTTCAATACTATACCAATGACTAGAACATTTTCAATACGTTACCAATGACTAGAACATTTTCAATACTTTACCAATGACTAGAACATTTTCCATACTTTATCAATGACTAGAACATTTTGAATACTTTACCATTGACTAGAACATTTTCAATACGTTACCATTGACTAGAACATTTTCAATACTTTACCAATGACTAGAACATTTTCAATACGTTACCAATGACTAGAACATTTTCAATACGTTACCAATGACTAGAACATTTTCAATACGTTACCAATAACTAAAACATTTCAATACGTTACCAATGACTAGAACATTTTCAATACGTTACCAATGACTAGAACATTTTCAATACGTTACCAATAACTAAAACATTTCAATACGTGACCAATGACTAGAACATTTTCAATACTTTACCAATGACAAGAACATTTTCAATACTTTACCAATGACTAGAACATTTTCAATACGTTACCAATAACTAAAACATTTCAATACGTTACCAATGACTAGAACATTTTCAATACTTTACCAGTGACTAGAACATTTTCAATACGTTACCAATGACTAGAACATTTTCAATACGTTACCAATAACTAAAACATTTCAATACGTTACCAATGACTAGAACATTTTCAATAATTTACCAATGACTAGAACAGTTTCAATACGTTACCAATGACTAAAACATTTCAATACGTTACCAATAACTAAAACATTTCAATACGTTACCAATAACTAAAACATTTCAATACGTTACCAATAACTACAACATTTCAATACGTTACCAATGACTAGAACGTTTTCAATACTTTACCAATTTTTTTGTTATTTTTGTATGTGAATTTTTTGTATGTGTGTGTATGTTTGTGCACGTGTTTGTGTATGTGTGAATGGATGCATGTATATATGTTCATGTATTATGTATGCGTGCGTGTATTTTTGTATCAATGATAGTAGTTTTGTGTATGGGCTATTATGTATATGTGTGTGTTTGAATATTGTTAGTATATGTATATGTGTATTTGTCTGTAGGTGTGTATATATATTATATATATATATATATATATATATATATATATATATATATATATATATATATATATATATATATATATATATATACATATAAATATATATATATATATATACATATATATATATATATATATATGTGTGTGTGTGTGTGTATGTTTATGTGAATTTGTATGTAAGTGTTTGTGTGTGTGTCTTTATTCTTCGTGTGTATGTATTTAATTGTGTGTATGTCTGTATGTATGCGTGTATGTGTATATATGTGAGAGAAGTATTAACACTTTGGTGGTTAAATAGATTACATTTCCTAACTGTATGTGTGGATAAATTTAAATAAATAAAGAAGTGAACAACAACAAAAAACGTCATAACTAGCATGCAAATAATTCCATTGATAAATCATTTTATTTTCTACATGAGTGCATTTGATGTCATTATGTTTTCAATGCTACTGTCTCCTAAATTACATAAACGAACATTCTTTTTTTTTCTAATTTAATGCATCGAGGAAATTTTTTAGGCGTAGTGTTAATACAATGTTCATGACGACTCCCCCCCTCCCCACACAACCCTTCTCCAGCACGAAATAAGCCAACTATTGTTCAGTGCAATATTGATTTCTATCACATAATATGGAGCCAGAAACAATAAATTCAGTTGGATCTGCACAGTGTAAATTTTTGGGTGTGTTTGGATACGTCACTCAAATTAACTCAACCAATAGTTTTCTGTTATCATGCTTTTGCAATTTCGGACAATGAAGCGAGTGTTATAATTCTTATAACGAAATTTTGTTTTTAAGAGATTGTATGTATAAAAAGAACAACAACTCTGGCTATCAACAATATATTGTTTTTTCACACCTTTTTTTATGTTGTTGTCATGGGAATAATTGACACAAAGTAATCGAGCATGTATTTTATCGCTCTGCTTGTTGAAGTGTCTAAATAATAAAATCAATAGTTTATAATTATTGATGTTGATGACACCAATCATTCTTTCCAATTGCTAGAGACATCATCGGACTTTTTCAAAATATTGATATCATACATTTTGTCTATACATTGATGATACTATACTGTTTTTTTTTTAAATTGATAATATTATGCTTTTTTATTTTTATAAATATTGATAACAATAGGCCTATAATTTTTTCAAAATATATTATACTTTTTTTTACATTATACTTTTTTTCTAAATATTGATAACACTACTATTTTTCTAAATATTGATAACACCATACTTTTTTCTATTTATTGATGACTCCATACTTTTTTTCTAAATATTGAAAAAAACTATACTATTTTTCTAAATATTGATGACTCCATACTTTTTTTCTAAATATTGATAACTCCATACTTTTTTCAAAATATTGAAAAAACTATACTATTTTTCTAAATATTGATGACTCCATACTTTTTTCTAAATAGTGAAAAATTTATACTATTTTTCTAAATATTGATGACTCCATACTTTTTTCTAAATATTGAAAAAACTATTTTTTTTCTAAATATTGATGACTCCATACTTTTTTTTAAATATTGAAAAAACTATACTATTTTTCTAAATATTGATGACTCCATACTTTTTTCAAAATATTGATGACTCCATACTTTTTTCTAAATATTGAAAAAACTATACTATTTTTCTAAATATTGATGACTCCATACTTTTTTTCTAAATATTGAAAAAACTATACTATTTTTCTAAATATTGATGACTCCATACTTTTTTTCTAAATATTGATAACTCCATACTTTTTTCAAAATATTAAAAAAAATTATACTTTTTTTCTAAATATTGATGACTCCATACTTTTTTCTAAATATTGAAAAATGTATACTATTTTTCTAAATATTGATGACTCCATACTTTTTTCTAAGTATTGAAAAAACTATACTTTTTTTTTAAAATATTGATGACTCCATACTTTTTTCTAAATATTGAAAAAACTATACTATTTTTCTAAATATTGATGACTCCATACTTTTTTCTAAATATTGAAAAAACTATACTTTTTTTCTAAATATTGAAAAACTATACTATTTTTCTAAATATTGATGACTCCATACTTTTTTCTAAATATTGAAAAAACTATACTATTTTTCTAAATATTGATGACTCCATACTTTTTTTCTTAAATATTGATAACTCCATACTTTTTTCTAAATATTGAAAAAACTATACTATTTTTCTAAATATTGATAACACCATATTTTTCTCTAAATATTGATAAAACAATACTTTTTTTTAAACATTGATAAAATTAAATTGGATTAAATTTGCTCATTGTCATTATGACATTTCATAATGTTTTCATAGTTACCACACTTTTCCACATTTTTATATTTTATAAATAACTTTTTTAACCAATTAAATTTGTAGGCTTTTTTAAGTATGTCCGCCTGCTCAATATCTATTCGGTTCATTTGTCTCTACCGTATTGAAAAATACATACTGCCTTACTTCTCTCCCCTTTACGGATCCTTAAACGTAATTTTCATTTCTTCTTTCCCCTTTACAGATCCTTAAACGTATTTTTCATTACTTCTCTCCCCTGTGCAGTTCAATGAACATATATTGCTTTACTTCTTGTCACTATACACATCAAAGAACACATATTTCAATACTTCTCTCCCCTGTACAAATCCATGAACATATTTCAATACTTCTCTCCCCTTTACAAATCCATGAACATATTTCAATACATCTCTCCCTTTTACAAATCCATGAACATATTTCAATACTTCTCTCCCCTTTACAAGTCCATGAACATATTTCATTACTTCTCTCCCCTTTACAAATCCATGAACATATTTCAATACTTCTCTCCCCTTTACAAATCCATGAACTAACCAGTCTTCTCTTGCCAGATTGCAATCATCCTGTCTATTCCCCTCTTTAAAAGAGATACGTGAGATATAAGCAGGTGTACCATTTTGATTTAACTATATCTTTACCATCAATAAACCGGAAGTACATTTTAACACAACAACTTTTCTGTCTTTATTTAACCATTGCATACTACATAATACCACACTTTTAATATCCTGTTTATGGTTGTATTAATCAAAATATTGTTTCTTTCGATTCACGAAAACAAAATAAAATACGAAACTAAGAACGATTATAATTTTTTCATCAAGATTTACAAATTTGGCTTACCGTAACCCTATAATAGGTATGGACAAACTCAAAGTCATACTTTATTTAATTGAAGACGCATATTTTACTGGGCATCTACAGTCGAATCGTAACATTCAAATACATCAAACATCATATATTTACATACATCAAATATATATTTACATATATCAAATATATATTTACATGTATCAAACAAGAAATGTTTTAGTGACATCACAATTCTTTCGTTGAAAATTTAAAATAAAAATAATGTATGCCCCTACAATTTAAAGCGCTCCAGTCCAACAAGCTAAGTGCAACATAAAATTTATGCTTTTACAGAATGTAACATAAATTAACGGCTCTTTTCTGGGCTATGTGGAAGACAGGGGCGAAACCACGAGGGGCCCCCACATAAATTTGGGAACAGGGCCCCCACAATCCTACATACGGTCCTGATAATATGATATAGCCTATAATATCTATTTCTCTCTCTCTGTATATATATATATATATATATATATATATATGTATGTATATATATATAAAAAGAGAGAGAGAGAGGGGGGGGCGTAGATATATATATAGGCCTATATATATTTATTGATCAATCTTCTTTTTTAACTAAATTAACTTTGATGTTATTTTACTTTTAATCTATATTCCCTAACCTTTTAAAAGTGTATATAAAAATTCTACTGTGGCACAAATTGCAAAAGAAACGTGAAGACAGAATAAAAATGAAAGCGTGTACCTGCCTGATGTAAACCTCCAGTGTCAGCGTGAGATGATACAGTTCAAAAGAAATTGTTGCTTGTGTTGTGCCGACCATCTGATTCAACGTTCCAGGGACTAAATCAAAACACTCTCTACCTAATGCTACTCACGTCTCAACGCAAGCTTCTCTAACTTTTATCCGCACAAGAGCTCCACTGGAAAGGGATAGAACCCCGAAATAAAAATAATAACTGGGCCATTAGATCTTGTTCCTAAACACGTACACGTGAGGTGCTCGCGACGTAGCTCCCCCTCGTTGGCTAGTTAGCCCGGATGTGCCAAGAAAAAAAGGGAGGGCAGATGCTAAGCAAAGGGACTAAAGGAATTATTACTTTCTCCACACTGACTAATGTAATGACTGAAGCTAAACTCATTATAGCGTAGAACTACATTAGTTTTAGCTTGCGATTTCTATGGTCCGTTTAATTATCAAATTTGTTATTCTTAATTATACAAGGATGAATTGGACAAAATGGGGGGGGGGAGGGGGAGGGGGGACTTTTTCCAACTTATTATGTGAGGTGTTGAGGTCTGTGCTTTTTTTAAAAAAGGGAGATTAAATGTAGAAAAATAGAATGAAAGATGGAAGGAAGGGATAGTTGTGGTAGAAGTACCTTGACCACCATCATGCCACCAGGCATCCAATATGGGACTTTTTTTTTCTGTAGAATGTGTGTCAAGAAAGTAAAGCCTACTGACCACTCCTCCGAAGGTCAGTTTGTAGAGAGACTACTTACACTGAGAGAAAAGAGACAGTTTAGAGAGACAGATAAATAGAGAGGAAGAGATAGAGGGGAGGGGGTGTCAACAACTAAAAAGATATCTGTAATTAAATCAACACTGTGTTACTGTGTTTGTGAAAATGGGAGACGATACAACATTGTAATTAGATCAACATGGTGTTTGTAAAAATGGAAGACAATACAACATTGTAAATCTTTTTCCACACCTGTGAGCTGTTCAACCGTTATTCGCTTTACCTAACAGGCATGCATATTATTTATTAGGATAATAGTAGCGTTTCATATAAACCTGGCATAGACACAATGCCCCCGCCCCTCCCATTCTATTTATTAGTTTAACCCTTAAAAGGAACGCCAGCCCCCTAACACCTGGCCAATCTCAAGATGAGCCGCCAGTGAAGCTTTTCACAGTAGCCGACATCGTTCTGAAATCCGCAAATAGATAGGGATTTAGGTCTACGCCTTGTCCAATCAAATTCTAATGATGTATATATTAAAAACATGGTGCTGAGTAGAATAAAAACATGTAGGCTACAGGCTCCAAACAGCGCATTTGTAGTAGTTCACTATCCCTATGGTAGCAGATTCTAATCAGACTTTGATTTACCATACTACCTATATACTTAAAATTAAGAATCAGAGATACATTTATATATTTGGACTAATAGATGTGATATCTAATCCGCTCGCACTAATTGGCTCAACCGTTTGTTTTTTTATTTGTTAAAGTTAGCGAAACGTAATTTTATTATTAACCAAAATATAATATTCCAACAGATTATCTGCTTTATATAATCGCGAGCGGGATTCTTTGAAATGTACATGCTACCAATGACTACTTTATAGAGCCCATATTAGTTTATTGTTGTCTACAAAGACTACCTGATAATACAAATATATAAGACAAATAATTTTTATAAAGCCATGTTGACAACTTCCATGTTGATGACCTTCCCGTACCGACCTACTTCTATCTATGCTGCCTTCAGTTCCGCTATATACGCGCCCGGGACTGTAAGGGTTAAGTAATAGTGTGTTCTGTTTTTACTATAAATTAAAAAACAATATTTGAGGTTTTCACAGTTCTTATCTGGCCATTCCTTGATTATTCTATATAGTATATTATACAGTTTATGAAATACAGAAATAATTTTAAAAAAAAACTAAACATAACTGTAAAACAAAACCAAAAAGTTGGTTTGAATTGTGTGCAATAGCAAAATTTGTTTAATATATTGTTGTGTTCATCTTCTGTACAATTTTGGGCTAAGTTTTATCATGCTTTTTACAATTCTAACTAAAATAGCATGTTACTTTGAAATTTTAAGGTGGCGGGGGCGGGGGAGGTAAGGTGGGGGTATATGTATATCAATAATTATTTGTCTTTATATCTAGCCTAGGTCAGTGGCATTTGAAAGTTGACTACTTTATTGTTCTAATAAGTCCTTTAAACGAAATAATCTTATTTTATCATTCTTAAAATTCCTAAGGGGCAGTAATCATATCAATCTAATAATTCTTTAGTGGAAACAATCTTATTGGTTCGATAGTTATTTTAGTTACCGGTATTTGGCAAACATAATCATATTGGTATAATAATTCTTTGCAGAATTAATCATAATCGTCTAATAATTTCTGCACGGAAATAATTGTTTCTTTATAGAAATAACCATATTGGTCTAGTGATTCTTTTTAGGATATAATTTTATTACACTAATAATATACTTGTGGAAAATAATGGTGTCTATTCATGTCTTGGGGAAATCGTGTCAGTTTTCATCATCCAATGCATTGCATAAAAAACAAAAAATTCCTAAATTGAAGGTTTTTCTTATAAATACTTCATCTGCATTTATATTTCCATATTTTTAAATTATAACATTAAAATGTACTTTATGTACCTCCAAAGCTTTTATTAATTAACCTTCATAAGATTTACCACAAACAAAGGCAAAGTTAATATAAAGACATTTTAAAAGCACTCCATAAACTGAAGAAAAAAAAACAGTAGGCCTATAAACTGATATTTGAGTGTTGGGATAAGACTGAAAATTGTACATTGAATGTGTTGTCCATGGCAACAAATCTATATACCAAGTCACAGCTCAATGAGATGACATGAAGTGGATCAATTAACATTTGGAAGATTTTACCAGCATGAAAAAAGGCACTAAGTTAATATAAAGGATTAGAAAATTTTAAACTAATTCGAGCTACTTAAAAATAAATCTAAAACAAAAGCTATATATATAAAAGCAGTTTATTCTGCATTTTTTAAAATGTAAAAATACACAAGCTACAAATTTAAAATTAGTAGATGTTTGAGACATCAAAAACTAGGCCTACTATTTTCATTTTTTTTTTCAAAATATTTGTCAAATGCTGTTTAGTTTTCTCTTAAGTAACTGAGCACTTTAAAGTGATCAATTTAAGCAACAATTAAACTCAACAATTAATGAAAAATACATCAGGTTGGTGAAAAACATTTGGATTTGTTTTCATAATTAAAACAACAATATAAATAACTAATAATAGAGTTAGTATAAAAATGTATTTACATTACTGGTGAAAATAGTAATAATAATAATATTACACAAGGAAATGTAAAAAGTTGCATAAACAAAATAAAATAAATTTCATTCAATTTTATCACAAAACACAATTAGTGTGTCTACAGAAATAATTGTGTACAAAAAAGTAAATTTTGATATTATGGAGAATAAAAAAAAAACGTTTCTTTATCCTTTTACCACTTGGGTGATATTATTGTAATCCAACAAATTTAGTCACTGGTGGAGCATCCACCATTAGGTGCTTATAGTTAGTCAAGAAATGCCACACCCTCCCAGAGTATGTGTCCATATGATATGGTAAATCATGCTCTTGGCAAAACTTTTTGACCAGCGGCTGAATTTTGAGACACATATTGTCAGATAGTAGAGGGAATAAGTGATGCTCTGTGTGACAGCTGATAATGCCATGCCCAAAACAAAAGTCTAATATGGGATTACGGGGAAGATTAAGTACACCCGTGGTCATCTGATAAATTTTCTTAGGGCGGTGTTGCTGAGAATACATTGGTAATCCAATATGTTGAAATATATTGACATGAATATAGGGAATAGCTAGTACGTCCCGACTGAAAAATATAGTAATAAGTGCTAATGGTAATTGCAGTCCAGATACATTAACTAACAGATAAACATGAAAAGCCAAACCAAGGTAAGCTATACATATATGCCTTGCTATACACAGAAAAGATTTGGACAATATTTCTCTCATGGCAACCACCGGTGTTAAAATGGGCATTAGAAGAGGTGTTACAAACATGTACAAAATACTTGGAACAAAGGGTGCTCTAAATGTGCTTGAGTCCCCAAGCCCAATTATATTAGTGTGTGGATGATGACACTTGACATGGATGCTATATCCAATATCAGCTGAGAATGTGCCTATGAAGTCTGTGCAGAAAAAACTCCAAACTCTATTCCAAAAGTCAGATGAGCAGAGTGCTTTATGAGTCGCTAGGTGAGCAGATTTTACTGTAATACTAGAATGACACAAGCCAAGGAGGAGAATTCCTGACATAAAAGTAATTGGATCAGAAAAAGACAGGATATAGTAGCAACTAATATATCCAATCAGACTTGAGAAGAGGATCATCCAATCTTTTCCATATTTCTCAAACCAGGTGGATGATTTACAAATGGCTAAAATCTGGAAACAAAATGAAGTGTAAAAACAATGAAAAAAAAATTCATTCAAAAAATTAATATATTTCATCTTAAATGGTCTAGAAACCTACAAAAGAATTTATATAAATAGGATGCTGATCTATGAACTAGTACAAAGTCTGCAAAGCTATAATTATTTTTACTAAAATCTAAATCTACACAAAAAAAAAAGGAATCCAATGTTATTTTTGTGATTTTGATTGACTTGTAATGTTTAATGTCTTAAATTCTATTTAGAATATTTTTATAGAGAAATTACATTTTTATGCCTTAATTTGTCTAAATATGTAAAATGTCTTCCACTTAAAAGACACTGGAAAGTGAAATATTGTTTTAATACATAGGCCTATGAACTTTAATAACCTTTATGTTGACTAATTGTAAAAGCATTTCGCAAATGATATTGCAATTGGTTAATATTTACTATCCCAATGCATTCAAAATTAGTAGTATTTTTAATATTGATTTGGTCAGAAACAATCTAATGTCATGCTTCATAGCTTTTCACCTTAATGAGATAATAAAATGTGTTTCTTTTTTGCCAATGTATAGATTTTTAAAAAATTTAAAAAAAAACAACTAAAACTAAAGCATTCATTTTGCCTATTTCAATACCAAACAAAGGGGCTGTATCATATAATAATATCTACAGAATATTCTCTCAAAATGAGTAAGAAGTAGTCTACCCTTGTGAGTAATGATTTCAATCAATGAGCAATACAAAACCCAATTAAATCAGAATTGTACAAGAAAAGTTCAGAATTACAATTAAAACTCTACTTATAGAGAACTCTACTCTCCAGAATAAAAGAGACTTTTACAAAGAAGCTTCACTCTTTTAATTATTTAAGAATCAGTTAAAAAAAAAAGTTTGCTTTATACTTAATAACTGAAATAATACTAAAACCTAAAGAGTTGTTAAAATAAGTGATTTTACAAATGATTTTACATTAGTTCATTGTGTAATAAAAATTTCATTTTTTTCTGCATTTGTTCTAATTTTTAGATGATGATTTAACCCATACAGAATAGGAATACCTTAATTATAAAATAGGTCTAACTGATATATTATAAGTTTAAGTTTATAGAGAATAGAAGATTTTATGTTCTTGGCCCAAAACCCCTGCAGGGTGGCAGGGATTGGATGATGGCAAGTCTATAAACCAAGTCATCATGTTCACAGTGTATCAACCACAGATTCAGACAACCACTCAATGTTAGGTAGCATTTTAGTTTCATGTTCCTGTTATATTTCTTTATATAGAAACTTGTTTAATTACTTCATCACCAAGGAAATTTCATTTTTATCATTATACGATATGGTGGCCTTGGCCTAGGGGCAGCAAATTTGGCTTACATACTGAAAATCCTGGGTTTGAATCAGTGGCGTAGCTAGGGAAGAAGGGTTCAAATTCAAAAGTCCCCCCGGGCCCCTACTTCAGGGGAGCCCCCAAAGGAGTGTCCAAATTGTTTTTTGTCATGTCATAATGTCGAATGTCAAAATGCAGGAGCCCCTAAAGAGGCCAAGCCCCCCGAGCCCCCAAATCCCTTGCAACAGCCAGGGCTGCGGAGTCGGTAGATAAATGTTCCGACTCCAACTCCGACTCCTCATTTTTTTTTACATCCGACTCCGACTCCCCGACTCCTCTGTATTAATATGAGAATGTATTTTGTACATTCCTTGAAGGAAAAAAAGGCAACATACATCTACGTGTCATTACCACCTGACTACTGGCTGGAAAGCTAACAGCCTACTGTATTTAATTTTAAATATTCATGGGCCCCCTAAATTCTTGAGGGCCCCGGTACGGCATAACGGCTGTACCCCCACCCTCTCGTGGGGCCTGATCAGTAGAGGTCACGATCGGCGACTTCAAGGGGCAAACGTTTAATCCCTTACCAGTGAGAGGCTAGGTTACATATGGGCGCTGCGTTCCCTGTAAGAGCAGAACTAGGGATGTTAAAACCGGTAATCGGTTCTATAAAACCGGTTTAGAACCGAATTTCGGTCCCCCCCCCCCCCCCGCGCAATGTCACAAGTCACATGCCGGAACTGCAAAATGTGCGTAGTTTTGTAGGGAAATTTTAAAAGTACTTCAAACTTAATAAGTATTTGCAGGGCATTAAAGGGGTTGATTTGTGTGAATACAATATGAATTTGTACTCTTTACCATAAAATTCTTTAGAACTAAAAAAATCTGGGCTAATTGATTAAAACCGATAATAGCATTCAATTTTTCGTTGACCATAATATTAAGAAGCATATGAAGAGGCATATATTTATGGTAACTTGTAAAATAATGTGTTAAAAGAGAATCAAAAGAATGTGTATTTAATAGTGCCGTTAATAATAAAGCACAGACGCGGTGTTTTGAAAATCAAAACCGGTTTTCGGTTTCAAATCCGGAATCCGGTATTCCGGTTTTCGTTTAACATCTTTAAGCAGAACACAACACTATGAAAAGTATAAATATTGCCACCAGGGCCGTATTTAGGATTGTGGAGGCCCTGTTCCCAAATTTATGTGGGGACCCTGTTCCCAAATGCTTGTTGGGCCCCTCGTGGTCTCGCCCTGCCTTCCACATAGGGCCTACCTCAGAAAAGGGCCTTTAACTCATATTACATTCTGTAAAATCATACATTTTATGTTGCACGTAGCTTGGTTGAACAGGAGCGCTTTAAATTGTATTGGAATAAATGATTTTTATTTTACATTTTTAACGAAATATGGGGATGTCACTCAAATATTTTTTTTTGGGATGTGTGGGGGCCCCTTTTGTGTGGGGGCCCCTGTTCCAATGGAACATGTGGAACATGCCTAAATACGCCACTGATTGCCGCTGCTAATTGTGCGTTGCGTGCGTAGTGCATTTATAAGTCGTAAAGGCGGCATTTTTTTGTAGGCCTATTGAACACAAATTACATTATGGAAAGAATCGTAAATGTGTAAAAGCCTCTCTAGGCCTCCAATACACTAGTAGCTAAATTAAGATGCGTTTTTTTAGGACCTATGGACTAGGCCTATAGCCTACTAAGGCAGTGTTTAGCATTCCGAGAAAACCTCGCGTGCCATGTCCTAGCATTTGAAATCATTAAAAACAATGTGAATGGTAATTAGTAATTTGGGCACTTGTGTAGCGTCATCAATACCGGCGCCGAGCGGTCTATATGACGTTCAGTCTAATGACGCATTTCAAATTAGTTCAAAGACTTTTTTGTGTGTCGACCCGCTATAGTAGGCCTATTGCTATTACAATAGGGATAGGATCTTGAGTAAGGATGGGGACTTAGAGGAAGAAACAGATATTTTACTTTCTCATATTACTAATCTCTGTAGGCCTGTTGATCGGTTGTTTAAAATAAATAAAGCCATGTATTTTTTTAAATCTAAATTTAGTAGGAGTCGGAGTCGGTGCATTATTTGCCGACTCCAACTCGCAGGTACCCAAATTTCCTCCGACTCCTCGACTCCGCAGCCCTGGCAACAGCACTGGTTTGAATCCTGATGAAGATTTGTTTCTGGGTCTAGAGAGTGTCATTGAGTTTATCCAGCTCTGGTGGATACCTAACAGTAGTTGGGGTTAATTGTAAGGTGGCTGGGCATTTTGCTGGCTACAGAAATGTGTAAATGTTGCTTTATTAGCCCTATAGATCTTAAATGTGTAAATGTTGCTTTATTAACCCTATTTATAGATCTTAAATGTGTAAATGTTGCTTTATTAGCCCTATAGATCTTAAATGTGTAAATGTTGCTTTATTAGCCCTATAGATCTTAAATGTGTAAATGTTGCTTTATTAGCCCTATAGATCTTAAATGTGTAAATGTTTCTTTATTAGCCCTATAGATCTTAAATGTGTAAATGTTGCTTTATTAGCCCTATAGATCTTAAATGTGTAAATGTTGCTTTATTAGCCCTATAGATCTTAAATGTGTAAATGTTGCTTTGTTAGCCCTATAGATCTTAAATGTGTAAATGTTGCTTTATTAGCCCTATAGATCTTAAATGTGTAAATGTTGCTTTATTAGCCCTATAGATCTTAAATGTGTAAATGTTGCTTTATTAGCCCTATAGATCTTAAATGTGTAAATGTTGCTTTATTAGCCCTATAGATCTTAAATGTGTAAATGTTGCTTAATTAGCCCTATAGATCTTAAATGTGTAAATGTTGCTTTATTAGCCCTATAGATCTTAAATGTGTAAATGTTGCTTAATTAGCCCTATAGATCTTAAATGTGTAAATGTTGCTTAATTAGCCCTATAGATCTTAAATGTGTAAATGTTGCTTTATTAGCCCTATAGATCTTAAATGTGTAAATGTTGCTTTATTAGCCCTATAGATCTTAAATGTGTAAATGTTGCTTAATTAGCCCTATAGATCTTAAATGTGTAAATGTTGCTTTATTAGCCCTATAGATCTTAAATGTGTAAATGTTGCTTTATTAGCCCTATAGATCTTAAATGTGTAAATGTTGCTTAATTAGCCCTATAGATCTTAAATGTGTAAATGTTGCTTAATTAGCCCTATAGATCTTAAATGTGTAAATGTTGCTTTATTAGCCCTATAGATCTTAAATGTGTAAATGTTGCTTAATTAGCCCTATAGATCTTAAATGGTCAAAAAGGGATACTTCTATATCGAATTACTTACACATAAAAACTTATCTTTTACTTATATATTGAATTACTTACACATAAAAACTTTTCTTTTACTTATATATTGAATTACTTACACATAAAAACTTTTCTTTTACTTATATATTGAATTACTTACACATACAAACTTATCTTTTAGTTAGAATTACTGGTTTTCCAAACATTAGCTTCTTTTTTTAAAAAAATATTTGCTTGTACTTCTGTATGGATACACAACATAGATTTAAGTTTAAATTATTTTACAATTTGTTCTTACCTGTTCATTCAGTGAGTTAAACTGTGGTAATTTTTTCAAATCTACATAATCAATGGTAGCTCCTGATTCCTTCTCCAATATTTTTTTAGAAAGGCCAGAATTTTGTGTGGCAGAGGATGAAATCATGGCTGACATCCTTGAGCGAATTTAAGAGAAACAAGAGTTAGTAAAACTAACCCAGAAATAAAACTAAGCTAAAATATGTGTAGGCTACTGACTGGATAGGCAGAATTCTAGTCCAAAAGTTAACATCAGCTGCATACAAACTGTCTCTAGCTGACTTGTGTGTTGCATTTGGCCCATTAGGCATACTGATATATTTTTTTAAATCTAATATAACACACAGGGTCCTACTATAAACCTATTTAATAAAGGACCTGTCATATTACATAACGTGGTAATTATAACCTAAATTATTTAGTATCAGTATTTTATCAATATTTTAGGTTGATACCATTGTATTTTATCTCATTCCAGAAAAGGCAAAGGTAAAAAACTAGTTAGGCTACTTTATTATGTAGGCCAAGTACCCTACACTCTACACTGTGCTCTAGGCCTAAAAACTTAATATATAGATATATAATATATTTATAGATAATTAAACAAAACTGATCAATAAAGGGGTGTATGCAGAAGGGTGGTATGTGGCAAGTGGTCAGGGGGAGGTGAAATGGTCATGGTCATACAAATATTTTTACTTGGGGGATTAAATCTACTATTTTATTATTATTAGAAAAAAATATTTCCAGAAGGTGTAGGGGGGGGGGGGGGGGGGGGGACTGCACATACATCCTCCATAAAAGATGCCATATTAGGCATAACTATTAGTTAAGTTTAGAAATACCAGACCTGGAAGTTATTGCAGACCCAGGTGCCTCATATACTATGGCAAACTTAGATATCTGATGTGTTGGGCTGCCCAAATCATATGCCCTGTCAGATTGAGTCACCTGTGGGTTTTTATGAAGATTGACATTAATTCTACAAATATAAGTAAATCTTAATTATAAGTTTGATCTGAGATTTAAATTCCCATCCCTAATTATAACTATAATATAAATAGTTAAGTGACCCAAATTTAATACTCCAAACCCACTGGAAAAATTTTGACCAAAATTGTGTACTTAAAAGTGTCTCATTAAAACATTTAAAATCTTTATAAACAAAACATCCATGAGCTCAATGTCATTGTTTAGACTATGCTTTTTTAAAAGTATTATTAGATTGTAGTTAGCAGAAAGAATAAATTAATTAATTAAATATTGTGTTGGGGTTACAATACATTATACAGTATATATTAATATAAACTGCATAATTTGTAATACTATAATATAGGCCTAGGCCTACTATAAAAGACAAAAGTTGTGCTTTGAGAAGTGATGTTTGTATCACACCCAAGTCAAGAAACCTATTCACAGATAAGACTGTACTATGTCCCAGATTTGGAATATCTTTAAGTTTACTGACGTTCCTTCTAGATAGAAGATTATTACGACCACTAGGCCCAAAACTCCTGCAGGGCGACAGGGATTCGTCTGTGGCATGGATATAACCCGCGAAGTGTCAGTTGGTTTTTGGTTGACATTCCGGTGAACTAACCGCTGGACCAGCCGGATATATTATATATAATAATAATATTTATAATTTATATATCAATATATCCCCTCTCGGTGATAGTGATAGACCTATCTAAAAGTCACAGAAACGAATTATATATATATATATAATTTCCACAAAATCAAAATTATCAACGTCATAGTAATAGTAAAAACAAAAATAAGAATAAGTAGGCCTACAGTTAAATTAACATAGAATAGTCATATTCGACTAATAGTTGGCATCTTTGCAATGTGCACGCATTTTAGTGACGTCACTGTCAGCCATCTTGTTATACCGCTAAAAAAAAAGCTCACTTTTCATTCATTTTTTTCCCCTTACATTAACTTCATTAAGTTTTGATAATTTGTGTTTTCTAAAGCTGGAATTTCATTGAAATATGTCATCAGACCCAATGCAAGATAGAACTTTAACTGCTTGTGAGACTGTTAAGGAGGAAGACGATAACGCTCATGATGTAAGAATAATTTGAGACCCAAACTAAAAGCAAACCAAAGCAGTAGGCCTAATCAGTGAAATCATTCATGAATACATTTATTTTGTTTGCAAGATGATATTCTGATAATTGAATTACTACACCGCTATGTCACAATATAAACATATTAAAATATACATGAATAATGATCAATTTGCTTGACAATATTTATCATTTATATTAGTTATTAGATTATTATTTTATTATTATAGCATTTACAGCATTTATAGTTTATAACCTATATACTATATTCAACTTTACTCAGCAAATTTGTTTTTCCCTAGAATTGTCAGTTTTTCCGTTTTTTCTCAAAATACTACTTTTTCTTCTTCTTCAATATGCCGTAAAAATTAGGGCTTTTTAAAACATGTTTTTTTTTAAAAATAAACATTTTTTTGTGCTTCAAACTTAAACTATTGTGGACGTAAACAAAGCGCGTGTTAAAAGCGAAAAAAAAAAGGATTTATTACATTTAAACCACAATAGTTTGCGTAAAATTAGTTTAAAACTATAGATAATAGTATTTTGTTGCCGTCATCAGAAGCTTTTTTTGTACCAATCTATTTTCATTTATTTACTAATAAAATGAATTCTTCGGCTAAATATTTAAAACAAACTTTGTTTTTATGACAAGAAATATATTTCTGGTTAAAATTAAAAGAGTTTTACGAAATTACATAGTTAAACCTATTTTTAGATATAGTTTGAGACTTAGTCTTGGCAGCGGAAAAAAACCTGCAGATAGGCCGTAAAAATTAGGGCTTTTTAAAACATGTTTTTTTTCAAAAGATCAAAATTTTTTGTGCTTCTAATGGTGGCCTAGTGAAAAAAAACATTTAATGAATGTTAAGCATTTAAAAAAAAAATTATATTTCTGCTTTATTTATTCCTGGTAAGTGATTTTCAAATGTATACAGAAAATTGGGAAATGAGCTTGGACGATTATATATAAATGTTACGTTTGAGTGTGTTTAAATTAGTATAAACATCACAATAACATAATAAAAAAAACATTACAATACTGATGCAGCTGATAGGCCTACTTTATGGACAAATAAACACAAGTAAAAAAAAACATTTTGTATCAAAAATTTTTATTTTTTAAATAAATAAAAAATCTTCATCATTAGTTGGCCATTTCAAAACAAATCGGATAAACAAATCCTACACTGAATTCTCTAGAGCTCTCCTTAAAGCAGCTAAGGAATCCATCCCAAGAGGAGCCAGGAAAAATTATATACCAAACTGGTCTCAACACTTGGAACTCCTCCACAATGAAACCATCAAAGCAAGAAACCTAGCAGAAGAATCCCCAACGATAGAAAATAATATACAACTAAAAGCTGCAAACGCAATCTTCAGAAAGGAATATCTCTCGTCAATTAGGAAGAGCTGTCATGAAAAGACAGAAAAACTAAATGCAGACAGAGATGGACATAAGCTGTGGAAAATCGCCAAAAGTCTGAACCAAGAGGAGAACAAATCTTCGCCAATAGTCCTAGACGCAGACCAAGAAAAGCTCACAGGCCGCGAAGCTGCTCAAAAATTTATAAAACACTTTAGCAGCGTAGGAAATATTAGTATCACCGAAAAAAGAGCCAGAGAAGTCAATGACCACATAGAGAAAGCTCCAAAAATGTCCATACCACACTCTCATGGAATGACAGCAAATCTCAGCATGAAAGAGTTTGATGACTCACTGAAACTCCTCAAACCCAAACAAGCTCCAGGATCAGACAAGATCTCAAATGATATGCTTATTCACTTAGGACCTCTGGCAAAGAAAAAACTACTGCAAATATTCAATGCTAGTTGGAAGTCAGGAAATATTCCAACTGTCTGGAAAAAAGCTATCATGATCCCTATACTAAAGCATGGTAAACCAAGAAACCAAGTTGACAGCTACCGCCCAATAAGTTTAACCAGTTGCGTCTGCAAACTAATGGAAAGAATGGTCAACAATAGGCTCACATGGCTTCTTGAATCTGAAAATATACTAGCAGATGAACAGGCAGGCTTCAGAAAATGTCGATCAACAGAAGACCAAATAGCTTATATAGCCCAAGAAATAGAAGATGGATTCCAGGAAAAGAAACCAACGACCATTGTCTGGGTCGACCTAGAAAAAGCATTCGATAAGGTCTGGAAAGAAGGTCTAATCCTAAAGCTATTAAACAACCATATATCCCACAAAATGTTAAACTGGATTACAGAATACCTAACAAATCGAAAAGCTATAGTCAACTTGCAAGGAAAAAGGAGCAACATAGCAACAATACAAAATGGAGTTCCCCAGGGAGGTGTACTGTCACCCACACTATTTCTCATTTTCATAAATGACCTAATTCAACATATTCCTAGAAAAGTAAAAAGCAGCATGTACGCAGACGATCTTGCTCTAATAAGCACAGAAGAATATATAGGCACCTCAAAATTTAGGCTACAAGATGCACTAAACAACCTCAACCTATGGTCCACAGAATGGGGAATGACCATAAACTCAAAAAAAACTACATACTCAATTTTCTCTCTATCTACTAAAGTACAAAGCCTCAAACTGACCTTGGATAAAACAATCCTTGAAAAAAATGACAATCCCACATATTTAGGAGTTACGTTTGACCCAAGACTAACCTGGAAAAGTCAAATAGAAAACTCACAGAAAAAGGGAATCCAAAGACTAGCTTTGATGAAAAAACTTGCTGGCTCAGACTGGGGTGCAAATCACTCTATCTTGAAAAAAACATATACCAGTTATATAAGGCCTACCCTAGAATATGGAGCCACAGTGTGGGGTACGGCAGCCCAATCAAACCTCCGAAAAATAGACAAAGTTCAAAACCTAGGACTTCGAATCATAACAGGAGCAATGAAAACTACCCCGATCAGAGCAATGGAGGATGCAACCAACCTAAGCTCTATGGAAACTAGACGAGAAACCAAAATCCTTACTCACTTCACCAAGTTAGAAGCATCAGGTCATCACCCTCTAAAACCCAAGCTACTCAAAACCTCCTCAACAAAAAGACTTCAAAGATCCAATTTTATACAAGAAGCCAAACATCTAAAAAGTAAATATAAAATAGAAAACATTGCAATTGAACCTACCCAACCCCACAGCCACTTCCCCCCCTGGGACCCAAGCCCTACTCTAAAAATCAGAGACGAACTAAGCAACATAGGAAAAAAATCTGACTACACGCCCGAAATACTAAAAGAAGCAGTAAACAACATCATTAGAGAACAATACCCTCAAAATGCATGGACCAGAGTCTATACTGACGGGTCAACTGGAAAAGATTTGAAAAATGGAGGAGCCGGCATTTTCATAGAGTGGCCAAATGGAGAACTCCTAGAAAAAGCCACTGTCACAGGTAGCCTCTCAGATAGCACTAGAGCAGAAAGAAAAGCAATTGAGCTTGCTGCAAATATACTAACAAGCCACACTCAATCCCCCAACAGCCGGATTGTCATCTTCTCTGACGCCAAAACAGTACTCCAGTCTCTAAAAAACCAAAATGCCCCGATCAACCAGTCACTCAGTACAGAACTTTTAAAACTGAGCAAAATAACTAAAGAACTGGTTCTCCAATGGATCCCTGGACATATACAAAATGAAGGAAATGACACTGCCGACACCTTAGCTAAAGCTGGAGGCAGACAAAACCAGACAGACCCATCTCTACACCCCGAAGAAATAAAGGCAATACTCAAAAGGAATGAATCCGAAAGATGGTCTGAGCTGCGACAAAACAACCCAAAGATTGATGCTTACTACAAACTCTCCCGCCAATTTCAAAACATCATCTTCAGACTAAGGACTGGTCACAACAGGCTAAAGCAACATATGTTCCGCAAACTACGAATCGGAGCAAGCGAAATGTGCCCCTGCGAAACAGCTCCCGAAAATGCGGAGCATGTCCTTCAGACCTGCCCTCTGTATCTTTCTACCCGGTCAGCCTTTTGGCCCCTGGGGGCTACCCTCAACGACAAACTGTTCGGTGGACTAGAGCAACTGACAGCCACGGCGCAGTTCATTACAGCTATCGGACTTGTTGTCTGAATCCTCCCAATCATAACATTTGAGAACGAAGAAGAAGAAGAAGAAGTTGGCCATTTTGTGAAACCTGCCTTAAAGTACTACTAAGTACTAGTTACTGCTGTAGCCTACTAATTAAAACTAATAAAAGTTAGCCTACATTTTACTAAATTTTAGTGAAGTGGTACACTTTTGTAACCAAGATTTTTTTTTTTATATTAAAAAATGTGTTTTGAATAATTTTGTGTTAGACACGGACGACTGTCATGAATGGCAAAATGTTTGTGGTTTGTAAGTTAATCAGTCAAATTTAAGTCATTATTATATATATAAATATATATGACTTATTAATAAGTGGTTTATTTTTATTGCACTATTGCAGATTTTTATAGCACTGCCTCCTCTGTTGTATCTGCTTCAAGCTGTCAAGGCTTCTTGTTACTAGTTAGGGCCTACACTTTTACATGTACTATCTCTTTTCTTTACTGATCTGTTTACTCTACTCACTACTCAGTCTACTGCTTTAATTTTAAAAGACTAGTTTTAAATTTAGTCTATGGTAAGCCTAAGTAGAATGAACAAAAACGTTAATTTTTTAAAAATGTATGTATGTTGTATGTTGTAAGCCTAGTTAAGCTGTTAAATAATTTTTGCACTTCATTTTTATGAAAGTATCTAAAGACTAAGTAGCCTATGACTTAGAAGTTGTCAGTCATTGTTAAATCTAATGGGAACAACTAAACCTATTTTATTTGTATTCAATTCAACAGTTCATCATCATTTGTTCTTCTATGGACTATGTCATCTTAGTTTGTTTTTGTCTTGAAGAGTTTTCATCTAGGCTAGAACATATTTATAGCCTATTTTATATAAAAGTCAACATAATTTTAATTAATCTTAAAAGTAAAAGTTAATCTTTAAATATATAACATAGGCCCATATTATTATATACACTGCCGTTTAATATAAAAATTCTAAAAAGTTCATATCTTTTAAATATAAAACTTACTAAATATTCACTTTATTTTGGAAACTTTCTTTTTAAATAAAAAAGTTTCAATCATGCATTATAATGCAAACATAAAGGCAGTGTTTCATTTATTTTAAAGACTGATCAATAATTATAAAGCCTTTTGACTTTAGCCCAACAGAAAAGTTTTTTGTAGGCATCTGTTTCTTCATCTTAAGTCCCTACGAGTTCCTATTAGTAGAGTGGGTAACACAAAAAAACAAGTCTTTTGAAGCACGTTCTTTCAACTTGGCACCGCCTAAATTATGGAACAAAAAAATTAAGATGTTAGAAGACCTTCATTTTCAAATATATTTTGACTGTAACAAGGAAACAGCGCACAATGAGCAATGCTGCAGACATGCCTACCGTTTCGCTTTTGGCGTATTTGTTCCGCTTTTTTATATAAAAAAAACACACTTTGTTCCGCCGTTCCGCTTTTTACTAGTTTTGTTACGCCAAATTGGAAAGTTTGGGTTTTTCATGTGTTGAAATATATTCCGTGTCTAGGTTGATAAAACAAAGGCACAAAAAAGGTCACAATGCTATAATTATCATGACTTGGGTTTTCTGGGTTTATTAAAATAGATATTCTGGGCTTTTCTGACGTTTTTTGCGGTATTACGCATGTTTGGCCATGAATTTTGTTTTCCTTTACTGTATTGCTAAGATTGTGAATATATCTAAACGTCCTGCCTCAGAAAGTTTAAATATGACTTGTTCAAACTGTAAAAAAAAAACTAATTCAGTGTTATAGTTATAGGAAGGAATATTTAGAGGAGTTTATTCAGCAAAGAAAAACATGTGAATGTGAATTTAATGTTCTCTGTAGGCCTACACTAGATCTAGATCCATTGCGAATTGTCTGTAAAACGTAGGCCTACCTACATTTTAAATAGCTAATGTTGTTGTTTTTTTTGTTATAAAAGATTGTTAGATAAAGAGTGTTCCGCTTTTTTGTTGAAAAATCCTCTTTTTCATCAAGATTGTTCCTCTTTTTAGTCCTTAGGGGTAGGCATGTCTGATGCTGGCCTTTTATCTCGTTCTTTTTGTGACTGACAGTTTTGATTTTTTAAAACTCTTACATACAACTAAGTAAAAACAAAATTTACTCGTGACATTTATTCCAATATGGAAACAAATTAAGTTTGAAAGTAGGTCTATTATCCATATGTTTTAAATAAAACACATTTTAAGCTACTAGTAGTACTAGGCTACAAGCTGTATTCTCTAGATAAACTTTTACATATTTACGATTTTTCCCATTTTGTAATTTGCGATCAATATGAAAGATGCCGCCTTATGCTTATGCTACGCTTCAGCAATACAAAATCAGTACAAAGGTTTAAAAGAAAAGGGTGTGGGGGCCTGAAAGCTGAAAATCTTTGTAGATTTAATTATATACAGATATTATAAGTAAAAAGTGCTAATTGAAAGTGACCATTTTTTCATCCCTTAAGGGGGCAGGGTCACCCAGAACCGAGTACCAAATGTGTAAAAATTCCTGATAAAAAACTAATAAAGATATATTCTTAAAAATTGGTGAGAATGTAGCCAATATGATGTAGATAAGGAAAATTGTGGTTTGAATGATGTATGGAATGAGTAAAGAATAAACAATTTTTTTTTTTACAAAAAGGTACATTAGCTAAAATGCAAAAAATGGACCGTACTGTCAAACTGATAAAAACAAAAATATTCAGTTCACAGCTTCAATACTTTTTACATATTTAAATAACATGTAGGGCTATGGCATGAACCACTCTCTTTTTACTGGTTCATCAGGTTTGATTTTTATACTGAACTGAAAAAATTGTTAAAATTGTGTGACAAAAGAATTATACATACCCACATATCTAGACAAATATAATACACAGATAAATCATTTTGGTTCACGCTATAGGCCCTACCTCTGGGAGTGTGTGTACCAAATTTGAGCTAAATCTGACAATAATTGTGGAAAATAACTGGAAAACAGTTGAGACGTATGTCGTTTTTTGACAAACTTTATGCATACTAAAAATTACTTTTTATTTACCTAAAATCATTCAATACCTTATTCCTTGGTAAGGATGGCTCAATATTTTAGCTTATTTTTCACCAGCATCCAGTTTTCTTTGCCTTTACGTCTGACGAAGTGATTTTGATAGCCAAATGTGTCCGTAACTAAGCATTATTCACACACGCAACATCAGCATCTTTAGAGAACATATGGCGTAATCTATCCCTAAGTATTTTGCCATTACCCTCAGCCTAGTTATCAGACTGGTAGGCCTACAGCTATCATTGAATAATGTTACTGCCATTATCTAAGCAGTTTTAACAGTTTTTATTCCATAAATAACTATTCTCTTTTGGGCATTGGTTCCATATCGGTATTATGACAGTGACGACACGCCAAACGCAAAGCAATAAATTGAATTGTGTCACCCAGTATTCCTAAATCTTATTTTAAAGGCCCCTATTACCTTCTCAGCTTCTGGAGTTGTAATATCAACATTGTCATTCTGAATTGCTCTTTATCACTTGCAGAAGATTTATTTTCAACATCTAATTAGTCTTCTGTAGCCTATTCTGAGTTACACTTGTATGTTTTTGTCTAGTGGCATAAGTGGGCGTGTCCACTTGGCTACACCCTACCCTAGGCTCTAAGCCTAAGCCTCTAGTCTCTAGGGCACTCTAGGCCTATCAAACTCAACTGTTAACATTTTATATTTGTTTCTCATCGTTTCCTTTCTAAGCTGATTACCACTAAATATAAGTTTCTGTAGGCCTGGAAGTCTCATACCTTCGATCATTAGGCATTGTTTATGTAAAACCCATAAGTATTGACATTATAAATCACGCATAAGTTGTATACAAATGCTCATCGAAAAAAAACATTCAAACGGAAATGCCAAATGTAGGGAGTAGCTCATTATTTTAATTGTTTATAGAGAGCGGTAATTATTTATTTAATTACGTTATTATTTGTTCGAGGGTTTCTCTCAGTAATATTTTTTTACATTTTTTGAGCGCTCGGGGGGCCATACCCACCCACTTTGGATGTCGATAACTCAAAAACTATTTGACTGTGTGAAAATTATTACATACTGTCTGAAAGAGAAATGATTGATGAATAAAATGACATATCACAATTTAACATATCTTAAAAAACACTTTTTTCGAACATTTTGGGTGACCCAGCTGCCTTAAAAAGCAAACAAATAGGTCATGGTATCTACGAAAGTTTTTTAACAATAAAATGTAGGCCTAAGCAAAATCTTTTTAATTGTACATCATTAAAACCACCAATACTGGTAATAGTTTCAACTTAATCACAGAGTTATGATGTTTTTTTAATTTGTTGTAAAAGTGCAACCTATACGTAAGTACTTTATTAGAATCATAACTATAAGTAAAGTACCATTTGGACCAAATTGATCATAGGGTTGGTGAAGCAGCGCTGTGATTTGAACCCACAATCTTCTAATTCTTATTAGAATCGCAAAACTCTTGTAATAATTTGAGTTATATAAATATAATAGTCACTCATATAGAGTTGTTTAAATATACCCTATTCTGTATACACCCTCTGCATCACAAATCACTCAAATGAAAGGGGATTAGTTAATTTCTATAGGTATATGTGAAGATGGTGGTCCAGTATATTTATGTCTATGATGAAAGTAAACTCAAAAACTTTTGTGTACAATTTTAAATGTTTTTTTTTTAAATATTAATTTAAGGACAAAAGACAAGTCGAGCATAGAGAAGAAGAAAAATTGAAAATGAAATATCCTAATTTAGCTAAAGGAGGAGGAGGATCTGCACTACTGAACAAAAGACTTCAAAAAGGAGGAGTAAGTCCTATTTAATTTAAAGCTACATTCATTTTCTTCTAACATGACCATTTGAGTACCGGTAGTCCACTTTCAAAAGGTGTTCCAACAAATGAAATTATAAGTCCCATATATTACTTTAAAGATCTTTTTATCCCGAATACGAATCCGTTGGTTTTATTGTGAGATTCCTTTTCTGTGATTTTTTATTTAATGTTGAATATTTGTTAATTTTGCATGTTTTATGAAATAATTTTACTTCCCTTGAGCACTTTGTGTTATTGTGTTACGTCCCTTTGGTTTGTTTATTTTTTCACACATGTACTGCACGCTTCTCGGACCAGATTTTTAGCCATTATCGGTTAGTTTCTAAGCTTTCTAAGTATTTGTTAATCATTATTATCGGTTAGTTTCTAAGCTTTCTAAGTATTTGTTAATCATTTTTATCGGTTAGTTTCTAGGCTAGAGATGGGTTTTTGGCATTTTTTTATGTTTACTATCAGTTAGTTTCTAAGGTTAGGGAGAGCTTTGTAGTTTTTTTATTTGGCTATACAGAGCCAACCTGGCCTATCTTGGGACAGGAAGTGATAGCTATAGGAGACAGCATGGCGAGGAGATGTCTGATCTAGGGAATACGATTTGTTACTTTTTTTTTTCTTTTGTGCTATTTCTTATTAAATATGGTAAGATTAATTTGATTTTTTTATTGCTTCTAAGGAATTCTGATTGAAAATTTTGGTACGTGGAGCTATTGATAGTGTCTTAATTAAGAAGATCGGCAGACAATAATGTATTGTGTGTTTCATCAGCCTGTGACGTCACAAGGCTTTTGTAAAGACAATACAAATTATTTTTATTTTTTTTGGAAAAAAATTATTTTTTTTCATTTTTAATAGTCTGCCGCACTTCTTAAGACACTTATCAATAGCCCCACGCGAAAAAATCTTCAGTTGGAATTTTTTAGAAGCCTACTTTTCTAGAACCAGCTACACTAAAGTATTACCTTTTTTTTTTTAAAGAAGCCTGTTTTCTACTTAAAACTTTTTGAAGGCTGAACTCTAAAGCTCAGCATATAAATAAACAAATATAATATATTTGAGGACAGGACAGGGAGGATAACTAATTTTTTAAAAAGTTATGACAGCACTTTATGCAAGTGGACTACTGTAGTGATGTTTAGCCATTTTCAAAATACAGTTGCAGTGTGTGATCAATTTCACTTTGTTTCCTTTCTGATAGCACTGCAAGTTTTTAATTACCTGATCAAATCTAAAAGAGAGCAATAGTGATACTAATACTATTTGTATATGATTGGATTTTTACTTGATTGATAGAATTTTGTGATTTTTGGAAATTATAGCAGTTTTAAGCGCTAATTTGGCAAAAATAGAGGGCATTTTCAATTATTTTGGGCTATGCAAATAACGGAAGGACTATATTATATCGATGATGCCAAGATAATAGTGATAATGAAAACCATATATATATTGAATAGGCTTTAAATAGGGTTATTCGAGACTGATATAATGATTTATTACTTTTATGAAAAACAATCACACACGATCAATTTACGCTTATTTATTTGTTTATGTCTTTACTGTTATTTAAAGTGAATTTATTTGTAATATTAAAGTCTGATCCTTTTAAATATAGGCACTTGGCTTAAGGGGTAAGGCAGTTAAAGGCTGTCAGCTACTTAGGGCTAAAAGGGTTAATAGTCACTCATTGACTTGTATATATGCCTACTAAAGACAAATATGATAAACTTCAAATTGTATTGTTTTCTTTCAGCAAAAATATTTTGATTCTGGTGACTATGCTATGGCTAAAGCAAAACTTAGTGCTAAATCTAAGCCACCACCCCCACCAGAGAAAATCATCAAGGCAGAAGCAGTAGGGGAGACAATACCAACACCAGAAAACATTCAAGCTAGAAAACCATCACTTGTCACAAGCAAATTGGCCACAGGAGAGTTAATATGATAGACATTTGACTAAAGGCTTTACTTTTGAAAAAAAGACTTATCAAAGTTGGATCGTTGGAGAAGAAAATTTTCTTGAATAAGATACAAGAATTAAGTAAAAATAGAATATGCTTGAAAACTTTCATGGTGATTGATATTTAAAAAAAAATCTATTTGGTCTGTTGACTTAAGGCTTGCAGCTAGGAAGTTTTTGAGAGACGAAGGGATTTTCTTTTCTTTTTCAACTTGTCTTTTTTTCATGTACCGGTATGACTTGACATTGCTAATCAATGTTTTACATGGAAATTATGGAATAAAACTTGTTTATCTCAGACTACCAGTACATAGTAAACTACTGTGTGTACAGTCATTTGGAAATGTCTTTCAGGAGTGGCTTTAAGCCCCAAGTATCATTCTAAAAGTTATTATTCATTTATATTATTAACTTTTAAACAAATTTAGCTAACATTCAATTTTTTAGTTTACATTTTAGTATTAATTTTGAAAAAATAGTTGAGTTTTCATAATAATTGGCCAATAATGTATACATTTAAAAAACATTGTTTTAGCTGTAAGAGTATGTTTGTTTTCAAAATGCTTTATTGAAGCATTAATATATATTAGCTTAATCCAAGTGTAATGAACAAATGACTCCATCTAGTTCAAAGATTTCATGGATAATATTTCAGTTGTTTAAAAAAAACAATTTGTAAACATGTATACTTTCTACAATTGATTAGCATTTGTTTGTGTTATGGTCTGTCTGAAGCAGTTAAATAGATCTATATGATATTGATTTGATATTTCAATATGCTTTGTGTTTGAGTAAGACTTTAATCCTAGTACATAGTGCTAATGTTTTATATTGTTCTATTTTTTGTGTACAATCTGTGACAAGTGGTGTACTGTTTACTTCTATTGTAGAACCAGTCATTTTGTATGTGTGTACCAGTACACAAGTTTCATATCAGCACTATTACATACATTTCCTTGTTAAATGCTATGATGTTGAGTACTGGCTGTTGTTATTTTAAGTCTCGCAGTAACTATGTCATGTACATTGAACATACAGTATGACTGAAAATGGATATTTTAAAATCAATTTTTTTTAAAGAAACTATTTGCACTGTTTCTATGTTTGGTTGTGTAAAAATGTTGTTTAAATTCATTGGTTTATCTTCCCAACAAAGATATGCATGTATACATTTTCGTTACTAAATTCTTGGCTTCAAACCATGCTTAGGACAATATGTTTTAGGAATTAGGAGAATAATGGATCAACTGCAATATTCTCTATATTGTTTTTACTTTAAGTTGATGTGTGACATTGAAACAGTTGTTTGCAAAGGAAAGTTAGCTGTTTTCATATAGTATATAGGTTTTGTCTAGATGCAGTCCAAATAGATTGATTATATCCAACCTTTACAAATGCAATTGATATAATGTTCACTTAGACATTTTTTTATGGCCAGGTGTTAAAGTAATATGTTATACAGTAACACACACTATCTTCATGACTTGTACTTGTATGTGTTGTCTTCATTAAATAGCACTGTTGTATATATGCCTTAAGACAGTGCACTAAGACTATAAGTGCAACTCTGTTTAAAATAATGTGTACTAAACTATATTTGTTTTCAAACATGTATATATATAGATGGCTCTGTAACTGTAATTGGCTCACTTGTTACTACACAGTCAAAAAGAACATTATAAGCCTACACAGAAATTAATTGTTCTAAATGTTTTGTTGAAAAAAAAATTGTATAAATTTTTTTTTTTTTGCCATCCCATTTAATCTAAAAAGTTTGTACCAAAAAAATTTCTTAATTTGTGACATCGTCCATTTTATTAGTAGTTATTGTAATTGTATTTTTTACTTTGAATAGAACACACACACAAATTTATGGATAACTTTATTAAAAATTGGGTTGAAAGTTAAAAGAGAAAAATAGCTTAAATTAAGTTAAATTGAACATGAAGAACATAAGAAATAGAAATGTTACATTCACCAAATGACAAACTTCTTTAAGTTTAAGTAATGCTTTGTACATAATTGAAGTAAAAACTGTGTTGTTTAATATAACTGTTTCTGTGTATTAAGTCGTTGGTCACCAAAAGACCCAACTTAAAAAAAAAAATTTTTTGTGTTTTCCTTTTGATGTTGCAATCCAAAAAATTAATGCCATGATCATTAAATAAACAATGTTGCTGAATTATTTTTTCTTAATTATATCTTAATTTTGAAAATGTGCAGTTTCCTAATATTCCAAAGGCCTTTAACTTTAATTGAACATTCAACATGGAATTGGAATTCCAGGAATGCAATAGGCATAATTCTGACTGGAGTTAAAAACTATGTTGATGAAAACAAAACGAATAATCTTACAAATTAATATAAATTAAATAAGCAGAGATAAGGGCTCACAAAAGAAAATTAATGTTACTTGACTTGGAGACAACAATGTAATGTTCATTTGACCAATAAGTGCTTCAATTCCAAGATAGTATTCCCTTAGATTTTTCTACCATATAAATTTTAAAATATAAGATAGTACTGCCAAGTACTGGGTAATAATTTAAAATGTTCTGCCATACAAGATAATATTAATTTAAAATTTCCTGTCATACTATAAAGTATTAATTTAAAATGCCCTAATACACAAGAAAGTATTAATTTAAAATGCCCTAATACACAAGAAAGTATTAATTTAAAATGCCCTAATACACAAGAAAGTATTAATTTAAAATGCCCTAATACACAAGAAAGTATTAATTTAAAATGCCCTAATACACAAGGTAAGAAAGTATTAATTTTAAAATGCCCTAATACTAATACACAAGAAAGTATTAATTTAAAATGCCCTAATACACAAGATAGTATTAATTTAAAATGCCCTAATACACAAAGTATTAATTTAAAATGCCCTAATACACAAGAAAGTATTAATTTAAAATGTTCTAATATACAAGATAATATTAATTAAAAATGCCCTAATACACAAGATAGTACCAGTATTAATTTAAAATGTCCTATACTATTAGTCCAGATAGTACTGGTTTTTCTACCAGATTATTCAAGTTAATACATAATTGACTATAGTCTTCTCATAACTATTAGTTGTTTATGGACAGAAAAATAATTTAGGGCCTGTGGGTACTTTAACTTTAAAATTTAAAAAATCGCTATGAATAGTTTTAGTAAAACAAAAAATTATGGATCTCTATCAACAAATAGTATATTTGCCTATGCAGTGCATAATGCACTGACCTGCCCCCAACCCTTTTGGGTATATATTATAAATTATAGTGCCTAAATAGAAATTCTCACTAACTTATTAGTTATTATTAGGCGCTTATTCATAATTTACCGTATATACTCGCGTATAAGTCGCACTTTTTTTACCGAAAATTTCGACGAAAAGTATGGGTGCGACTTATACACCCGACATGGTTTCTGAAAAAATCGAAAATCATCACTACTCTGTCATAAAGTTTCCTTCATAACCCATAGGCATATAGATGATTGAAATGCTGAATATTTTAGTGTTTTTCTGACCCCCCCCCCCCCACACACACACACACACTTTCCCGTTTGAACTTTCGGACCAATTTTGTTTTGCCGACACCTGGCGTAAGTTTAAGGCGGCGTTTTTTTTTCATAGGCCTATTAAATGCAAATTACAGTACGGAAGGAATCGTAAATGTGTACAAAACTGTCTAGACCCACAACGTAGCTTAAGATGCGTTTTGTTTAGGACCAATTGCCTCTGGCTATACGTTATAGCCTACTAATAAAGCAGTGTGTAGCATTCCTGGGGAAAACCGCGCTATGATTCCAAAACTACAATTGGCCGGCCGATCGACTCATTTCATTAAATTTCGTAAAAATTCTGGACTCAAACCTTTTTTTTTATCTATATAGAAATAATGCGTAAAATGTCAATAGTATGTTTCATTAGTTGCATGAAAGAGTTGAAAAAATAACACAGCTTATTGTCGGTGTCGCAGTGGCGTTTGTAATTATTACAGAAAATGTTAATGGGCATTGGGACACTTGTATAACGCGTGGTTAATACCGGCGCCGCTCAGTCTGAAATAGCGCACTTTTGTAGGCCTATTGAACGCAAATTACATTATGGAAAGAATCGTAAATGTGTAAAAGCCTCTCTAGTCCTATAATATAGGTATAAGCTTGTACACTAGTAGCTTAAGATTAGGACCGAGAAAACCGCGCGCGCCATGTCCGCATGTCATAGCAATGTTTCCAATCGGCCGATCGACCCATTTCAAAACATTTCGGAAACATTCTGGACTAAAACTTTTTTTTTTCAAATCTTTATGAAAAAAAATGCGTGAAATGTCAATAAAGTGTGTCATTGTACCTTAGTTGCATGTATGAATTGAAAATACACAGCTTATTGTCGATGGCGAAGCCAGCACACCCTCCGAGAAGCCACCAGCACTCCCCCCTTTTTAAATATTGTTCGCGCAGTTGCTTTGAAATCATTACAATGTTAATGGTAATTAGGTCATCACTTGTATAGGGCAACTATGAATACCGGCGCCACTCAGTCTAGGCTAATGATGCACATCAAAAGATTTTTTGTGTGGACCCACTATAGTGTGACTATAGGGAGAGTAACTTGAGTAGGGACATGGACTTATATGAAGAAACAGATACCTTACTTTCCCATATGACTAATGACTATATTGATCGGTAGTTCAAAATAAATGAAGCGCTGACTTTATTTCATTATGTTTGCATTATGCACGATTGAAAAATTTTTTTACGGAAAGTTTCCAAATTAGGGTGAATATTAGTAACTTTGATGTTTAAGGGTATGCATTTTTTGAGAAGTTAAAAGGCACTGTAACCCCCGAAAGTCAGGGTGCGACTTATACGCGGGTCAATGACAACATATAAGAAAAAAAATCCTAAACTAGGGGTGCGACTTATACACCGGTGCGACTTATACGCGAGTATATACGGTATGTTACAGAACGCAATACTATAATACTATTCCGAATGGAAGGAGCGTCTGCAGCTGCAACAGACAATAACATAACATGTAGAATAGGCAGACGAATCAGGAAGAAGTTCTTTTAAAGTTAAAGCACCTTGACATCTGCAGAAAATTGCGATATACCCAATGGCTTTCAATACTTTTGCCAATTTTGCTTGTGTACACGTTGAACAAAACATGCCCTTAAACGAACATTGCGGTGCGCCACAGAAAAGAGGAGTGTCTTGTGGTGAGGCCAGACTGACAATAACTCCCCTGCCAGGTACCGGTAGGAATTAAAAGCGAAGAGCAACCACAGTGATGTCCACCTCATATTGAAGTCTTGGTATAAGTAGATCATGACCAATAACTTCAAAAACAGCTCTGTGACCCAAAAGGGGGTAAGAATCGCCGTAAGAACAGCACGGTCCGCACTACACTACAAAGAACACCATTCACGACATGGAATAGTGCCGTCTCACAGACTCAGTTGTGCCCATGACGATATGCTGACTGAAAATGATCAAAAATGCTCTTACTTTTAAGATGCTGCACAAGCTGTTCTGATACAATTCTCTCAATACGTTTAATATAAATATAGGTTAGGTTGGAGTCAGTTGGACACAAATTATTGTTCAGGTAAAATGTTTGGTGAATAAAAGCATTGAGTCAAATGTTATAGGCCTAGTATGAAAAAAATGCTTTCTTCTCAATACTCAATGTTTGGATTTGAATCAAATTGTATTGTAGCAATGAACCAACTGAGTAACTTAATACTATATATCAGGGCCCTCGAGAGAAAAAAATATGCCGGTATGCCCCCCCCCCCCCCCCCACCAAACACCTTTTTTTTTTCTAACGCTAGTCATATCTAGATGATTTATTTGTAGGCCTATTAGATACGTTTGAAAAATCAGAAATCTTTTTAAAAGGTCTGTGGATCATTTTGTGAGACTGCCATAAGTCTTACCATTGACCATTAGAGTGTAATAATTTCAATCACAGCCTTACAGGTCTATTACAAAAATACATTATTCAAGTACATAATTATTTTCTTAGTTTAAATTGTTGTAGATAAAATTGTTCCTCCGATTAAGTAGGCCTATTGATCAGAATTGATCGAATTATTACAAATATACCCAAATCATTCATCTTTTGAGAGCTTACTGTTTGGTGAAAAGAAATAGTCAACAGAAAATAGGCCTACATCAAAAGGCCTACATGAATGATAAAAAAAAGACAGAGAAGAAAAAGACTAGTTTTATTACAACAGGGCTGCCTTAAATTGCGTGCCTTTTTCTTGGCAAAACTACGAATTACCATGTCAAAGTTTATTTGTCTTGCAATTCCAGACTCAATACTGAGCCTAGCCAAGTTGTGCAGGTGATCCTGACTTATATTAGTTATAGTGCTTCTGGTGAATCTAATCTAAGGCAATTTTTGATGAGCTTAAGTTTACTGAAGCTCCTCTCTGCTAATGCTACTGTGGCTGGTGGTGGAATGACATCCTTGAACTGACACTTATGTTATGAAAAATATTTTCTAATTTGGACTTTGCCAAAGCATTTAACAGTTCCGATGCACCTAACTGTTCTATACCGAAATTTGATTCGTGAACTATTTTTGGAGATGAAAGGTGAAAACCACTGAGCTATTATAAATGGAGTGCTCAAAGGAAGTAAATTGTAGCTCAGTGGTGAAAACACAGATGAAATAAAAGATGAAAGTTGGATCCAGGATCTAGCGTTTGCTGTGGACATTACTGCACATTTAAGTGATGTTAATTTGAAATTACAAGGCAAAAACAAACCCATCACTCAGTTGTACGACGACATCAAGTGTTTCATTACAAAACTAAGCTTAAGGAAGATACAGTTGTCACGTGAAAATTTGGTTAATTTTCCTAAACTGCAAAGAACTATAAAAAAAAAACAGTCCAATGCTGAATCTGTATTTACCTTTGCTAAATATGAGAGTCACATTGAGTTATTATTTAAAAAGTTCCAGGAAAGATCTAGTGACTTCTCATCTTTTGAATACCATTCTGCATTCTGCCTAGCGGTTAGCTCACCAGACTGTCAACCAAAAAACCAATTGACACGTCGCGGGTTCGAGCCCCGCCACCGGCAGATCCCTGTCGCCCTACAGGAGTTTTGGGACTAGATGACGTTAATATTGAGTTGTTATCACATGCGCTTAACCGGCAGCAGTGAAACCTCTCACAGATTAATAGTCTTCTAGAGCGCATTGAGCATGCTAAAATAGCATGGATAGAAGCGCTATATAAATTACCATTACCATTATTCTCGGCACCATTCAACTTTGATGTTGTCAAAGCAGAGGAAAACTTGCAGATGGAGCTATTAGAAATGCAGTCTGATTCAACTCAAAGCAAAGTATCTAGAAGTCGGGATATTCTATTCATACCTTCCTGAAAAGTTTACAAACTTCAGAAAGTTTTAAACTAGGATTATGGCAATTTTTGGTTCCACCTACATGTGTGAGCAGTTATTTTCCATCATGAAAATTAACAAAAACTTCTCAGCGAACAAGGCTAGCCGATGAACACTTGACATCCCTGATGAAGATCGGAACTGCAAATACATTTCAGCCAGATATACGAAAAATTGTCATGAAAAGGAGGCATCAAACCTCAGGACAAAACACTGATCAAAGTGTAAAAATGATTGAATGTTCTTAAATAAATGTTGGATTACAATTATTATATTTGGCGTTTTGGGGCGTTAGCTTAATAAAGCCGTTTTAGGCGTGCAAATTAATTAAATATAATTCAATTAGATTACAGTGTTTCTTGGATTTGTTGGTGTGGCCCGCCGGTATAGGCTACTAAAAGTATCTTATGCGGCCCATGGTGCTTTTTGAGTTTGACACGCCTGGTCTAGACTCTAGACTGGGGATCGGTAATAACTATGGCAAGGCGTGCCAGACTTATTACACAAAACGATTTTAAATGGCACGCAGAAGACTCCTAAAAATAACTATTCAAGTATCATTTATAAAAAATAGAGTGCTAAAGCAGGGTGACTTTTAGGCTGTTGGCACGCTCAATGAATTATAAATCCCACTTTGACACACTACTATCAAAAGGTTACCATTCCATGTAGTTGCGAGGAAACGACGTACGTCCCTGTTTGACCCCGCTACATACTGGGGAGGGTTGTGAGGTGGCACCATCGAAGAGTAGTGTGCTGTACATGTTGTTGTGGAAAGCCTCAATAGGACAATCAAAAATAAGTGTTTTCCTGTGGTCCTTGGCGACCCCCATGAAATGGTCGTTCGACCCCCAAAGGGGTAGCGACTATAGAGGCCGACCGAAACCAAATTTTTTGTTTCGGTCTAAAACAAAACCATACCGAATGTAAAAAATTGATTCGAAACCGAAGCCAATACTGAAAATTGCACAACTACGGCCGAAACCGAAAGATAGGGAAATAGAAAATTATATACAAAAGATTAAAAAAGACTGAACATTTTTGTGTAATATTGCAACTATTATAGTTTATGAGTAGGCCTACTCTAACATCCACGATAACCCTCTATGTAATTAAACCATAGAACTTAGGGATGTTAATATAGTTTTTTCTCAAAACCGATTTTCGGTTCTACAAATCCGATTTCAACGCGGATTCGGTTCCCCCTTCCCCTCCCTCCCTCCCCTGGGCAAAGTAACGTATAGGCTAGGTAGAAAACGACCAATTTGCGTAGATTATAGCCTACTAAAAACATAATTTTCTAAACCAAATTAATAGAAAGGACCATTAATATTGATCCTTAGATAAGTAAATTAGATCTATTGAAATGGAAATTGAACAAATGTGGTAAGAAAATTAAGTCTATTGGAATTAACATTGATTAAAGCCTGAATATGAACAACGTGCTGTTGAATTTCTTTATAATAACTCCTGCAATGATCTCTTTGATGTTCTTTTTTAAAACAGCGAGCTACATTTAAAAAAAAACTGGACTGGGCCATTGCAATGATAAATTCCCTTTACCAAAAACAATGCATTTTTAAATCACGTCGGTCCATAAGATTTGAAAAGCAGCGTTCACCAATTTCCATGGCCTCGACATGGCATAGGCCTACAAGGGGGATTTAGTGGCCAGGACAATGCTTTACTTTCCCCACGTAACGCAGGCACCCACCAGAGCTGGTTAGACTCAAACCCAGGACCTTAAGAATGTCAATACGATCGCACTGTCGCTAATTTACCGTTTCCCAAAAATTCTAAAAAGAAAAAAGATTTGCAATAAAGGATGAAACGTGCGTGTAGGGGCCTATGTTATGAAGTCATTACAGTTCAAATAGGCAAGAGATTTAATTAAAGTTGGCAACTGTTGGAGACGGCTCAGCATCCGCCTGAGTGTAAATAAAGACAAAAATGGCGAATGACGTGGGAGATTTAATTATAAAATTTTCTAAAGAGGAGTATAAAATTACTGGCATGTCTAATGCAGACACCGTAAAAGACTTAAAAAATGCAATTTATAAAAATACTGGTATTCAGCCGAATCGACAAAAATTGCTAGGGCTTAAAATAAAGCGTAAATAAAACTTTTCAAAAGTTGGCTTCTTTTCTACTACTAACTACCACTACTACTCCCCCTAGTTACTAGTTACTAGATCTAGTAGGCTTCTTCTAAGTACTAGATCTCTACTACTACTATGTTTTATGTAACTATCTACTCTACTACTACTACTAGACTTCTACTCTACTTCTAGATTCTAGATAAAAGATTATTACGTCCACTGGGCCCAAAACTCCTCCGGGCAGGGCGACAGGAATAGAACCTGTGTTTTTAATTTTAAGTTCTAGATCTAGATTAGATCTAGATCTAGATAGTAGATTCTAGGCTACTTATTAAATTACTGAGTCATTGAGTAGGCCTAATTGAATTGATAGTAATAGTAGGCCTAGCTAGGCCTATTCCGTTTGAATACTTTTAGGCCTACTTAGGCTTAGGCCTAATTCTAAGAATTCTAACTTCTTATTTCTACTTCAGCTCAATAAAAAACTCAATAGATTATAGGCATAGGTTTGTTTAATCATACTCAATTTCAATAGCCTACTGCTTGTCTCTTCTCTCTTGTCTTTTTTTAAAAAAGTGTTGTGTGAACTTGCATAAATTGCATATATAAATAATCACTATACTACTATACAGTATAAGATAGGGAATATACTATACTATATTATTAATAAATTATATTGACAGGGTTTACTGGGAAAAGTTGGAATTAAATTAAAAGAGAGTAGGCCTACTATGACTGGGGACTATGACTATATATAAATATATACTAGCCGCTAGCGTGACTAGCCTTTAGGAAACGTTATCTTATAAGGTATGGTCATGGTACTATAGGCCTACCTAAACTCAGTGTCTGTCAAAACTAGGCTAAACTGTAGGCTGTAGGCCTACTTAAATCATGAATCTATACTCTATACCAGGGGTCGACAACCTTTTGATTTATTATAATAGCGTGCCAAAATGGGATTTCTAATTCATTCAGCGTGCCAACAGCCTAAAAAATCCTCCTGCTCTAGCACTCAATTTTTTGTAGAAGGGGCGTGAATTGCCAATATTGGGACTATTCCGCGTGCCATTGAAAATCGCTCTGCTTGCCAAGTCTGGCACGCGTGCCGTAGGTTGCCATCCCCTGCTCTATACTATACATATATATATAATTAAGTAGACTGTGTGTGGATTCTGATCCCCATTGATACCTTATTAAATTGATATTGTCTCATATTTTACTTTTGCTTTTACTTCTCAGCTTTCAGCATGTCTTCCCTATCTGTGTGGTTAACGTATTCAACTGAGGTGTGGGCGACCTGGGTTTGATTCCCCACTTTTAACTTTTGTTTCTGAACTTTTTTTACTTAAAAAAAAAAATCCATTAATATTACTTTTTTTTAAAGATAGTAAAGAATTTGAGGACTTAAAGCTTTTCTAAACTGTTTTCAGTAAAAAAAAAAATCAAATAATTATATTTTAGACGTAGGCCTATGTGGGAGATAGGTGTTCAATTTTCGGACATTGATAGTCCAAACTGTTAGTTAAATAAAAAGACATGCCCTTTTTCAACCCAATTACAATATTTATTTTCAATTCCTTTCCTTAAGGTTTTCAGTAAATAATTAATCTTATTATTTTAAAAATTTGTATAGCTGTCTGTAGTTTATTTTTTTTTATCAGTAGCTATAGATAGGATATTTTTTCACCGGGCAACGCCGGGGACTTTTGCTTGTTAAATTTTAAAAATAGCCTATATTTACTCTAACTCTAGTCCTATAGATCGCCTATTAAGGCCTTTTACTATTACTTATAACTGTGTCTGTAGTTAAATAGTTATAATTTCCCTGCATGACTGTATATATGGCACTGTAAGAGTCAGTCATCAGACAACTTGTGACAAGTCTTGACTACTAGATAGACCTACTGCTCACTGTGATGACTCATGATTTGACCTTACTTTAAGTACTGTACTGTATTCCCTAATTAATTCTGCATCCTTTCTTTTAAACTTTTGAGGCCTGCCTGAAATTTATTCTTCTTTTCTTGTATCTTATCTTATACATTACAGACGCTCCTTCTATAAAGAAGCTTCTATAAAGAAGATTATTGCGTCCTACGCTACATTCTGTTACATTCCTCGGATATTTCCAGCAAGTGCATTCCAGAACTTCCAAAACACGCATCATTTGTTGATCCCATTGGACAATCATGTCCTGTATCCCCTTAATAAAATAATTCTCACCACTTGCAAGAAGCGCTGATCAAGAGTAGTGCAACCATCTCCTTTGGAATCTCTGTCTGCTCTTCTGCCTTCTCACTTGCAGAGTTGAAGGATTAGCAGGGTTGCCTGAATATATAGGCCTACATAGCCCTAGCGCATACATACTTGTACAATCATTTAATTTGTTATGAAGAGGTGTATAATTGACTCCCAGCGCAGGCTGTAACATCATCACTGTTTTGATCAGCTTTTTAATAAACATACACTCAGTGTCATACAGGGTATTTTTTAAATATGTGATAGAGTAAAGGTGCAAAAGTGGAAAAACAAAGTGGTGAGGGATAACTCTATGTGAATATTTTTTTACAGAGTTTTCATGCAGATGGACTAGGGCATGAGTACATAACAATAAAGAAGCTTTCTAGTATTAAGCAATTGAAGAGCCTAGATGTCTTTATTACAATAATTTAAAGTAAAATTAAAGGTTTCATATGACCAATAATTTGTGTAAAACATAAAAGTTAGTTGATGACTGCCCTAAAACTTATGAAAACTGTATTTTCTGAACACAGCAAGTGATCTAGTAGATGATGCTCCTCTGAGTACGCTCAAACTCAGACCAAATATGAAAATTATTCTAATGGGAACAAAAGAGGATGAAATAGTAAGTATTCAATAAGTAGTTTCATGATAATTCCAGTTTCACAATTTTAATTGTCTTTAGGTGTAAAGCTTTATATTTCCCCACAGTATTTTTAAATATTTATTCTGTCTACATGACCTAGATTCAGTATTAATATCTATTTTAGAATAATATATTTTTTTTACCTGACTCTGTGTCTGAGATCTTTTCCTATTTATTCCATCTTAAATATCTAGTTCTAGTTTTTATAGAGTAAAACTAACTTCTTAGGCATCGCATTCCTGATTTTTGTTGAATCTAATTGTGTATATATCTAAGATTTTATTTTCAATTCTTGTATTCTTATAGATAATTTAAAAATATTGATTGTAATTAATTTTTCTTTTATTGCTTAATCAACTGTAGGAAAAGGTCTCAGAAAGTCCTACAGATGTACCTGATGTCATCAATGATTTTGACATTGAAGAAGAAGAAATAGCTATTGAAAATAGGTATGAGGTACAATATTTATTAAATATACAGCTGACAATGTCTAAATTATCTAAAGATATCATACAAAACTTTATTTTCATATCACCTAGATTTATCATGATCAGCGCAAAAAAAACTAACATACCATTTGTTGAGGTTTGTTTTACGTGATCGATATTACAATAATGGTTTTGCTATTAAAGAGCCATATATATATTATATATATATATATATTTATTTATCAACTTTATAGATAATTTATTGTTTAAATATACCTTTAGTTTTTTGCCATTGTGATTATTTATGACGTACATATAACTGTACATGTTCTTTTATCAAAAACTATTTTTACTTTTATAAATTATTTATTTACACATTCTTACTACCTATTCAAAAAAAAGATTTTGTAATAATTTTGTTTTATTAACATGCTACAAAAAAAAGTTATAATAAAATACATGTACATTTTCAGAGAAGAATATTTGGCTAAAATTGAACGTCGCATTAAAACATACCCAATAAATATATTGAATCAGCATAGAGCTGGCAAGAAATTACTTGTATTAGACATTGATTATACTCTCTTTGGTAAGTGCAATTTTTTTTTTTTCAAGTTTGAGTGAAACAGATTTTGTAGTGTTTGAAATTCTTCTTCTAAGGTTTGCCTGATGGAGAAAAAATTATGATGCAATTTACTAGATCTAAAATTGTATTGCTTTTGATACTTTTAATATACCTGGTCTAAAATAGTATAGTTTTCATTACTTGTTAAATTGCTGGATCATTTTATTTGTGGACCTTTTCTTTAGATCATAGATCCACAGCAGAACAAGCTAATGAACTCATGCGACCATTTCTACATGAATTCCTGACTCAGGCATATAAAAACTATGACATCGTCATCTGGTGTAAGTAAAGTTCACAGATCTTCAAAAATGAAAGTTTTACGTATAAAAATTAACTTTTTTAAAGAAGTGTGTTGATTAACATTGTGTTAATTGGAAATATAAATAGTAATCTTTGCTCATGTTGGTCTTAGGGTTTCTGATGCATTTTTCTTTACTCTGTGTCAATTGGGAGGTGATTTCAGAATACTGTATATACTCGTGTATAAGTGTCACCCCTAGTTAGGGATGTGGAGTCGGTAGATAAATGTTACAACTCCTCAGTTTTTTGTACTTCCAACTCCTCTGTACAACACTATGAAAAGTATTGCCGCTCCTAATTGTGTGTGCGTGCCATATAGCGAAGCACATGAAAAGCATGCTTCTTCACTGTCACTTAACGAGTTTGTATTGCAGTTACGCGAGGCACTGCATGCATTGGTCTTTATTCTTACAGTAGAGAAGTCATTAATTATAACTTTTTGTGAATTAAGACATTTAAACATGCTTTTTTTAAAATTCCAATCTAAAATAGTCAGAGTCGGTGCATTATTTGCCTGACTTATGCAAGAGTATATACAGTATATTGGCTAAAACATTTTTACTTTCTTAAGAAAAGAATTTAGAGCAGTGTTTGGTTTTTTACTTCCTATTATAAATTCTCACAGGAATCAAATAGCACAATTAGAACATATTACAACTGATCACTATAGCACTTATCAACTTTTGTAAGATTGGTAGTGAAAAATAAAGTAATTTTGTGAGACATAAAAAAAAATAATTTCTGATTCTAAAATCAATATTTGCAGCTGCCACTGGGATGAAGTGGATTGAAACAAAACTGAAACTTCTTGGAGTTTCTACTCACACTGACTACAAAATTTGTTTCTATCTGGACTCTGATGCAATGATCTCTGTCCACACACCAAAATATGGAGCAATTGAAGTAAAACTATTTCTACATATTCTTTCAAACAAATTATTTTTTACATTATCTGATTAAATATCCCCAGACATGAAAAGTAAGAACCATGTGTAGACAATTTTATATTCTGAATGATGTAAATTGAAATTATAATCTTAACTCTTTTTGGGAAAGGGGTCGACAAAACTTGACATAAGGGTCTGAAGGCGGGATTCAACTTTAGTCAGCATGTAGGGGTGGCTAGAAACAGTACTGTCAACTTTAGTCACCATGTAGGGGTGGATAGAAACAATACTGTCAACTTTAGTCACCATGTAGGAGTATAGGGTAGCTAGAAACAGTACTGTCAACTTTAGTCAGCATGTAGGTGTATAGGGTAGCTAGAAACCGTACTGTCAACTTTAGTCAGCATGTAGGTGTATAGGGTAGCTAGATACAGTACTGTCAACTTTAGTCAGCATGTAGGTGTATAGGGTAGCTAGATACAGTACTGTTAACTTTAGTCAGCATGTAGGTGTATAGGGTAGCTAGAAACAGTACTGTCAACTTTAGTCAGCATGTAGGTGTCTAGGGTAGCTAGAAACAGTACTGTCAACTTTAGTCAGCATGTAGGTGTATAGGGTAGCTAGAAACAGTACTGTCAACTTTAGTCAGCATGTAGGGGTATAGGGTAGCTAGAAACAGTACTGTCAACTTTAGTCAGCATGTAGGTGTATATGGTAGCTAGATACAGTACTGTCAACTTTAGTCAGCATGTAGGTGTATAGGGTAGCTAGATACAGTACTGTTAACTTTAGTCAGCATGTAGGTGTATAGGGTAGCTAGAAACAGTACTGTCAACTTTAGTCAGCATGTAGGTGTATAGGGTAGCTAGAAACCGTACTGTCAACTTTAGTCAGCATGTAGGTGTATAGGGTAGCTAGAAACAGTACTGTCAACTTTAGTCAGCATGTAGGTGTATAGGGTAGCTAGAAACAGTACTGTCAACTTTAGTCAGCATGTAGGTGTATAGGGTGGCTAGAAACAGTACTGTCAACTTTAGTCAGCATGTAAGTGTATAGGGTAGCTAGAAACAGTACTTTCAACTTTAGACAGCATGTAGGTGTATAGGGTAGCTAGAAACAGTACTGTCAACTTTAGTCACCATGTAGGTGTATAGGGTAGCTAGAAACAGTACTGTCAACTTTAGTCACCATGTAGGTGTATAGGGTAGCTAGAAACAGTACTGTCAACTTTAGTCACCATGTAGGTGTATAGGGTAGCTAGAAACAGTACTGTCAACTTTAGTCACCATGTAGGGGTGGCTAGAAACAGTACTGTCAACTTTAGTCACCATGTAGGGGTGGCTAGAAACAGTACTGTCAACTTTAGTCACCATGTAGGGGTGGCTAGAAACAGTACTGTCAACTTTAGTCACCATGTAGGGGTGGCTAGAAACAGTACTGTCAACTTTAGTCAGCATGTAGGGGTGGCTAGAAACAGTACTGTCAACTTTAGTCAGCATGTAGGTGTATAGGGTAGCTAGATACAGTACTGTCAACTTTAGTCAGCATGTAGGGGTATAGGGTAGCTAGATACAGTACTGTCAACTTTAGTCACCATGTAGGGGTGGCTAGAAACAGTACTGTCAACTTTAGTCAGCATGTAGGTGTATAGGGTAGCTAGAAACAGTACTGTCAACTTTAGTCAGCATGTAGGTGTATAGGGTAGCTAGATACAGTACTGTCAACTTTAGTCAGCATGTAGGGGTATAGGGTAGCTAGATACAGTACTGTCAACTTTAGTCAGCATGTAGGTGTATAGGGTAGCTAGATACAGTACTGTCAACTTTAGTCAGCATGTAGGGGTATAGGGTGGCTAGAAACAGTACTGTCAACTTTAGTCAGCATGTAGGTGTATAGGGTAGCTAGATACAGTACTGTCAACTTTAGTCAGCATGTAGGAGTATAGGGTAGCTAGATAAAGTACTGTTAATTTTAGTCACCATGTAGGTGTATAGGGTAGCTAGAAACCGTACTGTCAACTTTAGTCAGCATGTAGGTGTATAGGGTAGCTAGAAACCGTACTGTCAACTTTAGTCAGCATGTAGGGGTATAGGGTAGCTAGATACAGTACTGTTAACTTTAGTCAGCATGTAGGAGTATAGGGTAGCTAGATACAGTACTGTTAACTTTAGTCAGCATGTAGTGGCTAGAAACAGTACTGTCAACTTTAGTCAGCATGTGGGTGTATAGGGTAGCTAGATACAGTACTGTCAACTTTAGTCAGCATGTAAGTGTATAGGGTAGCTAGATACAGTACTGTTAACTTTAGTCAGCATGTAGGAGTATAGGGAAGCTAGATACAGTACTGTTAATTTTAGTCAGCATGTAGGAGTATATGGTAGCTAGATACAGTACTGTCAACTTTAGTCAGCATGTAAGTGTATAGGGTAGCTAGATACAGTACTGTTAACTTTAGTCAGCATGTAGGAGTATGAGTAGCTAGAAACAGTACTGTCAACTTTAGTCAGCATGTAGGTGTATAGGGTAGCTAGAAACCGTACTGTCAACTTTAGTCAGCATGTAGGTGTATAGGGTAGCTAGAAACCGTACTGTCAACTTTAGTCAGCATGTAGGTGTATAGGGTAGCTAGATACAGTACTGTCAACTTTAGTCAGCATGTAGGTGTATAGGGTAGCTAGAAACAGTACTGTCAACTTTAGTCAGCATGTAGGGGTATAGGGTAGCTAGATACAGTACTGTCAACTTTAGTCAGCATGTAGGTGTATAGGGTAGCTAGATACAGTACTGTCAACTTTAGTCAGCATGTAGGTGTATAGGGTAGCTAGAAACAGTACTGTCAACTTTAGTCAGCATGTAGGTGTATAGGGTAGCTAGAAACAGTACTGTCAACTTTAGTCAGCATGTAGGGGTATAGGGTAGCTAGAAACCGTACTGTCAACTTTAGTCAGCATGTAGGTGTTGTTACGAATCTCGGTCATAAATGAATGACGTAGTAAGGCATTGACCTCTTAACAAGTGCGTATCAGAGTCCAAGGCGACCAAGGTTTGACCTTTATGCCCTGAGGGCAGTTTAAATAAAATAATTCGTTCAAATCCCGTGGAAATTGGAGGATAATTCTGGATCGCAGTAATTATAGAGAAAGAGGTTAAAATGCGTATTAAGACCCTGTAGAATCTTCGATGATAGTTTTCTTTGTTAAGTCCCGACCTCCTTAAAGTTAGTTCAGTTCGGAAGTTTGTAGATTGAAGTCGCTATATTCATTTGTATATTGTATGCCATTGTATTGAAACTTATGTTGCCATCAGTTGATGAAGTTTATTGATCGTTTATATTGAGTCTACAATTTAAATAAAATTGTTTATTCAACAACTGGAGTTGTTTGATCTATCATTGTTGAGAAAGGTGTTGAAGATAATTATCACGAATATAACTACATTGCTGCATAGACCTGTCAGTCAAGGAACCCCTAGCTTGGGCTACAGATTAGCAGAATCTAGAGACTTCTAATAAAGATACAACTATATTCATTGAATCCGATTTAACGAGTCGTAATAATAGTCATCATAATAGAGGGCCATAACAGTTTGCGGGCTGCGTCCGATATAGTTGTATAGTGAAGCATATATTCAAGTTGTGTTGTGTTGTGTGTTGGAGCAGTGACCTACTGAGCAAGCCTAAGAACGCTGAAATTATTCTTCCGATTGGAAAAACGTAAGTTGGAAAAATTTACCACTTTATAAATCTCTTAACTAAAGAATGGAATTTATTGAAAATCCAGAAGAAGAAGTTCTGAAAACTTTATCAATAAAGAAGTTAAAAGAGATCGCTGAGATCTTAAAGATAGAAGTTACTGAAACTACACCATCGAGGACTGTGTTGACACAGCAGATAAAAGATGTGTTGATTGCGAGTGGCAAGTTGAAAGTAGAATCAAGCGCGGAGGGATATCAAGTTGAAGGTCAGACGTCGAAATCTATGTCAGAACAGTTTAGATTTCAGTTAGAAATGAAACGGATGGAAATGGAGATGGAACAAAGACGTCTAGAAATAGAAAGTCAGGAAAGAGATAAGAAAAGTCAAAGAGAAATAGAAAGTCAGGAAAGAATAGAACTGGCGAAGATAGGCGCTACTAAAAAAGAATCTCATAATGATGTAGAGATGGCCAGATGGAAAAAGCTAGTCCCTACCTACATTGATAAAGAAAGTGAAATAGCTAATTTCTTCCAGACCTTTGAAATTTCTTGCAGAGATTTTAAGTTCCCAGAAGATAAATGGGGAATATTAGTCAGAACAGCTTTTACTCAGGGAAGGGCAAGAGATTGTGTTCTATTGTTAAAAGAGGAGCATTTAAATGATTATGAAGTCATTAAAGACACTGTACTAAAAGCCTATAACCAAATACCTGAAAGTTATCGGAAAAGGTTCCGTCAGTACACAATGTCCCCTTACCAAACACACTTAGACTTCCTTAGAGCAGAAGAAAAGTTAATGGATCAGTGGATAAAATCCAGAAATATCTCCACATTAAAAGAATTGAAAGATATCATTCTTTTAGAGGATTTTATTAACAAAGTGAGGCCGGATATAAGAATGTATTTATCCGAGCGTGACATCACTGACCCACATAAGGCTGCTGATTTAGCGGAACAGTATGCACTGTGTCATAGGACAGCTGGTGAAAAGAATTTTAATAGGGCACAACGGCAAGCAGAAAACACACCACAAAAACATCGTGAAAAAGAGCATTTTGTGAAACAAAATGATGTTAATAAAAGACCTGTCAACAAAAACGTCCAATGTACTTTTTGTAAAAGAACAGGACATAGCATCGAAGACTGTTGGAGCATAAGGAAAGAAAAAAGACCTAACAAAGTGGTAATGTGCGTCAGACATGCACCAATACAGAATGTACAAGAAAGCGAAAATACAAACGAACTGAATTCGAAGAAAGATTCTTCTAAACCAGAAACACTGAGGGTGGATTTGCCTGAGAGCAAAAGTCAGAAGGTAGAGAAATCTACAACTGAAGATAATGAGGATAAATATCCTGATAATAAATACAGAATGGCTACTATTGGATTAATTGTCCAAGTCCACAGAGACGAAAAAGTAGACCAAAGTATTTTTGACTCGAACAAGAGTCTGAAGTCATCGAAAGATGAAAAACCACCCGAAAGTCATGGTCAAGGGAAGAATAAAATTGACACAGAGACCCTGTGCAGTTTTCAACCGTTCATTAGTGAAGGTTGTGTGGCCTTACAAAAGGAAGGACCACTGAAGTCCGTAAACATATTACGAGACACAGGAGCATCATTAACACTGCTGCTTAAAGATGTATTACCATTGAATGATAATACATTGACAGGACAGACCGTCCTATTGAGAGGTTTTGAATGGAAAGAAGAAATACCTCTACATAGGATATACCTCTCATCTGACTTGGTGACAGGATATGTGACAGTTGGAGTAATATCAAAACTTCCTGTTGAGGGCATATCCGTTATCCTAGCAAATGATTTGGCGAAAGGGAGGGTGAGACCTGAACTGATTGTGAAGGAAAATCCCGACCCTAGTCCTATGGTGGAGACAGGAAAAGAAAAAGAACTTTATCCTGTAGGTGATGTCATAAATGGTATGACACCACAGAAAAAGAAAGAAGAAATTCTCTCACAAGAAAAGAAAAAGAAAGAAGAAATTCTCCCACGAGAGAAGAAAGAGGAAGAAGAAGTGGAACTTGATACTACTATTTTCTCCATGATTGAAGATTGTCCGAAAGGAAATGAACAATCAAAGAAGTCATCATGAAGAGAGATGATTGCTGAACAGAGAGTAGACCCAGTGTTGCTACAGTTGCATGAGAAAGCTGTCGACGAGAAAGAAAATCCTACTACTGATGTCTATGAACAGATAGACCACAGCATGAACAAACAACAATGCAAACCTGCATTGGCCGGTACAGATGAAGATTGGAGGAGCATCACTGAAGAAACGAGTGCTGAGAGCTGGACCGAAACTACCAAAAGCTATGGGTTACCACAATCCATACCGACAGATCGAAGGACCAACTTCACCTCGGAACTCTTCAATCCAGTCCTAAAGAACTTATGCCTGGAGCATGAGGTGACAACTGAATCCTATCCGGAAAGTCGAGGAGCCTATGGACCAATCTTTGGACCCACTGTCCGAGGACCACTCAAACTACTTCCAGAGGAATGGCAGACCGAATTAGACCTCCTTGGGCTGATCAAGTACCTAGATAAGTACATATATTTTTTGTCTGACATAACTGTGTTTGTTAGAAAAAAATTGTACACTGCTCACATGCAGATGCCATTGTTGTGTGATGAAAGAAAGGCAAAGATATTATATCATTTGAAAATGATAAAAGCCTTACCTTCTGAAAACAATTGGAATAAGCTTGATGTTGTTAACATTGTTACTCTTATTTGTAAAATTTATGCCTGGAGTACAGGATGAATTGAATGACAAATTCACTGATAGTTAGTTACCAAACTTACTATTTTAAAACTAAATCCCTTACTTGTGAAGAAAAAGGAATGAGTAAAAGTATTGTTAGAGTAAATATCATTATAGTGTGATATTTCTAAACAAACTTGTTAGTTTGAGCATTAAAATAATTGCTATAAGAGAAAAAGATCAGTTTTATCCGCAGAATTGGTTTCTAAATCAGAAGACATTATAAATGTGGACTGATTATAAGATATGTTTGAGAATCTCTGGAAATGATAATTGAAACATTTGGCAGAGAGGATAATTTGATTGAAAAAGATGTAAATGGTTTTGAGAAAAGAGAATTTTTCTATCACTAAAGTATTGAGAAATGTTTATGATTGTACTATGGAAATTTATTTTATCATGTACTGTTGTTGAAATAATTGCACTGAGTCAGGATGCAAATTTCTTCTATGTGAATTTATTCATTTGTTCTATTATCATTGAATGTATGATAAAGAAGGGTAAAAAAAAAAAAAATGTTGCAGCAAGGCAGAACTATGACTAACAAGAATTCCAAGAAATGTATTATATATGATTTTTCACTTTTAGGATACTGTTACATGAAAAGCAGACCAAAAGTAGAAACTAATAAAACTTTGTATCCTTGTTTGTATAAATTTAGGATATGTGCCACTGATTTGACACTGTAAACCAGAATGATTGAGAATTTCATGGTTGAAAATTTATAATGTTGACATACCAATGTTCAACAAATGTATTATTAATTAAGGATTTCATGTCAAGATTGTAGAACTAATCTATTTTTTTCTGTATGAGTTAAAATAGATTGAATGAATTCTACTGACAATCAAAAGATTAAGTAGACCTGAACACTGTGAGGAACAGGAGAACCTAGAATCTATGAATAATGAATAAAACCTTTGTGGAACATGGAAAAGAGCAATGGATTCCAACCTTACCATAACTGAAAAGCTGGGAGATGGAACCATTCAGACCAGAAATTGTTTTGTAAAAATTGTTAAATTGATTTCTGTCTGGAAAAAATATAGTCTATGCTCTTTAAATTCTAATCTTTTATCTTTTGTACTTCAATAATATTGTATTTGAAATGTCTTTGATGTAATCTAAAGAAAATAAGTACTTACTGTGTAGTACTAAGATTGTATGAAGATAATATAATCTGCTTTGATTGATAGTTAATTAAGTAAATTAACCAAATTTGTTTCAAGTAAATCCATGTCTGCACGAAAGATAGAATGTTTCAATGTGAACTCTTTTAAAAAGAAAATAATGACGTCGAAAGGTCATGGTAAAATGAGAAATTGAAATATTTTTAATGAAATTGTCTATAAACTATTTTAATTCTGGAACAGACTATGTTTAATTTCCTTAAACTAACATGAATGAATTTAATGTTGAGATAATGGTTGTTAAATAATGCTCATTTAGTCAAGATAACGTTTTGGTCGCGTAGAGATTTTGACCTAAGCGGTGATGAGGTAAAAATTTGCATAGCGATGTCAATATTGTTAGAATCAATTGGGAATGAGAGAGGGTGAAAAAAGGAATAGAGAGAGAGAGTGCGGAATTGACCTACATTTTGGGTTTTGACACAGACAGTATTGTTTAAAGTTTAATGTGTTAGCCAGCCTACAAACATGAAAAAAAATACTGTCGAAGCAATAATATTTTTTGTTGTAAAGTGAAATTAGGTCAGGGCTAGTATTTTTTTTGTTTTGTAATTGAGTTAGGCCTAGCATGTGTTCTATCAGAACGTTGGGTTTTTCTCCTTATGAAAAAATAAGTCGTGTCTGCATAGACATTAAGTGATTTTTTCTTTTGTTGTATAATTACAAATTGTAAAAGATATTAGTTTATAATTAAATGGACGAGAGAGTTTTTATTTCAGTGGAATGTTCAATGTAATAGAAATTATTAACTTGTATTATATTATATCTATTAAGAATGATTATGTATTTTTCTTGTATACAAGATTTAGATAAACAATTTAATTGTCCATTGTTTTGAATTAAAAATTGAATGATTGAATGACTGTAGTTAAGCCATTTGATAAGATGAACTTAGATTGCATATATTATATGTTATTGTTATCAGTTCGATTGAATTATTGGGATAGCCAATTGAATGGTATTGTTTTCCCCGGAATATTTTCTTTTATAATTATTCCTTAAAATTAACATTTTTTTTGTATTGTAAAATGTAAAAGAAATAATTATAAAATTTTTTAAGGGCGGTCGTGTTACGAATCTCGGTCATAAATGAATGACGTAGTAAGGCATTGACCTCTTAACAAGTGCGTATCAGAGTCCAAGGCGACCAAGGTTTGACCTTTATGCCCTGAGGGCAGTTTAAATAAAATAATTCGTTCAAATCCCGTGGAAATTGGAGGATAATTCTGGATCGTAGTAATTATAGAGAAAGAGGTTAAAATGCGTATTAAGACCCTGTAGAATCTTCGATGATAGTTTTCTTTGTTAAGTCCCGACCTCCTTAAAGTTAGTTCAGTTCGGAAGTTTGTAGATTGAAGTCGCTATATTCATTTGTATATTGTATGCCATTGTATTGAAACTTATGTTGCCATCAGTTGATGAAGTTTATTGATCGTTTATATTGAGTCTACAATTTAAATAAAATTGTTTATTCAACAACTGGAGTTGTTTGATCTATCATTGTTGAGAAAGGTGTTGAAGATAATTATCACGAATATAACTACATTGCTGCATAGACCTGTCAGTCAAGGAACCCCTAGCTTGGGCTACAGATTAGCAGAATCTAGAGACTTCTAATAAAGATACAACTATATTCATTGAATCCGATTTAACGAGTCGTAATAATAGTCATCATAATAGAGGGCCATAACAGTGTATAGGGTAGCTAGAAACCGTAGTGTCAACTTTAGTCAGCATGTAGGTGTATAGGGTAGCTAGAAACCGTACTGTCAACTTTAGTCAGCATGTAGGTGTATAGGGTAGCTAGATACAGTACTGTCAACTTTAGTCAGCATGTAGGTGTATAGGGTAGCTAGAAACAGTACTGTCAACTTTAGTCAGCATGTAGGTGTATAGGGTAGCTAGATACAGTACTGTCAACTTTAGTCAGCATGTAGGTGTATAGGGTAGCTAAAAACAGTACTGTCAACTTTAGTCAGCATGTAGGTGTATAGGGTAGCTAGAAACAGTACTGTCAACTTTAGTCAGCATGTAGGGGTGGCTAGAAACAGTACTGTCAACTTTAGTCAGCATGTAGGTGTATAGGGTAGCTAGATACAGTACTGTCAACTTTAGTCAGCATGTAGGTGTATAGGGTAGCTAAAAACAGTACTGTCAACTTTAGTCAGCATGTAGGTGTATAGGGTAGCTAGAAACAGTACTGTCAACTTTAGTCAGCATGTAGGGGTGGCTAGAAACAGTACTGTCAACTTTAGTCAGCATGTAGGTGTATAGGGTAGCTAGAAACAGTACTGTCAACTTTAGTCAGCATGTAGGGGTGGCTAGATACAGTACTGTCAACTTTAGTCAGCATGTAGGTGTATAGGGTAGCTAAAAACAGTACTGTCAACTTTAGTCAGCATGTAGGGGTGGCTAGAAACAGTACTGTCAACTTTAGTCAGCATGTAGGTGTATAGGGTAGCTAAAAACAGTACTGTCAACTTTAGTCAGCATGTAGGTGTATAGGGTAGCTAGAAACAGTACTGTCAACTTTAGTCAGCATGTAGGGGTGGCTAGAAACAGTACTGTCAACTTTAGTCAGCATGTAGGTGTATAGGGTAGCTAGAAACAGTACTGTCAACTTTAGTCACCATGTAGGGGTGGCTAGAAACAGTACTGTCAACTTTAGTCAGCATGTAGAGGTGGCTAGAAACAGTACTGTCAACTTTAGTCACCATGTAGAGGTGGCTAGAAACAGTACTGTCAACTTTAGTCAGCATGTAGGTGTATAGGGTAGCTAGATACAGTACTGTCAACTTTAGTCAGCATGTAGGTGTATAGGGTAGCTAGAAACAGTACTGTCAACTTTAGTCAGCATGTAGGTGTATAGGGTAGCTAGATACAGTACTGTCAACTTTAGTCAGCATGTAGGTGTATAGGGTAGCTAAAAACAGTACTGTCAACTTTAGTCAGCATGTAGGTGTATAGGGTGGCTAGAAACAGTACTGTCAACTTTAGTCAGCATGTAGGTGTATAGGGTAGCTAAAAACAGTACTGTCAACTTTAGTCAGCATGTGGGGTATAGGGTACATACATTTTACTGTAGTTTGGAAATCTACCAGGTTTGCTGTGTTTCTTAGCCGTGGAAGATGCTTAATCATTTTTTTAGTAAATGAACTTTAGTAAACTGACTATTGCTCATGTAAACATCCCAATAAACATTTTAATAAACATTTTAAAAATCGCCCCAAAATTATATAGTTCATGGTTGCCTGCCTTTTTTTTTTTTAAAATATCAAAGGGATGGTGTTTAAAAAAAAATGTAAACAGATATTCAGCCCTGGGAAGTTAATAAGTAAAATAAATCCGCCCTACAAGAGTTAGTAAAAAATATTTCATAAACATTTGTCAACTATTGTCACTTGCTTTCAATCATTCAGTAAGTTAAGTTTTGGTAAATTGAAATGTATTTATTGGCTATCTAATCTACACATTTTATATGATGTTTGAGCAGTAAAGAATTGACTATTAATGGTTTATTTGTGTGTGTTACAGGTGAAGCCATTAGGTGTCATATGGGGGAAGTTCTGTCACTGGAGTGAAAAAAATACAATCATGTTTGATGATATACGTAGAAATTTCATCATGAATCCACAGTCAGGCTTGAGAGTAAGTCTTTATACTAATCTATCATGAATAAAATATAGATTTAAAAAAACTGACTAGACTTTGACAGAAACATTCAAATGTATTGGATTTGAGTTTTATAATAAGAAATTATACACACATTTTTTTTATAATATGTCATACAACTTTTTTTTACTTTTTTTTAGTTTCACTGACACTTTTAAGGTTTCGACTGAATGTAGATTTTGAAATTGTATAAATTATAAACTAACATATATGACAATGATTAGTATGAAACATTTTAATTATTAAATTACAAGAAACTTTTTGTTATGTGTGTATATCAGGTAATAATTGTTTCTTTAATTGTATTTGAGTTTGTCGAGCTAGTTCATGAGTTTTTTATTTATATTTAATTTTGTCGCAGAGAGTATTTGTGTTATTTGAGAGATAGTTATGTATAATTATGTAATACACCAATTTGCTTTCTCGTACAAGTTTCTAGTAAGTCTTTTCTTCAGGAATATTCCATTTCTAGTATTTTCTGTACCAAAATCTTTATAACCCCGTGTTAGTGCAGTTTAAGGTTGTTGATTTTTGCTAAGTTACCAGGGAAGTGGAATCTTATTATTATTATTACACAAGTTCAAGCATTAAATCTTCTTGAAATATATATCGAGTAGTTTGAGTTTATTATTAGAGTTACATGAACCTAGACAGCAAACAGAAGACTCGCAGATTTGTAACATTGTATAACATTTGTAACATTGTATAACATTTGTCACATTGTATAACATTTGTAACATTGTATAACATTTGTAACATTGTATAACATTCGTAACATTGTATAACATTTGTAACATTGTATAACATTTGTAACATTGAATAACATTTGTAACATTGTATAACATTTGTAACATTGTATAACATTTGTAACATTGTATAACATTTGTAACATTGTATAACATTTGTAACATTGTATAACATTTGTAACATTGTATAAAATTTGTAACATTGTATAACATTTGTAACATTGTACAACATTTGTAACATTGTATAAAGTATTTTAATGAAATATTTCAGTTGTGTTTAATGTTGTGGAGTTTTCTTTAAGTTTAACATTTTATTGTCTCTTTCAATAATTATCTCCCATTTCCAGATTAAAGCATTTCGAGAATCCAGGGTCAACAGGTTTACAGACACAGAATTGCTCAAACTATCAGAATACCTGAATGTAATAGCCGAGTTAGAGGATTTCACAGTTCTAGACCACACTCAATGGCGAGAGTAAGTCTCTTCTCATTCCTTCTCTTTAGCAGTATTTAAAACAATGCAACTGATATATTTTTGAAAATGTGACTTTTTTTTTTTTGGCAGAATTCTGTTTTATCCTGTCAAGTTCTTACTTTTCTTACAAAATCAAAATTAATTTTCATCACAAAATGTTCTATATTTTTTTACCCTGGCACAACTTTATTCAGGTTATATCAGAATTTTAAAAAGGCAAAACAAGGAAAGCAAAAAAATAATGTAGATTAAAAAGCCATTTTGAGTTTTGACATTTTATTTAGCCATGTACATTTTTGAATGGCCTGTTTATAAAACTTAGCACTTAACTATATACACCATCTCATTAGAAGGTTCTATTTTTATCAGTAGTTCAAAGTTGTACAGACTATAGACCATGGGTTGAGATTTAATAATGTGTTTCCCTTAATAAACAAAATTAACTTCTAGGCTTAATTTAGTTCAAGTAACTTAAACATATAAGTTAAGGCTTCTCAGGCCTAAGAGTCAAGGTAAATTATTATTATTACAATTTTCATTTGTTATTTGGTTATTGGGCTGGCTGGCTACACAATCCCCTTGTTTGCAGTGGGCTGCAGAGACCTGTGAACGCTTCACTGGCTCTATGGATAAAATTGGTCTAACAGGAAACTTGACTAACTTACTGCTTCATCTTAAATTGGTCTGACAGGAAACTTGACTAACTTACTGCTTCATCTTAAATTGGTCTAACAGGAAACTTGACTAACTTACTGCTTCATATTAAATTGGTCTGACAGGGAAACTTGACTAACTTACTGCTTCATATTAAATTGGTCTGACAGGAAACTTGACTAACTTACTGCTTCATCTTAAATTGGTCTGACAGGAAACTTGACTAACTTACTGCTTCATATTAAATTGGTCTGACAGGAAACTTGACTAACTTACTGCTTCATATTAAATTGGTCTGACAGGAAACTTGACTAACTTACTGCTTCATCTTAAATTGGTCTGACAGGGAAACTAACTTACTGCTTCATCTTAAATTGGTCTGACAGGAAACTTGACTAACTTACTGCTTCATATTAAATTGGTCTAACAGGAAACTTGACTAACTTACAGCTTCATATTAAATTGGTCTGTCAGGGAAACTTGACTAACTTACTGCTTCATCTTAAATTGGTCTGACAGGAAACTTGACTAACTTACTGCTTCATATTAAATTGGTCTGACAGGAAACTTGACTAACTTACTGCTTCATATTAAATTGGTCTGACAGGAAACTTGACTAACTTACTGCTTCATATTAAATTGGTCTGACAGGGAAACTAACTTACTGCTTCATATTAAATTGGTCTGACAGGAAACTTGACTAACTTACTGCTTCATATTAAATTGGTCTGACAGGAAACTTGACTAACTTACTGCTTCATCTTAAATTGGTCTGACAGGAAACTTGACTAACTTACTGCTTCATCTTAAATTGGTCTAACAGGAAACTTGACTAACTTACTGCTTCATCTTAAATTGGTCTTACTGGGAAACTTGACTAACTTACTGCTTCATATTAAATTGTATTTAAACTGTTCTTTATTTTATATATATCTTTCTTAAAAATAAATATTGATGATTCATAGCATTTATTTATTCATCTTGTTCACTTATTCTATTCAAATCTTCTCCAGATACAGAAAAAAAGCAACCTACCACAGAAAAGAAGTACATGGTGATTCAAGCTGTCAATAACATTGGTTAAGGTAACTACACAAACATACTAGTAATAATAGGAATTTATAAATATATATCAGCTATTATACAAATAGTTATACCATACAAACATAGTTTCCTGCTTTTGCAATTATTTGATAATTTTTTTATCATTTTATTAACTAGCCTGAATATTGAGAGTTTAGTTTCAATCAAACATTTCAAAATATTTGTGCTGCTTTTAAAGCATACTTATTATAGAGCATAATTTATATATATCTATTTAATTACAATAATTCTTATTAGCAATCAAATATTTTTTTTATATATTTTGAATAATGATGGCCAAAATTTTTTAATTTCATTGTAGACACAAATTTATTGCTATCTATTATTTCTACTAATTCATCTTTTTATTGCAACAAATAACTAATTTAGAGTAAAATAAATATAGCAACTTGCCCCTCAAAGGACAACAACTTGCCCCACTCATTGGGCAAGTTATCATACCTTGGAGCCTTCCAAAACTGTCAAGATTTTTACAGGAATGGCTTAAAGTTGTTTAAAGCTAATTTGTAAGCAACTTTGAAAAGAAACTTTAATGTATAGTTTGAATAAAAATTGTCTTCTTACTTTTTAAAAAATTATAAAAAGTATGACAACATGCCCCGCTCTCCCCTACATACATTTTTCTATAGATGCTCAGTTGTATTTTTCAATTGTGTAACAAAATTCTAGCCAACCTTTTATAAATAATAAGCTACATTGCCTGGCGATGCCGAGGTGAAAAAAAAAAAAACAGGACTGTATAAGGTGCAGACAAAAAATTTATAAACTACACTTAAAAGAATGCTATAAATCTTATACAGACCTGCCTACTCTCCCGCATTGTGCGGGAGTTTTACGCATTTGAACCCTGTTTTCCGCTTTTACGCACACCTTTAAAATTCTTCCGCTTTTTTGTTCCCCGCCTATGGATTTTTTTTCCGAAAATTTTTAATTTTTTTTTTCCGATCAATATTTTTCCGACACTTGCAAAAAATGCGAATCTTTTTCTGTCGGAAGTCGGAACTAAAATTTATTTGCATGGACATGCGCAGTATACACATTTCCCTTTATTTTACCATCGAATCGGCCAAAAAATGGCGGTACTTTCACTTTCTGGTCTGTGCCGGCCAAAAAAATCGGCAGATAAAAACTACGATAAAATAGCGATTTCCAATCCAATGTCTTATAATAAATATAGTTACTTCCTTTTACTAATAAATAATCTTCCGTTTTTCGCTCTTCTGTTCTTTTTTTTTTGGTTGTCGAACTTGTTACTAGCAATGCAATGCCTAGGCCTAGGCTTCTATTGTATTGAAATGGAATAAGCTAGGTCATCATCTGGCTTACGTTATAAATCAGTTAGGAACCTTTTTAAGGCATGCTAATGCTATGTGATTCAGAATATAATTTTGCATCTACATATGAAAGACTATTAGTTTAAAGTTTAGATTTTGAGTGGGAAAGCTGATCCGAAGCTTCAGCCATTGATAACGTCATACTCAAACACTGTTATTTTGCCATTAAGTTAGGCTATATCGGGAGAATTTTTTTTTTCAAAAGCCCTAAATAACTGAAACCTCTATATAAATATAATAATAAATAGTAAGTTTTTTATAAGATAAATAAAATATAAAATGGCTATTATTAAATTCCATTATCATTTTTTTTCAATGAAAATTAATATGTGCCTTTGAAAAGTGGAGTTTGGGGCAGGGGTGCCACTTTTCCGGATTATCCCGGAAATCCGGATTCGCGAGGCTAAATATTTTTCGGCTCCGGATTCGCGACATTCAATTTACTTTGGTTCCGGATTCGTGGGTTAGCCAACAAACAAAAATCTACGGGTCCGAAATCGCGGTACGAAACCCGGTTCGGTGATAATCGGATCCGCTATGAATAGGCGTACTGTAAACCATAGGCCTACAGTATTAGCCTATAAGCTTAGTTTAGTGAAATGTCACGCTATGTGGTTGGATTTTTTTTTAATTCACTAACAAAATTTTAATGATCGGAAAATAAGGTAGGCTACCTAAATTTTCCAGCCGCCTAGATTTTTATCGTCATATCGGTAATTGGTAATTCCCGACTCGGCGACTGTTTCACACCTCCGTGTAGGCTATACTATTAGTAGGCCTATGATATTAGGCTAGGCCTAACTATAAGCTTGTAATATGAAAGGTTATTGTCATTTCAATGGAAAGATTAAAACTGCTTTTTTTTTCCTCCATTAAAAATGCGTTTTTTATCAGCCCGCTAAAATGAAGGCGACGAAATATGAATAAATTAATCTATTGGAGCAATGTCACAGTTAGGCCTACTGTTTAATATTAATATAGCAAAAATATAGCATATATACGTTGCAGTCATATTTATTAGGCCTAATGAATGGAGTAAAACTGTCGGTGTAATGTTTAGAACTAGGCCTAGTCCTAGCAGTCACTTATGCTGGTGCATATTTTTTTCTAACAATATCGGACATAACAAGAAAATCATAAAATAATGTTGATTTAAATTAATTTCAAAACGAAGTTTTAAATTGTTAGTGTCGCGCATTCGCTCATTTTCATAACAAAATAAAAATAGATCTACGTCATTTCACTGAACTATATAGCCTACCGTAAAAAAATGTGTATTAATCCTTCAGTTTTTTTTCCCCTCTTTTCAGTTATTAGGCATTTGAAGTTACAGACTAGATTCAATAATATACTAGTTGGCATGTTATCCTAAATAAACTAAAGTTTCATATGCCTCTGAGTTAAAGTCACTAGGATTAGGATACAATATTTAAATTACATTTATTGGTAACTGACCTAGAAAATACAGAACAAAGTAAATGGGGCAATAAAGAAGCACATAATTATATCTTTAAAGTAAGCTAGCTTAACTTGAAAAAAACAAAAGGGTTATGATAAGATCAATAGGAATGATGTTATTAAATTGTTAAAATAATACATCTTTGTATGTTTAACTAGGATTTTAGATTTGTCCATTTTTTAAAAAGATTTTTCAAGCCATTTATCAATAACCAAAGTAAGCTTAGGCCTAGCAATAACACAATCATATAAAACAGTTTAAAGACATAATTTTCCTATCATAATATGCAGAAACATATTGTAAAAACAACATTGCTTATTGGTGTAGCCTATATTATATTAAATTATATATATATATACCGGTAGGCCTATATACAATATGGTAAAAATAATAAATTTTAGGAGTTGCGATAAATTTCAGGTTTGTGGTTTGTAAAAATATGGAAAGTAGGTTTCAGGGTTCAAGAAATTTTAAGAAAAGGATTTCAGGGTTCACTGCTTCAAGTGAGTGGCACCCACGGTTTGGGGTTAGGGCCTAATAAAAAATTAAAACGACTTTTTCTGTCCCTCCTTCTATAAACTTAGAGAGGAGACAATTTCTGAGTTTTACAAGTCTGTAAGACTTTATTTTTGTAAAGTCTGTGAATACTTGGTGCAAAACCTGTCCTTGGATGACCAAGTCCTTGCCAATTCAGTTATAGTCAACCTTCATGAAAGAAAGAACATAAGGTCTTCCCATCTAAATTACTTCTTAGATAGGTTTCCAATGCTGATGGGGGATGCTGACAGGGATGTTATCCTTGAGCAGTTCGCCAAGCTGCAGAGTACTGACTTGGATCTGCCAGTAAATGAACGGGTTGATCACAGCTGGACTAAGTTGTCCTCCGAGTATCCCCAACTCTCTAGTCATGAAGGGGATACTCACAATTCCCCACTCTAGCGCGCCTTGTGAGCGTATTTTTTTAATGGTCAGGAAGACCTGCACTGACCATTGCATTTGGAATGATGTTATTTCATGTAGATTAAATATTATCGTATATATTATGCTGCAAATGCAAACCCGTGTTTCTTTGTAACTATGATAAAATAGTTTGTGTATAATTATAATTATTATTATATTTTTATGTATTTTTGTTATGCTGCTCTAAATCTCCCTCATCAGTTGGAAAATCTCCCACATAACTAGCCTCTGTCTCCCTCATGGGTCCAGTGGTGGGTAGGCAGGTCTGCTTATATTTAAATTATTATTTTTTTACTGAAGACTTTTAGGAAAGTAATTTAAAATAAATATTGTAATCGGGTAAAAAAATAGGCAAGTATTTTTATTTAACAAAAATCTAAATTGGTCGTAGATTTACACTGTCTTTTTTTTTTTAAGTTTGAAAAAAAATTGTCGAAAATAAAGGTATAGTCTAACTGGAAAATTGAACCCGGGTCGCCCGCATAGCAGTCCGCTACGTTTACCACTAAGCTAGCAAAGACACATGTCTGATGTGAAAAATTATTAGACAGTATATAGGCCTAGGCCTAAATAGGTCAGTGACACGAACTCACGTGATTTCAAATTGACCAATGGAAATCTGTATGCGAACAAACACTATTATTTTATATATATAGATGGCATATGGTTTTGTTCAAATTCTAAATATTGTGAATATTTGTTTTCTTTATTTCAGAATTGTATGCAACAAAAACAATTGAAAATTCTTTCAAATTTATTTCGTCAAGTTCAAAGGTTATAGTTTTTCCAAGGTTGTAAAAAATATATATATATCTATGTATACTACTGTATGTGTTTAATCTGAATAAATATATATATATATATGTATACTACTGTATGTGTTTAATCTGAATAATAATAAAATAAACTGGACATTATTCATTATCTGAATATTTTGTAATATGCTGTAAATGATGAAGGTGAATGCATTGTTCATTTGTTGTAAATGATGTTGTTCAAAATGTTGGACACTTGTAAATGATGTCATTCAACATGTTGGTCACTTTTAAATGATGTTGGACTCTATGTGGGTCACATGTAAATGATGTTGGACAATATTAGGCTTACTGGCTATAAATAATGCTGTATAGGATGTCGATTTGTGGTCAGTTTTTATATGTTGTCATTCAACCAAATGTGCTGTTTGTTATAAATAAAGTTAATTTAATATTTGAATGTTAGTTTTAACATTATCTTTTTAGAAAACAAAAATAAAATAAAAATGTACAAAATCCAGTACCTACACATGTTATATTAATGACTTGACTGTAAGTTTTGTCAATTGCCTTCATAAATACATACACATGTTATATTAATGACTTGACTGTAAGTTTTGTCAATTGCTTTCATAAATTCCTACACATGTTATATTAATGACTTGACTGTAAGTTTTGTCAATTGCTTTCATAAATACCTACACATGTTATATTAATGTGACTTGACTGTAAGTGTAAGTTTTGTCAATTGCTTTCATAAATACCTACACATGTTATATTAATGACTTGACTGTAAGTTTTGTCAATTGCCTTCATAAATACCTACACATGTTATATTAATGACTTGACTGTAAGTTTTGTCAATTGCTTTCATAAATACCTACACATGTTATATTAATGACTTGACTGTAAGTTTTGTCAATTGCTTTCATAAATACAAATTGAAAGAAAGAAATGTGTACAATTAGACCAAAACAGCATTTTACAGCAGAATTATTTTGTATTCCTTTATTTATTGATTCATCCACAAATGATGAATTATTGTTTTACATTTGTAACAATTTTACCATAAAATAGGAAATGAAAATATTTTTCATCTACCAGACATAGTTAAGGAAACAATAAATAACATACAAGTACTAGGTAGAGAGAGGAGAGCTCCACAGATCAACATAAATTGTGCCACTTTGTGTTACAGGGCTATCAAAAAGCATGTTTATCATTAGCACCATTTAAAAAAAAAGTATCAAATTTTGTTTGTTAGATGTAATAATTATTTTAGTGTTGGCCCTGTAAGGCTGCATAAACTATACAGAATTTATTACAGACTAGGCCAGGTCACCTGTAAGGCTGCATAAACTATAAAGAAAGAATTTATTACAGACTAGGCCAGGTCACCTGTAAGGCTGCATAAACTATAAAGAAAGAATTTATTACAGACTAGGCCAGGTCTACACCTGTAAGGCTGCATAAACTATAAAGAAAGAATTTATTACAGACTAGGCCAGGTCACCTGTATGTTCACACTAAACAAGAAAGAAGGCCAGGTCAGCTGTATGTTCACACTAAACAAGAAAGAAGGCCAGGTCACCTGTATGTTCACACTAAACAATAAAGAAGGCCAGGTCACCTGTATGTTTACACTAAACAAGAAAAAAGGCCAGGTCACCTGTTTGTTCACACTAAACAAGAAAGAAGGCCTGGTCACCTGTATAATCACACTAAACAAGAAAGAAGGCCAGGTTACCTGTATGTTCACACTAAACAAGAAAGAAGGCCAGGTCACCTGTATGTTCACACTAAACAAGAAAGAAGGCCAGGTCACCTGTATGTTCACACTAAACAAGAAAGAAGGCCAGGTCACCTGTATGTTCACACTAAACAAGAAAGAAGGCCAGGTCACCTGTATGTTCACACTAAACAAGAAAGAAGGCCAGGTCACCTGTATGTTCACACTAAACAAGAAAGAAGGCCAGGTCACCTGTATGTTCACACTAAACAAGAAAGAAGGCCAGGTCACCTGTATGTTCACACTAAACAAGAAAGAAGGCCAGGTCACCTGTACACACTAAGCAAGAAAGAAGGCCAGGTCACCTGTATGTTCACACTAAACAAGAAAGAAGGCCAGGTCACCTGTATGTTCACACTAAACAAGAAAGAAGGCCAGGTCACCTGTATGTTCACACTAAACAAGAAAGAAGGCCAGGTCACCTGTATGTTCACACTAAACAAGAAAGAAGGCCAGGTCACCTGTATGTTCACACTAAACAAGAAAGAAGGCCAGGTCACCTGTATGTTCACACTAAACAAGAAAGAAGGCCAGGTCACCTGTATGTTCACACTAAACAAGAAAGAAGGCCAGGTCACCTGTATGTTCACACTAAACAAGAAAGAAGGCCAGGTCATCTGTATGTTCACACTAAACAAGAAAGAAGGCCAGGTCACCTGTATGTTCACACTAAACAAGAAAGAAGGCCAGGTCATCTGTATGTTCACACTAAACAAGAAAGAAGGCCAGGTCACCTGTATGTTCACACTAAACAAGAAAGAAGGCCTGGTCACCTGTATGTTCACACTAAACAAGAAAGAAGGCCAGGTCACCTGTATGTTCACACTAAACAAGAAAGAAGGCCAAGTCACCTGTATGTTCACACTAAACAAGAAAGAAGGCCAGGTCACCTGTATGTTCACACTAAACAAGAAAGAAGGCCAGGTCACCTGTATGTTCACACTAAACAAGAAAGAAGGCCAGGTCACTTGTATGTTCACACTAAACAAGAAAGAAGGCCAGGTCTACACCTGTATGTTCACACTAAACAAGAAAGAAGGCCAGGTCACCTGTATGTTCACACTAAACAAGAAAGAAGGCCAGGTCACCTGTATGTTGACACTAAACAAGAAAGAAGGCCAGGTCACCTGTATGTTCACACTAAACAAGAAAGAAAAAGTAGAAATATTTTTACTTCATTAAATGTAGAAAATCGGGCACAGTGTCCGAACGCCTTCGACTGTCAATCCAAAGATTCTGGGTTTGAAACCTGTTGGAGACTAGGATTGTTAGCCTGGACTTAAGGATGGCCTTGAGTCTACCCAGGGCTGATGGGTACCTGCCATTAGTTGGGGTAGAGTAAAGGCGGCTGGCCACACATCCCTAGTATGCTGTAAAAATGAACTGGTCAATGCTGCTTCACCAGCCCTGATCTGTTTGGGTACTTTACTTACTTAAATGTAGAAAAACTAACAAAATTATTTACAATACAATAGGTTTTAAATTATGCTTAAGAAATACAAAACAATATTCATATAAATATCCAGACATACAGATATGAAACACTTATTCTATTCTATTAGCAGGGACCTATTCATAATAGTTTTTTCTTCTAGTGTGACATTTGGCCATGGAATGCGCGACTTGAACTAGTCAGAACTTATCCTTTAAAACAGTGCTAGAAATGTAAGACAAAATAATTATATCAGTTATAAGCTTAGGACACAATAGTATTCTGTATAGAGGGAACATGTGTATCAAGTATAGACTAAATATCTAAACTAGGGAACAGTTAAAGACACAATAGTATTCTGTATAGAGGGAACATGTGTAACAAATATAGGCTAAATATCTAAACTAGGGATCAGCTTAGGACACAATAGTATTCTGTATAGAGGGAACATGTGTAACAAGTATAGACTAAATATCTAAACTACGGATCAGATTAGAACACAATAGTATTCTGTATAGAGTGGAGTTTCTGATCTCCCATCGAGCGCCTCCCCGGGTGGCGGATTGGGGAACGCCCACCAGATATGGTAGGTACCGGTGAAATCAAATACCCGGGGCGGACCAAAATCAGAACCTGCTGCCTTGCAGGAAGTGGAGGGATCCACAAAGGCTAGGGAACCTTACCCGAAAACAAGGCAGCTATCCAGAGAGCTGTAAAGGGAATCATCCCAGACGGTTGTGCGCAGGGCTAACAACCCGGCCATGGAAAAAAACAAAACGTTACAGAAACCAAAATCAAAGCGAACTTACAAAACACAGTCAGAGGCGAGAGTAGGGCTCCACAAAGGAGATTTATGAAGCTGTGTGGGGAAATTCAAAAGAATCCCACAAGGCCGACCACCCTACTCAAACCGACGAAAAAGAAACATTTCCTAATGCAAAAGGCACCCTTCAGCTTGGGTACATGGAATGTCCGAACCCTGCTAGAACCAGGCAGATGCGCCCAAGTCGCCAAAGAGATGACTAACTACAAATTGCAAATTTTGGGACTGAGTGAAGTACGATGGAACACTTTTGGAGAAACTAGGCTTCAAACAGGTGAAACTCTGCTCTTTTCTGGAATGGAAAACGAAGAGGACACCCATGAAAATGGAGTGGCACTCCTATTGAACAAAGATTCATTTAAAAGTCTCCTGGAATGGGAGCCTGTTTCAGACAGAATTATTAGAGCTAAATTTCTATCAAGATTCCAAAATGTTCACATCATCATGTGCTATGCTCCCACCAACCTTGCACCTGAAGAAGATAAAGTTGCATTCTATGAACGACTTCAAAGTATAGTGGATAGAATACCCAAAAGAGATATACTGATCCTCATGGGAGATATGAATGCTAAAATAGGAAATGAAAACAAAGGGAGAGAGAAGACAATGGGCATACACGGACTGGGCAACATGAACGAAAATGGAGAGATGTTTGCTAACTTCTGTACATTCAATGAACTGGTGATCGGAGGCAGCATCTTCCCACACAAAAAATGCCACAAAGCAACGTGGGTCTCACCAGACAACAAAACAGAGAATCAAATAGACCACATCGCTATATGCCGTACTTGGAGGAGCACATTACAGGATGTACGAACCAAAAGAGGAGCAGACATTGGATCAGATCACCACCTGGTAGTGGCCAAGCTAAAAATAAAGTTAGCCAAACAAAGGTCAAAAACAAACAGGAGAACCAAATTCGACCTAGACAAACTCCAGAATTCACAGAAGAAGTGTGAATTACAATTAACCCTTAAAAACCGATTCTCTGCACTACAACCAGATGATACTGAGGAAAGCATAGACAAAACCTGGGATAATTTCAAAGAAATTATTATAGGAACTTGTAATGAAGTACTAAGACCTGCCCCAGAAAACAAAAAACATTGGATTAGCGACGAGACATGGCAAAGAATTGAAGACAGGAAACATGCAAAACAAACAGTAAACCAAGCTAAAACAAGAAAACATAAACAACTAACACAACAAGAGTATCATACAATTTCAAAAGAGGTCTCAAAAATGCTTAGACATGATAAAAGAACATTTTATAATAAACTAGCTGAGCAAGCAGAAGAAGCAGCAGGAAAAGGAGACCTAAAACAGTTATATAAAATTACTAAACTCTTGAGTGGCAAGAAAGCTAACTACAATGTGCCAGTCCGAGACAAACAAGGTAAACTCCTCTCTTCCATAGATGACCAGCTCAGAAGATGGAAAGAATACTTCCAGGAAGTGCTAAACAGACCAACCCCTCTAAATCCACCCGATCTGACCACAGGAGAAACACTGGACATAAATATGGAAGAAATATCCAAAGAAGAAATATGGAAGGCCATCAATCAAATGAAGACAGGCAAAGCAGCAGGCATAGACAATATACCACCTGAGGTCCTAAAAGAAGGAGGAGCTGAAATTGTTAACCAACTCCACAATATCTTTAATAAAATTTGGTCAACCGAAACCCCTCCTGCAGAGTGGAAAAAAGGCCTACTGATTAAAATTCCAAAGAATGGGGACCTGTCAAGATGTGATAAATGGCGAGGAATTACTCTACTCTCAGTACCAAGCAAGGTCTTCAGCAGAACAATACTCAACAGAATTAAAGAAGCCTGCGATGATCTCCTAAGAGAAGAACAGGCTGGGTTCAGAAGAGGAAGATCATGCATTGACCAGATAGCAACACTCCGGATCATTATAGAACAATCTATTGAATGGCAATCTCCACTCTATGCTACATTTGTTGACTTTGAAAAGGCTTTTGATAGCATTAATAGAGAGACAATATGGTCAATCATGAGGCACTATGGAATACCTAATAAAATAATAGCCATCATCAAAGGTCTCTATGAAAACTTTACCTGCCAAATAGTACATAATGGTAAGATGTCAGATGAATTCCATGTTACAACTGGAGTCAAGCAAGGATGTCTCCTCTCACCACTTCTGTTCCTTCTAGTACTAGACTGGGTCACAAAAGAAGCTTATGCTAACTCAGGAAAAGGAATACAATGGACCCTAATGCAAAAACTAGAAGACTTAGAGTTTGCAGATGACCTGGCCATTCTGTCCCACAGATTACAGGACCACAGCTTTGAGTGAGACCGGAAAAAGAGTAGGACTCGGTATAAACCATCAAAAAACCAAAGTGTTGAAAATAAACCACCAACAAGATGGCGACATACAAGTAGAAAACCAAAGCTTAGACGAAGTGAATCACTTTGTATACCTTGGAAGTGTGGTCAGTGCATCAGGAGGAGCAGACGAGGACATCGAACGTCGAATAAACCTGGCGCGACTAGCCTTTGCCAACTTGAAACAGGTCTGGAGATCTACATACATCTCTGTCAAAACTAAAGTAAGGATCTTTAACACAAACATTAAAACGGTCCTACTTTATGGGTCCGAAACATGGCGAACGACAGAGAAAACTAAAAATAGACTCCAGACCTTTGTTAACAGATGCCTAAGAAATATACTCAAAATAAAATGGTTCGACAAGGTAGAAAACTCTAAGCTGTGGGAGAGGTGTGGACAAAGAACAGTAGAACAACAAATCATGGAAAGGAAGTGGAGATGGATTGGACACACCCTCAGGAAAGATAACAACAACAGAGCTAGACAGGCCTTAGAGTGGAATCCCCAGGGTAAACGGCATAGAGGAAGACCCAAGCGAACATGGAGACGAAGCATACTGGATGAAACTGAAAGAACTGGAAAGAGTTGGGAAGAATTGAAGCGACTAGCAAGAGACCGTGAAGAGTGGCGTGCTTTGACAGAGGCCCTATGTTCCACAAGGAACCCAAAGGACAGATGATGATGATAGAGGGAACATGTGTAACAAGTATAGACTAAATGTCTAAACTAGGAATCAGTTTAGGACACAATAGTATTATATATAGAGGGAACATGTGTAACAAGTATAGACTAAATATCAAAACTAGGTGTGAACTGGTGACCAGTTTACGTTGTATTTTTTTTTTTTTTTTTTACCATATCAGTCTACGGTGATGATTGTGTTTTTTGTGCTATATTTTCCTTGTTAATTACTAAATTCTGTACCAAAACTTATCCGTTTTGGGTAAATAACTTTGTTAACGATTATTGTGGGGGAAGATGGTTATTAGTAATTAGTAGGAGAGGTATTGTAGTTTTTATATATATATATAGTTTAGTTTAGTTAAGTTGTTTATATATTTAAAGGTCTTCGTTTTACTTGTAATATGAAGCACAGTTTTTAACATTTGTTACAAATTATTTTTGAGCGCCTGGTCACCTTGCCTGGTTCTGATTGGTCTGTTATTTAATCCTATTTGAATCGGATTGGTCAGTAATTCAGTAATAGTTGTCGATTCACCCTAGAGGGCTATTTAATCCCCTTCTGGTCAGCAGTAAATTCTTTTTATTGTGTGTGGTCAAGATGGCATCTCTCTTAAGTCCCGTAAGTTTTGAGTTTATTTTATAGTTCTATGAATTTCATTGTTAAAATATGTACGATAAATTGTTGATTGTTATCTTAACGTTAACAATTTGACAGGATGATTAGTTATTTTGTGGGATGGGTAAGATAATATGGGGATTTTCGAAGTACATTAAATGGACAGCGAACATACAAGGAGGTGGCCATTTTTAATGTTGTTTCCGTTGCATTGTGTTTAGTATATCTATATTATTATTGTTAACCTAATGTTTGCTTTTTATATTCTTATTAATTAGGTCGGGTAAAACCGCCTATGTTGGTTTTTATGTACATATTATTTTCAAGTTAGATGTTAGAAATTGCTAGGTCTCTTGTATATATTTATTCTCTTGTTATATATTATTTTTAAGTTAGATGTTATAATTGCTAGATCTGTTGTTATATTTTCATGGTTAGATATTAGTGTGTTAAGTGATGAGAGGATTTGAGTTATGATTTTCTTGGCGGTCTCTATGTGAATTAAGAGTTGGTAGAGATGATGATTTATTTAGTTAGAAATGACGTTGGTAGACGATGGATTGATTTAGTTGTTGTTGATATTGATGGTTAGGGCTTATTATAATATGAATAAACTTGTTTGTGTATTATGAAAAGATTTATTTGTTCACTTGATAGATACATTGTTGTAGTGTGCGTTGTTTATGTTTGTTTAATTGTGGTTTGCTGTTCTGTGTTTAGCTTAGTAATTTAGTATTTAGTATAGTTAGCTAGTAATAGTAGCCTTTAGTATTGGTTCATCCAGGTAGCTAATCCTACCTGCCTACCACAATATAGGTATGCACAGAATACCCGTCCCCTCCCCTTGTAATGTATGTAAATAGATGTATATAATATGTAGATAGGTGATGGTGTTTTATAATTCAAAAACCCATACCTGCTCGTTGACTATAAACTCAGTAAACTCCCCCCCTTACATAGGGATCAGTTTAGGACACAATAGTATTCTGTATAGAGGGAACATGTGTAACAAGTATAGACTAAATATCTAAACTAGGGAACAGTTAAAGACACAATAGTATTCTGTATAGAGGGAACATGTGTAACAAGTATAGACTAAATATCTAAACTAGGGAACAGTTAAAGACACAATAGTATTCTATATAGAGGGAACATGTGTAACAAGTATAGACTAAATATCTAAACTAGGGATCAGTTAAAGACACAATAGTATTCTATATAGAGGGAACATGTGTAACAAGTATAGACTAAATATCTAAACTAGGGATCAGTTAAAGACACAATAGTATTCTGTATAGAGGGAACATGTGTAACAAGTATAGACTAAATATCTAACTAGGGAACAGTTAAAGACACAATAGTATTCTGTATAGAGGGAACATGTGTAACAAGTAGGGGAGAGGTGGGTAATTCGTACCCCCTAAGGGAAAAAATTAATAATAAAAAAACTAACCGTAGAAACAAGTTTATTTTAACGTTAAAACAATTATTGTTGACAAAAGAATGAAAATACAAGATTTCAACGTGTTATTATGAAAACAAAGAACACAATTAATAAAATTAAAAAAAGACCAAGTGGTACGAATTACCCTCACCAGCGTTCAATTCGTAGGCCTACCACTAGGGAGGGTAATAAGTACCAAAAGGAATGAAGAACATTTTTGTTTTGGAATGTTGAAGCTGAAGTAATAATCTTTATCTCAATTGTATAAAATAAACTCACTGGCATAATTCACAAATATAATTATCCATTGATCCATTTTGTGATGCTAATGCACAGCATGCCACATGTACCCATTCTCTACAGATTAAACATTGTATCATGTCGTCCTCAAGGTTCTCATCGCACATAAAGCAGTACCATAGGTATCTTTTTTTTTGGCCGAGAGACCTTAGGTCTTATTTTCTTGAGCATTTTTTGCACTTTTGAACTACTTGTAGGCTTATTAATATTTTGTTTTTGATATTTTGTGGTTGTTGTTTTTTGTTTCAAAACTACTATTTGTATTTTTAGCTTTAGCTGTCGTTTATAATGGATTGATGTCAATATTTGAGAGATTTCTTATTTCCTTTGTCTTTGTCCATGTCTAGTAACTGGCACTGGTATTGGTGGAATGTTAGGAATGTAATGATCTGGCGCGTCTTTAGCTTGAGGCCCGGATAGAACTAAGCAGTCATAGTGACCTACAACCTTTCTTATCTTTGTGAACAAGAGAATAACTGAAATTAAAGATGAATATTCTTCCATACCATACTTTAATACAGAACTGTTTGTTTTGTTATGAACTATTTAACATTGGCTCTTCGCAATTAGTTCCATCTCTCCATGCATAGTGATTGGCCTAACATGTACTCGAGTCTCTCTGAAAAGGTGTTGTATCTTGTGTGAGGTGGCATATCAAAGCAAAGAATTGTTTGTCAAGCTCCTCATATTCACTAAAATGTTGGCACATATTATTTATAACTTAGTGAATCAGCTAGAGCTTTTAAAAAAAAATTCTGTCCCTCATTTTAGTGCCTTCGGCGGGGAGAAACTGAAGTGTTAAGGCATACTTTCCTTTTTCGAAGACAACTTAAATAAAATACACTTCGCCTTTCATTACCTAGTAATTCGTCTGCCTATGCTAGTATCTCGCAAAAGTACTAAGCTTTAATTTAGTTTATATTTTTAAATGCCCACATTTTAAAGAAATCCTCAATCATGCCGCCCCCCATAAACTCCCGAAATTTTGCGCCCTATGCGGCCACCTAGGTTGCTTACATGGACGAACCGACCTTGATAATACGTTTGAAACGGCTAAAAAAACAGAGATGTCAAGAGGCTGCATGCGATGTGTTGTATATGGGAGAAAACTTAGCATAATTACACCCGCTTCACACGCTTTCATGGTGGCGTTTAAGTTTATATGTGTGGGTATCATGTCCATCTAAAATCAAAAGGATAGGGTGAGTTTTTGATGGTTTTACAAAAGATATAAAGTGGTCCATCCACTTTTTCAAATAGTTCTGAATTCATCCACTTTCGTTGCATGAAAAAGTGTTCCAGAAGGTGCCCCGTCTTTCAGCTCATCTTTCATTCTTTTGCGTTTAAAATCACGATTGGTGGAAGAAAATATCTTGCAGAATTCATACAAAAAACGTCAGTGGTTGTGACACCTAATTTCTCGGCACTAGAGAGAGACCTGACCTGGCGCTTTCCTTTTGCTGATATTATTCTATGTCTTGTGCACTGTTGACAAGTTTGTCTTGTCCATATTGTCAATTTCATAGCCTATAGGGAATGTAGGTCCAAGATATTCTGAAGCTTGTCATAAAATCCATTCAGATCTGTTATATTAAAGCCAGGCGCTCTAGCAATAGGTATCGGCTCAGTCTGGCGTAAACTTAAATTTGGGTGGCGCTTCATGAATGCATTATACAAATCTTTACCCGCCATTCTTTTGGTCTTGCTGAAAGCATGTAGCAAATTATTAGCCTCAGTGAACTGATACCCTAATTGCATCAGGTCCTTTCTTGTCATTCCAAACATCATTCACTCAAGCATTTGTATATGCTTGACAAGATCTTCCTCGACTTCAGGTGGCAGACTTGTTGATCTCCCTATGACCTTTACTCCATATTTTGCGTATTTGTTTTTACTCAAAAGATGACGAGTTAAAGTGGGTTTGGATATCCCATACATCTTAGAGCATTCATTTATACCACAGATTCCCTCTTTTAATAAGAGAAGAGCCTTTTTTTTTCATAACATATTCTGACCATGTATTTGCCTGTTTTATGAAAAGAAAATGTAAGAATCCACTGTAACATAGTGAAATACATTTTTATAGCTAGCACGTTTAAGTTCTAAAATATTATAAACAGGTAAAAAAAAAAAGGGTACGAACTCACCAGTTCCTAAATATAAGTGTCTCGAAATGTCAGCTTTTATGTTCTATATTAAGGGATGGACAAGTGGGAAGGTGAAAGGGGGGAGTGAACATCGATAACCTGTCCAAAACTAGCCACCCCTCGGCACGTCGATAAGGCACTCACTGCTTCCTACCACCGAGTCTCGGAGCCTCTCGGCAGTGCAATGATCCTCAGAGGCGTAACACCAGCTTTTCCCCATGTGTACTCTTAAGGGGAGCGTATCGGTGGTTTACACACTTCTTAAGACTCCTGAGTACAGATATGACTCAACAGTTCCAGAAACTCCGAATTTATACATAGGTTTTATTATGAGTTGATATAATCAATTCACAAAGTCTATTGCGGCTAAAACGTACCACTGCGGGTAATTAGTACCGGTACGTAATGCCCTCCATAGAGTGGTACGATTTAGCCGACTCAGATGTATCATTGTTTTCCACTTCTATTTTTTTCTTGCCAATACAAAATAGATCAAATTATACTTATTAATTAAGAAGACTGGATAGTCAGTACACATAACAAGTATAAACAAGCTATGTTTCACCAGACCTACATAGTACGAATAGAGACAATGGTCAAAATAATATCAACTAGTGTAAAAACATATAAATCGTGCTTACCGCTTTTCATTCTTGTCAATGTCCGCCATTTTTCTATGGAAGTCCTAATTAATGTGCTCGCATGTTTTGACGGGCTTAAATTGTAATTACAACCAGTCAAAGTATGTAAAACGGCAGAGGTACGAATTACACACCGGTACGAATTACCCACCTCTCCCCTATATACAAAATATCTAAACTAGGGATCAGCTTAGGACACAATAGTATTCTATATAGAGGGAACATGTGTAACAAGGATAGACTAAATATTTAAACTAGGGATCAGCTAAAGACGCAATAGTATTCTGTATAGAGAATGGGTTTCAAACTCGGATGAAAGCATGAGCCATTAGAGATTTGCGAAGGGCCGCAAACCCCCCCCCCCCCCTCAACAACCTGACCCTAGTAAACAATAAACACTTCATACATCTTAACTCATTTTACTACTTATCACTAATAAGCTTAATATGCCAATTTACAATTTAGACTCAAAGAATTATAGGCCTACCAAAGTGAACTATTATTATTGCGTCTATAAAATTAACAATACAATTTGATGTGTATCAGTACTAGCTGTCTGAATTTCACGAATAGAACCTTTTTTGTTTGCTTTCTGGTGGGCCACACCAATCCACTTGGTGAGCCGCGTGCGACCCGCGGGCCGCGTGCTTGAGATCCCTGATATGGAGGGAATCAATATAACAAGTATTAAAATAGGTAACGCCTTGGAGAGGTAAGGTGGAAAAAAAACATACACACGAACAAAAGATAGATTTAGCTTAGCCTTCTTTTTTTAGTAGTAATGCACTAACTTAACATTTATATATACATTCAAATGTTTAATCTTGATTGATTTCTCAGCTGTTAAAATGTTTTCTACAGTCACACAAATACGTTTGTAAAGTAAAGAGAATATTGCTTGTGATAAAAGAATCTTTATGACCCGAATTTTTATTGAGTGGTCGGCCTTTTTGTTGACTTAATGGGGTCTTTAAGTGTATGTCAAGCTGAATCTACTTGATAAAAGCACAAAAGTGTTGACTAAATACTCTCCCTTTAAGAGATCAAACAAGCCGTAAGTAAAACTTCTGCTGACAACATTGGAAGTTTCTACCAGCTAGACTAGTTTATTATCGCGGTAAAGTCCTAAAGAACAACGATTTAAGCCTCAACTATAGACTCTATATAGAGAACACTATTTAGCCCTTTTTATAGACATTGATTTATTAATTCATATAAATATATAAGCTTATTTATCACCATCAACATATAAATTCCACACATTCGCTAGTGGAATAAAAAAATAACTTCAAAATAGGCCTAAGTATAAAATGTTGACTAAAAAAATACTGGAAACTCCATAATATGTCGATGCTTTTCTGTGATGTCCATAATATAAAAAGGAAAAGTTCTTGAACATAATATCTATGCTATGTTGCACTATTTGCCAAATTTATCCTACACATAATCTAAATTATAGTAGCTTTAATCATATATAGCAGCCTACATCAATTCAATAGGTTAACCAGGCAACATTGCGCCTGGGCGAAGACTGAAATTGGCGCTTATTTAGAATGTTATTTTGACTTATAAATTGTACAGACATTCCTTATTCCTTCCATAGAAGATTATTACGCCAACTAGGCCCAAAACGCCTGCAAGGGCAGCAGGTATTGGTCGACGGTAGGGATATAGAACCCGCGACGTGTCAATTGACATGCAGTCCGTTGAAATAACCACAGGACCAGATTTTGTATCTATTAGTAAGTTAACCGCAGGACCAGATTTTGTATCTATTAGTAAGCTAACCGCAGGACCAGATTTTGTATCTATTAGTAAGTTAACCGCAGGACAAGATTTTGTATCTATTAGTAACCTAAACACAGGACCAGATTTTGTATCTATTAGTAACCTAAACACAGGACAAGATTTTGTATCTATTAGTAACCTAAACACAGGACAAAATTTAGTATCTATTAGTAACCTAACCGCAGGACATAATTTTTTATCTATTAGTAAGCTAACCACAGGACCAGATTTTGTATCTATTAGTAAGCTAAACACAGGACAAGATTTTGTATCTATTAGTAACCTAAACACAGGACAAGATTTTGTATCTATTAGTAACCTACCCACAAGACAAGATTTTGTATCTATTAGTAACCTAAACACAGGACAAGATTGTGTATCTATTAGTAACCTAAACACAGGACAAGATTTTGTATCTATTAGTAACCTAAACACAGGACAAGATTGTGTATCTATTAGTAACCTACCCACAAGACAAGATTTTGTATCTATTAGTAACCTAAACACAGGACAAGATTTTGTATCTATTAGTAACCTACCCACAAGACAAGATTTTGTATCTATTAGTAAGCTAAACACAGGACAAGATTTTGTATCTATTAGTAAGCTAACCGCAGGACCAGATTTTGTATCTATTAGTAAGTTAACCGCAGGACCAGATTTTGTATCTATTAGTAACCTAAACACAGGACAAGATTTTGTATCTATTAGTAACCTAAACACAGGACAAGATTTTGTATCTATTAGTAACCTAAACACAGGACAAGATTTTGTATCTATTAGTAACCTAAACACAGGACAAGATTTTGTATCTATTAGTAAGCTAACCGCAGGACCAGATTTTGTATCTATTAGTAACCTAAACACAGGACAAGATTTTGTATCTATTAGTAACCTAAACACAGGACAAGATTTTGTATCTATTAGTAACCTAAACACAGGACAAGATTTTGTATCTATTAGTAACCTAAACACAGGACAAGATTTTGTATCTATTAGTAAGCTAACCGCAGGACCAGATTTTGTATCTATTAGTAACCTAAACACAGGACCAGATTTTGTATCTATTAGTAACCTAAACACATGACAAGATTTTGTATCTATTAGTAAGCTAACCACAGGACAAGATTTTGTATCTATTAGTAAGCTAACCACAGGACCAGATTTTGTATCTATTAGTAAGCTAACCACAGGACCAGATTTTGTATCTATTAGTAAGTTAACCACAGGGCCAGATTTTGTATCTATTAGTAAACTAACCACAGGACCAGATTTTGTATCTATTAGTAAGCTAACCACAGGACCAGATTTTGTATCTATTAGTAAGATAACCACAGGACCAGATTTTGTATCTATTAGTAAGCTAACCACAGGACCAGATTTTGTATCTATTAGTAAGCTAACCACAGGACCAGATTTTGTATCTATTAGTAAGTTAACCACAGGACCAGATTTTGTATCTATTAGTAAGCTAACCACAGGACCAGATTTTGTATCTATTAGTAAGCTAACCACAGGACCAGATTTTGTATCTATTAGTAAGCTAACCACAGGACCAGATTTTGTATCTATTAGTAAGCTAACCACAGGACAAGATTTTGTATCTATTAGTAACCTACCCACAGGACCAGATTTTGTATCTATTAGTAAGCTAACCACAGGACCAGATTTTGTATCTATTAGTAAGTTAACCACAGGACCAGATTTTGTATCTATTAGTAAGCTAACCACAGGACCAGATTTTGTATCTATTAGTAAGCTAACCACAGGACCAGATTTTGTATCTATTAGTAAGCTAACCACAAGACCAGATTTTGTATCTATTAGTAAGCTAACCACAGGACCAGATTTTGTATCTATTAGTAAGCTAACCACAGGACCAGATTTTGTATCTATTAGTAAGCTAACCACAGGACCAGATTTTGTATCTATTAGTAAGCTAACCACATGACCAGATTTTGTATCTATTAGTAAGTTAACCACAGGACCAGATTTTGTATCTATTAGTAAGCTAACCACAGGACCAGATTTTGTATCTATTAGTAAGCTAACCACAGGACCAGATTTTGTATCTATTAGTAAGTTAACCACAGGACCAGATTTTGTATCTATTAGTAAGCTAACCACAGGACCAGATTTTGTATCTATTAGTAAGCTAACCACAGGACCAGATTTTGTATCTATTAGTAAGCTAACCGCAGGACCAGATTTTGTATCTATTAGTTAGTTAACCACAGGACCAGATTTTGTATCTATTAGTAACCTAACCATAGGACAAGATTTTGTATCTATTAGTAAGCTAACCGCAGGACCAGATTTTGTATCTATTAGTAACCTAACCATAGGACAAGATTTTGTATCTATCAGTAAGCTAACCACAGGACCAGATTTTGTATCTATTAGTAAGCTAACCACAGGACCAGATTTTGTATCTATTAGTAACCTAACCATAGGACAAGATTTTGTATCTATTAGTAAGCTAACCACAGGACCAGATTTTGTATCTATTAGTAAGCTAACCACAGGACCAGATTTTGTATCTATTAGTAACCTAACCATAGGACAAGATTTTGTATCTATTAGTAAGCTAACCGCAGGACCAGATTTTGTATCTATTAGTAAGCTAACCGCAGGACCAGATTTTGTATCTATTAGTAAGCTAACCACAGGACCAGATTTTGTATCTATTAGTAACCTAACCACAGGACAAGATTTTGTATCTATTAGTAAGCTAACCGCAGGACCAGATCTTGTATCTATTAGTAAGCTAACCGCAGGACCAGATTTCGTATCTATTAGTAAGCTAACCGCAGGACAAGATTTTGTATCTATTAGTAAACTAACGTAAGCCAGGCACGGTGGCCGAACAGCAGCGCGGCCTGGGTTTGAATCCTGGTGAAGGCTAGGTTTGGTTTCTGGGTCTGGAGTCTACCCAGCTCACATGGGTACCTGACTTTAGTTGGAGTAAAGTAAAGGCGGCTGGACATTGTGCTGCCACACAATCTCCTACTATGCCGTGGCAACAGAAACTCGAGGCGCGCTGCTTCACCAACCCAATGGATCACTAATGGTCCGACGGGATACTTGACTTTTTTTTTTAACTTACGTACGCCGAGATTAAGAAAGTGTCAGTTTGGTGCCTATTAAAACTTTAGCGCTTGGTATAATCTCCGATCTCCCTATATTTACTTTAGCGCTTGGTATAATCTCCTATCTCCCTATATTTACTTTAGCGCTTGGTATAGGGGGGCCTAATCTCCGATCTCCCTATATTTACTTTAGCGTTTGGTATAATCTCCGATCTCCCTATATTTACTTTAGCGCTTGGTATAATCTCCGATCTCCCTATATTTACTTTAGCGCTTTGTATAATCTCCGATCTCCCTATATTTACTTTAGCGCTTTGTATAATCTCCGATCTCCCTATATTTACTTTAGCGCTTGGTATAATCTCCGATATCCCTATATTTACTTTAGCGCTTTGTATAATCTCCGATCTCCCTATATTTACTTTAGCGCTTGGTATAATCTCCGATCTCCCTATATTTACTTTAGCATTTGGTATAATCTCCGATCTCCCTATATTTACTTTAGCATTTGGTATAATCTCCGATCTCCCTATATTTACTTTAGCGCTTGGTATAATCTCCGATCTCCCTATATTTACTTTAGTGCTTGGTATAATCTCCGATCTCCCCATATTTACTTTAGCGCTTTGTATAATCTCCGATCTCCCTATATTTACTTTAGCGCTTGGTATAATCTCCGATCTCCCCATATTTACTTTAGCGCTTGTATAATCTCCGATCTCCCTATATTTACTTTAGCGCTTGGTATAATCTCCGATCTCCCTATATTTACTTTAGCGCTTGGTATAATCTCCGATCTCCCTATATTTACTTTAGCGCTTGGTATAATCTCCGATCTTCTTCTATTTAGGAAACTAGAGACATTAAGCAATTAAATAGCTACTTATACATAATTTATTTCACTGTTTATTAAAAAGACATTTTCTGTAAAGGTTTCATACATTTAGTAGGTCTGACCTTTATAAGTATAAGCAAAATTCATGATCGTAATTAGCCTATACCTACCTCCCATAGTCTCACATCATGAACTTAATGACTGCATTTGATTAGGCTATGCTTGTTTGTCTACTTTTGATTAGGCTATAGGCCTACTTGTTTGTCTACTTTTGATTAGGCTATACTTGTTTGTCTACTTTTGATTAGGCTATACTTGTTTGTCTACTTTTGATTAGGCTATACTTGTTTGTCTACTTTTGATTAGGCTATACTTGTTTGTCTACTTTTGATTAGGCTATACGTGTTTGTCTACATTTGATTAGGCTATAGGCCTACTTGTTTGTCTACTTTTGTAGTAAGGCTATACTTGTTTGTCTACATTTGATTAGGCTATACTTGTTTGTCTACATTTGATTAGGCTATAGGCCTACTTGTTTGTCTACTTTTGATTAGGCTATTCTTGTTTGCCTACATTTGATTAGGCTATAGGCCTACTTGTTTGTCTACTTTTGATTAGGCTATTCTTGTTTGCCTACATTTGATTAGGCTATAGGCCTACTTGTTTGTCTACTTTTGATTAGGCTATTCTTGTTTGCCTACATTTGATTAGGCTATAGGCCTACTTGTTTGTCTACTTTTGATTAGGCTATTCTTGTTTGCCTACATTTGATTAGGCTATAGGCCTACTTGTTTGTCTACTTTTGATTAGGCTATTCTTGTTTGCCTACTTTTGATTAGGCTATACTTGTTTGTCTACTTTTTATTAGGCTATACTTGTTTGTCTACATTTGATTAGGCTATACTTGTTTGTCTACATTTGATTAGGCTATAGGCCTACTTGTTTGTCTACTTTTGATTAGGCTATTCTTGTTTGCCTACATTTGATTAGGCTATAGGCCTACTTGTTTGTCTACTTTTGATTAGGCTATTCTTGTTTGCCTACATTTGATTAGGCTATAGGCCTACTTGTTTGTCTACTTTTGATTAGGCTATACTTGTTTGCCTACTTTTGATTAGTCTATACTTGTTTGTCTACTTTTGATTAGGCTATACTTGTTTGTCTACTTTTGATTAGGCTATACTTGTTTGTCTACTTTTGATTAGGCTATACTTGTTTGTCTACTTTTGATGCTGACAAGAAACATTAATTTGATGATGATTTCTAAAGCCCAGAAACACTTTCTTTCATCATAGAACGGTATATTATAGAAAATAAATAATGGCGTCGATTTGAAATTCCAGTTAAGAAACTTTTAAGTTGGATCTATACTAGTTTATTTTATAGTTAAAGTACCGATGTTTGTTGTTTTTAACCATTACGCCTACTAGCAGAGACCGAAGTAACAATTTTGACCAATCACATTAAAGTTTACCATTCAACAGAATTTTCTTCCTCTCCTCATCAGGTTGATATTATTGCTTTACAATTTTTTCGTGGCATAGATTTATGATACGTGATTATTTTTTAACGCACCCACATGACAGAAGCAGTTTAATTATAGTTAGCCTATGCATATTGATGTGCATTCTTTCTTGACATTGAATTTATTGTACAACTACTCACTCTAGTTACCTGACAAAATCATATGTTTCCTAGTCCAAATACAACCAATAATTTATTTTGTGCTCTTAGAAATACCAAGATACCGCCAATTTAGTTTCTAAAAAGAAATCATACTGTATGCCTATAGATTTGTTGCTTTAAACAAAGAGGAATGCTTAGGCATAGCTACTGTTAATTTCAAACATTTGCGATAAATATCCTAAATATTAAGTCCACAAGTTTATTCTTTTTTTGTACAAATAATGTAGGCTCGTGTATAATCGCTAAACTGTTCTCAAACACCATAAATTGTTCCCAAAGTGTCATTCACTAGTCACTATTGTGACACACTAAATGTTCATACATTTATTATCTCCCCTCTTAAATCTGAAGCCGTCATAGCAATCCAGCATTTATTCCCCCTTGGTGTAGTCGATAATTCTATTTGATTGGCCTTCACGATCTATTGCCTTTCAATAAAAGCCAAGTTTTCTCTATGGACTATATGTATGCGTGCTAGACTGCGTGTTATATTGCTGGGCTAGACTGCGTGTTATATTGCTGTGCTATCCAGAGTTTAACATTATATTCCCACGGATATCAATGTGTACCCACACTTATATCAACATTAACTTTCAATGACTCTATATTGAACAAATCATGTGTTGGAGTTAAAGACATTTTGCCCCCCACTTTGTTTATAGTGACTTAGATACAGGTAAGAAAATCTTTATTGTGTGGCAGTAAAAGTCTATTACAAATGCTTGACTACCCACAAAAATTAAAGTTAGTTACAAGCTACACTAGTAGTCTTCATTGATTTTTGTGTATGTAATTAGGCCCTATAACGTCAATGTAAATTTAAAAGCAAGCATTTATGTTTAGAATTTTATTTTTATACACAGCTAGTGAATGATAATTATGTGACAAGGATAGCTAAGTGATTGAGTAACCAACACAATACTAATTCTTTAAATTAAAATATTTGACTGTTAGAAACTTTTAAAGATTCAGACTAATTCGTTTAAGGTAGAAACACGTGTTTGTTTGTTTTAAATTGCTAATAAGAAGCATACATATACATTACAATAAATATAGATAAAAAAGAAGTATTTAGCACACATACACAATACAATATATATTTAAAAAATACAATAGAAGTATTGCAATTTAGCACAGTGAATTCAATACATTTATAATAAATAAAGCTCTAGAATGTGTTACTATGTGTGTACACGGCGTCATTTCTCCCATGACATGTAAATTCATAACACAAGACAGTCTTACCTAATCCTTTTATCGGATTAAGGTGCTCAGGGCAAAGTTCGGGGACAGAGGGTCACACTCAATTAGAAAAATTCAAACCGAAAATATTATATACTATAGATTACATTGTTATTATTATAACCTCCACACATATAAGCTGATAATTCTAACGAATCAATGTTAAACAAAATATGTTTATTCATTGGTTAAATAAACAGAACTAAGTTTGACAGAAGACAGAAGGGTTTTTATATTATGAATGTACTGGTTCTACATATTAAAAGTCCATAATTCTTCATTATTGAGATCCGGTACTGACTACATAATTTTACAATCTAGAATCGAGTTTTAACTTTCGAATGTGATTTCTTTTTAATCCACAGTTTACTATTTACAACATGACAGATGATGTTTACGATAAATTTTCTAGAACTACGAGGAGAGGCAATAAGTCTGGCTACAGTCCACGTAGAAAGTTAGACTTGATGAGTAGACCTAAAACACATTTAGGATTAAGTAGACACACACATGAATACAATGAAAAGGTTTACAATAATGGGACATCTCGTTCACCATTGAATACTTCAAATATTGCCTTTAATCAGAATGCTAATGATATACAGTTGTTTGATTTAACTTTAACAAGAAAACCAAATATAGTGGCAGGGGAGATAACTACAAGATATGTCAATAGGAATGAAGGAGAAAGAGAACATTTCACCCCAATGTCAGATTCTAGACACAGCAGATATAAATCTGCTAAATTGAAAGGATTGGACATTGGTCAAAAATACCCGGATATCAACAAAACAAGAAGATCCCGGGAGCTCCATGTTCCTATTCATACAATTTTACCATTAGAAATAAGTCGCGAGGCAGTGGTTAATATTGTCTACAGTGGTCAGCCAGACAACAATGAGGAGTTGAGAGAAACAATGGACAGAAACATACTAGTTGATGGACGAATAACACCTGCAGTGGTCAGAAGTTTCACTCCTGTACATAAAGGTTTTTGTCAACGAAACGACTATCCAGTTTACTTTGAAGAAGATATAACACACAAGTAAGTGTTTTAATATAGAAAAGAACATTATGTAACATAACACTCAAATAAGTTTGTAAATATAGAACACAATGTGTCATAATACACAAGTAATTATTTTATACAGAACACTTCAAACCTTGTTATTATTACTTCGTTTTATATGCCCCGCTATAGCTAGACATTTTACAGTCGAAGACTAGTGGGTGCTATAAATTCCTCGCCCCACTTTATGTCTTCTGCCGAGCTCAACAACTTCACTTTAAATTTCTACTTCATTTGGCCAGAAAATCTATATTTTCTTCAAATGTTACAGTACGACATATTTTGAGTCGAACCGTTAATTTCAGAAGTTTAGTTTTGTTTTGTCTTAAAATAGTGATGTTTTCTTCCAGTTGTTTACAAGTTTAATTAATAAAAAGACCAGAGGAACTGTACATAAAATAGAAAGTCTGAGAAGAAAACTAGTTTATGTTTTTGTTATTTCTGATTTGTATTATCTACAAATTTGCCTGTGCGTACTTCGGCACCCCCAGCCCCCATCTTCACCCAAGCTTTTTTATTTTGATATGCTAAAGATAAAAGCATATGAAAACAGTAATTTTTCTTTTTCCTATAAAGAAATGAACATGCATTGGTCTACATATATTGAACTATTTGCATATGTCATAATACACAATTATATATAGTAGGCCTATGCTTCTAGTGTTTACACTTGTGCCTACTTGAATGATTAATAGCGGTTACATAAAAATCATTCAGGCATTTAATTTTCAGTATAAAGGTTTAATTCGTCTATTTCTTGAAGTCCACAGGAGAATCTATTTATTTATCAAGTGATCGACTTTGAGAGATTTACAGAAAATGTTCCAGCATTTGTACAACAGGATATTAGAAAGAATGGACGCCTTTTGACCGAAACATTAATCTTGAGGCTAAATTACCTGCGTCGACGGCGCCAAATTGGTGAGACCTCGTCAATGGGACGTCAGTTGGCAGAGACTAACACACCAGCAACACGCCAGTTGGTAGAGACTAACACACCAGCGACACGCCAGTCGGTAGAGACTAACACACCAGCTACACGTAATTCAAACGAGATTGGCCCGTCTTTTAACCGCCAATAAATGAAAAAAACTTGTTTTATCAGATATGTTTAAACCTTAGAAGTTTATCTTATTGTTTAGACGTGACACAGTTGTACCAAATAGTATTATTTACAAATATTTAAGTCATTGTTATTTTTGTCTTGTGTACCATTTAATTGTTCGAATTTTATATATCTTTGTTATTTATGAAAGGGTCAATAGAACGCGGAGAAGTGTTAGAGTTATGGTCAGAGTTAAGGCTAGAACTGTGCCAGTTTGAAGTTATTATAGTGCTGTTCTATTTAGTAATACAAAATTCAGCATGAAAAAAAGAATACAGAAAGAATTTACTGCATATTTCTATAATGCAATGTTCAGAAACATTCTTACTTTGCTTCAGATGTTTACAATTATTATGTAAAAGAAAATGCAGTCATTTTTTGGTCACGTCTCCAGCTTAAGTTGTTACTTTGTGAGTTTACTTTGAACTAATATATTTTGAATTAAACCAATAGAGATATTCCTGTACATCTTTCAATATGTTTTTATTGTTGACACATTATGCAGTTTCAATAACAAAGAATGAAATATTTACAAGCAAACAATTTTATTTCCATTCATAATATCTTTTTTTTTAAAATAATCACGAAGTGTGGTTCTATGTTTCTTTGTCAGACCGTCCTGAAAGTTCCACCGACACCAGAATTTGGTGACTAGATGGTTCAAGTTTAAATAAAAGAAAAGAGTTATCGTCGTTGTCAGATGAAAACCGGCCAAGTCCAAACTAGCAAATTTTTCAGTAGAAGCAAAAAACTGTATAGATCGATTAAACAAATCACGTAGCCGCTTTAATAAGAAATAATCAAATTGTAGAACATCTATTGGACAATACTACAAGATATTTTTAGACATCATGTGGGATATCCCAATGAACATTTTGGTAAAAAAAAAAAGTGAAAATGTCCGACTTGGCCGGTTTGCGCCTGCCAACGAAGTTATATCCCTTGTATTTTTGACCACATAATTGAGGCAATCTCCTTACTAAACAAGGCGGGAAAACTTTCTTTCTGTTGATAAATGACGTCATATGCTAGAAGAGTCTAGTCCTCTAATTTTAAAAGACAAATAAGTAGTTGGAAGGTTTTTTTTTAGACATTCAATCTGTGACACTTGCGTGTTTATTGATGTTGAATACTGCTTTAGACTTTAAAAACTTTAGTTTTTTCACTGTTCAAGGGATTCGAGTTAATCTGGGATGTTTTTCATAAGCCGAAAATATCTAGACTATTAATGAAAATATAACAATAAGGGTTCATCTCACTTTTAATAAACAAATTTGATTTTTAAAAATTAACACATGCCAACTTAAAAAAGAAGACAATTAAAGACATTTTATTTGTACAAATATCACTTTATTGCTCACAAGGGAAAAATTGTGGCTAAAGACAACCCAAAAAATATTGTCCTTTTTTGTGATACAATTACACTGAACATTAACCTCATTAGTGTATGTATTGCTATAAATTACATTCAATATCAGTACTAACAATGGACCAAAACAATGTAATATGTAGAAAAATAAATCAAAGATAAATCTAATGTTAAAATTTTTACAAAATTATCAGATAGAAATGCTATTAGTTCAAAATTCAAATGTCGGGGAAGTCCATTAATTAGGCCTACGAATTGCATTGTTTAAGCAATCCTCTCCTCCTCTCCAAAACAACTGTCAAACTTTCAGTGACCCCCCCCCCCCCCCCCCCGCAATAAAATTATGAGAAACAATTGTTAACCCTCACCCCCCTCAAACACTAGCAAACATTTTTTACCGCTGGCCATTAGGCTTATAAAGATTTAATTTTTTAACACATCTTAGACGTGTTTAACAGACTTCAATTTGACTTTAACTCTATTTAAAACATTTAGATTTCATGAACCAATCAAACCTTTCTGTTCTCAATACTATCATCTTCTCGCCTTGGAAAAATGTTCTTCAAATGTTATAATAGGCATAAGGGATGATTCATCAATTTCCTGTGGAACCAATACACCCAACAAATCAATATTTTCAACATTATCTTTACAAAGCCATTGACAAGTCTTAATTAGGTGTGACCTTTTGAACTGGAATGATCGTGAACTTCCGGTGAAATTTACCGCCATTTTCGTAAACAAAAACCATGCTTTTGGTGCTGTTTGACAATTGATTTCAACATCGACAGCCGTTTCTGGTCTTTTAGAAATATACAACGGCTACAAGATTAGTTATGAGAAATCCGCTTTCAACATCAAAAGTGAGTAGGCGATAATTAATACTCAAAGTGTTAGTCGCGTTAGGCTAAATGTAGCTTTTGTTTATAAAAAAAGGTAGTCAAGAGTTGCGTCCTTGGTAATTAAAAAAACACAATGCGGAGATTTATAAAAAACAACAACACAAAAATTCTTTTGCATCAAGCAATTAGTTTGGGTTTATAAATAGGTGATTTTTCAAATCTGACATTAAAAACCAATGTTTTCTTTTGGCGCCATCTTTTGGAAATGAAATAAAATTTAATTCTCTACATATTTTCGTACAACCAATAACGTAGCAGACAGACATGTTTCGAAGCAAATAATCAAATAAGACCGGAAATGTTCTTCTTTTTTACCTTTTATGCATGCATAATCGTTAAGACTTGTCAATTCTACGCTTAAAATCTCCCAATGAGCAATAATTGAAAAACAAAAAGAAAGAAAAATACAGCAACAGGTAAAGTTTGAAATGTTAATAAAAATATCAAACTATTGACTTTCAAAAATATTTTACAGGATTAATGTTTTTCTTTCTTGTTAATTTCTTTCAATTGTATTTTACGATTAAATCTGCTGGCATTAAAATTATTCCTTTGTTTTTATTTGGAAAAAAATGGAATAGAGAGAGTAGCCTACGGTTGTCGAAGTAGGCGATGCAGTATAATCTATGATTAAATTGGTAGGCTATTGACGGACAAGCATGTGTGTGTCATACAAAATACACTTTCATACAAATGTACGTCTAAGTACCATTTTATTAAATTTATTATAAAAAGAAACAGAGTTGACGTCAAATTTTCTTGAATCCACTTCCTCCCCCATGTTAACATTTGTCAAACTTTTTCAAACTACATCCAGCCTTATTTGTCTTGATATAATAAATGGACGACCCCTGTAGTTGATAACGTCATCAGTGAATAAGGTCACGTATTTGATGAAGGAACACAAGAGCAATTCATAAGTAATGTGTCAAACACATTGTGTTGTCTTATAACAACGTGTCTTATTTAAAGTAACGTGTTTTGTTTTAAGTAACGTGTTGTGTTTAAAGTAGCATCTTTTGTTTAAAGTAGCGATTTCTTAAAGTAATGTGTTTTGATTTAAAATAGCGTGTTTTGTTTAAAGTAGCGTGTTGTGTTTAAAGTAGCGTGTTGTGTTTAAAATAGCGTGTTTTGTTTAAAGTAGCGTGTTTTGTTTAAAGTAGAGTGTTTTGTTTAAAGTAGAGTGTTTTGTTTAAAGTAGAGTGTTGTGTTTAAAGTAGCGTGTTGTGTTTAAAGTAGAGTGTTTTGTTTAAGTAGAGTGTTGTGTTTAAAGTAGCGTGTTGTGTTTAAAGTAGAGTGTTTTGTTTAAAGTAGAGTGTTTTGTTTAAAGTAGCGTGTTGTGTTTAAAGTAATGTGTTTTGTTTAAAGTAGAGTGTTTTGTTTAAAGTAGAGTGTTGTGTTTAAAGTAGCGTGTTGTGTTTAAAATAGCGTGTTTTGTTTAAAGTAGCGTGTTTTGTTTAAAGTAGAGTGTTTTGTTTAAAGTAGAGTGTTGTGTTTAAAGTAGAGTGTTGTGTTTAAAATAGCGTGTTTTGTTTAAAGTAGCGTGTTTTGTTTAAAGTAGAGTGTTTTGTTTAAAGTAGAGTGTTTTGTTTAAAGTAGAGTGTTGTGTTTAAAGTAGCGTGTTGTGTTTAAAGTAGAGTGTTTTGTTTAAGTAGAGTGTTGTGTTTAAAGTAGCGTGTTGTGTTTAAAGTAGAGTGTTTTGTTTAAAGAAGAGTGTTTTGTTTAAAGTAGCGTGTTGTGTTTAAAGTAGAGTGTTTTGTTTAAAGTAGCGTGTTTTGTTTAAAGTAATGTGTTTTGTTTAAAGTAGAGTGTTTTGTTTAAAGTAGAGTGTTGTGTTTAAAGTAGCGTGTTTTGTTTAAAGTAACGTGTTGTGTTTAAAGTAAGTGTTGTGTTTAAAGTAGAGTGTTGTGTTTAAAGTAGAGTGTTGTGTTTAAAGTAGAGTGTTTTGTTTAAAGTAGAGTTTTTGTTTAAAAGTAGAGTGTTTTGTTTAAAGTATCGTGTTTTGTTTAAAGTAAAATGTTTTGTTTAAAGTAACGTGTTTTGTTTAAAGTAGAGTGTTTTGTTTAAAGTAACGTGTTTTGTTTAAAGTAACGTGTTTTGTTTAAAGTAGAGTGTTTTGTTTAAAGTAACGTGTTTTGTTTAAAGTAACGTGTTTTGTTTAAAGTAGAGTGTTGTGTTTAAAGTAGAGTGTTTTGTTTAAAGTATCGTGTTTTGTTTAAAGTAACGTGTTTTGTTTAAAGTAGAGTGTTTTGTTTAAAGTATCGTGTTTTGTTTAAAGTAACGTGTTTTGTTTAAAGTAGAGTGTTGTGTTTAAAGTAGAGTGTTTTGTTTAAAGTATCGTGTTTTGTTTAAAGTAACGTGTTTTGTTTAAAGTAGAGTGTTGTGTTTAAAGTAGAGTGTTTTGTTTAAAGTAGCGTGTTTTGTTTAAAGTAGAGTGTTGTGTTTAAAGTAGAGTGTTTTGTTTAAAGTAGAGTGTTGTCTTTAAAGTAGAGTGTTTTGTTTAAAGTATCGTGTTTTGTTTAAAGTAACGTGTTTTGTTTAAAGTAGAGTGTTTTGTTTAAAGTAAGTGTTGTGTTTAAAGTAGAGTGTTGTGTTTAAAGTAGAGTGTTTTGTTTAAAGTAGAGTGTTTTGTTTAAAGTATCGTGTTTTGTTTAAAGTAACGTGTTTTGTTTAAAGTAGAGTGTTTTGTTTAAAGTAAGTGTTGTGTTTAAAGTAGAGTGTTGTGTTTAAAGTAACGTGTTTTGTTTAAAGTAGAGTGTTGTGTTTAAAGTAACGTATTTTGTTTAAAGTAACGTGTTTTGTTTAAAGTAGAGTGTTTTGTTTAAAGTAAGTGTTGTGTTTAAAGTAAGTGTTGTGTTTAAAGTAGAGTGTTGTGTTTAAAGTAGAGTGTTTTGTTTAAAGTAGAGTGTTGTGTTTAAAGTAACGTGTTTTGTTTAAAGTAACGTGTTTTGTTTAAAGTAACGTGTTTTGTTTAAAGTAACGTGTTTTGTTTAAAGTAACGTGTTTTGTTTAAAGTAACGTGTTTTGTTTAAAGTAACGTGTTTTGTTTAAAGTAACGTGTTTTGTTTAAAGTAAAATGTTTTGTTTAAAGTAACGTGTTTTGTTTAAAGTAACGTGTCTTGTTTAAAGTAGAGTGTTTTGGATGAGTGTTATAAGATAAAGGATTTTTTTCTAAAAACATATTTGTGAAGTTACATACATTTAATTGAACAAATTTACAATGGAAGCTTGAGATAGAACTGTTGAACTATGTTATAATAATATCATTCATTTTCTATGGAAAATTCGCTAAGTTCTAAAAGGTATTACAAATAATGACATGTTAACGAGCCTTTACGTGTATTTTAAAATAAAATTTTAAGCTGTAAATAAAAAAAATAAGTGACATTATAAAAACAGAATACAGTCATGACAATATAAATATCAAATGGTGGAATTGTAGCAATGATGAATGGCCGTAATTTTACAATTAGGTAGTTAGCCTATGTTGTAAGGCAACATCGTGAATGATAAAGTCAGTTCATAAAGACAGGATTATGACAATACTGTACAATGTAGAGAAGGGAAAATAATTCACAACAATCTTTTAAAGTATATTGAAACACGACCTTTTGCCCATGGACGGGGGAGGGGGACAATGAACAATTTTAAAATAAGAAGTATCTGAATATTGTAGCGGGAAATGATTGTGGTATTTTCTGCTACTAAAAGGTCTTGCATTTCCGAAGGTACACATCACTAATGCATTCAGTTACACTGACCAACAGCTCTTTCATAAACGCTACGTCAATAGCACAACAAACATGAGTGTAAACTTGTTTCTGCTGAGGTTTACTTTGTAGGAACTGTTCTTTCACGTGCTGAATGCAAGCCTCGGGAGTTTGTTCCCCTGTAAACGATATAGAAGGTTTCATTTTAATAACACAGTTATCTTTCTTTTACATAATGGACATGAACATTTTAAAACGTTTAACTGGAAGTGTGAAAGTCTACCTTTAAAATTAGAAAAGCATTGAGATAGTGACGATGTTTTAATTTTGATGGCAAAGACGTCTTTCTTGTTTAGAAACAGAAGGAAATCTGTTCTTTCCAGAAATTGACTGTGTGTTATTTCAATAAACGACTGAAGACTGTCATACAAACTATTCTGTCAATACACATATGAGACATGAAACATGGGTTAGAGATAAATAGCGAAAATATTTAACAGATCGATAAGGCATATAGATCTATATATATATAGATTATTATTTTAATAATTTAATAATACAATACATGAGAGAGAGAGAGAAAGAGAAAGAGAGAGATGGAAAGATACAAAATTGATATTTCAATAGATAAACAAGAGAGGTGTAAAGATAAAAAGAAATATTGATATTTCAATAGATATATAAGAGACATGTAAAGATAAAAAGAAAGATTGAAATTTCAATAGATATATAAGAGACATGTAAAGATAAAAAAAAAGATTGATATTTCAATAGATAAATAAGAGAGATGTAAAGATGGAAAGAAAAATTGATATTTATATAGATATACAAGAGAGGTGTAAAGATACAAAGAAAAATTGATATTTCAATAGAAAGATTTACTTACAACTGAAGGAATTTCTTCCAGGTATTCATCAAATGCCGCCATGTTGACAAAAAATGCTGCTACAGTAACTTCATCAAAAAAATGAATCCATTTTTTTCTTAAACTTTTTTGTCCAGCAACATCAATCATTCTATTGAAAAGTCAATCATGATTATATTAAAGACAGAGTTGGTAAGAGAGACAATGACGATTATATTAAAGACAGAGTTGGTAAGAGAGACAATGACGATTATATTAAAGACAGAGTTGGTAAGAGAGACAATGACGATTATATTAAAGACAGATAGTTGGTAGGAGAGACAATGACGATTATATTAAAGACAGATAGTTGGTAAGAGAGACAATGACGATTATATTAAAGAGAGACAGTTAGTTGGTAAGAGAGACAATGACGATTATATTAAAGACAGATAGTTGGTAAGAGAGACAATGACGATTATATTAAAGACAGAGTTGGTAAGAGAGACAATGACGATTATATTAAGGACAGATAGTTGGTAAGAGAGACAATGACGATTATATTAAAGACAGATAGTTGGTAAGAGAGACAATGACGATTATATTAAAGACAGAGTTGGTAAGAGAGACAATGACGATTATATTAAGGACAGATAGTTGGTAAGAGAGACAATGACGATTATATTTAAGACAGATAGTTGGTAAGAGAGACAATGACGATTATATTAAAGACAGAGTTGGTAAGAGAGACAATGACGATTATATTAAAGACAGATAGTTGGTAGGAGAGACAATGACGATTATATTAAAGACAGATAGTTGGTAAGAGAGACAATGACGATTATATTAAAGAGAGACAGTTAGTTGGTAAGAGAGACAATGACGATTATATTAAAGACAGATAGTTGGTAAGAGAGACAATGACGATTATATTAAAGACAGATATATTGTAAGAGAGACAATGACGATTATATTAAAGACAGATAGTTGGTAAGAGAGACAATGACGATTATATTAAAGACAGATATATTGTAAGAGAGACAATGACGATTATATTAAAGACAGAGTTGGTTGGTAAGAGAGACAATGACGATTATATTAAAGACAGATAGTTGGTAAGAGAGACAATGACGATTATATTAAAGACAGATAGTTGGTAAGAGAGACAATGACGATTATATTAAAGACAGATATATTGTAAGAGAGACAATGACGATTATATTAAAGACAGAGTTGGTTGGTAAGAGAGACAATGACGATTATATTAAAGACAGATAGTTGGTAAGAGAGACAATGACGATTATATTAAAGACAGAGTTGGTTGGTAAGAGAGACAATGACGATTATATTAAAGACAGATAGTTGGTAAGAGAGACAATGACGATTATATTAAAGACAGATAGTTGGTAAGAGAGACAATGACGATTATATTAAAGACAGAGTTGGTTGGTAAGAGAGACAATGACGATTATATTAAAGACAGATAGTTGGTAAGAGAGACAATGACGATTATATTAAAGACAGATAGTTGGTAAGAGAGACAATGACGATTATATTAAAGACAGAGTTGGTTGGTAAGAGAGACAATGACGATTATATTAAAGACAGATAGTTGGTAAGAGAGACAATGACGATTATATTAAAGACAGAGTTGGTTGGTAAGAGAGACAATGACGATTATATTAAAGACAGATAGTTGGTAAGAGAGACAATGACGATTATATTAAAGACAGATAGTTGGTAAGAGAGACAATGACGATTATATTAAAGACAGAGTTGGTTGGTAAGAGAGACAATGACGATTATATTAAAGACAGATAGTTGGTAAGAGAGACAATGACGATTATATTAAAGACAGAGTTGGTTGGTAAGAGAGACAATGACGATTATATTAAAGACAGATAGTTGGTAAGAGAGACAATGACGATTATATTAAAGACAGAGTTGGTTGGTAAGAGAGACAATGACGATTATATTAAAGACAGATAGTTGGTAAGAGAGACAATGACGATTATATTAAAGACAGATATATTGTAAGAGAGACAATGACGATTATATTAAAGACAGATATATTGTAAGAGAGACAATGACGATTATATTAAAGACAGATAGTTGGTAAGAGAGACAATGACGATTATATTAAAGACAGAGTTGGTAAGAGAGACAATGACGATTATATTAAAGACAGATAGTTGGTAAGAGAGACAATGACGATTATATTAAAGACAGATAGTTGGTAAGAGAGACAATGACGATTATATTAAAGACAGAGTTGGTAAGAGAGACAATGACGATTATATTAAAGACAGATAGTTGGTAAGAGAGACAATGACGATTATATTAAAGACAGAGTTGGTTGGTAAGAGAGACAATGACGATTATATTAAAGACAGATAGTTGGTAAGAGAAACAATGACGATTATATTAAAGACAGAGTTGGTAAGAGAGACAATGACGATTATATTAAAGACAGATAGTTGGTAAGAGAGACAATGACGATTATATTAAAGACAGAGTTGGTTGGTAAGAGAGACAATGACGATTATATTAAAGACAGATAGTTGGTAAGAGAGACAATGACGATTATATTAAAGACAGATAGTTGGTAAGAGAGACAATGACGATTATATTAAAGACAGATAGTTGGTAAGAGAGACAATGACGATTATATTAAGGACAGATAGTTGGTAAGAGAGACAATGACGATTATATTAAAGACAGAGTTGGTAAGAGAGACAATGACGATTATATTAAAGACAGATATATTGTAAGAGAGACAATGACGATTATATTAAAGACAGATATATTGTAAGAGAGACAATGACGATTATATTAAAGACAGATAGTTGGTAAGAGAGACAATGACGATTATATTAAAGACAGAGTTGGTAAGAGAGACAATGACGATTATATTAAAGACAGAGTTGGTAAGAGAGACAATGACGATTATATTAAAGACAGATAGTTGGTAAGAGAGACAATGACGATTATATTAAAGACAGAGTTGGTAAGAGAGACAATGACGATTATATTAAAGACAGAGTTGGTAAGAGAGACAATGACGATTATATTAAAGACAGATAGTTGGTAAGAGAGACAATGACGATTATATTAAGGACAGATAGTTGGTAAGAGAGACAATGACGATTATATTAAAGACAGAGTTGGTAAGAGAGACAATGACGATTATATTAAAGACAGATATATTGTAAGAGAGACAATGACGATTATATTAAAGACAGATATATTGTAAGAGAGACAATGACGATTATATTAAAGACAGATAGTTGGTAAGAGAGACAATGACGATTATATTAAAGACAGAGTTGGTAAGAGAGACAATGACGATTATATTAAAGACAGAGTTGGTAAGAGAGACAATGACGATTATATTAAAGACAGAGTTGGTAAGAGAGACAATGACGATTATATTAAAGACAGATAGTTGGTAAGAGAGACAATGACGATTATATTAAGGACAGATAGTTGGTAAGAGAGACAATGACGATTATATTAAAGACAGAGTTGGTAAGAGAGACAATGACGATTATATTAAAGACAGAGTTGGTAAGAGAGACAATGACGATTATATTAAAGACAGATAGTTGGTAAGAGAGACAATGACGATTATATTAAAGACAGAGTTGGTAAGAGAGACAATGACGATTATATTAAAGACAGAGTTGGTAAGAGAGACAATGACGATTATATTAAAGACAGAGTTGGTAAGAGAGACAATGACGATTATATTAAAGACAGAGTTGGTAAGAGAGACAATGACGATTATATTAAAGACAGATAGTTGGTAAGAGAGACAATGACGATTATATTAAGGACAGATAGTTGGTAAGAGAGACAATGACGATTATATTAAAGACAGAGTTGGTAAGAGAGACAATGACGATTATATTAAAGACAGATAGTTGGTAAGAGAGACAATGACGATTATATTAAGGACAGATAGTTGGTAAGAGAGACAATGACGATTATATTAAAGACAGAGTTGGTAAGAGAGACAATGACGATTATATTAAAGACAGAGTTGGTAAGAGAGACAATGACGATTATATTAAAGACAGAGTTGGTAAGAGAGACAATGACGATTATATTAAAGACAGATAGTTGGTAAGAGAGACAATGACGATTATATTAAGGACAGATAGTTGGTAAGAGAGACAATGACGATTATATTAAAGACAGAGTTGGTAAGAGAGACAATGACGATTATATTAAAGACAGATAGTTGGTAAGAGAGACAATGACGATTATATTAAGGACAGATAGTTGGTAAGAGAGACAATGACGATTATATTAAGGACAGATAGTTGGTAAGAGAGACAATGACGATTATATTAAAGACAGAGTTGGTTGGTAAGAGAGACAATGACGATTATATTAAAGACAGATAGTTGGTAAGAGAGACAATGACGATTATATTAAAGACAGAGTTGGTAAGAGAGACAATGACGATTATATTAAAGACAGAGTTGGCAAGAGAGACAATGACGATTATATTAAAGACAGATAGTTGGTAAGAGAGACAATGACGATTATATTAAGGACAGATAGTTGGTAAGAGAGACAATGACGATTATATTAAAGACAGAGTTGGTAAGAGAGACAATGACGATTATATTAAGGACAGATAGTTGGTAAGAGAGACAATGACGATTATATTAAGGACAGATAGTTGGTAAGAGAGACAATGACGATTATATTAAGGACAGATAGTTGGTAAGAGAGACAATGACGATTATATTAAAGACAGAGTTGGTTGGTAAGAGAGACAATGACGATTATATTAAAGACAGATAGTTGGTAAGAGAGACAATGACGATTATATTAAAGACAGAGTTGGTAAGAGAGACAATGACGATTATATTAAGGACAGATAGTTGGTAAGAGAGACAATGACGATTATATTAAAGACAGAGTTGGTAAGAGAGACAATGACGATTATATTAAGGACAGATAGTTGGTAAGAGAGACAATGACGATTATATTAAGGACAGATAGTTGGTAAGAGAGACAATGACGATTATATTAAAGACAGAGTTGGTTGGTAAGAGAGACAATGACGATTATATTAAAGACAGATAGTTGGTAAGAGAGACAATGACGATTATATTAAAGACAGAGTTGGTAAGAGAGACAATGACGATTATATTAAAGACAGAGTTGGCAAGAGAGACAATGACGATTATATTAAAGACAGATAGTTGGTAAGAGAGACAATGACGATTATATTAAAGACAGAGTTGGTTGGTAAGAGAGACAATGACGATTATATTAAGGACAGATAGTTGGTAAGAGAGACAATGACGATTATATTAAAGACAGAGTTGGTAAGAGAGACAATGACGATTATATTAAGGACAGATAGTTGGTAAGAGAGACAATGACGATTATATTAAAGACAGAGTTGGTAAGAGAGACAATGACGATTATATTAAAGACAGATAGTTGGTAAGAGAGACAATGACGATTATATTAAGGACAGATAGTTGGTAAGAGAGACAATGACGATTATATTAAAGACAGAGTTGGTTGGTAAGAGAGACAATGACGATTATATTAAAGACAGATAGTTGGTAAGAGAGACAATGACGATTATATTAAGGACAGATAGTTGGTAAGAGAGACAATGACGATTATATTAAGGACAGATAGTTGGTAAGAGAGACAATGACGATTATATTAAGGACAGATAGTTGGTAAGAGAGACAATGACGATTATATTAAGGACAGATAGTTGGTAAGAGAGACAATGACGATTATATTAAAGACAGATATATTGTAAGAGAGACAATGACGATTATATTAAGGACAGATAGTTGGTAAGAGAGACAATGACGATTATATTAAGGACAGATAGTTGGTAAGAGAGACAATGACGATTATATTAAGGACAGATAGTTGGTAAGAGAGACAATGACGATTATATTAAGGACAGATAGTTGGTAAGAGAGACAATGACGATTATATTAAAGACAGATAGTTGGTAAGAAAGACAATGACGATTATATTAAGGACAGATAGTTGGTAAGAGAGACAATGACGATTATATTAAGGACAGAGTTGGTTGGTAAGAGAGACAATGACGATTATATTAAAGACAGATAGTTGGTAAGAGAGACAATGACGATTATATTAAGGACAGATAGTTGGTAAGAGAGACAATGACGATTATATTAAGGACAGATAGTTGGTAAGAGAGACAATGACGATTATATTAAGGACAGATAGTTGGTAAGAGAGACAATGACGATTATATTAAGGACAGATAGTTGGTAAGAGAGACAATGACGATTATATTAAGGACAGATAGTTGGTAAGAGAGACAATGACGATTATATTAAGGACAGATAGTTGGTAAGAGAGACAATGACGATTATATTAAGGACAGATAGTTGGTAAGAGAGACAATGACGATTATATTAAGGACAGATAGTTGGTAAGAGAGACAATGACGATTATATTAAGGACAGATAGTTGGTAAGAGAGACAATGACGATTATATTAAGGACAGATAGTTGGTAAGAAAGACAATGACGATTATATTAAAGACAGAGTTGGTAAGAGAGACAATGACGATTATATTAAAGACAGATAGTTGGTAAGAGAGACAATGACGATTATATTAAAGACAGATAGTTGGTAAGAGAGACAATGACGATTATATTAAAGACAGAGTTGGTTGGTAAGAGAGACAATGACGATTATATTAAAGACAGATAGTTGGTAAGAGAGACAATGACGATTATATTAAAGACAGATAGTTGGTAAGAGAGACAATGACGATTATATTAAGGACAGATAGTTGGTAAGAGAGACAATGACGATTATATTAAGGACAGATAGTTGGTAAGAGAGACAATGACGATTATATTAAAGACAGAGTTGGTTGGTAAGAGAGACAATGACGATTATATTAAAGACAGATAGTTGGTAAGAGAGACAATGACGATTATATTAAAGACAGAGTTGGTAAGAGAGACAATGACGATTATATTAAAGACAGATAGTTGGTAAGAGAGACAATGACGATTATATTAAAGACAGATAGTTGGTAAGAGAGACAATGACGATTATATTAAAGACAGAGTTGGTTGGTAAGAGAGACAATGACGATTATATTAAAGACAGATAGTTGGTAAGAGAGACAATGACGATTATATTAAAGACAGATAGTTGGTAAGAGAGACAATGACGATTATATTAAGGACAGATAGTTGGTAAGAGAGACAATGACGATTATATTAAGGACAGATAGTTGGTAAGAGAGACAATGACGATTATATTAAAGACAGAGTTGGTAAGAGAGACAATGACGATTATATTAAAGACAGAGTTGGTTGGTAAGAGAGACAATGACGATTATATTAAAGACAGATAGTTGGTAAGAGAGACAATGACGATTATATTAAAGACAGAGTTGGTAAGAGAGACAATGACGATTATATTAAAGACAGAGTTGGCAAGAGAGACAATGACGATTATATTAAAGACAGATAGTTGGTAAGAGAGACAATGACGATTATATTAAAGACAGAGTTGGTAAGAGAGACAATGACGATTATATTAAAGACAGAGTTGGTAAGAGAGACAATGACGATTATATTAAGGACAGATAGTTGGTAAGAGAGACAATGACGATTATATTAAGGACAGATAGTTGGTAAGAGAGACAATGACGATTATATTAAAGACAGAGTTGGTAAGAGAGACAATGACGATTATATTAAAGACAGAGTTGGTAAGAGAGACAATGACGATTATATTAAAGACAGATAGTTGGTAAGAGAGACAATGACGATTATATTAAGGACAGATAGTTGGTAAGAGAGACAATGACGATTATATTAAAGACAGAGTTGGTAAGAGAGACAATGACGATTATATTAAAGACAGATAGTTGGTAAGAGAGACAATGACGATTATATTAAGGACAGATAGTTGGTAAGAGAGACAATGACGATTATATTAAAGACAGAGTTGGTTGGTAAGAGAGACAATGACGATTATATTAAGGACAGATAGTTGGTAAGAGAGACAATGACGATTATATTAAGGACAGATAGTTGGTAAGAGAGACAATGACGATTATATTAAGGACAGATAGTTGGTAAGAGAGACAATGACGATTATATTAAGGACAGATAGTTGGTAAGAGAGACAATGACGATTATATTAAGGACAGATAGTTGGTAAGAGAGACAATGACGATTATATTAAGGACAGATAGTTGGTAAGAGAGACAATGACGATTATATTAAGGACAGATAGTTGGTAAGAGAGACAATGACGATTATATTAAGGACAGATAGTTGGTAAGAAAGACAATGACGATTATATTAAAGACAGAGTTGGTAAGAGAGACAATGACGATTATATTAAAGACAGATAGTTGGTAAGAGAGACAATGACGATTATATTAAAGACAGATAGTTGGTAAGAGAGACAATGACGATTATATTAAAGACAGAGTTGGTTGGTAAGAGAGACAATGACGATTATATTAAAGACAGATAGTTGGTAAGAGAGACAATGACGATTATATTAAGGACAGATAGTTGGTAAGAGAGACAATGACGATTATATTAAGGACAGATAGTTGGTAAGAGAGACAATGACGATTATATTAAGGACAGATAGTTGGTAAGAGAGACAATGACGATTATATTAAGGACAGATAGTTGGTAAGAGAGACAATGACGATTATATTAAGGACAGATAGTTGGTAAGAGAGACAATGACGATTATATTAAGGACAGATAGTTGGTAAGAGAGACAATGACGATTATATTAAGGACAGATAGTTGGTAAGAGAGACAATGACGATTATATTAAGGACAGATAGTTGGTAAGAGAGACAATGACGATTATATTAAAGACAGAGTTGGTAAGAGAGACAATGACGATTATATTAAAGACAGATAGTTGGTAAGAGAGACAATGACGATTATATTAAAGACAGATAGTTGGTAAGAGAGACAATGACGATTATATTAAAGACAGAGTTGGTAAGAGAGACAATGACGATTATATTAAAGACAGATAGTTGGTAAGAGAGACAATGACGACTATATTAAAGACAGATAGTTGGTAAGAGAGACAATGACGATTATATTAAAGACAGAGTTGGTAAGAGAGACAATGGCGATTATATTAAAGACAGAGTTGATAAGAGAGACAATGACGATTATATTAAAGACAGAGTTGGTAAGAGAGACAATGACGATTATATTAAAGACAGATAGTTGGTAAGAGAGACAATGACGATTATATTAAACAAATATAGTTGGTAAGAGAGAGCTTGACGATTATATTAAAGACAGAGTTGGTAAGAGAGACAATGACGATTATATTAAAGACAGATAGTTGGTAAGAGAGACAATGACGATTATATTAAAGACAGAGTTTATAAGAGAGACAATGACGATTATATTAAAGACAGAGTTGGTAAGAGAGACAATGACGATTATATTAAAGAAAGAGTTGGTAAGAGAGACAATGACGATTATATTAAAGACAGAGTTTATAAGAGAGACAATGACGATTATATTAAAGACAGAGTTTATAAGAGAGACAATGACGATTATATTAAAGACAGAGTTGGTAAGAGAGACAATGACGATTATATTAAAGACAGAGTTGGTAAGAGAGACAATGACGATTATATTAAAGACAGAGTTTATAAGAGAGACAATGACGATTATATTAAAGACAGAGTTTATGAGAGAGACAATGACGATTATATTAAAGACAGAGTTGGTAAGAGAGACAATGACGATTATATTAAAGACAGAGTTGGTAAGAGAGACAATGACGATTATATTAAAGACAGATATATTGTAAGAGAGACAATGACGATTATATTAAAGACAGATATATTGTAAGAGAGACAATGACGATTATATTAAAGACAGATAGTTGGTAAGAGAGACAATGACGATTATATTAAAGATGAAGTTGATAAGAGAGACAATGACGATTATATTAAAGACAGATATATTGTTAGAGAGATAATGACGATTATATTAAAGACAGATATTTGGTAAGAGAGACAATGGCGATTATATTAAAGACAGAGTTGGTAAGAGAGACAATGACGATTATATTAAAGAAAGATAGTTGGTTAGAGAGACAATGACGATTATATTAAAGACAGATATATTGTTAGAGAGATAATGACGATTATATTAAAGACAGATATTTGGTAAGAGAGACAATGGCGATTATATTAAAGACAGAGTCGGTAAGAGAGACAATGACGATTGTATTAAAGACAGAGTTGGTAAGAGAGACAATGACGATTGTATTAAAGAAAGATAGTTGGTAAGAGAGACAATGACGATTATATTAAAGACAGAGTCGGTAAGAGAGACAATGACGATTGTATTAAAGACAGAGTTGGTAAGAGAGACTATGATTATTAAATTAAAGACAGAGTTGGTAAGAGAGACTATGATTATTAAATTAAAGACAGCGTTGATAAGAGAGACAATGACGATTATATTAAAGACAGAGTTGGTAAGAGAGACAATGACGATTATATTAAAGACAAATAGTTGGTAAGAGAGACAATGACGATTATATTAAGGACAGAGTTGGTAAGAGAGACAATGACGATTATATTAAAGACAGAGTTGGTAAGAGAGACAATGACGATTATATTAAAGACAGAGTTGGTAAGAGAGACAATGACGATTATATTAAAGACAGATAGTTGGTAAGAGAGACAATGACGATTATATTAAAGACACAGTCGGTAAGAGAGACAATGACGATTGTATTAAAGACAGAGTTGGTAAGAGAGACAATGATTATTATATTAAAGACAGCGTTGATAAGAGAGACAATTAGGATTATATTAAAGACTGAGTTGGTAAGAGAGACAATGACGATTATATTAAAGACAGAGTTGGTAAGAGAGACAATGACGATTATATTAAAGACAGAGTTGATAAGAGAGACAATGACGATTATATTAAAGACAGATAGTTGGTAAGAGAGACAATGACGATTATATTAAAGACAAATAGTTGGTAAGAGAGACAATGACGATTATATTAAAGACAGAGTTGATAAGAGAGACAATGACGATTATATTAAAGACAGATAGTTGGTAAGAGAGACAATGACGATTATATTAAAGACAAATTGTTGGTAAGAGAGACAATGACGATTATATTAAAGACAGAGTTGATAAGAGAGACAATGACGATTATCTTAAAGACAGAGTTGGTAAGAGAGACAATGACGATTATATTAAAGACAAATAGTTGGTAAGAGAGACAATGACGAGTATATTAAAGACAAATAGTTGGTAAGAGAGACAATGACGATTATATTAAAGACAGAGTTGGTAAGAGAGACAATGACGATTATATTAAAGACAGAGTTGATAAGAGAGACAATGACGATTATATTAAAGACAGATAGTTGGTAAGAGAGACAATGACGATTATATTAAAGACAAATAGTTGGTAAGAGAGACAATGACGATTATATTAAAGACAGAGTTGGTAAGAGAGACAATGACGATTATATTAAAGACAGAGTTGGTAAGAGAGTCAATGACGATTATATTAAAGACAGAGTTGGTAAGAGAGTCAATGACGATTTTATTAAAGACAGAGTTGGTAAGAGAGTCAATGACGATTATATTAAAGACAGAGTTGATAAGAGAGTCAATGACGATTTTATTAAAGACAGATAGTTGGTAAGAGAGACAATGACGATTATATTAAAGACAGATATATTGTAAGAGAGACAATGACGATTATATTAAAGACAGATAGTTGGTAAGAGAGAGCATGACGATTATATTAAAGACAGATATATTGTAAGAGAGACAATGACGATTATATTAAAGACAGAGTTGGTAAGAGAGACAATGACGATTATATTAAAGACAGATAGTTGGTAAGAGAGAGCATGACGATTATATTAAAGACAGATAGTTGGTAAGAGAGAGCATGACGATTATATTAAAGACAGATATATTGTAAGAGAGTCAATGACGATTATATTAAAGACAGAGTTGGTAAGAGAGACAATGACGATTATATTAAAGACAGATAGTTGGTAAGAGAGAGCATGACGATTATATTAAGGACAGATATATTGTAAGAGAGTCAATGACGATTATATTAAAGACAGAGTTGGTAAGAGAGACAATGACGATTATATTAAAGACAGATAGTTGGTAAGAGAGAGCATGACGATTATATTAAAGACAAATAGTTGGTAAGAGAGAGCATGACGATTATATTAAAGACAAATAGTTGGTAAGAGAGTCAATGACGATTATATTAAAGACAGAGTTGGTAAGAGAGACAATGACGATTATATTAAAGACAGATAGTTGGTAAGAGAGAGCATGACGATTATATTAAAGACAAATAGTTGGTAAGAGAGAGCATGACGATTATATTAAAGACAAATAGTTGGTAAGAGAGAGCATGACGATTATATTAAAGACAAATAGTTGGTAAGAGAGTCAATGACGATTATATTAAAGACAGAGTTGGTAAGAGAGACAATGACGAATATATTAAAAACATATAGTTAGTAAAATAAACAACCATGATTATGTTGAAGTCAGGAAGATAGTAAAATAGACAACCATGATTATGTTGGAGTCAAATAACTAAACAGACTAGAATTCATCTCTAGCTTTATATCCTAAATACTGCGTTACTCTATTACTTAAAAAACAGCTTAAGGTTGAAATTAATATGAAGTTTAGAGACGAGTTCTATCTCTGTTGGTTTGACCTTAGATGTATGAATGCTTCAACTATATAATCAAATGTTAGATGTATGAATGCTTCAACTATATAATCAGATGTTAGATGTATGAATGCTTCAACTATATAATCAGATGTTAGATGTATGAATGCTTCAACTATAGAATCAGATGTTAGATGTATGAATGCTTCAACTATATAATCAGATGTTAGATGTATGAATGCTTCAACTATAGAATCAGATGTTAGATGTATGAATGCTTCAACTATATAATCAGATGTTAGATGTATGAATGCTTCAACTATATAATCAGATGTTAGATGTATGAATGCTTCAACTATAGAATCAGATGTTAGATGTATGAATGCTTCAACTATATAATCAGATGTTAGATGTATGAATGCTTCAACTATATAATCAGATGTTAGATGTATGAATGCTTTAACTATATAATCAGATGTTAGATGTATGAATGCTTCAACTATATAATCAGATGTTAGATGTATGAATGCTTCAACTATATAATCAGATGTTAGATGTATGAATGCTTCAACTATAGAATCAGATGTTAGATGTATGAATGCTTCAACTATAGAATCAGATGTTAGATGTATGAATGCTTCAACTATATAATCAGATGTTAGATGTATGAATGCTTTAACTATATAATCAGAAAACGCTGTCAAACAATAATCTGAACATTACTGTTATTGTGAATAAATGTTAACACACCAACAGAAGCTGGTTGAAGTTGGGAGTAACAGTAACATAAAAATATGCCTTCGGAAGTTGTGGAAGTCTGTTGGCCCCATTCCCACTTATACGCAAATGTAAAATTTTGCGGACGTTCTTTATAAACTAAACACTTCTATGTCACAAGAGTATTAGCCTACAGTTTACTGGAGTAGTAGGCTATGATGTTAACGGAATCCGGAGTAAGAAATTCAAGTAGCGTTATATATTGCTTTATATAAACAAGTTTTATTGAAACAAAAAGGTACCATCTTGTTATTATCAATGTTGTGAAATCTTCCAATTACACTTTAACCTTTGAGCTAAGATTACATAATATATTCCCCACTGGTATCTGTAGCACTAAGTTAAACTTTAACCTATGAACTAAGATTACATAATTTATAATATATTCCCCACTGGTATCTGTAGCACTAAGTTAAACTTTAACCTATGAACTAAGATTACATAATTTATAATATATTCCCCACTGGTATCTTTAGCACTAAATTATAAATCAATCCTCAGAATCTCGTACCAATGGCTCTGTTGTTTTATGTTACATTGATGTGTAGTTATCAATGGAACGAGATTCTCGTGGCAGGTCGCTCGTGATCTTAGTATTGAACTTGATTTCAGGACTATTTATATCTCCTAGAAACCCAAAGTGGTTTTCCCTAATAATAGACGCGATACCGATGTTTCTAAATGTTTCTGCATGGAATCGATTACACAACTGTTGCAGAAGATTGCTTTGTCGGTATTGATCCCAATGTATGTCTACATACTTGACACGTACTCGTTATATCAGGAACAAGAAATGAGTATAGGCTTACTTTTCTCTAGTTACTAGTATGCCCCTATTCTAAGATTCGCCACATCCCCCCCCCCCCCCCAAAAAAAAAACATAACAAGAAAAAAACAGAAACAAATCAACACAAGTCGTCACAAACAATGCGGACCACCGCCAAAAGAACTTCACAAATGTATGGACCCCAACCAATTAAAAAGTAACACCTCTTTTTCGACGTCGTAGGCACTCCAGAAGTGTTTATATTTAAAAGAAATGTTAGTATTTAAAAGAAATGTTGATATTTAAAAGAATGGAATGAGTTGCCTGAACAAACCAGGAAAACCAGTAACAACATCAATTAAAACATGCAAGACTAGACTCGAACCACGAACGATCATATTATGTATAAAAAAAAGATAATGCTATTCATGCTATGCTAATCATGCTATTGCTATTCATGCTATGCTATTCATGCTATTGCTATTCATGCTATAGCTATTCATGTTATTGCCATTTATGCTATTGCTATTTATGTTATTGCTATTCATGCTATTGCTATTCATGCAATTGCTATTCATGCTATTGCTATTCATGCTATTGCTATTCATGCTATTGCTATTCGTGCTATGCTATTCATGCTAATTCTATTCATGCTATTGCTATTCATGCTATTGCTATTCATGCTATTGCTATTCATGCTATTGCTATTCATGCTATGCTATTCATTTTATTGTTATTCATGCTATTGCTATTCATGCTATCGCTATTCATGCTATGCTATTCATGCTATTGCTATTCATGCTAATTATATTCATGCTATTGCTATTCATGCTATTGCTATTCATGCTATTGTTCTTTATGCTATGCTATTCATACTATTACTATTCATGCTATATTCTCGCTAATGCTTCTCCTACTTTAAAATATTCCTATCCCCACCTATTTGCACTCCCCCTTCCCCTGGGGACAGACAGTGATAGCCAAATCAGAACAATAAATATTACAATGAGCAATTATTACTGTTGTTAATTAGAACAATAAATATTACAATGAGCAATTATTACTGTTGTTAATCAGAACAATAAATATTACAATGAGCAATTATTACTGTTGTTAATTAGAACAATAAATATTACAATGAGCAATTATTACTGTTGTTAATTAGAACAATAAATATTACAATGAGCAATTATTACTGTTGTTAATTAGAACAATAAATATTACAATGAGCAATTATTACTGTTGTTAATTAGAACAATAAATATTACAATGAGCAATTATTACTGTTGTTAATTAGAACAATAAATATTACAATGAGCAATTATTACTGTTGTTAATTAGAACAATAAATATTACAATGAGCAATTATTACTGTTGTTAATTAGAACAATAAATATTACAATGAGCAATTATTACTGTTGTTAATTAGAACAATAAATATTACAATGAGCAATTATTACTGTTGTTAATTAGAACAATAAATATTACAATGAGCAATTATTACTGTTGTTAATTAGAACAATAAATATTACAATGAGCAATTATTACTGTTGTTAATTAGAACAATAAATATTACAATGAGCAATTATTACTGTTGTTAATTAGAACAATAAATATTACAATGAGCAATTATTACTGTTGTTAATTAGAACAATAAATATTACAATGAGCAATTATTACTGTTGTTAATTAGAACAATAAATATTACAATGAGCAATTATTACTGTTGTTAATTAGAACAATAAATATTACAATGAGCAATTATTACTGTTGTTAATTAGAACAATAAATATTACAATGAGCAATTATTACTGTTGTTAATGAAGTAAACTTGTTTAAGTGAAAAAAATATTTAAGGATGCTATTTATTTTATGTGACTTTAACACACCCTTCCCCTCGTCACATATCGTTACAAATGTTGACCCCCCCCCCCCTACCCCGAGTGCTTTTCGTCATTCATTCTCCACAGTCCAACTTCTTTATAATAGATATGCCTACTAAAGTATAATATATTTCATAGGAAGACGTCCAACAATCATTATTTATTAAACAATACTTCTTGTTTCAACTATCTGATCTATTATTTCTATTCCTATTTACTGATAAATGTCTTTTATCTACAATAATTAGGCCTACTCTAGAATTAATTGTGGCTATATTTTTTTTATCTTTTGACACATCCTGTTTTTTATTTTAATTTCAATACAGTTTCATTAATTTGCTTCTTAAGACCAAGTGATATTCCTACTTGCTCTTTACACTAAGAACAATGGTTACCGATATACTACTCCACATGTTAGACCAAAGAGGAAAGTTTAGAAACATGAATTGGGCAATGTCGGGGATGTTTCATAATGCTTCACATCTACCATTCTTTTAAGTAGCGCTAGAGAATCACTTACCTATATAGATAATTGTCAATGATAAATTGGTGTTCTTGTACACCTAAAGTAGGCCAGCGAATCAATAAAATATCTTGAACACTTGGCAAATAGTTCGGACTGCAAACACGCCCAATGTGGTTCAGAAAACTAGAAAAAGTTAAATGTTAGACTACATGAACCTTATACAATTTATACTGATCTAATATTTTTATTTGTTATTTTATACATAGAGACTTTTTCTAAGACCGTTTTTAATAATAAGCAGGAAATACTCAACATACTATTCCGAACTGAAGGACAATTTGTCCGTTTCAAATTTATGTCTTTTCTCAAAAGCAATCTGCATTGCAGGATCCGCCCAGAAAGTATGCATGTCGTCTATATTTGGCACTTCAGGATGATAGACATCAAGAAGGGACAACCTTTTTGTTAGCTCCGCCCTCGTTGTAACTAAATGAAAAGAAAAACAACCGTATTGTACAGACTACACAATATATAATACACAGAATATAAACATATACACACAAGATGTATTACAGAAAATACAGACTACACAATATTTAAACACAGAATAAAAACATATACACACAAGATGTATTACATAAAATATAGGCTACAAAATATATAAAACACAGAATATAAACATATACACACAAGATGTATTACAGAAAATACAGACTACACAATATATAAAACACAAAATATAAACATATACACACAAGATGTATTACAGAAAATACAGACTACACAATATATAAAACACAAAATATAAACATATACACACAAGATGTATTACAGAAAATATAGACTACACAATATATAAAACACAGAATATAAACATATACACACAAGATGTATTACAGAAAATACAGACTACACAATATTTAAAACACAGAATATAAACATATACACACAAGATGTATTACAGAAAATATAGACTACAAAATATATAAAACACAGAATATAAACATATACACACAAGATGTATTACAGAAAATACAGACTACACAATATTTAAAACACAGAATATAAACATATACACACAAGATGTATTACAGAAAATATAGACTACAAAATATATAAAACACAGAATATAAACATATACACACAAGATGTATTACAGAAAATATAGACTACAAAATATATAAAACACAGAATATAAACATATACACACAAGTTGTATTACAGAAAATATAGACTACAAAATATTTTCTACATAATACAGATTAAACAACATATAGATTGCACAGCATTAAGATTACACAGCATTTAGATTACACTTACACAGCATTTAGATTACACTTACACAGCATTTAGATTACACAGTTACACAGCATTTAGATTACACAATTACACAGCATTTAGATTACACAGCATTTAGATTACACAGCATTTAGATTACACTTACACAGCATTTAGATTACACTTACACAGCATTTAGATTACACAGCATTAAGATTACACAGCATTTAGATTACACTTACACAGCATTTAGATTACACTTACACAGCATTCAGATTACACTTACACAGCATTTAGATTACACAGTTGCACAGCATTTAGATTACACAATTACACAGCATTTAGATTACACAGCATTTAGATTACACTTACACAGAATTTAGATTACACTTACACAGCATTTAGATTACACAGCATTAAGATTACACAGCATTTAGATTACACTTACACAGTATTTAGATTACACTTACACGGCATTTAGATTACACAGCATTTAGATTACCTTACACAGCATTTAGATTACACTTACACAGCATTTAGATTTCACAGCATTTAGATTTCACAGCATTTAGATTACACAGCATTTAGATTAAACTTACACAGCATTTAGATTACACAGCATTTAGATTACACAGCACTTAGATTACACAGCATTTAGATTACACAGCATTTAGATTACACAGCATTTAGATTTCACAGCATTTAGATTACACTTACATAGCATTTAGATTACAAAGCATTTTGATTACACAGCATTTAGATTACACAGCATTTAGATTACACTTACACAGCATTTAGATTACACTTACACAGCATTTAGATTGCACTTACACAGTATTTAGATTACACAGCATTTAGATTACACAGCATTTAGATTACACTTACACAGCATTTAGATTACACTTACACAGCATTTAGATTACACTTACACAGCATTTAGATTACACAATTACACATCATTTAGATTACACTTACACAGCATTTAGATTACACTTACACAGCATTTAGATTACACAGAATTTAGATTACACTTACTCATCATTTAGATTACACAGCATTTAGATTGCACTTACACAGCATTTAGATTACACAGCATTTAGATTACACATCATTTAGATTACACAGCCTTTAGATTACACTTACACAGCATTTAGATTACACAGCATTTAGATTACATTACACAGCATTTAGATTACATTACACAGCATTTAGATTACACTTATACAGCATTTAGATTACACAGCATTTAGATTACACTTACACAGCATTTAGATTACACTTACACAGCATTTAGATTACACTTACACAGCATTTAGATTACACAGCATTTAGATTACACAGCATTTACATTACACTTACGCAGCATTTAGATTACACTTACACAGCATTTAGATTACACTTACACAGCATTTAGATTACACTTACACAGCATTTAGATTACACAGCATTTAGATTACACAGAATTTATATTACAATTACACAGCATTTAGATAACACAGCATTTAGATTACACTTACACAGCATTTAGATTACACAGCATTTATATTACACAGCATTTAGATAACACAGCCTTTAGATTAAACTTACACAGCATTTAGATTACACAGCATTTAGATTACATTACACAGCATTTAGATTACATTACACAGTATTTAGATTACATTACACAGCATTTAGATTACACTTACACAGCATTTAGATTACATTACACATCATTTAGATTACATTAAACAGCATTTAGATTACACTTACACGGCATTTAGATTACATTACAATTAGATTACACTTACAAAGCATTTGGATTACACTTACACAGCATTTAGATTACACTTACACAGCATTTAGATTACACTTACACATCATTTAGATTACATTACACAGCATTTAGATTACACTTACACAGCATTTAGATTACACAGCATTTAGATTACACAGCATTTAGATTACACTTACACAGCATTTAGATTACACTTACACAGCATTTAGATTACACAGCATTTAGATTACACAGAATTTATATTACACTTACACAGCATTTAGATTACACAGCATTTAGATTACACTTACACAGCATTTAGATTACACAGCATTTATATTACACAGCATTTAGGTTACACAGCCTTTAGATTACACTTACACATCATTTAGATTACACAGCATTTAGATTACATTACAAAGCATTTAGATTACATTACACAGCATTTAGATTACATTACACATCATTTAGATTACACTTACACAGCATTTAGATTACATTACACAGCATTTAGATTACATTACACAGCATTTAGATTACACTTACACGGCATTTAGAATACATTGCATTTAGATTACACTTACAAAGCATTTAGATTACACTTACACAGCATTTAGATTACACTTACACAGCATTTAGATTACACTTACACAGCATTTAGATTACATTACACAGCATTTAGATTACACTTACACATCATTTAGATTACACAGCATTTAGATTACACTTACACAGCATTTAGATTACACTTACACAGCATTTAGATTACACTTACACAGCATTTAGATTACACAGCATTTAGATTACACAATTACACAGCATTTAGATTACACAACATTTAGATTACCTTACACGGCATTTAGATTACACAGGATTTAGATTACACAGCATTTAGATTACACTTACACAGCATTTAGATTACACTTACACAGCATTTAGATTACACAGCATTTAGATTACACTGTTCAACAGTGGGTGTGAGGGTGTGGTGTACACTATTAAAACCATGACATTTTTGTATTGACTCTAGAGTCTCGAAGATATTTGAAGATATTTCAGATTTTTTTTTCATCTTGTACATTGAACCAGTAGGCCTATACCAGCAACAAAACCTTAATAAACCTAAAATTATATTGCACTGCTTACTAGCCGACTATTATGCATAATTGCATAATTTTTTGTTACCATGCAATGCTAAGTAAGATGACATCAACAGTGTACTATCTAAAGCTGGAAAGGTTGAACGTGATACATATTTAAAAATTTTGTGGGATACAGATTAAGCTACATGTACTGTTTTATAAAGCTTTTATAACATTATCCATTTGCACAAAATAGAAACTGTATTAATATAGTGTATTATATTCACTCTATTTGTGGTGTCCTCTGCCAATCAGAAGGAACGTATTACTGCTCACTTAAAGAAGGAACGTATTACTGCTCACTTAAAGAAGGAACGTATTACTGCTCACTTAAAGAAGGAACGTATTACTGCTCACTTAAAGAAGGAACGTATTACTGCTCACTTAAAGAAGGAACGTATTACTGCTCACTTAAAGAAGGATCGTATTACTGGTCACTTAAAGAAGGAACGTATTACTGCTCACTTAAAGAAGGCAAATTAAAATTTCAACTTTACTTCAGATACAAGCTTTATTAGGTCTTATTCGGATACAATATATGCCACCTACCTGGACTTATTACTTCTGCCTTTTCATTTTCTTCTTTAAACTTTTTGGCCAGTGTCATTAGAGAAATCCTGGCATGTTTTCGGCGAAATTCTTCAGCGAGTTTCTGCAGACGTAATATCATTGACTATAATATACATGGACCGCTAGCTTTAGTATTTCTGCTATATGATGTCTCGGAAGACTGCTTTCCGGAATTTCCGATTCGTTGTTTTATTTGCACTTCCGTTTTATTGAATCGCTTCGATTTTCTCAATGAAAAAATAAAATTAAAATCGAAAGTTCTATACAGCGGAAACCGGAAACATTTAAGAAACAACGAGGAGCGCAGAAGTAATTTAAGACAGCCTAATTGGTTGCGCACGGAAAAAAAAGTACATATAAGCTCTAAAAATAGAGCAAGCGGTCCATCTTATTATAGTCTATGGTAATATATAATACTTGCATTATATATAAATAATTTTCCATTGACTTCTTATGTTATTGTTTCAATACAGACCAATGATGTAAAATTGAATAGATCGCTTCTTGCACAAAAGATGTAGCTGTAGGTCAGTGACATCTGAGAGAAAGATTTATTCAAGCTCATTGGTCAGGACAAACAATAACCAGAAGTGTTCGAAAAGATTAATGTTTTACGGTTATATAGGTTATACATTCACATACATAAATATAAACACACTGTAAGGTTTTGCAGTTCTATCAATATTATGCTTATGATAATAATAACTTTGGCATATGACTACTTAGTAATTCGATTTATTTAAAACCAGATATCTATATCCACAAAACAAAGATTGTTAATTTTAAAAGAAACACTTACTATAGTTTCAGGAGTTTTAAACTTAAGTTTTAAACGATCCATATGTTCCATTAAATGTACAATTGCAATAGCAACATTTTGAAGTATTTGATCGTGAAATAATCTTCTTTCTTTCTGAGGAAATTTGTCTCCATATTGAAGTCTTAGTTGTTTGATAAATGTACTTTTACCACTCGAAGGACCACCTGTTGTAATGCATACAAACAAAATAATGGTTAAATAAAATCAAGAATGGCTTGTGTATAGAAATTTTGGTTTTAAGTCAATTATTTCCACTTCATAGTTTACCTAAAATCAAGAATAGTTTGTATATAAAAAAAAATAATGGTCTATTATTTCTTATTGGTAGTTTACCTAAAATTAAGACTTGAATTTCCTTTTCTCTTTTTTCACGATCTTCGTCCAGCAGCTGGTCAATACTTTTACTTCGAGCCATCGCTGCACGTCCACTTTTACTCATAGTGGAAATATAACTTAGAAACCAAAGTGGAAATATAACTTTGAAAACATAGTGGAAATATAACTTTGAAAACATGGTGGAAATATAACTTTGAAAACATAGTGGAAATATAACTTTGAAAACATAGTGGAAATATAACTTTGAAAACATAGTGAAAATAATAATATAAATTTGAAAACATAGTGGACATATAACTTTGAAAACATAGTGGACATACAACTTTGAAAACAAAGTGGAAACATAACTTTAAAAACATAGTGAAAAAATAACTTTGAAAACAAAGTGGAAATATAACTTTGAAAACATAGTGAAAATAATAATATAAATTTGAAAACATAGTGGACATATAACTTTGAAACATAGTGGACATACAACTTTGAAAACAAAGTGGAAACATAACTTTAAAAACATAGTGAAAAAATAACTTTGAAAACAAAGTGGAAACATAACTTTAAAAACATAGTGAAAAAATAACTTTGAAAACAAAGTGGAAATATAACTTTGAAAACAAAGTGGAAATATATCTTTCAAAAACATTGTGGAAATATAACTTGGATAACATAACAAAATGTTAACTTTATAAATATATTTTTGAAAACATAACGAAAGTCAAACTTTACAAATACCACTAAAATGTATATAACCTATATTAGCATGTATGTATCTTAAACAAATATTAATTACAGATTATTTTCGAGACAAGTCTCATCATAACTATATTCTAGATTCTAGATGATTGCGGTTAAAATATTGTTCAAATACATTTTTTTAAAGTCTAAAATAAACTGATATTTTACTAGATGAATATGGTTAAAATATCAAGTAAGTTACATATACCATCAATTAAATTGTATATAACATATCAATTTAATTACATATACCATATCAAGTAAATTGCATATAACATATCAACTAAATTGCATATAACGTATCAAGTATATTGCATATGACATATGAACTAAATTGCATATAACATATCAAGTATGTTGCATATTATTATAGCATATCAACTAAAATGCATATAACATACCAACTAAATTGCATATAACATATCAAGTATATTGCATATAACATATCAACTAAATTGCACATAACATATCAAGTATATTACATTTAACATATCAACTAAATTGCAAATAAAATATCAACTGAATTGCACATAACATATCAACTAAATTGCACATAACATATCAACTAAATTGCACATAACATCTCAACTAAAATGCATATAACATATCAACTAAATTGCACATAACATATCACGTATATTGCATATAACCTATCAAGTATATTGCACATAACATATCAAGTAAATTGCACATAACATCTCAACTAAAATGCATATAACATATCAACTAAATTGCACATAACATATCAAGTATATTGCATATAACATATCAAGTATATTGCACATAACATATCAAGTATATTGCATATAACATATCAACTAAATTGCACATAACATATCAAGTATATTGCATATAACATATCAAATAAATTGCACATAACAAATCAAGTATATTGCATTGTTCTGTTCAATAGAGCCATGCAAGGCTATTGAAATTCAATGGGAAAAGTCAGTTGTTTTTGTTTTACCTTTGTTACGTACAAAGTTCTGGTAGATTGAAACAGTAAAGTCTACCTCATGTTTCATCCGCTACTAATTGTTGTATGTTCTCTTCAGTGAGTTATCTAGTCAGCTGATGTTGTAAGTGGGAATAAGTGGAAGCTGGTTGTAGTTCCTAACAAGTTGAACAAATTCTTTAAGTGCGTCTTTCCTTACAGTAAAGTGAACGCTTCACATAAATCTGTATGTTTTAAAAATATTTTGTCCTAATACAAAATACTACATGATGAATGCAAAAAAATACATTTTACAACAAACTACAGCATCACAGCATAAAAAAATTGCATGCAGCTCACAAGATATTACAACATAATACATATCACAGCTTACAACATATTAAAGCATTAAACTTATTAAAGCATTTACAAAATTACATTATGTAGGCCTATAGCATATTTCAGAATACAACATTATAGCGCACACTACAGTTGAAACCAGTTTTTAAAGCATTCAAGCTGAATGTGCAACTCTATTAATACCTAACAACTTACTATCGAATTCCTGTAATACAGTTAGTTTAGCTCGGACAAGATCCGATATATTAATTACGATCTTTAATATACAATTTATTAACACAAACGTCTACTAATAAATCTATATACAAAAATGTTAAACAGCAGAAGGAAAAATTCGAATAAATTGTTTGATAAGTCTGAACTACTAAAAGAAGAGATATTTTACGGTTTTGTCGCAGACAGAATTAACAAAATAAAGTATTTTTTTATTATTATCTTTGTCAGAGCAGGGCCGGCTCATCCATATAGGCGAACTAGGCGGCTGCCTAGGGCGCAAAATTTTTAGGGGCGCAAAATTGAAGATTTTTTTCTAATTTGGGGATTTAAAAATATAAACTAAATTAAAGTTTTGTGCTTCTACGCACTACTAGCATAGGCAGATGAATTGCTAGGTAATGAAAGGCGAAGGGTATTTTATTTAAGTTGTATTAGAAAATAGGAAAGTATGCCCTAACACTACTTAGTTTGGCAACCTCGCGTGGGTAGCGAATTGCAAAGCGACAACCCCACACTTCCCCCGCCTCACACTGGATGCGCTGCGGAGGCGGAATTGACGTGACCTTCGTAAGGCCTTCGAATCGTCGGGCGTGAGGGCGCTCATCTGGTGTCTTTTGGATTTTGTACAACATTCCTGACTTAAAAACAACACTACACCAGAGGTAAAGTCGATGTGAAACAAATGGAAATAAGCATTAAAAATTGAAAAAGATGAAGGTTTAAATGAATCTGACATTGCTGCTGTAGGACTGTGTTCTGAACTATGAGCAATTTCTCATCATCTCCATGACTCAGTAGCCCCGAAGAAGTCCTAACCTACATTTACGAACATTATCTTGAAAATGGATTTCATAACATTTGTGTAGCCCTTCGTATTTTGCTAACGTTGCCACTTTCCGTAGCAAGTGCTGAACGTTTCAAAACTTAAGATAATTAAAACCTATGTGCGTAATACAATGTGTCAGGAGAGAATTGTGGGTCTGGCGACAATTTCTATTGAAAATGAGATAGCAAGACAGTTAGACTCAAAAGCCCTCATACAAGAATTTGCTAAGCAGAAAGCAAGAAAAGTACCATTAGGGTTTTAGTCTTTGAGAGTATAAATACTTACTGTTAATCAGTATTTAAACGTGACTTTTGTACCGTAGTTAAAAAAAACAATAATCCAATATCAAGTAGTCTTTGTATATTTTTTAAGTGTTATAAAAACAGAAAAACTATCTGTAATCTAACTGTGGGTTTCTGTTTGTTATTAAAAGAACTGTACATAATGCAATTATAAAACTCATAAACCCATATACCTAATGTGAAACTGTGTTTTATGTAATAGTTTATGATTTCTAATTATTAATCTATAAGTCGTCAAAATAAAAGACTAAATGCAAAGCCAGTGCTTAGATTGCTTTTCATTCAACTGTTTTATTTAGGCCTACTTATCTTAGTCATTAATCAAAGGTTATAAAATAAAATTCTTTGTTAGAACAATTATTAACAATAACACATTTCCGAAGTTCTATACCCGACAGACCCCGCCAAAGGCACTTCAATGAGGGCGCAAAATTTGTTATCGCCTAGGGCCCCAAAATCCCTAGAGCCGGCTCTTTGTCAGAGCCTTTTTTAGAAACGATCGTCAGATCCTAGTCCCACCTAAATAATGAGTCAATTTGTTTAAATATCAAGTTGTTTGGTTGAAACTGCGCATCTAAAAAAAAAAAAAACTTAATTCCCATAGGTCAAACAAATCATACATTTCAAGTGAAAGAAATAACTTTGATACATTAGTTGTGCTAATAAATTAGTGGCTAGAACATTCACTTCAATTTTAAAACAAGTCCAAGTAACAGCTTAAAAAGCAGAGCAAGACAAATTCAGGTAAACATGATTGCCTCCCGTATGTCGTGTCTTTAGATTAATATTTCCATTCTGAAAAAGTTTTATCTTAACATCTATTTATGTAAGTTGATTGTGTGGCTCATTTAACCGCATCGCGTTGGTAAAGTCATGTTTTTTTCCTATGTATACACAAATCTTTGTCTTTCCTAAAAGAGCATCTTCTGTTTGTGTAAACAACTTTTGTTAATATTTTTTCTCCTTCTAATCATTTGTATGAAATATTCAAGTTCCAATTCAAGTATCATTATTACTCTTTATTAAAGAAAATACCACAGTCTTTCTGTTTTCAATGCTTTTTTTTATGAACAAGTTGTTTGGTCTGTTTAAGGACTATTGTATTGAGACAGGCGTAACAATCATTGCCAGATTGGAATTGAACGAATCCCACAGAATCAAGTAGACAAAGAACTGAGTGGGCATGATGTTTGAAAAAAAAATATGAACAGACAATCCTCCCACTTACAACTATTGAAGCGTTATATTTTAATCAAAACATCATCAGGATTCAGGATTACAACCTAAAAAGACCTTTAAATATCATATTCAGTATAGTATTATCTTATCTTACAGACGTTCCTTCTAGATAGAAGATTATTACGTCCACTAGGCCTAAAACTCATGCAGGGCGACAGGGATCGGTCGGCGGTAGGGCTAGAAGCCGGACAGTCCGGTGAATTAGACAGAGGACCAGCAGCCTCACTATTATGTGGGTGAGCACACAGGACCAGCAGCCACACTATTATGTGGGTGAGCACACAGGACCAGCAGCCACACAATTATGTGGGTGAGCACACAGGACCAGCAGCCACACTATTATGTGGGTGAGCACACAGGACCAGCAGCCACACTATTATGTGGGTGAGCACACAGGACCAGCAGCCACACTATTATGTGGGTGAGCACACAGGACCAGCAGCCACACTATTATGTGGGTGAGCACACAGGACCAGCAGCCACACTATTATGTGGGTGAGCACACAAATGAATGTGACGATATGATTCAAAAACTACTTTTGAGATTAAATACCACGTGATTTGACTTTTGACCAGAGTAAATCCCCAGCCGTTGTGATGAATCATATACCACGTGATTTGACATTTGACCAGAAAAATGTCTCTGTCTTTGTGATAAAAATTATAGTTTATTATATTAATTTCATTAGAGATCATACACAAAACCACGGGCAGCTTCAAGAAGCATATAATTTATAGTAATTTGATTTTATGTTAAATAATGCATTCCAACCAATCAGACTACATAGTTCATTTGTTTCTACCACATTGTACATCTGGATTTAAATAACACACACACACATATCTTCGTATAGTTTACGCACTGCAAACGGGAGGTAAAATATATCTACATTAATAAAAGAGACAATTAGTGAAATCTCTTTTTTCCTCATTTCTATCATTATTTTTTTAATATTCTAATCCTCGGGTTAACTTTGAAATATAAAATAGACAATGAAGAGAAATAATGAAACAAGAGATTAGTCAATATTTGATCATCGAGTGTTTCTAAGAAATAAATGAAATCTATACATAGCATATCTTTAATTTTAATCCTAGGATCATGAACAAAAACCGAACTAAGCTGTACGGATAAAAACCACATTTATAGCAAACTCAGCTTTTACTTTCTAGGGAATACTATTTTATAATATTTTATACGGAAGAGTTGATTGGGTGGAAAAGAAATGAAGTGAATATAAAACAAACATTGCATTGTACGACAACAAAAAAAAAAACATATTTAAAATATACAAAAGTAGGCACATACAATGGTAGAATACAGAAGGCAATTCATTAATCTAATGTTTCTTTCCAATATTGTCATATATTATATAAACAAATAACATAACGATTTATCAAAATAATGTACACATAAAGTATACAAGGCTTAGAATATATATAATAATACATATAAAAAAAACATACATGCATATTATATATATATATATATAATAATTTATTAATGTTTATTAACCATGTCGTGTGTGGACAGTATCATTTAGTGGGCAGCTCTATGCAGATTAGAAAGCAGTAAAGTAGAGAGAAAGCAGGAAAGTAGAGAGAAAGCAGGAAAGTAGAGAGAAAGCAGGAAAGTAGAGAGAAAGCAGGAAAGTAGAGAGAAAGCAGGAAAGTAGAGAGAAAGCAGGAAAGTAGAGAGAAAGCAGGAAAGTAGAGAGAAAGCAGGAAAGTAGAGAGAAAGCAGGAAAGTAGAGAGAAAGCAGGAAAGTAGAGAGAAAGCAGGAAAGTAGAGAGAAAGCAGGAAAGTAGAGAGAAAGCAGGAAAGTAGAGAGAAAGCAGGAAAGTAGAGAGAAAGCAGGAAAGTAGAGAGAAAGCAGGAAAGTAGAGAGAAAGCAGGAAAGTAGAGAGAACGGCAAAAGACAAAGACTAAAGTAACTGTGCCATTGTCACTTCAGGACCGTTAGATGCCTCATAATATATATATATATATTGGACAAGTTTAGAAATTTATCCCAAATCCCCAAAACCTTTCTATCCTAACGTACAACTAATGCAAAATAATTGTAACCAGTAGACAAATTTGAATTTGTCAAAGCCTCACTCTAGATAAATTGCCAAAGATATCAACAGACGTAAATTTAAATTTAAAAAAAAATAAATTATTATGTACAATTTAAAACAAAAACAGCAATAATGTTTGTATATTGACATTACTTAATTGTACACTGGTTGACCTGTTTAAAAAGAGAAGAGTACGATGGACAGGTCTTGTACTTTACATGCCACAATGCAGATACCCATCGTGGCCTTCAGTTGGTAACCGAGGAATGGGAAAAGGAGGTAAGGACGCCCTATGATCACATGAAGAGCAACCCGCAAGTGAGACTTGCAGTCCATCACTGTAGATTGTAAGCAAAACCAACAATTTTAGTTCTACTTTTGATAACACAGTAGGTCATACATATTTACCGAGGATTCTAATTTTTACATATAATCGAAATAGCCAAAAAGTTTGGATGTAAAAAAAAAAAAAATGACAAGTGCCATTAAAAATATTCTCAAAGTTGATTTTACGCTAAAGTCAGAATCCTCGACAAATATTGATCGAGTCTGTTGATTTCAGTAGGAGAATCACTGCAGATTACTTAGCCACTATGATTTCAGCTAGAATTTTTTATAGAGTCTCAGAAGATATGATTTGAATGAGATAATTTAAGACCTAACTTAAGTTGTAATTCGATCACCCCAACAATAATTTCTTCCAAAACGAGGCTACATCATTGTAGCCAATAGTTTAACAAGCTCCAAGAAATGTCTTTATTTATTTCGACCAACCTAAGCCTCGATGCTTTCACTATAGGCGCTGAACCCTAATGAATCCATCTTTGACCAAAAAACGAAACTGCATCTATGGAGTCTTTTAAGATCATTCTATTGTTTTCTTTCAATGTTACTCAAAACAAGACAGTTTTATCATTTAACAAACGAAAAATTGGAGAAGAAAAATTTCTTTATCTGCTTTTTACCGCTTTTATTAATTTCATGTTTTCAGATTTTAAAATACATCCCTATGTAATCTAAGATTTGCTGATGATATCGACCTGTTGGCGGGAGCAACAAAGAGCTACAAGAGCTCACAGACAAGTTTGCAGATATAACAAAATCATACAGAATGGAAATCAGTTCAGAAAAGAGTAAAATAATGATCAACACCACTGATGCCAGAAGTGCAAACATTATATTGAACCAACAACAACTGGAAGAAGTAAATAATTTCAAATATCTAGGAGCAATCATATCGGCAGACGGACGCTGTGAGTCAGAAATCCGAGCAAGGATTGGGACTGCAATGGCGGCAATGGCTCGCCTAAACAGATTCTGGACCAGTAAAAGCGTTGGTCTCCCAACAAAGCTCAGACTTTATAGAGCCCTTTTCAGAACTATTTTTCTGTATGGAACTGAGACACGGACGCTTCTATCAGCAACTGATAACAAGTTACAGGCGTTCGACAATAAATGCATGATAAAAATACTTCGAATCTCCTACGTAGAACACAGGACTACGCAACTGTGTACACTATCTAAATGAAATGTACAATGTATACAATTGAAATGTACAATGTATTTAATTCAAATGTACAATGTATCTTATTGAAATGTGCAATATATCTAATTTAAATGTACAATATATCTTATTGAAATGTGCAATATATCTAATTGAAATGTACAATGTATCTTATTGAAATGTGCAATATATCTAATTGAAATGTACAATATATCTTATTGAAACGTAAAATGTATCTAATTGAAATGTACAATGTATCTTATTGAAAAGTACACTGTATCTTATTGAAAGGTACACTGTATCTAATTGAAATGTACAATATATCTAATTGAAATGTACTATGTATCTAATTGAACTGTACAATGGCTTTTTATACAAACATTTAAGGCCATCACCTTTAAGACATTGGAAAGTTATATCGTCTTACATTTTTATATATTCTACTGTTTCAACTTTCCGCGGTGATTAGGTCTATTCATTGTCTTACGATTTTGCATGCATGGTGAACCTAAAAGGTCGGTTAACTCCAACATTTCCGATCATATTAGTTAATTTACTAACAAAACATGCCTATGTGCTGCGTTTCTGATTGTTCTTCGAGTAAGTCATGGTCACAAGGAATATGTTTTACTATTTATAGTTGTGCCAAATATCGTGTTTGTTAAAGTTGAAATTTATTTATTAAAGAAGTACAAAGAACTCTAAGTTTATAATATTTAGACCTACTGCTTACATACATTGATACAATTGAAAAAGAGAAACGAAAGAAATGACACTATTAAATGAGACATGGATATGCTTTAAGTACTAATTTTAGTAATGTATATACACGTTTGGTCAGACTCAAGTATAAATATATACATATATGTGTGTGTGTGCATATATATATATATATATATATATATAGTTTACTAATTAATCAATGTAAAGTAAAAGTGAAGCAGTATCAAATTATATTAGATTATATTACCTAATTATGTTAAATCTCTATAAAGAGTTTGTGAATGTTAGTCACAATTTGTAGCGATTTGTTAATATAGGAATATATATATATATATAGAGAGAGAGAGAGCGAGAGAGAGAGAGGGAGAGAGAGAGAGAGAGGGAGAGAGAGAGAGAGAAAGAGAGAGAGAAAGAGGGAGAGAGCGGGGGAGAGAGGGAGAAAGAAAGAAAACATTATCCATTGAACCACATATTTGAAATATTTAAAAGTGTACTCACACAGTGTAACCAGTTTCCTATGTAAGTATTAAATAAAAAAGTTCGAATACAGCCAAAGGTATAAGTCTACGTTCATCTAACACCTCTGTTCTCTAGGTCTGATCTAGTCCTGTGTGTAGCGAAGTATTAATAGTGACTCGTTGACAGCGCTCACGATACAGTATTTATAGCCAGACAATTTCTCTCAGGTAAGAATTCAGGAAAAAAAAAATTCCAATATTTTTGACCACAAGCTTCGCAGCATTTCGGAAAATGTCAAGCCATTTAAAGCGAAGACAAAATAGTGGTACAAATATAGATTTACATAAACACATACACAAATACATACTACCTCAGTCACACTACTCACATACATACACAAGCACATATACACACACTCAATCACAAACACACTAATATATATTATGTATAATATATAAATATGTATTGTCTGGCTAAAACATATTTTTTTATTTATTTATATTGTATGTATACTATATACTGTAGTTTTATAAATCTAGCGAAATGTGTCACGAATGACATTAAATGCTTCAAGTAAGTAGGCCTATAGAACAAATTGTACACCATACATTGTACACCATACATTGAACACCATACATTGTACACCATACATTGTACACCATACATTGTACACCATACATTGTACACCATACATTGAACACCATACATTGTACACCATACATTGTACACCATACATTGTACACCATACATTGTACACCATACATTGTACACCATACATTGTACACCATACATTGTACACCATACATTGTACACCATACATTGTACACCATGCATTGTACACCATACATTGTACACCATACATTGTACACCATTCATTGTACACCATACATTGTACACCATACATTGTACACCATTCATTGTACACCATACATTGTACACCATACATTGTACACCATTCATTGTACACCATACATTGTACACCATACATTGTACACCATACATTGTACACCATTCATTGTACACCATACATTGTACACCATACATTGTACACCATTCATTGTACACCATACATTGTACACCATTCATTGTACACCATACATTGTACACCATACATTGTACACCATTCATTGTACACCATACATTGTACACCATACATTGTACACCATACATTGTACACCATACATTGTACACCATTCATTGTACACCATACATTGTACACCATACATTGTACACCATACATTGTACACCATTCATTGTACACCATACATTGTACACCATACATTGTACACCATTCATTGTACACCATACATTGTACACCATACATTGTACACCATACATTGTACACCATACACTGTACACCATACATTGTACACCATACATTGTACACCATACATTGTACACCATACATTGAACACCAACGACAGAACATCATCCGACCTTTCAAAAACAAAAAACAAAACAAAAAAAAAATAGTTTCTTCAAGCAAGGTGAAACCGGATGGCATGTCCCGTATACAGCACTTATTTGTACCAACTACTCGTCTAAATTAACTGTCACATTACTTTTACAGTTGTACAGTTGGTTGGGGGGAGGGGGGAGGGGGCTGACATCATTTTGAATTCCTTATTATTAACTGAGACTTTCGTCTTCTTAGTCCAGTTACACGGAGCAAGTTTTTGGATTCCTATCTAAAATTTTGAAGTTGATAAATTGACAAGACATTTCGTCATGTTTCACTACCACACCCAAGAAAGCCTAGAAAAAACATCCACCTTAAGCAGTTACCTTAACAATCTTGACCAAATTAGTGGCTTTGAGACGGTTTGTCACATTGCTCCTACCCTTTAACAATCTTGGCCAACTTAGTGGCTTTGAGACGGTTTGTCACATTGCTCCTACCCTTTAACAATCTTGGCCAACTTAGTGGCTTTGAGACGGTTTGTCACATTGCTCCTACCCTTTAACAATCTTGGCCAACTTAGTGGCTTTGAGACGGTTTGTTAAAGTGCTCCTACTCTGTAACAATCTTGGCCAACTTAGTGGCCTTGAGCTACAAACATCTCCCTACTAGATGGAGCGTTTATAAAACACAAGATAAGAAAAAAAGAGATAACGCCCTAGCATACTTTACATTCAGTATCTTAGGGTTAATATAAAAGTGTGTTACTCTTCAGGCTTGAAGCGAAAGAGTTAATGAAAAATATTGTTTCCAATCTTTTCCCAAGATAGTTCTGGAATTTCATGTGCAATAATTGGCGCTTTTTGCTGGTATTTTTTTAAATTTTCATTACATACTGAACACTTCGACACAGTGTCTATTATCTGGGAAGACATTCCAGGCTTTCTTTTATTACATACTAGCACTATCTGAAATTACAAGGAATTGAAAAAAAAAAAACTTTAAAAATAAATTGTAAATCGAAAGTAAGGGAAATAAAAAGTTATTTCCTGTACCAAGTAAAAAAGATTTGTATGAACGTGCCCCTGTATCATCTTGCCCCATTGTCCTCTACATGTTCTCATACCTGTAGACTGTAATTACCTGTAGACTGTAATTACCTGTAGACTGTAATTAGCTTAGATCTAGTGTTTCTTTAAAATATTTCATTTTTGTGATGTTTAAAAAAGGCCTTTCTTATTCATTTGAGTTCCTGTTAGTTTTTTTTTTTTTTACCAAGATGATGAGAAGTACTTTTGAATAGCATGTGGAAACTATTTTACGCGTGTCTAAATATGATTTTCTTCAACGGATGAGTCCAGCATATTTTCCTTGAGTTCTTCAAAAACTATTTTTGGCATATCCTGGATCACCGAGATCATTTCTGACTTAATGTTAGCAAGTGGCATTATCCAGTAGACAATTAATTTGTTGCAAAGATTATCAATGATGTTGAAATAAAGGTTATACACACGTTCAAATTGTATTTTGCTAATGTGGTTACAAGTCTTATTAAAGTATTATGTCACGTGATTGCAAACGCCCTATAGTAGACCAGAATGAAGTCATGTGAATTATCTCCCTTTGAAATACATTATAGTCAAACTAAACTTTATACACAAGTGGTGAGAAAATATCAGCACGTAGAGCTGCATCCTGCTCTTCATTGAGTAAAGTGCGGCTCCAATTAAAGATTTAGGCTAAATCTGTTTGATTTTTCCTTATCAAATTATGATTATTATACTATTAAATAAATAAATAATCATGATGCTTATATGGCGCATATCCCGTTGATAACAGTTCTATGCGCTGAAAATACAGCCAACGAACAACAGACGAAAATTAAAATATGTATACGCAAATATTGCTAACGAAATGGGTGAGTCTTCAATCGGCTTCTGAAGGTGTCGAAGCTAGGGCTCTAGCGAAGCTGTAGTGTGAGGCAGTGGCGTAGCTAGGGTCATCTGCGCCCGGGGACATGACACAAAGTCTGCGCCCCTTCTCGGACCGACAGAGTCTGGGGGCTCATTGAGCTCCCAAGAAAATTGTGAAATTTTACGGTTTATACGGTTCATCTTCGAAGCATCTGGTATTTCAATGAAATAGAATTCAGACTAATAAGTCTCTATACGATTGTAAACAATTTATTTGAAAAAAAATATATTCTACTAATTATACATGACTGGAATAGACATAGACTACAAAAAATTGATCCTCCTCTGATTTGACTGTCGCAAACTCGTCAATCACGTTGTCAAAATTAATATTCTCAAGTGTTTCTCTTTCGATGCTAAGGAGTGCAAGATCACTCAGACCAGGGGTCTGCAACCTTTTGCTAATTGTGTGCCAAACTAGGATTTCTAAACCGTTCAGCGTGCCAACAGCCTAAAAGTCAACTTGCTTTATTATTCTTGTTTTTTTTTTATAAGACAATTTAACTCCGTAGCAAGACCAAGGCCAAAAGCAAATGAAATTTATGGAAAAAAACGGTAAAGCGTTTTATATTTAATAACAATAATTAACGCGTTTGTGATTATCAACCTTTTTATTTGCATTTATACCAAAAAAATTATATTACCAAACTTTCACTTTTTTGGTAATGATTTTGTAAACATTATTATTTGGTTGTCCAGATGAGGATCTAGCAACTGATAATAGTGATGATAGTTTATTCTCAATTTAACTGAGATTGTCTTTAATTACCTTAATCTTTAAGACACTATATCAACTATATAAAGCGGAATTCATATGTAGTAATCATACAAACTGGGTAGTTAATGTAATGTATATAAAATGTGCCTGAAATGTTTTAGTCATATAGATCTAATATTTATATAATTTTCAACTACATTTTACAGTTTGGTCATTATAACGTTAAAAGTTGTAGGCCTTTTAGTCTATTATAAAAGAAAAATAAGAAGCACAATAATATTAATATATCTAATATTATTAGAAATGAGAGCATAAATAAAACGGGCTTATTATCTCCCTTTAATTTAAATAAAGTTTCTAATTTTGATTCAGTATTGATGCCAAACAAGTTATGTTTTGTAAAATAACAAATATTACTGACTAATTATTATTTCTTTTTATAAATCCAGCATTGTGGTATTCATTAGAATATTTAATTATTAGAGGTATACAATTGATTTACGTTAAACAGTTGTAAATAAACATTTCCTGCATTAATTGTTTGTCCATTTAACCCACTTGATTTAACCCGTCCTTGTAAATGCGTCCAACTAACTGAAATCTGTCGCTCTGTCATTAAGAAACATCGTCTTCAACAGTCAGTTTTCCTCATTAAAAACTGGAAAATGTTTTTTTTTTCATCAATAAAAAAAAACATATTTTTTCATCCAAAAAAAAAAACACCTCTTGGAAGTCTCTCGCGTGCCATTTAAAATCGCTCTGCGTGCCAAATTCGGAACGCGTGCCCTAGGTTGCCGACCCCTGACTCAGACGATCTTGTCCCATTGAATTAAATAAGACAAAAAAAGCTTCAGTTTGATGAAGGACCGCTCACAGCTTGCAAATGAAACAGCAATCGTTAGAAGTATTTGCAGTGAAATGCGCAGATTCGGAAATTCGTCATCTCCATATTATGAAACAACAAACCAAGAAGATCCAAATGAGTTTCCGGTAGAACTTCAGTCCGGGCACTGAGCAGCATTTTGCAGTCTCCGATTGCAGTGCACAATTCGTGACCATTGACGTCAGTGTCGTAGAAATTTTGCTATTTTGACAAATTATATCGACATTTGTCTCAGCGAAAAGAGTTTTGACGTCTAGTAAAAATCCAAATTTGGTGTTTAACTTTTTTTAGACATAAAAACCGTATTGATATCTCCTGAGTCCTGAGTGTATCAATTACGCTGTTCATAACACGTTCCATTTCTTCTTCTGCAGAAAGTCCTGCATCTCTTGCTAATTCTCCAGGCATCCTCCTTTGTCGTCTAATCCTTCTGTCAACCTCGATTACCCATGTTGTGCATCTTGTTTTTCCATTGTCTACGGCAAGCAGGCTCAAATTATCACGAATGTTGACAAGTTCTTTCCCCAGCGATTCAAGATCAGATGTTTACTGCTTCCTTGACATTCATAGTAGGATCCTGCAACCTGCAAGATCAATTTTCCCAAGTATGATGTTCCAGAAATGTAACAAAACTAGGAAGTTAAAGTTTAATATACCTGTCAGCAAAGTTTCTGCATCACTTCTGGTGTCAGGCGTCATAGTTGCATCTTCTGATAATTTGTCCAACAGCTCTACTAGTTCATGTAGTCCTTCATAAATAGCTTTAGCAGCTTCTTATCGTGCACTCCAGCGTGTTTCAGACTCCCTCTTCACTGTGATTGGCACAACTCTTTTTAATTCTCCCCAACGAGTTGTTGCACGAAAGAAAAACAAATATATACTTTCAACTGTTCCAAAAAATGTGATAACAACTGGATCCTGTTTAGCTGAGTGTACTCATGCTAAGTATATTCGACTCGAAATTATCCAACCTTTATAATTGTTAAAACCAGATGCCACTTTCAGTATATGAAGAATAATATTTGAACCCGAACTGATCTGTGTTTTTTAAAAAAAACGCCATCAGCAATCCTAAATTGTGGATGTGTCATTTGTTGTATGAGTAGAATGGCGCCCCTTAATGCTCAATGGGGTTGCCAAAATCATGCTTGCCAACTGGTTTATAATGAAGATATTTGTGGAGCTCCAAAATCTTGCAAACGTATTTGGGATACATTAGTTTACATCAAAGTAAAATTAAATAATTAGTTTTAATACTCATTTTGGCACCCCCTAACGTGGCGCCCGGGGACATTTGTCCACCCCCCCCCCCTGCCCCTCCCTAGCTACGCAAATGGTGTGAGGTGATTCCAAGCGGGCGGACCCGCGTAGGAGAAAGCACGTTCGCCAGCGGACATTAGTCTTACACGAGGGATCCGCAGAGTAAGCGCATCAGAAGCCGAACGAAGTGGGCGGGATTTGGGTGTAGAGCTCAAGACAAGAGCAAAGGTAATCCGGGGCAGAGTTATTCAGACACTCATAGCAGAGAGAAGCCAGCTTATACGAGATCCGGTTGTTGATGGGTAGCCAGTGCAGAGATCGGAGCAGAGGAGAGATATTATTTGACTTCTTTTTCTTGAGGACTAGTCGGGCTGCGCAGTTCTGGATACGTTTGAGGCCCTGAAGGGAGAAGGCCGAGAGACCAGCTAAGAGCGAATTGCAATAAGCTTAGTGTGTAATGCTAGTTTTTCTACTTGTAATTAATCTTATAGGCCAATGTGCACTTTACCGCTACTATTCTACCAAATGTGGCTTAAAGTGCAGAAAGAAAGACGATCTATTAAACAAGGTGCTAGCTACTATTCTGCCACATGTGGCTATAAATACAGAAACTGGGAAGACATACTTGTTAAACAAGGTGCTAGCTACTATTCTGCAACATGTGGCATAATTTGCAGAAACTTGGATGACTAGCATGATTAATAATGTGCTTACGTTACTACTAGAAAAGACAGAAAAAGATAGTGAACTCTTACAAAAAGACATGGATGAATTACACAAATGGGAATTTAGCTAGAGTATATCTTTTCACCCAGAAAAATACCAACTGTTAAACGTATACAAGAAAAAGAACCAAATAATTACAAACTACTTCATTCATGGTAAAGACCTAGCCCAATCTAAAAATGCAAAGTATTTAGGAGTAATAATAAAAAGGAACTTTTACAATAAGAATATAAAACTAACATTAGTTAGACCTAGATCTATACTAGAATATGCATCTTCTGTATGGGACCCATCAAATAAAGAAAACATTAATACAAATTCAGAAAGGAGCTGCAAGGTTCATTACTCTGGAATATTCACAACTGATAAGAGTAACACCAATAGTTAAATCTCTAAACCTAGAATAGAAACACTAGAGGACAGAAAGGGCAAAGAGTAAAGTAGTAATAATACATAAAGCATTAAATTCTAATTTAGAAATACAACACATAGAGAATCTGTCACAATGCTCAGATAAACATACGGACAAAAATACTTTCCTTATCCCTTAGGCAAGAGCAAATGCATATAAGTACTCTTTCTTCCCAAGTGGCATCCGGGTATGGAATGGATTGCCTGAACAAACCAGGAAAACTAGTAACTTAACATCATTTAAAACACTAATAGAAATGCAGGACTAGATTCAAACTATGGTTGGGCTTAGGACGCACTAATCTTCTTTATAGAAGGAGCATCATTAACAGTGTAATGTATAAGATAAGAAGATAAGATACTATTCATAAGTAGGAATGGTAGGGCAAGAATGGCAAGGAAAAACATTCTGCAAGACATAAACCAGAACACTGTTTCTGAAATAGGCTTAATTTATTTAATATCACAAAGCATCAACAACTGGACACAGTTATTTTTTGTCATTAACCTCTGAACTATGAAATAAGTCCCAATAAATACAACACTAAAAATATAACAGCACAGAGTAATGATTTGATATTACATCAACCATAATTAATCTATCTTAATCATTCATTGTGTTGTCATGTGTTCATTTTGTAGGCTATTTACATATTGAAATATTTTAATCAATATTTTGAGAGATTTTAAAGTATAGTTCAGCAGTATTAAAGTAAAATTGTACATGTTATAGTAACAGGAAAAGCAAATTCTGTTCAGAAAAAAATTGTTTTAAAAATGTATTATTTTAACTAGATTTCGAATATTTAAAATTGAAAGTTTTTTTTTTTAGTTTCTACAATTGAAGTTGTGGTATTTTTCTGTTCATCTAAGACTAAATGGGATAAAAAAATTATAACGGCTTCCACTGGATTTCTGTAACAAACAAAAATAAAATTCATCATTTACATCTGACAAGGAATAAAAACTTGCCAGAATAAAGTATATATATTGAAGCAAGAATAAAGTATATATATTGAAGCAAGAATAAAGTATATATATTGAAGCAAGAATAAAGTATATATATTGAAGCAAGAATAAAGTATATATATTGAAGCAAGAATAAAGTATATATATTGAAGCAAGAAATAAGTATATATATTGAAGCAAGAATAAAGTATATATATTGAAGCAAGAATAAAGTATATATATTGAAGCAAGAATAAAGTATATATATTGAAGCAAGAATAAAGTATATATATTGAAGCAAGAATAAAGTATATATATATTGAAGCAAGAATAAAGTATATATATTGAAGCAAGAATAAAGTATATATATTGAAGCAAGAATAAAGTATATATATTGAAGCAAGAATAAAGTATATATATTGAAGCAAGAATAAAGTATATATATTGAAGCAAGAATAAAGTATATATATTGAAGCAAGAATAAAGTATATATATTGAAGCAAGAATAAAGTATATATATTGAAGCAAGAATAAAGTATAATATATATATTGGAATTGAATAACAATAACAACAGTTAATTTACCTCTTCCATTTAAAACTAATTTGTACATTCAAATATATTTCATTTAGTTCAGTATATAATTATGTGATTCATAAAACTTACTTTGAATATTGTAAAGCAATAATTCATTAACATGTCAAGTATTTTTTTTTAATAATAGACAAAGTATAATATTAGTCATAAGATTTAACTCAGATTTATGATGAAAGTCTCCAGAACTTATGTGTAGAGTTGACTTGAATCAAGTAGTTAGTGGTTCAGCAGTTTGAGTTGAATCAAGTAGTTAGTGGTTCAGTAGTTTGAGTTGAATCAAGTAGTTAGTGGTTCAGTAGTTTGAGTTGAATCAAGTAGTTAGTGGTTCAGTAGTTTGAGTTGAATCAAGTAGTTAGTGGTTCAGTAGTTTGAGTTGAATCAAGTAGTTAGTGGTTCAGCAGTTTGAGTTGAATCAAGTAGTTAGTGGTTCAGTAGTTTGAGTTGAATCAAGTAGTTAGTGGTTCAGCAGTTTGAGTTGAATCAAGTAGTTAGTGGTTCAGCAGTTTGAGTTGAATCAAGTAGTTAGTGGTTCAGCAGTTTGAGAAAAAAATCTTGCTGCTCTTTCTTTTGATTGTTCAAGTTCTAGCCAGCGCCGATTATCTAATGATTTCTGTCAATATAAAATGTGATGATTACAATGAGTGTTATGTTTTATAAGTAAATAATATGTGTTAAAATATTTAAAAAATCAACCTATCAAAATTTTATTTTACTACAGATACACAAGATCCTATTAAAAAATTTTCTTACATGTGTATGCTGATGCTTTAAACCATATTAGCCCAATAAGACAACAGAAAATAGATCTTCACTACTGATGCCTGTTTATATGTCAGCCCAATTAGACAACAGAACACACTCAGTCTATATGTCAGCCCAATAAGACAACAGAACACAGATCTTCACTACTGATGTCTGTTTATATGTCAGCCCAATTAGACAACAGAACACACTCAGTCTATATGTCAGCCCAATAAGACAACAGAACACAGATCTTCACTACTGATGTCTGTTTATATGTCAGTCTAAAGGGCTTCTAGAATTATCAAATGCTCCCACTCCCTTTTACTTTCATTCCTTTATATTCCTTTATATTCCGTTAAATTCCTATATATTCATCAAAATAAAAACTTATTAACTTATCATGCTGAAAAGATTCAATGTTTTAAATTTTCCTACTTTTCATTTTTTATTCTAATTTGCTTAAATTTTTTGCTGTTTGTCTTAAAATATTTATTTTTCTTTTCTCTACTCTAGGCAGTTGCTACTGTTAAAGCTTTAAATGAGAATAAAGAGCAGCATGTTTAGCTTGATGGTCAGTATGAGAAAAATCTAACGCAGTAATTCTTTATGTATTTAATTCAAAAATTGTCCAACAAGCTAATGAGAACTAAAGACACTCCTCCACATTACAGACATTTCCTCTTTACGAATATTTTTTTTTCATGACTGATGAAACATTTTACAAACAAAGAAAATAAAAAATGGCAACTAGAAAAAACTATTTTAAACCAACGTAAACAATATAAGGCCACCTGAGAAAATATTTCAACCAACTGCAAACAATTGTACAAAAAAACTGTAAAAAACAATGTTTCACATAATATAAGTGTTTTAATTACTTTCTAGATAAAAAAAAAATTTATATTATCAATGCAACTGTACAAAATTTATTTGAAATAAAAAACATTTGGAAAAAAGAGTAATTTTATTATTGACAACAAGACATGTTTTTTTTTTTTTATCTAGAACTTTTGATTTTAAAATGAATTAGATTATGTTATGTTTAAAAACTTAAAGATGTCTGCTTTGAAACAGTATTAAAGGGCTTTAACTCTTGAAGACTTGTGCCTCTTCACAATTATACAAATTATCCCAAACCTTTTCAGACATTGATGTTGGATTTCTTCTAATGGAAGGATTTGAACAATTCGTTAAATTGTAACGCTGCTGTTCCTGTATTCTCTGCGTTCGTTTCTCTTCAATTTTTTTCTCCAGTTCTGTTAAAGCTGAACATTTTACTGGTACAGAAATTAACTTCACTTTCTTGGATTCTTCAGATCTAAAGTACAAAAAAAAATTCTAATCAATTTGAAAATGTACAGGTAATAAATGTTTCATTCTATTATTGATTACAATTAACTTGACTTCACAAATGTTGGATTTAAATATTTTAAAATAGTTCTTTCTCAATTAACCTGCTACCGTGATAATCATTCTTATTATATTTCTCGCTATTTTAGAGAAAGTATAAGAACTTATGTATGTATTCAATGGCATTATTTTAACATTAATTAAAATTGTGGGACCATAAAAAAGCAGAATAATTAGTCAAATAATTGTTAATGAGTAAAAAAGGTCTTAAGATCAAATTTAATAAAGATACCATTATTTGTATTTTTTATTAACTAGTTTTGTTTAAAATAAATACGTAAAAAAAATTGCTTACTTCAAAGCCGCCATTTTAGTTTGTTCTGAACGATGTTTTGTTATCATATCTAATGTTTCACATAAATACTCAGCTTTCGCCTGTAAGTAAGTAAGTAAAATTTGTACATTGCTTATTGCAAACTTAAAGAATTAAAATTGTTACAGCTTTATATTTTATACCGGTATGTCTATAATTGTTAAAAAAAGGATGTAAAAAGCTACAAAAAAACAACCTTCCTTTAAATGACTTTTTAAATCTACAAACAATATTTATTTAGTTTGACCTGTTTATCAAAAAGAATATTTATTTAGTTTGACCTGTTTATCAAAAAGAATATTTATTTAGTTTGACCTGTTTATCAAAAAGAATATTTATTTAGTTTGACCTGTTTATCAAAAAGAATATTTATTTAGTTTGACCTGTTTATCAAAAAGAATATTTATTTAGTTTGACCTGTTTATCAAAAAGAATATTTATTTAGTTTGACCTGTTTATCAAAAAGAATATTTATTTAGTTTGACCTGTTTATCAAAAAGAATATTTATTTAGTTTGACCTGTTTATCAAAAAGAATATTTATTTAGTTTGACCTGTTTATCAAAAAGAATATTATCTCTCTTGATTTCTTCCTCTTCTTTCTTCTGGGCTTTTATTAATGCCAACCTTTCCCTAAGCTAGAAGAAAAAATAAACAAAATTAAATTAATGAAGAACAATTACAGATGGTGTTTAAGTCCTATGTAATTTAAAATAACTCTAGCAAATTTTCACCAAACTTACCTCTACAATGCTCATTTCTCCTAAAAGTCCTGCCCCAGAAGTAGCAGTTAAATCTAATGGTTTGAAACGATTGACAGGAGTTGACTCTATTGCCCTGATTTGTTGAATCAATTCTATTTTACATATCATCTCTAGCTCAGCCTAAATACAAAAGAAAATTTATTTGATTTGTTGAATCAATTCTATTTTACATCTCATCTCTAGCTCAGCCTAAATACAAAAGAAAATTTATTTGATTTGTTGAATCAATTCTAAATTACATCTCATCTCTAGCTCAGCCTAAAAACAAAAAGAATTTATTTTCAGTTTCATCACATTTTAGAGCTAATAGAATTAACATTTTGGAATTCTTTTGATGGATTATATTCAATAAGTTAATCTGTGTAAACTAAACTAAACTGACCTCTTCTAAAGCTTGTTTCATCAACTCTCTGCTCTCTTCCTGAACTTCTTCAACTGTGTTAAGAAAAAATTTAAATTCAAAGTTCACAAATCACTTTTAAAAAGTTCACAAATCACTTTTTAAAAAATTATAACAAAATCTCCACTTAAGAGTATTATGGAATTCTATATATTTTATTTTAGCAGAAATATTTTGACATGCCAAGACTAAACTCTTTTACCTGAAACAAACAACAAAACTTCACCAATATTGTGACTAATTATTACTATTTTTGTTTTTAAAAAAAACATTCAATCATTAAAAGTATGTATTATAAAGAATTTAAAAAAAATAAGTTTCATACTTTTTATTATGTGAGACTCAAAATGTTTGAGATGAAGACATTTTACCTATTTTTTGTTTATATTCCTTTAATTTTTGTTTAGCGATTTGGGCATTTTTGTGTCCAGCCATTGTAATCTCAACAAGTTCTCTACAACAAAACAAACATTAAGATCAATCATTATTATCTATACCTTCATTTAATAAACTGACTTAAGAATAAGAAACATGCTAAATCGAAATCAATCATTGTTATCAATATCTTCATATAGTGAGCTGATTTAAGAAACTTACTACATCAAGATCAATAAATGCAATATCAATATCTTTGTTTAATAAATGACTTAAGAAACAATACATCCTACAAATTAGTTACCTAGGTTAAAAAATATTTTTTTTTTCTGTATTTTACTACAAATATAAATTACATTATTATATGTTCAATTTCAATGATGCTAATAAAGTAACACTAAACAAGACCTAGTGAATTAGCCTATATCATGTGTTAAATCAAATGTTGGAAAAGTAACTTTCACATAAAATCAAATGTTCAACTTTTACATTTTTTACGGTAATTCGAGCACATTCAAACTAGGACATAGTTCAAATAGGGTATAGTTAACTAAGATATAGTTCAACTAGGGTATAGTTCAACTAGGGCATAGTTCAACTAGGGTATAGTTCAACTAGAGGATAGTTCAACTAGAGGATAGTTCAACTAGAGGATAGTTCAACAAGAGGATGGTTCAACTAGAGGATAGTTCAACTAGGGTATAGTTCAAAAAGAGTATATATAGCTCAACTAGGTTATAGTTCAACTAAAATATAGTTCAACTAGAGTATTTAAACTAGAATATAATTCAACTAGGGTACAGTTCAACTAGGGTAAATTAAAACAGGGCGTTTAGGCTGGAGTATTTTTAACTAGGGTATGGTTCAACTAGGGTATAATTCAACTAGGGTATGTTTCAACTAGAGTTTAGTTCAACTAGGGTATAGTTCAACTAGGGTAAGTTCAAAGATGGTATTTAGGCTGGAGTATTGTTCAACTAGGGTATATTTCATGTAGTATATGTATTAGCTAGTATTTATTTTAACTAATATATATTTGAATTAGGATAGACTGTATTTAAACTATGATATATTTATTATATCAACCAGGATATATTTCAAAAGAACCTATATTTTGAGTAGGACATATTTCAATACGGATTCATACCTCATTTCTTGTTCTTGCTTGAACTTGTTTTCTAAATATTCTTTCATCATTGTAGCTGTCTATTATTGTGATAGAATAATTTGAACAGATAATAAATATACTATTTACTTAAACTATCAAAATAATCTATTTGTAATATTTTCACTACTTTAATTTGAACATAATTACTTTGCATTTCTCATATAAAAAGTTTGTAATATTTATGCATTAAAATTTAAAAGTTATGTTTTTAAACTGTGACCTTGACTAACCTCTTTTTTCATATTCTGTACCCGTACTTGATTTGCAGATAAAACATTTGTCCTTGCTAAAATGGCCTCTTCATGACTTAATTTACCCAGCAGTCTTCGTTCTTCTATAGCCAATAGCTGTGCCTCCAGATCTTTTTGCTTCATCTCTGTCTGCCATTTATTAAAATCACTTGCATCAAAAGCCCCAGCTTCAAGTTTTTGCAATCTATATCAAATGAGATATTTTTATTAGAAGATATCAAATGCACTGGATAAATAAGTTTATCATATATAAGATTTCTTTATTGATCCAAAAAGGAAATGTTCATTAAAAAATTCAAATAAAAATATTTTTTCATTCAATAATATTAATAATATTTTTGTAACCTTTCATTACATTTACTCATTACAGACAATTCTGATAACGTTTTTTAAAACACAGATAAAAATTGAAACAAATATTTTAAAATATGTTTTTGCCATAAAATCAGAAATGGATTTACTTTTGTATCACTTCATTTTCTTTCTTCTGGTACAATAAACCTTCTCTTAGTATAGTAGCAGCTGTCATTTTGATAGGAGCAGGCGGCTTTTTCTATATGAAATAAAATTATTTTCTTCATTAATTCACAAGAAAAAAGGAAAATATTTCTATTTTTTAATTGCCCAATTCTAGAAATCTCTAGAATATTTCATTGAGCATAAAACTAAATCTTTTAAATATATATTACAGTTTTGTCAATACTACTCTAAAATCTAGAGTATAAGCCACACTTTTGTTTCACTAATTTTTAGGTTAAACATAAAAATAGTTTTTTCCAAGGTTCGGATATCAAATGAAATTGATTTTCTCATTTAGATCCTGGGATTTCAGACTTTAAAATGATGTAAATAATATATATATAATGTATATCTGATATTTGATGTAAATAATATATATAATGTATATCTGATATTTGATGTAAATAATATATATATAATGTATAGCTGATATTTGATGTAAATAATATATATATAATGTATAGCTGATATTTGATGTAAATAATAAATATATAATGTATAGCTGATATTTGATGTAAATAATAAATATATAATGTATAGCTGATATTTGATGTAAATAATAAATATATAATGTATAGCTGATATTTGATGTAAATAATAAATATATAATGTATAGCTGATATTTGATGTAAATAATAAATATATAATGTATAGCTGATATTTGATGTAACCTATAGCTGATATTTGATCTTCCATATGACCAAAAATTAAAAATTAACAACAAAAACAGGAAAAGGGAAAAATAAAAATATGGCTCAAGAGTATCAAATAGATTTTTAGTGCGGCTTATACATGTTAACTACAATTTGACTTGCATTTTACCTACCAATGTAAACCTGTGGCTTATAAACAGGTGCAGCTTATACTTAAAATTGAAATTTTACAGTAATATAAAAGAACTACTAAATTAAAGCTGAAACTATTGTAGCTTACAAAATCAGGAACAGCTCTTGCTTTCATAACAACTGGTTCAGATTTAGCATTCTCCATCAAGACAATATTCTCCATTATTTGCTTTGTTTTTTCTGATTTTTCTGGGTTGGCACATGCAAACTGTATTCTAGAAGCTTCCATCAGACATTCCTAAATAAATATAGAGCAGAGAACTGTTTTGAAATAAATTAAGAGGAAGTAAAAATCTAATTTTCATTTCAAAGTTTACACTTGTTACTGTCACCACTTATTGACATTAAGTGTGACATAAGTAAACATAGACACTATGAGACATGAGTCTAGTGACATAGGTAAACATAGATTCTATGAGACATGAGTCTAGTGACATAAGTAAACATAGACACTATGAGACATGAGTCTAGTGACATAAGTAAACATAGACACTATGAGACATGAGTCTAGTGACATAGGCCTAAGTAAACATAGACACTATGAGACATGAGTCTAGTGACATAAGTAAACATAGACACTATGAGACATGAGTCTAGTGACATAAGTAAACATAGACACTATGAGTCTAGTGACATAAGTAAACATAGACACTATGAGACATGAGTCTAGTGACATAAGTAAACATAGACACTATGAGACATGAGTCTAGTGACATAAGTAAACATAGACACTATGAGAAATGAGTCTAGTGACATAAGTAAACATAGACACTATGAGACATGAGTATAGTGACATAAGTAAACATAGACACTATGAGACATGAGTCTAGTGACATAAGTAAACATAGACACTATGAGACATGATTCTAGTGACATAGGCCTAAGTAAACATAGACACTATGAGACATGAGTCCAGTGACATAAGTAAACATAGACACTATGAGACATGAGTCTAGTGACATAAGTAAACATAGACACTATGAGACATGAGTCTAGTGACATAAGTAAACATAGACACTATGAGACATGAGTCTAGTGACATAAGTAAACATAGACACTATGAGACATGAGTCTAGTGACATAAGTAAACATAGACACTATGAGACATGAGTCTAGTGACATAAGTAAACATAGACAATATGAGACATGAGTCTAGTGACATAAGTAAACATAGACACACAATGAGACATGAGTCCAGTGACATAAGTAAACATAGACAATATGAGACATGAGTCTAGTGACATAAGTAAACATAGACAATATGAGACATGAGTCTAGTGACATAAGTAAACATAGACACTATGAGACATGAGTCTAGTGACATAAGTAAACATAGACAATATGAGACATGAGTCTAGTGACATAAGTAAACATAGACAATATGAGACACGAGTCTAATTGATCTGATGGGCTAAGACAATAATTCCATCAATAACTTGAACAATATAAGAATGATATGTTTGATGTAGGACCATTTATTTTTCAACTACAAGAAACATTATAGGAATTTAAATACCTCTGCCTTTCTTCTATTTTCTTCCTTTTGTTTTTCAAGGATTTGTTTCTCTACTGGAGATTTATAGAGAGAAGATGGAATGGGTTTCACCTTTTTCAGTTGGGGAATCTAGATAAATAAATAACAGAAAAGTGTATACAGGAAGAAATAACTATAAAAGAAATGTGTCTCAAAACATGCAACAAATAAATCTACATATGTAATTCTCAATAGGACTCTAGGACTGTAATTATCAATACATGCAACAAATAAATCTACATATGTAATTCTCAATAGGACTCTAGGACTGTAATTATCAATACATGCAACAAATAAATCTACATATGTAATTCTCAATAGGACTCTAGGACTGTAATTATCAATACATGCAACAAATAAATCTACATATGTAATTCTCAATAGGACTCTAGGACTGTAATTATCAATACATGCAACAAATAAATCTACATATGTAATTCTCAATAGGACTCTAGGACTGTAATTATCAATACATGCAACAAATAAATCTACATATGTAATTCTCAATAAGACTCTAGGACTGTAATTATCAATACATGCAACAAATTACTCTAGGACTGTAATTATCAATACATGCAACAAATTACTTTAGGAATGTAATTATCAATACATGCCAAAAATTACTCTAGGACTGTAATTATCAATACATGCAACAAATGACTTTAGGAATGTAATTATCAATACATGCCACAAATTACTCTAGGAATGTAAATATCAATACATGCAACAAATTACTCTAGGAATGTAATTATCAATACATGCAACAAATTACTCTAGGAATGTAAATATTAATACATGCAACAAATTACTCTAGGAATGTAATTATCAATACATGCAACAAATTACTCTAGGAATGTAATTATCAATACTTACTTTATCAGGTAAAGGAATACTTCTTGCTCTTCGCTGAGTTAAATTAAAAGGCTTGACATCTAGAATAGATTACATTAGAGAACAAGTAAAGTACACCTTTAAAATATTGATTTCTTTTTTGTATTGAATTAACTGGTTAAATGTTAAAAGCAGACAACATAATATTTGATAATGTTAATGTTATTTTGCTGATTTACACAAAACTGACCTGTTTTTTTAATCTCAACTTTTTTGGGCTTTATTTTATTATTGATTCGTTTTTTCATCAATTGAACCAAGTCCCTTAACTCTGGTAACCATCTATTTAAAAAATACATTGAATCGCTTTTAATTAAAAGATTAGATTAAATTAAAATAAGTTCATAATATTTAATTGAGAACACTTTCTATTGAATAATGAGCTTTCTAATAAATACAAAAGTAGAATAATACGCGTGTCAAGAAATTAAAACATGATTCACTAATAAATCTGTTTTGTTTTATGACAGTAGGCTACATATACTTTAATTTTAGTTGCCAAAAACTATATGGTTTTTGTGAAGTGTGTAATAATGAAAAATTGTTTTAAAATAATTACATTTTAACATTATTTTCTATTTAGCAAAACATAGAGCCATTCAATGTGACACCTGTGATGAATGGTACCATGCTGCATGCTTGCATATGAACACCCCAATTTATATAGCATTAGGAAATAAAGATGCCTCTTGGCACTGTGTACAGTGTGGGTTGCCACAATTTAGTTCAGGTCTGTTTAATTCTCATGACCTGGATACCACTAACCCCTACAGTGCCTTGACAAGCCCAGAAGTTAATAATTTAGACCTAAATAAACCCTTAGCTAGATCAACACCAATAAAAAAAAGTAAAAAGACACTCTTTAACACTAAATCCCATAAAACCCCAAATCAGTATCACCTCAAAACTCCTACAATAAATTTCCAAAGCATTAAAAATAAAAAAGCTGATTTGGAACTTTTAATAAATAATGAAGAACCAGACATAATTGCAGGTTCCGAAACATGGCTTAGCCCAGATATTTACAACACAGAGATATTCAATAATAATTATGAAATTTTTAGGAAAGATAGGTCAGACAGGCATGGAGGAGTCTTACTAGCCATAAAATCTACCCTAATAGCTGAAGAAATTAAATTAGAACCTCAAAATAACATAGAGTCAGTATTTTGTAAAATAAGCAGACCTAATTCCAAACCACTAATTGTAGGCAGTGTTTACAGACCACCAAACCCAAACTCAACATCAGAGTACATGTCTGATCTGTGTAATCAGCTGACAAGTATTGAAACTAAATACAAAAATGCTATAATTTGGATAATGGGGGACTTCAACCTCCCTGATATAAATTGGAATAGCTACTCTATAGAAAAGCACCAAAACACAAAAGAAATAAATGAAATGTTTATCAATACCATCCAAAATCTAAACTTAGACCAAATTAATAAAAAACCAACAAGAAACCATAATATACTAGATTTATTTTTAACGAACAGACCAGGACTAGTATTAGATTATGAAATAATCCCTGGACTTTCAGATCATGATATTGTCAGAGTAAATAACAAAATAAAATCCAAATTAGCAAGAAACCTAAAAGAATAATTTATCTCTGGAATAAATGTAACACAACAGAACTACATCAAGCAGCAATAAAATTCCAAACCAATTTTCTTACTAAATACAATATAGATAGTCCAGTTGAAGATATTTGGCAATTTATAAAAACCAACTTAAAAGCAATAATGGCTGACTCTGTGCCAACAAAACAAACATCAAATAAAATTAACAAATGTTGGTTTAACACTAAACTAAAGAAACTGTGTAAACAAAAAGAAAATCTATTCAAAAAGTTTAAGGCAACTAATTCAATTAGACTACATAAAAAATACCTAAAAATTAAACACTTAACTCAGAAACTAAGCAGACAGCTGCAGAATGAATATGTAAACAATGTAATTTCTAAAGATAATAATAAAAACTTATGGTCCTACATTAAATCAAGAAAAATGGACACTACAGGCATAGCTCCACTAAAAGGCCAAAACAATGAAACTTATAATGATAATGAAACTAAAGCTAATATCCTAAACACACACTTTGCATCATCTTTTTCAAATCCAGGTGACAAAGAAATATTCATAAATTTAAACAAACTAGAAGAGATAGGAAATATAAATGTAGATGAAAAAGACATTGAACAACTCCTAACCAACTTAAAAGTAAACAAAGCTTCTGGTCCAGATGAAATACCAGCAAGACTGCTTAAAGAACTAACTAATGAAATATCTCCAATCTTTAAAATACTTTTTCAGGCCTCTCTAAACCAGGGCAAAGTGCCAAAAGATTGGAAATTAGCCAATGTAACCCCCCTTTTCAAAAAAGGAGATAAATCTGACCCCGGAAATTATAGACCTGTTTCTCTAACAAGCATAACATGTAAATTACTTGAACATATAATATATAGTAGTATAGTAAATCATCTAGACAAACTAAATGCACTGTGCCTACACCAACATGGCTTCAGGAAAAATAGATCATGTGAGACTCAATTGATAGGCTTAATAGATGACTTGTCTAAGGGATTAGATAATAACAACCAAATTGATGCTATATTACTAGATTTTTCAAAAGCGTTTGATAAAGTTCATCATTCTAGTCTTCTTAAAAAACTTAAATACTTTGGCATCTCTGGTCCCTTACATCAGTGGATTCAGGACTTTCTTATAGGCAGAGAACAAACAGTGATAATAAATGGCTCTAAGTCATCACCAATAACAGTAAACTCAGGAGTTCCACAAGGAACTGTTCTAGGGCCCCTACTATTTCTAATTTACATTAATGATCTGCCAAATTGCATCAACACAGGCACAAAAGTAAGATTATTTGCCGATGATTGCATAATTTATAGAATAATAAAGACAGGAAAAGATAGTGAACTTTTACAAAAAGACCTAGATGAACTACAAAAATGGGAATCAAACTGGAGTATGTCTTTTCACCCAGAAAAATGCCAACTAATAAGGGTATCCAAGAAAAAGAAACAAATAATAACAAACTACTTCATTCATGGTAAAGAACTAACTCAAACTAGCAATGCTAAGTATCTAGGAGTAATAATAAATGATAAGTTATCTTGGAACCCTCACATTGATGAAGTAATTAAAAAATCAAACAAAACATTAGGATTCATAAAAAGGAACTTTTACAAATGTAATAAGAATATAAAACTAAAATGCTATCTCACATTAGTTAGGCCTATACTAGAATATGCAGGATCTGTATGGGACCCATCAACTAAAGAAAACATTAAAAAATTAGAACAAATTCAAAAAAGAGCTGCAAGGTTTATAACTAGTGAATATTCCCCATTGACAAGAGTAACACCATTAGTCAAATCACTAAACCTAGAAACACTAGAGGACAGAAGGGCAAAGAGTAAAGTAGTAATAATACATAAGGCATTAAACTCTAATTTAGAAATACAACACAATAACAATCTGTTGCAAAGCTCAGATAAACACAAAGACAAAAACACCTTCCTTGTCCCTTATGCGAGAACAAATGCATATAAGTACTCTTTCTTCCCGAGTGGCATTCGGGCATGGAATGGGTTGCCTGAACAAACCAGGAAAACCAATAACCTAACATCATTTAAAACATTAATAAAAATGCAAGACTAGACTCGGACCACGGATGAGCGTAGGACGCAATAATCTTCTTTATAGAAGGAGCGTCTGTAATGTATAAGATAGGATAAGATTATCTACCCAAGTCAATATAGGCCTAGCCATTTTTTTAAATAATAGGATATTGTGGTAATATGAAATAAAAAGATTTTTAGAAAAAAGAAAATGATTATCTACAAATTGTTGTTGTGGAGTTTTCAAAATAGAATGCTGTATATAATCAAGAAAATATAACATACCTTAATAATGGTGAGATTATGTTGGTTTCAACATAGGACCATTCATACAATGTTAGCCAGCCATCTTTCATCCATGTCAATAGGTTTCTTTCATCAAACATGAAATTCAGAAACTTTAAGAGAAAATTGAAAATAAAATGACCATTAATACAAAGAAATCTCATGTGTTAATTATCATATGGTTGATAAGAATCATGATTTAAAAAACAAGATAGATTTGTTTGATTTAAATTTGATTTATTTCATTTAAATTATTTTTTCCTAATTACATTTTTTTTTTAAACTTATTTTTCTTTCATCATTTAAAATGTTAATTTTATGTTTTTGTAGATCTATAGTAAGGCTCTTAAAGTTAGAGTGTATGTCTACATAAATAAAAACGATTTTTATTATTTAAATCGGATTTTTTTTTTTTAATTAAATTGATTTAAATCACATTTTGTAAAAGTTTTCTTGAATTGGATTTATATTTTATTTTAGTTGAATAGTATTATTAATGTTTAAAAGAAACATTTTTTATACTTAAATAAAATAATTTTATAATCAGAAACTCCATTTAAAATGCTGTTAAAGCTTAGTAAAATTGTTTGAGTAAAATTGAAATTTCTCTTTATATTCCCAATAAAAATGTAATCTAATAAATTTTTTAATATTCTAGTTTTATTTATATTTTTCAAATTTTCAAACAATAGTATAATCAATGACAGAGTCTATCCTAAAGTCTGTAACTCCTGCCTAAATATTAAATTTTGTTATCAACTATTCTGTCATGCCACACTCAAGTGATCAAACCTTACAACTGTGTTTGAATTGCATCACTTTTTCTACAAACACAATTTATATTTCTTTCTTAATCAATACTTTTCAATTCATAATTTACAATGCTGATTTTTTTTTTTACATATGAGTATTTCAATTTAAATTGTACTGATAATGATGCCAACGTAAAAGCCATTAGATTAAGAAAGATTCTGACATACATGCTTGGGATGTAATAATAGAGTAAGATGCCAACATACATGTCACAGAATGGAGAGAAGGAACAAGATGACAACATAAATGTCAGTGAATGGTGAAATGGAATAAGATATCAACAAATATATCATAGGATGGAGTGACAGAACAAGATGTCAACACACCTGTCACAGGATGGAGAGATGGAATAAGATGACAACATACATGTCAGTAAATGGTGAAATGGAATAAGATGTCAACAGACATGTCAGTGAATGGAGAAACAGAATAAGATGTCAACATGTATGCTGTTGTGGATGGCAGCCAACAGACTTAAATTGAATGATGACAAGATAGAGGCAATTCTGTGTTTGTCTGAGGCCATTCTTTGGAAGGTTCCTTTGAATCAATTAGAGTTTGTACCATTAAGATCCTCTTGTCCAACATGGCTAGAGACTTTGGCTATTTCATTGACAGAAGGCTCACAAATGATCAATTATGATGCAGAGATATTATCAGAACCCTTGTTCATTTAAATCTTGTATGATTCTGACATGGTTAAAAATTGGTGCTATAATTTATTTATTTTAAATGATAAATAAATATACTTTTTGAACACCTACCTTGTAAGCTATATTGATATCCATTGTGTCCACAAATTTCCTATAATGAGCTACCCCAAGTTCATCAAGTCGATATAATGCTAAATATGCTAGAACTGAATAAGATATAAAACACACATATATTTATATGTCACAGTCTCCACCGCTATGAACAAACAAGATAAGACCAACTAAGACTTTTTTGAACACTATCAAACATTTATATCATTATATTTTTGATTTATAAGATGGCAACAGCTTCTGAGATGTGCAATTAAACTATTTGACCATGACCTAATCACAGTACAATTCTTGTCTGTAAACTAAGAAATTAGAAATAAAAGATTACCAATAAATGAGTTTTCATGTGACAGCAGAATATTTTTACCATCACGTACAAAAAACCCATCAACTACCAATTTCATAACAAGCTTATGTTGAACACAGCCAGAAAACACTTCAGTAATAAAAATCTCATCGTCTTCATCTGGTATCTAGGAAGTATAAACAAAAGTATGTGTATTAAGAAATATAAATCTTCCAATCTTATTTGATTATTTTGTTATTGTAGTGTAAACATATTTACTTCTATTGACTCACTTCCAATGAATCCATACAGAAAATATTTAAGTAAACATTTACATTTTAAAGTTTTTTTTTATAGAAAAAAATAAAGACTGCTTAGTACATATTGTCGTTGCCAGGCGAAAACCGGCCAAGTCGGAAATTGTGAATTTTTTTTATTGTACCAAAATCTTCATTAGGACATCCCACATGATGTCTAAAAATATCTTGTAAAATTATCCAATAGATTTTCTACAATTTTATTTCTTTAAAAATGGCCATGTCGATTTGTTTTTTGTTTTGACTGTGCAAAACGGCCAAGTTGGTTTGCAATGTGTTTTCACATGACCGAATGAATTATGTGTGATCACTTAGGCGATATTTTTCATTGAGGCCCTAAAGTGTTTCTTGGTACTAGAATAACTTCTGTAGATATATAGTTCTTCTCAAAGTGACTATGAATATAATGAAGAAAGTATTGAAATAGTATGAAATAAGCATACTGATATTACTACTCATGTTGCCAAAGTCCAGACTAAATATTGTTGCTCGAGCTGAAAGAAAGGAAAGTCAAACAATAGAAGATTCTAAGACAGTGACTAATGCTATTTATATTGAAGGCAATACTTTGTATAGGGTAAAAGTTACCAACACTGATAAATTCAATAATAAAAAAAGAAAGTCAAGGAAAAATAGAACATGAAGAGTCCTATAAAGGTAGAAAATTTGATAAAAAGAGTAAGCAGTATGTTGAGGTTGTAAATGAAGAACAGAAGCTAGGACCAAGGTGCTCTTGCAAGACATCTTATTACTTGTGTACAGGAGTAACTGATGAAGACAGGGAGAAAATTCACAAGAAAATGAGGAAGATATGGAATGAGAAAAAGGTTTTTGTTAGGGAATTAGTAAGTGCGAGAGATGAAAGAAAAGAAATGTTGTATCTGAAAGTTACAAGAGGAACATTACAATGATATTTAGTCTTAAGTGAAAGAAAAAGAGTTTGCAAACAAATGTTTCTGAATACAGCAGGTCTGAAAAAAAGGGTGGGCTTGGAATACTTTGACAAATGTTAATGATGAAACATGTATTTCATTGCTAGTGGAAGATTCAGATAGCCTCAAATTTATTCAAGAATATATTGTTCGATTACAAAAAAATGCCATCACATTATTGTCAAAAAGTTACAAAAAAGTTATATCTGGAACTATCATTTCAGTCATATTCAGATATCTATCATGAGTACATCAAAATGTGTGATGTTGAAGGTAAACCCAAAGTGTTTAGGTCTTATTTTGGTGCAAAGATAAAAGCCATGAACATTTCAATATTTCAACCACAAAAAGATCAACATGTCACTTGTTGTGCATTCTCACAGGGTAATTTTGATGAGGCTCTCTACAATAAACATAGGGAGAGAAAATAGGCTGCAAAAAAATGAAAACATCAAAAGATAAGGAGGCTTATTCATTGAAATCCCACACTTAAGTGTTGTGGGTGGATGTGCAGAGAGTTTTGTTGGCACCATCTTTTAAGACATCTGTCCTCTACTATAAAACCAAATTGCAGGTCCACACTTACACAATCTATGACGTGGTTTTTAAAAGATGTTGTATGCTTTGTTTGGAATGGGGCTGAAAGGGGGCTCAGTAATAATGAATTTGCATCATGTCTTGTAACATATTTAGAAGACAATGTAAATTCTTTTGACTAGTTGATCATCTATTAAAACAAAATTTCATAAAAAAATGTTTAGGTCTATAGAGCAATAAATAACTTTCAACTACCTATACCAAATTTCTTTAAAAATTAATTCTTTTTACTCAATCTATGCAGTTTTTTGCTTATCTCCTAAGAAATTTACTATTTTGGACTTGGCCGGTTTTCGCCTGGCAATGATGATATATATTTACAGCTATATGCAAACCCTTAAATAAAAAAAACCTGCAGTGTCAATAAATTAGAAAATGGGTTTACTAAAAAAAAAGAAGAAAAGAAAGACTGAAAACCTCAAAACTATTTCATTTAGCCTACTTGTGGAACTTAAACATTTTTTTTTAATGTTTCCATTTTTTTTTTAACAATATAGGTTTTTTTGGATGAAGTAATTTTAAGATATGAAATATTACCCAAAAAAACTTACATCAATATAAGATTATATTATGATTTTACATCTATATATAAGGGGGTGTTTTTTTTTTTGATCTTGTAGTAAGTAAATTTAGGCCCCTAAGATTTTATTGTTGATATATTTCTTTTAAATTAAATATTTGATTTCAATAAAACAAATGTATGCTTATACAAATATTTATATACATTTTCTTTTTCATATTAAGTATACTATTTAATGAAGCAAATAAATAAACAAAAAATGCACCCTGGTAGATTTTAAATATTCCTGCAAATGATCTTCTGGGTGCGTAGATCGTTCATCAAAAGTCTCTAAGAGCTGGATACAGTGTACTAGAAGTTGCTGATGTTTAGCATCCATTGTGATCAATGTGACAGTGAAAACAACACTAAAACTAATCAAATAGTGTGAAAGAAAAATAGAAATTGGTGAGATTAAATGCATGCAATGTTTAAAAGCTTATAATATAAATCAATATTGATTTGAAATTCTACTTGATAAAAACTCTTTACAGCAAACGATTTTTTTTTTAAAGTACGCCCAATGCTTAAATTTTGTAGAACAAGAATGACATTTAAAGTGCAGGTAAATCAATATTGTTAAAATAAACATGGTAAAGTTTTTCAAAGAAACACCAGGGTCGGCCTCGAGCACTAATTTATTATTATTTTGTATGAATGAAATTTGAGCAAGATAGTATTAGTGCCTTAAATATCAGTGGATTAATTTTTCATAAACAGCTAGTGAGCTAGATTGCTGAAACCAATAATCCTTAGCAAGTCTGAGAAATGAAAAAAAATTTTTTTTCTTTTACAGACTGCATACAATAAAATGACAACAAAGATGTTTAAAAAACTCATATTTTGGTGCTAAAATAAATTTTTGTCAACCCAATTAAAAATAATAAAAAAAAATAGAGAAATAACTAACAATTAACAATATTGGTTATTTGCTATTTTAAAACTATTTAGACTTTTTAGATTAAAAACAAACAAATTAATCAACCTTACGCATTACTGTGGCATTACTATTAAAAATCATAAAATACAACCATGACTGTTTACTATACTATTGGTATTAGCATATATTAGCCTAGACTTCAGTAGGCCTATACTCTATCTAGCTCTATGTCTATAGAACCATATAGTCATATAGTTATAGTCATAAGTCATAGCATAGGGGCCTAGCTATATCATATTAGGCCTATATGACTTTACTATATCTGCATATATAGTATATGATATGTGATGTAACTCCACGGAATGGTACTGAAGTCGGCAAAATAGGATAATTAGTTTTAGGTATTAAATTAAAGTTAATTCATTTATCTACATATTGGTGAAAAATTCTTTAAAATCCATGAATTATTTCAAAAGTTATTCAAAATTACATAAGTAAAGGTAAGGGAAGTCCTTTTGGAGAAAAATGAAAAATAAAACAGTACCGATTTTTTTTAAATGTAACATTGCAACAGATAATTAATTATTTCCAGGAAAAACAAATATTAACCAATGGTCATGAATTTAACAAACATAATCATAATGAATTAATACACAAGCTGTTAAAGTTTTAAATGTTTTAAGTAATATTTATTATATTTTTATACAATTTAATGTTTAGAGGACATTTTGCGTGATTTTATACAAAAGCTGCATAAAAACACATTTTTTAATAGTAATTTCTAAAAATCATTTTAGCTTGAAAATTTCACAGCTATAAGTTAAGGCATTCAACATTACAAATCAATAATAATCTAAAAAACGACCTAGGATCCTTTTCTATACATTTTTTGCATTTATTGAAAAATCAGTTTTACCGACTTCCGTACCGTTTTGTGGGGTTGCATCACATATGTACTATAAAAAGTAAAGTATCCCGTCAGACCAAATTGGTCCATAGGGCCGGTAAAGCAGCGTTCACCAGTTTCCGTGGCCACGGCATACTAGGTGATTGTGTGGCCAGCACTATGCACAGCCGCCTTTACTTTACCCCAACTAAGGTCAGGTACCCATCAGAGCTGGGTAGACTCAGGGACACCCTCAGATATACATATGTACTATAATAACTATATTAAATATTACTTTACCATATTATCCATTATTAACAATATATAATATTATATAGATCTATATAATATTTTATATATAGGCCTAATATTAGGCCTATATAATATATATAAATATATGAATATAATATTATAAAATATTACTATTACTATTAATTACTTATTACTAGTATTATAATTATAATATAGGCCTAGTAACCTAGTAGTATTTCTCAATAGTGGCTAATAATATAGTAGGCCTAATACTAATACTAATATCAGTAGAGTATAGGCCTACTATTAGTAAGTAATTAATAGTAATAATAGTATATTTACTATTAATATTAGTAGTAAATATTATTTTAGACTCAAATGATTAGAATAGATGTATAATATAATGAATATCTAGTCTTGTTACACATATTCAGATAGAGGCTAACATTATGCTTCTTTTGTCAAAATCTCATCTTTTAAAAATAAATAATGTCCCTCGGTATTTTTCTGTATTTTCAAACAATAAATTCAAAGTTACCAGCTATTGCATATCCTATGTTAAAGAACTACGACACCGAGTACCATTGCTATGGACGCCATTTTATGCTATTGGTTACCGTATATTTATCACAATCTCACGAGATCTGAAAACTTAAAATTCTTATCTTTTAATTTACTTTTAAATGTTAAAATTGATTTTCGCATTTAAAATGTAAAGTTTACGTCAAATTCCGATGAAACATTCGACGAAGAAGAAACAGATTAAGGTGAGGTTGACCCCCCCTAATAGAAAAATGCACTAAGATGTATGTTTATATATGTTAAAATGTTACTTTTGGTCTAAAACTGGTAAGAAAAATACAAAAAAAAATTGAACATAACTTTTCTGTGTGAAAAATGGGCCAAATAGGGGCGGCGAGGGGGGGGAAGCGTACGATTTCACCATTCAGTTCAAACATGTTATTTTAGGTTCTAATCAAATTAATGCCAAGAAAATTGTATACAATGCATAGAGATATATAATACACAGGATAGACTATTATGAAAGCAATACATCAAAAAACAAATTTTTTATGAATTTCTTAGTAAGCTGAAAAAAAAAGATTAAAACAGTTCGGGGGAGGGGTAGAGTATCAAGCCATAACTTCAAAACTAAATGCTTGAATGTATTTTCAATAGTCTATCTGGTGTAGATAGGGTTAAAGTAAAACCTCCCCAAATTTCATTTAGATAGCTTGAATAGTTTAGAAAATAAGTTGTTTTTGCTATCTAAAAATGAATGAAAAAGAGAATTCAGAGAAAATCAGTAAAAACAACAATAAATTGAATTTTTTCAATGTTTTACCTTACTTTAGAATCCTCCAGGTATATAGTTATCCTCCTCTGCATCTGCTAAACTCGTGGCCTTGTTTTTAAAACTCCTGGATTGTTTATTTTTATTTTTTTGTGCATTTAGTGATGCAACTATCCTTTTTTTGTCCGCGGCACGAAACGAATTAACTGTATAAAATCCTGTTTCTAATCCTAGAAAACTGAAAATGTCCCTTCGTCCTAACTCACCTTCATTGTAGACTATTGTGGCATCATAGACAGCAATTTCCAATCTTTTTTTACCCACAAAAGTTGTTTTTGGGCATCTTTTCCATATAAGTTGATGAAAAGATTCATTGGCATTTTGAGTTCCACCGTGTAAACACTTTTCTAACAATGTGTCTGATGCTAAATCTTCAAATATAGGTTTTATTTCCATCATGACAAAGTTAGGCAGCTTATTCTTATTCGCTTTGTCTAAGTCTTTGTCTCTAGGGCACCAATTTCCGCAATCCTCGTGTTCGCCGAACCGGTGTTTCCAAATTCCCATTATGGCTTTTTTCATAGCTGTTATATTTCCAGAATTGTTTCTAATAGCGCCACCATAATGTCCCTGAATTCTTTTAATGGCAGATATTGTCAGTCTACCAGCACCCTTTATACCAGTGTATTTCTTACCATTTTCCACATAGACTTTACCTTTACATTCATTGGTTTTATCCATCAGACGCTTTCCCATTCTCTTCTGGACATGTCCACAACACTCCAATTTTCTTATATTTTTAAGTGGGTATATTGGTGGATTAGCTTCGGCTACTGCTTTATAGCTTTTGCAGTCTCCATCACCCAAGTAACCGGTGTAGGTAAGGTCATACTTTTCCTGTGAACGTTTAAAACATTTAAATATACCTTGCGACTCCATCGCTCCAGAAGTTCCTGTGTGGTTCTGTTCACAATCTGAATTATGGTTTTGTTTCCAAATTAAAAATTCATCAGGAGAAAGCCTCTTTTTACCTTTAGCACACTTATCACAGTAATTGCTGCTTGTTTGGGTGTCAATAACTTTAGGTGGGCCTCTTGGATTAACTGATAGAACCGTAGACACACCATTTTTAGAAATGAAGCCGCGCCGCTGCCAGGTGCCATCACATGATACTGTCACATCATTGTCACCATCAGTACACTGAGATGTTTTAAGTTCTGCTGCAGCCTTATTCATACAGTTATTAGCAACTTTTTCTGTGGCTGTATGTATTTTACTTTTAAAATAGTTACTTCTAGTAACACTCACTGGTGGTGGCATGTTCATGTTTCCTAAAAACTTTTTGCCCTGCTCATAATGACATCCAATGGAATACATAGCCATTTGAAATCTTAAATTTAAATTTTCTTTACAATGATTCAATAAGAAGTCTTGTTTACAGCCTTTACAAATGAATGACATTTTAGAGCTAACACCAAACCTTGACTCTGTCATTTCAAAGCCACATTCTTCAAGGCAAGAGGGACACATAAATGCATTCATAAACTTTACTAAACTATCTATGTCAATAAATCTATAGCCACTTGGCATATCAGGAAAGTCATCTAACTCGCTTACACTTTCATTTAATTTGCAAAAAGCAGTATTTAAAACAGAGTTAGCAGCTTCAGTGTTTAAAACTCCACTTTCATTTTCCATGTCCAGAGTATTATCACTAATATTAGGCTGCATTTCACTAGGCCTAGGCACAGGCTCAACAATGTCAATGGGCTCAATGGCTTCGTCATCGAGTCGTAACTTTTTAAAAAACCTATTTCCATAGAATTTCCTTTTCTTTGGACGATTACTTCTCTGGTTAGTTTTTTTAGGCATCGTTTAGAAATATAAATCAATAAACAGAAATATACACAAATAGAATAAAAGATTTAAAAAACACAATGAAATATGCACTGTTAGTAGGAAATCAAAAACAGCATGAGAGGATGTACATAAATGTAATGCCATGGCAGCTTTGAAAGAAGCGCTCTGATTGGTTGAAATCGTAGCTTAGCTCTTGTGTATAAAAATAAGAACCAATGAAATTGAAGTTTATGTGGTAAACAAATATATTTCAATGAAATCTTCTGCTTGATAAGATTAATAATATTCCGAAAAAATAATTGAAATCGGTTAATTAGGGGAAAAGTTATTAAGTTTTGAAAATTATGCATATATAATTAGATAAAAGTCAACATTAGTGACCTTTTAAAATGCGTAATTAAACCTATTTATCGCTCTAAATTATAAAAACAAATTGCTAATCATTATTCACAGATGAATGTAGTTTTTAAATCAAGTGTTATCCCATTTGGCCAAATTTTGTTATAACACCGTGTTTACAAAGATTTATCATCACCTTAAGAATTAGAAAACAATTGAAATGAACTTATTCCTTCTTTTTAGATATATGGCTAACTTAACTAACTATAATATAGGTCAGTAGGCCTATACATTTTTTTACTTTACAAATGTTATGCAGGGCGTAGGGCTATTGCAATTTTTTTTAAAAATATGCTAAATTACTAAATATTTAATTTAACTACCGCAGGTTTTTAAAAAAAAATATAAATATGATGATTTTGCATATTTTAACCATTTTTTATTTATTTATTACGTAGATGTGACGTTTTCGCTATTTAAATGTTCGGAAATGATGACATCGATGTGACGACCACGGTAAAATGGGTTTAACAAAAAACGTGAACTAAAAACTTATCACAAGTTAAAAAATTGAGACTCCGACCAGATTGAATCATAATAAGACTGTAGCTGTAGCGGGCATGTAACTGTCAGAGACTGAATTGAACAAGCAAATACGCCAATACGCGCAATCATTTTTAATTAGAGGGTCTACTGACTCTACTGTGAATGAGAAATCGGCATTTTTTTTTATTATTGTTAACTGACACACTGTAGGCAGGCCTAAATGTTTGTTCAATCATGAGTGTCCAAATGAGCAACTGAAGTTAAACGAAGGTGAAATGCTAACTTGCTCGCCAAATTGGCAGAGGCAGACAGAGTGGGTTACTGATGGTTATCATTCAGCAACACTGTAGCGGCCTTATATACATGGCTAATTTTAACACAGCAATGTTGGAAGGCAGGTGCGAGGCCAAGAGAGGCCCCCACAGACCTAAATACGGCCCTGAGCCCTATAAGCCTATTGACTATATATAATTATAGGCCTAATAGGCTATTTATATTAAGCATTCTGCAACAAGTTTTATTTAGTATTATTTTATGTCAAAATGCAAACCACACATCTTGTACAGACCCCCACTGCAATAATAGCTAGCCTATTACATGATCATAATATGATTCATATGAAGCTCTAGGCCTGGCCTATCTGCCTAGTTTTAATAAACTGTAGGCTAGCCTTCTAATTAGAAAGCTGATGGGAACGCCCCCCCCTCCCCCACCCCATCCCACAAAAGGCCTCTTTAATTTTAGTAATGCATTTAACCAGCGTAGAGTAATAGATAACCGTTAAGTGCTTTCTCAAATTCACAAGTAATACTGTTCTGGGGAAAGAAGCCTTCGTCGACAATAACCCTTATTATCATTTTATGATCATTTATGTCCATGACTTGCTTTATTTATTTTGCGTCGTTGCAATACGTGTAATCGAATATTTTTTCACTTTATAAGTAACACTTATTGAAGGTTGGTATCTATTACAGCAGTAAACTAATTCGTAAAGCATATTTAAATAAAAACAATTGAACAATTAGTGCAGTTGTAGTTCTCCGTTGTTTTCTTTCATCGAATTCAGACATTTATAATTTTGTTCAAGAAGTAAACACTAAATTAATTTCTTCTTGTCGATCTCGAATCATTCTCGATACCTGACAAAAAATCTGGCTAACAGCGAAACGTGCAATGCTAAACAACATTAGCATGATATAATAAGAGTTCGCACTTTAGCAGTCCGTGGATTATCGCTTTTATTGCAACATCAATAAACATGAGTCAAACACTATTGGAGGTAATAAATCTGATACAATCTACTTTATACATTAATATATTTATACCTTTCATGCACCATATTCATCATCTTTAACTGACGTACTCACGGTACTGTTAATAAATTTAGACATTTAGATCTAAAATCTAGAATAATTTAGGGTTAGGAAATTTTGAGCAGAATCAGAATGTGAAAGTGAATGTGATTTATGTGTGAAAGTGAGTGCTTTAAATTTAGTAGACCTGTTGTAGCCTCAGTGCACTTTATTTCTATTTACCAATAACCAATTTCACTCAATGAGTCGACACAATCATAATCATTGGTATACCAAATAATTTGAATTAGGCATTAATGGCATTTATCATTTAGGATTATAATTACTGGCTTTTGACTTTTGACCCTTGCCCTTACTTTTAATTTTTAATACTTTTATATATAATCTTTAGCCCATAGAATAACTAAGAATAGTGGCCATAGGCCATAGATCATAGAATGATAGATAGAATCTAGACTTGTTTATTTGTTTTGCTATTCGGCTATTCGGTTCCATTTTCATTTATTTTTAAAAATTATATAATAATATTACTCAGCCCAAGTCAACTGAGGCTACAATTTGAATTCGCTACAAAGTTTGGCGTTTGGTGCCATTTGAGTTAAGAGTGAATATGAATGTTAACTAAAATTAATAATTAATATGATTACAAATAATTAGGCTAAAGAATATAACTAGGCCTATGCTATATGTTTGCTTTTTTGAGTCTTTAATAACTTTTAATAAGGCCTATGATGTATATAAAAGTGATTAAAAGGCCTAGGCCTATTTAAATGTAAAATATGTATGTTATAATGCTCTTTCTAAATAAATTATATATATTACTTTGAGACAATGTCTGACAATGACTATTATAATCACCTAGGACCTAGGCCTATGCCTATAGTATATACAAGTTGCAGTACTGATATTGCCCATATACATGTTTTAAAAAACAAACAGTAGGCTAATTACTAAAGAGCTTTGCATTTTTTTTATAAAAGATTTTATTTACGGGTTATAAATTCCAAACATTTTTTTTATGTATTATAAAAAATGTTAGTCCTTCTGGCTAGTTCAGGTTAATAGGCCTATTTAATGTGAATTGTTCCTTTATTAATGTGATCATTGTAATGTCATATAGGCCCTAATGTTCATTTACACCATTTTAGTTGTAGCCACTGCCACTGGACTAAGTAGGCCTATCCATATCCTAACAGTCAGCACACCATATTGGTCCAACGTCGTTAGGCCAAGATTGAAATATTGGCAGAATATTGATGAACTTGAACCAATATAGTGTGCTGTAAGGGTAGGAATATGTTTACACATGCCTTTCAATTCAATGTTATATATTAAGACTAATATTTATACAGCTCTCTGTATTTATTAGCATACCAGAGGATCATCAATGAATCAAGGCTAAATATTTTGAATTGTTAGTAAATAACTACTAAAACTATTTTTATTGGTATAGTCAAGTATTATATTATGTATAATTGTATATATAAAACCTAGCTAAACTACCGTATATACTCGCGTATAAGTCGCACCCCTAGTTTAAGATTTTTTTCCTTATACGGTGTCATTGACCCGCGCATAAGTCGCACCCAGACTTCCCGGGTTAGACTGCCTTTTAATATCTCAAAAATGCATACCTTTTAAACATAAAAGTTACTAAATATTCACCTTGATTTGGAAACTTTCCTTAAAAAATTGTTTTACTCGTGCATAAGGCAAACATAATCAAATAAAGGCATATCCTAATAATTATACATAACTCCAATCAACTATAGGGGTTAAGTAGGAAACTTTATGACAGAGTAGTGATGTTTTTCTAACTTTTCTAAAACAGTGTCGGGTGTATAAGTCGCACCCCTACTTTTTGTCGAAATTTTCTGTAAAAAAAATGCGACTTATACGCGAGTATATACGGTATATATTAAATCTTTATTAAATGAAGTGCATTTGCTGCATACTGTAAATCAAACAGATTTCAAATATAGAGTACATTAACATATAGTCTCTCATACTGCACTTGTTTCCAAGAGGAAATAAAGACTGTATTGTTAGTAATAGTATTAGGCTCATTACTGACCCATTAGGACTAGACTACTTAGTAGGCATACTAATAATACAAAGGTTATGCTTTCAATTCTTTCCATTATAATAAATTTTACTCAAATTATATTGATATTATTAATTATAAATACTTCAGTGCCCCTAACCAGAAAATGTCTGCACATGTCCACAATAATTATGTAATTTAGGCCTATCTTTGTAATAAAGCCCAAGGAAATCAGTCTGTCTATCTATTTGTCCAGAATGGGATAACCCATTTTTTATTTATTTTTTAAGTCTGAAGTGCATAGATTAAAGTGACACACCAAAAAATCATGCTCATTATAAATTCTAACCAAAATTGTTTTGAGATTATGTAGATCCTTCTTGTAAAAATAAAGTGATGTCTACACATGAAATACACAAGTATGGGCCAAAACTAGAGATGTATCTCTCTCTTTCATAATTTTTTATTTCGTTTATGTTTTTATTGCTGTTTTTTCAAATATGTAAATTTGAAAGGTAGTCTATTTATTGTGTAAATGGTAGGGTGCAGGGTGGCTTAGTATATATGTTGTAGCCTTTTCAAATCTTGGTTAGCACAAAATGTTGAGATTCCATTGTTACTCCCACAACTACAATCTTAAAGCCATGACATGCTTTACTTCTTGTGGCTTTAAATATCCCTCTACTTACACACACATGGGCTATATAAAACTAGAGATAATGACTGTCTGTTCTAAAGGAATCCCCATGTTGATCAAGTAGTAAACTAAATAAAATAATACATTAGGTTTTATAAAAAATTTTTTACAAGCAAGGAACATTTAAAGTTTAAAATTTCTTCATGACTGGCATGAAATGGGTTACCAGAACTAGTTATGATAACTAACAACTTAAGGTCATTTAAAATATCAAAATGCAAGTCTAGACCTTTTGTTATGGATGGATGTCAAAATTATATATAAAGGAAAAATACAGTTTTGTGAAGAAAAAACATATTGACTAAAGACTTTGTCTCAGTTTTTGGACATTTTATACATGCAAAATGTTTTAATTAAACATGCATTGTGTTGTAATCTTTTTTGACCCAAAAGACCTTCAGTCAAGGTCTTAATTACATAGGCAGGTTAATCCTGAATTTTGTAATAGTAAATGTTTTTTGGATAAGAGCCAATTAATTGTAGGCCTGCAATGAAAGTGTGACCCCCCCCCCCGCCTTTTTTTTTCTTCTCTCCTCCCCCCCTCAGGTCAGTCTGATCTTATGCACACATTTATTAGCCTATTTGACACTCTGATGAAGTTTCTGTAATAATACCAAACAACCATTCCCGCTTCCACATGCTCCAAAGAAATTTGCAATATATATATATCATTTTATACATTTATTTACCGTATATATAGTAGTGTGGTTTCTTATGATTAAATGTATAAATGAAGAACCAAAAAATGCATCAAATACACACCAGTGCTTTTAAATTAAATTGAGATGATAATAAACTGTTTATCTTAATTTTCTTTTAGCAAAGAGAAATTTCAGCCCCTAGAGTTGGCCGATTCAGAGTGTACATTCAGGTGAGTTACATAGAACAACTTGTGAATAAAACATTCAACAAATTAACAATTACATTTCATGTTCATGTTAGAATTTATCAGTATGTTTTTACAGCAAATGGAATGCATTAGTTTACTGGTGTAGGTTCATTTAATTAATGTATTTTAGCATAATTCGTGAAGCAAGTTGTTTTTTTAAGTAGGCTTGTGTTTTGAAAAGGTCACTAACAAAAACTTTTGGAATTTCACATATTTAAATGAATGTACAGTCTGTATATACAAGTAAGAAATATAATGTCATTTCTTTTCAGTGTTAGTGTCTTTCAAAAGTTGTTGTTTACTTGTATATCTATATTATATACTTTAGTACAAGAACTAACTCTATTCATTATAAAAAGTGTGCACATGTACCATTTCAAGGTGACTGCCCCATTGTGTCATAGAAAAGGTCAAGTCACCAGTTCCAACTTTTTCCTTTAGAAGAATAGGCTGGAGCTTAAATAACAAACAATGTAGACATTAGGAAATGTTGTGCTAAATGGGCTTTGTTGGAGACAATGAGAAACATTATTTTGTGCTAAATGGGCTGTGTTGGAGACAATGAGAAACATTATGTTCTGCTAAAGGGGCTTTGTTGGAGACAATGAGAAACATTATGTTCTGCTAAAGGGGCTTTGTTGGAGACAATGAGAAACATTATTTTGTGCTAAAGGGGCTTTGTTGGAGACAATGAGAAAAATTATAATGTTCTGCTAAAGGGGCTTTGTTGGAGACAATGGGAAACATTATTTTGTGCTAAATGGGCTTTGTTGGAGACAATGAGAAACATTATGTTCTGCTAAAGGGGCTTTGTTGGAGACAATGAGAAACATTATTTTGTGCTAAAGGGGCTTTGTTGGAGACAATGAGAAAAATTATAATGTTCTGCTAAAGGGGCTTTGTTGGAGACAATGGGAAACATTATTTTGTGCTAAATGGGCTTTGTTGGAGACAATGAGAAACATTATGTTCTGCTAAAGGGGCTTTGTTGGAGACAATGAGAAACATTATGTTCTGCTAAAGGGGCTTTGTTGGAGACAATGGGAAACATTATTTTGTGCTAAGGGACTTTGTTGGAGACAATGAGAAAAATTATAATGTTCTGCTAAAGGGGCTTTGTTGGAGACAATGGGAAACATTATTTTGTGCTAAATGGGCTTTGTTGGAGACAATGAGAAACATTATGTTCTGCTAAAGGGGCTTTGTTGGAGACAATGAGAAACATTATGTTCTGCTAAAGGGGCTTTGTTGGAGACAATGGGAAACATTATTTTGTGCTAAGGGACTTTGTTGGAGACAATGAGAAAAATTATAATGTTCTGCTAAAGGGACTTTGTTGGAGACAATGGGAAACATTGTTTTGTGCTAAAGGGGCTTTGTTGGAGACAATGAGAAACATTATGTTCTGCTAAAGGGGCTTTGTTGGAGACAATGAGAAACATTATGTTCTGCTAAAGGGGCTTTGTTGGAGACAATGAGAAACATTATAATGTTCTGCTAAAGGGGCTTTGTTGGAGACAGTGGGAAACATTATTTTGTGCTAAATGGGCTTTGTTGGAGACAATGAGAAACATTATGTTCTGCTAAAGGGGCTTTGTTGGAGACAATGGGAAACATTATTTTGTGCTAAGGGACTTTGTTGGAGACAATGAGAAAAATTATAATGTTCTGCTAAAGGGACTTTGTTGGAGACAATGGGAAACATTGTTTTGTGCTAAAGGGGCTTTGTTGGAGACAATGGGAAACATTATTTTGTGCTAAATGGGCTTTGTTGGAGACAATGAGAAACATTATGTTCTGCTAAAGTTGCTTTGTTGTAGACAATGAGAAACATTATGTTCTGCTAAAGGGGCTTTGTTGTAGACAATGAGAAACATTATGTTCTGCTAAAGGGGCTTTGTTGGAGACAATGCAATGAGAAACATTATTTTGTGCAAAAGGGGCTTTGTTGGAGACAATGAGAAACATTATTTTGTGCTAAGGGGCTTTGTTGGAGACAATGAGAAACATTATGTTCTGCTAAAGGGGCTTTGCTGGAGACAATGAGAAAAAATATTTTGCGCTAAATGGGCTTTGTTGGAGACAATGAGAAACATTATTTTGTGCTAAATGGGCTTTGTTGGAGACAATGAGAAAAAATATGTTTTACTTAACTCTTTCAATACGTTTTGCCATACTGTATGCCGTAACGTTATGGCTCGGCTTGATTTTACGTATAGAAAGAGTTAAACGGGCTTCCTGTTGCACATTTGCACACCTCTGATTTGAAATCAGCCTGAGCGGAACCACATTCCAAATATTTCTCGCTGCCCGAGTTCAAAGTTCAAATGTGTTTCCCAGTTGGTAAGTAAATGAAAAAAACGAACACAAAATCTGATCTGACGTCACATTTTAAATTATAGCAGCCTATTTAAGAGAATTTTCATTCGTACTACGAATAAAACGGCGTTTTCTAGTCGGTTGGCCACAGCCTTCAATGGTGATGCATGGTCAACATCCATTACTGTCCTCAATTAATATCAAGAGACACCCTGTAAACCCCGTTACAATATTACCTGACTTTAAACTCATTGCCTTTGTACTGTCTTGCATTTGACACACTAGCACCACGCCCCCTATCCCAGATATCGGCAAATTGTAAAGACTATAGACTCCAGTATAGACAATAAATAATTATTATTGGGTCTATTAGTAGTTGGGGCATATTAGTGTGTGATTTTTAAATAGATCTATGTCCGATTTGTGTATTATGTATCCAGTATCTCCGGCTAGTGGTATGTTTTTATTTTGTGTGTGTGTAAAGTTAAAGGGAGAACACGCTCTTGGGTACCCATATAGGCTTATACTAGTTACAAATAGTTTATTGAAACATAAATGTTGAATAGAATGCTTGTTATCATTACAGAACCTATTCATTAAATATAAGATTACTACGGCATACGCATATATCTATTGTAGTACATGTTCAAAATGTTGATGAGAGTTTTAAATGCTACAAACTATAAAAGCAGCATTTGATGATGACTTTATCAAGTTCCCCCCACACCGTCTCCCAACCTTCTCAATACACCTAGCCCCCATGTCGTGTTCCTTTGTAATAAGCCAAAAGTACTATCCAAGAATTGCGTTGTAGCTCTTTCAGACAGAGACTGTCAACATTTTATGAACTTTTCATAGATTTATAAATAGCCCGGCAACCACCTTTCCCCTTTACAAAACTGTAGTTATTCTTCAAGTTGTTGTGTAGGTCATTGTAAACAAGCGATGTTGGACAGTTCAAAGAAGTATTTTGTTTGTCTGCACTTCACGGAGATGTTCTTGAATAATAATTTTCTCCACTAAATGTCGGTGTCAATGAAATGAAACCTTTTTGTGAGAGTCGTTGTGTGTGTTGATATTCATTCCCAGTGTCTAGCACACTCAGACTTGACCGTGACTTGTTTTTATTTGTACATTTTGATTAGGTTGACAGATGAGTTATATTGGGGCTAGGGACCTGGCACGTGACTTGAATGTTGACAGTTTTCTATGTCTAGTTCCTAACTAGTGTTGTTCCGCTCACTGCTAGGGCTGGGGGTAAAGTGGTTACAACTGTGCAAAAAGAAATAGGTCATGACCCAGTTTAGCCAGTCTGTTTGGTAAGGTCAAGTTAAGGTGTATTTTGTTCTAAGGTCAAGTGTAATTTTGTATGCTGTAAGGTCATGCTGTTTCACTCTCAAACACCCTGTATTACATGCACACAAACACATTGACAATTACTTAACGTAGTTTTCGCGTTTTGATTGACCTTGAATGCAAGCAGCGCTATAAAAACTTTGGGCTGGTTTGGCACAGAGCCAGGTAAACAAGACCTTGTTGTGATGATATATTATGGCTATTATTGTACATACAGAGAAAGTAGTCACCTACAGGGCACATTTCCAAAACTTGTTTCTCTCTGTTCACTTTAGATGACTTGTTTACATTTTATGGCAACACTGTAGAGTTCAACAATTAGCCTAGTATTTATATGATGAACCTTAATTATATTATTGAAGTAAACATCAACCTAATATACTTGATTTGAACACAATGTACATAGAAGACTGTTTGAAATCTAGTCCCGATAAGTAAGCCCACTACCACTTGTTATAGCATCTTATTTAGTAAGGCGGCATCTTATTATTTAGTAATGCAGCATCTTATTATTTAGTAATGCGGCATCTTATTATTTAGTAATGCGGCATCTTATTATTTAGTAATGCGACATCTTATTATTTAGGAATGCGGCATCTTATTATTTAGTAATGCGGCATCTTATTATTTAGTAATGCGGGTATAAAAAAAAAACAAATAACAGAAACAGCAAGTAAGAAGATATTTGTAATTCACTAAGCTATAAAAGTTTGAATACACTTAATTTTTGCCTAGTCAAGGTATGTAATGATGATAAAGTTCATAAAAAAATTCTAAGTTGTCTTTCCTTGTCTAGTGATAATGTTGTGGGGGGTAAACGACCTGTAGAAAAATATATAAAATGTTTGGGCACTAGTCGCAGTGTTAGAGCTCAAAATATTTTTAGTTTTCTTTGAACTTGTGAAAGTCTTTCTGTAAGTGTATAGGGACCTCTTTTGCCCAAAGGGATGAGATGATTTTTGTCTATTCACAACTTACAGTATATTTTCACTCTTGGTAGGTTTTTATAAAGAAATTTTTTTTTTTTTTTTCATTCTTTTCTTTTTCTTTTTTGAGATTTAAAAACTTGCATGATTTGTCTTGTCAACGCCCACACTTGATTTTTCATTTTGGGTTTTATGCAGTTTTTTAAAAATATATATTAACAATATTGTATTATAAAAATTGCCTGTTTATTCACTTGAATACACTATTTACTAAACAAGTCTATTATTTGACCTATAAAAAAGAGATATTTTCACATTTACTTATTATTGGTTTGATATTTCAGGGAGATTTAAAACACAGTCAATTTATTATTCTAACAGTTCATGACCTAGGATGCAACCGTAAGTACTTTCAATATACTCTCTAGTGAAGTAAAGCCCATACTTTACATTTCATATTTTGAATACTTTTTACTGTTCTAATTTTAAATGCTGAACTACAAAAGATCAGTCCTAGTTTTCTTTCCTAACTTTAATAAAATTCATGAAATAGAGCTTAAGTGTCAAGAAATATTACAATTCAAATCAGTAGAATAAATATGCTTTAAAATGAGAAGTGGAAATTATATATAGTAACAGTCTTATAATTTAAAACACATTTAAACTACTGCATCCATATGTTGTGCTTATTAAAGGTTTTTGTTTTAAAATATGATAACAAAATACTATGTCTGGAATAGTAATTTAGGTCAGTGTTAACCAAAGTTTGGATCTCTGTCTTGTTTATTTGTTTGACTAGAACACAATTAATATCTATAAATTGTAAACCTAAATAAAACAAATCTAGTATATCAATAGGGTTTAAAGTGTAAATATTGTCTCACAGTTGGCAGCATATTTTCTAATGTATTTACTCATCTCTGGGCAGATGCCATGTGGACAAATTTCTTGGCTCATCCTTCAATGGAAGAGATCAACAGACGTGGTGCATTCATTCATGTGGATATCCCTGGCCAAGAAGATGAAGCACCAGATCTTCCAGCAGAGTAAGTGAATAGAAAATCACATCAAAATATTTGAAGTCAAAAGAACGTTGATGTTCTTCTTTAACAAAAGTAATTGTTAGCTGTCTATAGAAAATATAATATTACATAATGTAAACATAGATATATGATCTAGAGCTTTCCTTTTTTTTTTAATGAAATTTGACATTAAAAAGAAAAACTTTATTTAATTTGGGCACATTCACAATAAAGATAAGTATAATTTAGCCATAGATAGTTGTTCTCCATAATTTGTTGGAACTTTATTCAATTAATTAAGCTACCATAACTACACAGCCTGGAATATTAATGAGCAAACTATAGACATTAAAATATAACAATTTCTGTGCATCCATACCAAATAATTCAAATATCCTATTTATTATGAATCTTTACAAAAAATGACTGCCAAAATATTCTACTATTGATGTGTCCATACAAAAATACTACTACCATAGATGTACCAGCACCATACTACTAGTATACCCATATAAATACACAGACCTGAATACTATTTTGAAAAACTCATAAATTTTTTTGCCAGATTATGAAATTATTAATTTGAGGAAAAAAAATGAATTATTGTCACCAATGAAGTTTCAAAATTAATATTTTGCCCTGTTTAAATCCCAAATGTTTAATAATTCCTGGACAATAGTGCATATACAAAATATGTTAAAAAATTAAAATCTGAAAGTGAAAAAAAAAGTTAAACATATCCCCCTACAGGTCATGTGCACATGCCTTTTTACGCTTTAATTATAACATGTGCCATTAGCATAAGAAAAATTGCATCTTTAATATAAATGTCAATGTGCCACTTTGTGGGTATACATAGAAAATAGCATAATTGGTCAGATATTAAAAAAATCAAACTGTATATGCTTAACAAATCAAATAACTAATCTTTATTGATAGTGTTGGAAAAAAATTCACAATAATTTTTATAACAGAGTGTCAATGAGTTCAAATTATTAACACCATGAGACAAAATAATATAAAGCTATATTTTAAAAATGTACAAAAAGTATATTATTATTACTTAAACAATATGTAGCCAAAGTAGGCCTGCCCAATTTGTGGAGTTGGTCTATTTCTTAACCTTGAAATTGATGAATTGGTTAAAATACAGTGGTACCTTGGGTTACAAACTTAATTCATTTCTGAACTTGTTTCGTAATCCGAAACATTCGCAACCTGAAACATTGAAATCAATGAAATAAACACAATCCGTTTGAAGATGAAAGAGTTGTTCTTTTGTATCAACATCTGGTCGTCATTTACCTGACAAAATGCAAAGAATAAAACACACTTATACTTCACATTCTAATTAAAGAGAATGAAAACAACCAAATAAATTATAATTCGCTTCTTATTTATCCAGATTAAGAGAAGATTATTTTCAACTTTCTCTAAAATTTGAGATCTTGGCTTCTGTAGCTTAGTTAGCCTTTAGCCACATGGACTGATTTGAGTACTGCTTTGTAATAAGGCCAATGAAATCGCGTGCAAAACTAGTTGTCTACGACGTTAAACCTTTCTGTCTCTTGTTCGAGGCACCGTTCGTTGTTGTTTGTAACCTGAATTGTTCATAACCTGAGGCGTTCGTGACCCAAGGTACCACTGTGGTAACTACCTTAAGTAAAGTACAATTATAGTGTATTCAAAGAAAAATTGTGTGATTATGAAATATGTAAATTTTCGGTTCACATTTTTCTTTTATGTAGTTGCAGATTATTTTGATTGTTAGTAGGCAGGTCTGCCAATACATTTTTAACAGGATATATGTAACTAATTATTTATTTAGTTGAGATTTAATATTTTATTACTAAAATCCAAATAATTACAAATGTCTGTTTATTCTTAACATTCATAGAAAATTTTTTTTTTTCAGTTATACCTTTCCCACTATGCAAAGTCTTGGAGAGGATTTGGTCTGTGTACTTGACCAGCTTGAGTAGGTTACTTTTAATATACTACATAATGCATTGTCAAATTTAAAACACATATAGTTGAGAAATCATTCATAAATTTTAATCTCTCATCATGTTAAAACAATACTTTCAAAATATCCTCAAACATTTTTATTGGACTATCTATATATGCTGCCAGTTAACATGAAGAAATTTTGCAATTGCTGGTGAATATTGGTTGGTAATTTTTTGTAAAGTTTGGGAATTTTTAAAATGATTTTAGAGTGAGAACCCTAATGCATTGATCAAGCATAAATTCATTGAATAAATTTCATATAAATTACAACACTTCTTCAGTGTAAAACAAGTAATTTGTCTTGGAGAAGGAGCTGGGGCTAACATTGCAGCTAGATTTGCAGTAAGTAGAAATTTATTTTTTTATTAGTCTCAAAAGTATGAAATACTTAAGTATGCTATGAAATTGTTGTTATTGTTAGATTGGCAGTAAGTAGAAATCTATTTTTTTTGTTAGTCTCAAAAGTATGAAATACTTAAAGAATGCTATGAAATTGTTGTTTTGTTTTAGATGGCCCAACCAGATCGTGTTCTTGGATGTGTTCTAATACACTGCACTGGAACTACTGCTGGTGTTATGGAGTCTTTGAAAGATAAGGTACATCATTGTCAGGATGTGTTTAGGATTAGGACATCAACCTGGCAGAAGTTGGGCGATGAGAGGGGTGCGGAGTCGTAGTTGAGGGGGTAGTAGTGGCAGGTCGTCGTGGGGTATGAATTACCGTGACTGGAATCGCCCTGGAATAATTATTATTTCTCTCTTGGCTCGTTAGATATTATGACGGACACACAGATAGGTCTAAGTAGGCAAATAAATCGTTGGTTAAGTTCAGGTGTTTATTATCATTTCAATTCTTCACTCAATGGCAAGATACATATATGAATTTGCACAGGCTTCAGTTAACACTCAACACATGGTACTGCTAGGTTATCCAAAACATTAGGCAACCGTAGCTGTGTTCATGAAAATACTTAGACTGACAAAATATCTATCTATACACATGCAGGCGGTATATCCTATGGAACAACTGAATAAGTGGAGGCTAGAATCGAACAACCTTCTCCGCCTCACGTTTTAGCCGAAGTGTCCTAAAACTAGTTAAGCCCGCTTTCGTGCATTTTAGTCACGTGATCAGTGGTCAATTTGATTGGATAGCTACATTAGTTTAGAATTACATATGTTCTGGTTGGCTGGTTTGAAATATACTTGCATAAAGGATTGACTATTGGGGGGGGGGAATTAGGGGTGGGTGTTAGGCGAACAATTGATACCGCCGACTTTTGCGGGGTGGGACCCAGGGGAAAGGGGGGGGGTGGGTAGACGTTTATGGAGATACAAAGGATAAGATAATGACTTATTTCCCTTGATGTACCTGTCTCTATTGGTTCTGGTCAAGTGCAGCCCAAGGTGCTTACGTATGTGCGAGACGCTTCGCTCCAGATGTCACTACTTCGAGTAGATAAAGGGTTATGCCCACGGGCGCTGAGTAGGGGGCGAAGAGGGGAGATAATGAAAAAGGTGTAGCAGTGGATGGGGGTGTCTACGTGTATGCTGAGTTTAGCAAAATAAATGAGTAGTACTATCAAAATACAACATGAATCATAATTGACAGCATAATAGAATATATATATATATACATACATTAAAGAATACACACACATACAATCACACATACAAATAGTGTAATACCAATTGGCTGAATCAAGTAGCAACTCTGAATTCGGGAATGAAAAAAGTGTAGAGAGGGTTAAAGAACAGGTGAAGAGGGAGAGTGCTGGAGGATTTCACTTGCGTAATAAGAGGGGAAGAGGTAATGGCGTCCCCTACTCTCTTCTTCCTAACCTAGACTTGCGCTAATCTAAGGTTCGCTTGGTATGCTTGGGTCTATCTATGTATGCTATCAGACTGAGGGTGCTAATAAGGTTACGATTTAATCCAGAATCGTGACAACTCACCCGGGCGATTTGGGAATCTACTCAGAAAGTGGATTCATACCTAATTTACTGTCTCTGGGGTATGGGATCTTAGTGAGAGTACCGGGATAGTATCTGCGAGTGGTATCTTGGCGTGTCCACGTGTTGGTGGTGGGTCTGTGACGGGGAGGGGTCAGAGGGAACAAGGGGACGCGTTAAGTTATCTTCTGGGGGGGGGCGAGTATGGCGCTGGGTTGTATTGTTACCCGGCCCATCGGGTGTTTAGGGTTAACGCTAATCCTCGTCGTCGGGGTGGACTCGAAATGGGTTTCGACCTAAGAAACATTTTAACAGGTCGAAAGCAAATCTGGCGTTTTCGTTCCAATGTAATTTTGGACGTGTGGTAGCATTCAGTAAATCGAATAAGGGCGTTGCTAGTTGCCGGAAGCCGCGTATAGCATTCCTTTCATAGTAACTGAACTCGTGAAGTATGCGCTTTAGCTCGCTTCTGGTTTGGGGCAGTTTTGCGTTGCGGAGCCTGTCTTTAATGGACACGAATTGGGGAGGGCGGATCGGGCTGTGGGTGGGGCGCGGTGGCTTATGGCTCACCTGTGTTGGTCGGGGCGGGAGTGGTCTGCCTACGATTGGCCTACCTAGTAGAACGTCTACTTTCCCGTCTTTAGTCACGGCTGCTTCGATGGGGCCTGCTGTAAAGGCGGAGTCGATGTGTACGACTGCCGTCGGTAGACGCAGGATGGGGGAGTCATGGGATGGCCCTTGGAGTCGCACATAGCGGCCTGTGTAGTCGCGGGGGTCGGTCATTGATTCCGTTACTAGGGCCTCATAGCTGAGCCCGGAATCGTATGTACAAGAGCCCAGGTGGCCATTGATTCGGACTATCTCGTCGACACAGTTGTGGCGGGGTTCATGGGGTCCGTCTACTGAGGAGATGGAAAATACGTGATGGACTTGATCCAAGTCGCCGTATGTTTCCTGGCTATTCCACGGGGCGGTGGTTTCGGTTAAGTGGTTGGGGTGAGGGGCTTCTGTTTCTTGTCCTGCCGGACCGTTAGTATACTGCTGGTCGGCGCTTACGGGCTCTGTCGTGGTGTAAAATGCACCGGCGGCTAAATAGGGGGTGGGGTCGCGTCTGTTCCTGTCGTGTGCTAACTGAGGGGTAGGTCTGATGTGGCGGTGGTCTCCGCGTGGGTTGTGAGGACGAGGTCGCCCGTGGTGGGGCGTGTGTGGCTGAGGCGCGGTTGATTGAGGGGGAGGGTTGACGCGGTGGTTGTCCCCATAAGGTCGGTGCGGTTGTGGGTGTCCCGGGCGGGAGGATGACGCTATTAGGTTGGACTGCAGAAACCTATCTGCGCCCTGCAGGGAGGGGTTTAACCCAGATATTCCCTGTTGGATTAAGAAAGCCTTTAGCTTGGGGGGCATCTGGGATTCTATCTGTTCAGTCATTACGAGGGTGACCATACCGTCGAATGACTGCTCGACATTGCCTAACTCAACCCACTTGAGTAGGTAAGATTGTATTCGCTCCGCGAATTGGGTATAATTTTCCCCCGGTCGTAGCGTGGACGACCGAAACTTCTTCTGGTAGTGGGACGAGTGTAACTGGTGGCGATTTAGCAGCGCGTTTTTCAGTGCAACGCACGACTCCCTGTCTTCTGGGGCCAGTTTACAGTAAGTCTCGTAATCCTCCCCTCTCAGAGTGGAGACGAGGATCCTACAGTGTAATTCTGGGGGGACCTCATTTAACTCCATACAGTCGCTAAACCGTCGGAGGTAAATGTCGAATTGTTCTAGCCGGGGGTCGTGAACGTCGGTCCATAGAGAAGCATGTCGGGGGAGGGGATGGTTGCTGGGGTTGGCTGAGCTAAATGATGAGGGGGAGTTTGGGTTGTCGCTGTTGTCGGGGGTCCTAGTGCTTGCTGCTAACTCAGCTAGTCTGAATTCATGTGTCCTGCGTGCCTCCTCATCTAATCTATTCTCTTCTCTAGCTCTATCTTCCCTAGCTAATTGTTCTGCTCTCTCCTCCCTAGCTACTTGTTCTAATCTAAGTTTCTCTTTTCTCTGCTCTACTCAAAGTTTCTCCTCTCTCTGCTCTACTCTAAGTCTGTCTTCTCTATCTAGATGTTCTAGTCTAAGCTTCTCTGCTTTTGCCTCATGGGCCGCTACTTGTTCGACGCCGTATTTAATGACGTCTCCGTCACTGTAGCCTATCGCTATAGCCTCTTCTCTCAGCTGCTTACGCAATAGTACACCTTCAGCCATAGTGACAGAGTAAGGCGAGAGTAAGGCAGTAAACGGACAGAGATATGACGAGATAGAGAGAGGGAATGTAAGAGGGGTTGGGGTTCAGAGTTTAACTAACTTAATACTAGTCCAAAATGGTACTCACCAGAACAGCGGTTCCTAGAATTTCACACACATATATACTAACACACATATCCAATCATAAAGTTATTGTCATATGGCGCTTAGCGCTGTTGGTGTGGATAACTTCGGCTGCTGGTGTATCTGGGGTGACGATCTGGCGGTTGGGGTGTCGACTCTGGCGTGATGGGGTGACGCAGGTGGCGTAGGGTGACGAATATGGCTGCTGGTGTATCTGGGTTGCCGTAGATTGCTTAGAGTGGCGAATCTGGCGTAATGGGGTGGCGAATCTGGCGTGATGGGGTGGCGAATCTGGCGTGATGGGGTGGCGAATCTGGCGTAGTGTGGCGGGTCTGGCTGCTGGCGTATCTGGGTTGGCGTAGATTGCTAGAGTGGCGAATCTTCTTAATGGGGTGTCTTGACTGGCGTATCTGGGGTGACGTAGGCTGCGTAAAGTGGCGAGCCTGGGTATCTGGGTGGCGTAGGCTGCGTAAAGTGGCTAGCCTGGCTTACTGGGGTGACTTGGCTTGCGTTTGAGGTGGCGGATCTGTTTGCTGCTTAGAGTCTTCGTGTTGTAGAGAGATGAGCCCCCTATCCAGGGTCGGTTTCAGTACGGCGTGGTCCTCGGGTTGATTGCTGTTGTTAGTGCCCTGAACGGCTTGAGTTCAGGATCCCGCGGCGAGGTCCCCACTTTGTCAGGATGTGTTTAGGATTAGGACATCAACCTGGCAGAAGTTGGGCGATGAGAGGGGTGCGGAGTCGTAGTTGAGGGGGTAGTAGTGGCAGGTCGTCGTGGGGTATGAATTACCGTGACTGGAATCGCCCTGGAATAATTATTATTTCTCTCTTGGCTCGTTAGATATTATGACGGACACACAGATAGGTCTAAGTAGGCAAATAAATCGTTGGTTAAGTTCAGGTGTTTATTATCATTTCAATTCTTCACTCAATGGCAAGATACATATATGAATTTGCACAGGCTTCACATGGTACTGCTAGGTTATCCAAAACATTAGGCAACCGTAGCTGTGTTCATGAAAATACTTAGACTGACAAAATATCTATCTATACACATGCAGGCGGTATATCCTATGGAACAACTGAATAAGTGGAGGCTAGAATCGAACAACCTTCTCCGCCTCACGTTTTAGCCGAAGAGTCCTAAAACTAGTTAAGCCCGCTTTCGTGCATTTTAGTCACGTGATCAGTGGTCAATTTGATTGGATAGCTACATTAGTTTAGAATTACATATGTTCTGGTTGGCTGGTTTGAAATATACTTGCATAAAGGATTGACTTTTGGGGGGGGGGGGAATTAGGGGTGGGTGTTAGGCGAACAATTGATACCGCCGACTTTTGCGGGGTGGGGCCCAGGGGAAAGGGGGGGGTGGGTAGACGTTTACGGAGATACAAAGGATAAGATAATGACTTATTTCCCTTGATGTACCTGTCTCTATTGGTTCTGGTCAAGTGCAGCCCAAGGTGCTTACGTATGTGCGAGACGCTTCGCTCCAGATGTCACTACTTCGAGTGGATAAAGGGTTATGCCCACGGGCGCTGAGTAGGGGGCGAAGAGGGGAGATAATGAAAAAGGTGTAGCAGTGGATGGGGGTGTCTACGTGTATGCTGAGTTTAGCAAAATAAATGAGTAGTACTATCAAAATACAACATGAATCATAATTGACAGCATAATAGAATATATATATATATACATACATTAAAGAATACACACACATACAATCACACATACAAATAGTGTAATACCAATTGGCTGAATCAAGTAGCAACTCTGAATTCGGGAATGAAAAAAGTGTCGAGAGGGTTAAAGAACAGGTGAAGAGGGAGAGTGCTGGAGGATTTCACTTGCGTAATAAGAGGGGAAGAGGTAATGGCGTCCCCTACTCTCTTCTTCCTAACCTAGACTTGCGCTAATCTAAGGTTCGCTTGCTATGCTTGGGTCTATCTATGTATGCTATCTGACTGAGGGTGCTAATAAGGTTACGATTTAATCCAGAATCGTGACAATCATTTTGATCTAACTATTTACATAAAACTACATTACTGCTTAAACTTTAGTTATTTAATGTGTGTAAGTTGAATCAATGAGTGTATGCCTACGCACAACAATACATAATTATATTATTTAATAAATTTAAAAAATATTTCAGACATGCCTACTGTTCTGCAATTTCAAGAAATAGTTCCAGGGCATCCTTGTCTCTTTTATCCATTCTTTGTCTTCAATTTAATGTCTGATTTCTGGTATCCTAACTGCAAATGTCTATCTCACTATATTCCTTTTAATCTGACCTGCCATTATGGTAGATCACACTTGTTTCTTTAGTAATCAGATTAGCTTTTGTTCAGAATCTTCCTGATGCATTTTAAACAAAATACATATATACCTTTTTAGCCAAAAAATGTAACAAAAAAAATGGTGCAACGTATAAACCCGACACTGTTTTTGAAAAGTTAAAAAAAAACACATCACTACTCTGTCATAAAGTTTCCTACATCACCCGTATCATTAATTGTAGTGATGTAGAATTACTAGTATAGGCGTGGGCGCACATTTTCCATGAAAATCTTTATGTAAGGCCTTTGACTTAATCTTTAGATCTAGCCTGTAAATTTAATTCAAACTTAATAACATAAAAAGAACCTTTGGTTTATGTTTACTTTGTTTGATAGTATGCAAGAGTATATCAAATGCAAAGAGAACTAGAAAAAAGGCCTACTAAACAAATAAAAGAAAAGCCCTTGCCACTTTGTGAACCAGTGCATTTACTCACTGGGTGACGTTTCTAAAAATAGTCTGCTTGGGCAAAAATATTAAAAACTGCAGTTGACGTAAACATGTTTTATATAGACTACATCTCAAGTTGATCGCACACAATTTTATGAATTTAATTTTAATATAAGATCTTTGTAATGAGAAACAGTTATAGTTTATTATATAAGTAGTCATTTCTTTAACAAAACATTTTTTAAAAGTAGCTTACCGGTACTGAAGGCTTAGGCCTGTGCATACGCAGACCTGCCAACCCTTCCTATTTTCTCGGAATTATACAGATTTTTTACCCCTCATTCCGACAAAGCCCTTAAAATTCCGATTTTTTTTTAAATTTTTATTTTTTAGTTACCATAAAAATCTGATTACAACTTATTTTCATTAAAAAATGTAGCGATTTAAAAAAACAACAACATATAAAACAAAAACAATGAATCTTTAGCCCTACTGATGCAATACCATGTAAGCAATATTATTAATGATTATCGGTTAACGCATTTGTAAAAACACTATTTTGCGTGACATCAAGTAAGTGACCTATTTTCTTGGAATGCAACACATTTTAGCTCTAGGCCCTCTTTATCTCTGTACTATAAATTAAAAAGCATATCACTCTTCTTATACTGACCATTGACTAAATATCACTCTTCTTATACTGACCATTGACTAAATATCACTCTTCTTATACTGACCATTGAACTTATTAACTTTCCAAAGCACACCCAAATAAATAAATACTTTAAAATACATTCCGAAATTAATTAAACATTTCTTTTTACTAAAATATATCCTCTTTTACTGAATGTGGTATGCAATTTGTACGGCAATATTATTCCCTGTACTTAACTTATTCCCTGTACTTAACTTATTCCCTGTACTTAACTTATTCCCTGTACTTAACTTATTCCCTGTACTTAACTTATTCCCTGTACTTAACTTATTCCCTGTACTTAACTTATTCCCTGTACTTAACTTATTCCCTGTACTTAACTTATTCCCTGTACTTAACTTATTCCCTGTACTTAACTTATTCCCTGTACTTAACTTATTCCCTGTACTTAACTTATTCCCTGTACTTAACTTATTCCCTGTACTTAACTTATTCCCTGTACTTAACTTATTCCCTGTACTTAACTTATTCCCTGTACTTAACTTATTCCCTGTACTTAACTTATTCCCTGTACTTAACTTATTCCCTGTACTTAACTTATTCCCTGTACTTAACTTATTCCCTGTACTTAACTTATTCCCTGTACTTAACTTATTCCCTGTACTTAACTTATTCCCTGTACTTAACTTATTCCCTGTACTTAACTTATTCCCTGTACTTAACTTATTCCCTGTACTTAACAAACTCACAAAATATGAAGTTTGATCTCATTATTCATTATCACTATTACATACACGTTTTGAAAATAAACCTTTAATCATATTTCTCTCAATGAATACACGCTGTAAACATAAAATCAGGATGTTATTCAAAGGGAAATCATGCTAGATTTGATAAAAAAAAGTATTATAAAAAGATCAGTATAAGAAATTAACGAGAAAAACTTATTTCAAATCTATATAATAATTACCCAAAGAAATGTATCTGTCTGTGTATGGGAACGCTTAGTGATTTGGTTTTGAGAGTACAGACAGATGATGGAATATCAAAGACTATAATAAGAGGATCGCTTGCACAATTTTTATAGCTCAATGAATCGGGTTCTTTGGTGTTCAGCAAAAAAAGCGTGATGCAAAAGACTTCTGCTTTATGCAACTTAAGAACTCAAGAATGGTGTTTTAAGTGCGCATCAAATAACGCGTACTCTAAAAGACTTCCGCTGTATGCAAATTTCTATTTATCTTAAATTAGAGTTCTAATCTTATATAGATAACAGAAGATTATACTATAAAGTATTATTCTACAATTTCTACATGCGAAGTAATGAAACCAAAAAATTGTAAAACTAAAACATTTACTTTTACAAATACATTATTTAATAGTTTTAATTTACAGGTAATTGTTTACCTGCGTTAGCCCACGAGTTTTGGGGTGTTAAAGCAACGATTTTGAAATATCCATGCCAAATTCGCACGAATCAAGTCATGAAATGTCTTGCAAATGATTTTTAGGCTTAGAAAAAATAAAAACAATATTTTTAAACGCAAATTTTTTTTTTCTTTTTTATAAATTTAACATAAACAACGCCATTTTGTCATTTTTGTCTTGTGACTTCACAGGAGAAGAGTTACCAACCCTAACCTATAAAACTAACCGATACTAACCCATGCGCTACTAAAACGAATGAAATTTTAATAGCGCTTGGTTAGTTTCGGTTAGTTTATATAGGTTAGGGATGGAAACTCCTTGACGACAATGGCCGAAATAACATTGTTTTATGCTATATTAATAATACAAAATCGCGAATAAAAATTTTTTTTTCTAAGTCTAAATATCGTTTGAGAGACATTTAATGACTTGATTTGTCAGAATTTGGCATGGATCTTTAAAAATATTTCACAGAGAACCAAAAAACTCGTGGGCTAACGCAGGTAAACAATTACCAGTATAGTTTATAGTTTTCCATTCATAAAATGAAAGCGAATAACTAAACGCTAGGTCTATAATTCCGTTTGTGATCGTAAATTCCGAAACAGAAGTTTACGGGTCATCAAATAGCAGAAATATTTAAAACAAGCGGTCCATCTTATAACAGTCTTTGAATATATCCAAACAATATTAATATGCCCCGAGGATCTACATGTGTATGTCTACACTTTTTTTTTATAAGGCCCCTAAATTTGGCTATTTCGGCTTAATTGTTTGTTTAAATTGCATACCGATTAGGTTTTAAGAGTATGTAAATCTTGGTTTGAAAAATGAAGATGACGTCCAACCTTAGCATTTTAATAGATCTCTACTAAATAAATCCTCTTCCTTTCTGTGTGTCTGCCTCACTTACACATACACACACACACGCAAACATACAAACATATATGCAAGATTATACAAAAACATACTTTTTAGAAAATTTAAAACGTCTATTAATAAAATCTCTAAAGTTTGATCCTTTATCCTAAGCCTTTATTTTTAATACATATAGATCTTTATATAGTCAATTTCTAATTTTTCCTTTCACCCAATCTTTTCTCCTTACAATTTGACAATTCTTTGAAATTTGTGTTAAGAAATTAAAACCTTAAAACATTTAGGTTTTCTACTTTTGTAAAACAAAGTATTTAGAAAGAGTAATATAATAGCTTTATAACTGTCTTTAGAATTACCAACTTATTATACCCTAATCACTAATCCCCACTTTCCCTACATGGAACAAAAATGTTTGAAAAGAATAAGGGGTTTAATGGATGAATAGTACAGGTATTTAAAACATTTAAAAAGGAAACACAACAGTTTAAGAACAATAATAACTTGGTATAAAAAAGACTATTGTTGTTCATGTACACATTTTAACCTATATGTTATTCTTGCTCCCCCCCCCCCCCCGACATACACACCCATTTCCCTATGGTTTTAATGAATGGCAGGACACAATTCCTAATAGTGAGGTACTGACGCGCGCTAGCACCCAAAACATGTTCACAGTCCTAAGTGAAAGACGCTTAAGATGGCTAGGGCATGTAAAAAGAATGAGTCCAGGTAGAATCCTTAAAAACCTCCTATATGGAGAATTGTCATCTGGAAAGAGAAAAACAGGTCGCCCACACCTCCGTTACAAAGATGTCTGCCAGAAGGACATGAGAGCAGCCAACATAAACGCAAATGACTGGGAGTGGAAAGCAGAGGATCGAGCCACCTATCGATCTTTTGTCAGGGAGAGGTAAAAATAGCAGAGGAAAGAAGGATGGAGGAGATTGTAGATAAAAAAGCTAGAAAAAAGGTGAAAGAAATGGAAAGCACAAAACACGTGTGTAAAAGCTGTGATAAAGACTGCCATTCAAGGATAGGCCTGCACAGCCACACGGGGAAATGCAACCTCAATCCACGGTGATGCACCATCGTCTCGTGAGACGGAAGGATGCCGAAGGATAATGACTGGCCTCACGCGAGTAGTAGTAAAGTATCCCTGTTAGACCAATTTGATCCATAGGGACCGTAAGGCAGTGTTCAAAAGTTGCTGTGGCCACGGCATACTAGGAAATTGTATGACCAGCACAAAGCCCACAACACCCAGTCTCCTTTACTTTTCCCTAACGAATATCAGGTACCCATCAGAACTCGGTAGGCTTAGAGACACCCTCCAGAGCCGGAAACAAACTCAAGCCTTTTTTCAGGATTCCTACTCAGAACTTTTGGTACCTCAGCCGAACGCTCACAAAATGTTTGGATAATGTCTGGTATCAAACGAATTGTGATAAATATGCCACCAGTTTTTTTTATATTTTCGAGGCAAGATTAGGTGTGTGACCTATGTGGGGGTCAATGACAAGATTAGGTGTGTGACCTATGTGGGGGTCAATGACAAGATTAGGTGTGTGACCTATGTGGGGGTCAATGACAAGATTAGGTGTGTGACCTATGTGGGGGTCAATGACAAGATTAGGTGTGTGACCTATGTGGGGGTCAATGACAAGATTAGGTGTGTGACCTATGTGGGGGTCAATGACAAGATTAGGTGTGTGACCTATGTGGGGGTCAATGACAAGATTAGGTGTGTGACCTATGTGGGGGTCAATGACAAGATTAGGTGTGTGACCTATGTGGGGGTCAATGACAAGATTAGGTGTGTGACCTATGTGGGGGTCAATGACAAGATTAGGTGTGTGACCTATGTGGGGGTCAATGACAAGATTAGGTGTGTGACCTATGTGGGGGTCAATGACAAGATTAGGTGTGTGACCTATGTGGGGGTCAATGACAAGATTAGGTGTGTGACCTATGTGGGGGTCAATGACAAGATTTGGTGTGTGACCTATGTGGGGGTCAATGACAAGATTAGGTGTGTGACCTATGTGGGGGTCAATGACAAGATTAGGTGTGTGACCTATGTGGGGGTCAATGACAAGATTAGGTGTGTGACCTATGTGGGGGTCAATGACAAGATTAGGTGTGTGACCTATGTGGGGGTCAATGACAAGATTAGGTGTGTGACCTATGTGGGGGTCAATGACAAGATTAGGTGTGTGACCTATGTGGGGGTCAATGACAAGATTAGGTGTGTGACCTATGTGGGGGTCAATGACAAGATTAGGTGTGTGACCTATGTGGGGGTCAATGACAAGATTAGGTGTGTGACTTATGTGGGGGTCAATGACAAGATTAGGTGTGTGACCTATGTGGGGGTCAATGACAAGATTAGGTGTGTGACTTATGTGGGGTTCAATGACAAGAATAGGTGTGTGACTTATGTGGGGGTCCATGACAACATAGAAGAAAAATAATCCTAAAATAAGGGTATGACTTATACACCGGTCTGACTTATACGCATGTGTATATGGTATATGGTGACCAGATGGCAAAAACAGCAGAGTTTTTTAAGTTACTTATTGTTAATGTCAACCTCTTTCAATTGAAATTATTGTGTGTCTTAGTGTGTTAAGCTTTTGTAAAAAATAATATTTTTTCTGTTTTGCAGGTGATGAACTGGAAGTTGGAGCAGATAGGTATGAACCCATCTACTGAGGCTTATCTTTGCTTACATCGGTTTGGTTCCGTAAGTTGTTTTCTTATTTCTTGTATCAAGCTGTTATAAAATTGTTGTTTTGTTGATTAGGGAATTCTGACTTTTTCCTTTTTAGTTTTGGTTCTCAATGGGTTTTTAATAGCTTTTTTTTAGAATTAATAAATTAGATATATTGAGTTTACAGTAATAAAATTAAAATTTTGACTTCTTGAAATAAAAAGGACAAGCCCTGTCTTTTATTTTCCTTGGATTGACTCTTATTACTATATACAAATATAGTCAAGCAGATATTGACTTTTACTTACTGTATACAAATATAGGCAAGCAGATATTGACTTTTACTTACTGTATACAAATATAGGCAAGCAGATATTGACTTTTACTTACTGTATACAAATATAGGCAAGCAGATATTGACTTTTACTTACTGTATACAAATATAGGCAAGCAGATATTGACTTTTACTTACTGTATACAAATATAGGCAAGCAGATATTGACTTTTTCTTACTGTATACAAATATAGGCAAGCAGATATTGACTTTTACTTACTGTATACAAATATAGGCAAGCAGATATTGACTTTTACTTACTGTATACAAATATAGGCAAGCAGATATTGACTTTTACTTACTGTATACAAATATAGGCAAGCAGATATTGACTTTTACTTACTGTATACAAATATAGGCAAGCAGATATTGACTTTTACTTACTGTATACAAATATAGGCAAGCAGATATTGACTTTTTCTTACTGTATACAAATATAGGCAAGCAGATATTGACTTTTACTTACTGTATACAAATATAGGCAAGCAGATATTGACTTTTACTTACTGTATACAAATATAGGCAAGCAGATATTGACTTTTACTTACTGTAAACAAATATAGGCAAGCAGATATTGACTCTTACTTACTATATACACATATAGGCAAGCAGATATTGACTCTTACTTACTATATACAAATATAGGCAAGCAGATATTGACTTTTACTTACTGTATACATATATAGGCAAGCAGATGTTGACTTTTACTTACTGTATACAAATATAGGCAAGCAGATATTGACTTTCACTTACTGTATACAAATATAGGCAAGCAGATATTGACTCTTACTTACTATATACACATATAGGCTAGCAGATATTGATTTTTACTTACTATATACAAATATAGGCAAGCAAATCATTGATGAAAAACAAAAGGCTAAAGAAATTACTATCTACTGCTTTAAACTTAGCATCTCAAGACAGCTTCAAATATGTAATTTATTTCTAAAAGTTCAATCAACTGTTGTTGTTTTTTTACATTAATTGTAACCTTTTAAAATTGATTTGATTAATACAGATTTAATAATATCTGAAAATTTATTCTAACTTCTTATTTAAGTTTTAAATAAATTTAAAATATCATTTACTGTAAGACAATTTATAATTCTAATTTGGTTTTTATTACTTATAGTATTTCCTGTGAAATTGGTTGAAATAAGGTAGTCAAAAAGTAAAATTAAATTAATGAAATTGTAAAATGTAAATTATATTTTCATAATTGAGATAACTCTATTGAAATGACTCAATATGAACCTGATGTAAACATTATGAATATAAGGAGCAGTAAGTAGTATTACAGATGTATGATATATTGAAATTATGTAAGGGGGTGTTTGTGTCAGCAATGTGTGTTGTATTTTATACAAAATCTAATGTGTTCATCTTAAGGATGTTTGTATAGAAGATGTGTAATGTAAGGACTTGTGTATTTTACAAGCTATGGTATTTATTGGTAATTTCAATCTTTACAAGAAGTGTTATCTATAACAGCACAGCCTACCAGATGAATAATCTAAAATACTGCTATCAACTAGCCATATATTCTTTAACACTACTGTTTATAGAATGTAGTACTACTGTTTATAGAGTATATTGGATGGGTGTAGATATGTTATTGAGGTACAATCAAAGGGATGTAATCATGTAGCAGTCACAAAGTTGGATTGTCTTTACTTTACAGTTTTTAAATTTTATACCAAGTAAAACTTGTGTCATAAATTTAAACGTATGTCTTCATTGTACCTAATGTGTTAACAAATAATGCTGGTCGTATTTAATGCCACTAAATAGGTGTTCATTAACAAAATTGTTAAGAACTAAGAGTTTGTTTCAAGACAGATTTTCAGTATCACAAAGTTGAATTTTAATAACAGTTTTTTTGATTCTTCTAAATGTATTTTAACATGTGTATGAATGGATAGTTCAATGTTTTATTAAAATACTTACAGCAAATTTTGCAATGGCATGTTTGAGTCTCATTCCATTTTGCATAGGCATGTATATATAATCTCCTTCAATTCACACTTAGTTTTATACTTAAAAAATTAAAGCATTAAACTTTTGATATTATCAATTTAATATCAACATATACCCATTTCAGCCAACTAAAAAAATCTCATGTTTGATAGAATTCTGAGTTCTTTTTTAATTAGTTGTAATTTGTACAAGTTGTCTGTATACTTGCTCCTTCCTACCTTTAATTCTTCTATCTTGCCAATTGTAGGCTACAGCAGAGGTAATGTAATCTTGTTTCTTTATTTTATTAATGCCACTTTTTACTATTTTATTCAAGAAATACTTTATATTTATTCTACTTGTAGTTATCTCCATAAATACTCACATCTCTAGTTTTAGATTAACCAGAAGCACTACCAATTCGTTAATCCAACATGTACAAGGTTCTAGTTTTATATTTATTACTTGTTTTTTTAAATCTATAATATTTTCATAAAAGCTAATACTTTTATATAAACAAATTATTTATTATGTTGTTTTAAAAATTTTGTTCTGCATGTTAAAAATATTTTTAAAACCATTGCACGTTATAACCCATAACAACTCTATGAACAAACTACTCATTACTTAATCAGATAGAATATTCAGTAAGTGTAGCTTAAAGCTTTTATACCGCAACATACAGGCTTTTATGTAATATCTATTGAATTTGTTGTATAATCAATTGACATTGAATCAAGGTTTCAAGGTTTAATATTCTGTATTTATTAACTGTATACATGGGCCTAAGTTTGACAAATATCTTTATTTTGTGTGTGTGTGCACTCTTTATCTTGGCAAATAATAAACACACAAATAAGAAATGAAACATCAATTAAATATATTTAATTTTTTTGCTGGACTTGGTTAGTTTTGCCAAAATTCTATTTACTACTATTTACTACTATGGATAAAGGCCTAATGGGACATACGAGGGGAAGTATCTACAGAATAAAAGCTTTGCTTGTAATAAGAAAACTTGAGTTGGCCGTTACAACTGGCTCCACACCCAAATTTGGCAAATAGTACATCCAAATAGAAAGATTCTGCACTGCGTAGAAATCCTCTTCTCAGGGAGGTCCTAAATTATACTCAGATCTTACTTTTGTAATAACTGCACAATGACTTTATGAAGCTTTAAGAAATAGTTTAAAACATATCTTAGTTTGTGAACTTAATTTAAGGATTCATTTACAGTGATTCCAGTGATACTATTTATGTTTGTACACAGACACATTTACATGGATAATAACTCATTTTTTCTATTGCAATAACAAATTAATATTCTAATTAGTTTTCCTTTTAACTAATAATGATAAGCTTATTTAAAGAAAGCAAACATCAAAGTGTAGATGTAGAAAAAGTTGTATAACTCTTATCAGCAACTTGATTAGTTTAAAAACTGATAAACAGCATCAGTCAAATGTGCAGTAATGAAATCTTTCATCTCTTGTGTTCACCAATATTTATAGACATTTTTTGTTTGTGGCTTTCTGGTTCACATTACATTGATATTATCTGTTTAAAATCAAAACACATTTTTGTTTGTTTTACTTTCTTATTAAAATTATATCTTGCTCATTGAAAATTTAAGAACTTTATTTAGAAGTTCAAAGTGCTTGTACAGAATAAATTACAGGGAAAAAAGTTCAATATGAGCTATAAAGAAAGTTTAATACCATGAAATACAAACAGCTAAACACACTTGTATAATTACATTGTTTTACTCTGTGTGATAGTCTCCCTTGAGTCGTTTAGAAAATGCAGGTCATTTATATTTTCATTGCTTCTTCTCATTTATTTATACCGGTAATTGTGACTACATTTTATCTCTTCATTATACACATTTATACAACAAACCAACAATAATAGAATTATGAATTTCCTACACTTCTATTTTTAAAATTAAAAAATAGAAAAATAAATAACTCTACTTTATAAAGAACATTGTCAGTTGGAAGAATGAGGGGGTTGTCATTTGATTGGTGGCCCTTACACTCAGGCACTGTGTAGTGTTTCTTTTTTTCTCTGGTGAATGACAACTCCCATCTTATAGTTCTGCCTATCTGTAGTAACAACTCATTGATCAATAATGTTATAAGTTTATTGAGCTGACCTAGATGTTGTACCTGTTGTAGGCTTTAAACAATTCAATCCTGTTGAGTGTAGTAGTAAAAATAAAACAGTATTGTCATAACACTTGGTCTAAGAACCATAGATTCCCTTTCATTTGTAACCAATAAAAATAAACAAGACATATCTGTTCACCTGACATAATAAATCTGATACATCTTTTATAGATGTAAACTAAAGGAGCCATGAAATAAAACCCATGTCATCTTTACATAATGTCAATCAAACATCATGCATTACTCAACATTTCATATAATCTTAAACATAATACATGCAGAATAATCTAATCAGGAAACTTCAAAACCATGTTCGGGTATTTGAAGAAATTCCATTGGCATAAAGAGGCAATGGTGTAGTTTCAATTTTATGCTTAAAGGTTATTGTGGACTTAAAAGATGCATATAAAAATCCTTACCTGATCTTGCTGCTTAAATCTGGATATTTATAATTTGATAGTGACACTTGAGTCAGTGAAATAGGCAGTTTAGCACTACTTTCAGTGATACAACAATTTGGCAGTTTAGCACTACTTTCAGTGACACAACAATTTGGCAGTTTAGCACTACTTTCAGTGACACAACAATTTGGCAGTTTAGCACTACTTTCAGTGACACAACAATTTGGCAGTTTAGCACTACTTTCAGTGACACAACAATTTGGCAGTTTAGCACTACTTTCAGTGACACAACAATTTGGCAGTTTAGCACTACTTTCAGTGACACAACAATTTGGCAGTTTAGCACTACTTTCAGTGACACAACAATTTGGCAGTTTAGCACTACTTTCAGTGACACAACAATTTGGCAGTTTAGCACTACTTTCAGTGATACAACAATTTGGCAGTTTAGCACTACTTTCAGTGACACAACAATTTGGCAGTTTAGCACTACTTTCAGTGATACAACAATTTGGCAGTTTAGCACTACTTTCAGTGACACAACAATTTGGCAGTTTAGCACTACTTTCAGTGATACAACAATTTGGCTCCTAGTAAACTACATATGAAAATGTCTTGCTATCAAAGACTTGTTTTAAAAATGGACGAAATTTATTATTATTTATAATTTACACATTTTTTTCTTCGCCTTTTTAAAAACAAAATGCACAAATATTCTTAGAACCAGTGCAACAATGGGGTATCCAGTTTTTAGAAATCAAGCAGCAAAATCCCAGTTTTGGCAAATTCTGCAACTGCATGCACTAGTGAAACATGCATGAGGTGTTGTTTTGACATTAGTGTAACTTGACATTGGCTTCTTACTCATAGAATATGTTGACACTTAACAATTAAAGCATTTATAAAGCTATACACTTAATACAAATCAAAATGAATCAAACAAAAATAATACCCAAAAATATTTTTTTTTAAAGTCTGTATAAATATTTGTGGAAAGTCTCAACAAGCTTTTTTTATTGAAATTTTTGTTTTATTGTGTAAAGAACTATTTTTTTTCCATTTTAGCTTAATAATGATTGTAGTTTACTATGTTATAGAATCACTAAAAATATTGGTGAACCCAATAGACAACCTGTTAAAATGAGTAGATAATAATTAATAGATAGATGCTATATTTATACATTTTTTATAACATTACAAGAATTTGATAAATTAGTTTACTTTTGGTATTAAAAAAAGACCTAAATAAATTACAATAAGGGTAATCATTATTAGTATTAGCTTAATATTTAGGTTCTGATTGTAGTTAATATATAGGTTCTGATTGTAGTTCAACTTAAAAGTTCTGCTTGTAGTAAACTTATAGATTCGGATTGTAGTTAATATATAGGTTCTGATTGTAGTTTAATATGTAGGTTCTGATTGTAGTTAATATATAGGTTCTGATTGTAGTTAATATAATATACCACACGTTCTGATTGTAGTTAATATATAGGTTCTGATTGTAGTTAATATAATATACCACACTTTCTGATTGTAGTTAATATATAGGTTCTGATTGTAGTTTATATATTAGTTCTGAGTGTAGTTAATATATAGGTTCTGATTGTAGTTAATTGATAGGTTTTGATTGTAGTAAATAAATAGGTTCTTATTGTAGTTTAATATGTAGGTTTAGGTTGTAGTTTAAATTATAGGTTCCGATTGTAGTTTAATATATAGGATTAGGTTGTAGTTTAAATTATAGGTTCTGATTGTAGTCCACTATATAGGTTCTGGTTGTAGTTTATTATATTGGATTTGGTTGTAGTTTAATACAGAAGCACCGTGACGCTTATTGTATATTAAAGTTACCTTGAATTTTCATCTTTTTTTCATTGCTAAAAAAAGAGTACTTTAATATTGTTTGTCATTGATACTATTTTAAAACCATTCCTTGTATTATCTCAGCTATTCTTCTATTATAGCATTTGTTGAATATTCAATTCACTTATTTTTACAGTGGCCATTCTATATGTACAATATCTTATTGTATAATAAACTCAATGCATTTTTGTTGTATCATCTAACCTTTGATCACCATTGCATAAGATGGATAGTAAATTATGAAATATTTGACAACAAAGAAATGATAACACTAGTTTACACTACTGAAATAGTTTTAATACCCACCAAAATTGTCTTGTTATAGTGTATTCATTTCACAATAAAGCCTTCTATTTCACCTGAATATGTGTGCATTCTACAGTAATATTGTATTTGACATTGTGTGTGTCCATGAAACAGTACTTTGTATAAATTGTTTGTTTTCTTGATTTCAGTTTGAGAAAGCTGAAAATAAAGAGCAGCTACAAATAGTTATTGAACATTTCCAAGAGTCTCTGAGGTCTAAAATCAACCCAAGAAATCTGAAAAGATTTGTCCAAGCTTTTATGAGGTAATGAAATTTAGTGTTTCTATAATGGCCATTATAATGGGGGGGGGGGCATGGTGGCCCAGCGTACAGAGGTCCTGGGTTTGAATCCTGGTGCGGGTTAGGATTTTTGTCCAGGCTTAGGAGGCGTCCCTGAGTCAGCCCAGCTCTAATGAGTACCTGACATTACTTGAGGTAAAGTAAAGGTGGCTGTGCATAGTACTGACCACACAATCACCTAGTGTGCCATGATCACAGAAACTGGGGAACGCTGCTTCACCAGCCCTATGAATCAAATTGGTCTGAAGGGATACTTATTGGCCATTTTATAATTTACTTTTCTATAGGATTGTTGCTATCTTTTTATCTCATTATTGTGTTGTTATTTTTTTCACAGGAGATCTAACATAGCTGATCAAGTTGGAAAACTAAAGTAAGTTTTTTATTCTTATTTGTTACATGTATACAGAAGTCTTTTAAAATATATTTCAATAGGTTAGTTGTCGTTGCATATGACACAAAAATATATTTTTTTTAAACAATTTGGTCATCCGAGAAATAGAAAATATTTATTCTTAGCAAATATTTTGATTGTCTTGTTTTCTTATTATGACCTTTCATCAGTAAAACAATGTTTTTTTTTCTCTTGTTTTTATTATTATACAATAATGAGATAATGTATTATGTTAGGCTTGTCTTTATGAATATACAATAATGAGATAATGTATTATGTTAGGCTTGTTTTTATTATTATACAATAATGAGATAATGTATTATGTTAGGCTTGTCTTTATCAATATACAATAATGAGATAATGTATTATGTTAGGCTTGTCTTTATGAATATACAATAATGAGATAATGTATTATGTTAGGCTTGTTTTTATTATTATACAATAATGAGATAATGTATTATGTTAGGCTTGTCTTTATCAATATACAATAATGAGATAATGTATTATGTTAGGCTTGTCTTTATGAATATACAATAATGAGATAATGTATTATGTTAGGCTTGTCTTTATCAATATACAATAATGAGATAATGTATTATGTTAGGCTTGTCTTTATCAATATACAATAATGAGATAATGTATTATGTTAGGCTTGTCTTTATCAATATACAATAATGAGATAATGTATTATGTTAGGCTTGTCTTTATGAATATACAATAATGAGATAATGTATTATGTTAGGCTTGTCTTTATCAATATACAATAATGAGATAATGTATTTTGTTAGGCTTGTCTTTATCAATATACAATAATGAGATAATGTATTATGTTAGGCTTGTCTTTATCAATATACAATAATGAGATAATGTATTATGTTAGGCTTGTCTTTATCAATATACAATAATGAGATAATGTATTTTGTTAGGCTTGTCTTTATGAATATACAATAATGAGATAATGTATTTTGTTAGGCTTGTCTTTATCAATATACAATAATGAGATAATGTATTATGTTAGGCTTGTCTTTATCAATATACAATAATGAGATAATGTATTTTGTTAGGCTTGTCTTTATCAATATACAATAATGAGATAATGTATTATGTTAGGCTTGTCTTTATCAATATACAATAATGAGATAATGTATTATGTTAGGCTTGTCTTTATCAATATACAATAATGAGATAATGTATTATGTTAGGCTTGTCTTTATCAATATACAATAATGAGATAATGTATTATGTTAGGCTTGTCTTTATCAATATACAATAATGAGATAATGTATTATGTTAGGCTTGTCTTTATCAATATACAATAATGAGATAATGTATTATGTTAGGCTTGTCTTTATCAATATACAATAATGAGATAATGTATTATGTTAGGCTTGTCTTTATCAATATACAATAATGAGATAATGTATTATGTTAGGCTTGTCTTTAAAAATGAGATAATGTATTTTGTTAGGTTTAACTTAGACATACAAATATAGATGTTTGTATTCTTTTAAAATGAAGCTACAGCTTTAATGCTATTAGTGGCTTTTATTGACTGTGTAGGTTATTGAGAATTATAAGTTAATTATATTTATGTCATCTAGGATTGTTTTATTTTAGCTTATTACATATAAAAAAAACATAACAGAAAAGATAGAAACAATAATTTCTAATGTACCTTTGCTTGTTACTTTAGATGCCGTGTGATGATGGTGACAGGTAGCAAGGCTTCATTCAACCACACTGTCCACAACCTGTTTGCTCGTATGAGAGAAAGGCTGGATAAAAAAGAATGTGATATTCTGGAAGTTGATGGTGTGGCCAATGTGTTAGAAGAGAAGGTCAATCACATTTTATTTACTTTCACTATACACTATTGGAGGTCTGTTTCATTGTTTAATATACACTATTGGAGGTCTGTTTTATGGTTTAATATACACTATTGGAGGTCTGTTTCATTGTTTAATATACACTTTCGGAGGTCTGTTTTATGGTTTAATATACACTATTGGAGGTCTGTTTCATAGTTTAATATACACTATTGGAGGTCTGTTTCATTGTTTAATATACACTACTGGAGGTCTGTTTCATGGTTTAATATACACTATTGGAGGTCTGTTTCATTGTTTAATATACACTTTCGGAGGTCTGTTTTATGGTTTAATATACACTATTGGAGGTCTGTTTCATAGTTTAATATACACTATTGGAGGTCTGTTTCATTGTTTAATATACACTACTGGAGGTCTGTTTTATGGTTTAATATACACTTTTGGAGGTCTGTTTCATTGTTTAATATACACTATTGGAGGTCTGTTTCATTGTTTAATATACACTATTGGAGGTCTGTTTCATTGTTTAATATACACTATTGGAGGTCTGTTTCATTGTTTAATATACACTATTGGAGGTCTGTTTCATTGTTTAATATACACTATTGGAGGTATGTTTCATTGTTTAATATACACTTGGAGGTCTGTTACATTGTTTAATATACACTATTGGAGGTCTGTTTCATTGTTTAATATACACTTTTGGAGGTCTGTTTTATGGTTTAATATACACTATTGGAGGTCTGTTTCATTGTTTAATATACACTATTGGAGGTCTGTTTCATTGTTTAATATACACTATTGGAGGTCTGTTTCATTGTTTAATATACACTATTGGAGGTCTGTTTCATTGTTAAATTTACCGGTGTCAGGTCATTTAATCCCAGACACTTAACCCCCTACACTTAATCCCCAACATTTAATCCCCTAGTCACTTAATCCCTTCTAAAGCATTGTGTAATGCATGGTTTTCAATTTTATCAGTTGGGTTATGGTCAACAAACCCCCTCTTGTGATGATCAGTTGTGCTAATTAATAAAATATTAATTTTCCAATTGATGATTTCTACATTCAATGATAAAAAATAAAACAGTCAAGGGGATAAAGTTTTCTTGTAGCTTATCTCATTATTGTCCCGCAGTGAGGTTTGACAATGTTAATTTAGGAACTCAGCCACTGGTAGTAACTCGTAGTCGGCCCTACCTTTGTTTGACACGGACGTGCCCGGGGCTCACAATGATGATAATAAGCACGACGGATAAATAGTATGTGGAGTTTGTCATAAGTTGTAAAGGTAGATCTATATTAGTTCATGAAGAATATGAATTCTGGCTCAAGAAGAAGGCGTTAAAAGGAAATATGAGCTTACCTGCCATGTTGATTTAAAACACTTACCCTAGAAACACTTAAAAACAATTTGTTATCATATGGATGAACAACAATCAGTTCAATAGAAATCTCTCACATTAAATTTAAATAATGTTTTAGATGTTAAGATAACATTGAAGTTTTGATTTGAAGCTCTTGTGTTGAAACAATTTGAAACTGATGTTAAAATTTATTATATTTATTTTAATAACATGATTAAAATATTTATTATTAATTGTCAAACTTACACGATAAATAATTGAATAGTGGACAATTAGTTTTTTTGTGTATGATATGACTGTAATGTTTATATGAAAATAATTATTTGAATTATATTCTTGTCTCATTTCATAATTGTATACTTAAAATTGCTTTTTTAGGATTAAATGTCTGGGGATTATGTGGCTAGGGATTAAGTGACGGGAGATTAAAAGATGGGGATTAAGTGGCTAGGGATCATGTGACACAGGGATAAAGTGTCACGGCTTAAGTGACATGGAACCAATATATAATTTTTTTTCTATTTCAGCCTGACAGATTTGCTGAAAGTCTGCTCTATTTCTTACAAGGAATGGGTTTAGGTATGAATTTACACACGTAAAAATGAACACAGGTATTAGTTAGTTAGTGCTAAGAAACAGCTTGCTGCTGCTTTGTGGGTATAAATACTCAGTTAGTGATAAGAAACAGCTTGCTGCTGCTCTGTAGGTATAAATACTCAGTTAGTGCTAAGAAACAGCTTGCTGCTGCTTTGTGGGTATAAATACTCAGTTAGTGCTAAGAAACAGCTTGCTGCTGCTGCTCTGTGGGTATAAATACTCAGTTAGTGCTAAGAAACAGCTTGCTGCTGCTTTGTGGGTATAAATACTCAGTTAGTGCTAAGAAACAGCTTGCTGCTGCTGCTCTGTGAGTATAAATACTCAGTTAGTGCTAAGAAACAGCTTGCTGCTGCTCTGTGGGTATAAATACTCAGTGATAAGAAACAGCTTGCTGATTCTGATGCTCTGTGGGTATAAATACTCAGTTAGTGCTAAGAAACAGCTTGCTGATGCTCTGTGGGTATAAATACTCAGTGATAAGAAACAGCTTGCTGATTCTGATGCTCTGTGGGTATAAATACTCAGTTAGTGCTAAGAAACAGCTTGCTGCTGCGCTGTGGGTATAAATACTCAGTGATAAGAAACAGCTTGCTGATTCTGATGCTCTGTGGGTATAAATACTCAGTTAGTGCTAAGAAACAGCTTGCTGATGCTCTGTGGGTATAAATACTCAGTGATAAGAAACAGCTTGCTGATTCTGATGCTCTGTGGGTATAAATACTCAGTTAGTGCTAAGAAACAGCTTGCTGATGCTCTGTGGGTATAAATACTCAACAAAGACTAGAAGTCTAGAAACTAAGTCAGCTGATTACATTTTATATATTCTATACTTTGAGCTGTGAACATGGCATAGGCTGGTAGACATTTATTTAAACATTATCTGGTCATCTGAAATGAATAAGAGTCACTACACAGTCAGCTACAATGATGTATAGTAGCCGCCCAACACCGGACTAAATACACCCAAACTTGAAGTTTACCTTTTATCTGAAGACTATGTCTGGGAATGACTGATTTCATCCAGTGTGGACAACTCTATATATTGAAGTTTAATCCCAACAGTTTTTGTTTTCATATTTAAAAACAAACTTTGCCCTCCAAAGTGTTTATAATTTGTTTTATTACAGATAATAGTATTAAAACAACAAGACCAGACCATTAGACTCCATAGAACAATTGAAGGACAATTCACCAAAATCTTTGGTCCTAACAAACTTAAGAAAACATTAAAAAATTAGAACAAATTCAAAAAAGAGCTGCAAGTTTTATAACTAGCGAATATTCCCAATTTACAAGAGACACCAGTAGTCAAATCACTAAACCTAGAAACACTAGAGAACAGAAGGGCAAAGAGTAAAGTAGTAATATTACATAAAGCATTAAACTCTAATTTAGAAATACAACCCAATAACAGCCTGTTGCAATGCTCAGATAAACATTAAGACAAAAACACTTTCCCATTCCTTATGCGAGAACAAATGCATATTAGTTCTCTTTCTTCCTGAGTGGCATTCGGGCATGGAATGGGTTGCCTGAACAAACCAGGAAAACCAGTAACTTAACATCATTTAAAACATTAATAATGATGCAAGATTAGACTCGGACGCAATAAGCTTCTTTATAGAAGGAGCCTCTGTAATATATGATAAGATATGCCCAGCGCTCTAAGTTTTTTACCTAACTAATCCATCAGTGCTGAGTACACTCAGGTCAGATACATGTAAAACTGCTGTTGTTTTTACCTGGATTCAAATCCAATACTTTACAATGTCTGCCACCTTGTCACTAACCCATTTTTTCTCATTGAAGGTAAAAAGTAGTTTTAAACTTTTTTCTATTTCTACTTGTATAAAGTTGTATGTTTTCTTTTGTTGTAGTTGGTGGTGTGCCAATGCCCAGAGTGCAGCGGTCTGCCTCAATAGACAGTACAGGAACACCTCCCAGTCGTACCCGCTCTATGTCCATGGAAGAAGCAGACATGCCTCGTGGTATTTACTCCATGAGTCCACCCAAATATGCTTCATCCCCAACCAGAGGCAGCTCTGGAGATGTTCTGTCAACAAGTCCTACTAAGGGATAAATTACATGTTTCTCTACTTCTTTTTTATACTCTTACATAGAGATCATCTTAGGCTGTGTGTGTGAGTGTCATTCTCTTTATAATCATCTAAGATTAGTGCTGTACCATTGAACATGGAACACTTTAAATTGGATGAAGAAATGTATTTAACCAAATCCCTGTTAGCACAAGTTCAATGTTAATGTACTTTCCATTGTTCAGGCTAGTTTTCTATAATGGAGCAGTAAATATTGCATTGTCTATAAATATAACAAAGTTTTTTTTAAGTAGTATCAATGTTACAGTAGTGACCTTTGAACGTATGGACCAAATTAAAAGCTCACAAGTATTATTAACTAGACATATGAGTAGTCCACTTTCTAAAGGTCAACAGTCAACAGAAACTGATTTGACAGAAATAGACGTTTTATGTCACAAAGGAATATCTTTTGCAAGGTGCTTTAAATTTTCTGCCATCTATATTAAAGTATTTGGAACTATGTGAAGGTTGACCTAATGACCAGTGGATAAATAAACTGTGGGGATAACTGGTGTGTTTTTTAAAGTGGGCTTTTCACAACATCTCAACTCAATATGACTTTGTTGTGAAATATAGTTTTTATCTTGTCATTACACAAAATTTATCCACAAAGCCACAAACTTTTCTGACATAACTGTAATAACACTAGTAATGATGACAAAGCTATTTCTTTGTTTTTTTTTTTATCTATGGTATTAAATTAAAAAGCTGAACTACATGTATTAGAAAACTTACTTTATGATTTACATGAAATTTCTTAGTTTCAGCCCAATATTTCATCTTGTACAATGAACATTCCTATAGTGATTAACAGAAGCAATTTGTTTTTATCCTATATGTTAGTGTTTAACATACACAATTTATTTTATACACTTTAGTTTTTCCTTGCTAACAAATATTACCATGAGATGTTCATTTCTTTTAACCCACTTAAACTTAGACTTTGAAATAACTTCTAGATTTATTGATTAAAATGTGTACTTGCTACCCTGATAGTATTCTGAGCTAATGATGACATTATTAGCAATCACAGTTTTTGTGTGTGTTTCAAACCAACTATTTGTATTTTTACATTTTTTTTACTCATTTTGTTCTTTTACATTTATATTTTTGTTTATTATTTCTGAGATTATTTCATTTAATCAAGATATACTTGCAATAATGTATAGCAATGAGCTCAGATTTTTATTTTATATACTTACTTACTTAAAGTATCATATTCATATATATCTAAATGTATGTATAAATATACCCTTGTATGAAATACTAAGCATAATATTCATTAGTAATGCCTCTATGCACTTGTGTTATTCAATAGACCTAATGAATGGTCTTCACTCTACTCTATATCTATATTGTTGAAGTAGTTATTTTATCTGTTCATTTACTTCATACTATGTGTATCTCTAATAAGTTGTAGAATTGTTGTAGAGCTGAGAATACAGATATAGAACTATTCTTGCCTTAAACCACTAGTCAGCTACTACTAAGACATTTAGTTTTTTTACTTCATTAGTTTTATTTTCTATTTAAACTTCTTTACAGTTTTTGTCCATTTATTTTTCTTATTGAATTGTATATCCTGATGAATGTATGAACAGTTTTATTTTGTTATTCAATTTGTTTTTAATACTTTGTTTCTTGAATGCATTTATGTAGATCAGTATTGTGAATTGGCAATGACAAGTTTATGTGCTCAAATGTATAGAATCAGTTTCCATTGATTCCAATGACCGTATACTCTAAAGTCAAGTTTTTATTTTTCTGCTGCTTTAGAACATAATATTCAAGCTTTTATTTTTTACATTTATATTTTTATTATTTACTCCTATGTTAGTATTTGAAGTGTAAGGGGGAAGGCTGTCGAAGTACATTAAGTATTGATAGAGAAATAATTACATTATTTGGTTTCAAATTATTTCACTGGCACATATAAGTTTGTATTTGCTGCATTTAAAAAATGTTAATGCCTGTAAAAGCTCAAAGAAAAAATGTTTCTTTCTAAAACTATGGCGTTGGAATATTCAAGAATTGTATGTGTTCATTTGTTAAGTACATTTATAAGAATCTCCATTTTTTAAATCCAATAAATGAAACTGAAACTCACTTTGTATAAAGAACAAGGGAAGTAATATCATCTGAGAACTGGAATCTCATAGTTTATTACAAAGGTTATGTACTGTATCTATGTTGTTTGAAATCTTCATTCTTTATGTACTATGAAGGAAAAAAAGAACTTTGAAAAATTTGGTTTGGCATTTGCTAAATCGATAACTTCAATTGTACAAATATAATTTTGCATTGTTAAAAACAATTGAATTAATTAGGTTTGAGGAAACTGGATGTCAATAAGTGAAGATTTAATGTAAACAAGTGTTGAAGAAGTGATCAATTGTAAAATTTCAATCTGAGACTTCAGCTTTGTGCTACACTTCCATTAGATCTTCCAAATTTTGTTACAATTGTTGGTACAAAACTTAATGTTAGGATCATCATTAATTCCAGCCATTTTTTTTTCAAATTTTCCATCATGTTCATGTAATTAGGGGCAGGGTCGGGTTTCAATTATATGAAAAGATTATTGTCAATTCAAATTATAATGAACAATCTAATTATTTCATTAGTATTATCATTAAATGTGAGAAAGTCTTGTAAACATATTTATTCTGGTATTTTGATGACTCGTGTTTTGCAGGTAAAAATAAAGTTTTGGGTTTGGTACTTTTGTTTCATTTTACAAATCAGAATGATGTAAAAAAAAGAAGGTAGTTATGTTTAACTGTAACACATTGAGTTAAGGTGTTAGATAGTTTACTGACAAATATTCAATAGCTAATGATGCCAAAAACAAAGTATATCTGTTACATTAGTTAGACATATTTTGATATATTTTTAGTAGTTCATACACAACAGACTAGTGGATTAAACATTTCACCAAGTAATTCAGCGTGTCAATGGTGTAAACCCAATAAAAAAATGTTGATTTATTTGTGTATCATTTCTTTATTAAGTTACATCGAGAGTTTATTCAATTATTTCAGTTTTTTGTTGTTGCTTATTCAATGTCTAATATATTCAAGAAGTAAAAACCAAAACTCATTTTATTTTGTTGTTTTAAAATATTTTTTGTATTCGCTATGGATCATGAAATTACGGTACCGTATATAGTCTACTTGCGTATAAGTCGCACCCTTAGTTTAGGATTATTTTTCTTATATGTTGTTGTCATTGACCCGCATATAAGTCCCCTTAATCTTGACTCAAATTTTTTTAAGTAATATTTTTGTTACCTTTTTTTTCCAGGTCGACTTTCCCGGCGTCGATGTATGAGGTTTGTTTTTTTCATTGATTTCTTATTCTTTTCTTTTTATAATACTTTTTAAAATGAAGTCTAGAATTATTTCTTTTTTAATAACATCAGAATTTTTATGTTTACAGCATGTTTAAATTTAGAGAAATATTATTAAACCGGTTGTTTTCATAGTGTTTGTGTAATGGTGATAATGAATAATAATATCGGGCTTCATATTTTGTGATTATTTTTTTTAAGTATCATAATCTTTGTTCGTAATATTCTAAGGTACATGGTCCCAATACCTCCTACCCACACAATACCTCCTACCCACACAATACCTCCTACCCACACAATACCTCCTACCCACACAATACCTCCTACCCACACAATACCTCCTACCCACACAATACCTCCTACCCACACAATACCTCCTACCCACACAATACCTCCTACCCACACAATACCTCCTACCCACACAATACCTCCTACACACACAATACCTCCTACCCACACAATACCTCCTACCCACACAATACCTCCTACCCACACAATACCTCCTACCCACACAATACCTCCTACCCACACAATACCTCCTACCCACACAATACCTCCTACACACACAATACCTCCTACCCACACAATACCTCCTACCCACACAATACCTCCTACACACACAATACCTCCTACACACACAATACCTCCTACCCACACAATACCTCCTACACACACAATACCTCCTACCCACACAATACCTCCTACACACACAATACCTCCTACCCACACAATACCTCCTACCCACACAATACCTCCTACACACACAATACCTCCTACCCACACAATACCTCCTACCCACACAATTACATCACATGGAGGCTAAATTAATATATTCTGCTTCTTCTATTTAAGTAAAAGCATGCTGAACTGAATAAAGATTGTGACATATATATATATAAAATATAAATATATTGAGAATAAAATAGAAATATATACTAGAAGTAGTCTAATAATGTATATTTATGTATAAAAATGTACAATGTGGTTTTAAAACTAGTTAATATGGACAATCAATATATCATTCCTACTCAACTTGCTACTTTTTTTCTAAATCACGACAAAAATATGTTTTAAGTGCTATAATAACTAATAACGGGCAAATGAAGATAGAAATTAGACAGATCAGTAGGCCCTATATATTCTTTACATTGAAACAAAAAATGGCAAACTTTTAACACAATTTTATGTATGTATTAGATTACATTTTAAGAAGTGTCCTTTAAAAAGGACGCCAGCAGAAAATGTGATACAAAGATCTCATATTTACACCTATGAAAGTGTTCTTAATGATTAATGTAAAGTGTATGACTAAGTAATAGCATCGTCAACATTTTAACAACCACTGATACAGCTGATAGTTGCAGCTTCATGACAAAGTAGGCCTAGTGATGTTACTTCAAACTAGAAGGAGCGTCCTTAATATATAAATAAAATAAGATATAGGCCTACAATTACAACTATATGTTTTACTGATAACAGTTGAATAGTTGATGGCCCAAGGGAAACTAAATAAATCCTATTCATTCAAACTTCTTATTATTTAAATATTTTAAAGAATGGGTTATTAGACAGGTCACAGATCCCCAGGTTTTATGTTAACATAATCATTTTACTACATAAACTCGGATTACAATAAAAAATATTTGAATAAGCATTAAAAACTCTATAATATTCATTGTATTCATTGTATTTCTTAGAAGAAGAAAAAATATTTTAGAAACTTGAATTACAATAGAAGGAACATACTGCATTTTATTTAGCATTCAACCTTAGTTATACTGAACAGTAAAAGAGCTGTTCTATTTATAGAAGTGCTAACTTCTCTATCGTTGTAAACAATTCAAATGCAATATTTTACTTTTCTGATAACAAACTTTAGATTTAGTGACACACACAGACACATCATATTATATACCTACATAGTCCTACATGTAGCTATTATATACCTACATAGTCCTACATTTAGCTATTATATACCTACATAGTGCTACATTTAGCTATTATATATACCTACATAGTCCTACATTTAGCTATTATATACCTACATAGTCCTACCTTTAGCTATTATATACCTACATAGTCCTACATTTAGCTATCATATACCTACATAGTCCTAGATTTAGCTATTATATACCTACATAGTCCTACATTTAGCTATTATAAACCTACATAGTCCTACATTTAGCTATTATATACCTACATAGTCCTACATTTAGCTATTATATACCTACATAGTCCTACATTTAGCTATTATATACCTATTATACATAGTCCTACATGTAGCTATTATATAGGCCTACCTACATAGTCCTACATTTAGCTATTATATACCTACATAGTCCTACATTTAGCTATTATATACCTACATAGTCCTACATTTAGCTATTATATACCTACATAGTCCTACATGTAGCTATTATATAGGCCTACCTACATAGTCCTACATTTAGCTATTATATACCTACATAGTCCTACATTTAGCTATTATATACCTACATAGTCCTACATTAAGCTATTATATACCTACAGAGTCCTACATTTTGCTATTATATACCTACATAGTCCTACATTTCGCTATTATATACCTACATAGTCCTACATTTAGCTATTATATACCTACATAGTCCTACATTTAGCTATTATATACCTACATAGTCCTACATTAAGCTATTATATACCTACAGAGTCCTACATTTTGCTATTATATACCTACAGAGTCCTACATTAAGCTATTATATACCTACAAAGTCCTACATTTCGCTATTATATACCTACATAGTCCTACATTAAGCTATTATATACCTACAAAGTCCTACATTAAGCTATTATATACCTACATAGTCCTACATTTAGCTATTATATACCTACATAGTCCTACATTAAGCTATTATATACCTACATAGTCCTACATTTTGCTATTATATACCTACATAGTCCTACATTAAGCTATTATATACCTACAGAGTCCTACATTTTGCTATTATATACCTACATAGTCCTACATTAAGCTATTATATACCTACATAGTCCTACATTTCGTTATTATATACCTACTACATAGTCCTACATTTAGCTATATACCTACATAGTACTACATTAAGCTATTATATACCTACAAAGTCCTACATTTTGCTATTATATACCTACATAGTCCTACATTTAGCTATTATATACCTACATAGTCCTACATTAAGCTATTATATACCTACAGAGTCCTACATTTTGCTTTTATATACCTACATAGTCCTACATTTCGCTATTATATACCTACATAGTCCTACATGTAGCTACTATATACCTATATAGTCCTACATTTAGCTATTATATACCTACATATTAGTCCTACATGTAGCTATTATATACCTACATAGTCCTACATTTAGCTATTATATACCTACATAGTCCTACATTTCGCTATTATATACCTACAATTGTCCTACATTTAGCTATTATATACCTACATGTAGCTATTATATACCTACATAGTCCTACATTTAGCTATTATATACCTACATAGTCCTACATTTTGCTATTATATACCTACATAGTCCTACATTTAGCTATTATATACCTACATAGTCCTACATTTCGCTATTATATATACCCACATAGTCCTACATTTAGCTATTATATATACCTACATAGTCGTACATTTAGCTATTATATACCTACATAGTCCTACATTTCGCTATTAGAGGCCTATATACCTACATAGTCCTACATTTAGCTATTATATACCTACATATAGTCCTACATTTAGCTATTATATACCTACATAGTCCTACATTTAGCTATTATATACCTACATAGGCCTACATGTAGCTATCATATACCTACATAGTCCTACATTTAGCTATTATATACCTACATATAGTCCTACATTTAGCTATTATATATTATAGCCTACCTACATTGAGCTACATTTAGCTATTATATATACCTACATAGTCCTACATTTCGCTATTATATACATACATAGTCCTACATTTAGCCATTAGATACCTACATAGTCCTACATTTAGCTATTAATATTATATACATGTAGCCTATAATATAGGCTACATATATATATTATTTTGTTGGTCGTTTCCGAGGATGACCACGTCTACCAGTCGCTTTGTGGCCTCTTTGGTGGCCTATCAGTCCTATGCGGGCCCTGAAGGATCTGTTGCAGGTACTGCAGACAAAAGATGCGGTTGTGGTGTCTGGCAGCACATTGCAGTTAATTATAAGCTTGGCTTAACTTGACGGTCGCCAAGAATGTGAGAAGAATGTGTAGCCGCCGCCGTGTTCTGTTAGTTGGCCCTTGTCTGGTAGGCGAACTTCACTCAGGGCTGCAATGTCCACATTGTACCTTGCTAGTTCTCTGGCGACTAATGCTGTTCTTCGTTCAGGTCTTTCTGACTATATAGGGTTGTCTTTAAGGGTGCGCACATTCCACGTGCCCAGGATTAAGGCCCTAGTCTTGCCTTTATTATTTTTTAAGTTTCTACCACAAGAATGGGATCCTTACCAGCTGCGGTAGGCTGGCCGAGGGAAGGTGAAGCAGACTATTTTTAAGGCACCTTTTCTAGTCTTTTCCTCCATGATGGTGAGCAGAGTGATTCCTAAATAAGGCTGCTCAGACACTCAGGGGGATGCCGAACTTTCTTGCTGCTTCGGTTCAATTAAGAGCGATCCAATGTAGCCTAGGTTTGTGACTACATCCAGCTTCCAGTGTATCCTCACCTGCTGCTTCGCCACTTGCCCATCGCCACAGGACTTTTGATTGCATTTGGAGACGTAACGTGCGCTTTATTTTGATTAAAGTGAAGGAGAGTTGCGCAGGTCGTCAGCTTCATCGTATTCCAACGGCAAGACAATGTTCAGACGGTTAGAGATAGCTTGGGATGCAGTGGATGGCCTACAGTGGTCTGTTGTTAGAGATAGCTTGGGATGCAGTGGATGCTGGCCTACAGTGGTCTGTTGTTAGAGATAGCTTGGGATGCAGTGGATGGCCTACAGTGGTCTGTTGTTAGAGATAGATTGGGATGCAGTGGATGCTGGCCTACAGTGGTCTGTTGTTAGAGATAGCTTGGGATGCAGTGGATGGCCTACAGTGGTCTGTTGTGCCTCACTGTGCCCTATCTGACACTCCACGGTGTGTTGCTGTCCCTGCCTTTGTTCCCGTTGGGCCTAATAATGGCGGGGCGTCTTCCGCAAGTTTTGCCAGGTCCAGTCTGTCCATGCAAGGAAGGCAGTTCCTACAGTTTATCACAGGACACAGGCAGTTCCTACAGTTTATCACAGGACACAGGCAGTTCCTACAGTTTATCACAGGACACAGGCAGTTCCTACAGTTTATCACAGGACACAGGCAGTTCCTTCAGTTTATCACAGGACACAGGCAGTTCCTACAGTTTATCACAGGACACAGGCAGTTCCTACAGTTTATCACAGGACACAGGCATGGTCGTGTACACTGTAACTGTTGATTTTTGGTCCGCCCCGGGTATTTTATTTCCCTGGTACCCTCCATATCTGGGGGGCGTTCCCCTATCCGCCACCTGGGGAGGCGCTCGATGAGAAAACAACAACAACTAACTTCACACGATATATAGGCTACTATAATAAAGGCCCTATAATTATTTATATACTTTTTACAAAATATATTTTTATTATATAGCCGTAGTAGGTCTACGCTTTTAAATTTGTTGATTTTTAATAATTACAACTTTATTCGCTATTATTATTATGCCAATACATAGAAACTGACATTTAAATTAGGCCTATAATATACCATAGACTATAATATAGGCCTACATGGAACGCTTGCTTTAGTTTTTTATGCTATTATCTTCTTTTTTTTTTGCAATTCCCGATTCTAAATAAAGTAATTGTCATACATGTTCCGTTTTATTAAATCGCATGTTTTTCGACTTTAAATGAATACTTGTAGGCCTATTAATATATCATTGACTATAATAAGATGGACCGCCTGCTCTATTTTTAGAGCTTATGTTCTTTTTCCGTGCGCACACAACACTGATCTATAAATGTTTCCGCTCTGTACAACTTTCGATTTTAATTTTTCATTGAGAAAATCATAGCGGTTAAATAAAACGGAACTTGTGTTTCAATAACTTTATTTCCTGTATAGCAATTACTTTATTTATAATCGGGAATTACGAAAATCAGTGTTTCAAATCATCATATAGCAGAAATACTAAAGAAAGCGGTCCCATATGTATATTATAGTAACATTTAAAATTTATTCAGAGTACTGTCCCTTCGTATTGCTTTCTTTCAATGTGTTATTCTGTATTTTCAGCTACTCTCAATCTTAAGAACAAACTTTTTTACTTCTTGATGTTCTTGGGTCTTCCTCCTTGTCTTGACCCCTCCCCCAACCTTAACCTGTGGCTTCCAACAAGAGCTCGCCCAGTCAGGTTTGCTATCTTTTGTTTTCCAGTTGTAGCCCATCCTTCCCCATCACGATTAGCAGAGCATTAGAATAGTCAAGGCGCGAGAGTACAAATTAGCAGCAAGTTTCTTTGATGAGTGAAATGACAAATAAGGTAGTATCTGACCAAGTCTACGCAGTTTACGCAGTTGTAAACAAAGAGCCTCTATATAGATTGCTTATCTTGACGTCAGAAGACAACTGTGAGTCAAGGATGACACCCAGGTTTTTTTTTTTCTGCAAAGGGGATATGGCTGTTCATGACCATCAATGACTCCCGACCCTCAACTTTAGCCCTTTTATTTTGGGTTCCGATTTTAATGACCTCGGTCTTATCCTCGTTTATTTGAAGTTCTTTTTTTTCCGTCATCCATGTACAGACACTTACAATAGCAAAACGAGGTTAGCTGCTATATGAGGGACTTCAGTGGGAACAGCAGAATCATATAACTGAACTATGTAACTGCGAATTATCGGTGTAGAAGTGGTACTAAATACCGAATTGCGTGATAACATCACCAAGTCGATGGGTGTAAATTACAAACAGTACTGGGATTGTGGTACTCCGTAGTGCAGAGTCGACCCTACTCAGACAGACCCATCTATGATGACATTTTGCGTGCGTTCGGTAGGATCTGAACCAGCTGCAAACAATCCAAGCAACCAAACATAGTAGACAATCTATCAATAAGAATCTCATGGTCTAGCGTATCACATGCAGCCGACATATCGAGCAATGCTAGAATGGACACCTGAACAGAGTCAGACGCGCAAAGTAGATCTTTAATTACACTGACTGAGCAGTGCCGATTCCATTCTATGACACTTCCTGTAAGCATTCTAAATGCTCCTGTAGCTTATTGTATTAGATTATTGTCTTGATATCTGCCCAGGGCCCCATCTTTATTGACTAGGCTTAAAACTTCCTAGGTATATAAAGTTGTCTACTTCTTCTCTCACGCCTCCTCGCGCTGCATCACTATTTTAAGCGTGCACGTGCCATTTGAGTTTATTCATATTACCTTAGAGATACTTGTATATCTTATTATTTTAACATCACCACAGTGAAGGTTGACAAGAAGTAAACAACATAGATAAACATACAACAACAATGACAACAACACAGATAAACACACAAAAACAATGACAACAACACAGATAAACATACAACAACAATGACAACAACACAGATAAACATACAACAACAATAACAACAACACAGATAAACATACAACAACAATAACAACAACACAGATAAACATACAACAACAATGACAACAACATAGATAAACAAACAACAACAATGACAACAACATAGATAAACATACAACAACAATGACAACAACATAGATAAACATACAACAACTATGACAACAACATAGATAAACATACAACAACAATGACAACAACATAGATAAACATACAACAACAATGACAACAACACAGATAAACATACAACAACAATGACAACAACACAGATAAACATACAACAACAATGACAACAAAATAGATAAACAAACAACAACAATGACAACAACATAGATAAACATACAACAACAATGACAACAACATAGATGAACATACAACAACAATGACAACAACATAGATAAACATGCAACAACAATGACAACAACATAGATAAACATACAACAACAATGACAACAACATAGATAAACATACAACAACAATGACAACAACACAGATAAACATACGACAACAACATAGATAAACATACAACAACAATGACAACAACATAGATAAACATACAACAACAATGACAACAACATAGATAAACATACAACAACAATGACAACAATATAGGTAAACATACAACAACAATGACAACAACATAGATAAACATACAACAACAATGACAACACATAGATAAACATACAACAACAATGGCAACAATATAGATAAACATACAACAACAATGACAACACCATAGATAAACATACAACAACAATGACAACAACACAGATAAACATACACCAACAATGACAACAACATAGATTAACATACAACAACAATGACAACAACATAGATAAACATACAACAACATAGATAAACATATAACAACATTGACAACAACATAGATAAACATACAACAACAATGACAACAACATAGATAAACATACAACAACAATGACAATAAAAAAAATATTCAAAGCAAAAAAAAAAACAACAATTTATAGATATCAGAACAAGCTGTAAGCTTAATTCTTTTCCTGTTTTTTTTTTTTCGAGAATAAAAAATATTAAATATAATATATATAAATAGAGAGAGATAAATAGGAGTGTGGGTCAATGACGTAGTTTCATATGTAGGTTACTTTGTTGATCAGTCTCAGGGGGGTAAGGCCATTGTGACAACTTGCTCCTGTGACTTCCCAACAATTTCACATTATATATATATAGACATAGGCTATGCTGTAATTACATTGGCCTATGTTGATATATTTAAACTTACATACAAATAAAACATTACATTTTTACTCTGTGACCAGTGAGTAGCAAAATATTAGACACACAAATCTTTTGTTTGCATTCTTGAATGCAATTGTTGTGGTTAAGTTATCTTTATCATAGTCTACATTTTGAAGTGTCGATTATGTATAAGTATTAGGCTTAGGCCTACATGAAAGAAGCAACTGCAGTAACTATCAATAACAAAAAGTAATTAGAAAACAAGAGTTGAGCAGTAGAGTTCATCATATGTATAGGATCTAAAGACAAGCCTTTGATCAAATCAGAAGCTTTCTCCCCAATCATTATAACAGCAGCATTAATGTTAGCAGAAACAACATAAGGCATAATGGAAGCATCTGCCACTCGCAGGCCTTGAACTCCAATCACTCTCAGTTTAGAATCTACAACGGAAGTGACATCTGTTTCAGAACCCATCTTACAGGAACCAGACAAATGATGAAGAGTTCTTGGTCGGGCTTGCACTGCGCATGCCCAATAATCATCGGAGTCGAACGGAAATCTGGAGCATATATTTAATGGGACATCGATGAGACTAGCTTGGATGCTTAACATTGGTGTCGAGTTTAATAGATTCTTACAAATGTGAATAGCTCTCAACATGACATCAACATCTTCTCTTTTGGAATAATAGTTTGGAATAATTATTGGATTATCATTTGGATCCGCACTTCGTAGTCTTATAGTCCCCCTGCTCTCTGGTCTCATCAACATTGGCCAGAAGGTAAATCCATTCGCTACATTGTTCCTGTTGGCTAGTTGGTCCAGCAGAGATTGGTCGTAATGAAACTGGAGAAAGACATGTTTAGTGTAATACATTGGCATAGACAGTGTCAAAATTTTTTTTTTCAACTGTGCACAAATATGCTTTTTCATAAAAGTTTACTGGATCAAATTAAAATAAACAAATGCATAAATATAATTATGAAAACAATAAGCAGATCCAAAAAACATAGGCCTGTACACCAACAGATATATACGAACAAATTGATATCAAACAAACATAAATATACAGACAGACAACATAAAACCAAGTACGCTAAACAACAAAAAAGTGACTACAGACATTAAGTTTCCAGATGCCATCTACAATATCTCACCCTGGCTGTTTTGTTACACATGTCCGGTATTTCTTTAAAATAGTATCACAATTACAGGAAAGTCTGCTGAAATACAAGACTTGGACACCTGGCAATCCACAGAGATACAAGACTTGGACACCTGGCAACCAGTAGCGCAGCCAGGGGGGGGGGAGCAGGGGAAGCACTAGCTCCCCCTGCTCCCCATACGACCATTTTCGAAAAAAGGGCCTTTTCGGGGAAAAACATAATTTAATTAATAATTTTAACAAGCCATGAAGCACAATTTATGCTTTTTCTTTTTTTTTCTTTAAATTGCATTTCAACAATTTAACTTATTACAATCATTTTGAATCATTCAGCGTGCCAAAAGCGTGAAAGTAAAACTTATCAACTATATTATTTTTATAAGACAATTTATTTATTGCCGTAGCAAGACCAAGACCAAAAGAAAAGGAGCGTAATAGAGAAAATCATTAAAGCGTTTTATATTTAATAAAAAATTTACCTATTTGTTACTATTAGCTTTTTAAAAAAATCCATTCATAGCTAATACACAATTTCATTACTCAACTTACACATTATCAGTTATCAACATTTGAATTGAGTTGTTGTCAAGAAATTATCCTAGTACATGTAATAGATATAAAGTCTTTTATGTTTGCAAAATCTCAGAATACCGGAGATTTACTCTAACATATTATTGTAATCCGAAGCTTCCATTCGCATAGAAATTACAAATTAGCGGAAAAGATACATAATAATCATACAAACTGGTTTGTTATTTTAATGTTTAGTAATGTACATGTACATTCTTAAGCCATAAAATATTTTTATAATTTTCAACTATTTTTTGTAATTTGATCATTTTAGAGTTAACAAAGGTAAGCCGTTAATTTCTTTTAACGAAACAAAAAATAAACATTTTTGAAATATTAATGTAAAGAAAACGGGTTAATTATCTCCCTTCAATTAAATTCTTCAAATTTGATGCTAGTGATACCAAACGCGTTAATTATTTTAATATAACAAGTGTACTTCTGAAAATGCTCATCTATCTTAATTTGCTTAAATTAGGGAAATAATTAAATATTTTGAAGTTGAATTCACGGAAAGATATGCAGAGTTTCAATGCAAATCCATTCCAGTTGCCCAACACTTCAAGTGCTTTTGGACCCAGTCTTGTAAATGGAGGTTTAACTCACTGAAACGTGTCGCCAAGTCATACAGAAACATTGGCTCAGTTCTCCTCATTCAATAACGGAATTGTTTTTCCATTAAGACACATTTTAATTGCTTCCAGACCAGAAACGAAGCTATCCAAGACTTTATATCTACTCCGAATGACTTTCTTCTACAAGAAACTTGATAAACTATACAATTGACTATCTTAACAATAGATTCAATCACCAATGATGAGAGCTCTGCATACTAACATTCCTGAACTAAAACAGTCGACGTCCAGTGTAATTCCCATGTAGTTCAGCATGCAGCACCCATTAATTATGCTAACATACGTTCTATACACTTGCATTAAACAATATTCTTGGAGGTATTTCGCGTGCCACAGAAAATCGTTCTGCGTGCCAAGTCTGGCACGCGTTCCTTAGGTTGCCGACCCCTGCTATAGAGCATTCGCATTGATTCTATAAATAGTTTTCGATACTAGAAGTTCATCTCGAAAATGAGCAGTAGATGCGATCAATTTGCAGAAATTCCCATCACTATTAGTCTATTAGCTGCTAGAAAAATATTAGTGAATGGTTAAATAAAAACTGAACTATTATACAGTGTGTGTATTCTGAGGATCATGGTTTTCGTATAACAGTTGATACGTACAAATTCTTAGTTATTCTAATAATCTGGAAAAATTGCTAAAAGTGGGGCCTTTTTCCTAAAATTTCGCTTCCCGGAGCGTCAAAACCTGGTTACGCCACCGCTGGCAACCCACAGACACACAAGACTTGGACACCTGGCAACCCACAGAGACACAAGACTTGGACACCTGGCAACCCACAGACACACAAGATTTGGAAACCTGACAAACCAACAGAGACACTAGACTTGGACACCTGGCAACCCACAGACACACAAGACTTGGACACCTGACAAACCAACAGAGACACTAGACTTGGACACCTGGCAACCCACAGACACACAAGATTTGGACACCTGGCAAACCACAGAGACATAATACCTAGACACCTAGCAACCCACAGAGACACAAGACTTGGACACCTGACAACGCACAGAGACATAATACCTAGACACCTGGCAACCCACAGAGACATAAGACTTGGAAACCTGACAACGCACAGAGACATAATACCTAGACACCTGACAACCCACAGAGACACAAGACTTGGACACCTGACAACGCACAGAGACATAATACCTAGACACCTGGCAACCCACAGAGACACAAGACTTGGACACCTGACAACACACAGAGACATAATACCTAGACACCTGGCAATCCACAGAGACACAAGACTTGGACACCTGACAACGCACAGAGACATAATACCTAGACACATGGCAACCCACAGAGACACAAGACTTGGACACTTGGCAACCCACAGACACACAAGACTTGGACACCTGGCAACCCATAGAGACACTAGACTTGGACACCTGGCAACCCACAGAGACACAGGCTTGGACACCTGGCAAACTAAATAGGCTCTAGACTTGGACACCTGGCAACCCACAGAGACACAGACTTGGACACCTGACAAACCAAATAGGCACTAGACTTGGAGACCTGGTAACCCACAGAGACACAATACATGGACACCTGGCAACCCACAGAGACACAAGACTTGGACACCTGGCAACCCACAGAGACACAAGACTTGGACACCTGGCAACCCACAGAGACACAATACTTGGACACCTGGCAACCCACAGAGACACAAGACTTGGACGCCTGGCAACCCACAGAGACACAAGACTTGGACACCTGGCAACCCACAGAGACACAAGACTTGGACACCTGGCAACCCACAGAGACACTAGACATGGACACCTGGCAACCCACAGAGACACAAGACGTGGACGCCTGGCAACCCACAGAGACACAAGACTTGGACACCTGGCAACCCACAGAGACACAAGACTTGGACACCTGGCAACCCACAGAGACACAAGACTTGGACACCTGGCAACCCACAGAGACACAAGACTTGGACGCCTGGCAACCCACAGAGACACAAGACTTGGACGCCTGGCAACCCACAGAGACACAATACTTGGACACCTGACATCCCACAGAGTCCTAACTTACTGATCTCAATGCTGTAGTTGTGACTGGATTCAGAGAAAACAATATTTTCACATCTGGCCAATCCATGTCTCTTGTGTGTGCTGTAGTACTGGTATGAAATGTAACTCCAGAGTCTGGCAGAGTTAACGGCCCTTTTTTAAACAAATTGTATTGTGCCAGTGCCCAACTTGAATTTAAAACATGACTAGTAAGCCCCAATGATTGATTTATGGATACAGCTAAATCAAAGACGAGATGATCTTGTAGGTTTTCCCCAACCGGTCGGTCTGCCACTAAGGTAATATTTAATTTGTTTAAATGTTCTTTTGGGCCAATACCAGAAAGTAAAAGTAATTTTGGAGTTTCGATTGCACCAGCTGATAGAACAATTTCTCTTCTTGCAAAGATCCTCACAGTTTGATTCTTTTGTTCAAACTGCACACCATGAGCCACTTGATTGGTGAATAGAATTTTGTCCACACGAACATTGAGTGCTACATGTAAATTATTCCGATGGAGAACTGGATGAATATAAGCTTTGGATGTACTGACTCTTTCTCCATCTTCAATATTATGTTGTGTTCTTGACACACCCTCCATGCTGTGACCATTGTAATCTTCATTAAATGGAAATCCTAATTCTTGAAATGCCGCTATGATGAGGTCAGTTAATGGATAGACAGACTGAGATGTTGTAACACCTACTGGACCGTGAGTTCCTCGATACATCGAGCCCTTTAGTTCAGGATTTGTAACCTTCTCCATTCTTTTAAAATAAGGTAAAACATGCTCATAATTCCAAGTATCATCTTTCGTAGTTTCTGCCCATCGGTCAAAGTCGTGTCTGGACCCTCGGACATATGCCATGTTATTTATACTGCTGCAACCTCCAAGTACAATTCCTCTAGGCCACTGGGCTTGTCCATGATGTAAATGTTGATAAACATTTGGTCTTGGCTCTGAAGAAATATACAATTACAATTATTTGGTCTTGGCTCTGAAGAAATATACAATTACAATTATTTGGTCTTGGCTCTGAAGAAATATACAATTACAATTATTTGGTCTTGGCTCTGAAGAAATATACAATTACAATTATTTGGTCTTGGCTCTGAAGAAATATACAATTACAATTATTTGGTCTTGGCTCTGAAGAAATATACAATTACAATTATTTGGTCTTGGCTCTGAAGAAATATACAATTACAATTATTTGGTCTTGGCTCTGAAGAAATATACAATTACAATTATTTGGTCTTGGCTCTGAAGAAATATACAATTACAATTATTTGGTTGGAAAGTTGTTTCGTATTTCTTTCAACAGTTAACATACAATATAAAATAATCGACTTTCATGTTAACAATATGTTCGTCCTTGGTGTAATTGCCTACATGACAGAAAGAATACATCACAAATCATCTTTATTTTACCTATATATCTAAATCCTAAATCATCTTCACTTACTCTACTTGTAAATAGATTTCACTAATTACCCAACTGACGTACCAATCATTTCTTTATGTTGGGACAGTAGGCAATAGAATAGCAAGGCATTCATCAGAGCTTTAGAGCTTTTATATTCAAGTAGTTTAATGACCTTAACGTTTCTCCTCTGTCCGAAAAAAACGCTGACATGACGAAACGAATTGGTCAATCGTACCACACCATAGAGATGCAGAACGTACAATAAGATAGCAGTTATTCTGCTGAGAAGTCGACATAGTAGGCGGAGTTAGACAATAGTGACCTTCCACCCCGACCAATAAATCATGTTATTAAAGGTTTTAATTATTTTTTTAACTGCTGTTGTTTGTTTTTCATTAGACTATTGTATTTTTTTCAATGCTTTTGTCTCTCCTTCATTTCTTTACATTTCTGTATAGTCTACTAACAATAAAATGATCCATGTTTTATTCTTTTATCTAAATTATTTTTAATTATGCAAATATCTAGACCAGGTGCCGACCCAATGTGTTTATAGATTTCAAACTAACTATTTAAATATACCATATAGCCTAGGCTATATTGCAAACTAATTATTCAACATACCACTCTCATAAAATGTCACGAGACTTGCATTGGTCCAAGTTTGTTGACAGAAAGCTGGCACACTAATTGTTGTAATATCTTTGTCATTGCCACCTCGTTCAAGAAGTAAAACTCTAACATTCACATCTTCAGATAAACGATTAGCAATAACTGCTCCAGCAGAACCTGCACCTACTATAAAAATAGAAGAAAATTACTCAAGCCATAGGCCTACCCGTAGGCTACTATTTCATAGTATTTGAACATCCATGGATAAGGTTAAAGGATTACCCGTTTATCGTGTTTGTGTAATAAGCCTATGCAAACAATTTCAAAACATTATGGCAAATCATGCATATTTGATAATGGTTATTTATTTTTGTTAAAGTATTTTCCTGTAAAAAAAAAACAACAACAACAGTTGTGAGTCTGTGAATTGTATGTGTAGGCCTATACTGTTGTTTCCCTCTGCCGGCTTACTGTTTCGACAGTTTTTGACAATAATATAAGTATGATTAGTTTTAGTTTTCAGAGCTCTTTAGGGGGTCATCAATATTTTACGTGCGCAATACCTCCTGCCCACGCAATACCTCCTACCCAAGCAATACCTCCTGCCCACGCAATACCTCCTACCCACGCAATACCTCCTACCCACGCAATACCTCCTACCCACACAATACCTCCTACCCACGCAATACCTCCTACCCACGCAATACCTCCTACCCACGCAATACCTCCTACCCACACAATACCTCCTACCCACGCAATACCTCCTACCCACACAATACCTCCTACCCACGCAATACCTCCTACCCACGCAATACCTCCTACCCACGCAATACCTCCTACCCACGCAATACCTCCTACCCACGCAATACCTCCTACCCACGCAATACCTCCTACCCACGTAATACCTCCTACCCACGCAATACCTCCTACCCACACAATACCTCCTACCCACACAATACCTCCTACCCACACAATACCTCCTACCCACGCAATATTACCTCCTATCCTCTGTTGCACGCATTGGGTCCCCTTTCCAATGCGTACTAACAAATTAGCAACTCTGACCCCCCCCCCTCTTTTGTTTTCTTGGAAAGTTTAATTTTACGTTATATAGTTATATAGTTAGGCTATATAGTTACATGACATTTGTTTTACTTTTTATAGTTTTTAATTGAACTAATCTTGTTTGCTCACGTTAGAATTTATTGAAGAAATACAATAGAACATTCAAATTTTATTGTCTTGAACACTGCATCAAAATATTTGATTGAATGAAACAATTTAAGCCAAAGAGAACCATATGTAGAAATCAATCAGACATGGATAGACTCTATATATAAAGTCATGTTTTTAGTAACGTAAGGACTAACGTTTGGTCAGATTTAAAAATTCAGAGTTTCGTTAGCATTTAAAACTATTGCACATCAGTCTTGAATTAGTTGCCTAGATCTCTAGCTTATTGTGTCCAAATGTAACAGGCCCTATAGGCAGAGGCGTATCAAAGAATGCGATGAGAGAGGGAGAGGAGGCCAACTGCCCTATCAGCATATCCCTGTGACATTTTAAGGAGCACGTGACAAAATAAATATTTAAGAAAAGAGACAACAGAAGGGAATAAGGAAAAACAAACAGAAGAAAATAGAACACATAAAAACAAACAGAAGAAAATATAACACATAAAAACAAACAGAAGAAAATAGAACACATAAAAACAAACAGAAGAAAATAGAACACATAAAAACAAACAGAAGAAAATAGAACACATAAAAACAAACAGAAGAAAATAGAACACATAAAAACAAACAGAAGAAAATAGAACACATAAAAACAAACAGAAGAAAATATTACACATAAAAACAAACAGAAGAAAATAGAACACATAAAAACAAACAGAAGAAAATAGAACACATAAAAACAAACAGAAGAAAATAGAACACATAAAAACAAACAGAAGAAAATAGAACACATAAAAACAAACAGAAGAAAATAGAACACATAAAAACAAACAGAAGAAAATAGAACACATAAAAACAAACAGAAGAAAATAGAACACATAAAAACGAACACAAAGAAGTAGCTTACAAAAAACTAAATTAAACTAAACTAAAATGAGTTTTTAAGATTGTATTATATTATAATACTTTAATACTGTTTGTAAAATTGATTTTACAGATGTAGCATTTCAACCACTTGCAAGAAGAATAAATGGGACATCCCCCGCCACCCTTTTAGCATTTTGGTTTGGCAGAGCAGGTTTATTAGAAAGAAAATCATGGATTCAAGGAAAACTGAATTTGTATGCGTTGTTTATAATAGAACTCCTTAGGTGTCTCACACATTAAATATTAGATGAGCAAAGTGTATACGAATAGATGGGAATTGATTGACGAATGAAAAGCTTAATTTTAATGCGAACTTGAGATGGGAAATGCTTTCTGTTATATAATCTACCAGTTGAGAGAAAAAATATATTTCAGATTTTAATAAGTTAATGATCTTGAAAACAAATACTCTTTACTTACACCTAGCAATTCTGCTTTAAGATAATTATGATTGTTATCTCAACGAAGATAATGAGAATATAAACAAAGATGAATATATTCTTCTTTGCCATAAGGAAGTTGGGAAACGATAAAATCGATGGATCCTATGTATAAGCCATTGAGCCAAGGCCTACTGTTGAACTTCATAAAGAACTATGCTACCTTGGAAAATCTGCCACTACTATTGTGAACTTGTTGCGCATCTTACTTACATCTATTATTTCTCTTTAAAAACGGACTATAATAGTCTCTCGGATCTTACGTCTAGGGCTTAACGTAAAAAGGGGTGAGTCAGAGGGTGGGCCACACCAAGATCTCTCTGTACCCATGGGCCTCAAAGTTGACGAAGTGTATATGCAAGTCACACACACAGGATTCCGAGGCTCGACAAGTCTTTTTTTTTTTGGAAGGGAAAGGGATGGGAGGTTTGTCTAGAGCTTTGTTGGCAAATTGTCTTATAGAGAAAAACAAACAACAAATATACTTTGCATGTTGCCAGCATGCACAACCTCCACAATCAACTGATACGTCAGACAGGACATGCTGCCAGCATGCACAACCTCCACAATCAACTGATACGTCAGGCAGGACCTGCTTCCAGCATGCACAACCTCCACAATCAACTGATACGTCAGGCAGGACCGCATCTGCCGTGAGCTAATATCTAATCTAAGTATAGTAAAATCGTATATATCAAATGAATCAATCCTACACTTACCTATGATATAATCGTAAGACTCTAGAGGTTGTTGAATAAACTCATTATTTCCATTGGCCGTACATAGCAATAAAAGCACAATCAAAGTAATAAACATATTTTATAGTTTGATTTTCCCTAATGAAACACTAATATGTTTGTTTATTAGATCTATGTGTCGTTGAATTATTTTGAAGATTTTAAACGAACTTGCCAAGCAAAAACGTCTAAATTAAGCCAGCTTACCAAAAGTTAGTTTATGTACCTAGATAGTCTTATGTTAAGGCTATGTTGTTTGTGCTTTAACACATTTAGAAAACTTTTCTACTCTATTCACTGACATGTCACATATTTTTTTAACCTTTTTTCTATTTAGAAATTGTTTATGTCACTATTTTTATTTTTTGTTTGTAGAAGGTATTTTTTTTCCATTTTTTCACAGGTCTGTGTAAGTAGGTCTAAGTCCTCTTGCCTTTCTTCACTAGCGTGACTAATGAGTCAACTTTTCAATGGCTGTAGTTTAGAGGTATTTCTAAATGCCTTTGTGTATGTCATACCAAATAAACCCTAAAACTGCTTGGTTCAATTAGTCATTAATTAGACCCAACAATGTCAAGCAGAACAGTCTTAATTAAAATATTTTCACAGAGCATATTGAAGTAAAGTAATTAATTTTTTTTATTTATGTCAAATGCATAATGCTTCATTTATGAAAATTTGCTTCGATATAAATTTTTTCAGGACAAGAAACATTTTTTAAATTACTCAAACCAATGTGATACATGTACTATTGACTATGCTAACTAGCTAAATAAAATAAAATTGCAAACACAATAAACACTAACACAGTTGACAGGTTTTTATTTTATCCTTTAATTCAATTTCGCTAATCGGCTTTTGAAAACATTTTGGATAAAATTAAATTATATTTTTGGAAGACCAACATGATGAAAAAATATATATATTTTTGCTTTAAATACTAGATTAAAAGTTGGTAAAATTGATTTCAGCACATAAACAAATAACTAAGCCCAGGTAAATATTCAATGAGTAATACATTTTAGTTTATAATAACTTAATAATCAATTAGAACAAACATTAACAAATATAAACTTTATAAAAAAAAATCTACAGACTTCTTATTGACTTTGTACTTCCATTAATGTTTACATTGCTTGATGTAACATTCAATTCATACACTTGTTCAAATTTCAGCAACATAAATAAAGAAAAAGATAAAGTTATACTAAAAAGCAGATCTGAATATACATTATTTTGTTATATTTTGACAGCACTGAAAAAAATGAATAAAAGCAAAATGCTCATTACTAGATCTATTATTTTAATTAAATGTTTTATTTATTTACAATGCTTATTTTATTTACATGTCAAAAAATTATTATTTAAACGTATACATAAACTATTAACAATTGTGTGTTGTCATATATAGTGCAATTTATTAATTAGATGTATAACTTAGGTAAATTCATTTGTGTGAACCTGACCATGTAAGGGGTTAACAAAGAAATAAAAACATTCTGTTAAAATTAACTTTATACTTGAAATAGAATTGGTAAATAGTTCTTAAGTTTATTATACCACTGGTTTCAATGAACACACAGGTGTAAGGCAGACTGAGCAGTAGTCAAGTTATAATGCTAGGTAGTGAAGAAATTATTGTTTATGTCATTCAAATAATTACCGGTATATTAATGCTTAAACACAACATATAAACTATATATGTTATTGTTTGAACACAACATAGAACAAAACAAAGTATGTCAATGATTGAACTCAACATAGAACAAAACAAAGTATTTATGTCAATGCTTGAACACAACATAGAGCAAAACAAAGTATTTATGTCAATGTTTGAACACAACATAGAACAAAACAAAGTATTTATGTCGATGTTTGAACACAACATAGAACAAAACAAAGTTGGTATGTCAAAATTTGAACACAACATAGAAAAAAAAAGTATGTCAATGTTTGAACAAAACATAGAAGAAAACAAATGCATTTCTCTAAAGTTAGAATAAACTAATAGAATCTGTTTACCTCTGTTAGCTAGGTATGAAACTTATACTTAACATTTTCATTATTCACACTATGTCAACTTATTATTTTCTATTTTAATTTTTATCTTTAAACTTTAATACTCTTGAAAGAATATATCAATTTCTATGTCCAGGTAAAAAACTATTAATTTAATGAATGTTGAAAGAGTATGGATAAAAGATGAATGTTGAAAGAGTATGGATAGAAGATGAATGTTGAAAGAGTATGGATAGAAGATAAATGTTGAAATAGTATGGATAGAAGATGAATGTTGAAATAGTATGGATAGAAGATGAATGTTGAAATAGTATGGATAGAAGATGAATGTTGAAATAGTTTGGATAGAAGATGAATGTTGAAATAGTTTAGATAGAAGATGAATCTTTAAACAGTATTGATAGAAGACAAATGTTCAAATAGTTTGGATAAAAGATGAAAGTAGTATGGATAGAAGATGAATGCTAAAATAGTGTGGATAGAAGATGAATTTTGAAATACTATGGATAGAAGATGTATGTTGAAATAGTATGGATAGAAGATGAATCTTGAAATAGTATGGATAGTAGATGAATGTTGAAATAGCATGGATAGTAGATGAATGTTGAAATAGTAAGGATAGAAGATGAATGTTGAAATAGTATGGATAGAAGATGAATGTTGAAATAGTTTGGATAGAAGATGAATGTTGAAATAGTATGGATAGAAGATGAATCTTGAAATAGTATGGATAGTAGATGAATGTTGAAATAGCATGGATAGTAGATGAATGTTGAAATAGTATGGATAGAAGATGAATGTTGAAATAGTTTGGATAGAAGATGAATGTTGAAATAGTTTGGATAGAAGATGATTCTTTAAACAGTATTGATAGAAGACAAATGTTCAAATAGTTTGGATAGAAGATGAAAGTAGTATGGATAGAAGATGAATGCTGAAATAGTGTGGATAGAAGATGAATTTTGAAATAGTATGGATAGAAGATGAATGTTGAAGTAGTATGGATAGAAGATGAATATAGAAATAGTATGGATAGAAGATGAATGTTGAAATAGTATGGATAGAAGATGAATGATGAAATAGTATGGATAGAAGATGAATGATAAAATAGTATGGATAGAAGATGAATGTTGAAATAGTATGGATAGAAGATGAATGATAAAATAGTATGGATAGAAGATGAATGTTGAAATAGTATGGATAGAAGATGAATGATGAAATAGTATAGATATTAGATAAATGTTGAAATAGTATGGATAGTAGATGAATGTTGAAATAGTATGAATAGTAGATGTATTTTGAAATAGTTTGGATAGATAGATGAATGTTGAAATAGTTTGGATAGAAGATGAATGTTGAAATAGTTTGGATATAAGATGAATGTTGAAATAGTTTGGATAGAACAAAACAGTTGATTAAATGGACTACTGGCGTTTTCCCAGTTGTTTTTAAACATATTGGAAATGTTTTTCTAAATATCAACACTTGTAACAGTATGAATAAAAAAATTAATGTATATATTAATCTTATTTATATTGTTAAAGGTTTCAACTTGAATTACTTTAATTAATGGAAAAAAAAATGTTACCATCATTATTTATGGTCAGAAGTTTGTATGTATTATAACTATTAATCCCATTAATGTATTAAAATATTTGTACTTTCTAGTGATGATTTTTTATATTTACTCAGAATAATTTACAGATTTTATATTTTGTTCATATTACAAACAAATGGAAGACAATGTCCGAAGAGTTTGAAATATAGGGGATTTAATATCATAACTTAGACAGAATAGGATAAAATTATTTCATAATCTTCCACATTGTATTTGGGCTATAAATCTTGTTGATACTTGTACTATACTATACTATACTATAAACTTGTTTAAAGAATAATGATTCATATTTAAAAAAAATAAAATGTCTACTACTTATTTGTTAAGATAATCTCAACATAAGTAACAATTGAAGTGAGTTAAAAAAAATTCTTGATATAAGTATCATTTAGTTTTGAGATTTCATAAGTTCATCCATGTACTGAGACAATTCAACTCCTTCCCAATGAGCATTGTTCAAAGGTTTTAGATATCTAAAAAATAAAATAAAAATATTGGATGGACAATTCAAAATATACCTTTACTGTAACAAACTTACTAAAGACACACCCTAAGTCATAAATAATTAGAAACAAAAAATGAAAGAAGTGCTTTAGGTATTACTACAGGTAAATATTTTCATCTAACAAGTTTAAAACCGTAGACTATAATATACATGGACCGCTTGCTTTAGTATTTCTGCTATATGATGACTTAAAACACTGATGATCGGAATTCCCGATTCTAAATAACGTAATTGCTATCCAGGAAATAAAGTTATTGATATACAAGTTCCGTTTTATTTAATCACTATGATTTTCTTAATGAAAAATTAAAATCGAAAGTAGTACAGAGCGGTAACATTTATAGATCAGTGTTGTGTGCGCACGGAAAAAGAACATAAGCTCTAAAAATAGATCAGGTGGTCCATCTTATTATAGTCAATGATATATTAATAGGCCTACAAGTATTCATTTACAGTCGAAAAAAATGTGATTTAATAAAACGGAACTTGTATAACAATTACTTCATTTAGAATCGGGAATTGCAACAAAAAAAAAGATAATAGCATAAAAAACTAAAGCAAGCGGTCTATGTATATTATAGTCTATGTTTAAAACCATTAAATAAATGAGTAAATTTAGAAATATTTCAGGACAAAATACTCAAAAGCAAACTAAGCTTAAAAGAAAAAGAATTAAATTTTTTTTTTTACAATTTAGGACAATAAATAAATAAAGTTACTACTCAGAAAGCTCATTTCTTATTCCATATGCAAATTATGAATTCATACAAGTTTTCTTTTTTAATGAGATATGTGTTCGCTGATTTAATGAGCCAAGCCAAGAACAACTTATCATTATATATGCTCACTCATTGAATTAGGACCAGAACAACTTATCATTGTATATGCTCATTCATTAAATTAGGACCAGAACAACTTATCATTATATTCGCTCATTCATTAAATTAGGACCAGAACAACTTATCATTATATATGCTTATTCATTAAATTAGGACCAGAACAACTTATCATTATATATGCTCATTCATTAAATTAGGACCAGAACAAATATCATTATATATGCTCATTCATTAAATTAGGACCAGACAAACTTATCATTATATATGCTCATTCATTAAATTAGGACCAGATTCAACTTATCATTATATATGCTCATTCATTAAATAAGGACCAGAACAACTTATCATTATATATGCTCATTCATTAAATTAGGACCAGAACAACTTATCATTGGATATGCTCATTCATTAAATTAGGACCAGAACAACTTATCATTATATATGCTCATTCATTAAATTAGGACCAGATTCAACTTATCATTATATATGCTCATTCATTAAATTAGGACCAGAACAACATATCATTATTTATGCTCATTCATTAAATTAGGACCAGAACAACTTATCATTATATATGCTCATTCATTAAATTAGGACCAGAACAACTTATCATTATATATGCTCATTCATTAAATTAGGACCAGAACAACTTATCATTATATATGCTCATTCATTAAATTAGGACCAGATTCAACTTATCATTATATATGCTCATTCATTAAATTAGGACCAGATTCAACTTATCATTATATATGCTCATTCATTAAATTAGGACCAGAACAACTTATCATTATATATGCTCATTCATTAAATTAGGACCAGAACAACTTATCATTATATATGCTCATTCATAAAATTAGGACCAGAACAACTTATCATTATATATGCTCATTCATTAAATTAGGACCAGAACAACTTATCATTATATATGCTCATTCATTAAATTAGGACCAGAACAACTTATCATTATATATGCTCATTCATTAAATTCGGACCAGAACAACTTATCATTATATATGCTCATTCATTAAATTCGGACCAGAACAACTTATCATTATATATGCTCATTCATTAAATTAGGACCAGATTCAACTTATCATTATATATGCTCATTCATTAAATAAGGACCAGAACAACGTATCATTATATATGCTCATTCATTAAATTAGGACCAGATTCAACTTATCATTATATATGCTCATTCATTAAATTAGGACCAGAACAACATATCATTATTTATGCTCATTCATTAAATTAGGACCAGAACAACTTATCATTATACATGCTCATTCATTAAATTAGGACCAGAACAACTTATCATTATATATGCTCATTCATTAAATTAGGACCAGAACAACTTATCATTATATATGCTCATTCATTAAATTAGGACCAGAACAACTTATCATTATATATGCTCATTCATTAAATTAGGACCAGATTCAACTTATCCTTATATATGCTCATTCATTAAATAAGGACCAGAACAACTTATCATTATATATGCTCATTCATTAAATTAGGACCAGATTCAACTTATCATTATATATGCTCATTCATTAAATTAGGACCAGATTCAACTTATCATTATATATGCTCATTCATTAAATTAGGACCAAAACAACTTATCATTATATATGCTCATTCATTAAATTAGGACCAGAACAACTTATCATTATATATGCTCATTCATTAAATTAGGACCAGAACAACTTATCATTATATATGCTCATTCATTAAATTAGGACCAGAACAACTTATCATTATATATGCTCATTCATTAAATTAGGACCAGAACAACTTATCATTATATATGCTCATTCATTAAATTCAGACCAGAACAACTTATCATTATATATGCTCATTCATTAAATTCGGACCAGAACAACTTATCATTATATATGCTCATTCATTAAATTAGGACCAGATTCAACTTATCATTATATATGCTCATTCATTAAATAAGGACCAGAACAACGTATCATTATATTCGCTCATTCATTAAATTAGGACCAGATTCAACTTATCATTATATATGCTCATTCATTAAATTAGGACCAGAACAACATATCATTATTTATGCTCATTCATTAAATTAGGACCAGAACAACTTATCATTATACATGCTCATTCATTAAATTAGGACCAGAACAACTTATCATTATATATGCTCATTCATTAAATTAGGACCAGAACAACTTATCATTATATATGCTCATTCATTAAATTAGGACCAGAACAACTTATCATTATATATGCTCATTCATTAAATTAGGACCAGAACAACTTATCATTATATATGCTCATTCATTATATTACGACCAGATTCAACTTATCCTTATATATGCTCATTCATTAAATAAGGACCAGAACAACTTATCATTATATATGCTCATTCATTAAATTAGGACCAGAACAACGTATCCTTTTATATGCTCATTCATTAAATTAGGACCAGAACAGCTTATCATTATATATGTTCATTCATTAAATTAGGACCAGACCAACTTATCATTATATATGCTCATTCATTAAATAAGGACCAGAACAACTTATCATTATATATGCTCATTCATTAAATTAGGACCAGAACAACTTATCATTATACATGCTCATTCATTAAATTAGGACCAGAACAGCTTATAATTATATATGCTCATTCATTAAATTAGGACCAGATTCAACTTATCATTATATATGCTCATTCATTAAATTAAGACCAGAAAAACGTATCATTATATATGCTCATTCATTAAATTAGGACCAGAAAAACTTATCATTATATATGCTCATTCATTAAATTAGGACCAGAACAACTTATCATTATATATGCTCATTCATTAAATTAAGACCAGAACAACTTATCATTATATATGCTCATTCATTAAATTAGGACCAGAACAACTTATCATTATACATGCTCATTCATTAAATTAGGACCAGAACAGCTTATCATTATATATGCTCATTCATTAAATTAGGACCAGAACAACGTATCATTATATATGCTTATTCATTAAATTAGGACCAGAACAACTTATCATTATATATGTTCATTCATTAAATTAAGACCAGAACAACTTATCATTATATATGCTCATTCATTAAATTAGGACCAGAACAACTTATCATTATACATGATCATTCATTAAATTAGGACCAGAACAGCTTATCATTACATATGCTCATTCATTAAATTAGGACCAGAACAACGTATCATTATATATGCTCATTCATTAAATTAGGACCAGAACAACTTATCATTATATATGCTCATTCATTAAATTAGGACCAGAACAGCTTATCATTATATATGCTCATTCATTAAATTAGGACCAGAACAACTTATCATTATATATCATTCATTAAATTAGGACCAGAACAACGTATCATTATATATGCTCATTCATTAAATTAAGACCAGAACAACGTATCATTATATATGCTCATTCATTAAATTAGGACCAGAACAACTTATCATTTTATATGCTCATTCATGAAATTCAGACCAGAACAACGTATCATTATATATGCTCATTCATTAAATTAGGAACAGAACAACTTATCATTACATATGCTCATTCATTAAATTAGGACCAGAACAACTTATCATTATACATGCTCATTCATTAAATTAGGACCAGAACAGCTTATCATTATATATGCTCATTCATTAAATTAGGACCAGAACAACGTATCATTATATATGCTTATTCATTAAATTATGACCAGAACAACTTATCATTATATATGCTCATTCATTAAATTAAGACTAGAACAACTTATCATTATATATGCTCATTCATTAAATTAGGACCAGAACAACTTATCATTATACATGCTCATTCATTAAATTAGAACCAGAACAGCTTATCATTACATATGCTCATTCATTAAATTAGGACCAGAACAACTTATCATTTTATATGCTCATTCATTAAATTAGGACCAGAACAACTTATCATTATATATGCTCATTCATTAAATTAGGACCAGAACAACGTATCATTATATATGCTCATTCATTAAATTAAGACCAGAACAACGTATCATTATATATGCTCATTCATTAAATTAGGACAAGAACAACGTATCATTATATATGCTCATTCATTAAATTAGGACCAGAACAACTTATCATTATATATGCTCATTCATTAAATTAGGACCAGAACAACGTATTATTATATATGCTCATTCATTAAATTAGGACCAGAACAACTTATCATTATATATGCTCATTCATTAAATTAGGACCAGAACAACTTATCATTATATATGCTCATTCATTAAATTAGGACCAGAACAACTTATCATTATATATGCTCATTCATTAAATTAGGACTAGAACAACTTATCATTATATATGCTCATTCATTAAATTAGGACCAGATTCAACTTATCATTATATATGCTCATTCATTAAATTAGGACCAGAACAACTTATCATTATATTCGCTCATTCATTAAATTAGGACCAGAACAACTTATCATTATATATGCTCATTCATTAAATTAGGACCAGAACAACGTATCATTATATATGCTCATTCATTAAATTAAGACCAAAACAACGTATCATTATATATGCTCATTCATTAAATTAAGACCAGAATAACGTATCATTATATATGCTCATTCATTAAATTAGGACCAGAACAACGTATTATTATATATGCTCATTCATTAAATTAGGACCAGAACAACTTATCATTATATATGCTCATTCATTAAATTAGGACCAGATCAACGTATCATTATATATGCTCATTCATTAAATTAGGACCAGAACAACTTATCATATATATGCTCATTCATTAAATTAGGACCAGAACAACTTATCATTATATATGCTCATTGATTAAATTAGGACCAGAACAACTTATCATTATATATGCTGCTCATTGATTAAATTAGGACCAGATCAACTTATCATTATATATGCTCATTGATTAAATTAGGACCAGAACAACTTATCATTATACATGCTCATTGATTAAATTAGGACCAGATCAACTTATCATTATATATGCTCATTGATTAAATTAGGACCAGATCAACTCAACATTTTAAATGCTCATTCATTAAATTAAGACCAGATTCAAACCATCAAAATGTTAATGATTCAAGAAACTCTTATTTAGAAGTTGAATCTGTAAATAAATTTAAACAGAAAATCTCTTATTGTGAAAGGGTTTAATATTTATTATTACCTTTCTATAAGTTCCTGTGAAACAATTGATTCCAACTGTGTTAATGGTTTGTACACAGAGTCTAAGTTTTTCTTTAAGTTTTCAAGACTGAAAGAAACAAAACTAAACAAGTTGATAGAAGAAAATATTTCTTTTTAAATATACAGAAATAATTTGTAGAATGTTATTGTAAAAAAAAAAAAAAGAAGAAGAAAAAAGAATTGTTTAAATAGCAAATCTTTCCATGCTCTAGCTATTGACTAACCTTGCAGTGCTAACTAAAGTTGTTGGAATATCTTCTTGATCTAAGCTAAACCTTAGTGCCAGTCTAGAAATATCAACACCTTTCTCCTTTATAAAATATATCATTGTTAATAAATAGCTTAAATGGTACGTCTTACTATGGATTTGACACTGTATGTATGCTAATAGAGATTAAAAACATAGGAATAGATTGTGATCTAGATATAGTGAATATAACAGAGTAGCATAAGTATTTAAACAATCTAAAAAATGTCATAAAATAATAATATACTGTAAATATATAATAATAATATCTAATAATTTGACTTGAAGATCATACAATAAATCTCATACCTGGCAATAAGATGCTGCCAATGCACACGCTTTTTTAATCTTTTCTGACGCAGGATGCCATTTAGGTGGCCCTCTGTTGGACAAAAGTCCCATTCCTATTGGGGAAGCATTTATAACACCAACATTCTTGCTCTGAATAAATAAACATTGGGTCAATACACTAAGCAACAAAATCCTTTCAAATAAACATTACTAGAAGACTTACTTTAATAAAATATTAGGCCTACATCTTGAAATAGATACTTAAAATATTTAATCAAAGGTCATTTAAACAAGTATGGTTACTTCTTTAAAAAGTAAAAAATATACTGAATATATTAATATAAATGAACCTTAAAATATGGAAGCCATTCTTTTAGAATGTTATCATTCATAGTAGCACGGCAGTAACTTAATATAACATCAATTTTAACTGATGATTGCTCAATCACACTTCTGAAATAAATTTCATTATAAAATAAATCAATTGCATGTAGATCTATTTCACTTTCTACAAGTTTACAAAACAAAAACTTTTACTTATGAAAATTTCTTTCTTACTGCCTGTACAGCTGTCTGTTGGTCCATACAAATGTATATATTACATAAATAAATGTATATTTTACATATGTAAATCTATATATTACATATATAAATGTATATATTACATATATAAATGTATATATTACATAAATAAATGTATATTTTACATATGTAAATCTATATCATATATATATATAAATCTCAAAAGGAATATGTATGTGGCTGGCTGGCTGGGTATGTACATACCGCATAATCTTTTTAAATACTGGACATAAAAACGTGCAATTTGCTACAAATATTCTTTGCGTTACGGCGGTGAACACTGTCAAGGTTTTAACAAAATTAAAATGACCGCAGTGGTCAGTTTGGTCAAAAAACGCGAAAAAAAACACAACTTTTGATTCACATTGTCTTTGCCAGTACAACTTTTTATAGTTTTTCGTCACAAAGTTAGAAAAAAAAGGATGCGCTGAGATTATTTTTATGACGTCATCAATCTTTGCGCATGGATTTTATAGCAATGAAGGGACATTTTTCATTCATGTTTAAATTGACGTCATCAAACTATGTGCATGGATTTTATTATCTCAACTCAATGACGGGAACAAATTTTCTTCATGTTTAAATTGTCTACGTGCCGTAAACAACATAAATTCTTTACACTACCAATACTGTAGTTGATTTTCTTAATCTATCACTACTTTAATACTTTACACTGTGAATACATGACTTAAAGCTAATTAATAATTTAAAACTTTACAAACATAGGACAAAAGCAAATAGATATAGTTTTTTTTTTTCTGTTTCGGGAAGTAATACCGACGCCTTAGTAAGCTTATTTAAACGCAGTGGTCCTGGTTACACTCTATATTTAAGCTTATAATTATATGGCGTCATCAAATTTTGCGTATTTATGCGTTTAAGAAGTTTTGTTTTAATTTGCGTCGTAATTTGTAGAATGCAATATTTAAATGGTTTCAGTTACCAGAAAATACTTTATCCCCGCTTAAGACTATTGTTTATAACTCCATGGGTTATTTTATCCAGTTCCGAGAACTGGGCACCTTTAGGCTTATCGCCTTGGTAACGGCCATTGTTTAAATTACCGGGCAATGTTTAAATTACCGGGCAATGTTTATAATACCGGGCAATGTTTAAATTACCGGGCAATGTTTAAATTACCGGGCAAGATTTAAATTACCGGGCAAGATTTATATTACCGGGCAATGTTTAATTTGCCGTGCAATGTTTAAATAACCGGGCAATGTTTAAATTACCGGGCAATGTTTAAATTACCGGGCAATGTTTAATTTGCCGGGCAATGTTCAAATTGCCGGAACTAACTTTTTAAAGTTTTAATTCGTGTCGTATTCGTTTTATAAACATTTTTTCATATGGGTTTCATTTGTTATTGTTTTACATGTTGAATAGAAAATTTAATTCTAAGTTTGCTTCCAAAGCAACAATAAATAAATAAATAGCAAATAAACAAAAACAACACAACATAGGTCTGCGACTTAATGTTTGTCGTAAAAAAATATATCAAACAATCATTAAAAAAAAAAAAAAGTACTGTCGAATGTTCTTTATCAATGAATAGAACAAAATATATTCACGTTTTAATTTGCGTCGTAATTTATAGCGGGCAATTTTGTAATTGTTATAATGGGTGATAAGTAATGATTTTAACGGGTAATTCATGTTGTAGCGGGCAAATAAAAAATTACCTCACGTTTAAATTCGTGTCGTAGGTCATGCGGGCAATCTCATTATAACTGCCTGAGTAGTTATAGTGTATGTAAACATAACGTTTAGCCGGTTCGGAGGACCGGGCACATAACGGCTTGTATTACATATATTAATGTATATATTACATATACAAATGTATATATTACAAATATAAATGTATATATTACATATATAAATGTATATATTACATATATAAATGTATATATTACATATATAAATGTATATATTACATATATAAATGTATATATTACATAAATAAATGTATATTTTACATATGTAAATCTATATATTACATATATTAATGTATATATTACATATACAAATGTATATATTACAAATATAAATGTATATATTACATATATAAATGTATATATTACATATATAAATGTATATATTACATATATAAATGTATATATTACATATATAAATGTATATTTTACATATGTAAATCTATATATTACATATATAAATGTATATATTACAAATACAAATGTATATATTACATAAATAAATGTATATTTTACATATGTAAATCTATATATTACATATATAAATGTATATATTACATATACAAATGTATATATTACATATATAAATGTATATATTACATATATAAATGTATATATTACATATATAAATGTATATTTTACATATGTAAATCTATATATTACATATATAAATGTATATATTACATATATACACATGAATAGTGAATGGTAGAAATTTTTAAAAAAGTGAAAGCAAATTCCTTACTTCATTGGTTCTAAAGGATATCCTGTTATACCAATGTATTTGACTTTTCCTGATTCCTTCAGTTTTTGTAAGGCTGGTAATGTTTCTTTTAAAATAATGTCAATACTTGGTGCAAACTCAATGTCATGGACCTATGGGGAAGATAATATATCATACTGTTACACTGAATGTCATGGACTTATGGGGAAGATAATATATCATACTGCTACACTGAATGTCATGGACCTATGGGGAAGATAATATATCATACTGTTACACTGAATGTCATGGACCTATGGGGAAGATAATATATCATACTGCTACACTGAATGTCATGGACCTATGGGGAAGATAATATATCATACTGCTACACTGAATGTCATAAACCTATCTTATCTTATCTTATACAATACAGACGCTCCTTCTATAAAGAAGATTATTGCGTCCTACGCTCATCCGTGGTCCGAGTCTAGTCTTGCATTTTTATTAATGTTTTAAATGATGTTAGGTTATTGGTTTTCCTGGTTTGTTCAGGCAACCCATTCCATGCCCAAATGCCACTCGGGAAGAAAGAGTACTTATATGCATTTGTTCTCGCATAAGGGACAAGGAAGGTGTTTTTGTCTTTATGTTTATCTGAGCTTTGCAACAGATTGTTATTGGGTTGTATTTCTAAATTAGAGTTTAATGCCTTATGTATTATTACTACTTTACTCTTTGCCCTTCTGTCCTCTAGTGTTTCTAGGTTTAGTGATTTGACTAATGGTGTTACTCTTGTCAATTGGGAATAGTCACTAGTTATAAGCCTTGCAGCTCTTTTTTGAATTTGTTCTAATTTTTTAATGTTTTCTTTAGTTGATGGGTCCCATACAGATCCTGCATATTCTAGTATAGGCCTAACTAATGTGAGATAGCATTTTAGTTTTATATTCTTATTACATTTGTAAAAGTTCCTTTTTATGAATCCTAATGTTTTGTTTGATTTTTTAATTACTTCATCAATGTGAGGGTTCCAAGATAACTTATCATTTATTATTACTCCTAGATACTTAGCATTGCTAGTTTGAGTTAGTTCTTTACCATGAATGAAGTAGTTTGTTATTATTTGTTTCTTTTTCTTGGATACCCTTATTAGTTGGCATTTTTCTGGGTGAAAAGACATACTCCAGTTTGATTCCCATTTTTGTAGTTCATCTAGGTCTTTTTGTAAAAGTTCACTATCTTTTCCTGTCTTTATTATTCTATAAATTATGCAATCATCAGCAAATAATCTTACTTTTGTGCCTGTGTTGATGCAATTTGGCAGATCATTAATGTAAATTAGAAATAGTAGGGGCCCTAGAACAGTTCCTTGTGGAACTCCTGAGTTTACTGTTATTGGTGATGACTTAGAGCCATTTATTATCACTGTTTGTTCTCTGCCTATAAGAAAGTCCTGAATCCACTGATGTAAGGGACCAGAGATGCCAAAGTATTTAAGCTTTTTAAGAAGACTAGAATGATGAACTTTATCAAATGCTTTTGAAAAATCTAGTAATATAGCATCAATTTGGTTGTTATTATCTAATCCCTTAGACAAGTCATCTATTAAGCCTATCAATTGAGTCTCACATGATCTATTTTTCCTGAAGCCATGTTGGTGTGGGCACAGTGCATTTAGTTTGTCTAGATGATTTACTATACTACTATATATTATATGTTCAAGTAATTTACATGTTATGCTTGTTAGAGAAACAGGTCTATAATTTCCGGGGTCAGATTTATCTCCTTTTTTGAAAAGGGGGGTTACATTGGCTAATTTCCAATCTTTGGGCACTTTGCCCTGGTTTAGAGAGGCCTGAAAAAGTATTTTAAAGATTGGAGATATTTCATTAGTTAGTTCTTTAAGCAGTCTTGCTGGTATTTCATCTGGACCAGAAGCTTTGTTTACTTTTAAGTTGGTTAGGAGTTGTTTAATGCCTTTTTCATCTACATTTATATTTCCTATCTCTTCTAGTTTGTTTAAATTTATGAATATTTCTTTGTCACCTGGATTTGAAAAAGATGATGCAAAGTGTGTGTTTAGGATATTAGCTTTAGTTTCATTATCATTATAAGTTTTGTTGTTTTGGCCTTTAAGTGGAGCTATGCCTGTAGTGTCCATTTTTCTTGATTTAATGTAGGACCATAAGTTTTTATTATTATCTTTAGAAATTACATTATGGGGAAGATAATATATCATACTGTTACACTGAATGTCATGGACCTATGGGGAAGATAATATATCATACTGTTACACTGAATGTCATGGACCTATGGGGAAGATAATATATCATACTGCTACACTGAATGTCATGGACCTATGGGGAAGATAATATATCATACTGTTACACTGAATGTCATGGACCTATGGGGAAGATAATATATCATACTGTTACACTGAATGTCATGGACCTATGGGGTAGATAATATATCATACTTTCAGCATAAGGTCTGAGTCAGTTAAAAATTATTTTGAGCATGACCTTGCTTGGATGGCTTATTAGGCTGATGGTGCTGTAGTTCTGGCATTGCTGTAAGTTGCCTTTCTTTGGGAGTGTGATGATGAGTGACTGAGTCCATGGTTTAGGCCAGTCCCCAGTTGGCCATGACTGGGTCCATGGTTTAGGCCAGTCCCCAGTTGTCCATATTTTATTGCAAATGCTCAATAAGACATTTACCATGCAGCCTTTCCTTTTTGAAGTGCTTGGACTGCTGCTTCAACTTCTAAATGGAGAATAGGGTAATTGTCATTGTCTGTGGCTGGAGGGACCTTTAGGATATCTGGATCTATAGTGATATTGTCATTATACGGTTCCGAGCAGTACTCAGTCCATCTGTTTAAGATATCCGCTTCCTCAGTCAGGTTTCTACCATCTTTATCTTGTATGGTGGTGCTAGGCTCGTGCTTAGTGTTGGTTAGTTTTTTCACTGATTGGTATAATTGGTAGGCTTTTTTTGCTATTGTTCTTCCTTAAGCAGTTTTCAATGTCGTTGCACTGTTCCTCAATCCAGTTCTTCTTTTCCCGTTTTAATACCTTTCTACTTATACAGAGCTTTCCCTGCACTAAACATTTCTGTTCAAATTCCATAAAAATTATGCACATTTCATAACAAATGTATGGTTTATATTTGTATAACATCAATGTAGTTAAGGTCTAACGAATGTATAGTATATATTTGTATAACATCAATGTAGTTAAGGTCTAAGGAATGTACAGTTTATATTTGTATAACATCAATGTAGTTAAGGTCTAAGAAATGTATAGTTTATATTTGTATAACATCAATGTAGTTAAGGCCTAACAAATGTATAGTTTATATTTGTATAACATCAATGTAGTTAAGGTCTAACAAATGTATAGTTTATATTTGTATAACATCAATGTAGTTAAGGTCTAACGAATGTATAGTTTATATGTTTATAACATCAATGTAGTAAAGGTTTAATGAATGTATAGTTTATATTTGTATAACATCAATGTAGTTAAGGTCTAACGTTCATTTTATATTTGAATAACATCAATGTAGTTAAGGTCTAAGGAATGTATAGTTTATATTTGTATAACATCAATGTAGTTAAGGCCTAACAAATGTATAGTTTATATTTGTATAACATCAATGTAGTTAAGGTCTAACGAATGTATAGTTTATATTTGTATAACATCAATGTAGTTAAGGTCTAACAAATGTATATTTATACCTGTATAACATCAATGTAGTTAAGGCCTAACAAATGTATAATTTATACCTGTATAACATCAATGTAGTTAAGGCCTAACAAATTGAGACTTTGGTTAACACTCCAGACAGTTTTCTCTGCTGAAAAATCAAACATTTTATCCACATCTTTTTCATAGCGTCCAACTTTTGTAGCAATGTAGTAGCTGGCACGTGGCAGCTCTTTAATGGCCTTGAGTTTGATAAATAAAGTCAATTAAATTACATAATATCCACAGCAAGAATCAAACTAAAGCTTTACAAAAATAGTTATCAGCTAAACTAAGGCAATTCACACATACGTGGTTTGAGTCTAGTAGGCCTATTGCATTTTGATTCGTGTTTTACACTACGCTTAGTTTTATTACTACTTTGCTCTTCTGTCCTCTAGTGCTTCTAACACAATGGTAATGTTTAATCAAGTTGGTATCTTTGTTGTAATTATATATACATTATTTAAAATGGTTTGCCTGCATAATCTTGTCTTGGAATATTTTTGATCAGAAGGATTTGAAAAATTTAATACACCTACATCAAAAATGATTAACAACAAATAATATTTTTGAGGTTTCTGTTATGGGCTTTTACAAATATATATTACTATAACTATAAGAGATAGTTTGTGTGCAAAGCACTAAAAAAAAGACAGCTTAAGTAAGATTATTGTAAGTTACTTTGATATTTATCTAGCAATGGTCCTGCCATGGAACAAGTTAAGAACTGCAATAGATACAAGTAATAATAATATATATAAAAAAAGAAAGCTACTGATAGAAGTAAAAAAGACAAAATTGATTTTGGCATATTTTGGGTTGTATGTTTGTTAGAAATGTTATCAAATGTGATTATTTGCTATGTTTGTTAGAAATGTTATCAAATGTGATTATTTGCTATGTTTGTTAGAAATGTTATCAAATGTGATTATTTGCTATGTTTGTTAGAAATGTTATCAAATGTGATTATTTGCTATGTTTGTTAGAAATGTTATCAAATGTGATTATTTGCTATGTTTGTTAGAAATGTTATCAAATGTGATTATTTGCTATGTTTGTTAGAAATGTTATCAAATGTGATTATTTGATTTGACTATAGTGACCGCTACTTACTTTCCCTAATATAGTCTCAGATTTCCGTTGTCCGTACCAAGGTGCAGTGTCTATATAATTTATTCCAGACTTTATGGCTTTCTGAACCAATTCTATAGATTGGTCATCAACAGTATTTCGAAATACACTGCCCAGTGAACTGGCACCTAAGAAAGAGGTAGGCATATACAAATTTAAACAAATACCTAAGGCTTCCTTATCAATATTAGGCTAAGTATGGATAGTGAGTTACACTTCTATATCCATGGACATCAATACAAAGCTGGTGAGGTGTACAAACCACCGATACGCTCCCATTAAGAGTAGGCCTACATCGGTAGGCTAACACATGGAGCACAGTCCCTGTTGCGCTTTTGACATTTCATTGCACTGGTGAGAGCCTCCCGAAGCAAGGTGGGGAGGAAGCAATGTGCACAACAGCCCGCCAAGACCGGTGCCGGGATACCCATGCCTATAGTCTTGAATTAGTGCTACCGGGCAACAGTGCAGGAATACGACCACTTTATTGATCCAGAGAAAATACGCAGGTAGGGAGAATGAGAGTAGTTCATGTGACTGGGTAGGTGGCTAGTCTCAGACAAGATATTGGTGTGCCCCAACCTCCCCCGTTTCGCCCTAAACTTAGAGCTGGAGACACATAAGATCAGATCTGGCGTTAAGGGCTACTGTCACCGGCTTTTCCATATCTTTTTAAAAACAATTGCAAGGGCCATAATCGTATTTTACAAATCCAAAATGCGATTTTTATAACGAGTAGCCTAAAAAGTCCCGACACTAAACCAATACAAGTATAAAAATATAACACCAGAGATAGAACACGATGCTTTATTCCATGATAATGAGTTCTGTGTAAATCTTTGAGTTTATATTTAGCTCGGAATGGTATCTGACGTAGCTGGGGAAAGTAGGCTAAAGAGGTCTGGATGTTGTGCTGGCCGCACAATCCTTCTTAAACGCTTTTCACTGATCTGATGAACCAACATGAAGACATGATGAAGTCATATGTGACTTACACTAAACCAAACAATACAGGTATAACACAATATAAAGATTGAATGTATAGTCGTCATCTCCACAAATCCAAGTTATCATCTATCTACCTATCTATACCTAGAGTAACTTACCTAAACTTAAGGTTGAAACAGCTAAACCTGTATCTCCCAGATCATGATAAGGCATACGAGATATCTCAGCTATGTCGTGGAAGTCTTCAACGTAAGTTTTTGGTAGACGACTAAAAGAGAAACAAAACAAATGTACCATGTAAGTTAGTAGCTTTAGTACTCTTGTGGTTTAAGTGTACACTTGTAAAGGTAATAATGTATCATAAGTGTATCAGTGTAACAAACACAGAGTGACAAAGCGACCCACAGTAGGCCTATACAAATCGCCTGATTGTCACGTGTTATGTTCCTAGATAAACTAAATACACGGCTACTTGATTGCAGTGTAATAATAAAAGGATAAATGATCTTGGAATCCACACATTGGTGAAGTAAATTTTTTTTTTTAATTTAACAAAACATTGTCGTCAGGTAAAAGAACTTTTACAAACATAAAATTAAAATTTTAATGCTATCTCACATTAATTAGACCTATACTAGAATACGCATCTTCTGTATGGGACCCATCAACCACAGAATAGCTATTCTGTGCCATCAACTAAAGAAAACTTTTTAAAATTATAACAAATTCAGAAAAGATCTGCAAGGTTCATTACAAGTAAATATTCATAACTGACAAGAGTAACACTAATAGTCAAATCACTCGACCTAGAAACACTAGATGACAGAAGGACAAAGGGTAAAGTAGTAATAATACATATGGCATTACACTCTAACCTGGATATACAACACAATAAATATTTATTACAGTAGGCCTACCCAGATAACATAAGGACAAAAAACATATTATGCAAGAACGAATTCGTGTACTCTTTCTTTTCGGGCATGAATTGGGATAATTTGGGTTGCCTGAACAAACCAGGAAAATAAGTACCTTAACATTATTTAAAACACTGATTAAAATGCAAAATTTTCAAACCACCTATGAGCATAGGACGCAATAATCTTCTTTATAGAAGCATGTAAGATAAGATAAATGCATGCAATTTTGAATGTTTAAATATAATGAATTGTTTACATAATAAAAGATTGTGGGGTCAGAACAAAGCTCAGCAGCGTTAACTTTTCCCTGAATAACCGTAGGTACCCATTAGATCCTGGATAGGCTCAGGGGCACCCTCTTGACCACTTGACTTTACTACACTAGTATTAATCTTGACTTTACTACACTAGTATTAATCTTGACTTTACTACACTAGTATTAATCTAGACTTTACTACACTAGTATTACTCTTGACTTTACTACACTAGTATTACTCTAGACTTTACTACACTAGTATTACTCTTGACTTTACTACACTAGTATTACTCTTGACTTTACTACACTAGTATTACTCTTGACTTTACTACACTAGTATTACTCTTGACTTTACCACACTAGTATTACTCTTGACTTTACTACACTAGTATTACTCTAGACTTTACTACACTAGTATTACTCTAGACTTTACTACACTAGTATTACTCTAGACTTTACTACACTAGTATTACTCTTGACTTTACTACATTAGTATTACCCTAGACTTTACTACACTAGTATTACTCTTGACTTTACTACACTAGTATTACTCTTGACTTTACTACACTAGTATTACTCTAGACTTTACTACACTAGTATTACTCTTGACTTTACTACACTAGTATTAATCTTGACTTTACTACACTAGTATTACTCTTTACTTTACTACACTAGTATTACTCTTGACTTTACTACACTAGTATTACTCTTGACTTTTCTACACTAGTATTACTCTTGACTTTACTACACTAGTATTACTCTTGACTTTACTACACTAGTATTACTCTTGACTTTACTACACTAGTATTAATCTTGACTTTACTACACTAGTATTAATCTAGACTTTACTACACTAGTATTACTCTAGACTTTACTACACTGGTATTACTCTAGACTTTTCTACACTAGTATTACTCTTGACTTTACTACACTAGTATTACTCTAGACTTTACTACACTAGTATTACTCTAGACTTTACTACACTAGTATTAATCTAGACTTTACTACACTAGTATTAATCTAGACTTTACTACACTAGTATTAATCTAGATTTTACTACACTAGTATTACTCTTGACTTTACTACACTAGTATTAATCTAGACTTTACTACACTAGTATTACTCTAGACTTTACTACACTAGTATTACTCTTGACTTTACTACACTAGTATTAATCTAGACTTTACTACACTAGTATTAATCTTGACTTTACTACACTAGTATTACTCTTGACTTTACTACACTAGTATTACTCTAGACTTTACTACACTAGTATTACTCTAGACTTTGCTACACTAGTATTAATCTAGAATTTACAACATTAGTATTACTCTAGACTTTACTACACTAGTATTACCCTAGACTTTACTATACTAGTATTAATCTAGAATTTACAACATTAGTATTACTCTAGACTTTACTACACTAGTATTACTCTAGACTTTACTACACTATTATTAATCTAGAATTTACAACATTAGTATTACTCTTGACTTTACTACACTAGTATTAATCTGGACTTTACTACACTAGTATTACTCTTGACTTTACTACACTAGTATTACTCTAGACTTTATTTACTACACTAGTATTACTCTTGACTTTACTACACTAGTATTACTCTAGACTTTACTACACTAGTATTACTCTTGACTTTACTACACTAGTATTACTCTAGACTTTACTACACTAGTTTTAATCTAGACTTTACTACATTAGTATTACTCTAGACTTTACTACACTAGTATTAATCTAGACTTTACTACACTAGTATTAATCTAGACTTTACTACACTAGTATTAATCTTGACTTTACTACACTAGTATTACTCTTGACTTTACTACACTAGTATTACTCTAGACTTTACTACACTAGTATTACTCTAGACTTTACTACACTAGTATTAATCTAGAATTTACAACATTAGTATTACTCTAGACTTTACTACACTAGTATTAATCTAGACTTTACTACACTAGTATTACTCTTGACTTTACTACTCTAGTATTACTCTAGACTTTACTACACTAGTATTACTCTTGACTTTACTACACTAGTATTACTCTTGACTTTACTACACTAGTATTACTCTTGACTTTACTACACTAGTATTACTCTTGACTTTACTACACTAGTATTACTCTTGACTTTACTACACTAGTATTACTCTTGACTTTACTACACTAGTATTACTCTTGACTTTACAACACTAGTATTAATCTTGACTTTACTACACTAGTATTACTCTTGACTTTACTACACTAGTATTAATCTTGACTTTACTACACTAGTATTAATATTGACTTTACTACACTAGTATTACTCTTGACTTTACTACACTAGTATTACTCTTGACTCCGACTCCCCGACTCCTCTGTATGAATATAGGAAGGTATTTTGTACAGTCATTGGAGGAAAGAAAGGCAACATATTACCACAGGACAACAGGCTGGGAAGCCAACAGTCTACTGTATTTAATTTTAAATATTCATGGGCCCCCTAAACTCTTGTGGACCCCGGTACGGCGTACCGGCTGTACCCCCCTCTCGTGGGGCCGTATCAGTAGAGGTGACGATCGGCGACTCCAAGGGGCAAACGGTTAATCCCTTACCAGTGAGAGGCTAGGTTACACATGGGCGCTGCGTTCCCTGTAACACTGAGTAACAGCAGAACTAGGGATGTTAAAACGGGTTTTTATTACCGGTTTTCGATTCTATAAAACCGGTTTAAAACCGGATTTCGGTTCTCCCCCACCCCCTCACCCCGCGCAATGTCGCAAGTCACATGCCGGAAAAGACAAATGTGCGTAGTTTTGAAGGTATATATTTGAAAAATAGTTCAAACTTAAATAGTGTTTGCAGGGCATTCAAAGGATGTGTGTGAATACAATATGATTGTGTAAACTTTACCATAAAATTCTTTGAAACTACAAAAATTATGGGCTAATTGATTAAAATCGATAAAAGCTTTCCAATTTTCAATAGTGATAAACAAATTACCGATTATCGTTGACCATAATATTATTAAGAATTAAGAAGCATATGAAGAGGCATAAATGGTAACTTGTAAAATAATGTATTGAAAGAGAATCAAAAGAATATGTATTTAATAGTGCTGTTAATAATAATAAAGCACAGACGTGGTGTCTAGCCGAATTGTTCAGGGTCACAGGGAAGGGCTAGTTTGCGACTCTCCAATGCGTACATCAAAAAGTAACGAACATCTATAAGATGAGCCGACAAGTAAAAAGATTCATGTTAATTGTAACTATAACTTAGCAACATTGATTTGATGTTGTTTTTATTGCAAGCCATAGTTGGTATTTGAAAACACAAGAAACACAATATCTAAGAATAAATTGTTTTGTGCGAATCCAACATTATTTATTAAAAATATTTCCATCAGAACCAAACAAAAGGGTCTTCTACTTGAGGTAATGATTACCTTCCAACCAACAAACCGAAATCCGGTTTTGAAAATCAACTTAGAGGACTTAGCGGAAGAAACAGATACCTTACTTTCTCATATCACTAATGTCTGTAGGCCTATTGATCGGTTGTTTAAAATAAATGAAGCCCTGCTTTTTTTTCCCAATCTAAATTTAGTAGGAGTCGGAGTCGATGCATTCTTTGCCGACTCCGACTCCAGGTACCCAAAATTTCCCCCGACTCCGACTCCTCGACTCCGACTCCAGGTACCCAAAATATACCCCGACTCCGACTCCTCGACTCCGACTCCAGGTACCCAAAATTACCCCGACTCCGACTCCTCGACTCCAACTCCAGGTACCCAAAATTTCCCCCGACTCCAGGTACCCAAAATATCCCCCGACTCCAGGTACCCAAAATTTCCCCCGACTCCAGGTACCCAAAAATTTCCCCCGACTCCAGGTACCCAAAATTTCCCCCGACTCCTCGACTAGGACTCCAGGTACCCAAAATTTCCCCCGACTCCTGGTACCCAAAATTTCCTCCGACTCCAGGTACCCAAAATTTCCCCCGACTCCAGGTACCCAAAATCTCCCCCGACTCCAGGTACCCAAAATTTCCCCCGACTCCAGGTACCCAAAATTTCCCCCGACTCCAGGTACCCAAAATTTCCCCCGACTCCAGGTACCCAAAATTTCCCCCGACCCCAGATACCCAAAATTTCCCCCGACTCCAGGTACCCAAAATTTCCCCCGACTCCAGGTACCCAAAATTTCCCCCGACTCCGACTCCTCGACTCCGACTCCAGGTACCCAAAATTTTCATCGACTCCAGGTACCCAAAATTTCCCCCGACTCCGACTCCAGGTACCCAAAATTTCCCCCGACTCCGACTCCTCGACTCCGACTCCAGGTACCCAAAATTTCCCCCGACTCCGACTCCTCGACTCCGACTCCAGGTACCCAAAATTTCCCCCGACTCCTCGACTCCGACTCCAGGTACCCAAAATTTCCTCCGACTCCGACTCCTCGACTCCGACTCCAGGTACCCAAAATTTCCCCCGACTCCTCGACTCCGACTCCAGGTACCCAAAATTTCCCCCGACTCCAGGTACCCAAAATTTCCCACGACTCCAGGTACCCAAAATTTCCCCCAGACCCCCAGTACCCAAAATTTCCCCCGACTCCAGGTACCCAAAATTTCCCCCGACTCCAGGTACCCAAAATTTTCCCCGACTCCAGGTACCCAAAATTTCCCCCGACTCCGACTCCTCGACTCCGACTCCAGGTACCCAAAATTTCCACCGACTCCAGGTACCCAAAATTTCCCCCGACTCCAGATACCCAAAGTTTCCCCCGACTCCAAGTACCCAAAATTTCCCCCGACTCCGACTCCTCGACTCCGACTCCAGGTACCCAAAATTTCCCCCGACTCCGACTCCTCGACTCCGACCTGGTTTTAAGTACGCCAACAGACGCAAAAAAAAAAATTGTAAGAATAATTGCCACAATAATAAAAAGTGTTGTAAGCCATTGACTTAAAATAGACAATTATACTTTAGAAAACAACGCTCAAATGTCAACCGGAAATGGCATTTTCCCGAGAATAAGAACAGCAGACCAGAATTATGTGACGTTATTTAAGAATAGTGTCACTGGACACTCCCAGCTAAATCTCTCATTACACGTGATGTGTGGCACGTGACCAGCCGATGACGAAACTACTGGCTGGATGTCTAAATAAATAATTGTTTCTTAGTTTAGCTCTATTTGTATCGACAAAAAAAAAAGAGTTGTGAGAGGGGGAGGTAACTCTGATTGCTTCATTGTGAGTGGGAGAAACCTGGTGTGGTTGGAGAGTTTATTTTTAAACCAAACGAGCCATTAAACAATAAATCACGAGAATGACGTGATCAACAACAACTGGTCACGTGTCCCTTGTTTAGAAATGAAGGTCTAGTCAACAAACAAAGCAAATTGAAATCACCTGTAGGCGTATAAAGTATAATGCTGTTTCATAGTCTCATTTTAAACATTCATCTACAGGCTCAAAATATCAAGTGACTTTTTCCGTGAGACTTTAGATAGATGTCGAGATAACATTTGTTTAATATTTTAAAAAAATATTTTAAAGAAAAACAATCATATTTAAAAATAATTTAAAAAAACTATTAACTCATTCAACAAATGAAATAAAATTGAATAGAATGGTAGTTTTCACACTAGGCCTAGGTCTACATATAGTCTACTTAAAATAAATTAGAATAACAAGGTAGACAGTATCTTATCATTGTTTTAGAAAGGTAGGTGAAGGGGTTTAAAAATATGCATTTTACCATTCTGTGACGCTCTTAGTCTTACTAATTGAACAGTTTTTGACCAAGGGAACAGTGGTCGAAGAAATAGTTTAAACAGTTGAAGGATATCATAGACGTCAGCAGTTGGGGCTTCTATAAGCTTATTGTAGACCACGTGTATAAATTTATTGTAACCACAAGTTGAATGTTGATTTAATGGCCCCATACAGATTGGCGCATTGTGAATAGGATTGAAAACCATGTCAAGAAGAGTCTGTTACAAGACAAAATGTCAGGGAAACTATAATAGATTAATGATCTGACATGTTTTTAAACAAGAGTGGTCTTAACTAGCCCAAAAGAAAAACAGCCTTGTGTGTGTGCCTTACTAAAACTATTGTATGATTACCTATAGACAGTTTGAAATCTTGCCATCACATTGTTCAGCAGATTCAGCTATGAATGAACGACACCTGATACAAGGCAAACAACAACAACAACACTATTGATCTACCAGTTTGACATTTACAACTAGTGTCACGTGACTGGATATTTTTTTCCCATTTATTGAGTGGTTTTCCTTTATTAAATCTATTTTTAGACTAAAGTCAGTTCACTTAAACAAAATGGACAAACGTTTTCTTTTTGTTTTGAAATTCCAATCGTTTTATTGAATTATGACTTCTTAAACTTGTATTTCAGGAGCCCATTCTACGTGTAAACAACGTGCTCGGTAAATATCGCAACGGTAAATTCGGCAACGGTATTTTTGGTAAGGTAATTTTAGCAATGGCAAATTCGGCAGCGGTCAATTCGGCGTAACTCGAAAAATTATCAAATTGGCAAAGGTAAAATTGGCAAACTTATAATATCTACTGTTTTTATTGAAACTGGTGATAGGATTACATTCGTGTCTATTAACTGAAGCTCATGGCTTGAAACAAGGTAGTCTCCATAGACGATTAAGTTAGTAAAGTATTAGGGACACGTGCAAAGAACAGTTTTGTATTTACTTGTATTACAAAGTGTGGTGTTTTTATTCAATGTTTTTCTTTAATTTTATTTTTAGTCAAAAGAACGAATTTTTGTGACCTAATTTGTGACCTAATTTGTATGTTTTATATAAAATTTGAAAAGGGTTATTTTAGCACCTGTGATAAACTCGGCGCCTGGGGAATATCTCTTCCTACGTTATTGACAACTTGTCCAGAATCAGTTTATATACATATTATACATATATATTTATATAAATACTTTACTTAGGGGCCTTGTACTAACTTGATCTTCCACGGTATGCTACTTCGTTTCGCACCATTAGCTTCATTTAGAAGACTAGAGCAGGGGTCGGCAACCTTTAGATAAGGGGTCATCCATTAATTACGTCAACAAAATAGGGGAGGGGGGGTCTAAAAAAGTTTGACAATTGTTGACATGGGGGAGGGGGGGGGGGTCAATAAAAGTTGACGTCAACAATGTTCCTTTTTATGAAATAAATAATAATACAAATTTATTACAAAATTCTACATTTGCCAAGTTCAACTTACATAAATAGCATTTAAAAATATGGTTTTACGTTAATACAAATATATCAATTATGGAAACTAAGCTTACAGTTGACATGTCCTTTTTGTGTTTATCTTGTAAGTTTGTAGATCTATCATCTATGTATGGGTGGAAACTAATGCAATTTTGCAATGCATGTTAATACTATTTTTTACAAATGTATTTGTCTTAATGCCAACAAAAAAAAATAGTAAACAAAGCCGCACATTTTAAAGATTTAGTGCTTTGCCTGCGGACGGAGGACGTCTAAAACGGATGACTAGCGAGACATGGTGGCTGGAATAACAAAGGAACACAAACACACCAACAAAATGTCTGCAGAGTACGTTCAGAAACCCAGTTTTTTGCCATCAGTACATCTAAATTAGGCGTCAGAGACTGGTGTTCGTTATGTAAGCCATGTAAGCAAGGCGTGTCAAAATCAAAAAGCACCATGGGCCGCATAAGATACTTTTAGTATACCGGCGGGCCACACCAACAAATTCGTGAAACACTGTAATCTTATTGAATTATATTTAATTAATTTGCACGCCTACTACAACGGCTTTATTAGGCTAACGCCCAAAAACGCCAAATGTAACAATTATAATCCAACATTTATTTAAGAACATTCAATCATTTGTACACTTTAATCAGTGTTTTGTCCTGAGGTTTGATGCCTCCTTTTCATTACCATTTTTCATATATCTGGCTGAAATGTATTTGCAGTTCTGACCTTCATCAGGGATGACAAGTGTTCATCGGTCAGCCTTTTTCTATGAGAAGTTTCTGTTTATTTCATAAAGGAAAATAACTGTTCACACACATAGGTGGAACCAAACATTGCCATAATAGTAGTTGAAAGCCAGGAATCCCGACTTCTAGATACTTTGCTTTGAATGTAGAATCAGACTGAATTTCTAATAGATCCATCTGCAAGTTTTCTCTGCTTTGACAACATCAAAGTTGAATGGTGCCGAGAATAATGCAAGATGGTATTCAAAAATGAGAAATCATTAAATCTTTCGTGGAACTTTTTTTTGACAATAACTCTATGTGACTCTCATATTTAGAAAAGGTAAATACAGATTCAGCATTGGCCTGTTTTTTTTTAGTTCTTTGCAGTTAGGACAATGAACCAAATTTTCACGTGACAACTGTGTCTTCCATAAGCTTAGTTTTGTAATAAAACACTTGATGTCGTCCTACAACTGAGTGATGAGTTTGTTTTTCATTTGTAATTTCAAATCAAGATCACTAAGAAACTTAAATGTGCAGTAATGTCCACAGCAAACGCTAGATCCTGGATCCAACTTTCATCTTTTATTTCATCTGGGTTTTTACCTTTCATCTCCAAAAATAAAGCAATTTCTGGTCTCAGCAAATGAAATCTTTTCAGCACTTTGTGACACGACAACCAACGGACAGCTGTGTAGAATGGAACATCGGTGAACTGACTATCCATGTCTTCTAACAGCTGACTGAATTGACGATGATTGAGAGAATTGCATTTGGTAAAGTTCACTGTTTTTGTGACCACAAAAAGCACACGATTCAATTTTAAAGTCTTTGAACACAAATTTTGCTGATGAATAATTCAGTAAAAATGTACAAATGTTGAATCTGGATACGATTTCTCAATTTTTTTTCGCAACTTGGCAGCAACACCATTATGTCTGCCAACCATAATTGCAGCACCGTTAATAGATAAACATACAAGTTTACTCAAATCAAAATCATAGTCATGCAGAATCTGCTCGACTTTTTCAAAGATGTCTACGCTCACTGTAGTGTCATGCATTGGGATTAGTTCGATCAGTTCTTCATAAATATTAAATTTACTGTCACAGGCCCTAATGAAAACTGCAAGCTGTGCTATTCTAGTGATGTCAACGGTCTCATCAATAGCAATAGAAAAATGTTCAAATTTGGATAATGCAGCCTTTAACTGTTGTTTCAAATCATCTGCCATTTCATCAATCCGTCCAGCAACAGTGCTCCTGGCTAACGAAATATTCAATAACTGTATCTTCTGTGTGCACACAATGTCAGCCTCGTTCACAAGGCAATGCTTTACGAATATCCTTCACTGTAAGATTTCCCACTAATGGCGACCATTCGGCTGAGGTCATAGCTTGCAGTAACGGAAGCGACATTGGCTTGATCTATTTTTGTAAAACATGCCTGTTGCTGTATCAAGTTAACCTTCAATTCCTTGAGTCTTGAAACTTGAAACACGCATTAAGCCCTCATATTTAAGCTTATTTCCTTAAAATAGCCGTATTGTTTTCTTATACGTGGCACCGTGCCAGATTTCTGTTATATACACCTAGTTTAAAGTATTAAAACTGAAATTTTCGCCATTAAATGAGACAATTGCAGTATCCTTTGTGTGGGCCGCACACGCGCTTGCAAAGGGCCGCATGCAGCCCGCAGGCCGCACATTTAACATGCCTGATGTAAGCGATAGCTGGGATTGACAATAGAACTAAAAACAACAATAGGCCCTCTCTGAGACTATAAACTATAAGTAATGTTTGCAGAGCATTGACTGAAGTGTATTGTGTGAATCTCCAACATGGTTATTTTAAAATATTTCCTTCAGAAAAATAATTCGTGGCCCACCACATGAAGTACGAAATACACCACTACGAAATAGTTAGCCTACATTATTTCCTTTAAACATCCTTAATTCTGATATATAGACATATAAATTTGCTGACTACGTTATAATAGGTGAAACATTAAGATTAGGTCAATTAGGCTACATAGTTCTATTTAGTAATTTTTACGTTTTAATTTCTAATTTTCTTTAAAAATTGTATGAGTGGCGTCGCCAGGATTGCAAGGTGTGGGTGGCAAATAGTGCAAGGTACAAGAGGTAGAGGACAAGGAAGGCAACTACAGTGTGTATAATGTGTGTGTGTCTGTGTGGGGACAATAATGCAAAAGAAAATAGTGAACATAATATGGTTAAAATAGAAGGCTATAACTATAATTAACAACTGGGGCACAATTTCCCCCTACACTATTTAGCATTGTACCAAAAGCTCATAAGTGAAACGTAAAATTAGAAAAAAAAAATATTTCTATGAAAAGAACAAAAGTAAACAAAAAGGAAAGAAATATTGTTAAGATCATCGGATTGGAAAAAAATTGTGGGAGGGGCGAGTGAGGGGGGTAGGAACCATGTTACACCTCTTTGTGGTTACGCCTAAGAGAGTTATAGTCAATTTGACATCTTTTAAACAAGTTTTAAAATGTATCACAATTAAGTATAATATATATAGTATAAACTTTTCCGTTTCAAATCTATTTTAAACATAAAAGCAAGCGTCTAAAATTGTGTTACTTGTTTTGAGAGGGGGGGGGGGGGTAACAAATTGTTGACGTAATTATGTAAGGGGGGGGGGGGTATCTGAAAAATGGACAGTTGTCGACAAGGGGGAGGGGGGGGCAGGTAAAAATCGCCAAAAAATTGTTGACGTAATTAATGGACGTCCCTTAATAGTGTGCTAAAGTCGCATTTCTAAATCATTCAGCTTGCCAACAGCCTTAATGCCATCCTGCTCTTTTCATGCAGATGATACTTAAACTTTCCTTTATGTAGGCTTTCACGTGCCATTTAAAACTGCTCTGCGTGCCAAGTCTGGCATGTTTAGGTTGCCGATCCCTGGACTAGAGTGTAGTCCGGCCAATACGTTCGATAAAAACAGTGGATATTATAAGTTTGTTAATTTAGCCATTGCCAATTGAACCGTTGTGTGATTTTTGCAGAATTTCCCTTTTCCATATTTACAGTGATTCATAAGGAAATATCAACTTGTGTCATTAAAACCAAATATTCCAGTTATTTTATTATATTTTGTGCTACCTTCACATTCATTACGTACCATACATTCATCCCTACCTTCACATTCATTACGTACTATAGATTCATCCCTACCTTCACATTCATTACGTACTATAGATTCATCCCTACCTTCACATTCATTACGTACTATAGATTCATCCCTACCTTCACATTCATTACGTACTATAGATTCATCCCTACCTTCACATTCATTACGTACTATAGATTCATCCCTACCTTCACATTCATTACGTACTATAGATTCATCCCTACCTTCACATTCATTATGTACTATAGATTCATCCCTACCTTCACATTCATTACGTACCATAGATTCATCCCTACCTTCACATTCATTACGTACCATAGATTTATCCCTACCTTCACATTCATTACGTACTATAGATTCATCCCTACCTTCACATTCATTACGTACTATAGATTCATCCCTACCTTCACATTCATTACGTACTATAGATTCATCCCTACCTTCACATTCATTACGTACCATAGATTCATCCCTACCTTCACATTCATTACGTACTATAGATTCATCCCTACCTTCACATTCATTACGTACTATAGATTCATCCCTACCTTCACATTCATTACGTACTATAGATTCATCCCTACCTTCACATTCATTATGTACTATAGATTCATCCCTACCTTCACATTCATTACGTACCATAGATTCATCCCTACCTTCACATTCATTACGTACCATAGATTTACCCTACCTTCACATTCATTACGTACCATAGATTCATCCCTATCTTCACATTCATTACGTACTATAGATTCATCCCTATCTACACATCTTTACAACCATTAAGCCCATTACACACAATAAAATATTCGCAAATCTCGTCATATCCATATTAGTATTAGACATCATAATCTTCTCCTCTTTTGCTCCTTAGTCTCGGAAGACAATTAGATTTGCGCTCCTGTGACATCGCCAGCCCCGCAGCATTAACTGTGTCTGTGAGGACCTCTCATTGGATTCTGTCGCATCTTTGGCACATGAAAGTGAACCGTTGGAGCTGGTCAGGGTCAGTATATGTTCTTTAATTTTCTTCCAGCCTCTTCGATAGGACGAAGTCTGCCCTCTTCATCAGATGGCTTATAGCCGGTAACTGCCGCTTTCTGTGTTTTGTCGACGCTAAATAGCAAAGCTGGAGTGTCATCTCCAGGGCGCAAGCCTGTTTGTGTTAAGGAGAGACTGATGTTGCCCATGCATCAGTTCCCCTCTCTCCACGCATCAGATGTAGACAAGGGAAAGGCGTAGCCAATACAGCTTGGCATCAGTTGCGTCGCAGGAGTTGCCAGTATGCTACGTGACGAGCAGAAAGCGCACTGCCTTAGGGACTCCAGCTCCTGATTTGTTTTGGGGGTTTACTCCCCTTCCCCGTGCATGGGTTTAGCCACCAGGCAGTGGAGTTTTCCTTCTCCGGAAGTTAATTATATTTACAATAAACAATATTATAAACAATAAAAATACTTCCAAATATTACATCAACACCGCCATCTTGGTGCGCTACGTTCATTAATACATCATGTATATTATAATCTAAAACGCATCTATTATAATGCAATAAATATTTTAATAGTATATTCCATAGACTATAATATACATGGACCGCTTGCTTTATTATTTCTGCTCTATAATGACTTGAAACACTGATGTTCGGAATTCCCGATTCTAAATAACGTAATTGCTATACAGGAAATAAAGTTATTGATATACAAGTTCCGTTTTATTTAATCGCTATGATTTTCTCATTGGAAAAATTAAAATCGAAAGTTGTACAGAGTGGAAACATTTATAGATCAGTGTTGTGTGCGCACGGGAAAAGAACATAACCTCTAAAAATAGAGCAGGCGGTCCATCTTATTATAGTCAATGATAATAGGATTAATAGGCCTACAAGTATTCATTTAAAGTCGAAAAAAATGCGATTTAATAAAATGGAACTTGTATAACAATTACTTCATTTAGAATCGGGAATTGCAAAAAAAAAAAAAAAAGAAGATAATAGCATAAAAAACTAAAGCAAGCGGTCCATGTATATTATAGTCTATGGTATATTGTATATTGTGTATATAATCTTTGACAATATCAGCTGTCTTTACCTGCAGTTCATAGTAATGAAGTCAATGTTGTTAGGCTACTTTACTTCTTGAAGTTAAAATCTGCTTCGTTGTATATGCTGGTTCTATCAATTAGTTGATCAAATCTAGAAAATCAAATAATGTTAAATAACTATTCAATTGGAATTTGCATATATATTTATACAAATATTATGTGACTTGTTCATATTACACATGGACAAATTGTTCAGAAAACAGTTTATTTAGACTAGACTCTATGTATGGAAAACGGTTCACAATTATATAGACCCTTTTTTGCTAAATATTTTTCAGCACATACGAGAAGAGGTTCTGATGGTCGAGGCACTATAATGATGAAAAACAAACTTTTTTTTAAAAGACTAATCTGCAGCTAATTCATTTGTTTCATCCTGAGGAAGTATAGAGAACTCATGTTAGTTGTGTTCAAAAAAAATTAACTTATAAACTTAAACATGGTGCTTTCAATACAAACTATAGGCCTAATTGGTAGAAAGTGATCTATAAAAAAGTTAGACTTCTAAATCGTATAGTGCATAATGAGTTTATTGCATGGGCGCCCGCAGAAAATTTTCTAGGGGGGGGGGGGGCAAAATATTTTTAGTAATGTTTTAATGTAGTTTTAATTTACTGAGCGCATTTGTATGGTGAATGGACAGAACACTGTAGTAATTGTAGTACACTGTAGTAATGAAGGGCATACTGCAGCAACACATTTTTTATTAGCACAATATATGTATATAATAGACGTAAAACATACAAAAAAACCTTACTTTAAACAAACAATATTACAACGTAAATTTAAAATAAAATGTATTATTTAAACAAGAACTGGAGGTCTGTTATCGCTACCAAACATATCTACAATTTTGTCCATAAACTCTTTTTTGTTGCTGTTCACTTTGTCTCTGTGTACTAACAACATGCACAATCCTGACAGATGTTCATCTGACATTGTAGATCTAAGCCATAGGTTTTCAACCTTTTTCGGCTCACCGCACCCTTTTAAAATCTTTCCGCCCACCGCCCCCCAACTTAATTTAACATATAATAGGCCTATGATTAATTCTAAAACAAATTTATTTGTATTATTAATTTAGAAATATAAGAGACTTATTTAATAGCACTATATCATGTAATTTCTATAATTATTAATGTTTTAAATATAAACTCCTTAAATGGACAAAACAATTAATGCAGGAAATGTTTATTTACAACTGTTTAACGTAAATTATTTTAATCCTCAAATAATTAAATCTTGTTATGAATACCACAATGTTGAATGTATATAACGAAATAATAATAATCAGTAAAATTTGTTATATCACAAAACAGAACTTGTTCGGCATCACTATTGAATCAAACGTAGAAACATTTGTTAATTTGTTAATTACAATAACTAATCAGTTTGTCTGATTACTTCGTATCTATACCATAAAGCGCACACCTTATTTACCAAGACGCGTCACACAGCCATTTAGCAGATTTCGTTACATTATATAAGAACAAAGGGGACTGCAGCGATTGCAAAAAGACAGAGGAATCTCCCTCTTGAGCATAGTTGGTAAGATCTTTGCAAGAGGCACTATCAAGGCTGCAGGTGCTGTCATCTAGAGTCTATCCAAAGTCTCAGTGTGGTTTCAGAAGCGACTTATCCACTATAGACATGATCTCCTCCATTCGACTGCTACAAGAGAGGTTCCGCGAGATGAATAAGCCATTATACATTGCTTTCGTTGATCTCACTAAAGCATTTGATATGGTCAGCAGAAGTGTATTCCTCAAAAACTCCTGGCAAAAATAGGATTCCCTCCAAAACTGCTCTCTTTCATTGCCTGTTTTTTTTTTTTAGCAAACCAGGTGCACAGTGAAGTCCGCAGCGGTGTTAAACAAGACTGCGTACTTGCACCCACCTTGTTTGCTGCACTATGCTTAAGGAGACTGCAACGAGGGTGTCTACCTTCACACAAGCAGATTTGGAAAGCTCTTCAATCTAAACAGGCTCAAAGCCAAAATCTCAAGCAGTGTTCTCCTAGATGGGGAGATTAATAGTAGAATAGCTAAAGCCATGGGCACTATGGCAAGATTTAACAAAAAAAAACGAGTCTGGATGAGCTCACTGCTCACACGCTCCACTAAGTCACTAGTTTATCGAACATGCGTTCTGATTACCCTGATGTACGGCTGTGAGACATGGAGCACATATTCCTGGGAGGAGAGAAAACTGAACACCTTTTACCTTAGGTGTCTCAGACTCATTTTAGATATAAGATTGCAGGACAGAATTTCAAACGCAGAGGTCATACGAAGAGCAGAGTGTCAAGACATCCGTATTACTCTCAGTAACAGACGTCTCAGCTGGCTAGGTCATGTACGCCGAATGCCACAGGGTCGACTTCCACTGGACATTCTATATGGAACGTTAGCTTCGGGACAGAGACCTGCTGGACGTCCAAAACTGAGATTTGCGGATGTCTGCAAAAGAGATATGAAACAACTCCAAATTGACCCAAACAGTGGGAGATCATGGCGCAGGATAGGCCCACTTGGAGGGCAGGAATCAAAGAAGGTTCCAGGCTTGCGGGAGAGGAGCGCGCCAGGAAAAAGACAGTGGAGAAAAATGTAATCCACTCCGCTACATTCATCTGCAGCCAGTGTGACCTGTGCCTGTACGTCCAGGATTGGCCTCTTTAGCCACATGAGGGCCTGCAAGGGAAATGAATCGTCTCTCGAGACGTAAAATGCCAACGAATGTGTTAAACGATCGCTCCACCGTACATGTTGTTGCTGGTAATGTTAGCAAAACTAGTAAGGCATACGGCAAGGTAACAAGTCGATGAAATTTTGGCTACTTTTGTATTCTCGCGTTTTCCGAAAATCAAACTAACTCAAGGCTTCACTATCAAAATTATCAATGTGGTATACCTGATTAATCCACAAAGATAATGAGATTGATATGACAATGGAAGGAGTCACAGTTGTTACAATTAATTATAAATGTTTTATATATTTATTTTTTTGTCTATTTTAGCCCCAATTTTTTTTTATCTACCCATCGGGGGGGGGGGGCACTTTTCCAGGGGGGGGGGCAAGTGCCCCTTCTTCCCCCCCCCTGCGGGCGCCCATGGTTTATTGGTCTATTAACTATAGACAGAATAGTAGATTGGTCTATAGGCAGAGTGGTAGATTAGTCTCTAGACAGAGTGGTACATTAGTCTAAAGACAGAGTGGTACATTGGTCTATAGACAGAGTGGTACATTGGTCTATAGACAGAGTGGTACATTGGTCTCTAGACAGAGTGTTACATTAGTCTAAAGACAGAGTGGTACATTGGTCTATAGACAGAGTGGTACATTGGTCTCTAGACAGAGTGGTACATTGGTCTCTAGACAGAGTGGTACATTGGTCTCTAGACAGAGTGGTACATTGGTCTGTAGATAGAGTGGTACATTGGTCTATAGACAGAGTGGTACATTGGTCTATAGACAGAGTGGTACATTGGTCTATAGACAGAATGGTACATTGGTCTCTAGACAGAGTGGTACATTGGTCTCTAGAAAGAGTGGTAGATTGGTCTCTAGACAGAGTGGTACATTGGTCTATAGACAGAATGGTACATTGGTCTCTAGACAGAGTGGTACATTGGTCTATAGACAGAGTGGTACATTGGTCTATAGACAGAGTAGTACATTGGTCTATAGACAGAGTGGTACATTGGTCTCTAGACAGAGTGGTACATTGGTCTATAGACAGAATGGTACATTGGTCTATAGACAGAGTGGTACATTGGTCTATAGACAGAATGGTACATTGGTCTCTAGACAGAGTGGTACATTGGTCTCTAGACAGAGTGGTACATTGGTCTCTAGACAGAGTGGTACATTGGTCTATAGACAGAATGGTACATTGGTCTCTAGACAGAGTGGTACATTGGTCTATAGACAGAATGGTACATTGGTCTCTAGACAGTGTGGTACATTGGTCTATAGACAGAGTGGTACATTGGTCTATAGACAGAGTGGTACATTGGTCTGTAGACAAAATGGTACATTGGTCTATAGACAGAGTGGTACATTGGTCTATAGACAGAGTGGTACATTGGTCTGTAGACAAAATGGTACATTGGTCTATAGAATTGGTCTCTAGAAAGAATGGTACATTGGTCTATAGACAAAATTGTACATTGGTCTATAGACAGAGTGGTACATTGGTCTATAGACAGAGTGGTACATTGGTCTGTAGACAAAATGGTACATTGGTCTATACAATTGGTCTCTAGACAGAATGGTACATTGGTCTAGACAGAGTGGTACATTGGTCTTTAGACAGATTGGTAGATTGGTCTATAGACATTTAGAAATAATGGTAAATTGGTATATAGTATATAGACATAATGGTACATTGGTCTTTAGACAGCATGTTACTTTGGTCTATAGACAGAGTGGTAGATTGGTCTATAGACAGAGTGGTACATTGGTCTATAGACTAAATGGTACATTGGTCTATAGACAGAGTGGTAAATTGGTCTATAGACTGAATGGTACATTGGTCTATTGACAGAGTGGTACATTGGTCTATAGACTGAATGGTACATTGGTCTATAGACAGAGTGGTACATTGGTCTATAGACTGAATGGTACATTGGTCTATAGACTGAATGGTACATTGGTCTATAGACAAAGTGGTACATTGGTCTATAGACTGAATGGTACATTGGTCTATAGACAGAGTGGTAAATTGGTCTATAGACTGAATGGTACATTGGTCTATTGACAGAGTGTTACATTGGTCTATTGACAGAGTGGTACATTGGTCTATAGACAGAGTGGTACATTGGTCTATAGACTGAATGGTACATTGGTCAATAGACAGAGTGGTACATTGGTATATAGACTGAATGGTACATTGGTCAATAGACAGAGTGGTACATTTGTCTATAGACTGAATGGTACATTGGACTATAGACGGAGTGGTACATTGGTCTATAGACTGAATGGTACATTGGTCTATTGACTGAATGGTATATTGGTCTATAGACTGAATGGTACATTGGTCTATAGACTGAATGGTACATTGGTCTATAGACTGAATGGTACATTGGTCTATAGACTGAATGGTACATTGGTCTATAGACTGAATGGTACATTGGTCTATAGACAGAGTGGTACATTGGTCTATAGACAGAGTGGTACATTGCTTTAAGGACATAGTGGTAGATTGGTCTTTAGACAGAGTGGTACATTGCTTACACACACGATTAAATTTAAGATTCTATAAATATTCTATAAATATTCTATAAATATTCTATTAACGAATGTATTGTAAGACATGTAGAAATGTAATAGAACAGGATGAAGTTATTGGTGAGATAGGGACATTATGCTCTACAGGATGAAGTTATTGGTGAGATAGGGACAATATGCTCTACAGGTTGAAGTTATTGGTGAGATAGTGACATTATGCTCTACAGGATGAAGTTATTGGTGAGATAGGGACATTATGCTCTACAGGATGAAGTTATTGGTGAGATAGGGACAAAATGCTCGACAGGATGAAGTTATTGGTGAGATAGGGACTAGAGACCGACCGATATTCGGTGTTGGCTTCGGTTTCGACGCCGAAAATGGGCAAAAACCCTTTTTGCGTGGATTCGGTTTCGTCCGAAGACAAAAGGTTAGTTTTCGGTTTGTTTACGATTTCGGCCGAAATCTATTTTAACTTTCAAAATTCAAAATGCTACGCTACTGCTGCATCTATTTCTCTGCTTATTGATACTTTCATTTAGTTAAACTGCTGTGAATTAATCTGTGTGAAGTAGGGATGTTCAACGAAAACCGGATTATGGGAGGAAATCATTCATAATGGTGTTTCACGATTTATTCATCCTTTTATCTGAAGAAATATTTGTAAACTCTGTTTGATTAGCACAAAACAATTCCTTAACATTATATTCTTTGCAAACACTCGTTTGTAAGAGGCGACTTATAATTTTTTTTTCGAATTCCGAATATTGCTTGTGAATTTGCGAAACAAGCACATAAGACAGATAATGCAGATGTTAACGCTAGTCGTCGGTACAGACATTTGATCTACGTATTCGAAAACAAACAAAATGGAATATCCACAATGATGCTCAACGCTTTTTTAACAGACAAACAGACCGATAGACGTAAGGTTGCGAGATACTTGGACTTTAAAAGGAGGACATAGAGAGACAAAAAGAATGACATATTTAGTTTCACAATCCACAATCAGTTCAGTTTTATTACATTAGCAGCCAATAATTGTATATTAGTAAAACTGACCCAACATTTTATTTAATGTAGACTGATAAGCAACTTGGGCAATTAAAAAACTACTTTGCAGAGCATGTAAGGTTATTTTCAAATACTGTTAATTTTCTTGCCGGATGTCTATCAACCCTAGATAGATGTGTCTGGGATTTTATTTATATTCTACAAATATTCTTTTAATGTGTGTAACATATAGATCAAACATCCACTGATTTATATTATAATTATATTATATTATAATTTATATTACGATTAAAGTTAAGATTATATAAATATTCTATAAATATTCTATTAACGAATGTATTGTAAGACATGTAGAAATGTAATAGAACAGGATGAAGTTATTGGTGAGATAGGGACATCATGCTCTACAGGATGAAGTTATTGGTGAGATAGTGACATTATGCTCTACAGGTTGAAGTTATTGGTGAGATAGTGACATTATGCTCGACAGGATGAAGTTATTGGTGAGATAGTGACATTATGCTCTACAGGATGAAGTTATTGGTGAGATAGTGACATTATGCTCTACAGGATGAAGTTATTGGTGAGATAGGGACATTATGCTCTACAGGATGAAGTTATTGGTGAGATAGTGACATTATGCTCTACAGGATGAAGTTATTGGTGAGATAGTGACATTATGCTCTACAGGATGAAGTTATTGGTGAGATAGGGACATTATGCTCTACAGGATGAAGCTATTGGTGAGATAGGGACATTATGCTCTACAGGATGAAGTTATTGGTGAGATAGGGACATGCTCTACAGGTTGACGTTATTGGTGAGATAGTGACATTATGCTCTACAGGTTGAAGTTATTGGTGAGATAGGGACATTATGCTCTACAGGATGAAGTTATTGGTGAGATAGGGACATGCTCTACAGGTTGACGTTATTGGTGAGATAGTGACATTATGCTCTACAGGTTGAAGTTATTGGTGAGATAGTGACATTATGCTCTACAGGATGAAGTTATTGGTGAGATAGGGACATTATGCTCTACAGGATGAAGTTATTGGTGAGATAGGGACATGCTCTACAGGTTGACGTTATTGGTGAGATAGTGACTTTATGCTCTACAGGTTGAAGTTATTGGTGAGATAGTGACATTATGCTCTACAGGATGAAGTTATTGGTGAGATAGGGACATTATGCTCTACAGGATGAAGTTATTGGTGAGATAGTGACATTATGCTCTACAGGATGAAGTTATTGGTGAGATAGGGACATTATGCTCTACAGGATGAAGCTATTGGTGAGATAGGGACATTATGCTCTACAGGATGAAGTTATTGGTGAGATAGGGACATGCTCTACAGGTTGACGTTATTGGTGAGATAGTGACATTATGCTCTACAGGTTGGAAGTTATTGGTGAGATAGGGACATTATGCTCTACAGGATGAAGTTATTGGTGAGATAGGGACATTATCCTCTACAGGTTGAAGTTTTTGGTGAGATAGTGACATTATCCTCTACAGGTTGAAGTTTTTGGTGAGATAGTGACATTATGCTATGTATTTTAATTGTTTTTCTAGATGCGGCCAGAAAAGAATCTCCGTAGATAAGGAAGAACACCTGCTAATTTCTTGGTTTATCGGTCAAACACTGAACTCTAGCACACATGCTTCAAACATGCAACAATTATAGTAGTACAGTATCACTTTCAGACCAATTTCATCCATTGGGCTTGTGAAGCAGGGTTCATAAGCATAAATAATTAGCTTGTGAAGCAGGGTTCATAAGCATAAATAATTAGCTTGTGAAGCAGGGTTCATAAGTATAAATAATTAGCTTGTGAAGCAGGGTTCATAAGTATAAATAATTAGATTGTGAAGCAGGGTTCATAAGTATAAATAATTAGCTTGTGAAGCAGGGTTCATAAGTATAAATAATTAGCTTGTGAAGCAGGGTTCATATTTATAAATAATTAGCTTGTGAAGCAGGGTTCATAAGTATAAATAATTAGCTTGTGAAGCAGGGTTCATAAGTAATTAAATGTCCTTGGTATTTGCTACAGAGACCATATTTCCATCAGTCAAGTGCGAAAAAGAATTCGTCACGCAATTGGGAAATATGAAGACCTGCTAGTCATAGTAAAGAAGCGCAAACTAATTGTATAGCACATCACAAAAATGCAGGGTCCTTTTAAAACAGTCTTGCAGGGCGCAAAAATAGGATGGTGGAAAAGAGGACAACAGAGGAAAAGGCTGAAAAATAAAATTATGGAATGGACAAGAATAAAGCTGGGCGATGTAACAAGAAGTGCAGAAAAGCTAGACGAATGGAAGAGGATGAAGTTCATATCTGTAGTGCCCCAACACTCCAAAATAATAAGGAGTATGTAGGGACATATCCATCATATAGATCTAACAAAAGTAACTATACAAATATTTGAACCAAACACATTTATTTTAGAAATTCAAAACCAATTGCCTTCATTTTCTCTGTCATTTTAGTGGGCATATATTATATATATATATATTGTATTATATGTCATTGTATTATATAAAAATTATTTTATAACCGCCGTGTTATTTTGTAGCAAATGATAAAACAAACACCATAAGAAGACAAAAACTAACAAGCCGAATAGTCAGCAGATTTTTTGTTTGTTTCATCTTATACATTACAGACGCTCCAGTGCCGTTGATAGGGATTTGGGGGCCCGGGGGGGGGGGGCTTGGCCTCTTTAGGGGCTCCTGGATTTTGACATTCAAAATTATTACATAAGAAAAAAAACTCCTTTGGGGGCCCCCCCTCAAGTAGGGGCCCGGGGGGACTTTCGAATTTGGACCCCCCCCCCTCCCCCTCCCCTAACTACGCACACTGGACGCTCCTTCTATAAAGAAGATTATTGCGCCCTACGCTGATCCGTGGTCCGAGTCTAGTCTTGCACTAATTAAGCAAGAAAAAATCTATTTTATTTGTAAAGACGTCTCAAATTCTAATATTTGTCTTGTCTACTGCATACATTATTTTAGTCAGAACAAAAATGTGGAAAATAGAAATAAATAATCCTAAATAGCCTAATATCTAGGCTATATATAAAATGTTCATTGTATTGCTATCAAATGTTAGAGTTTTAAAATTAAGCACGTTTTAAATTAATCAGAAATATTATTAGATCTAGTTTATTTCAAGTCTACTTATTTTCGTGCTGCAAAAATTTTGTTTTCACATTATTGTTTTCTTTTTGCAAACTAAAATATTCGTGTTTTAAACTGGATTTCTTCTACATTCTACATGTTCGTCAAAAACGCTTATCATTGTTGTATCCAGAGAGATACAATTGTCACAATTATTGATGCTTTTAACAAAGTTAACATACCTCTTCATTTCTTAAATAAATTATGATCAAATTTTCATTCAATATCTTAGATAATAGAAGCGCTTGCTACAAAGACCCTTAGGAATTCTACATCTGGCAGAAAAACGCAAAATTGGCAACACATGACACTTGTTTCCTTTTTTTTTAAAGCCTACATCTGGGTGGAAACTGTGTTACACGTAGTGCAATATATTTAGCAATTATATAATTAATAATTACAGCATTAGTCAACATTTACTAACAGATGTCTAAATCTGTGGACTTTCGATGCAGTGTATTGTCTCACTCCATATATTGTCTAGGCCTAAGCCCTATTATTGTCGAAAGTTTTTTAGGTCTATCCGATTAATAGCTCGATCACTCAAAGATACTCAATCTGCTTTTGGCTTTTGGCCTAGGCTTGGTTACCGGCTTAACTTCTGCTATGGCTATGGCCTGCTATGTATAATAAACGAAAAATTACCTCCAAACGTTGAAATAATAACCTGGTGTAGTACACTGTGCTCTGTATGTATGTATCCGGGTAAAACATCTATTAGAAATCATTTAACTTAGACACTAGCTAGTCCTAAGAGGGTTAAGTTTAATTAAAGAGAAACACGGCGTTGGTCTATTTAGATAAAGTTCAAGGCCTATAACCTCTTGAAAGTTGTCAAATGTACGGTAGTCTATTTTGTCTAATGTCATCAAAATAGTATTAAAGTCTTAATTTCTTTGTAGCCTACTTAACGTAATTATATGAGCCTATTTAAAACTCAGCATATTAATATTACCACATATCTCATTTCTTTTATTACAAAGGGGTCTACAAATCAAGCTATTATAGTGCTATTTTTTTTTTTAAACGCTTATCTTACTAAGTCTAGTCATTTAAACATCTAGTGTTATACAATTAGTAGGCCCTATAATGAATTATATAGGTCTATTAGTAGTGGGCTATTAGCAGTGGCGTAGCTGGGGAGGGGGTCCAAATTCAAAAGTCCCCCCCTCGCCCCTACTTGAGGAAGGCCACCAAAGGAGTGTCCGAATTTATTTTTTCTCATGTCATAACTTCGAATGTCAAAATGCAGGGGCCCCCACAGAATTGATCTGTGGGGGCCCCTAAAGTGGCCAAGCCCCCCGGGCCCCCAAATCCCTAGCAACGCTATTATCCAGTGGCGTAGGCTCCCCTAAAAACATTTTCAGAAAAAAAAAGCCTTTAAAAAAATTAGGGGCTTTTCAAGTAAAAACATTTGGCCCTTAAAAGAATAGGCCTATAAATGGAACTTTAAAAAAAAAAAAATTTAAAATTTACAGAGAAGTAGTAGACTATTGATTTGATAACAGCTTCAACAGATTGCGATTAGGGCTACTGAGCTGGCTAAAAAATATCATGTAACGAGGACTCACCCATTCACTTTGCAATATAGTCACTTCCCTGGCACGCTTAGTCATATTCCATGTTGTAAGATAGGGCGGCAAAGGCAGTTCCAAAAGTCATTTGGCCTATAAGTACAGTTCCCGGTACTGCTTTAACACTAAGCTTAATTCTTAATACAAACAAAAGTAATGCATTATGAAAATCAAAGCCATTGTTTTTAGTCTGAGTGTTTGTAATTAAAAGATAAAACAAATAGCCTATAGGCCCTATTCAATAGATGTAATTACATGTAAATAAATCATCACTGAAGGGTTAGACTAAATACCTTCAATGAAACTCTGTCGTCTATTTATAGCTTCTGTTTGAATGTTATAAAATAGTATAAAGTATAGGCTATAAGTAGTTAATGAATACTTTTTAGCTTTCTAAATTACCCTTAAATTGTGGATTTTTTCCTCTTGTCTACAATCAAGAAGAAAAAGAAAAAAAAACTTTTACTGCATCAAACAAATGTTTAATGAATACAGTACTATTCTACAATGTTTTTTTTTTTTCATGTTTACATTTAATCAATAATTTAATCATTTACCCACATTTAATGACACCGTTGTGTGATTTTGATCAAATTTAATTACTTTTTTGTTGTAATCTTGACCCTGAATCTGTTATTGTACTACCATCACATATAGTGTTATTGTACTACCATCACATATAGTGTTATTGTACTACCATCACATACAGTGTTATTGTACTACCATCACATATAGTGTTATTGTACTACCATCACATATAGTGTTATTGTACTACCATCACATATAAGATTATTGTACTACCATCACATATAGTATTAATGTACTACCATCACATATAGTGTTATTGTACTACCATCACATATAGTGTTGTCGTACTACCATCACATATAGTGTTATTGTACTACCATCACATATAGAGTTATCGTACTACCATCACATATAGTGTTATTGTACTACCATCACATATAGGGTAATTGTACTACCATCACATATAGTGTTATTGTACTACCATCACATATAGTGTTATTGTACTACCATCACATATAGTGTTAGTTTACTACCATCACATATAGTGTTATTGTACTACCATCACATATAGTGTTATTGTACTACCATCACCTATAGTGTTATTGTACTACCATCACATATAGTGTTATTGTACTACCATCACATATAGTGTTATTGTACTACCATCACATATAGTGTTATTGTACTACCATCACATATAGTCTTATTGTACTACCATCACATATAGTGTTATTGTACTACTATCACATATAGTGATATTGTACTACCATCACATATAGTGTTATTGTACTACCATCACATATAGTGTTATTGTACTTACATCACCTATAGTGTTATTGTACTACCATCACATATAGTGTTATTGTACTACCATCACATATAGTGTTGTCGTACTACCATCACATATAGTGTTATTGTACTAACATCACATATAGTGTTATTGTACTACCATCACATATAGTGTTATTGTACTACCATCACATATAGTGTTATTGTACTACCATCACATATAGTGTTATTGTACTACCATCACATATAGTGTTATTGTACTACCATCACATATAGTGTTACTGTACTACCATTACATATAGTGTTATTGTACAATAATCACATATAGTGTTATTGTACTACCATCACATATAGTGTTATTGTACTACCATCACATATAGTGTTGTCGTACTACCATCACATATAGTGTTATTGTACTACCATCACATATAGTGTTATTGTACCACCATCACATATAGTGTTATTGTACTACCATCACATATAGTGTTATTGTACTACCATCACATATAGTGTTATTTTACTACCATCACATATAGTGTTATTGTACTACCATCACATAAAGTGTTATTGTACTACCATCACATATAGTGTTATTGTACTACCATCACATAAAGTGTTATTGTACTACCATCACATATAGTATTACTGTACTACCATCACATATAGTGTTATTGTACTACCATCACATATAGTGTTGTCGTACTACCATCACATATAGTGTTATTGTACTACCATCACATATAGTGTTATTGTACTACCATCACATTTAGTATTATTGTACTACCATCACATATAGTGTTATTGTACTACCATCACATATAGTGTTATTGTACTATAATAACATACAGTGTTATTGTACTAACATCACATATAGTGTTATTGTACTACCATCACATATAGTGTTATTGTGCTACCATCACATATAGTGTTATTGTACTACCATCACATATAGTGTTATTGTACTACCATCACATATAGTGTTATTGTACTACCATCACATATAGTGTTATTGTACTACCATCACATATAGTGTTATTGTACTACCATCACATATAGTGTTATTGTACTACCATCACATATAGTGTTATTGTACTACCATCACATATAGTGTTATTGTACTACCACCACATATAGTGTTATCGTACTTCCATCACATATAGTGTTATTGTACTGCAATCACATATAGTGTTATTGTACTACCATTACATATAGTGTTATTGTACTACCATTACATATAGTGTTCTTGTACTACCATTACATATAGTGTTATTGTACTACCATCACATATAGTGTTGTTGTACTACCATCACATATAGTATTATTGTACTTACATCACCTATAGTGTTATTGTACTTACACCACATATAGTGTTATTGTACTACCACCACATTTAGTGTTATTGTACTACCGTCACATATAGTGTTATTGTACTACCACCACATTTAGTGTTTTTGTACTACCATCACATATAGTGTTATTGTACTACCATCACATATAGTGTTATTGTACTTACACCACATAGTGTTACTTTTTCATTTAAATGTTAAATTAAACAGGAAAAAAAAGAAACAAATAAAACCCATAAGAAACAAAGTTTATAAAACGTATACGACACGATTAAAAACTTTAGAAAGTTGATCCCGGCAATTTAAACATTGTCTGGCAACATAAACATTGCCCGCTACAAAATGTATAAGTCGTAGATCTATACGACACGATTGATAAATTTTGGTGTTTTTTTATATTTATTTATTTTTTGTTGCTTTGGAAGCAAACTTAGAATAAAATTTTAAATTCAACAGGAAAAACAATAAAGAATGAAACCCATCGAAAACAAAGTTTTATAAAACCTATACGACACGAATTAAAACTTTAGAAATTGGTACCGGCAATTTTAACATTGCCCGGCAATTGAACAATTTCCCGCCTACAAAGTTTATAAGACGTATACGATACGAATTAAAACGTGTATGAAAAATTGTCACAGAAAATAGAAAAATTCCCGCAACAAAAATAATTTAAGTTGTTTACGACACGAAGGCAATTTAAACATTAATAAAATGTCTTCCCGTCATTGAGATAAAATCCATGCGCATAGTTTGATGACGTCAATTTAAACATTAAAAAAAAAATGTTCCCTTCATTGATAAATAAATCAATGCACAAACTTTGATCCCCAAACAGCCGGATTGTCATCTTCACTGACAGTACTCCAGTCTCTAAAAAACCCAAATTCCCTGATCAACCAGTCACTCAGTACAGAACTTTTAAAACTGAGTAAAACAACTAAAGAACTGGTTCTCCAATGGATCCCTGGGCATATACAAAATGAAGGAAATGACACTGCCGACACTTCAGCTCAAGCGTTAGGTGGAGAAGGTTGTTCGATTCTAGCCTCCACTTATTCAGTTCGTTCCATAGGATATATCGCCTGCATGTGTATAGATAGATATTGTGCCAGTATAAGTATTTTCATGAACACAGCTACGTTGCCTAATGTTTGGATAACCTAGCAGTACCATGTGTTGAGTGTTAACTGAAGCCTGTGCAAATTCATATATGTATCTTGCCATTGAGTGAAGAATTGAAATGATAATAAACACCTGAACTTAACCAGCGATTTATTTGCCTACTTAGAACTATCTGTTGTGTCCGTCATAATATCTAACGAGCCAGAGAGAGAAATAATAATTATTCCAGGGCGATTCCAGTCACGGTAATTCATACCCCACGACGACCTGCCACTACTACCCCACTCACCTACGACTCCGCACCCCTCTCATCGCCCAACTTCTGCCAGGTTGATGTCCTAATCCTAAACACATCCTGACAATCCTTATTTAATAGTTGAAAAATATTAATTTAAAATAGGTCAATTTTGCGGAGTGATAAGTGATGAAAGCTTTAGGATATAATATCTGTGGTAGTTCACACCATAGGGACAGCTGTGAGAAAGATATTGTGCAAATATAAACTTATTCTGACAGTTTGGTGAAAAGTTACAGCTAAAAAATGTATCCTATATTTTCGATCTTGAATTTTTCCACTCTGTTACTAAAAATAGATTTGTGACCTAAATATTTGTAATATAAATATTTTTTAAACATAATATAAAACCTTAATGTATTTATAAAGTGTCTGCGAAATTTCAGCCAATTTGATCAATATTTACTTATTAAACAATTGAAATAAAAGTTACAGTCAGTTCTAGGTAGTACTGCTCCCACTGCACCAGGCCCAAATACAATTCATAATGAGATTATAAGACAGCTACCAACGTTAACACTGAAAACTCTATTAAAAATTTTTAATGATCTTTGGCAACAAAATATATTTCCTACGGAATGGAGCAAAGCAATTACCATTCCAATACGTAAAGAGAAAAAAGATCACACAGATCCAATAAATTACAGACCAATAGCCCTCACAAATTGTTTCTGTAAAATTATGGAAAAAATTGTAAATAAACTCTTAATATATTTTCTGGAAACTTAATAACTTAATATCAAAGACTCAATGTGGATTTAGAATAAATCATTCAACAACAGATCATCTCATTAGATTAGAAACATTTATTAGAGAAGCTTTTGTTATGAAAGAACATGTGATCGCTGTTTTTTTCGATTTAGAAAAGGCGTTTGACACTACATGGAAATATGGAATTTTGAAAGATCTATATTCCTTAGGTTTAAGAGGAAATTTACCCAAATTTATATCAAACTTTCTAAGCAACCGAACATTCCAAGTAAATATTGGAGATTATTTATCAGATACATTTATTCAAGAAGAAGGTGTCCCTCAAGGAAGCGTATTGTCGCCTACACTATTTAATATAAAAATAAACAATATCACTGAATGCTTATTACAGAATACAAAGTGTTCTCTATACGTCGATGACTTTGTGATCTATTATAGAGCTAATTGTATGATAGAAATACAGAATCATCTACAACTTCAAATCAATAAAATACAAGAATGGACCTTTATAAAAAAACAGATTCCTGTAGCTACTTACGTCAAATTTCTCGGAGTAACATTTGATAGTAAATTAAATTTCCTGCTACATATAAAGGAACTAAAATCCAAGTGTCAAAAATCCACAAATCTACTGAAAACTTTAGCAAATACAGATTGGGGAGGAGAGAAAACAAGTCTACTGAAAATATATATATCACACATTAGATCAAAATTAGATTATGGATGTTTAGTATACGGATCAGCAAGAACATCATATCTAAAAATGCTTGATCCTGTACAAAATCAATGTCTACGTCTATGTCTAGGAGCATTTAGAACTACTCCATGTAACAGTTTGCAAATAGAAGCAAATGAACCACCACTACAAAATAGAAGACTCAAGCTATCATTACAATATGCACTAAAACTGAAATCCTTACCGAATAATCCAGCGTATTTATGTGTTTTTCACCCACAAGAAAAAAACAGCTTTACTGAAAACTCAAAATATATACCAACTTTTGGACTTAGAATTGAAAAAGAAATGATCGAAACTAAAATTGAATTTAGATTTATAAAAAGATATTATATACCAAAACCTCCACCATGGCTTTTTGAAATCCCGCCTATAAACTTAGAATTAAACCATAGAAAGAAAAAGGATCCTTGCATGGATATGTTCCAAGAAGTGCTACAAAAATACCCAAATTATGTACAAATATACACAGACGGATCGAAAAATGATACAGCGACATCTTCGGTTGCTCTTACCTCAAATAAAAGTAAAAAAAGAAAATATAATTCCAGTATCTCAATAAATACTGCAGAGGCTTTAGCAATATGCCTGGCATTAGACATTGCATAGTAATCAGAAAACCAAAATTTTGTTATTTTATCCGATTCGTTATCTTGTCTTACTGCTATGGGAAACTGTAATACCAGGAATATATCTGCCTTGGACATTTTGACAAAATACCAATCAATATATGAAAGAGGCAAACGTATCGTTTTCTGTTGGGTTCCTGGTCATGCAGGGATAGATGGAAATGAAAAAGCTGACAGAGAGGCTAAAGCCGCCCTGTTGTTATCAGAGAGTATTACCCCAATACCATATCGAGACTTGAAACCTTTAATAATGAAACATGTAAGACAAAAATGGACTAACTTCTTGAAAACCGAATGCAATAAACTGCAGTATTTGGAAAATTCAAAAACCTGGCATGATACAGGCCAACTTGTTCGAAAGGACGCAGTTATTCTCTGCAGACTACATACAGGACATACGAAACTAACACATTCGTTTATTTTTAAACGAGAAATGTCCCCAATGTGTGCTTTCTGCAATGCCAACTTAACAGTGTCTCACATTTTGTTGGAATGTAATACATTTGATGACATTCGACGTAAATTCTATTACTGTAGAACTCTTCATGAACTTTTCAGCAAAATTAAACCAAAACATATAATAAACTATATTAAAGACATACAACTGTACAACAGAATCTAAAGATATAAGAACAATAAAATGGATACAAGAGAAAAACAACGTTATCAAAAAGGCCCTATATAACCTTCGATGTTAATGGGCCGGAAATTCAACAATTCAACAATTCAACATTTCTTAATTATAGTTCTAATCTTATAATATATTACAGACGATCCTCCTATAAAGTATCATTCTACAATTTCCCAATTAGAAGTAATGAAACGCAGAGATTGAAAAATTATAACATTTACGTTTACAAATACATTATTTAATAGTTTTAATTTACTTCTATTCTTCGGCATTTTACGCCTCTATTATACCTTTATATTCTCCAAACATAACAGACAACTGGGATAAGTATATAGTTTATAGTTTTCCATTTATAAAATCATAGCAAATTACTAAACCCTTGGTCTATAATTCCGTTTGTGATCGTACATATAAAAGCAAGTGGTCCATCTTATTTTAGTCTTTGGAAATATCTAAACAATATTAAAATGCCCCTGGGGCCTACATATGTAGGCCTATATCTACAGAGTTTTGAATACGGCCCCTAAATTTGGCTATTTCTGCTTAATAAAAAAATATTGTCATTAGGTTTTGAAAAATGTATAGCAGATGACGTTTAATTTTAGCATTTTAGATAGGTCTCTACCTAGATAAATCTTCTTCCTTTCTGCCCCACTTACACATACATACACACAAACACACGCAAATATACACACATATATGCAAGATTAGAACAAAACATACTTTAAAACGTTTGTTGATATTTATTAGTAAAATCTCTAAAATTCAATCCTAACTCAATATCTTAATATCTCTTTTACTCTTATTTCTATCAATTTAGCAAATCTAAAACTAAACCTATACGCGTACTATAAATATAAAACTAAACCTATACGCGTACTATAAATATAAAACTAAACCTATACGCGTACTATAAATATAAAACTAAACCTATACGCGTACTATAAATCTAAAACTAAACCTATACGCGTACTAAGCTTATTATTAATACATTATTTAGATTTTTGGATAATCAATTTCTAAATTTTCCTTTCACCAAATTGTTTCTCCGTAAACTTTGATAATTTTTTTGAAATTTTTGCTCAGAAATTTAAACCTTCAAACATTTAGGTATTCCATTTTTGAATAACGCATAAAAAGTACGCTTTTTAACTGTCTTTAGAATTATCAACTTATTATCCTTATCCCACTTTCCCAACATGGAACAAAAATTGATTTTGAAAAAAAAAGCGGATTTATGGGATGAATAGTACCGATACGTAAAACATTTATAAAGGAAACCCAACAGTTTAGGAACAATAACTGAATGTGAAAATGAATATTGTTGTTCGTTGACAAAGTTTAGCCTATAGGCCTATATATTAGTCTAATCTATATATTAGTCTAATTTTAGTCTGCTTTTGAGAAATCTCAATCCATAGATTGTCTTTGCAACGGCTGTTGTTTCATTGCAAAGGAAATGCATCGCAATTTGAACACTTCAGAAATCTTCTCAGTTTGCAATAGCTAAAAGCCTTTTAATTCAAATTTATCAACTTAGTTCCTCAACAATACCATATTATCTATGACGTCAAATACTGCCAATAATTCTTGCTTTTGTGAAAGCAATAAACAAATTTTAATAATAGACATTCGAAGTTTCATCTATGGTCAACGTTTATCGCTTTTTAAGGTAAAAAGTCCCAAACATGTAGAAAATAAACACTCAACAGACAAATATACCATATTCATGGTGAACAAGAAATTACACTTAATATTGCTTTTAAGGAAAAGTTTCATCTGAATTTATTACACTGACAAAAGACAGTTAAAGCAAACTATGTTTATGTTGTTTTTTTTTATCTCATTAATTCTATAACAATTTAAATATCACCAATTAGAATCGTCATTTCTTAAATTTAAAACCATGACTTAGGACTACTTTACTTCCAGCTCCTGTTTCCCAGACTTTTGAAAAAGAAAACCAAATATAAAATCACAATTCTAAAAATAATAAAAACACATAAAACTAAATTCTTTACCCCCGTGGTTTCCCCACAGGCTATTTCTAGTAAGATAATAATAAGATAAGACTTATATAGCGCATATCCCGTTGGGAACAGTTCTATGCGCTGTAAACACACTGCTGCCTGCTGGCGCAAATACGTTTACAGCCCAAAACTCCTGCAGGGCGACAGGCATCCGTCGGTGGCAGGGGTAGAACCCGTGACGTGTCAGTTGGTTTTTGGTTGACAGTCCGGTGAACTAACCGCTGTACCAGCCGGCTTCACATATATAGTGTTATTGTAATACCACCGCATAATATAGTGTAATTGTACTATTATTACATATAGTGTTATTGTACTACCTACACATATAGTGTTATTGTACTACCACCACATATAGTGTTATTGTACTACCATCACATATAGTGTTATTGTACTACCATCACATATAGTATTATTGTACTACCACCACATATAGTATTATTGTACTACCACCACACATAGTGTTATTGTACTACCACCACATATAGTGTTATTGTACTACCATCACATATAGTGTTATTGTACTACCACCACATATAGTGTTATTGTACTACCATCACATATAGTGTTATTGTACTACCACCACATATAGTGTTATTGTACTACCATCACATATAGTGTTATTGTACTACCACCACATATAGTGTTATTGTACTACCATCACATATAGTGTTATTGTACTACCATCAGATATAGTATTATTGTACTACCACCACATATAGTGTTATTGTACTACCACCACATATAGTGTTATTGTACTACCATCACATATAGTGTTATTGTACTACCATCACATATAGTGTTATTGTACTACCATCACATATAGTGTTATTGTACTACCACCACACATAGTGTTATTGTACTACCATCACATACAGTGTTATTGTACTACCATCACTTATAGTATTATTGTACTACCACCACACATAGTGTTATTGTACTACCATCACATATAGTATTATTGTACTACCACCACATATAGTGTTATTGTACTGCCACCACACATAGTGTTATTGTACTACCATCACATATAGTGTTATTGTACTTCATAACAACAAATAATTTTATTGTACTATCGCCACATATAGATCTAGTGTTATTGTATCAATCTACAAGTACATTGATTTGCTTTTATTCATTACGTAATAAATTTAAATAAACTTACATTTTATTGTGTGTTTTTGTTGTTGTTGTTTTTTGTTGGTATATTTTTTATTATTACATTTTTTTGTTTTATATATTTATATAGGTCTATATTTAATTTTTATCTTTCTGAGTGTGTTTTTTAAACAGACAAAAAACAAAACAACACATTTAAGAAGGTCGACTACCCGTGTAACGTGACTGATTTTGAAAGATAAAATAAATAATATATTTTTGTTAACTACAATATAAGAGGTGAAACCTTAAAATTAGATCCATTACTTATTACAGCTCTAAATCTATTTAATAATTTTTAATTTCTAATTTTCTGGAAAAAAATTAATTGTTTGAGATAAATATAAAAACATATATTTAACAAAGTTTTACACATAGAAGCCAGTGTATGCAGTTAGTTTTTTTTAGAAGTTAATATATGAAAGTAAAAAGAAGCGGGGGTGGTAACCTTTTTTTTTATATTTTACAGGGGGTCGGTCTCTGAAAGTTTGACAATTGTTGACAAAGGGGAGGGGGGGGGGGATAAAAATTGCCTAAAATTGTTGAGGTAGTTAATGGACGTCCCCTTACATTGTTTTAGTCAATTTTGTTTAAGGATGATAAATATGTAGGTCCAATATATTATTATATTATTTAGTTGTAGATTTATGTTCACTAAATGTCGCCAGAGCCAGTGTTTGATTGAATCTTTTTTTTTCTTTGTCACGCTAGTTGTCATTTTGTCGATGTCGTGTTTCGGAAAAGGCCCTTAATCTATTTAATGTCATTTTGGTTATTTGTCAGAACTGTAAAAGTCGCGTGCAAACAAAGACACACAAAAAGTCCTTGCTGTCAGTGTCTCTGTTGAGGATTATCTAATATTTACACGTTAACTTTATTTCCAAATGACGCCATACAGAGTCACATTTAGCATCAATTTCCTCCCAATAGTTCAATCGATTTTTTTTCAAAGTCTTCTTGGCACAAACAATAGCAAGTCTTGGCTTTTTTTTTTAAATTTCTTTTTTGCTTTTTTTAAATTAAATTAAATTAATTTATTAATATTTTTATAAAACAGTTAAAAAATAACATGAATGTGAAAAGGAAATGTATTTTATTAAAAGATAAAATAGTTATCAAAAACTAAATACAAATAGTTTGTAAACAATTTGATCCATTCAAAAAGACATTGTAGGCCTATTCCTTTCTGAACAGATTCAGAGTTTCATTGAAACTTTGACTGAAAGACTTTGGTTTTATTACATTGTATTATAGAAATATTTGATCTAAATCAATTTTCAAACAAGTCTTACGTTATGCAATATTTTATAAGTAAGTGACTTTACAGTCAGTTTTCACTGTGGTTGAAAATGTAGAAATTTTGTTCACTGGTGACTCTGTTATAAATGGGGACTGCGGAGGTGTCGTGAATGTACTGGTTGAATTATTTCTACTTCCCAAGTTGCAGGAATTCTTAAAACGAGTTAGAAGAATAAGTTCACTTGGATTTCCCTGTGCTAGGTTGGAACTGTATTCCACTGCAGCTTCGTGATGCCTAAAATACCATTGAATAAAATGCTCTTTGGAAGATTGAAAAATATCAGTGAACAAAATAAATAAACAAGGCCTGAGACAAGAGACGGACGATCTCATCCAACTTAATGTTTGAAATAAAATCATAAGTGAATCACAACTTTGGATGTCTTCACATTTCGGGCTGACCAAAGAAAAAGCAGAAAATGGTAACGTTATGGCTAGACTGACAAAGTCTACTGCAAGTAGAGCTGTTACAAAACGCCTTTGTCGTCTAGACCTTGACCCATTAGCAACAGAATTATTGACCATTGTCATGCCTCTTTCTGTCACTACTGCAGCAGTCCTAGTATTCAAGTCACACGATTCATCATCATTGTTGATTACTGGTGATGTAGATACCAATTGGGTGGGTCCAAAAGTTTGAATAGCTGGCATCTCACCAATGACAGCAATAAAGACAAAAATAAGTAGAACAAGTATAATCATTGAGGGCAGAAACACTGTCAGCCAACTGGATGCTGTGTGTGCCTCAGCCGTAATACCGTACATACATACATTGGGAAGAGGTTGTACTGCTGGAAACCCTAACCACAAGGAGCAGATGATAGAACAGCTGACACACCATGGCGTGAGAAGTAGAATTACATGTAGCACAGCCTGTGTCATTAATTGATGATAGCACTTAGTCTTGTATGTGTACAGTACACGATCCACGTTTAAAAGGAGTAACGCCAACAAGGCAACGCTTGGTAATGCTCCATCTAGTATCATCCAGGCCTGGGGAGATAAAACATTCATAAGTGAATACATTAAATGCAGTGATACATGCATTCAGAAGTGAATACATTAAATGCAGTGATAATTGCATTCAGAAGTGAATACATTAAATGCAGTGATAATTGCATTCAGAAGTGAATACATTAAATGCAGTGATAATTGCATTCAGAAGTGAATCTTCTAGTTACGCTACTGCATATGGGCAATTAAGTGACTGGGGAATCCTCTAGTTCTTTCTTGTATGTGGACAATGAAGTAACCGTGAAATCCCCAAAATACGCTACTGCATATGGGCAATGAAGTAACTGGGGAATCCTCTAGCTATTCTACTGCATATGGGCAATGAACTAACTGGGGAATCCTCTAGTTCTTTCTTGTATGTGCACAATGAAGTAACCGTGAAATCCCCAAAATACGCTACTGCATATGGGCAATGAAGTAACTGGGGAATCCTCTAGCTATTCTACTGCATATGGGCAATGAACTAACTGGGGAATCCTCTAGTTCTTTCCTGTATGTGGACAATGAAGTAACCGTGAAATCCCCAAATTACGCTACTGCATATGGGCAATGAAGTAACTGGGGAATCCTCTAGTTTTTCAACTGTTTTTGGGCAATGAAAAAACTGGTGAATATTATAGCTACTCTACTGTATGTAGTTACTCTGATACATGTAGGCAATGAAGTAACCGGTAAATTCTCTGGTTACTTTGACAGATGTTGGCAATGCAGTAACTGAGAATTCTCTAGCTATTGTGATGTATGTAGGCTATGAAGTAACTGGGGAATTCTTTAGTTACTCTGATACATGTAGGCAGTGAAGTAACTGGGGAATTCTCTAGTTACTCTGATATATGTAGGCAATGAAGTAACTGGGGAATTCTCTAGTTACTCTGATACATGTAGGCAATGAAGTAACTGGGGAATTCTCTAGTTACTCTGATACATGTAGGCAATGAAGTAACTGGGGAATTCTCTAGTTACTCTGATACATGTAGGCAATGAAGTAACTGGGGAATTCTCTAGTTACTCTGATACATGTAGGCAATGAAGTAACTGGGGAATTCTCTTGTTACTCTGATACATGTAGGCAATGAAGTAACTGGGGAATTCTCTAGTTACTCTGATATATGAAGGCAATGAAGTAACTGGGGAATTCTCTAGTTACTCTGATATATGTTGGCAATAAATTAACTGGGGAATTCTCTAGTTACTCTGATATATGTAGGCAATGAAGTAACTGGGGAATTCTCTAGTTACTCTGATATATGTAGGCAATGAAGTAACTGGGGAATTCTCTAGTTACTCTGATACATGTAGGCAATGAAGTAACTGGGGAATTCTCTAGTTACTCTGATACATGTAGGCAATGAAGTAACTGGGGAATTCTCTAGTTACTCTGATACATGTAGGCAGTGAAGTAACTGGGGAATTCTCTAGTTACTCTGATACATGTAGGCAGTGAAGTAACTGGGGAATTCTCTAGTTACTCTGATATATGTAGGCAGTGAAGTAACTGGGGAATTCTCTAGTTACTCTGATACATGTAGGCAATGAAGTAACTGGGGAATTCTCTAGTTACTCTGATACATGTACGCAATGAAGTAACTGGGGAATTCTCTAGTTACTCTGATACATGTACGCAATGAAGTAACTGGGGAATTCTCTAGTTACTCTGATACATGTACGCAATGAAGTAACTGGGGAATTCTCTAGTTACTCTGATACATGTACGCAATGAAGTAACTGGGGAATTCTCTAGTTACTCTGATACATGTACGCAATGAAGTAACTGGGGAATTCTCTAGTTACTCTGATACATGTACGCAATGAAGTAACTGGGGAATTCTCTAGTTACTCTGATACATGTAGGCAATGAAGTAACTGGGGAATTCTCTAGTTACTCTGATACATGTACGCAATGAAGTAACTGGGGAATTCTCTAGTTACTCTGATACATGTACGCAATGAAGTAACTGGGGAATTCTCTAGTTACTCTGATACACGTACGCAATGAAGTAACTGGGGAATGCTCTTGTTACTCTGATACATGTAGGCAGTGAAGTAACTGGGGAATTCTCTAGTTACTCTGATACATGTAGGCAATGAAGTAACTGGGGAATTCTCTAGTTACTCTGATACATGTAGGCAGTGAAGTAACTGGGGAATTCTCTAGTTACTCTGATACATGTAGGCAGTGAAGTAACTGGGGAATTCTCTAGTTACTCTGATACATGTAGGCAATGAAGTAACTGGGGAATTCTCTTGTTACTCTGATACATGTAGGCAATGAAGTAACTGGGGAATTCTCTAGTTACTCTGATACATGTAGGCAATGAAGTAACTGGGGAATTCTCTAGTTACTCTGATACATGTAGGCAGTGAAGTAACTGGGGAATTCTCTAGTTACTCTGATACATGTAGGCAGTGAAGTAACTGGGGAATTCTCTAGTTACTCTGATATATGTAGGCAGTGAAGTAACTGGGGAATTCTCTAGTTACTCTGATACATGTAGGCATTGAAGTAACTGGGGAATTCTCTAGTTACTCTGATACATGTACGCAATGAAGTAACTGGGGAATTCTCTAGTTACTCTGATACATGTACGCAATGAAGTAACTGGGGAATTCTCTAGTTACTCTGATACATGTACGCAATGAAGTAACTGGGGAATTCTCTAGTTACTCTGATACATGTACGCAATGAAGTAACTGGGGAATTCTCTAGTTACTCTGATACATGTACGCAATGAAGTAACTGGGGAATTCTCTAGTTACTCTGATACATGTACGCAATGAAGTAACTGGGGAATTCTCTAGTTACTCTGATACATGTAGGCAATGAAGTAACTGGGGAATTCTCTAGTTACTCTGATACATGTACGCAATGAAGTAACTGGGGAATTCTCTAGTTACTCTGATACATGTACGCAATGAAGTAACTGGGGAATTCTCTAGTTACTCTGATACACGTACGCAATGAAGTAACTGGGGAATGCTCTTGTTACTCTGATACATGTAGGCAGTGAAGTAACTGGGGAATTCTCTAGTTACTCTGATACATGTAGGCAATGAAGTAACTGGGGAATTCTCTAGTTACTCTGATACATGTAGGCAGTGAAGTAACTGGGGAATTCTCTAGTTACTCTGATACATGTAGGCAGTGAAGTAACTGGGGAATTCTCTAGTTACTCTGATACATGTAGGCAATGAAGTAACTGGGGAATTCTCTTGTTACTCTGATACATGTAGGCAATGAAGTAACTGGGGAATTCTCTAGTTACTCTGATACATGTAGGCAGTGAAGTAACTGGGGAATTCTCTAGTTACTCTGATACATGTAGGCAGTGAAGTAACTGGGGAATTCTCTAGTTACTCTGATACATGTAGGCAATGAAGTAACTGGGGAATTCTCTAGTTACTCTGATATATGTAGGCAGTGAAGTAACTGGGGAATTCTCTAGTTACTCTGATACATGTAGGCAATGAAGTAACTGGGGAATTCTCTTGTTACTCTGATACATGTAGGCAATGAAGTAACTGGGGAATTATCTAGTTACTCTGATACATGTAGGCAATGAAGTAACTGGGGAATTCTCTAGTTACTCTGATACATGTAGGCAATGAAGTAACTGGGGAATTCTCTTGTTACTCTGATACATGTAGGCAATGAAGTAACTGGGGAATTCTCTAGTTACTCTGATACATGTAGGCAATGAAGTAACTGGGGAATTCTCTTGTTACTCTGATACATGTAGGCAATGAAGTAACTGGGGAATTCTCTAGTTACTATGACATATGTAGACTATACACTTACTTTACAAAAGGCAGCTCCAAGTGACCAAGGATGTAGTTCATAATATACAGTAAATGAATCAACAAGTGTGATGAATCCCAAGTCAGCTACAGTAATACTTAGAATCTATTGGTACGGATATAAAAAGAACAACCTTTAATAAATAAAGATGTGCATCAAGAAAACATCACAATTATGCGTCAATCGTGAGTTATATAGTTTTATTGACAATCCTCTAATACCATAGTAAAATTGTTATATAATTTACCTGACAATACAGGTAATTCCACCTAAGTTTTTTTGAAGAACAGAGTAAAAAAATAAGTAGCAGATTGAAGAAAATTCCAATAGAGCATAAAACTATGCCAATATGTGCACTCGTTGTAAAACCTCTATCAAATGTACTGGAGACATAAGTCTGTGCTGGTGTTGTGTTTACAATTACCTCATGCACAGAGTAAGTATTGGTCTTCCAGTAGATATCTACATCTTTTGAACTGTTACTTTCATTGACAATTATGTTGTATACGGATCTCATTACTTCTGTTATATTTCTTTTATATAATATATTTAACAGTGAAGTGACGTCGTACTGCATGGTCATTTGGTGCGTCTTTGATTTACTTGCGTCTTATGAAAGTTGAATGGATCTTAATATCATCACATGAACTCATTTTTTAGCTTACTTAATTCTGCATTCTGTAAGAAAAAATAATGATGTAGCATTAAAAACCAAAAAAAAAACACATATTTTCCACATAATTCCGACATTTTATTTTTACTGCGTTGCAAACAACAGAAAAATCATTTATTATAATTAAACATAGTCTACAGAAATAGATAGCCTATAAAGATATTTTATAGACTTTATGCATGCATGTACAAAAAAAGTGTGATTCTATACAGACATTATCTGGGTGTTATCGTTGTGTACGAATTACATTTTTTTAAATTACACATTTATATAGCGTTATTCATAACAAAGTCTTCGAATGCGCTTTACCTTTACCATCTGTTATTAAAATAAATCGTAAAAGTGTGTTTTTAGTTTTGTTTTTAAAATGTCTATATTGTCAGCTTGTTTGATTTTGTTTGGGAGTTCATTCCACCACAGAGGTGCTACCACGCTGTAGGAGCGAGCTGCAAATGTTTTTCTTTCTACGCCTGGCACCTTGAGCCGCAGATGCATTCCATCCGAACGCATTCCTCCCCTCCCCGGTGTGTGCAGCTCAACCATGGATCGCATGTACTGTGGAGCTTGACCATGAAGGCTTTTATCAAAACTTTGAATTTTATCCTAAGTGTTATAGGTAGCCAGTGAAGTTTTTTTAGACAGATTGTTGAGTTGTCTTCATTGTTTAGAACAATTTTTGCAGCCATGTTTTGGACCCTTTGTAGTTTTTTCAAATCGCAATCTGGCAGTCCAATGTATACACAGTTTGCGTAGTCTAGATGAGAGATTACCAGGCCTATGATTAAGGTCTCACATGCCTCTTTTGTTAGAATATTCCTGATACTTTTTATTCTTTGCAGATTCCGAATTGCAGATTTACATTTGTTTTTTTATTTGCTCTTTGAGGGTTAGATTTTCATCTAAACTTACCCCAAGATATTTTATTTTAGCTGATTTTTGGATATTGTCATCGTTGACTATAGGAAATAGTTTGTTTGGCATTTTTAAATTTGTTGTTTTGATCCGAACGGAATGAATTCAGTTTTTGATTTTTTCATTTTTAGTCTGTTGCTGTCCATCCATACTTTTGATTTGTCTTGAACATTTTTAGAGAGGAGAAATTGCTATGGTTTTATTTTTAGGTGGTAGGAATTTTATTTTTAGGGCGTGGTCGTCGGCATATCCATGAAGATCTATGTTTTGTTCAATTTCTTCTTGCATCGTGGATGCATATAGTAAATAGAGCACTGACACTGGGAACTAACCCTGTGGGATTGAAAATGTCATTTTTTGTGGTTCAGAGTACGCTTCTCCAACATTTACTTTGCAGCTTATTTGTCTTAAATAGCTGTCAAACCAGTTTAGAGCTTGTCCTTCGATGCCAAATTCAGCTTCTAATACAGATACTAGAATGTCATGATCTACTGTATCAAAAGCTGCACTTAGATCTATTGCCATCAAAGCAGTTACCTCCTGACGTTCCATAGCCCATAAAAGGTCATTCATTAATTTGACCAGAGCAGTTTCGCAACTATAGTGTGGTCTGTATGCAGATTGATACTGTGTATACAATACACCATAACGTCTGGCTTCATTAATATGTTTAGTTGTGCACTCTTTGTTTGCTTGATTTCATGCTCGACCATATTGTTTTTTAAAGGACCTTAATATAAAATCGCAATGAAATTATACAGCATAATATCATATTTAAATAATCTAGGAAATGTTGGCATTTACATGAAATCAGATAACTACAACGTTTATAAAAACATGCAAATGACGGCCTCAGATGAAACTCAAAATTAGGTCTTAACGTTAGAGCAGATATTTATTCTTAGATATATCCATATAGATCTATGTGTCATCATAGGTGTGGCTGAAAAATCATGAAATAACTTTTCGTGAGATGTTCTGCTAGTAATCGCATTACTTCTCTTAATGACAGTGTAACTTATCCTATACTGCATACAATTTGAACAGGGCATGCTCATGACGTGATCAAACTTGTTTATATTATTTACAATCTTCACACTGTGTAGTGATATTGAGCAATAAGAATTTAGCTGTAACCATTTTGTTACGTTTTTTTATATGTACAAACTTTCTTATTACGATAACAAAAATTCACTTTCAATGTGTACATTTATTGTATGCATTAATAGCTTTTTTAAAGATATTTTAATTAGACTATCTTTTGTCAAAGGTTTTATGTTCTATAGTTACTGACTAAAACATTTATTCATAGAACCTTCTAGGTATTATTACTTCTTTTTTGAATATTTATATATTTTATATTTTTCTTACATTTTAATAATTGGCTAAACTTTATTATTATTTTTTTTTTCACAATCTTAAAACGCTGATATTGGAGTATTTATAACCACAGGCTTTTCATGAATCATATTAAATTATATATTTTTAGTTACTATAATATGTGAGAGTTAGCCTGCCTATTATGTTCCTGTTGTGGTCAGTGGCGTATTTAGGCATGTTCCACATGTTCCATTGGAACAGGGGCCCCCCACACAAAAGGGGCCCCCACACATCCCAAAAAGAAATGTTTGAGTGGCATCCCCATATTTCGTTGAAAATGTTAAATAAAATGCATTTATTCCCATACAATTTAAAGCGCTCCAGTTCAACCAAGCTACGTGCAACATAAAATGTATGATTTTACAGAATGTAATATGAATTAACGGCCCTTTTCTGAGGTAGGCCCTATGTGGAAGGCAGGGCGAGACCACGAGGGGACCCACATACATTTGGGAACAGGGCCCCCACATAAATTTGGGGACAGGGCCCCCACAATCCTAAATAAGGCCCTGGTTGTGGTTAGAATTCTTTTACTATATAGTCAACATTTAATTGCTTAAAATATCAAATAACCTTCTGATACCATTTCAATCAATACATCTTTCCACTAAGGCAAATATTTCTTTACTTTTTGTTACTGGCGCTGAGAGTTTTTCAAAGTTTTTAAAAGAACAAAATTCATGTTCCAAGAGCAAGCTGTATACATATAGTACGTAGACGTACGTAATGGTGCTAAATACATATAGTACGTAGACGTACGTAATGGTGCTAAATACATATAGTACGTAGACGTACGTAATGGTGCTAAATACATATAGTACGTAGACGTACGTAATGGTGCTAAATACATATAGTACGTAGACGTACGTAATGGTGCTAAATACATATAGTACGTAGACATACGTAATGGTGCTAAATACATATAGTACGTAGACATACGTAATGGTGCTAAATACATATAGTACGTAGACATACGTAATGGTGCTAAATACATATAGTACGTAGACGTACGTAATGGTGCTAAATACATATAGTACGTAGACGTACGTAATGGTGCTAAATGTGTGACCTCTGTCGTTTCATCAAACTGGATCAAAGAATTGTTAAAACATTTAATTAAGAATCTTGTGCACCATCTGCAACAGTATCGTTTGACATGATAAGTAAATGCCGCTTTACGAATGGGCTGAATAGTCTAGCACGATATCTCAAGGTAGCCACTTTACTAATGGGCTGAATAGTGTAGCAATATATCTCAGAGTAGCCACTTTACAAATGGGCTGAATGGTGTAGCAAGATATCTTAAGGTAGCCGCTTTACAAATGGGCTGAATAGTCTAGCAATATATCTTGAGGTAGCCGCTTTACGAATGGGCTAAAAAGTCTAGCAAGATATCTAAAGGTAGCCGCTTTACAATAAATTTATCAAAACCTAATTAATATTTGTTTCTATAACTTATTTATAACCTAATCTATAACTTAATCCATATCTTTACCAACCAACTTTTTTTGTCTCCACGCCTCACATGTATCTAAAGATATACACGAAACCTACCAAATAGAATTTGTTTTTAAAACTTACCAAATAAAAACAACGATGTATTCAATTTAAACTTATCAAATAAAAACAAGTATGTATCTTTTACGCTGTGTTAGGTCTTTACTACAATATATTATTTTAAAATGTACAGATGCAATGCTAAAATAAAATTATATTGCCTTAGGTGACATGAAGTCTGAGATGCATTCAATAAATGAACTTCAAGGCCTTAGAAATATTCAATTTATCAACTGACATTATCGCCTATAGCCTACCACTAAAATATGTTCTGGGATTTTTTTTTATGTCTACTGTATAAAGCTAATCAATAACTTCGTTTTTTTTTTATCACGGTTGTTTTTCTCAAGTGATGTCAGATAGCGCAATAACTCAAATACACTGTTTCATTTGGAATTCTGATATTTATGATTTTACTGACATAATGTATTAAATTTTTATTTATAGTTTTAACAGGAAGCTAATTAATTTGACTTTACCTTCAAAGTATACTACATTTATTCAAGATATTTTGTATATATGCCTAACATTTACTAAAAATCCAACGGTTCCGTTTCTACAATATTTTAATGATGTGATTTACTTAGAACAACAGGATCAATTGATTTACTGAGAACATTCTGATTAACTTATTTAATGACAATATTCTTAGGGACTGATAGACTGACAATATTCCAATCAAGTTTTTTTAAACATCCCGTAGCAGTGATTTACAGACAGAAAGTCAATAACTTAAGAGAAAAATGATGACATCTTCTTCCCATTTTTATATTAGAGCTCTCACTTGTGTATCGCTTGTATGTCAGTGATTTTATTAGAACTGATTTACTCACTGAATATTGATGTAGCGCTTGTATGTCAGTGATTTTATAAGAACTGATTTACTCACTGAATATTGATGTAGCGCTTGTATGTCAGTGATTTTATTAGAACTGATTTACTCACTGAATATTGATGTAGCGCTTGTATGTCAGTGATTTTATTAGAACTGATTTACTCACTGAATATTGATGTAGCGCTTGTATGTCAGTGATTTTATTAGAACTGATTTACTCACTGAATATTGATGTAGCGCTTGTATGTCAGTGATTTTATTAGAACTGATTTACTCACTGAATATTGATGTAGCGCTTGTATGTCAGTGATTTTATTAGAACTGATTTACTCACTGAATATTGATGTAGCGCTTGTATGTCAGTGATTTTATTAGAACTGATTTACTCACTGAATATTGATCTAGCGCTTGTATGTCAGTGATTTTATTAGAACTGATTTACTCACTGAATATTGATGTAGCGCTTGTCTGATATTGTTTTAAAAACATGGTTTACTAAATGAATATTACATTAATGTAATGCTTGGAAACAATGTTTTTAAAAGTGATTTACTTACTAAATATTGATGTAGTGTTTGGTGGAAAATGTTTCCATAGAGTTATTTACTTATTGAATATTTATTTATATGCTAGTCGCACCGTGTTTTTATGAAGTTCTTCGCGTACGTGACGTGATAGAATGACGTCATCGGAGTACTTAGATTTATTGTCTATCCTTCTTTTTTCTGTCATTATAACTGGACTATTGGTTTTTATAAGGTGTTACAAGGCATTAATGTTTAGGTAGTTTGATAACTCACCAGTGTTTATATAAGCAGGTATTGAGCCATAATATTTGTTAAAATCTTTGTTCGTTTTTTTTTGGTAGTTTATTTCTAGCAATATGACAGAAAATGTGATTTAAGATGGGATGTTTCCTAGTGTGACTTGAAAAACTATAAGCTATAATTTTAAATAGGCAGACTAAATAAATCGTTACTTTATCACAATTTAGAATTCTTCCATTCTTACAAATGTGTTTTCCTTCTCAAAAAGAAATCTGTGTGTGTCCCGTGGTGTTAGATAAAGCAGACGGTAGACGCGATTGTCTGCCCTTAATTAAATTCATTTTTCTTTTAAGTTAAGAAGAGACAAGAAAAAAGAAGCCTCTTTGTGTTCTTAAAATGTGTGTTTAATCAATAAATTAGATATGCCTATTAATCAAACTGGTTTATATAAGAATGGATTGGTCAAATAATGACTTACTAATATTTAAGAATTCACAAAAATAAGAAAAAACGTATTAATAATAACATAAAGACAAAACTTAATTTAATCATTTAAAGCAATAAATGGACATATTACTGTAATACATATAAAGTTGTTTTTAGTGTAGTTTAGACTTTTGGGAACGAATAGCAGATCATGTTATAACTAAAATGTCCTACAGAGCACACACGTGTCAGAACATGTTTAAATAAATGCAGCGTCTGTCATACAGAACACGAACGTCAGAACATGTTCAACTATATGCAGTTTTTGTTGTACAGAGCACAAATGACAGAAAATGTTATAAATAAAATGCAGTGTTTGTCATAAAGAGAACAAGTGTCAGAACATGTTTAACTAAATGCAGTGTTTGTCCAACAGAGCACAAATGTAAGAACACGCTTAACTAAATGCAGTGTTTGTCCAACAGAGCACAAATGTAAGAACACGCTTAACTAAATGCAGTGTTTGTCCAACAGAGCACAAATGTAAGAACACGCTTAACTAAATGCAGTGTTTGTCCAACAGAGCACAAATGTAAGAACACGCTTAACTAAATGCAGTGTTTGTCCAACAGAGCACAAATGTAAGAACACGCTTAACTAAATGCAGTGTTTGTCCAACAGAGCACAAATGTAAGAACACGCTTAACTAAATGCAGTGTTTGTCCAACAGAGCACAAATGTAAGAACACGCTTAACTAAATGCAGTGTTTGTCCAACAGAGCACAAATGTAAGAACACGCTTAACTAAATGCAGTGTTTGTCCAACAGAGCACAAATGTAAGAACACGCTTAACTAAATGCAGTGTTTGTCCAACAGAGCACAAATGTAAGAACACGCTTAACTAAATGCAGTGTTTGTCCAACAGAGCACAAATGTAAGAACACGCTTAACTAAATGCAGTGTTTGTCCAACAGAGCACAAATGTAAGAACATGTTATAAATCAAATACAGTTTTTGTCCAACATTATACTATTAAATTTACAGTATAGTATAAGCATAGAGGTAAGTCTATACTAACATTTTTCTATTACATCAATAGTATAGTATAAGTATACACGTAAGTCAATACCAACATTTTTCTATTACATTTATAGTATAGTATAAGTATACACGTAAGTCAATACCAACATTTTACTATTAAATTTAAAGTATAGTATATAAGTATACACGTAAGTCAATACCAACATTTTACTATTACATTTATAGTATATTATAAGTATACACGTAAGTCAATACCAACATTTTACTATTAAATTTATAGTATAGTATAAGTATACACGTAAGTCAATACCAACATTTTACTATTACATTAATAGTATAGTATAAGTATACACGTAAGTCAATACCAACATTTTACTATTACATTTATAGTATAGTATAAGTATACACGTAAGTCGATATCAACATTTTACTATTACATTTATAGTATAGTTTAAGTATACACGTAAGTCAATACCAACATTTTACTATTACATTTATAGTATAGTATAAGTATACACGTAAGTCAATAACAACATTTTACTATTAGGCTACATTTACAGTATATTATAGAGACGTAAGTCATTACCAACATTTTACTATTACATTTATAGTAAAGTATAAGTATACACGTAAGTCAATACCAACATTTTACTATTACATTTATAGTATAGTATAAGTATACAAGTAAGTCAATACCAACATTTTACTATTACATTTATAGTATAGTATAAGTATACACGTAAGTCAATACCACATTTTACTATTACATTTATAGTATAGTATTAGTATACACGTAAGTCGATACCAACATTTTACTATTACATTTATAGTATAGTATAAGTATACACGTAAGTCAATACCAACATTTTACTATTAGGCTACATTTACAGTATATTATAGACACATAAGTCAATACCAACATTTTACTATTACATTTATAGTAAAGTATAAGTATACACGTAAGTCGATACCAACATTTTACTATTACATTTTACAGAACTGTGTTGAGGTAATTCTATACAAATACTATTTTTCTTTTACAATTGTAATCGTATAGAAAACAATAAGTAAAAACATTCTCAGTTAAACTATGGTTAACAAAAACTTCAAATTTTGTCATTTGATATACGACATTAAGTAAGCTTACTTTACTTTGAGAAGCGTGGTGTCAACTACAAGGTGGGAAATTCCAAGATTTTCATGTCCTCCACCCACCCGCTCCCGTTATATAACCATAAAAAAGACAAGTCAAGTTCGTGGTCAGATATGTCAAACACAATTATTCAACGCCTCAAGATCAACTTTAAGGTAATCCACTAAGTTGTCAATAAATAAACTCAAACGAAAAAGTTTTCTGTCAAAAGAATTTATTTCATTACTCACCAAATAAATGTCTACATCCTTTAAGGTTGACCATGTTTGAAAATATACCTATTGTTTAATAGAAGCAGTGTGGGTTTCTTATCTATAAGTTATCTAACCTTAACTGGCAGCAAGCTTGTGTGGGAAATGGGACTTAACTCGTGATGGACACTAGAATAGCTAGTCACGTGAGGAAGTGTGAGCTGGCGGGGAACTTAGATACAGACTTTACATTCGCATGTCTCGTGATTACAGAAACAGATGACATAGGGTTGTTAACATTGTTCATGTCTGGTGATTACAGGAACAGATAACATGGGGTTGTTAACATTGTTCATGTTTGGTGATTACAGAAACAGAGGACATAGGATTGTTACATTGTTCATGTCTGGTGATTACAGAAACAGATAACATGGGGTTGTTACATTGTTCATGTCTGGTGATTACAGAAACAGATGAACACAGGGTTGTTATATTGTTCATGTCTGGTGATTACAGAAACAGATGAACACAGGGTTGTTACATTTTTCACGCCTGGTGATTACAGAAACAAATGAACACAGGGTTGTTACATTATTCATGTCTGGTGATTACAGAAACAGATAACATGGGGTTGTTACATTGTTTATGTCTCGTGATTACAGAAACAGATGCTACAGTTCTATTATATAGTGCTATAGTTCACAATCACACTGAGACGTTTACTTTACAATTACACTGGGGTGTTGACCTATAGTTCACAATCACACAGAGACCCATGGTTTACGATTACACTAAGATGTATGGTATACATTCGCACTGAAATGTCTAGTTTACATTACATTGAGCTGGTTAGTTTACAATTGCATTGAGATGGTCTTTTTACCAATACACTGAGACGGTCATTTTACAATTACAGTTAGATGTATACTTTACAATTACACTTAGATGTATACTTTACAATTACACTGAGATGTATACTTTACAATTACAGTTAGATGTATACTTTACAATTACACTTAGATGTATACTTTACAATTACACTGAGATGTATACTTTACAATTACACTGAGATGTATACTTTACAATTACCCTGAGACGTGTAGTTTACAATTACACTTAGTTGTTTACTTTACAATTACACTGAGATGTTTACTTTACAATAACACTTAGATGTTTACTTTACAATTAGGCCTACACTGAGATATTTACTTTACAATTACACTGAGATGTTTACTTTGCAATTACACGAGATATTTACTTTACAATTACACTGAGAAGTTTACTTTACAATTACACTGAGATATTTACTTTACAATTACACTGAGATGTTTACTTTACAATAACACTGAGACTTTTAGTTTACAATTACACGGAGACTTTTACTTTACAATTACACTGAGATGTTTACTTTACAATAACACTGAGACTTTTAGTTTACAATTACACGGAGACTTTTAGTTTACAATTACACTGATAATTTTAGTTTACAATTAAACTGAGACTTTTAGTTTACAATTACACTGAGACTTTTAGTTTACAATTACACTGAGACTTTTAGTTTACAATTACACTGAGACTTTTAGTTGACAATTACACTGAGAATTTTAGTTTACAATTACACTGAGACTTTTAGTTAACAATTACACTGAGACTTTTAGTTCACAATTACACTAAGATGTTTACTTTGCAATTATACTGAGATGTTTACTTTACAATTACACTTATATGTTTACTTTACAATTACACTGAGATGTATACTTTACAATTACACTGAGATATTTACTTTACAATTACACTGATATATTTACTGTACAATTACACTTAGATGTATACTTTACAATTACACTGAGATGTATACTTTACAATTACCCTGAGACGTGTAGTTTACAATTACACTTAGATGTTTACTTTACAATTACACTGAGATGTTTACTTTACAATTACACTTAGATGTTAACTTTACAATTAGGCCTACACTGAGATATTTACTTTACAATTACACTGAGATGTTTACTTTACAATTACACTGAGATATTTACTTTACAATTACACTGAGATGTTTACTTTACAATTACACTGAGATATTTACTTTACAATTACACTTAGATGTTTACCTTACAATTACACTGAGACTTTTAGTTTACAATTACACTGAGACTTTTAGTTTACAATTACACTGAGACTTTTAGTTTACAATTACACTGAGACTTTTAGTTTACAATTACACTGAGACGTTTAGTTTACAATTACCCTGAGATATTTACTTTACAATTACACTGAGATGTTTACTTTACAATTACACTGAGATGTTTACTTTACAATTACACTGATATAGTTACATTACAATTACACTGAGATGTTTACTTTACAATTACACTGAGATATTTACTGTACAATTACACTTAGATGTTTACTTTACAATTACACTGAGATATTCACTTTACAATTACACTGAGATGTTTACTTTACAATTAAACTGAGATGTTTACTTTACAATTACACTTATATATTTACTTTACAATTACACTGAGATGTTTACTTTACAATTACACTGAAATATTTACTTTACAATTACACTGAGACTTTTAGTTTACAATTACACTGAGACTTTTAGTTTACAATTACACTGAGACTTTTAGTTTACAATTACACTGAGACTTTTAGTTTACAATTACACTGAGACTTTTAGTTTACAATTACACCGAGTGGTACGCCTATAGCTTACAATCACACTGAGAGATAAGCCTATTGTTTACAATCAACTGGAAGGTACGCCTACGCCTATAGTTCACAATCACACTGAGACGTATAGTTCACAATCTCATTCAGAGGTAAAGCTCATAATCACATACTGAGAGGCAGTGCTTTTTGTGACGGTACGCACCGGTACGGCGTACCGGCACCTTTTTCAATGTGGGGAAAAAAATATTACTTTTCTTGTATTTTAACGTTGATTATTAATTTATTATATTATTAATTTGTTAAAATTGAATTATTTTAAAATAAGAATTAAAATATAAAATGCGAAACTGCTTTAAAAGTTAGGCAATCCATCACTGAGTACCAGCACCTATTTTTTTTTTTACAAAAAAAGCACTTGTGAGAGGTATAATTCACCATTTATAGAGAGGTAAAATTTATTTTTACCTAGAGAGCTATAGTTTACTCTGAAATAGAGTGGTATAATTCACTATTAAATACAAAGATTAACATGAAATGCTAATGAAAAGCTGTGACAAAATTAAATAGAAAAAAATTGCCAAATACGTGTGATGTGTATCTATTGCTCTGGTTATAAACACTTGAGAGATATATTGGAAACTGTGTAGAAATGGTTTTAATATTTACAACATCTTTGACAAATTTAGGACATAACATCTTCTGTGATTTAATGACATAGTTCTGACAAGTTTAGGAAATAACATCGTCTGTACTTTGTTGACATAGTTCTGACAAGTTTAGGACATAACATCTTCTGTATTTTGTTGACGTAGTTCTGACAAGTTTTAAGACATGATATCTTCTGTATTTCGTAGGATCACTTTTTTTTTGTTCTACTCAGTCTATTCTATTTTGGTTGTCTTTGATGTCATCTGAGCTTATAGCCATAATCACACCTTTCAGACGTTATCTGAGCATAGAGCCATAATCACACCTTTCCGATGTTATCTGAGAATAAAGCCATAATAACACCTTTCAGACGTTATCTGAGCATAGAGCCATAATCACACCTTTCCGATGTTATCTGAGAATAAAGCCATAATAACACCTTTCAGACGTTATCTGAGCATAGAGCCATAAGCACACCTTTCAGACGTTATCTGAGCATAGAGCTATAAGCACACCTTTCAGACGTTATCTGAGCATAGAGCCATAAGCACACATTTCAGACGTTATCTGAGCATAGAGCCATAATTACACCTTTCAAACTTTTTCTGAGTAGAGACATAATTACACCTTTCATGTGTTATCTGAGAATAAAGCCATAATTAGACCTTTCAGACATTATCTAAGCATAGAGCCATAATTACACCTTTCAGACATTATCTAAGCATAGAGCCATAATTACACCTTTCAGACATTATCTAAGCATAGAGCCATAATTACACCTTTCAGACGTTATCTAAGCATAGAGCCATAATTACACCTTTCAGACGTCATCTGAGCATAGAGCCATAATTACACCTTTCAGACGTCATCTGAGCATAGAGCCATAATTACACCTTTCAGACGTCATCTGAGCATAGAGCCATAATTACACCTTTCAGGCGAGGATAGATCATGGACAGCTTTCATTAGTTGTGTCTATGCACCCTGATTAGTTGTTTTAAATCTAATTTGATAGAAAAAACATATATTTTTATATCACAATTAAATTTAATGTAAGAGTTTATATACAGGATGGGCCAATAAAATGTTACCACTTTATATATTCTTACAATTTTCAAAATTACAAATATTTTTGTTTCATTTTCAAGAATATTAATAAAAGAAACACTGAATTCTCACCCCAATGGATTGAAAGCAATATACTGTGAAGGAGAGATTGAAGCTCGTAGAAGCATATAGGGAATTAAAATCGGCAACCCACACTCAGTGACGATTCACAATTGACTTTTCGGGAAGAAATCAGACGTCTTCTGCAGAAGCTCAGGGAAACAGGACGTGTGACCACCGCTAGACGCCTTCGTCTTTTTCCCTACAGAATTCCGATTTTGCAAGCTCAAACAGCAGCAAATAGAGAAGAAAGACTAACGTTTTGTAGAAACATCAGTCAACGCATTGAAGGTCACCCCGTTTTGTTTGACCTGATTTTTTCAGCGATGAAGCATATGTCCACCTCAATGAACATGTTAATAGGCAGAGTATACGATTCAGAGCCCAAACCAAACCTCATCATTATGTTAATCGCCCTTTGAGTTTTGAAAACTTGTGTATGATTAAAAAGTGGTAACATTTTATTGGCCCACCCTTGTTGTGTGTTTAAGTGAGTGTACTATTTTTAAACAATATTTGACCTTAGAATAAACTTTGACAAATATTTATTAAAATTAATTCAATGTTAATTCTAAACTTTTTGGACTACATCACGAATAGCTGTATAGTTACTTTTATTAAAGCAGGTTAGACATTTTAAAAATGAATATCGAATTATTGACGGCAATGTGGCATAAATCTGTTTTAAGATAGGTTGAGTGGTTGTTAGTATAATAAATAAATAGCTTTATTTTTCCAACTTATAAATTATGTTAAACTTATTATCAATATTGTTCTTGTTGATAGGTATAGGCTACATTTCAATATACTCAATGTCTACTGTGAGTGAAAGTTACACAAATGTTTGTAAAACTATAGCCTTTTCCGAAACAAATGTTTGTAAAACTATAGCCTTTTCCGAAACAAATGTTTGTAAAACTATAGCCCATTCCGAAACAAATGTTTGTAAAACTATATTTATAGCCTATTCCGAAACAAATGTTTGTAAAACTATAGCCTATTCCGAAACAAATGTTTGTAAAACTATAGCCTATTCCGAAACAAATGTTTGTAAAACTATAGCCTATTCCGAAACAAATGTTTGTAAAACTATAGCCTATTCCGAAACAAATGTTTGTAAAACTATAGCCTATTCCGAAACAGATGTTTGTAAAACTATAGCCTATTCCAAAACAGATTTTTGTAAAACTATAGCATATTCCGAAACAAATGTTTGTAAAACTATAGCCTATTTCAAAACAGATGTTTGTAAAACTATAGCCTATTCCAAAACAGATGTTTGTAAAACTATAACCTATTCCAAAACAGATGATTGTAAAACTATAGCCTATTCCAAAACTGATGGTTGTAAAACTATAGCCTATTCCGAAACAGATGTTTGTAAAACTATAACCTATTCCAAATCGGATGTTGTAAAACTATAGCCTAGTCAGAAACAAATGTTTGTAAAACTATAGCCTAGTCCGAAACAAATGTTTGTAAAACTATAGCCTAGTCCGAAGCAAAGGTGTGTAAAACTAAAGCCTATTCAGAAACAAATGTTTGTAAAACTATAGCCTAGTCTGAAACAAATGTTTGTAAAACTAAAGCCTAGTCCGAAACAAATGTAATGTGTGTAAAACTATAGCCTAGTTCGAAACAAATGTTTGTAAAACTATAGCCTAGTCCGAAACAAATTTAATGTGTGTAAAACTTTAGCCTAGTCCGAAACAAATGTTTGTAAAACTTTAGCCTAGTCCGAAACAAATGTTTGTAAAGCTATAGCCTAGTCAGAAACGTTAAGTGTGTATTCATCCGACTGTACTTACACTTACATTTCATGACATTCCAATCGTACAAGACTTGGCCCACATGAGAAGAGGCCGACGAACAATCGATGGGAGTTTTTTTGAGGCTGGCGTTTATCGATCTCCCAAAGACTTTCAATATGGATGTGTACACTTTCATTGGTTTAATGCTATAGTCTCGACATCAGCTAAAGGTAAAGTCGTACAGGTTTTACTGCATTTCATTGTGTGGTTTTGTTTTTAAATGTTTACACTGATACTGATAGAACGATTATAAGATTTTCTCCTTGTGATATAAAACATAATAATATTTCATATAGTAAAACAATGATGATGATGTATATAGCGCTATTCACTCCATGCTATTACAATTAGCATGCTCACAGGATCTCTCACGTAAATCCCCCTGACAGTATAGTATGCTAAAAATATAATAATGAAAATTTGTTATAAGTCTTAAAAATAGATAAAAGAAATTATATATCAACAAGTGAATCACGAATTATAGACTTCCTTACACTGGACAGAAACACAAAGGAGGCTCATAGAATTTTGTAGCTAGGCATTTTTGTAAACATTTGCAATCAATTAGGCTATGTATTTAGACAAAAAAGGTTTAGTACATAAAAACATAATACCGTTTCATCATTCAATAGCCTACATGTAAACATTACACCGTGTCTGTATTTAGTACATGTAAAAAGTATACCGTTTCATCATTCAATAGCCTACATGTAAACATTACACCGTGTCTGTATTTAGTACATGTAAAAAGTATACCGTTTCATCATTCAATAGCCTACATGTAAACATTAGACCGTGAAGTACATGTAAACATAAAATAGTGTCTTCTTTTAGTAGACTAAATGTAAACATTATACCGTGTCTTTATTTGGTACATGAAAATATTATATCGTGTAAATATTAGACCGTGTCTTCATTTGGTACATGTAAACATTATACCGTATAAAAATATTAGACTGTGTCTTCATTTGGTACAAGTAAATATTAGATCGTGTCTTCATTTTGCACATTTAAATATTAGAACGTGTCTTCATTTGGTACACGTAAATATTAGATCGTGTCTTCATTTGGTACATGTAAATATAAGATCGTGTCTTCATTTGGTAGGCTATATGTAAATATTAGATCGTGTCTTCATTTGGTATATGCAAATATTAGATCCTGTCTTCATTTGGTACAAGTAAATATTAGATCGTGTCTTCATTTGGTACATGTAAATATTAGATCGTGTCTTCATTTGGTACATGTAAATATTAGATCGTGTCTTCATTTGGTAGGCCTACAAGTAAATATTAGATCGTGTCTTCATTTGGTACATGTAAACATTATACCGTGTAAAATATTAGACTGTGTCTTCATTTGGTACATGAAAACATTAGATCATGATTTCATTTGGTACATGTAAACATTAGGCCTTGTCTTCATTTGGTACATGTAAACATTAGGCCTTGTCTTCATTTGGTTCATGTTAACATTAGAGCGTGCCTTCATTAGCTGCATGTAAACATTAGACCATGTCTTCATTTGATATATTATGTAAACCTTTGATCGTTTCTTCATTTGGTACATGTAAACATTTGACCGTGTCTTCATTGGTTTATATAAACATTAGATCGTGTCTTCATTTGGTACATGTAAACATTAGGCCGTGCCTTCATTTCATACATGTAAACATTACACTGTGTTTTCATTTTGTACATGTAAACATTAGATCGTATCTTCTTTTGGTACATGTAAACATTAGACCGTATCTTCTTTTGGTACATGTAAACATTAGGCCGTGCCTTCATTTCATACATGTAAACATTACACTGTGTTTTCATTTTGTACATGTAAACATTAGACCGTGTAAACATTTGATCGTGTGTTCATTTTTTACATGTAAACATTAGGCCGTGTCTTCTTTTTGTTCATGAAAACATTAGACTGTGTTTTCATTTGGTACATGAAAACATTAGACTGTGTCAGCAAACATTAAACCGTGTCTTCATTTGGTTCATGTAAATATTAGACTCTGTTTTCATTTGGTACATGAAAACATAATAATAATTGGTCATTTATATCGCGCCTCACTCCATGCTAATGCAAGCATGCTCAGCGCGCTCACAAAAACGAAACGACAATAACACTCTAAAATAGTTTTAAACAAGGTTTCGACCGATGGAGGCACGAAACGACAATAACATTTTAAAATAGTTTTAAACAAGTATTTTGCTGATGGATGTGTACTTCATCAACTTAGTTGAAAAGAAAAGTCTTCAAATTCTTCTTGAATGCTTTTTTTGACAAAGAGTTTTTCAGTGTCTCAGGTAAGCCATTCCACAGTGTATGCGCCACAGATTCAAACGAGCGTACACCAAGAGTCTTTTTTCTGTGACCTTCCAAACCTGGAATTTCCAGGAGAGATTGTTGTGTTGAAGATCGCAGCATCCTTAACGGGACATGCTTCGGTATAAGCTCTTTGAGATATGCAGGTGCTGTGCCTTCCACGCATCCATAGGTAAGCGACATAATCTTATGATCGATGCGCTTCGTCACAGGGAGCCAGTGGAGCTCTTTGAGAATTGGAGTGATATGGTCATGCTTCTTTACTAGTGACACAATGCTTGCTGCAGTATTTTGAACTTCCTGAAGTCTAGCCATTTGTTTATGGGGTAAACCCCACAGGCAACTGTTACAATAGTCTAGTCTTGACTGTATTGTTGCAACAGCAAAAGCATTGGCTGTTTTTTTTACTAATTAGGGGTCGCAGCTGACCCAGGGTACGAAGATGGAAGGAGCATGACCTAACCACAGTACTGATGTGTGGACCCATTGTTAATTTACTGTCAATGATAAAGCCCAGGTCTCTGACAGTGCTAGACAAAAAGGTATCAGAGGCCCCTACTTTAATAGATGGAATATCGATTGAAGTTTGAACCGCACAGAATTGCCTCAGTCTTGTCGTCATTTAGTTTGAGTTTGTTGGCAGTCATCCACGCTTTCACCGCTAGACAGCAGTCTTCCACTGCATTAACAGCGGCAGCACAAGCATTATGATCAGGATGGAAGCTTTTGTACAGCTGGGTATCATCCGCATATAGTTTGCGAGATAATCCTTGGCTATCAATTATTCTGCCAAGCTGGCTAGTGTAAACAGCAAAAAGGATAGGCCCTAAAACTGATCATTAAGGTACGCCACAGATGAGAGAAGTGGCTTTTGATAAGGTCTGATTGATAGAAACTCTCTGAGTCCTGTCTGCCAAGTAGGAAGTAAACCAATGAAGTGCAGTATCAGTGATGCCCATCTCGTATTGAAGTCTTGATAAAAGTAAGTCATGGTTGATAACACCAAAGGCAGCACTGAGGTTTAACAGAACTAAGATAGTCAGATCACCAGGGTCAGCACTACATAGAACATCATTCATAACACGTAATATTGCCGTCTCACAGCTATGCCCAGGACGATAGGCAGATTGAAATTTATCAATCAGGCCATGTGTGGTTAAATGTTGTAAAGGCTGCTGAGAGACAACCCTCTCAAGAAGCTTCGATACATAGGGAAGGTTAGATACTGTAAACATTAGACCATGTCTTCATTTGGTACATTTAAACATTGACCGTGTCTCCATTTGGTACATGTAAACATTAGATAGTGCCTTTATTTGGTACATGTAAACATTAGACAATGTCTTCATTTGGTACATGTAAACATTAGACCGTGTCTTTATTTGGTACATGTAAACATTAGACCGTGTCTTCATTTGGTACATGTAAACATTAGACCGTGTCTTTATTTGGTACATGTAAACATTAGACCGTGTCTTCATTTGGTACATGTAAACATTAGACCGTGTCTTCATTTGGTACATGTAAACATTAGAAAATGTCTTCATTTGGTACATGTAAACATTAGGCCGCATAATCATTAGACTGTGTCTTCATTTGCAGCATGCAAACATTAGACCGTGTCTTTATTTGGTACATGTAAACATTAGACCGTGTCTTCATTTGGTACATGTAAACATTAGACCGTGTCTTCATTTAGTACATGTAAACATTAGACAATGTCTTTATTTATTGCATTTTCTATTAAATCTACTACGATCTCCACGTACTACAAACACCTATTATTTTCCACATGCCCCATACACTAACACAACTGCACCCTATATATTCTAGGACCCACTACATTAAACAGTCAAGTTTTGTCATAGACATTTTGTCATTTGACTTAAGAAGATGTCTAGACTCTAGATAAATACGCTTTGTCAAGGGATTTAAAAAAAAAACATTGCTGCCAAGCATTTTCTGTGACCTATAGGAATTCGTTTCTTTCTACAGCAAAACATTTTCAACATATTTAATTCATATGAGAAGATATTTTAAATGTCAGATACCTACATTTTGATGTTGATGTTATATCTGGGGATCTCCATTAATTATGTCAGCAATTTTTAGGCAAATTTTACCTCCCTACTTGTCAACAATTGTAAATCTTTCAGACTTTTCCACATTTAAAATTATGTAAAACACTTTACCCTCACCCCCCCCCCACCAATTTAACCTAACAAAATTGTATAGCTTACTCTTTCTTTCATATTTTATGTTTAAAATAGAATAGAGATTGAAAGTTGAATCTCATAGGCGTAACCGCGACGGATGGGGGGATTCATCTTGTTACACCTCCTCCCCGTATCTTCGTCCCCCCCCCCCACCATATTTTTTTTCTACTTTGAAGGTGTTAAGAATATTTTTATTTCTTTTCTCTGTTAACAACTATTATTTTTATAGAAATCTTTAATGAATCTCATTTTACGTTTCACTATTGATATTTTAATATAGTTTTAGTTGCTCAATAGTTTAGGTATGAAATTGTGCACCTATTGAGTAAAAGCCATCTATTGCCATCGTTATCTATTCCCTCTTATATTTATACTAGTTGCTCTCGCTAACTCTACAACTTGTTCAAACCACCTTGCATTTCTTCCTACGCCACTGCGTATTAAACATAATTATTATAAATAGATATATTTTGTTAAACTATATTTTACGTTTCACCTATTAGTAGTTAGCTAAATATATTAGCTTATTGGTTTACATATAAGAATAAACACCTTACATAGCCCTCCTGCAATATTCCCTCCCCCCCCCCCCACCAACACACACATATTTGTACAATCCCCCCACACCAACACACACATATTTGTACAATCCCCCCACACCAACACACGTATTTGTACAATCCCCCCCACCAACACGCACATATTTGTACAATCCCCACCACCAACACACACATATTTGTACAATCTTCCCCACCACCAACACACACATATTTGTACAATCCCCCCACCAACACGCACATATTTGTACAATCCCCCCCCCACCAACACGCACATATTTGTACAATCCCCACCACCAACACACACATATTTGTACAATCTTCCCCACCACCAACACACACATATTTGTACAATCCCCACCACCAACACACACATATTTGTACAATCTTCCCCACCACCAACACACACATATTTGTACAATCCCCACCACCAACACACACATATTTGTACAATCCGCCCCCACCAACACACACATATTTGTACAATCTTCCCCACCACCAACACACACATATTTGTACAATCCCCCCACCAACACGCACATATTTGTACAATCCCCCCACCAACACGCACATATTTGTACAATCCCCACCACCAACACACACATATTTGTACAATCTTCCCCACCACCAACACACACATATTTGTACAATCCCCCCTACCAACACACACATATTTGTACAATCTTCCCCACCACCAACACACACATATTTGTACAATCCCCACCACCAACACACACATATTTGTACAATCTTCCCCACCACCAACACACACATATTTGTACAATCTTCCCCACCACCAACACACACATATTTGTACAATCCCCACCACCAACACACACATATTTGTACAATCTTCCCCACCACCAACACACACATATTTGTACAATCCCCACCACCAAAACACACATATTTGTACAATCCCCCCCCCACCAACACACACATATTTGTACAATCCCCACCACCAACACACACATATTTGTACAATCCCCCCTACCAACACACACATATTTGTACAATCCCCCCCACCAACACACACATATTTGTACAATCCCCCCCCCCCCACCAACACACATATTTGTACAATCCCCCCTAGCACTATGTGCCCCCAATGCCCACCTTCCTCAATACTAACCTTTTTTTTTTATTCAGATCGGAATAGAAATCCAGTATTATTTATTTTAATAATGGTAGACTATTGTAAGTGTGTATCATACGAAATACGAACGCACAAATATTTCCATTTTTTAAAGTTATTAAATGTATTAGAAAGTAACATTGTTGACGTCAACTTATCTTGACAACCCCCTCCCCCATGTCAACAATTGTCAAACTTTACTCTTGATTAATGGAGTCCTAGGTAGTATATACCTACATAGTGATGTAATCAGTTATCCTACTTATTGAATTGGTTTCTGTATACCTACATAGTGATGTAATCAGTTATCCTACTTATTGAATTGGTTTCTGTATACCTACATAGTGATGTAATAAGTTATCCTACATAGTGAAGTAGTTTCTGTATACCTACATAGTGTTGTAATAAGTTATCCTACATAGTGAAGTAGTTTCTGAATACCTACATATTGATATTGGGGAAACTTTTTCCTTGCTATATTCCGCCAAATCCTTCAACTGCTAAATTGAAGCACCTATACTTCATTCAATAATGAAACTTGCAATATGACAGGAATAAATAGCCTATAAATAAAGAAAAGAAGATTACATGGCCACGGTTTTCGCTTGAACAGAAAAAGTCTTTCTAACAATGCCATGAGATGGACACCAAAGAAAAGAAAAGAAGAGTTGAAGCCCACTGGACACGTGGAGTAGACATATTGAAGAAGTCATTGAAGAAAACCTGAAATGAAATCATAAGGCTTGCCACTTTGTTGCCTCCCTATTTCCACAAGAAGATTACTAGCTATAAATACTATCAACTTTATATTAACTTCGCTAAACTTTTTTATGAGTAGAATCTTCGGAAAGCTAATTGACCAAACTTCCTGCCATCCTATATATCTGAAAAACGGCACATAGACAAGTTCTATCAATTTTCAGCCTCAGCCCCCATTCCCCTCCTCAACCCATATCCCAAAATTTAGTTTTTCGTGTTTTTCTTATTACACTAAAAGAAAAGGGATATTTTAAAAATATATTTAATTAATAAAGTCATCAAAGTCAGTAAAGTTAATTAAATTAAGCCCTAGTGTACGCTTAGTAAAATTAAATTAGAGCCAGCGTAGTCAATTGAATAACTGATTGGTGTAGTCAAAACAATTAGGGACTGGTGTAGTCGATTTAATTGGAACTAGTGTATTCGATTTTACTAGACCCTAGTGAATCAATAAAATTAGGAACTAGTGTAGTCGATTTTACTAGACACTAGGCCTAGTGAATCAATAAAATTAGGAACTAGTGTAGTCGATTTTACTAGACCCTAGTAAATCAATAAAATGAGGAACTAGTGTAGTCGATTTTACTAGACCCTAGTGAATGAATAAAATTAGGAACTAGTGTAGTCGATTTTACTAGACCCTAGTGAATGAATAAAATTAGGAACTAGTGTAGTCGATTTTACTAGACCCTAGTGAATCAATAAAATTAGAAACTATAATAGTGTAATCGATTTTACTAGACCCTAGTGAATCAATAAAATTAGAAACTATAATAGTGTAATCGATTTTACTAGACCCTAGTGAATCAATAAAATTAGGCACTAGTGTAGTCGATTTTACTAGAACCTAGTGAATCAATAAAATTAGGAACTATAATAGTGTAATCGATTTTATTAGACCCTAGTGAATCAATAAAATTAGGAACTAGTGTAGTCGATTTTACTAGACCCTAGTGCAGGGTTGGCAACCTTTCAATAATAGTGTGCCGAAGTAAGGTTTTTAATTCATTCATCTTAAAAGTCATATTGCTCTAGCACATAATTTATTGTAGAAGAGACTTGGATTTCCTTTTAGGGGTCTCTCACTGGCCAATGAAAATCACTATGTGTGCCAAATCTGGCACGCGTGCCATAGGTTGCCGAACCCTGCCCTACTGAATCAATTAAATTAGGAACTAGTGTAGGCAATAAAATTAAAAGTGTAGTCAAATCGGAGAGTGCAGAACACTGCGGCGCGCATTGTTTCAGGCTGAGGAGGCAAGATCACATATCCCTAACTATAATGGATCTCCACTGGCTCCCGACGAATAAATCACAAAATTATGTCCCTTTCGTACGGATGCATAAACGGCACTGCTCCTTCCTATCTTCAAGAACTTGAAGTTCAACTTCAAGTCATGGCTGTGGAGTCGGAGTCGAGGAGTCGGAGGAATTTTGGGTACCTGGAGTCGGAGTCGGCAAATAATGCACCGACTCCGACTCCTACTAAATTTAGATTGAAAAAAGACATGGCTTCATTTATTTTAAACAACCGATCAATAGGCCTACAGAAATTAGTAATATGAGAAAGTAAAATATAAGTCCCCATCCTTACTCAAGATCCTATCCCTATTGTAATACTATAGCGGGTCGACACACAAAAAAAGTCTTTGAACTAATTTGAAATGCGTCATTAGACTGAACGTCATATAGATCGCTCGGCGCTGGTATTGATGACGCTATACAAGTGTCCAAATTACTAATTACCATTCACATTGTTTTTAATTATTTCAAATGCTAGGACATGGCACGCGCGCTTTTCTCGGAATGCTAAACACTGCCTTAGTAGGCTATAGGCCTAGGCCATAGGTCCTAAATAAAACGCATCTTAATTTAGCTACTAGTGTACAAGCATACCTTTATTAGAGGCCTAGAGAGGCTTTTACACATTTACGATTCTTTCCATAATATAATTTGCTTTCAATAGGCCTACAAAAAAATGCCGCCTTTACGAGTTATAAATGCGCTACGCACGCAACGCACAATTAGGAGCGGCAATCAGTGGCGTATTTAGGCATGTTCCACATGTTCCATTGGAACAGGGCCCCCCACACAAAAGGGGCCCCCACACATCCAAAAAGAAATGTTTGAGTGACATCCCCGTATTTCGTTGAAAATGTAAAATAAAATTCATTTATTCCAATACAATTTAAAGCGTTCCTGTTCAACCAAGCTACGTGCAACATAAAATGTATGATTTTACATAATGTAATATGAATTAAAGGCCCTTTTCTGAGGTAGGCCCTATGTGGAAGGCAGTGTGAGACCACGAGGGGCCCCACATACATTTGGGAACAGGACCCCTACATAAATTTGGGAACAGGGCCCCCAAATCCTAAATACGGCCCTGGTGGCAATATTTATACTTTCATAGTGTTGTGTTCTGCTTAAAGATGTTAAACGAAAACCGGTTTTGATTTTCAAAACACCGCATCTGTGCTTTATTATTAACGGCACTATTAAATACACATTCTTTTGATTCTCTTTCAACACATTATTTTACAAGTTACCCGAAATATATGCCTCTTCATATGCTTCTTAATATTATGGTCAACGATAATCGGTAATTTGATTATCACTATTGAAAAATTGAAAGCTATTATCGGTTTTAATCAATTAGCCCAGATTTTTTTAGTTCTAAAGAATTTTATGGCAAAGAGTACAAAATCATATTGTATTCACACAAATCAACCCCTTGAATGCCCTGCAAACACTATTTAAGTTTGAAGTACTTTTCAAATATGCCTACAAAACTACGCACATTTTGCTGTTCCGGCATGTGACTCGTGACATTGCGTTGAGGGGGAACCGAAATTCGGTTTTAAACCGGTTTTATAGAACCGATAACCGGTTTTAACATCCCTAGTTCTGCTCTTACAGGGAACGCAGCGCCCATATGTAACCTAGCCTCTCACTGATAATGGATTAACCGTTTGCCCCTTGAAGTCGCCGATCGTGACCTCTACTGATCAGGCCCCACGAGAGGGGGCTACAGCCGGTATGCCGTACCGGGGCCCTCAACAATTAAGGGGCCCATGAATATTTAAAATTAAATACAGTAGACTGTTAGCTTTCCAGCCAGTAGTCATGTGGTAATGACACGTAGATATATGTTGCCTTTCTTTCCTTCAAGGAATGTACAAAATACATTCTCATATTAATACAGAGGAGTCGGAGTCTGGGAGTCGGAGTCGGAAGTAAAAAAAAATGAGGAGTCGGAGTCGGAGTCGGAACATTTATCTACCGACTCCGCAGCCCTTCAAGTTATATCAACGCATGAGCCATCAAGGGAACACCATAAAATGTTTTATTTGATTCTTACAAAGGATCAACTTTCAAAACTGTTAGTCGATTCAATATTTTAATGAACTTTATTCTGTGTAATTCTTTGGACTGTCAGGTCATAAGTAGGCCCTATTTTGACAAATGATGTGAAAGATATTTATGGAACAAATAAACATAAAGAGATATATTTAAATAAATCTTTTACTTCTTAATTTCCTTCGTTTAGTTTGAATTTTTTTTTTCTTTGCTATTAGTGCGGAAAGCTTAAGTTATAGAGTAGTTCAGAGACACATCCTTAAAACTATATGTAGGCTGAAAATAGTTGTATATTAATTTAGTCGTCGCTAGTTTCAATCAGTTCAAACACGAGAACATGCATAGAAAGTTCTTTATATTCGATTACTTTTCTTATTACAGTATCTGTGTGCCACCTTCTTTCTCAACTAATGAATATTTTCAACTTCATTAATTAGTATGTCATCAGAATGAAGGTATAAAGGAAATGATGGAAAATGTTTGGTCTGGTTCGCCTGCACAACTCACCTGTAGAGTACAACAAGAAGATGACATGCGAGATGTCCATGGAGCAGGTCAACGCAGGCCATCAACTGCATCTCTAGCCAGGTTTTCTTTTCTTTACATTTTCTTTCTTGTGTTTTATTTCAATTTCATTAATATTTACAGTTTAGAAATGGCTTCCAAGAAGTCACTGTACTATTTTCCTTTGTAAAACAAACATGTTTTTATTTTGGTTTGAATATCATTGCTGGACCTTATATTAAATGTTTTTTTATTTGGAAATTACTTTGGATTGATAAAACCAGTTATGACTAAAACAAGTTTTTCATTTTTTTTAATTACTTGACAAAAGCCTAACCAAAACATCTAACCCGCTAGAACTTAAAGTAGGTGCACTAGAAACCATCGAAAGCTATACAGCTACAGCCATCCACATCTATACAGATGGTTCAGCATTTAAAGCCACAATAAATGCTGGACTAGGCGCTTACCTGATCTTGCCTGATAAAAAAAAATGCCTTGAGATAAGTGCGCCAAGTGGGAACTATTGCACAAACTTTCAAGCAGAAGTAGATGCCTTGATTATTGCCATTGAGACAGTGAAACATAAATATAACAACAAACATCTTGCCCCAGCTGATATAGTTATCTTCACCGACTCTCAATCAGCACTTCAAACAGTAGCAAGAAGTGAAACCTCACCAAGCTTGAAAGAAATCAACCTGTTAGAACACAATCTGGACTACCTAATAAGCACATACAACATCAACATAACTCTACAATGGATCCCAGGACATATTGGCATACCAGGAAATGAAAAAACTGACAGACTGGCTAGAAAGGGAGCTAGCACGGACCAAAATGAAAGACCTGTTAGCTACAACACAGTGTGCAAAATGCTAAAAAACAACTTTAAGGAGGAATGGCTAAATCAATGGGCTCAGGGAACAACTGGAAGAAAAATGTACAGCCCAACAAACAAGACAACATAAAGTTCCTCCCCCGCAAAGAACAATGCACCATATTCCAGTTGAGAACAGGACATATAGCACTCAACTCACACCTAAATAGAATAACCCCCCCCCCCCACCACACTAACTGCAGACTTTGCCCCTGCCCACAAGAAACTGTGGACCACTTCCTGTTTGAATGCCCTGAGCTAACCGACCTCAGATACACCCTGCTCCCCCCTCAACCTACCTTTACCAAAACACTATAATATAGCAGTATTGAACAACTGAAAAAGACATGTATTTATATGTTTGACATTGACTGCAAGAGAGCAAACAACTCTGCAGGCTGGCTAATAGAAGAAGAAGAAGAAGAAATTACTTGACACAGTTATATTTAGACTTTTACTTTGAGACCTTCTAACATTAGTCTATAATTATAACATGACATATAACATAACGAAATTTTCAACACATGTGATGTTTGTTATAATATATGTGACCTCTATTTTCGATATAATAAAATGCCATCAGAGGGCAATATATAAGCTTATTGCTAGTAGGCTTTTGAACTTTATTGCGACCGGATATTTTAAAAACTTCTCAGCTAAGCGGTAATTCTAATTTATTTATGGAAATTAATAATCTTTGTTTAAAATTGTGATTCAATTAGTTTAATTGTGTTCCCAATCATGATGATTTATCTAAATAAGATATCCCAATCAACTTAAATCGGAAATAATTACGATTTATCTAAATAACATAATCTTGGAACTAGCAATTACTTATCCAGATAAGATAAGCTTGGAAGTAGCTATGATTTATCCAGATAAGATAAGCTTGGAAGTAACTATGATTTATTCAGATAAGATATGCTTGGAAGTAGCTATGATTTATTAGATAAGATATGCTTGCAAGTAGCTATGATTTATCAGATAAGATATGCTTGGAAGTAGCTATGATTTATCAGATAAGATATGCTTGGAATTAACTATGATATATTCAGATAAGATAAGCTTGGAAGTAGCTATGATTTATCAGATAAGATAAGCTTGGAAGTAACTATGATTTATCAGATAAGCTTGGAAGTAATTATGATTTATTCAGATAAGATAATGCTTGGAAGTAGCTATGATTTATTCAGATAAGATATGCTTGGAAGTAGCTATGATTTATCAAATAAGATAAGCTTGGAAGTAACTATGATTTATTCAGATAAGATAATATGCTTGGAAGTAGCTATGATTTATTCAGATAAGATATGCTTGGAAGTAGCTATGATTTATCAAATAAGATAAGCTTGGAAGTAGCTATGATTTATTCAGATAAGATATGCTTGGAAGTAGCTATGATTTATTCAGATAAGATATGCTTGGAAGTAGCTATGATTTATTCAGATAAGCTAAGCTTGGACGTGTTTATGGTTTATTCAGTGTACCGGGTACACTGGAGACTTTATGTAATTTATTACAAAACAGAGTTTGCGTCCACTATCTTTATGTCTCTCTGTCTAATATTGACACAGGATGTTCTAATTCCCTCAGGTACTCATGCACTGACTTATTATCCATTCTATAACATCATTTTTTACGACATGTCACAAAATAATAAGAAAGGTAGGCTATAGACTTTCGAGATGTCGAGAATTTTATCAATCTTGAACCAAATACATACAATATTATTATAAAATCTGCAAGACTACATCAGAATAAAACAAAAACGTATGTACAACATTTATAAATAAACAAGTAGTTCAATGGTGTCTTACTCTTCAGCTCTATATGTCATATTCATATTGGTTAAACTTAATTTCTAACCATATTTTAAAGCATGACAGAAATGTAAGACTTTTTTTTACTTTGACCTCGATTGGGGGGGGGGGGGGGGAGTGTAAGCGTCAGCTGACAAACACTGTCTACTAAAGGCAAAAGAAGCTGACAAACACTGTTTACTAAAGGCAAAAGAAGCTGACAAACACTGTCTACTAAAGGCAAAAGAAGCTGGCAAACACTGTCTACTAAAGGCAAAAGAAACTGACAAACACTGTCTACTAAAGGCAAAAGAAGCTGACAAACACTGTCTACTAAAGGCAAAAGAAGCTGACAAACACTGTCTACTAAAGGCAAAAAGCTGACAAACACTGTCTACTAAAGGCAAAAGAAGCTGACAAACACTGTCTACTAAAGGCAAAAGAAGCTTAGACACACTTTCTACTAAAGGCAAAAGCAGCGGACAAGCACTGTCTACTAAAGGCAAAAGAAGCTGACAAACACTGTCTACTAAAGGCAAAAGAAGCTGACAAACACTGTCTACTAAAGGCAAAAGAAGCTGACAAACACTGTCTACTAAAGGCAAAAGAAGCTGACAAACACTGTCTACTAAAGGCAAAAGAAGCTGACAAACACTGTCTACTAAAGGCAAAAGAAGCTGACAAACACTGTCTACTAAAGACAAAAGAAGCTGACAAACACTGTCTACTATAGGCAAAAGAAGCTGACAAACACTGTCTACTAAAGGCAAAAGAAACTGACAAACACTGTCTACTAAAGGCAAAAGAAGCTGACAAACACTATCTACATGACGTGTGCATGGAAATGCGTGTGGGGATGTTCAGTTATGATTCAATGTATCAATTCAGACAGACGATTCTGCTACCCTACGTGTGTCTGCCACGTTTGTTATAAAACTACTTTTATTTGACCGTCATAATTTGATCGCAGAGATTGAATTCTAATTAATGAAAAAAAAAAATTGCCAAAAAAAAGCTACAAACAAATAAAGCGTATAATGGAATCGAATACAAGCCTTAATGTAATCAATAGAATACAAGACTTACTGTAATCAATAGAATACAAGACTTACTGTAATCAATAGAATACAAGCCTTAATGTAATCAATAGAACCTGGATGGACCAAATATAATAGTTTTATAGTTGAGATTAATAGTACTTTACAGAATATGTATAATTATACTTAATAGGATAGGTATGTTAGTAGGCCTACTTTATATAATAGATAAAATGGTACTTTATAGAATAGATATAGGCCTAATAGTAAGCTTTTTTACTGAATAGATATAATAGTACTTTATAAATTAGATGTAGACTAATAACATGCAGGATAGGAAGAGAGTAAATATATCAGATTTTAAAAAAATACTACTTAGATTTAAAATATTTTTATGAATTATAATTTTATTTTTCACTGTAGATTTCGATCTTGTCCTGACTTAGCCTCAACAACCTGTCATCAAGAATCCCCAGCTTGTGACATGGCTCCCATGACAGACCAAGACGGTGTTTTAATACACACTGTACCAGTTGTTCGTAATAGTCTGTGTGTTGACCTGCCAGATATTGAGATCAACAATGTCAGGTCAGCAGCTGCCACACCTAGTCCACCCTCTACACCCGGGAGTCAAAGAAAAGATATCATGATTACATCGTTTCACTCCCATGCATCCACGCGAGCCAAAGTGGACAGTCCTGGACTGGGCGTTGGTCATTGTAACACCGATGAACACCCGCTGAAAGCAGAAAATCTTCGGCGCTTGGAAGAGTTGCGTAATCATGGTCAGTATAAATATCGGCCTTGTGAAGAGGTGACCACTAGCGATGGACAGTGGCCTACAGTGGCTGAAACCGATGACGGGTCCTCTCTATGTACATACAGTAGATATCACAATCCCACTATGTCAGAAGAAGAAAATGTAGAGAAATGTACCAAATGGCTACAGAGTATACAACTCAATTCAACAGATAAAATCAAATCAAGAAGCCAAATACAGTTAACTCCTATCTAATTTGCATTGTAAATAATTTTTCTTTCAACTTCAACAACTGACTTCACGCTAAATATTGTATTAGTATTGTAGGAAGTTTAATTTTTAACCACGTTCTAACATTTGAGTATGAAATATGTTTAGCAATTTAATCAACTTTAATAAAAAAAAAAGTAGATATTAATGAGATAACTGTAAATGTTACATTATTATATTTATTTGTTAACTAAACATGACAACTAGATGTATTTTATTTGAAATTATTCCTTTTTGTTTGCTAAATATTTTTTTTTATTTAATCTGTGATAAAACCTAAATTTTGAGGGGATTTTTTGTTCGTCTGACGTGAAGTTTATAATTAAAGATTGCACAAACTCCTACACTTTCATTGTTGGGCATTATTTCTTTTTATCCAAACAATTAATGCAAACACAAAACCCAATAATACAAACACAGCAAAAGGAAATGTGAAATATTTGGAAATAAAGTGCAATAAAATAATAATTGGATTATAATTCTAGCTCTCAAGAAATAAAGATTAAGTTCTACAGCCCTTACAGAACTAACCAACGTTTAGTCTATCTTTTTGAGATTCATTATTACAGGGTTTTGCAATCGTTAGAGCCTACAACCTGGCTAAATGTTTGAATGAATTTTTCTGAATAGTCTGTTTTTACATTTTCTAAAGCCTTTCTAAATATATTTCTTACATTATAAAGAACAAGTGTGCGTGTTTGTAAAATCTCTATATAAATGCAGTCTATGCATCTACCTATATAGACTCAGATTTATATTTCTATAGTCGCCAATCAACACTTACCTAGCACATTTCTATTATATTTTCAACCCCATACACAAAAATCATTATGTATAACATAGAGAGCATTATATATGTAGAAATAACATAGGCCTATAGGTCTATAACATAGAGAGCATTATGTATGTAGAAATAACATAGGCCTATAGGTCTATAACATAGAGAGCATTATGTATGTAGAAATAACATAGGCCTATAAAGATCAACTCAGGGAAAACAAAAATCATGAAAGTTAAGACAAAGACCTCTAAGAGGACAAGTGCCAATGGTGTGGAGGTGGAAGAGATTGAAAACTTCAAATACCTTGGCAGCTACATCTCTGCTAATGGAAGCATAGACATGGAAATCTCCACCAGACTAGCTATGGCAGCTCAGGCCTTCAACAAACTGGGGAAAATATGGAAGTCATCCTCTCTGCAACTAAGAACAAAACTGATACTATACAAGTCAAATGTACGCTCAGTCCTTCTCTATGCTGCAGAGACCTGGAAGACCAATACCAAAATTGAAGGCCGCCTTAGAGGGTTTGAAGGTAGATGTCTCCGACGTATACTAAGGATCGGCTGGGAGGACCACATCTCCAACATCGAAGTCCACCAAAGAACTGGAATAAGCTTCATTATCGATGAAATAATGAAAAGAAGATGGAGATGGCTGGGTCACATCCTCCGCATGGACAAAATGAGGCTCCCAAGCAGCGCATTGAAATGGACACCACCAGGAAAAAGACGAAGGGGAAGGCCAATGGGAACGTGGAGGAGGACAATGGACGAGGAAGCAAAGGCCACAAAAAAAACATGGCACGAAATCCGATGGCTCGCCCAAGATAGGGAGGCCTGGCGGAACTTTTTTGCTGCCTTATGCTCCACGGGGAGCGATAAAGACTAAGAATAGGTCTATAACATAGAGAGCATTATGCATGTAGAAATAACATAGGCCTATAGGTCTATAACATAGAGAGCATTATGTATGTAGAAATATTATACGCCTATATGTCTATAACATTAAGAATGTTGTGTAAATAACATACAGATTGTTGTGTTTGTAGCGTGAATAACATAGAATAAAGTAAGTAAAGTACCCTTCGGATCAAATTGATGCTTGGGCCGGTGAAGCGGCGTTTACCAATTTCTGTGGCCACGGCATACTAGGGGATGTGTGGACAAGACAATGCCCAGTCGCCTTTACTCTACTCATCAGAGCTGGGTAAACTTAGGGACACACTCATCCTGGAAACAAATCCTAGTCTTAATAATAATAATGAAGCTTATATAGCGCATATCCCGCAATCAGTTCTATGCGCTTAACAATCACATCTACAATTACAATTACAATTACAATTAACGATGATAACAATAACAGACAAATGTTTAAAAATGTAAGTGGGCTAGGAGTCAATAATAAACAGGTGAGTCTTGAGTCCGGTCTTGAAAATGTAAAGGTTCGAGCTTTGTCGCAGCTGGAGTGGCAGGGTGTTCCATGCGGAGGGGCCGGAGTAGGTGAAGGCCCGCTGACCAGCTGTCACGAGTTTTGTCCGCGGGATCGTCAAATTGAGTTTGTGAGCAGCCGATCGAAGTGGGCGTGGTTTTGTATATATTTCCAGACAGGAAATTAGATAATCCGGGGCAGAGTCATTGAGGCATTTATAGCATAGAGATGCGAGTTTATATAAAATCCTATTTTGAATAGGGAGCCAGTGCAGAGAGTAGAGCAGAGGTGAAATGTGGTCGGACTTCTTCTTCTTTAGGACTAGTCTGGCAGCGCAGTTTTGGACGCGTTGGAGTCCTTGAATGGAAGCGGCAGGAAGGCCGGCCAGAAGAGAGTTACAGTAGTCCAAACGAGAGAAGAGGAGAGTGATGACGAGCTTGGTACAAGCTTCCGGAGTGAGGTAGCGACGGATAGTGGCAATACGTCGCAGGTGAAAAAAGCAGGTTTTGATCAGGAAGGAGATGTGGGGTTGCATGGACAGAGTGGAGTCCAGAAACATGCCGAGGCTCTTTACCGTTGAGGAGAAGGGCACAGTAACGTCACCCAACTGGAGGTCAGTCACTCTGAGGGAAGCAAGCTTCTGTCTCGTTCCTATGAGTAGGGCTTCGGTCTTATCGCTGTTGAGCTTCAACTTGTTTTCTGTCATCCAGTTCTTGATGTCCAGGAAACAACAGGATTCGAACCCATAACCTTCTGAACGCCAGTCGAATGCGCTGCCGCTCGGCCAACGTGACCCAATAAGATAGAACAAGGGGTCGGCAACCTTTTGATAATAGCGTGCCAAAGTAGCATTTCAAAGTCTTTCAGTGTGCCAACTTGTCAAAACGTCATATTGCTCTTTTTTGTGTAAGAGACTTGAATTGTCCATTAGAGTCATATCTTGCGTGCCATTCAAAAATGCCAAGTTTTGTACGCGTGCCGTAGGTTGCCGTCCCTTGAGCTAGAATACGCATATCTAGCATAAAATTGATGGGATACAGAAGCGACAAAACTCTCTTGCATAATGTACATTCTAAAGAAACGAAACGAGAACAACCAAAAGAAAAGGAAATATGAAAAATTGTCACATGTAGTTTCAAAAATACAATAACATGTTAGGTTGTAGGACTATAACAAAAAATACAATAACATGTTAGGTTGTAGGACTATAACACAAAATACAATAACATGTTATGTTGTAGGACTATATAAAAAAATACAATAACATGTTAGGTTGTAGGACTATTACAAAAAATACAATAACATGTTATGTTGTAGGAATATAACAAAAAATACAATAACATGCTAGGTTGTAGGACTATAACAAAAAATACAATAACATGTTAGGTTGTAGGAATATATAAAAAAAAATACAATAACATGTTCGGTTGTAGTAATATATTTAAAAAAATACAATAACATGTTAGGTTGTAGGACTATAACAAAAAATACAATAACATGTTAGGTTGTAGGACTATAACAAAAAATACAATAACATGTTAGGTTGTAGGACTATAACAAAAAATACAATAACATGTTAGGTTGTAGGACTATAACAAAAAATACAATAACATGTTAGGTTGTAGGACTATAACACAAAATACAATAACATGTTATGTTGTAGGAGTATATAAAAAATACAATAACATGTTAGGTTTTAGGACTATAAAAAAAAATACAATAACATGTTAGGTTGTAGGACTATAACAAAAAATACAATAACATGTTAGGTTGTATGACTATAACAAAAAATAAGTTGTAGGAATATAACAAAAAATACAATAACATGCTAGGTTGTAGGACTATAACACAAAATACAATAACATGTTAGGTTGTAGGACTATAACAAAAATACAATAACAGTTTAGGTTGTAGGGCTATAACGAAAAATACAATAACATGTTAAGTTGTAGGACTATAACAAAAAATACAATAACATGTTAGGTTGTAGGACTATAACAAAAAATACAATAACATGTTAGGTTGTAGGAATATATTAAAAAAAATACAATAACATGTTAGGTTTTAGGACTATAACAAAAAATACAATAACATGTTAGGTTGTAGGACTATAACAAAAATACAATAACATGTTAGGTTGTAGGAATATATAAAAAAAATACAATAACATGTTAGGTTGTAGGACTATAACAAAAAATACAATAACATGTTAGGTTGTAGGACTATAACAAAAAATACAATAACAAGTTAGGTTTTAGGACTATAACAAAAAATACAATAACATGTTAGGTTGTAGGACTATAACAAAAATACAATAACATGTTAGGTTGTAGGACTATAAAAAAAAATCTTTAGAATCATAGTAATGTTACAAAAACAAAAATAAAATGCTACTGAAGTTAAGACCAATATTTTAGAAAACGCATTGGTTTCATTGGTTGTCTTTAACTGCAGTGGTACAAAATTTGGGTTTTCTTTGACTAGAACAGGAAAGGTCTATTGTAAAAACAAATCGGACATGTCTATAATAAACATTTTTGTAAGGGGAGACGAATCTCAATCTTTATTGGTATCAGTATGCATTAATATTTCCCATACGCCCCCGTCTAACAGCAAATCTTATTTTCTTCACGTGATCTAATTTAGGGCCTAGATTTAGATTTGAAGCCTTAACGTTTTTAGTGTGTTTTGTGAAAAAAAATAAAGAATGGTAAAAACGGACTGCATTAAGTTGAAAACAAACGAAATTTATTCGAACTGCTTTTATAGCGAACTTAGATTTTACTTGAACCGCCAGTGTAGGGATATTGTAGTGTCCCATGCTATTGTGCCGACAATAGCTGGCTTATTTCCCCTTTATATTTAACATAAATGGACATTACTGGCAGCTAAGAAAATTCATGGGGAAGGAACTCTCATTTACATTCATGGAATTTGTGACATTGGGAGAAATCGAGGGGGAAAAGGCCAGATTCCAACAGTTGAGTAATCAATGAATGCATGAAAGGTCTGGACGCTAGAGACACAAGCATTTTGTGAATATATTTACAGGAAATAGAGCCTGTTGACCAATGGAGACTAACCTAAATTTCGCTTATGCTAGATGTAGAACTAATGTACCTAAAACATAAAAATTACCAATTATGTCTATACATTGTTAGCAAATCAATGTATTTTTATCAAAAGCTTTATTGAAAACCTAAAATAAATATCCAAACAACACATAGAGAAGTGTAAGAAACATAATTTAGTCAGAACGACTGCCTACCTTTTCATAAACAGCCACTGTTGTTGCATGTGAGGTTTTAGAGCAAGTGGTTAGTAAGGAACTAAAGGATTAGTTTTCCCAGCTTGGCTTGTTTATCTCAGCAATTTTTATAGCGCCTTAGTTATGTCTTCTAAACTACTTGTATGGCGCCTTAGCGTGGTCATCTAATTGTGTGGCATAGCTTGCAGCCATCTAATTGTGTGGCATAGCTTGGTCATCTAAACTACTTGTGTGGCGACATAGCATGGTCATTTAATTGTGTGCGACATAGCATGGTCATCTAATTGTGTGGCATAGCTTGGTCATCTAATTGTGTGGTGGCATAGCATGGTCATCTAATTGTGTGGCAGCATAGCATAGTCATCTAATTGTGTGGCATAGCTTGGTCATCTAATTGTGTGGTGGCGTAGCATGGTCATCTAATTGTGTGGCAGCATAGCATAGTCATCTAATTGTGTGGCATAGCTTGGTCATCTAATTGTGTGGTGGCATAGCATGGTCATCTAATTGTGTGGCAGCATAGCATAGTCATCTAATTGTGTGGCATAGCTTGGTCATCTAATTGTGTGGTGGCATAGCATGGTCATCTAATTGTGTGGTGGCATATCATGGTCATCTAATTGTGTGGCAGCATAGCATAGTCATCTAATTGTGTGGCATAGCATGGTCATCTAATTGTGTGGTGGCATAGCATGGTCATCTAATTGTGTGGCAGCATAGCATTGTCATCTAATTGTGTGACATAGCGTGGTCATCTAATTGTGTGGTGGCATAGCATAGTCATCTAATTGTGTGGCAGCATAGCATTGTCATCTAATTGTGTGGCATAGCGTGGTCATCTAATTGTGTGGCATAGCGTGGTCATCTAATTGTGTGGCATAGCGTGGCCATCTAATTGTGTGGCATAGCGTGGTCATCTAATTGTGTGGCATAGCGTGGTCATCTAATTGTGTGGCATAGCGTGGTCATCTAATTGTGTGGCAGCATTGCGTGGTCATCTAATTGTGTGGCATAGCATGGTCATCTAATTGTGTGGCATAGCGTGGTCATCTAATTGTGTGGCATAGCGTGGTCATCTAATTGTGTGGCATAGCGTGGTCATCTAATTGTGTGGCATAGCATGGTCATCTAATTGTGTGGCATAGCGTGGTCATTTAATTGTGTGGCATAGCGTGGTCATCTAATTGTGTGGCATAGCGTGGTCATCTAATTGTGTGGCATAGCGTGGTCATCTAATTGTGTGGCATAGCGTGGTCATCTAATTGTGTGGCATAGCATGGTCATCTAATTGTGTGGCATAGCGTGGTCATCTAATTGTGTGGCATAGCATGGTCATCTAATTGTGTGGCATAGCGTGGTCATCTAATTGTGTGGCATAGCGTGGTCATCTAATTGTGTGACATAGCATAGTCATCTAATTGTGTGGCGGCATAGCTTGGTCATCCATTAGTATGGCGGAAACATTTCGATAAGAATGAATCCGTTTATATGGGACATAGATGAGTTGTTGTTTTTTCTAAATAGTTAATGTAAAGTAAAAAGTATATCACATTGGATATAATAAACATTAAACTTGCTCTATTTAGTTCTACTAGTTTTCTCGAAAGTTTATACAGTATTCATTTCAAGTACATACATCAGTAAAGAGTCCGTAGGACTATTCATTTTTCAGTTAGGAATTCACTACTGAATTGTTCTTTTTTTAAAAATTATAAATGTGAGCATTGGACGAGGCTTTTTTGTAAGGTCAAAGTTTTCGTGTTTTTTTTTTTTTTTCAATTTATGAATATGATTGAGATGTCGGTGTAGTCTACTAATAGACTGTCCCTTACACAGTATTGTTTTACCACATAGCTGGCAACAGGCTGACTGGCAACCTTCATTTTTCTTAAAATACTGCCAACATGCTTTGTAAGAATATGGTATCTGAAATTAAATCTTGCCTTTATCTAAACTGCGTGGCTTGTGTACTAAATGGTTTAAGTTACCAAAGTTTTGAAAATATTTTGCACAGACTTTATGTCATTTATAGTTGAATACAATCAGCTGATCTTAGTCCTGATTTAAAGTAAATCATTTTATTGAATGCAATGCAAATATGGTGGAGATTGGGGGGGGGGGGGGCAAAGAGGGCGGGCAAATAGTGTAAGACGGTGGGTTGGGGGAAGGGGGAGAATAGTGAACCGGAAAAAAAGGGGGGGGGGGGGGAAACAAGCTCGCTCTTACCTTATGGACAATTTCACTTTCAACTATTATAAAACTGACATTTTTAATTCATTTTCAATAGCTGAAACGTAAACAATAAATTTAGAAAATATTTAACATTTTAAATTTCTCATTTTATTTTATTTTATTTTTAAACTATGCTGCTAATGTTATAATTATTCCCAAGAGTTAAGTTTACAAAAATATGACGCATTAGACAGCTAGTCTAAACCAGGGGTCTCCAAACTTTTCAGCCCGAGGGCCGCATTAACTATCAAACAGCAGCTCGGGGGCCGACGACACATTTGAGGTCCAAATAAAAAAGAATCAAAACGTGGATGTTGTTTTTAATTAATATTTTAATATTATTGTATTCAGTTATAATTTATAAACACATTGATACACTACACATGAACACCTGTATTAGTGGAAATGGTAAAAACATAACATCCACGTTGTCACGATGTTGCTGTTGGGAGAGCAATTCGTCACAATGTTGACACTGAGAGGGGTGCGGGGGGTGGTTGAGTGGGGTTAATGGCGGCTGATTGTCGTGGGGTTAATGGTTACTGGTGGCTGGTTGTCGTGGGGTTAAAGGTTACTGGTGGCTGGTTGTCGTGGGGGTATGAGATACCGATGCTGCTGCAATCGTCCTGGGACAATGATTATCTCTCTCCTTGGCTCGGTTAAGATGTTACAGAGTATACACACAAACAGTTCTAAGATAATCAAGCAAATCACTGGTTACTGTTCAGGTGTTTATCACGTTCGAATATCCAATGGTGAGACATACATGTGAAGTTATACAGAAATATTGACACTAGTATATGCGAGTGTTAGGCTACACAACTATACTACTGACATATGGTTACTGCAACTATACTACTGTCATATGGTTACTGGCTAAACAGCTATATATATATATAACATGCGGGGAGCGATATAGTACTTGAGATATATGCACAGAAAGTCTACGCTTAGTATATGGTACTGTTTATGTAATCCAATTTTAGGCTACACAACTATACTGAGGAATTACGTTACTGACTAATTATCTGCAAGTCCAAGATGCAACTCGGGAAATAAGCTAAGACGATGCGTCTTCCTCGAGACCTGAGCCAGACTAACTAAAAGTACAGTGTATCGGTCAAGCGCCAACCTCAGACTGCCTCTACAAGAGTTGAGCGGGCGTCTCGTGATACCAGTCACGTGACCGCTCCTCAATTTGGTTGGGTGATTACATTAACTTAGAATTACAGATAATTCCCATTGGTCCGCTCGAACATATATTTACATAAGGAAAAAAGCTTATTGGAGCCAAAAATGGAGTTGGGGGTGGGTGAGCAATTATACCGCCAAAACTGCGGTTAGGGTGTAGATGAAATAATTATTGCCGCCCGCACTCAGCGGGGTGAACAAGGGAGACGGGGGGGGGGGTGTCGAAGTGGGTGAACAAGGGAGACGGGGGGGTCGAAGTGGGTGGGGTTAGTCTAGATAAAAGACGATTGATATATACGTCATGCTGAGTGAAGGGAATTATCTCCCTTTGATATAATTTTACGTGGTCATTCGAATGGCTGACGTGGGTTTTCGGCCGAGGGGATATTAAGTAGAGGCGAAAACATTGACCGTCTCAAAGGTTAGCTAGCGAGTCGCCGCCCTTGAGTGGTATGGGAAGGGGGAGAAGGGGTTTAGCGGGGGAGGTGGGGTGGAATTCTTTTGGCGCGTAATGTCTACATACAGCATGTTGAATTAACACCATGAATGAATAGTTATTATACAAGCACATTAAAATACGGCATGAATAAATAGTTAAAATTATAATAGAATATATACATTAAGATTCACACTTCATTCATTCACGGTTTTGGTACCAGTTTGAGCGTATTGATTAGCAAACTCTGAATTGGGACTAAAACTAAAAGAGTGTAGTGAAGGTTAAAGAACGGGTGAAGAAGGGGTGGTTGGGGTGTTCCTATTGCGTGAGAGAGGGAGGAGGTAATAGTTCCAGGCTATTCTCATCCTATCTAATCTAAACTCTACGCTAACCTATGGTTCTATACTACTATCTACGCTATAATCTATCTATGAGTGCTAAGAGTCACGGTTTAAGTCCAGAATCGTGACACGCGTTAGCGGCGGCTGATCTTGTCAGGAAGAAGGTAAATTTCCGTAATTTTTTCGTAGATAAAGAGGTTTCCACGGCCGGATGAGAGGGCCTATGTGGCCCGCGGGCCGTAGTTTGGCCCCTGGTCTAAACAATGGTACATCATATTCAAAAACATTTCAATAGATAATTTAATAAAATTAAGAGCAGAAACTAAGTCTTATAAAATATTATAATTAAAAAAAATATATAGATAGATTATTAGAGTTGTTACATGTATAAAAACGGGACTGCTGACTAAATGTACAAATTGTTAACTCTCTCTCTCTCTCTCTCTTTCTCTCTCTCTCTCTCTTTCTCTCTCCCTCTCTGTCTCTCCCTCTCTCTCGCTGCCTTTAGAAATTTTAAAAATGTGTCTTTTAAAAAATAAAGATTTTCAAAAAGCCTCAATTATGGAAGACAAATTGAGTGCGGTGTCGAAACTGCAGGGATACAGAAGAGACGATCAAAGACTTGTTGTATGACATCCCGGCCTTGCAGAATTTGAGAGTGGATGGGAACGGCCAACCCGACATTTATTTATAGTCGTGTAGGCCTAATAATAACATTGCGTGATACAGTAGCCTTTCATCTCCGAGCCCTAAAATAATAATCTCGTCTCATGTTCAGATGTTCTTACTTCCAGAAAAGTGCGGTTGAAGTCTGGTCCAAAGGAGTAGTGGAAACAGCTTTCACAGGGCTTCCAGAGAAGTGCGGTTGAAGTCTGGTCCAGAGGAGTATAGTGGAAACAGCTTTCACAGGGCCCAGCGGCCTTTACTTTTCCCCAACTAATATCAAACTAATGTCAGAGCTGGGTAGACTCGTGGACAGACCCTGGAAAAATCTTAAGTCTAGATTATTCATGCCATAAATATCCGTAATTAAAACGGTATTAAACAAACAATCAATAGTAAGACCAATAGGCCTAATATGTGAACCTGTTTTACGACGGGAAATTGTCTACCATTATTGTTACATGTATGAAACGTTTTTGTTAATCTTTTTACCTACCTTTTTCTCCCTGACCCTCTGTATAACACGCTTGGGGTATTCCCATTGACCTAATCGCGTGCTAGAGTGACCTTAACTACATTGTTTACTAGGCCTTATTCTATTCGAACATTCCGAGATCTTTACTATAAATCTATCGAACTTTGTTGGATTCCAGAATTCCAGAATATATAATGATGTTGGAACAAAGTCTCAGAAGTCTATTCATTCAGCGAAACACATAGAGCTAGAGCGGCGTTATAGTGACATTATTAGGCCTACCATTAATTATACTTGCAATGTGGGCCTACCTTCAATATTTTATTATTTTATCATTTTATGAATTTTTTTTGAATGTACTAATTTGATAGGCCTATTTCATATTTTTGTAATAGTTTTATTTTATTATAATTAATTGTTAAATTTTAATTTTGGTATCGTCTAAATCGTTATTTCTCTCTTATGTTAGGGTTAGGCTACATACAAATAAATTATTTTAACTTATTTATTATGGCCTCTTTTAACGAGCCGTTTTAATTAAAAAATAATTTATCAGAGGTCCGTAATACATTATCAGCAGTAGGCCCCTACATATATTTTGTTACAGAAATGAGCTAGGCTGTTTCGTGAATTTCTTGCGAAGACGAATAAATTTCTTTTGCAATAATTGTATGTTTAATTGTAAGCTTATGTGTATTTCTCGCCTTCCCTGTCGAGGAAGTCACTAATGGTTGCTTGTAGTAAGTAGTAGGCTCTCTAAATTGGGAGAAGCTGTGTGATCTGCACATGCAATTCAGTTCCTATGTAATTTGAGTATCTCTTCATATGGGTGTGCGTTATGTTTTTATTAATCAAGGGTGATTATTCAAATTTAGGCCTCAGCTTAGTATTTGATCCATAAATAAAGCAGTATACTACGAGGTCAGAAGGACAAAGAGTAGGCCTGAAGTAGTAATTATACATAAGGCATTAAATTCTAATTTAGAAATACAGCCCAATAACAGCCTGTTGCAATGATCAGATAAACAAAAAGAAAAAAAAACTTTCCTTATACCTTTTGCGAGAACAAATGCATATAAGTACTCTTTCTTCTCGAGTGACATTCTGGCATGAAATGGGTTGCCTGAACAAACCAGGACAACCAATAACTTAACATCATTTAAAATTTGAAACATTAATAAAACTCGGACCACGGATGAGCGTAGGACGCTGTAGTCTTCTTTATAGAAGGAGCATCTGTAATATATAAGAGACAGTGTGACCAGCATAATGCCCAACCACCTTTACTTTTCTCCAATTAATTTCAGGTACCCCACAGTTGCTGTGTAGACCAAGGAACACTTCCCAGACCCTGGAAAAAATACTAGCTTTTGCAATGATTTGAATAGTTAAGAGACATTTACTGTACCTACAATCTGAGTAAAAGTGTTACTCAGCCAGTTGTCAGAAATCAAAATACCCCCCCCCCCCCCCATTATTATGACCGCAGTGTAATTTATTTATACTGAATAAAACGACTCGTTTGAAGAGGTCGCAATAAAGAAGTAAAAAAAAATATACCGTATATACTCGCGTATAAGTCGCACCGGTGTATAAGTCGCACCCCTAGTTTAGGATTTTTTTTCTTATATGTTGTCATTGACCCGCGTATAAGTCGCACCCTGACTTTCAGGGGTTACACTGCCTTTTAACCACGCGTTACACAAGTGTCCCGATTCCCATTAACATTGTCTGTAATGATTACAAACGCGACTGCGACACCGACAATAAGCTTGTGTTTTTTTTTTCTACTCTTACATGCAACTAATGAAAAATACTATTGACATTTTACGCATTATTTCTATATTGATAAAAAAAAAGGTTTGAGTGCAGAATTTTTCCGAAATTTAATGAAATGAGTCGATCGGCCGGCCAATTGTAGTTTTGGAATCATAGCGCGGTTTTCCCCAGGAATGCTACACACTGCCTTATTAGTAGGCTATAACGTGTAGTCAGAGGCAATAGGTCCTAAATAAAACGCATCTTAAGCTACGTTGTAGGTCTAGACAGTTTTGTACACATTTACGATTCCTTCCGTACTGTAATTTGGATTTAATAGGCCTATGAAAAAAAAACGCCGCCTTAAACTTACGCCACGTTTCGGCAAAACAAAATTGGTCAGAAAGTTCAAAAGGAAAGTGTGTGTGTGTGGGGGGGGGGTCAGAAAAATATTCAGCATTTCAATCATCTATGGGTTATGAAGGAAGCCTTATGACAGAGTAGTGATGTTTTTCAAACTTTTCAAAAACCATGTCGGGTGTATAAGTCGCACCCCTACTTTTCGTCGAAATTTTCGGTAAAAAAAGTGCGACTTATACGCGAGTATATACGGTAGTTACTTTTAAGTAACCTAGTAACCCCCCCCCCCCCTCCCAAAAAAAAAAATAAGGATACTTTTTCAATACAAGTCAAAACAACATACTACGTCAGCACAGTTAATGGCTGCTGATTTTCATACTTCAGTAATGACCAAATTTATAATAGGCCTACCTCACATTGAACAATCAGAACAGAGCACTCAGTGACAATGCGCATATTAATTGATACATATTTTTAAAATTCCAACTCCTTTTTATGCTCAACCTATCAATTAAGCATACATATATTTATTTCAAGATCAATCTTTTTGTTTAATAGTTTTAAAGGATGCATTTTACGACAGACTACTAGCTGTGGTCCAGGGTCGCCCTAGGAAGAACATCGCCATCCTCGTGGGGGGGGGGGGGGGGGGTTCAAGATTGGTAGCAACAATACAGGATATGAAGAGACCATGGAGAGGCAATGGATAGGTGAGATGAATGACAACGGAAAACGATTTGCTGACTTATGCGCCACAACCAATCTAGCCATAGGCGGGAGTTTCTTCCAACATAAGAAGATACACAAGGCTACATGGGTCTCCCCTAAACTCCGAACGACAAATACATCTAGACCATTTGTGTATTGGGAAGAAATTCAGGCGATCTCTCCAAGATGTGCGTGTTAAGAGAGGAGCTGACGTTGCTTCAGACCACCATCTCCTCGTGGCCCGTTTGAAATTAAAACTGAAAAGGCACTACACAGAGCTGCCTTAACATAGATTGTCTCCTGAAAGGCAGGGCAAAAAAAGAAGAGTTCAAAATCACAATTTCCAACAAGTTCCAAGTCCTACGTGAAATGCTAGACGAAGAGTCCATTGATGGAAAGTGGAAAGGAGTGAAGAAAGCAGTCCAGTCAACAAGTCATGAAGTTCTGGGGAGCAGGAAACATGTACACAAACAATGGATGACAGCGGAGACACTGAAGACGATAGAAGAGAAGAAAAGGAAGAAAGCTTAGTTAAACAACAGCCGTACATGAGCGCAGAAAGCCAAGTCCCAAAAGAGTAGGCTATGCAGGAGCAAATAGGACAGTAAAGAAAAACATCAAGACACAAAGGGAATTTTGTAGACATGATTACCAAAGAGGCAGGAGATGCGGGAATTTTTCGCTACTATCAATAAGCTGTCTGGGAAATTCGCAAAGCTAGATAGACCAGTGAAGGACAAGGATGGTAAGAACATACTAATCGAGGAGCAACAATAGAGGTACAGTGTAGATGGATAGAACACTTTGACGAGATCCTAATCAGTTCAGCACCAAAAAACCCACCATGCAGATATCTAGCCAACTGACAGTGACCTGTTAATTGACTGCAACACACCCGCCAAGGAAGAAATACGCATGACCATCAAACAACTTAGAAATGACAAGGCTTCTGGACCTGATGGCATACCAGCAGAGGCACTGAAAACTGACTTGGAAACCAGTGTGAGATGTTGTAGAAGATCTAGGGGGAGGTGCAGGTATTTTCTGAGTGGAAGGGGGGATACCTCATCAATATCCCAAAGAAGGGCGACCTAAGCTATTGCTCTAAATACAGAGGGATCACCTTGCTAACCATATTAAGCAAAGTATTCAACCGGTTGTTGATCAACAGAATAAAACATGCCGTTGACCCCTTGCTGCGAGACCAGCAAGCCGGCATCCGCACCAACAGATCCTGTACTTACCAGATACCTCTTCGTACAAGAGATGGCCGATGGATTCCAAAGGGCCGAGTCCACCATAGCAGTTTTCCTAGCAGGCTTACGACCGAGTCTGGAGGCAGGGCCTCATGCAGAAATTGAGGAGAATGGGCATTGAGGGCAATATGCATCGCTGGATCAAATCATTCCTATCAGAGAGAACGATCCAAACACGATACGGGACAAGCCTATCCAGGGAAACAACCCTTGAGAACGGCTTGCCACAAGGCTCTGCTCTGTCCTGCATCCTCTTTCTAGTGTACATAAACGACCTGCCAGAAAAACTTGGCTGTAGGAAGCTGCTATTTGCGGACGATCTTGTCCTTTGGAAATCTGGAAAGAAATCTGCAAGCATGCAATTAGACTTGCAGAAAGACCTCCAAACCATCTCCGAGTACGCCAAACAATGGCGACTCGAAATTAATTGTTCAAAAACGGTCTATACGCTGTTCAGCATGGGCATCGACATTTTCAAAGAGCCTATAGAGTTAAAAATCGGCAGTGAAACCCTCAAAGAGGACAAATCACCCAGGTACCTAGGAGTAGTACTCGACAGGAAGCTTAGACTATTCGACCATATCCAGGAGCTGGCACGAAAAGCTTCGAACAAGTTAAACCTAGTCAAACGACTGGCCAGCACAAAGTGGGGTGCCGACGCCAAAGTATTAAAAACCCTTTACACAGGGGCCGTAAGATCACAATTAGATTACAGCCTGCCTCTACAGGTTTACGCGTCCAAAACGGCCCTAGAAACTTTGGATCGCATCCAGAACCAAGCACTACGCTTTATCTGTGGCACCTTTCGAACGTCCCCAGTGGCAGCTGCCGAGGTGATGGCTAACATACCACCCCTTCAGCTTAGGAGAGAATGCGCTGTCATAACGACCTATGAGCGCTATAAAAGACTCGAGGAAAGCTTCTTAACCAGAGTCTTAGTAGACACCTGGAAGGGTAGGAAGAGAATAAAGATGCAATCCTTTATGCACCACGCAACAAGGCTGTCATCCGAAATCGACCTACCCGATACAAGGCTGCCTATGCAAAGGTACTCGAGTTTCTCTCCGGGGAACACGCCAACGCTCCCCGAAATAAGAACGAAGCTGAAGGACACCTCAGTTAGCAAAACGACCGACCCAAAACTACTCAGAAAAGTAGCCATGGACACGCTAAATGCCCTACCGCCCGGGGCTGTCCATGTCTACACCGACGTGTCGGCTAACGCAGACACCGGTACCGCCGGCTTTGGTGTTTACATAGAGTACCCCGGCAACCCGAATAGAGACGAACTATGGGGGCCTTGCGACGGTCTCTGCAACTACGGCGCAGAGATCGAGGCCATCAGTCGAGCTCTGGAGTGGAGCGAAGGCGCCCTCGGCTCTACGACCGTCATTATCCTGACTGATGCGTTGTCTGTGCTCCAGGTTACTGAGAATATGAACAACTGGCCCCCTCAGATAGAGAAAATTCTACTGGCTTCAGACGAGCTAATCAAACACTTTGGAGACCGCGAACTACTGCAGTGGGTTCCAGGGCACACATGCCTACCTGGCAATGAGAGAGCAGACCACCTTGCCAAAAAAGGTGGGTTGAGTACACCCACCTCCGAGGAGCCCGGCAGTACACCATGCTCCTTTGAGAAGGCCCGTACATTGATCCGGAGGTGGGAGACAGAAAAGTGGAACGAGAGCTGGGACAGCTCTGACAAGGGCCGAGAAGTCTGGCGGCATTTGCCCCGCCCTAACCGCGCCGACCCATGGTGGTGCCTAAATAGATCGGAACAAAGTATCATATCCCAATTCAGCACTGGCCACTGCCCCATTGGGGCATATTTCGCCAGGTTCCGGCCTAACTACGACTCGCGGTGTCGCCACTGTGGGGAGGAGGAGGAGACAGTGGAGCATATCCTGCGGGAGTGCCCCCGTCTCGTCGATCGAGGAGATGGGACGGGTGACCCACTACCCACTGATCTCTATGGAGATAGAGCCGTGCTCAAACACACGGCTGAGTTCTTGCTCAGAGCTACAAGGGAATAATACTCCCAGCTCTCGTTTCCAATAGGAGTTCAAGTTAGTTAGTTAGTACTTACCAGATTGCAACACTGCGCATTATCCTATAGCACCTTCAGCCAAAATTACAGGAATACAAGGCAAGCTCTGTAATGTACTACTCGAGGGGTGGTGCAAATGTACAGTCGGAAAGGGGAACTCGAATGGAGCAAGCAAACCCAACATGCGACCACTTTATCTGAGTGCCAGCATGGGGCGAGCCACGGACAGAGGTTGTAGCTAAGATGAGCGCCCCCCCCCCCATACCTTGCCTGCACCAGATGAATAGCCTACTACCGCTATTGCTTAATCGACTCCAATAGAGCAATCTCAGTCGAGTGCGGTTTAGCAGTTTGACTCTTGGACGGTGTATCACTGCACCGTCATTTTCCTTTCAGGACTCAGAAACGGTGGATACAATTTTCAAGCATAGGGCTTATTATTTAATAAATTTATGGAAGAGATTCTATACTTGTTGAAACGTCCGATTGTGAAGGGCGGTGTAGATATAAGCTATAAATAAAAATGTCTTATATTTAAAATTTATTTGGGCCGAGCCTTTAATTAGACAGCAAAAGCTGCTAAATCTTTAATGGAGATGAACATTGTGTGAGGTGGCAGTGTAATGAGGGACTACATAGAGGCTTTTGAACATAAAATGTCGTTGTTACAACCATTAAAATGGTTTTATAATATCGTGCATTATTGCAATAACGCCGCCAACACTGTACACGTTTTAAAAGTCTGGCCACAAATCCTGGTGCCTCGTCAACTTCCGTTTCGTTGATCACCATAAAATAGAGAAGTAAATATTGACTATACTATTTAATTTTCTTTACATTATAAACTAGACTTTATAAAAAAAACAAGCAAACTATATAGGAGTACACTAAAGACACACTCTGTATGTAGTCTATTTTTAAATTAATTTGTATAGCTTTATTTATATGATTTCTTATTATAATAGTTAATATGCCTAGGGGACTAGGACTAGGACTGACTTAGACTTAGTTTAGTGACTAGCTAGGCCTATGTTACACTATGTAATGTTACGTACTATGTCTAAGTCTATGTCGTTTGCTTTTCTCATTCAGAATTTATTATTTCACATTCATTATTCATCTTCTTTAGTCTTTAAGTTCTTACGTTAACTTTAAACTTAAAACTTTTACTATTGACTATTATTACTATTACAAGTCTTATTCTTATAATTATAAGAAGGATTTAGAATTTAGAGTTTAGAGTTAGAGTAGCCCCTATGCTACCATACTATGTGAATGTGTGTATGTCCATACACTCAGTGTATGGCGTATGGACATACACACATAGTATGGTAGCATAGGGGCTACTCTAAATCCTATTAAAAGAGTAGGCCCCCTATTTTTATTACACTATTGAATAGTTTTTAATAGTATTACTATTACTACTATTAGTACTATTAGTTATTAATATATTATTATTAGTAATAAAATATAGGGCCTATAGCATATAGCATAGGCCTAGTCAAGGCATGACATAGACAGGCGGGTGTCAGGTGGGAGCCGTCACTTCCCCTAAGGCCTAAGGCTAAGTCAGTTAGCCTAAGTCAGACTAAGTCTCTACGTTTAAGTGAGGCAGTGTCTACCGACAACATTTGGGGAGAACTGGTTCACAAGATATTTTTAATCAAAAGGCAAAAGTCTTTTTGTACTGATTACGTAGGCTAACAGTTGTTTTTTCTTGTTGTTTTTAGATTATATTGGTTTAGTTTTTAATGGTAGGGATCATTGTGTATTTTTTTAATAGTTAATTTTGGTTAGTTTTAGGCCAAGGATAGAATTTTAAAGAACCCATCCTTTAGTTTAATTGAGCATAGATAGACAACTTAGCATGGCCTCTTAGTGACATATCACATGACTTGTCTTGCGACAGGAAGTAACCTGACTTATGACATGCCACCGGAATTCCAATATATAGGCATGATAAAAGAATGTGATATTTTAAATATATATTTTTTAATTCTTTCCCCTTTTTCAATTTTTTTGGGTAGATTAGGCTATATTGCTATCGGAGTGATTATTTGCACAGTTCTTCATATCATGCTTAGCGGTATATGAAGATTACTAGCTGCAGATAACGCTCAACGTTATTTGAAGATTTGCACAGTTCTGTATATTCTACTGGCGCATGGGCATAATCGTTTGTCTTTCCCTATTGGCTTATACTTATATAGCCTACTATTTGGTGTACAGTTTGAACAAGGTTTCCTGGTCTAATGGTTAGTACTGTCTGCTGGCAACCGGGGTTATGCTGGTTCTACCCCTGCCATCTCCACCTTTTTCTTTTTTTTATTATTCAATTTTAGTAAAACGGGATACATAAATACAGTAAATAGATGAATATTTTGTAAGTAACAATTTATCATTGTCAGCCAGAAAATACAATAGCTGACTCCTAAGCCTAAATGATACTTTTTCTTATGATAAATGGTATGATTGTGATAATAGGCCTATAGTGTGCGCAAATCAAATGTCTATTTCTATTGTGCTTGAGTACAAATGGTTCTTTAATATTGTTTTATGTGTGCTGAAAGACAGAATTTATGTAATCAAGTAAATTTCCATTTATTTGGATCAATAAAGTAATCTTTTTTTATAATTAATAATAATAATAATATAAACAAAAAGGTTCTTTAGCCAGATGTTAGTATTAGTAGGCTATTGTTAGTTAATACTTCAAGTCAATAGGGTTAGGCTCAGGGCTTTATTTTTATCAATAAATACCTCATTCTAGCTAAAAAATATGATCCTAAATAATAGACTAGATTAGTAGGCATATACTATAACTAGGCTATATAAGTTAATATAAGTCATAAGTCTAACTCTCACAATTTGTAAAAAATTTGGGACTGCCGTTAACGCTTGGCCCTATTTGAAAATTTGGGTCTTCCGATTACGCTCGGCATTATTAGAAAATTTGGGTCTTCCGATAACGCTGAGCGTTATATGCGCAGTTCTTCTAATAACGCTTCCCTATTGCTATATCTATGTGTTCTAAGGAATTCCGACTAAAAATATCTGTACTTGGAGCTAAAATTCAAATTTATTGAGTTATTGAGAGCCATCCAAAAGTAAGCACTAGAAAAATGATTTTTTTTGGGAAACAATAAATAATATTTTTTCCTTTGAAAAGAGTCTGTCATTGTTCCTTTACTAGACACTAATCAATAGCTTCAAGTGAAAAATTTTCCATTACAATTTCTTTAGAACCCAATTTTTTTGTGAGCTTTTTTTTACCCAAAAATTAACTTTTTCTCAAAGAAAAAATTTATTTAGCTTTATTAATTTATTCTAATATATGCATGTTATTTTGATATGATCCTTTGGGCTAGTGGTAGGGATGTTTTCATTATCGGACAAATACCAAGAGTTTTATCATAGCTTTATTTCAAGACTGTTTTTAATGGTTCCTTTAAAGCAGACTTTTAAATTTAAAAGCTTTTTAATACTATACTAAAAAAATTCAGTAATTTTATTTTTGTAATTCCATGTATGATTTTTTTTTATATTTGATTAGTCTCTGAACAATCTTTTTTCAAATAAAGTGATCTCATCTTTCCCAAGCGTAGCGTATCTCCAGCGTCACCATCTCTCCTATCAACAGGTCTGGTTGCTGGACGTGTGTAGACACTGTTTCTAAAAAGTGGGGCCTTTTTTAAAAATAAAAAGGGTTACTTTTTCAATTATAAAAAGTGGAGCTTTTTTAAGAACAAAGTTGGGCTTTTTCAAGATTAAAAAGAATGCAGTCCTAAAAAAGCATTTGCATTCATTCTCTAAATACTTTCGATTCTAGATTTGCATCCTGACTATCAGCAGTAGATGTAATCAATTTTGCAGAGCTTTCCAGCACTAATAGTTTTTTTGCAAAGAATCGTGTATGGTAAAATAAAAACTGCACGTAGTATTCTTGTAAGACTTGTTACATACAAGTTTTTAGTTCTCCTATTAATCTGGGAAAGGTGGGGCCTTTGTCTTAAAAGTTCGCTCCCCCTAGTATGAAAACCTGGCTCCGCCACTGAGTATAGTAATAATAATCCACAGGATGAAGCACAGGATTAGTCAGTCTACAGTATAGTTAGTAAAATGTTTTGTCTATACTTACTCAACTGATCCTTTCTAGGGCTTTTTGAGCTGTTCACTTTTCTTACTAGACAAATGACCTATGATGGTTGATTTCAAGAATCATCCATGTAATAATCTTTTTTTTAGCGTAGGTTTAACGAAAAAATAGGTGTATAGTTTAGCCTGTTACCTTGCATTATCTATTATAAAGCTTATTTAGGCCTTCTTATCGCATGCTATCTTTTTGACATATGTGATGCCAGTTACTGTAGTCTACACACAAAGTTTAATAAGAACTAGACATGAAAATCTGAATTAAAATTGCTAAGTCACCAGTTTATATTTAAAATATATTTTTTTTTACATTTAATGTAGGTTCATCCAGACTTAAGCATGGGGAGATTACGATTTCATTATTGCAAAGTAAGTTTTGAGTACAATTTAAAATCATATCATATATATCAATATATATAATTACGGTGAGTTTGTTTGTTTATTTATATATTCATATATATATATATATGTTTGTCCTCTATAGGCGCCTAAGCCGTTTGACTAATAGGGTCAAAAGTTAAATGTATAAATTGGAAACGTCCTCCAATAGAGAATTTTATTTTATGACTTATTATCATGAATGTGTTGATTTAAAAAGTCCAAAATGTTAGATCCAACTATGCAAATAAATAAAGCCGTACATAGCATATGGCCATTTCCGTTAAATTACTATGTTGAACGCGATATTTTGTATGTTGAGCGCGAGGGTCTTATCAGGTTTTCCCTATTCTGCTGTTGTTTTTTTATTGTAAAAAAAAAATACTAGCGTATGACGTAATGTCTATCAAATCATTTATTTTTTTCATTATAGATGTTTTCATTATCTTTTAAGTAAAAGTAAACACATGTTTTAATTATTTAATGGATTCACGTCGCTATTGAGAACATCCTTTAATAGGCGACTTTCTACACTCTATAAAAAAATTGATACTAATTATAATGGACAAGTTATAAATGATTACTTTTAAATAGCAGAAGCCTGACAACAACACTTTTTATGCATGTGCCAGTGTCAGGACGCCCGGGCACAATATAAAATAACTAAAAACTAAATACCGAAATAAACATTATCAACACTGTTTTAATGATACAATAAGCAAGAACAAAAATTAAATACCGAATAAATCGTTTTCACTTTTAAGTTTTTATTGTATTGAAATATTATTTTCGATGTTGTTTTTTTATTATTTACCTTTTTACTGTTTGGTTTTTTAGTTGTTGTTTTTTTTCTTATAGATAGTATATTAATTGTTAATTTAATATTATTAATAACAAGTCAAGTCAACACAACTGTTCGCTACGTTTTAATACCAGAAGCTTGACAGAAACAATTCTTATGCATATGCCAGGGTCAGGGCGACTGAATTAAAAAGTCTCTTAGAAAACCTGGACGAGCCTTTCGGCTCTTGTGTCCAGGGCGTAACGTTTAGGATTGAGTGAACTCTGTCCGGGCTCCAGCCACCCCAAGACACGCCGTAGGCGTGGCGCGCCTTGTAACAGGGAAGCTTTCCTCAGACCAGCAACCGTTCACTGCGGTTCCCTTAAGGATCATTATCGCTGTGGCTCGCCCCTATATCTGCACTGTCACCCGGTAGCGCAAATCCTATTCTATAAGTACAGGCATCCAGGCACCGGGTGGTTCTCGAGACGGGAATGCAGCATCCATTCTTTCTCGCCACCAAGACCCCGTGGCTTCTCGGCAGTGCAATGGATCTCAGACCCGCTGCGGGGGCTGTCGCCCACACGTTCGTCCGCCGGTGTATTCTTAATGGGAATGTATCAGCGGTTTACACACTGCGCCAGTATTTGAGGCGCATGAGTACAGTAGTGGGCCAGGGCGACCAGAAACAAGTAAAAATAACAAAAACTAAATACCGAAAAGAAACGTTCTCATTGCAGTTTTTATTGTAATAGTCTTTTTTCTTTCTCTCTTAACAAAACAAATTGTAGTCATTCGTTTCTCCGTCATTTTGACAGGCATAACCACTAGTATATATATAAATCCCAAAAGGTGTATGTAATATGTATGTTTGTACATGCTGCATATGCTTTAATACTGGACAGAATGACGTGAAATTTGCTACAAATATTCTTTGTGTTACTGTGGTGGACACTGTCAAGGTTTAAAAAAAAATGAATGACCACAGTGGTCAGTTTGGTCAAATAACGCAAATAAAAAGACAAATTTTGGTTTCACGTTGAAAATGCGGTTCAACTTTTTATCATTATTCGATCAATCGCGTTAAAAAATAAATAAGAAAAAAGGTCGCGCTGAGATTATTTTTCTATGGCGTCGTCAAACTTGGCGCAGAGATAGCTAGCTGTCTTCTTTTTTATGACATCATCAAATTTTGCTTATTCGTGTTAAATTAACTTTGCTTCAATGTTTGCTAATGTACTATATGAATGAATAGAACAATATATATTCACGTTTTAATTTGTGTCGTAATTTGTAGCTGGCAATTTTTAAATTATTATAATGGGTATTTACTTGGTAGTGGGCAAATATAAAATTCATTCATGTTTAAATTTGTGACGTATAAGAAATATAAACTTTGTAGTTGTTGCGGACAATCTCATTATAACTGCTAATTGGCAGTTAGAGTGTATGTAAACATAACTTTTAGCCGGTTCGGAAACCCAGGCTAATACCTGCTATTTAATTTGTGTCGTAATTTGGAATGGGGGATGTTTAAATTGTTAAGACAGTGTTTTAATGGGCAATTAACTTTGTAGCGTGTAAATAAAAAATTTCTTCACGCTTAAATTCGTGTCGTATTCAAAATATTAATTTTGTAGTTGTACTTTTAGCCGGTTCGGAGGACCAGACACATACCTGTTAGTATTATATATATATATAATAATAAAATATTTAGTGGACTGATCAAAACATGATTTCACTATAAAATCACAACCATGGATGATCTTATTACAAAGTTTCCAAGGCTTTGTGACAAAATTTTTAAGTAAAAAATCCTAGAAATTATATATAGAATTCAATATTATTCTTGAAATGTACTGAAATTTTATATTTGCATTTATACTAACATTTTTAAGTTTTGGGTAATGACATGGCTTACACTAAAAGTAAAAGTATCTCCTGTCGGTGAAGCAGCATACACCAGTTTATGGCCAGCCGCCTTTACTTTACCCCAACTACAGTCAGGTACAGACACCCTCCGAACCCAGGAATAATCCCTAGTTATCACCAGGATTCAACCCAGGGTTTTGTTATGCCAGCCAAACATTCTGCCACTATGCTTCATACACTGCTATTGCTTATATTCAATAAATTGTTAAAAAATCCACATGCCAATAGTACAGGCTATAAACATTTCTAATTCTTCCCAGATAGTATAATGAAAAAAAGCCTACTTAGGCCTGCTCTAGTAATACAATATCAGTCAGAGTGGAGGGTACTGCACATCTATAAATTACAATTGATACAGTCTTCGTTGATTTACTGTGATGATTTGGTATATTGTTAAAATTGAACATACAATGCATATTTTTACACCTCAAATTTGAGATCTGCCAAATAAGCACACATTATTGTCTGGTTATAAAACTAATACAGACATAGCAGAAATCATGGTTATTACAATTGGACATGGTGATTTTTATCATTATCTGGTATACTTAAAAAGATTTTTGTTTTGATTATTTTGTAATTGTAAAATTATAAACAATAGTTTGGGCTTAAATTAATTATTGATAGCTGTCCATTTTTATTATCACCTATATTAAAGCAAATCTTTACTGTTGTTTTACTTGTAGAAACACCTTATATAAATCTGATTTCTTCTTTAATATCTTTTGAAACTTCTGAATGGACACAGTGATTTGATTGGTCATATTTATATACAATATCAGACAAAGAGTTAGACTTATAATAAAAGTATTTAAATTGATGAAATTTGTATGCAATTAGTTTGCTATGAATTTTATTCTGATATAGAACTATTTAACAATAAAATGCTTTGAAATGAATGAAATTTAATAATACAGATAATGCTATTTCACTATTCAGGTAATTATAGCAACTTCAATGGTATGGATAATGTTAGACGTCTTTCTTCTTATGTACTTCACTGACTGTACTAATGGTCCTCGTTGTAGTCCACAAGATGTACTTAAACAGGTTACAGATAAGCCAAAGGGCAGCTTCTTGCAAAAAATCTTTCCAAAAGGTGAGAGAAAATTAAACATAACTATTTATGTAGGCTCTATATTTAGATTGATACAAATAGATGAAGTTGTGTGCCTTGTATTTTTGAATCCTTTATATTAACTTTACTTTTGTGTTAGCTAAATCTTCACAAGTCTAAATGTCTCACTGCCTTTCATCTCTATATTTATACTAAAGTTTAAATCACATGTTGATCAAAATAATTAATTAAAATATTTTTAAGTAAAAAAAAAATATAAAACACATAAATTATGATTTAAAAATGGATAAACTAGTATTTACAAAGATAAAAAAAATCCACCGGAAAGACCCCCACAACACAAAAACTCGTGTAGCACAAAATGCTATTCGCGACTTATGTCTCATTTTGTCAGAACGGGTCACATATTAACTTTACTTTTGTGTGAGCTAAATCTTCACAAGTCTAAATGTCTCACTGCCTTTCATCTTATCTTCCTAAATCTTTGTATTTTGACTTTTGTTGATGACAACTTTTATTCTTTTCAATTTTAAGCCCAACACCCAAAAATGTTTTGTTTTATGGTAAAATAATGAAGAAAGGGGGGGGGGGGGAATAATTGTTTAGTAAATTTAACATTTTTGACAAAAACAAAAATGCATATAAAGGATTCATTAAAAAAATTTTTTTGTTTTTTAAATTCTGAATTATTTTTTTCCATATAATCAAATCCTTCACAAATAAATTTACTGGTATCTAGCAGATATGAAAATATTATCATTTGACTTTGAAAGTACTTATTAATGAACAAAAGTTAACTCCTAGAAACCCATCTTTACCGGCAGGTTTACTGGCAAGTAGTCAATCCACGGGACCAGGAGATGGAGGCAAATCTGTTAAAGTGCCAGCTGACAGAGAAGAAGAGGCAAAAGAAACTTTTAAAATAAATCAATTTAATTTAGTAGCAAGTGACCTAATGGCACTGAATCGAACATTACCAGATTATCGCATGGAGGAGTGAGTATTGTTTAGATACCTTTTAATTAGGGATGGTCATTAAATAATCCAGACATGCCCACTGCATTTTCTGGAATTGGTTTTTTTTTTTGTTAAGCTTGGAAATTTTGAAATGATTTAAAAGTAAGAGCCTGTGGAAGGTAATTTTTATCTCAAGTAACCCACAATTTTATTGGTTAACTAGGAAAGATTTTGAAAAAATCTTGTGCAATTTGAATGAATCAAGTCAGTTAATTAATGCCTTGGAAACATTCATTTGAATTATTTTGTATCAATCAATTATTGCTTTTGATGTAAAATAAACATTGATTTTTTTTTTTGCCTTCCTGGCCTGATGTGTTTTTTTGGAAGGATGTTTATATAATAATTAGTGTCAAATCAAATTTCTACTAATCGGTTTTGTACAAAAATCTATATTACTATTCCTAGATAAACAGTGTTTGGCTGTATTTATAATCTATTTTGTATTGGACTTGTTCTAAAATATGACTGTTTACACCACCAGGTGTAGGAGAAAAAGTTATCCTCCTGTCAAGTCATTACCAAAAACCAGTATTGTAATTGTGTTTCATAATGAGGCATGGAGCACATTACTTCGAACAGTACATAGTATCATCAACAGATCACCTCATGAACTTTTAGAGGAGATATTGTTAGTTGATGATGCCAGTGAAAAAGGTATGTTGGTTCTTTATTGCTTTTACTGATCTCATCAAAGAGATATGTCGAACTTCACTTAGTGTAATGAATCCATTATTCATTTAGTCATGTTTTTAATACAACAAAACTCAGTTATTTCAATTAGCAACATTTTATTTCTTTATTTGTTGATTCAATGTAAGGACATTTGAACATTACATATCTATATTACACTTTTTTACAATTTACAAGCTTTTGTGCTTTGTGTAAAATAAAGGAAAATGTTTTATGTTTTTAAAAACAAATTTAGGACAAGTGTGTAAATTAATGCTCATTCATTAATAGATAGGTAGATTCAGCATATTCTCTTAAATGTAAATTGCTGACTAAATTCATTATAAAGAGATAAATCAGTTCTACAGCCTAGGAGTAGTCCACATTAAGATGTTGTTTCAAATTTAATGTTTGTTATTAAAATTCTTTGAACGGCTAATGTCACATCTTTGCCTCCAAATATTTTTATGTAAACTAAAACTTAGGCTGAACTGAAAAAATCTGATGAGACCTTTAGTTAGATAATAAAACATATTTCATTGATGCCAGTTTTCCGACTATAGCAGGATTTCAGGCTTTTAGAAAATCTCCGGCTATGGTTTGTGTCACTATTGTCGAGCGTTCAAGCTTGCATATTAGTTTTTGGAGAGAAAAAAATTTTCAGGCTTTTTTGTCTAGGCCTGCTGGCATCCCTGATATTTTCACTAAGAACAATAAATAATGATTGATAGTTTAGTATTTTATACAGAGGTTTAACTCTCCTGTTATTTTGTACCTATTACTTAATGATTCTTTATTTTCTAGATTTTAATTATTGGTGATGCATTCACTTTATTCAGTAAAGGCAATGTGTCAAGTATTTAATTTTGTGACTGATTGGCAATTTATGACATTAATGTGACTTGGTGATGATTGTTAAATTATATACTGCATCTTACTTTTAGGGACTTTTAATATAAAATTTCTAAAAAATTCACACCCTTTAAACATACAACTGACAAAAAAAGAAATACACAACATGGACCTTTCAGGCATTATTTCTTAGAGATAGATTTGAACCAAAAAAGTTTGAGTGCAGAATTTTTATGAAATGTTGTGTGAAATTTGACGATCGGGGGATCATAGATCATAGTTGTGAAAACTTAGATTAGACATGGCGCAGTTTTCTCGGAATGCTAAACACTGCCTTAGTAGGCTGTAGCCTAAAGGCCATATGTCCTAAAAAAATGCATCTTAAGCTACTAGTCTACAAGCTTATGCCTATATTATAAGTCTAGATAGGCTTATAGACATTTTACGATTCTTTCCATATTGTAATCTTTGGGTGATAGTTGCAACATTTTGACAGAGGGGTGATATTTTTCAAACTTTTTCAAAATATGTCGAGTGTATATATCACACCCATATTTTTTATCAAAATGTTAGGTAAAAAAAAGTCTGAGATTATATAGTTTTTCAAAGTTTAAAAAGTACATATATTTTTCCTTTCTTAAAAAAACTAGAGCATTTGGGGAAAAAATTGGAGGACTATGTAGCAACACTACCTGTTCCGGTTCATGTCATACGTACTGGGTCAAGGGTTGGATTAATAAGAGCACGATTAAAAGGTTTGTAAAATAAACATATCTTTAGAATGTGTAAGTATATATAAATTCTTAAAATAAACTTTACTTTTGCTTATATGTTTCTGGCTGGTCACAATATCTTCAGAAGGATAATCGACCCACTTTCCTTCATTCTATCAAGCTGAAATTTCCATTGACAACACATTCTATACACATTTTCAGCCACATCACCCAACCCTACACTAAAAAAACAATTGTATCTGGGATAGTTTGGTAAAATTTAGTTGATGCTGCAAGTTTGTGAAAGTTTGTGAAAACTGACAAAATATGGATGAAGTAGTGTACAAATATTTATTTTAAATTTAAAAAAAGTATATTATGGTTTAAGACTAGATCTAGTTTTATTTAAGTTAAATTAATAGGTGATACTGGGATCCTGAATAAAACAATTTACAACTCGGTGTCACTGTCGTAAAATAAAGATGAGAATCTCTACACGTGTTGTTACAAATATATACTGTAAATAAAAATGAGAATCTCTACACGTGTTGTTACAAATATATACTGTAAATAAAAATGAGAATCTCTATACGTGTTGTTACAAATATGTACTGTAAATAAAAATGAGAATCTCTACACGTGTTGTTACAAATATATACTGTAAATAAAAATGAGAATCTCTACACGTGTTGTTACAAATATATACTGTAAATAAAAATGAGAATCTCTATACGTGTTGTTACAAATATGTACTGTAAATAAAAATGAGAATCTCTACACGTGTTGTTACAAATATATACTGTAAATAAAAATGAGAATCTCTACACGTGTTGTTACAAATATATACTGTAAATAAAGATGAGAATCTCTACACGTGTTGTTACAAATATGTACTGTAAAATAAAGATGAGAATCTCTACACGTGTTGTTACAAATATATACTGTAAATAAAGATGAGAATCTCTACACGTGTTGTTACAAATATGTACTGTAAAATAAAGATGAGAATCTCTACACGTGTTGTTACAAATATGTACTGTAAAATAAAGATGAAAATCTCTACACGTGTTGTTACAAATATGTACTGTAAAATAAAGATGAGAATCTCTGCACGTGTTGTTACAAATATGTACTGTAAAATAAAAATGAGAATCTCTACACGTGTTGTTACAAATATATACTGTAAATAAAAATGAGAATCTCTACACGTGTTGTTACAAATATATACTGTAAAATAAAAATGAGAATCTCTACACGTGTTGTTACAAATATGTACTGTAAAATAAAAATGAGAATCTCTACACGTGTTGTTACAAATATATACTGTAAATAAAAATGAGAATCTCTACACGTGTTGTTACAAATATGTACTGTAAAATAAAGATGAGAATCTCTACACGTGTTGTTACAAATATGTACTGTAAAATAAAAATGAGAATCTCTACACGTGTTGTTACAAATATGTACTGTAAAATAAAAATGAGAATCTCTACACGTGTTGTTACAAATATGTACTGTAAAATAAAGATGACACACCATGGCTGCATTCAGAAGCCGTAAGCTTCAACCTATTTAGTGTGTGTAGGTAAATGTATGCTATATTCAATATATAGATGTCACAAAATATTAAATACCAATTAATAATTCACTTGTGTGAATTTATGTTTCTTCCTACTTGCAGTGGTGATGAATTATTGTTCAGTTTTTGTTTGGAAATAGTTGAAAGTATGTAATTGTGCTTTGTGTATTGTTATTCAATTAGGTGCTGATATTTCCAAAGGCCAGGTCATCACTTTCCTAGATGCACATTGTGAGTGTACAGAAGGTTGGCTGGAGCCATTACTGTCAGAGATATATAATGACAGGTATGGAAATAGAAAGTGAATAAATCTATAGAAATATGATAACAGTTTTCTCATCTGTGCATGGCATTATGTACGATGGCCTAGCTGGGGGGAAGGGGGCTTACTAAAGCAGATACTAAAGTCAAGGATTTTTATTTATTTTCAAAGTGATAACTGTGATACAACATGAACAGATTCTTAGAGTTTGCATTCATATAATTTATATTAAATTTTCTATGTAATATAATATTAATTTATGGCCATTTTTTGCTATGCTCAATTGTGATTACTTTGGTTTCCCTATAGAAATGTTTTTGACCTTGTTGCATCATTGTTATGATTAACTTTTGCATTTTCTTGCAAATAATTACACATTTTGCTGGATACCTGTATATCTCCATCATGCACTATATTGCCTACACCTCTCCCCGCCCTAACCTCAAGTGGGAGAAAATATTTACTAGTACTTAATCATGATTTACTGACCATTTTTTCCTTCATTAAATCATCAACTGCTTACAAAAGAATTAAGTGCTGCAAAAATCAATAAGAGGTGGATTTCTAACTGTGTGTCAATGTTGCAATGCTAGGATTAACCTTTGAACATTACATACCTTTTATGCATTGTTTGAAATGAACATGAAATTTAGTTAAAGTATTTCCATTTCTAATTTACAAACTCAAGGATTAATGTTTATTAGAGGCTAATCATACAAATATATATATTTTATAATATTAAATAAAAGTTTATGGGTAGGTACATGTCCCATAATCTTTTTTTAAATACTGTGAACAGAATGACATTTGGTATAAATATTTGGTAAAAAATATGCTTTACAATGGACTAATATTGAAAAGAATGCATGTGATGAAAAAATTCATGGCGTGACGTCATGAATTTTTGTGAATGAAGGGAAAAAATGTCATTCATGTTTAAATTGCCAGATATATTTTTATTACAGCTTAGTTCATGGCAACTTTAATATGTAATATATTTAAATGGAATTTTTTTAAAGGTGGACAGAATGCAATCTGGAATTTTCAGTTACATTTGTTATTCAGTAAATACTAATGTTTTTAGTCTTCTAAGAGAAAGACTTTGATATCTCTGTACAGGACAGCCGTGGTGTGCCCTATAATAGATGTAATAAGTGATGACACATTTGAATACATCACTGGATCAGATATGACATGGGGTGGTTTCAATTGGAAACTGAATTTTAGATGGTATCAGGTACCCCAGAGAGAGGTTGACCGTAGAGGAGGTGACCGCAGTCAACCAACCAGGTGAGAAATACACACATTCAGATGTCTTGAGTTTTTGTTATTTATTTTTATGTATTAATGGATACAGAGTTTGTATGCAAGTCAGGAATTTTCCACTTAGCATTAAAAAGTGTGGAAAAAATAAAATCACATTTCATAATTTTTTTTACCATCGACTGGAACGGGTTATAAATTTTAAAACTGGATTGGTGAAACGAAATGATCTCCTAAAAAGAAAAAGAATTAAATCTGTGTAATGAGAAAATGTACAGAGAAATGAATCAGACCAACAAACAATACAACATAAAGTTCCTCCCTAGCAAAGAATAATGCTCTATATTCCAGTTGAGAACAAGACATATAGCACTCAACATAAAGTTCCTCCCTTGCAAAGAATAATGCTCTATATTCCAGTTGAGAACAAGACATATAGCACTCAACATAAAGTTCCTCCCTTGCAAAGAATAATGCTCTATATTCCAGTTGAGAACAAGACATATAGCACTCAACATAAAGTTCCTCCCTAGCAAAGAATAATGCACTATATTCCAGTTGAGAACAAGACATATAGCACTCAACATAAAGTTCCTCCCTAGCAAAGAATAATGCACTATATTCCAGTTGAGAACAAGACATATAGCACTCAACATAAAGTTCCTCCCTAGCAAAGAATAATGCACTATATTCCAGTTGAGAACAAGACATATAGCACTCAACATAAAGTTCCTCCCTTGCAAAGAATAATGCTCTATATTCCAGTTGAGAACAAGACATATAGCACTCAACATAAAGTTCCTCATTTGCAAAGAATAATGCACTATATTCCAGTTGAGAACAAGACATATAGCACTCAACATAAAGTTCCTCCCTTGCATAGAATAATGCACTGTATTCCAGTTGAGAACAAGACATATAGCACTCAACATAAAGTTCCTCCCTTGCAAAGAATAATGCTCTATATTCCAGTTGAGAACAAGACATATAGCACTCAACATAGTCCAGTTGAGAACAAGACATATAGCACTCAACATAAAGTTCCTCCCTTGCAAAGAATAATGCTCTATATTCCAGTTGAGAACAAGACATATAGTACTCAACATCAAGTTCCTCCCTTGCAAAGAATAATGCTCTATATTCCAGTTGAGAACAAGACATATAGCACTCAACATAAAGTTCCTCCCTTGCAAAGAATAATGCTCTATATTCCAGTTGAGAACAAGACATATAGCACTCAACATAAAGTTCCTCCCTTGCAAAGAACAATGCTCTATATTCCAGTTGAGAACAAGACATATAGCACTCAACATAAAGTTCCTCCCTTGCAAAGAACAATGCTCTATATTCCAGTTGAGAACAAGATATATAGCACTCAACATAAAGTTCCTCGGTTGCAAAGAATAATGCTCTATATTCCAGTTGAGAACAAGACATATAGCACTCAACATAAAGTTCCTCCCTTGCAAAGAATAATGCTCTATATTCCAGTTGAGAACAAGACATATAGCACTCAACATAAAGTTCCTCCCTTGCAAAGAATAATGCTCTATATTCCAGTTGAGAACAAGACATATAGCACTCAACATAAAGTTCCTCCCTTGCAAAGAATAATGCTCTATATTCCAGTTGAGAACAAGACATATAGCACTCAACATAAAGTTCCTCCCTTGCAAAGAACAATGCTCTATATTCCAGTTGAGAACAAGACATATAGCACTCAACATAGTCCAGTTGAGAACAAGACATATAGCACTCAACATCAAGTTCCTCCCTTGCAAAGAATAATGCTCTATATTCCAGTTGAGAACAAGACATATAGCACTGAACATAAAGTTCCTCCCTTGCAAAGAACAATGCTCTATATTCCAGTTGAGAACAAGATATATAGCACTCAACATAAAGTTCCTCCCTTGCAAAGAATAATGCTCTATATTCCAGTTGAGAACAAGACATATAGCACTCAACATAAAGTTCCTCCCTTGCAAAGAATAATGCTCTATATTCCAGTTGAGAACAAGACATATAGCACTCAACATAAAGTTCCTCCCTTGCAAAGAATAATGCTCTATATTCCAGTTGAGAACAAGACATATAGCACTCAACATAAAGTTCCTGCCTTGCAAAGAATAATGCTCTATATTCCAGTTGAGAACAAGACATATAGCACTCAACATAAAGTTCCTCCCTTGCAAAGAACTATGCTCTATATTCCATTTGAGAACAAGACATATAGCACTCAACTCACACCTAAATAGAATAAACCTAACACTCACACCCAACTGCAGACACTGTCGCTACTCACAAGAAACCATAGACCACTTCCTATCTAAATGCCCTCAGCTAACCTACCTCAGATACACACTACCCTCCCCCCTCAACCTACCATTACCAAAACACTATACGGCAATACAGACCAACTAAAAAGGACAAAAGGAAATTGTAAATATGTTTGTCTGGCATTGACTGCAAGAGAAGAGAGCAAACTGCTCTGCAGACTGGTTAAAAGAAGAAGAAGTGTAATGGTCTTGTTTTTATTTTAGCTACCATACACTTTTTAGACAGCTAGTAACTAGTTGGCTGCAGTTTATCTACAATTATAAGCATTGTTTCATGCCAGCAAGTTAATGTAAAATTTGAAAATTATGGGCTTAATTATTTAACAGCATTGTTATGCAATAAAATCAGGCTTTTGGCCGACTAATACATATTACAGTTTAATATAATTGTTGCTCTTTAGATATCAAAGTTAGTATATTAGGCATTGTAGGACTAAATTTATAAAAAAATAATAATAGTGATGTAATGTTTATAATAGATCAAGGGTCATATATTGTCATAAAGTTTCCAATGATCATACAAAACTTTGCATATATGCTGTGTATTGTGAATAAAGTAAGAAAACATTGGAATATCAAAATATATGAACCTGTGCTTAATAATTAACCAATTCTGTCTGTAGTGTTTTTCAGGTTCTGACTTGTTTTTTTGATAGACAAAATGCAAATGTCTTAAAAATAATTTTTAATATCTTTTTCTGTTAAATATACCAAGTGTTACATCAAAATAAATATGTTTTGTTATGAGACTCTTTGCGTAAATAATAAAAATCTATAAGTCTTTAAAATAAAATTGTAGTCATATTTTAGTGGAGCAGTTCTAATTTTTTCAAGTAATTTGTTCAACTTTGTATCTTTCTATTTTGTTTCCTTTGGTTTTGTTTGCTTTTAAATTGTACTTTTTGATCTGAAATGTATTTTTGTTTTTTTTAGAACACCCACAATGGCTGGAGGTTTATTCGCAATAGACAGAAAGTATTTTTATGAGATGGGCTCCTATGATGAAGGCATGGATATATGGGGTGGAGAAAATCTGGAAATGTCATTCAGAGTCAGAAATTTTCTATTTATTAAATTAATCTCATTCAAAGTTCCTTTATATTGTAATGTCTTCTAAATAAGATAATTTAACCTGTGCTAAATATTAGATCAAGACTACACATAGTAAACTTATTTACCTTTACTAAATATTAGATCAAGACTACACATAGTAAACTTATTTACCTTTACTAAACATTAGACCAAGACCACACATAGTAAACTTATTTACCTTTACTAAATATTAGATCAAGACCACACATAGTAAACTTATTTACCTTTACTAAATATTAGATCAAGACCACACATAGTAAACTTATTTACCTTTACTAAACATTAGACCAAGACCACACATAGTAAACTTATTTACCTTTACTAAATATTAGACCAACACCACACATAGTAAACTTATTTACCTTTACTAAATATTAGACTAACACCACACATAGTAAACTTATTTACCTTTACTAAACATTAGACCAAGACCACACATAGTAAACTTATTTACCTTTACTAAATATTAGACCAAGACCACACATAGTAAACTTATTTACCTTTACTAAATATTAGACCAAGACCACACATAGTAAACTTATTTACCTTTACTAAACATTAGACCAAGACCACACATAGTAAACTTATTTACCCTTACTAAATATTAGACCAAGACCACACATAGTAAACTTATTTACCTTTACTAAATATTAGATCAACACCACACATGGTAAACTTATTTACCTTAACTCAATATTTGCTGAAGATCTTATACTAAAGACTTTTTTTTTAAGTTTGCTAACTTATTTTAATTGCTCAATGGTACATAGATGAAAGTTAATGAAAAGAAAACTATTGCTTGTTACACTTTGTTGTATTCCAGGTCTGGATGTGTGGTGGTAAAATCTATATAGTCACTTGTTCAAGAGTTGGTCATGTATTCCGTAAAACATCTCCCTACACTTGGCCTGGTGGAGTAGGAAGAATCATCAATCATAATACTCAACGTATTGTAGAAGTTTGGATGGATGATTACAAGGATTTCTTTTACAAAATTAATCCAGGTTAGGCTTTGCTCTAAAAGTTTTAACTTCTATGCAGGCAGCTGTCTTTGGCCATAACCTTACTATTTGGATGTCCCAGTTACTGATCTACATTTAACCTGATATACTAAAACTATTTTAAAATAGCAAACATATCTAAGAAATAGAGTCAAATTTTGAAATAGCCATTTCTTTATTAGGATTTTATACTTGGCAACAGTAGATTATTTTGTATTTTATACTTGGCAACAGTAGATTATTTTGTATTTTATACTTGGCAACAGTAGATTATTTTGTATTTTATACTTGGCAACAGTAGATTATTTTGTATTTTATACTTGGCAACAGTAGATTATTTTGTATTTTATACTTGGCAACAGTAGATTATTTTGTATTTTATACTTGGCAACAGTAGATTATTTTGTATTTTATACTTGGCAACAGTAGATTATTTTGTATTTTATACTTGGCAACAGTAGATTATTTTGTATTTTATACTTGGCAACAGTAGATTATTTTGTATTTTATACTTGGCAACAGTAGATTATTTTGTATTTTATACTTGGCAACAGTAGATTATTTTGTATTTTATACTTGGCAACAGTAGATTATTTTGTATTTTATACTTGGCAACAGTAGATTATTTTGTATTTTATACTTGGCAACAGTAGATTATTTTGTATTTTATACTTGGCAACAGTAGATTATTTTGTATTTTATACTTGGCAACAGTAGATTATTTTGTATTTTATACTTGGCAACAGTAGATTATTTTGTATTTTATACTTGGCAACAGTAGATTATTTTGTATTTTATACTTGGCAACAGTAGATTGTTTTGTATTTTATACTTGGCAACAGTAGATTATTTTGTATTTTATACTTGGCAACAGTAGATTATTTTGTATTTTATACTTGGCAACAGTAGATTATTTTGTATTTTATACTTGGCAACAGTAGATTATTTTGTATTTTATACTTGGCAACAGTAGATTATTTTGTATTTTATACTTGGCAACAGTAGATTATTTTGTATTTTATACTTGGCAACAGTAGATTATTTTGTATTTTATACTTGGCAACAGTAGATTATTTTGTATTTTATACTTGGCAACAGTAGATTATTTTGTATTTTATACTTGGCAACAGTAGATTATTTTGTATTTTATACTTGGCAACAGTAGATTATTTTGTATTTTATACTTGGCAACAGTAGATTATTTTGTATTTTATACTTGGCAACAGTAGATTATTTTGTATTTTATACTTGGCAACAGTAGATTATTTTGTATTTTATACTTGGCAACAGTAGATTATTTTGTATTTTATACTTGGCAACAGTAGATTATTTTGTATTTTATACTTGGCAACAGTAGATTATTTTGTATTTTATACTTGGCAACAGTAGATTATTTTGTATTTTATACTTGGCAACAGTAGATTATTTTGTATTTTATACTTGGCAACAGTAGATTATTTTGTATTTTATACTTGGCAACAGTAGATTATTTTGTATTTTATACTTGGCAACAGTAGATTATTTTGTATTTTATACTTGGCAACAGTAGATTATTTTGTATTTTGATTTCATTGTGTTTTAGCTTTGGAATAGAAAGGTTAAATTCTTTATTTTCTCACCTTTAAAATGAATCTTGTTTCCAATTGGCTGCTAGACTTGAGAATTTAATTTGGTGCAATATGTCATTACTTGATTTATTGATACAACCACTGAGATGATTTTATTGCTATAGATTCTATACTAGAGATCTATCTGTTTCTCTGACTGTTAACATTTTAGTTGGCTGAAGCAGTCAAAGTATAAGAGAAAAATGAAAAGTTTACCAAAAGAAGTACTTAGAAAATTTGCCAGAAATATATGCAGCACTATAGACTTTTGTAAATTCTCTATGGAAAAAGTAATTTCTGTGGAACTAAAAAAAAATTCACTTAAGCAAGTTTGAACAAAAAGACACATTGGTCTGGAAAAAATAAGAGAGTTTTCTTTGTCCATTAAAAATCAATTGTTTCTGATTCATCATTATCATTGTCTAATAATGACGTGAGTGCCAAAGTCAATGCTTGTTAAATGATTAGCTTTTGGCTGGCTACAACAAAACTATCTGAATAGATTTCATACAAATATTATAGTGTATCTAAATGTACTCTTCTCTGTTGTTTTTTTAAACACTCTGCTGTATTCTAGTGTTTAATTCTGCTGTATTCTAGTGTTCAATTCTACTGTATTCTGGTGTTTAATTCTGCTGTATTCTAAAGTTTAATGTGCTTAGCTGGGAGGCTAATGTGTAAGCAGATAGTCTTGACAGCATGGACTGTAGGGTTAATAGTTTTGTAACATATCTAACTATATAAAAGATCCAATTCTCTTACTATGCCATTTCTAACATTGTTGCAGGTGTTAGAGCCACAGAATTTGGTGATGTGTCTAAAAGAAAGGAACTCAGAGAAAAGTTAAATTGTAAAAGTTTTAGATGGTATTTAGAAAATATATATCCAGAGTCCCAGCTTCCTATAGACTATCATTCACTAGGGGAGGTAAATTTATTTACTTGTATTTTTTAAAGATTTAAAAAGTTAAATATTTTGTCTTGTTTCTGTAGCACAAAGTGAATTACAAATAATGACTCTTAAAATATAGCTCAAACACTAACACACAGACCATTAATTACTTGAAAATATTATAGACTATAATAAGATGGACCGCTTGCTCTATTTTTAGATCTTACATGTACTTTTTTTTCTGTGCACAACCAATAAGGCTGTCTTAAATTACTTCTACGCTCCTCCTTGTTTCTTAAATGTTTACGCTGTATAGAACTTTCTATTTTAATTTTAATTATTCATTGAGAAAATCAAAGCAATTCAATAAAACAGAAGTGCAAAGTATTATACGAATCGGGAATTCCAAAAAGCAGTCTTTCGAGTCATCATATAGCAGAAATACTAAAGCAAGCGATCCATGTGTATTACAGTCTATACAAATATATACTTATGTACTCGACCAAATCCTTCACTTTACTTCTGTTCATACACTTTCTGTACTGCTAGATGTTCATGACCAAATCCTTCACTTTACTTCTGTTCATACACATTCCTTTACTGCTAGATGTTCACTACCCAATCCTTCACTTTACTTCTGTTCATACACTTTCTGTACTGCTAAATGTTCACTACCCAATCCTTCACTTTACTTCTGTTCATACAACTTTCTGTACTGCTAGATGTTCATGACCAAATCCTTCACTTTACTTCTGTTCATTTACTTTCTGTACTGATAGATGTTCATGACCAAATCCTTCACTTTACTTCTGTTCATTTACTTTTTGTACTGCTAGATGTTCATGACCAAATCCTTCACTTTACTTCTGTTCATTTACTTTTTGTACTGCTAGATGTTCATGACCAAATCCTTCACTTTACTTCTGTTCATACACTTTCATACACTTTCTGTACTGCTAGATGTTCACTACCAAATCCTTCACTTTACTTCTGTTCATACACATTCCTTTACTGCTAGATGTTCACTACCCAATCCTTCACTTTACTTCTGTTCATACACTTTCTGTACTGCTAGATGTTCATGACCAAATCCTTCACTTTACTTCTGTTCATACACATTCCTTTACTGCTAGATGTTCACTACCCAATCCTTCACTTTACTTCTGTTCATACACTTTCTGTACTGCTAGATGTTCATGACCAAATCCTTCACTTTACTTCTGTTCATACACTTTCTGTACTGCTAGATGTTCATGACCAAATCCTTCACTTTACTTCTGTTCATACACATTCCTTTACTGCTAGATGTTCACTACCCAATCCTTCACTTTACTTCTGTTCATACACTTTCTATACTGCTAGATGTTCATGACCAAATCCTTCACTTTACTTCTGTTCATACACTTTCTGTACTGCTAGATGTTCATGACCAAATCCTTCACTTTACTTCTGTTCATACACATTCCTTTACTGCTAGATGTTCACTACCCAATCCTTCACTTCACTTCTGTTCATACACTTTCTGTACTGCTAGATGTTCATGACCCAATCCTTCACTTTACTTCTGTTCATACAACTTTCTGTACTGCTAGATGTTCATGACCCAATCCTTCACTTTACTTCTGTTCATTTACTTTCTGTACTGCTAGATGTTCATGACCAAATCCTTCACTTTACTTCTGTTCATTTACTTTTTGTACTGCTAGATGTTCATGACCAAATCCTTCACTTTACTTCTGTTCATTTACTTTCTGTACTGATAGATGTTCACTACCAAATCCTTCACTTTACTTCTGTTCATTTACTTTCTGTACTGCTAGATGTTCACTACCAAATCCTTCACTTTACTTCTGTTCATTTACTTATCATAGTGCAATTCCTTTTTTTAAAGGATTTGTTTTTGCTGAAGTAGTTGTCAGTAAATAAAGTTTTGCTCGTTTCGTTTTTTAGTACTTTCCCTAATAAAGAAATTTATAATTTCATTTGTCTAAAAAATATTTTAATTCAATTTGTCCTTGAAAATATGTTTCTATTTTTAAAGGTAAAACATGTAAGTAGCAGTTTATGTTTAGACACAATGGGCCGCAAGAGTGGAGAGAAGGTTGGTTTAGAGAGATGTCATGGACAAGGTGGAAATCAGGTAATATTGAGTCTCTTGCAGTGCCATTTTTTTTTACATAACATAAACTTGTATGAATCATTGACTTGTTGAATCATTGACTCGTGTGAATCATAGCCTAGTGTGAATCGTTTACTTGTGTGAATGATAGACTAATGTGAATCATAGACTTGTGTAATCATAGATGGGTGTGAATCATAGACTTGAGTTATTCATAAACTTGAATGGAACATAGACTTTACTCCATACAGATTTGTTATTATAAAAATTATGATGTTTTGAAGGTAATGGGTTTTATACCAGAAAGCTAAGGAGTAAAACATTAGTTATTCAACATTGCAATACATAAGTGTTTCTATAAATAGCCACCACGTTCATCAGTTGGTAAATAATCTATGTTGAAAACTTAAGCACCTAAATATTACACAATGGCATTCTTACAGTTCTACTCTTAGGTTCAAGAACACAAATATAAAATATTTTAATCAATTGTTGCTCTGTACAGTATTGTATACTTTATCTGAATAATGTCTATGTTTTAATTGTTAACATTCAATTGAAAGTTTCTGAAACTGTACAGGTTTATACAAGGTTTATTTTGGGTTGGAAAGTTTGGGAATTTCACATTTTAAGGACTCTGGATATAGAAGTCATTTCAGCCATGCTGTAGTCATTTATTGGGTGGAAGGTCTGCAGTGGTTTTTGACTGTCTTGTAAAAATAGCCACATATTCCATAATATGTTTTGTGTAACCAATCATTCGTGATTCCTTTTATTTAGGTTTTCTCTTATACCTCCAAAGAAACTCTACAAACTGATGATCTATGTTTAGATGTTTCCAGTATAGGTGGACCTGTGAAATTATTTCAGTGTCATGGTATGGGAGGCAACCAGCAGTGGCACTATGACATGGAGGTAGCAGCTTCTCCTCCCCCCTCCCCCTCTCCTCCAGTCTAGTTTGAGTGTAGTTTAGAATGTTGGCATCCTGCATAAACAACGCATGGTTTATGTATTTGTGGCTGCTTGTTTAGTCTGTTAAGTGGGGAAAGCTTTTGTTTCTTTGTCCAGCTTTATGTGAATGCACAAACTACACTATGAATTGAATGTAGCAAGCAGAAAACTTTTTCAGCTTATGTGGAATTTTGTTTTATTAAACTTGTATCCTAAATTTTCCTTTTCTTTTAACATTGATTCAATAGTTTTTCTGTTTGTGTTAAAATTAAAGTTTTGTTTTATGTCATGTTTTGTCTATGGTTGTTTCTCTATAAATTATGTTTTGTCTATGGTTGTTTCTCTATAAATTATGTTTTGTCTATGGTTGTTTCTCTATAAATTATGTTTTGTCTATGGTTGTTTCTCTATAACTATAAATTATGTTTTGTCTATGGTTGTTTCTCTATAAATTATGTTTTGTCTATGGTTGTTTCTCTATAAATTATGTTTTGTCTATGGTTGTTTCTCTATAAATTATGTTTTGTCTATGGTTGTTTCTCTATAAATTATGTTTTGTCTATGGTTGTTTCTCTATAACTATAAATTATGTTTTGTCTATGGTTGTTTCTCTATAACTATAAATTATGTTTTGTCTATGGTTGTTTCTCTATAACTATAAATTATGTTTTGTCTATGGTTGTTTCTCTATAACTATAAATTATGTTTTGTCTATGGTTGTTTCTCTATAAATTATGTTTTGTCTATGGTTGTTTCTCTATAAATTATGTTTTGTCTATGGTTGTTTCTCTATAAATTATGTTTTGTCTATGGTTGTTTCTCTATAACTATAAATTATGTTTTGTCTATGGTTGTTTCTCTATAAATTATGTTTTGTCTATGGTTGTTTCTCTATAAATTATGTTTTGTCTATGGTTGTTTCTCTATAAATTATGTTTTGTCTATGGTTGTTTCTCTATAAATTATGTTTTGTCTATGGTTGTTTCTCTATAAATTATGTTTTGTCTATGGTTGTTTCTCTATAAATTATGTTTTGTCTATGGTTGTTTCTCTATAACTATAGATTATGTTTTGTCTATGGTTGATTCACTTTGTTGTTTAGTAGTAAAAGTAAAAACAACCGTACTTGTATCTGTAAACATACAAATATGGAGGGGAGTTCTGTAGGAACTTGATGTGAAATATTCTTTACATGCATGACTGTGTCATTATTCAGGTCTTCTGTCTGACGGTGAAAAAACAGCTGATGACAGATGATGACACATGTGTTGGTGTGAACAATGAAAAAGTTGAATTTGTCAAATGTAGGGGACAGAACAATGAGTGGGAGTACAATAAGGAGGTGGGATGAGAGAATATATATATATACATTTATTTTTACTTCAGTAACCTGATCCAGTGTCCAACAGATAGGATTTATTCTTTTTTATATACTGTACATGGGGTTGGTATTTCTTGTTCAATGCTTATTGCATTCCAATAATTAGGTATTCAATAGAATCTTCATACACTGTCCTTATACATACTTCATACTTTCTTCATACACTTATGCTTTACACTAGGTGCCAATACCTACCTAGATATTTATAGAAAAAAGTTTCTAATTTTGTGTATGGCAATGTCAGTATTTCATATTCATTTTCTGCATGCTTAATTATTTACCTTTTTATGGAAGAGTTTCTGTATGCTTAATTATTTACCTTTTTATGGAAGAGTTTCTGTCTGCATGTGCAATAGATATTGTCAAATAATCACAAGATTTGTTCTTCAACACTCTACCTAAAATTAATCTCTACTTTAATTTCATTGGCCCAGTTATTTCCTTTGTGGTAACATTAAGAAATGTTAATAGAGGCCTCCACCCTCCCTGGTGAATAATTACATATTCTCATCATTTTTGTAATCAATCAATATTTTCAATACTTTCATAGAACCCCATTATTATTATTATTATTATTATTACTGTTACCTTTTTATTTTGTTTACCTGTACCTTACCTTTAATGTTGCTGATTTTTTCTCAAATGACTATACCTGTAGTTATTCTTGAAATAAAAGTAGAAGATAGTTTTACATGTAGTGTACTATTGTACATTAAGAAAGTTTGTCATTTCTACACTAAAAAAAACCCCTACTTGTTTCATTCTTTAAAGAAATATGTGCCGCTGAGCTTATTTTCAAAATGGGGTATCTCCATTTACAGTAAATGATATATTTGACTTTTTCTGCCACACAATTTTAATAGTAACAATTGGGGTCTTTTCAAAAATGAAACTTCAACCTTAGCTTACAAATAAATCATAAACAATATTCTTAATCACCAATCTCGATCCTTGCCCCAGGCATCCTTTATTTAAGTTTATGCTGGCGCTATGCTTTGTGCTGACCACAAAATCTCCTAGCAAGCCATGGTCATTGAAATTGGTGAAATTCATTTGCTATATGGATAAAATTATCCGACAGTGTAACTTTTTTTACTTTTTTAATACAGGATGTTTGAAGTCCCATTTTTTTTTTTAATAGTGTAACTGTAAAAAGTATCTTTCAATCACATCCTAATCTGCCATATGAATAAGACAGATGCACCTTGATGACGTTCTCTGTGCAGAAGTAGCTTATTGCTGACACTGATTGGATAGAATTCATACTGCATTATTAAAATAAATAAAAAGTTCCATACCACTTTCTAAAAATAAATTCATTTTTAAACACAGAAATATATAAGAAAATACCTCATTTTGAAAGCAATAGGAAGCATGGTGTGATGCAACTGGAAATATTACGTAAAAACAATCATTTCTTTTTTTTTTTTTTTTTTTTTTTTTTTTCAAAATGGCGCATACTACTCTGTGAAAAAAGCTCTTCCTGTATATTCATTAAGCCATAGTAATTTAATTTAGTTATTGAAATCATATGAGTTTATTTAAAGTTAAAATTATTTCCTTTATTTATTTTACAAAAGCTTTTTCTTGCCATTAAAGAATTATTTTCATTTTAAACAACAATAAATGAGTAAACATCAAAACATTTTTGACAAATTTGTTTAAAAGTATGAGTATATATATATATATATAGATATATTTTAATAAATAATTTGTTAAAATAAATTTGATTGTTGCTACTTTTTTAAGAATAAAGTTTGAAAGTGATTTTCATTGATATGACTTTTATTGTTCTTTTAATCAAAGAGTAAAGCATTTCGACATATCAACACAAATCACTGTCTGGGAAAGCCAAGTCCTAAAGAAAAGGATGTACCTAGTTTAGGTAATATATTGTAATTATGTTGTTCTGTTGATTGTGTTCAGTGGTGAAATGTTGACATATTGGCTAGTTCATTCATTGAATTATTTGTTTCTTTAGGAAAATGCACTGGATCAGAAGATCAACAATGGATGCTTGGAGGATTGAAAGAAAATTCACTGTGATTAATAGTTACTTAGTTTATAGTGAACTACATCATACAATATTTTTTCTTGACTGAATTGATGTGTGTGTTTAAATGAATGGATGTGTGAATTTGTACAACCAGTTGTATGTGAATGCATTGTTTAGACTGAATCTGTTTGTACAACCAGTTGTATGTGAATGCATTGTTTAGACTGAATCTGTTTGTACAACCAGTTGTATGTGAATGCATTGTTTAGACTGAATCTGTTTGTACAACCAGTTGTATTTGAATGCATTGTTTAGACTGAATCTGTTTGTACAACCAGTTGTATTTGAATGCATTCTTTAGACTGAATCTGTTTGTACAACCAGTTGTATTTGAATGCATTGTTTAGACTGAATCTGTATTTCTACTTTCATCCCTTTCTGCATCTAAGATGCAAGCAATGACATTGTTTCATTAGTTAGAAATAAAGTTGAAATAATTTGCAAGAAATCAATTAGAGGCCAAATGTAAAACTCCTACAAGATATGTGAACATAGTCCTGTATTGTCTTACAAAAAATGTAGATTTATCATTTACACTTAGAGGACTTGATTGAAGAAAGTGTTTAATTCCCTAACCCCATGCAAGGCATACACTAAGTAATGCAGCAGACAAGCTTATAGAAATGTTGGATTTTCACAACTTACTGATGTGGCTTGTTTACTCTTCCCCCCCCCCCCCCCCCACTTCCCAAAAAATCTACTTGCTCACTTTATATAATTTTTATTTATTGATTAATTCCTTTTATGTTCATAAAAACAGCTGTTCTTATCTCCCTATCAACTTTAAAAAAAATCATTTATTTTTTAATGATTTTTACTTATATATGACTTGTATAATTTTGTTTGATAAAGAGTTATAAATTTAATCCTATGAAATGTTTAAACTTGTTCGCTGCATTAGGAAACATTGTATTTCAAACACTGAAATGATAGTTTAGAAATGTGTTTATCTATTGGGAATGTTAACAGACTAGATATTTCAGTCAAACAAACAATCTAGCTACCTGTATGTAAAATATTTTTCACAACTAGTGTAGCTCAAAGCAGATTTCTGGAGAAAAATGCTTGAAATATTTATTTATCCATAATGAATTCCCAGTAGTCTAAATATGTCACCCTTTGTTGGCATGTATTGCCATTTTGTTAGATCTGATTTTGAACACTAGTCTTTTCTTTATCAACATGAACATTTTGTTTAGAGCAACCTTTTCTTTGTCTTCTTCAAAATTTTGTTCAGAAAATTGGAATCTTAGAAGTGTTTGTACTCTAAATGTAAAGTCTACAAAACATTGTGTTTCAACTAAAGGCAATTTTGTTACCCGTAGTGTAAATTATTTGTACTTACCAATGGCATCCTATTATTTGCTGTAATTCACTCTATATGTCTATGCATCACTAGTAGGATGCTCATGTCTATGCATCACTAGTAGGATGCTCATTGTGAAAGAATTTTGTCCAACTACTGTATAAATCCATTTAATGTCAAGTCACAATGTACAAAATGTCTACAGATGTTTTTATTGGATTTTGATTTTTTGTATGAATCATTCCAGGACCATGATCTAAACACAAAAAAATTTTCTTGAAAGTTTTCTATTGCTTGTGATACTAGTATTTTATTTGTGTGATACAATTCAAGTATTTATTATTGAAACAAAAGCAAATTTAGTTGTTTTTTCTATTTCTAAACAAAATAACGACATTTTTGTTATCTAGCAGCCCGGCTCAGTTGAAATATACCAGGTGACATTTTCAAATAGATTTCATGAGATTTAAACTATGCAGGTTTACATGTATTCAACTGGCACTGGAATTGTTTATTTTGAGGTCACATTGTCAAATTGAATGTGGGTGTAAACAAAAATCTTACATGAGAATTATTTCCTACAACAACATTTACTTGAGCAAACTCTTTTGTTTATGTGTGTTTATTGGTTACAATTTTTTTAACTTTGACTTTTATAAATTCAACATAGGACATTAAAATGGAATTCTTTATATGAAGGAATTCATAAATTGTCATACTTGCACCGGTTTTTTATAGAGAGAAATAACATGAGGATTGTCCATTGGTGTGCAATTTTATTTTCTGCTCAAATCACAAACATTGAATGGACTGTACATAGTTTTATTTAGCTAGAACAATGCTTTCAATGTCTTTATTAGTTTTGTGGATAATTTTAGTGACCACAACATATCTTTTTCTTTTTTTCATTAAATTGATACATTTTTTGTTTTATCAGGTGTGTTGATATTTGGTTTTAAATTATCTCTGAACATATAAATTGTACATATTTATAATAAAAATAAATTTAGTGGACAACTAAAGTCTGTTGCAATGAGTTGGGTTTAAAAGCACTGTATGTTTTTCTATATTTCATATACTTATACACTACTTTGATAGATGTCCATTATTGCCAGAGAAAAAAATCCTCTAGCTGATTAATAATTCCTTCACTTTGTATATGTGTTAGTGTAAGCAGCATTTAAAAATGATTCACTATGGATTTATTTAACTTTGACATAAATACCAGTACAATAAATAAAATGTACAATGAACTGGCATAAACAATGCCCAGTGGTACAACTTACATTTACTTCATTTATTGTAATATTGACAATAAATTAATTCATATTTTTTTTATTTAGTTTTATAAATGTTTGTAAATAACATGTTTGTAACTTGATATAATAATATGCTCTAAATTCTAAAGTTTGTGGTGAGATAGAAATCAGACAGATCAACAAATTTACATGAACTTTAAAGACAATAAGAAAATATTTTAAACTTTTAAAAATTGTTTTCTTTATTACTTTCTATCTAATTTGAGTGAAATAAAAACATGAAAAATTCAATGCTCATTACAAAGGTAAATTTATGTAATAAGAAACTTGTAAACATGTTTAGTCCCAACGGCTTCTTTTCTTTTTCTTTGCTGGCCCCTCACTGCCAAGTCCCATTCTTGATGCTCCTCCAACTCCTGATGGTTGAATCATTTGTGGTTGAAGTGAAGAATTGAGTTGTGAGGCACCTCCTGCTGCTGCATAGTTTTCTTCACTTGAAGAACGATCTTGTTCCACAGCAGATACAAAGTTACTTTTGAACTGAGCCTACAACATACAACACAACTTTATCAAGCAAAAATAGTTTCTCAATCTTCTATTTAAGTTTAAGCTAATATAGTTATTATAGGCAACAAAGAACTTCTCTCCAGTATGTACAATTTTACAGTTTGTTCTGAGATTGTTTGCAGGTTTCAATATTGATATAGGTTATCAAAAACTTTTTAAACAACAGTTACAATTTTGCCATAATAAATTATATGGTTCAATATAGTCTTTGTTTTTGGCTTTTAAGTAATAAATGTACATTATTAAATCATTGTCTTTGTTAACTTATACTTTAACTTTGAACCCTTCTTCTATGTTACTTCTCAATAAATAGTTGAGAAAAAAAAATATTTCTACTTGCTGACCATATAATTCATATATATAGCTTTTTTTCCTCTATAACTATAAGTCAATCATAACTTTTTATGTAATGTATTCTTATTATCATTTTGTTTCATTAGAAGGTAATCATAGAGAAACAATTCATTGATTGAAGGCAATCATAGAAAAACAATTCATTGATTGAAGGCAATCATAGAGAAACAATTCATTGATTGAAGGCAATCATAGAGAAACAATTCATTGATTGAAGGCAATCATAGAGAAACAATTCATTGATTGAAGGCAATCATAGAGAAACAATTCATTGATTGAAGGCAATCATAGCGAAACAATTCATTTTGTTTCATTAAAATTAGACTAGAAGACAATCATAAAGAAACAATTCATTTTGTTTCATTAAAATTAGACTAGAAGACAATCATAGAGAAACAATTCATTGATTGAAGGCAATCATAGCAAAACAATTCATTTTGTTTCATTAAAACTAGAAGGCACTCATGGAGAAACAATTCATTGATTGAAGGCAATTATATCATGTTAAAAATACTATAATTACTAAAAGAAATTAAATTTTAAGTGCAGAAAGTTAATAAAACATACATGAAAAGCAGATTTCATAGCAGAAAGTCTATCAGACTGTGGGCCAATGCTGGCAGATGCACGAAAACTGCTGAAGGATGTAGCATCTTGTACTGTTGAACTCTGAAAATATTTTCTTCAAAGCATTAAAATTAAAACAAAACGTAATTAATAATTTAAAATTCTTTTAAGAAGTCTTCGTAAAAAAAAAATACAGAGCATAAAACTCATCAATAACAACAGATGGATGTTACCACCAGCTTTACATTGGATGGATGTTACCACCAGCTTTACATTGGATGGATGTTATCACCAGCTTTACATTGGATGGATGTTACCACCAGCTTTACATTGGATGGATGTTATCACCAGCTTTACATTGGATGGATGTTATCACCAGCTTTACATTGGATGGATGTTATCACCAGCTTTACATTGGATGGATGTTATCACCAGCTTTACATCTGATGGATGTTATCACCAGCTTTACATTGGATGGATGTTATCACCAGCTTTACATCGGATGGATGTTATCACCAGCTTTACATCTGATGGATGTTATCACCAGCTTTACATCGGATGGATGTTATCACCAGCTTTACATCGGATGGATGTTATCACCAGCTTTACATCGGATGGATGTTATCACCAGCTTTACATCGGATGGATGTTATCACCAGCTTTACATCTGATGGATGTTATCACCAGCTTTACATCGGATGGATGTTATCACCAGCTTTACATCTGATGGATGTTATCACCAGCTTTACATCGGATGGATGTTACCACCAGCTTTACATTGGATGGATGTTATCACCAGCTTTACATTGGATGGATGTTATCACCAGCTTTACATCGGATGGATGTTATCACCAGCTTTACATCTGATGGATGTTATCACCAGCTTTACATCTGATGGATGTTATCACCAGCTTTACATCGGATGGATGTTATCACCAGCTTTACATCGGATGGATGTTATCACCAGCTTTACATCAGATGGATGTTATCATCTGCTTTACATCAGATAGATGTTATCACCATCTTTACATCTGTTGGATGTTATCACCAGCTTTACATCAGATGGATGTTATCATCAGCTTTACATCAGATATATGTTATCATCAGCTTTACATCAGAAAGATGTTATCAACCATCTTTACATCAGATAGATGTTATCACCATCTTTACATCTGTTGGATGTTATCACCAGCTTTACATCAGATGGATGTTATCATCAGCTTTACATCAGATGTATGTTATCATCAGCTTTACATCAGAAAGATGTTATCAACCATCTTTACATCAGATAGATGTTATCACCATCTTTACATCAGATAGATGTTATCACCAGCTTTACTAGTACAGTGGTACATGGGTTTAGGAGCTTAATTTGTTCCATAATTCCATTTGTAACCTGGATCAACATTGAAAATATGATCAAACCCGGGGAACATTGCTAAAATAGGCCAAGCACATAAAGAGCTTAGCTCGTAAAAAAAATGCGGGAGATCAATCTATACATAAAGATACATTCCAAAATATACATATATATATAAATATAGGCTTGGGTGTATTTCTAATTTTATTTTGTTTGTTTTTTCACTTTCTGATGTTTATTTTATTAAAGTTTCAAAACATGATTGATTGATTGTGGGCACATTTTTCTTTGGGCGTGGTAGAAATCAGCCTGTAATTAATTTTTTTTTTAAATCCACTCTCTAATGAAACACAAAATGAAACTTACACTTTCAGATCCAAGCCCAGGTCTTTCTTTACAACCAAGTCCACGGCCAGACATAACTTTGCCTTTTCCACCTTTGTAACGATTTTTCTTAAACCAAGGACACTGAAGCAATAAATAAATGAATTTTGTTAAAATTTTAATTTGGGTAGTTTATAAAAAGTGGGTATATAAAATGTTGAGTGTTTATGCATTTAAAAGTAAGATTTCATTTAGATTTGTCTTGTCCTTGTTTACAACTCTGAGTAGGCCTACACAGTCACAGATAACATTTTAACAACAAATTTTAGTCTATATAGTCTAATTTATTTTATATACATTATAATATATACACATGTAGATATAGATAGACATGTATTAAAAGTGTTATATTACTGGATCGCATCAACTTTATCTTGTCTTAATCTATGTTACAATGTTATGCGTCAAAATCTGGTTAACTGTCTTAACATAGGCATTTGAGCCAGTAAGAATACTCCTATGAAAAATGACAAGACCCTGGTAAGGTGTTACCTTCTGTGCCAACTCCAATAGTGCTGGTGGGACATGTTGATTGGCTCCTTCCAAATTTCTAACAAGGTGAGGTGCAAACTCTTTATCTTTTTCAGTGATAAGTGTGTAAGCATGTCCTTTGTTTCCTATAAAAAATAAATATTTATTTCCTATAAGTTGTATATTAAATATATATTTATTTCCTATAAGTTGTATATTAAATATATATTTATTTCCTATAAGTTGTATATTAAATATATATTTATTTCCTATAAGTTGTATATTAAATATATATTTATTTCCTATAAGTTGTATATTAAATATATATTTATTTACTATAAGTTGTATATTAAATATATATTTATTTCCTATAAGTTGTATATTAAATATGTCATTATTTACTATAAGTTGTATATTAAATATATATTTATTTCCTATAAGTTGTATATTAAATATGTCATTATTTACTATAAGTTGTATATTAAATATATATTTATTTCCTATAAGTTGTATATTAAATACATATTTATTTCCTATAAGTTGTATATTAAATATATATTTATTTACTATAAGTTGTATATTAAATATGTCATTATTTACTTTAAGTTGTATATTAAATATGTCATTATTTACTATAAGTTGTATATTAAATATATAATTATTTACTATAAGTTGTATATTAAATATATATTTATTTCCTATAAGTTGTATATTAAATACATATTTATTTCCTATAAGTTGTATATTAAATACATATTTATTTCCTATAAGTTGTATATTAAATATATATTTATTTCCTATAAGTTGTATATTAAATATATATTTATTTCCTATAAGTTGTATATTAAATATGTCATTATTTACTATAAGTAGTATATTAAATATATATTTATTTCCTATAAGTTGTATATTAAATATATATTTATTTCCTATAAGTTGTATATTAAATATATATTTATTTCCTATTAGTTGTATATTAAATATATATTTATTTCCTATTAGTTGTATATTAAATATGTCATTATTTACAACATGTTGTATATTTTAAGTTGTATTGTTATGGCACTTTTCAGTTCTCTGCTGGTACTAGGTTCTCTTTAGAAGAATGTCTTTTGGGTATGGCTTCATGCATACAAGACCAAATACCCACATTCAGGTGAGTAACTCAACAGGTGAGTGACCTAACCACAGACAGTACCCAACATACAGATGAGTGACCTAACCACAGACAGTAACCAACATACAGGTGAGTGACCTAACCACAGACAGGTGAGTGACCCAACTACATATAAGTGAGCCAGCAAGGGGCCTCCCCATGAACTTAGAAAAACACACCATTTACATATATGTATGTCACTCAAATCAGGAATTAGTCTGAAAGATGAAAGTACTCAATGCCAATTTATACATAGTAAGGATGACATTTCGTCAACAGCTTTTTATGTATTCTTATTACCACATTAAAAAATCTAAATTTAAACATTAACACCTTGTTATGTATTCTTATTACCCTATTTTTACAAATCTGGACGAACACAATTTTTACTAAGCTCATTTAATCTTGAGTTATTTGCTTAAGGTCATCTTTAGATTGAAGGCCACAATGCATGCAAAAGGGATTAAGTTTTTTTCCCACCTAGCTGATCTATGGAAAGTTTCTGTTGTAATGGTTAACATTAAACCTAATGATTGAAATGATATTTGTTAACTCTTTCTTTCCGGAATTATGTTCCCTATTCTGACGGAATTATCCTTTTTTTCTTTTTGTCATTACTATTGCAATCTTCAAATCTTAATAACTCCTTTGGTTTTAATAAGACAATATCATATTTGGTATTGAATTACAGGAAACTAAAAGCTCCTTACAGAGAATATAAAATTGTGTGTAACTTATATTTATAAAAAAATAATTAAAAACAAAAATATAAAAAAAAATTACTCACTAAAGTCTTACATAACACAAATTCCAAGGCTCACACCAAAAATAAATACATTTCCAAATTAATTAACTACATTCTTTTCCTAAAATATATACCCTTTTTCACTATTAAAAACAAATATTTCTTTCAAAATATAAATATAAAGCACGTTTTTATCATTTATGATCACTACCCACCACATATGGTCCTACACGGGTGAAAAAAAAATCCATAAAACTGCAGTTTTTTCAATAAAAATCACGATGTAAACACAAATCCGGATGTTATTCAAAGGGAAATCATTCTAGATATATGTAAAAGTAAAATTAAAAGAATAGCGCTGAAAATAAACAAAATAAACATATTTTAACAAATTGACGTTGGCATTGTCTATCTGGCAAAATAGCCGTTTTAACATCGACGCTGGGAACGTTGATCCGGAGAGAAAGAGTTAAAACAAAGGGAAAGAACTGTTACCTGCACGACCAGTCCGTCCTATTCTATGTGTGTGAGTATCAATATCTCTGGCTACATCATAATTGATCACTGTTTTAATATGAGGAATATCCAAACCTCGTGCTGGAATTAAATATTTTTAAAAAAATATATATTAGTCTAGACTGGGAAAATATTTTTACAAAATTGGTAATGTTGGAATGATTTTTTCCTAACCCAAAAATCCTTAAATGGCACTTTTGAAAATAGCTGTGGATGAACTGTTCACAAAACTAAGCTTATACATTCAGAGTTCAATAAAAAAAAAACTTTTTTTGGAGTTTATACTACTGTAAAGTTTGAGGGAACATTATAATTATATACATAACAATAAAATGGTGTAAATGACTCATTTATTAAAAGAGTGATATTTTAGTTTTATTTGTATAATTTTGTCCTTAAGCATAAAATTTTCATGCAATCTGAGTATATAAAACTAATATTTAATAGATGATTTTCGCTAAATATACCCAGGAAAGATAATAGAAACTTCTGGAAAAATATAAAAAAATGTACAGAATGTTTGACTGATTTATATATAAAATTAACATTGATTACATTGATCTCAATGCTAAATATAAAATAAAGGGATGTAGAATTTTGTAGAAGGATATTGCGTAGGAGTACATTTTTATCAGTTTACATTAAGAAAACTTTCATAGATCTTTGACCTATTATCTTGCTTATGGAGCAACTTTTTAGCATGTAAATATACCGTAATAGCTTTTTATAATTAAAATGGACAAATATTTTAGGTTTGCAGACTCCCACATCCTGAATAACATCAGTTTTTCTGTTATGTAACATTTTGTGGAAAAAAAACTATTTTCTGATTGGTTTAAGATATAGTTGATTTGCCATATAATAGAAGACTATGTGAACTATACATTTCAATTCTTAACTCAAAACTCCACAAAAAATGACTTAGACGATTGTGCAATAACCACGACAAATATAAGGTAAATAATTCTAATCGACCTATCCGGGAGTTTATGAGGTATATTCTGATTGATTACGTGAATTATATTCTGATTGATTACATTAATTATATTCTGATTGATTACATAAATTATATTCTGACTGATTACATACATTATATTCTGATTGTTATTATATATTAAATTCTAGATGTTTGTTTATATAGAATATATTCCAAATGTTTATCTATATAGACCTTTTTAGTTTGACCCCGGAAAAGGGGCGTGGCCTTGAGACTCACTGACATATATTTCTTTTGGGGGCACAAAGATTTTTGTTCCTTCTTTCCATATAGTATTTTACTAAAGGTGTTGGGGGTTTTTAATGTTATTATAGTTGTTTTTGAACTTTAAACCATAAAAACACATGGAGACCTTAAACTAAGAACCTAGGAAGGGAATTGTTAAAAAACAACGTTTAGAGCTTCTTTATTTTTTAAAGAAAAATTTTTTTAGACCTGAACTCTATGCTTTGGACCTTAATATTATGGTCGATTCTATCGTGATCACTGTTTCATTACTTTTTGTTGAGTTTCTTCAATGTAAAAAAAAAAATTACGTTTAGAACTAGTTTTGTATCGAAAAAAAAATAATTAGGCCTATAATGCTTTTATTACTGTAGGCTATTCAAGCTATTGCTTAACTTAGCCCTAGACCTAGATCGTTCGTTTTGATTAATAAAAAGGCAAATATAATTCTAGATATATTTCATGTTGAATGTTTGATAGAGACAGCTTAGAGGCAAGAGCCGATGCATCTTCACGAATATAAAAACCATAGCCATAGCCATAGCAAATATTATGTTAAACTTTAAAAAAATATATATTGTTCGTAGGAAGAGGCTAATATATATATATAGGCCTATGTCGTATAGTCGGGCCTATGACCGTATGTCGGCGTAGGCCTATGTACTATGTTTTCCATATTGAATATGATAGGCCTATAAATATATAGGCCTATATATAGATATAGATATATAGGCCTATTCATATTGTGACTTATTGTCATTTCATTAGTCCTATGCAGCCTATGCATGAAATATTATTCATTAACAGGCCTATAACTAAAAATTCATGAAGAAAACACGCACCAGTTTGCAAATTCAAATATCAAATATATAGCATAGCCTACCTTCATATTCGCTTAATTATTTCATGCAATCGCAATCGGTTAATCAACACTTTTCTATATAGTAAATAGTAAATATTTTCAATTGTTTAATAGTTTAAACTGTTTGAGCTTATAACCTTTAGGCTACTATAATAGGCTAATGTACTAATAGGCTAATAGTAATAGGCCTATATAGGCAGGCTAATAATTAGGCCTATTATAGTAAACTATATATGATAGGCCGATTCGATATGCTATATGATATTAAATAATAGCTATTATAAGGCCTATCCTATAAGCCTATAAGCCATAAGCCTATATTTATAATTTATATAGGCCTTTAGGCTACTTTAGCTTAGCCTATTAGGGCCTATAATAGCCTATATAGCCTATAGCCCCTATACTATATAGCCTATACCTATAGCTAGGTCTAGGCCTACTACTAATATGGTATAATCCCGCTCAACTACTTCTACATACAATATTTTAACGATAAAACCCCAGAACAAGTCAAACAATAGCATAGGCCTATGGAACATAGACCTAGGCCTTTTCAGAATCAAACTGTGATGAGCTTACTACTTTGGCTTTTCAAGGTTCTTTTGTGACATCGAAATCGAACGATAAAAAAAATAAAAATAATTAAAAGTTACGATTTCTATTGCTACAAATAATAACTTAATACAATATAGCCTACGCGTTGATACTTCAACACAAACAAAGCTTTATAAATATATAACTATGTTAAATTTTATTTGTATGCTTAAAGACGATTTACTGATCGCTCGACGCCAATCTGTATTAACATGGTGACATGGTAACCATAGACGCATTAGGCCTAGAATGTATAATAAATGTTTTTTGGGTTAAAAACTGGTTCTAAAGGTAAAAGAAAAGTACAGTTCGCTCCCTAGCTTCTGGGTATAAAGTTTTTATGAATTAGTTTTTTTGTAAAATGAAAAGCTAATATAATTACGCCTAAAAACCACTAGGCCCCCAGTAAAATAACAAAGGCGAAGAAGGTTTTATTGACAACTTCTGCCCCCTAGCGACTGCGCATGCGTAGACATTGACCTCTTTTTTGGAATAATTAATAAAATGAAAAGGTCTATATATATAAAAAGATAGTGTTTGTGTCCCCCACGGATCCCCATTGGTCAATTTGAAAACATGTGAGTTTTTGTCACTGACATATTTAGGCCTAGGCCTATATACTGTCTAATAATTGTTCACATCAGACATGTGTCTTCGCTAGCTCAGTGGTTAACGTAGCGGACTGCTATGCGGGCGATCCGGGTTCAATTCTCCAGGTAGACTATAATTTTTCTTTTTCTATAATTTTTTTTCAAACTTTTAAAAACAAAAGACATTGTAAATCTTAAATCTACGGGCAATTTAGATTTTTGTTAAATAAAAATACTTGCCTATCTTTTTACCCGAGTACAATATTTATTTTAAATTACTTTCCTAAAAGTCTTCAGTAAAAAAATAATAATTTAAATATTAGATTTATAGCTTTCTTTTAATTATAGTTATAGTTTATAAAATATTTATCTGCACCTTATATAGTCCTGTTTTTTTTTTATCCGGGCAACGCCGGGCAATGTAGCTTGTAAAGATTATATTCCAAATGTTTATATAGATTATATTCCAAATGTTTACATAGAATATATTCCAAATGTTTATATAGATTATTATCAAAATGTTTACATAGAATATATTCCAAATGTTTATATAGATTATATTCCAAATGTTTACATAGAATATATTCCAAATGTTTAAGTAGAATATATTTCAAATGTTTATATAGAGTATATTCCAAATGTTTATATAGAATATATTCCAAATGTTTACATAGAATATATTTCAAATGTTTACATAGAATATATTCCAAATGTTTATATAGATTATATTCCAAATGTTTATATAGATTATATTCCAAATGTTTATATAGAGTATATTCCAAATGTTTATATAGAATATATTCCAAATGTTTACATAGAATATATTTCAAATATTTATATAGATTATATTCCAAATGTTTACATAGAATATATTCCAAATGTTTACATAGAATATATTCCAAATGTTTATATAGATTATCTTCCAAATGTTTATATAGAATATATTCCAAATGTTTATATAGAGTATATTCCAAATGTTTATATAGAATATATTCCAAATGTCTATATAGATTATATTTTCTGATTATATACATACCAGCAACATCAGTGGCAACCAAAATGGGAAATTCTTTTTTCTTGAAAGAACTAATAATTTCATTTCTTTCAGCTTGAGTTATGTCTCCATGTAATAAACCCACTGTTAAAAAAAAAAAATAGTAGCTCTAGTAAATCTGATAGTGTAAGCTTTGCTCTATATGTAAGTGTAAAGTTTTCTAAATATATAAGTATAAGTGTAAAAATGTACTGAATGAAAAAAAGACATTAACAATTTTAAATATAAGCTTACTAAATAAGAAACTGTATTTGAATTCTTATTTATAAAAATATTATTAAAAGTGAAATTACTTACACTCAAAATCTTTAACTCTTAAATTTGCTGCCAACTCTTCAGAATTGGATTTTCGGGTTACAAATATTAGTACACTTCCTTCTGTAAACATTTTTTTAAAAATAATTTTAAAACAACAAATTCAGTTTTTTCTGTCATATTTGATACAATACTGGTTGGTTTACTCATTCATGTAGGTAATCAAAGTTATTTTCTAAGTTCACAAGTAAAGTTTTTCTTCATTATATTTGTTTGAATAAATGCAAAATGAACCATCTTATGCACATTGCACAATCTTCAATTTTTCATAGCTTTAAATATTCTGGAAGAAGAAAAATTGTCAACATGGATCTAAAAATCTAACCTGTGCTAAAAAAATTAAATTGTTAATCTTTTAAAGAAAAAATAGCTGAAAGTAAGAAATTAGAAATAATATTATATTTTTCAAATGAAGAAGCAAAACTTTTTATAATTATAGTTGTAAGGAAAAATGATATGCTTATTTTTATATTAAATAAGATGGCTTGTAAAAAATAACTCCTCTCTGCTAACTCTACTCAAGTACTCAAGGCACTATAGAAAAAAAAAATTGTTGATAAAAAAAAGCTTGACAGAAAAAACACACAAAGATTTTTTGATAGTCAAAAGTAGGAGTTTACCAATTATGTCCCAATTGTTTGATTAAAGTCTTATCTCTCACTAACACAAGAAAATGATGGGCCAAAATAAACCAATTGAATGTAAAAGTACTAAAAGTAAAATTGTCTAACTGAATGTAAAAGTATTAAAAGTAAAATTGTCTAACTGAATGTAAAAGTATTAAAAGTAAAATTGTCTAACTGAATGTAAAATTAGTAAAAGTGAAATTTGTCTAATGAATGTAAAATAATTAAAAGTAAAATTTATTCAATGAAAGTGAAAATATTATAAGGTAAACTGTCTGAATGTAAAAAAACTACAAGTGAACTTAACTAACTGAATGTAAAAAGTACTTAAGTTTACCCTACTAACTGACAGTAATAAGACTTAAAGTTAAATTAACCAGCTACCACAAAACCAAATCAAATTCAAATAATGAAGTGTATACATGTGAAAGTACTACCATGAAAGTACTACTACTCTAACCTGATGTAAAACCAACTAATCTCCTCAACAACCAAGTCCACTTTGCTGGTCCCAATGGCAGTATTTCAACTATTTGTGTCACATCTTCATTGGCCTAAAAAAACAACAAAGAAAAACACATCCTCATATATTTTTTAGTTGTTCACAGCAATTAAGACATTAATGATATAAATTTAATTTCTACTCTTCAGGTAAAAAAACATTTTAATTAGACCTTTCTAACCCAAGGCAGAAAGAAGTGAATGTCTTCTACATACATATCTGACAACAAATTTTTATAAACACAAAATTTTGCTAATGTTTAGTGAGGAAGTTGAAATTATTATTTCCAGCCTTTAAGTCAGCTACTTAAAATGAGGTAATAGTTTAGCGGCATTGAAATAGCTGCCCAGAACTGGTCAACAAAAACAACAAGCTAGCGTAATTTGAATTTTTTTTATCATTGCAAGACTCAAACTACACTAAATATATACAGTATTACTTTGTATAAAATGGACATTTGTAACATAAAAGTATAAGATCAGAAACTGTTTTTTTTTAGATGAAAAATTAGAAACACATCATTTCAAGTTTCATGTCCAGAAAAGTCTCAAATATATGGGAAAACCTGAATTACAATAGATGTACATGTACTCATTTCCATCCCCAGTAGTGAGACTATAGAATATAACTATTGGTTTGAAAATTAACATATTTACCTCACCAGCTTCTCCTGGAACTACTCTGACAGGGTCAGTCTAAATATCTCATACAACAATTGGTTTGAAAATTAACATATTTACCTCCCCAACTTCTCCTTGAACTACTCTGACTGGATCAGTCTAAATATCTCATACAACAATTGGTTTGAAAATTAACATATTTACCTCCCCAACTTCTCCTTGAACTACTCAGACTGGATCAGTCTAAATATCTCATACAACAATTGGTTTGAAAATTAACATATTTACCTCCCCAACTTCTCCTTGAACTACTCTGACTGGATCAGTCTAAATATCTCATACAACAATTGGTTTGAAAATTAACATATTTACCTCCCCAACTTCTCCTTGAACTACTCTGACTGGATCAGTCTAAATATCTCATACAACAATTGGTTTGAAAATTAACATATTTACCTCCCCAACTTCTCCTTGAACTACTCTGACTGGATCAGTCTAAATATCTCATACAACAATTGGTTTGAAAATTAACATATTTACCTCCCCAACTTCTCCTTGAACTACTCTGACTGGATCAGTCTAAATATCTCATACAACAATTGGTTTGAAAATTAACATATTTACCTCCCCAACTTCTCCTTGAACTACTCTGACTGGATCAGTCTAAATATCTCATACAACAATTGGTTTGAAAATTAACATATTTACCTCACCAACTTCTCCTTGAACTACTCTGACAGGGTCAGCCAAAATATCTCATACAACAATTGGTTTGAAAATTAACATATTTACCTCACCAACTTCTCCTTGAACTACTCTGACAGGGTCAGCCAAAATATCTCATACAACAATTGGTTTGAAAATTAACATATTTACCTCACCAACTTCTCCTTGAACTACTCTGACAGGGTCAGCCAAAATATCTCATACAACAATTGGTTTGAAAATTAACATATTTACCTCCCCAACTTCTCCTTGAACTACTCTGACAGGATCAGTCTAAATATCTCATACAACAATTGGTTTGAAAATTAACATATTTACCTCACCAACTTCTCCTTGAACTACTCTGACAGGATCAGTCTAAATATCTCATACAACAATTGGTTTGAAAATTAACATATTTACCTCACCAACTTCTCCTTGAACTACTCTGACTGGATCAGTCTAAATATCTCATACAACAATTGGTTTGAAAATTAACATATTTACCTCCCCAACTTCTCCTTGAACTACTCTGACAGGGTCAGCCAAAATATCTCATACAACAATTGGTTTGAAAATTAACATATTTACCTCACCAACTTCTCCTTGAACTACTCTGACAGGGTCAGCCAAAATATCTCATACAACAATTGGTTTGAAAATTAACATATTTACCTCCCCAACTTCTCCTTGAACTACTCTGACAGGGTCAGCCAAAATATCTCATACAACAATTGGTTTGAAAATTAACATATTTACCTCACCAACTTCTCCTTGAACTACTCTGACTGGATCAGTCTAAATATCTCATACAACAATTGGTTTGAAAATTAACATATTTACCTCCCCAACTTCTCCTTGAACTACTCTGACAGGGTCAGCCAAAATATCTCATACAACAATTGGTTTGAAAATTAACATATTTACCTCACCAACTTCTCCTTGAACTACTCTGACAGGGTCAGCCAAAATATCTCATACAACAATTGGTTTGAAAATTAACATATTTACCTCCCCAACTTCTCCTTGAACTACTCTGACAGGGTCAGCCAAAATATCTCATACAACAATTGGTTTGAAAATTAACATATTTACCTCCCCAACTTCTCCTTGAACTACTCTGACAGGGTCAGCCAAAATATCTCATACAACAATTGGTTTGAAAATTAACATATTTACCTCACCAACTTCTCCTTGAACTACTCTGACTGGATCAGTCTAAATATCTCATACAACAATTGGTTTGAAAATTAACATATTTACCTCCCCAACTTCTCCTTGAACTACTCTGACAGGGTCAGCCAAAATATCTCATACAACAATTGGTTTGAAAATTAACATATTTACCTCACCAACTTCTCCTTGAACTACTCTGACAGGGTCAGCCAAAATATCTCATACAACAATTGGTTTGAAAATTAACATATTTACCTCCCCAACTTCTCCTTGAACTACTCTGACAGGGTCAGCCAAAATATCTCATACAACAATTGGTTTGAAAATTAACATATTTACCTCACCAACTTCTCCTTGAACTACTCTGACAGGGTCAGCCAAAATATCTCATACAACAATTGGTTTGAAAATTAACATATTTACCTCCCCAACTTCTCCTTGAACTACTCTGACAGGGTCAGCCAAAATATCTCATACAACAATTGGTTTGAAAATTAACATATTTACCTCCCCAACTTCTCCTTGAACTACTCTGACAGGGTCAGCCAAAATATCTCATACAACAATTGGTTTGAAAATTAACATATTTACCTCACCAACTTCTCCTTGAACTACTCTGACAGGGTCAGCCAAAATATCTCATACAACAATTGGTTTGAAAATTAACATATTTACCTCACCAACTTCTCCTTGAACTACTCTGACAGGGTCAGCCAAAATATCTCATACAACAATTGGTTTGAAAATTAACATATTTACCTCACCAACTTCTCCTTGAACTACTCTGACAGGGTCAGCCAAAATATCTCATACAACAATTGGTTTGAAAATTAACATATTTACCTCCCCAACTTCTCCTTGAACTACTCTGACAGGGTCAGCCAAAATATCTCATACAACAATTGGTTTGAAAATTAACATATTTACCTCACCAACTTCTCCTTGAACTACTCTGACAGGGTCAGCCAAAATATCTCATACAACAATTGGTTTGAAAATTAACATATTTACCTCACCAACTTCTCCTTGAACTACTCTGACAGGGTCAGCCAAAATATCTCGAGCTAATTTCTCCACACGCTTTCTAAAAGTAGCACTGAACAGGAGAGCTGTCATGATCAAAGTAGAAATATTACATACAACCAATTGTAACAGACAAACATGGCAATAATCAAATAAGATTGAAAAAATGCAATTTCTATTTATGCTCTTTGTTCCCTAGTGGCATTAGAATGTGAAATGGGTTACCTGAACTTGTCAGAAAAAACGTCAACTTAACTTCATTCAAATCCCTTATGAATATGTGAGATTTCAAACATGGATATATAATTATCTAATGTAGAGAAATGGTGGCTCTAAGTTATAACATAAAATTTCAGTTCAATAACTGTTAACTTAGATTTCAATTTCAGTTCAATAACTGTTAACTTAGATTTCAATTTCAGTTCAATAACTGTTAACTTAGATTTCAATTTCAGTTCAATAACTGTTAACTTAGATTTCAATTTCAGTTCAATAACTGTTAACTTAGATTTCTGTTTGAATAAGTTTTAACTTGTCTGCCGCACAGGTTGTCAATGATTATTTACAATTTTCTATAATTTAAAGTTGAACAATTTATAAAATGTGCATCTTGTTGCATCCTTTACCTTTAATTCTTAAATAATTTAAACTAAAAATTTTTAATACTGGTTCAATATTAATACTCAACATACTCTGGCGATCTGGTCTCACGTGATCAGCTATGGATCTTACTTGAGCCTCTTAAAAAAAAGGAACCAAACAAATATTTCTCTCGATAAAACAAGCAAAAAAGCTGACAATACAATAACAGTAGTTAAAAAATAAAATGAAAAAAGCTCATGGAAAAAAATAACTCCATCTTTAATTATCAACGACAAAACTTAATGAAAACACATTTAATGTAAATGTTATAAGTACTAGCAATTGTGAAATTAACATACTATATAATAAACTCTTTTTCCTCATTTACTACTTTTCTTAATTTTCAATTAAGATACATGAATATATTTATAAATAAAGCATATTTTGTAACATTTACTTGCCTTTAGTATTTAGCAATTAAAATTGCATTTAACTTACCAAAGCCCATATCAAACATCCTATCTGCTTCATCATATACAAGATATGTTACTCTAGTTAAGCTGGTGACTTTTTTCTTGACAAGATCTATTAAACGACCCTTTAATAAAGAATGGTAAGAAATGTAATGACACTTGTCAACTATCTTCAAATATATCAACATTAAGAACATCCAAACATTAAGGTAATACATTATAGTATTATCAAATATTCACAATATTTCTTTTCTATTATTATACGACAAGGTAAACAAAATTTAATTTAGGGTAATTATTGCAGGGTAAATTTTAGTCCCAAAATAATTGAACTAAAAGTCTTCATTCCTGTCTTGTCATATCCTCTCTAGACAGATGTATAAATGACAATATGATTTCGCTCATTTTTTGTTGTTGCTAGTTCAATAGTTTCAATTTTTTAATGTCATTTAAAATGTCTCTGTATTAAGCTAAAAAAAACGAGTAAATCTAGTGTTTAAAAGCTAAATAGTTTCTATTTGTTAAATCTAGTGTTTAAAAGCTAAATAGTTTCTATTTGTTAAATCTAGTGTTTAAAAGCTAAATAGTTTCTATTTGTTAAATCTAGTGTTTAAAAGCTAAATAGTTTCTATTTGTTAAATCTAGTGTTTAAAAGCTAAATAGTTTCTATTTGTTAAATCTAGTGTTTAAAAGCTAAATAGTTTCTATTTGTTAAATCTAGTGTTTAAAAGCTAAATAGTTTCTATTTGTTAAATCTAGTGTTTAAAAGCTAAATAGTTTCTATTTGTTAAATCTAGTGTTTAAAAGCTAAATAGTTTCTATTTGTTAAATCTAGTGTTTAAAAGCTAAATAGTTTCTATTTGTTAAATCTAGTGTTTAAAAGCTAAATAGTTTCTATTTGTTAAATCTAGTGTTTAAAAGCTAAATAGTTTCTATTTGTTAAATCTAGTGTTTAAAAGCTAAATAGTTTCTATTTGTTAAATCTAGTGTTTAAAAGCTAAATAGTTTCTATTTTTTAAATCTAGTGTTTAAAAGCTAAATAGTTTCTATTTGTTAAATCTAGTGTTTAAAAGCTAAATAGTTTCTATTTGTTAAATCTAGTGTTTAAAAGCTAAATAGTTTCTATTTGTTAAATCTAGTGTTTAAAAGCTAAATAGTTTCTATTTGTTAAATCTAGTGTTTAAAAGCTAAATAGTTTCTATTTGTTAAATCTAGTGTTTAAAAGCTAAATAGTTTCTATTTGTTAAATCTAGTGTTTAAAAGCTAAATAGTTTCTATTTGTTAAATCTAGTGTTTAAAAGCTAAATAGTTTCTATTTGTTAAATCTAGTGTTTAAAAGCTAAATAGTTTCTATTTGTTAAATCTAGTGTTTAAAAGCTAAATAGTTTCTATTTGTTAAATCTAGTGTTTAAAAGCTAAATAGTTTCTATTTGTTAAATCTAGTGTTTAAAAGCTAAATAGTTTCTATTTGTTAAATCTAGTGTTTAAAAGCTAAATAGTTTCTATTTGTTAAAGCCCCCCCCCCCTTTCCCCTTTCCTTGGAGTTGAGCAAAGTGATCTAAACGTCTCAGCATTTATATACATATTGGATTGCTTTATTATTCCAAATTAATGTAAATTTGATTACAAAGTCAAAGTAATTGGTATTTCAAACTATCTGAGTAGACCCTACTCATTGATTGTCTAAGTTTAATTATAGAAATAAGAAAGAGAACTCTTAAAGAACTATATCTATCTAAAACAATAAAACAACGATGATTTAAATATATAAAACTGATTGAATTATTTCACAATCTCAAAATCCTGCAAAGCTCATTACAATTAAACATAATTTATCTTAGCTCTTAGACCTAAATTACTTTAGTTAATTTAAGGTAACATATTCAATCTTGACCCTTACAGTCTGTGAAGTTTTGTAGTCAAACAGACTACACAGTACAAAAATATGAACATCTAAGTTTTCAATGATATTTAGGTATAAAAAATATAGTTCAGTGCTAACACTAACAGGAAATTAAGGAATGCATAATATGTATAAATAAAACATTAAAATTGCAAAAGGCTTTTATAACCCATATTTTTTCCACTTATTTTGTTTTCCTTTTTTTTAATTCCTAACATCAATGAAAAAAATGCTACCAGTGGAAAATAAACAACACATTTTGGCGGAAAATTTGGTCTCCGACAAAAAAAAAAAAGAATTCCACTAAAGAATCCATATCCTTGACTTAAAAAAAAAAATCTAAATAATGCAAAGAAATATATGTGAAACTACATGGCAAGTTTGGGTAAACAGATTCAATCAATGAATGACTTTGAAATGATCTCCTAGAACACAATCCAGTGTTAACATACAGGCTTCTATAACAATTATTAAGTGCATTAATTAATTCCATGTCAACTTTCACACTTAGTAGCAAATCTGAAAAAAATCCTTGTAAGGAAGACAACTTACAGGAGTAGCTACAATAATTTCTGCTCCTTCTTGACAAGCTTTAGACTGTTCCCACATGCTGCCACCACCATATGCACAAACTACATTGATGTTGTAAACTTTACCGAACTTTTTACATTCATGATAAATCTGCACAGAAAACAAACAAATTTAGTCAAAAATGTTTTCAAATTCAAAGAACATTATTACAAAATGAAAGTCTCTAATGAAATTGTACAAATAATAAAAGTACAAAAAACCTGTTGAGATAACTCTCTGGTTGGTGCCAGAATTAATCCAATGGGACCTTCACCTTGCTGTAAATCTCTCTGAAAATATGTCATCAATGTTTATTTTACTGTTATAATGTTATGTTCTATAACAGGCAAAAGTTCAAGGACCAATTGTTCATGATCTTTAAAGAGCCACACCTTAGTTGGCTTTATAGATAAAAAATTTAATATTGTCAACTCTTGTTGATAAAAGTAAAATGCCTAAAAGATCTGTAATTAACTGGATCAAGAGCCGTTAGAGATTTTAAAACTTTAAGTAAAATGCCTAAAAGATCTGTAATTAACTGGATCAAGAGCCGTTAGAGACTTTAAGAGTTGCTATTGCCCATCCCTGTACTTTAGGCTTCGATAAAAAAATTTTAGCAATAAATTTAATTACCGTATATACTCGCGTATAAGTCGCACCAGTGGATAAGTCGCACCCCTAGTTGAAGATTAATTTTCTTAAATGTTGTCATTGACCCGCGTATAAGTCGCACCCTTACTTTCAGGGGTTACACTGCCTTTTAACTTCTCAAAAATGCATACCTTATAAACATAAAAGTTACTAAATATTAACACTTATTTGGAAGCTTTCCTTAAAATTGGTTTCAATAATCAAATAAAGGCAGCGCTTCATTTATTTTAAACAACCGATCAATACAGCCATTAGTCATATGAGAAAGTAAGGTAGCCTACCTGTTTCTTCATTTAAGTCCCTGTCCTTACTCAAGTTTCTATCCCTATAGTCACACTATAGTGGGCCGACACAAAAAAAATCTTTTGAAGTGTGGCTTTCTAGACTGGTTTCTAGACTGAATGGCGCCGGTATTGATGAGCGCTGCCAGTATTGATGAGCGCTATATATGTGCCCTAACTACCATTTACATTGTTTGTAAAGATTTCAAACGTGGCCGACAATAAATGTGTTTGTTTTTTCAACTCTTACATGCAACTAATGAAATATGAAACACTATTGACATTTTACGCATTATTTCTATATAGATTTGAAAAAAAAATTCCTGTGTCGATTGGCCGATCGTTGTTTTGGAAACATTGCTTAGACATGGAGCAGTTTTATCGGAATGCTAAACACTGCCTTATTAGTAAACTACATAGCCTATAGGCCTAGGCCGTAGGTCCTAAATAAAATTAATCTAAAGCTACTAGTCTACAAGCTTATACCTACATTACAGACCTAGACGGGTTTTCAAACTTGTATGATTCTTTCCATACTGTAATTTACGTTCAATAGGCCTACGAAAAATGTCGCCTTAAGCTTACGCTATGTTTCAGCAATACAAAAGTTCAAAAGAAAAGGGGGGGGGGAAGGGGTCTGAAAAACTTAAAATATTTGTCAATTTCAATTATATAAAGATAGTATATTTACACCTACGAAAGTTTTCTTAATCTAAAATGTAGGCCTATGCATGTCCTAGTAATTCTACATCACTACAGTTAACTATAGGCCTATGGGTTATGTAGGAAATTTTATGACAGAGTAGTGAGGTTTTTTGAAAAGTTCAAAAAACAGTGTCAGGTGTATAAGTTGGACCCCTACTTTTTGTCAAAATTTTCGGTTAAAAAAGTGCAACATATATGCGAGTACATAATTTTTGTTTGAATTTAAATGCTAAATGAAGAAATACCTGATCCATGATGTGCACCAATAATGGCCATAAAAAAGCTGCAGTTTTACCACTTCCTGTTTTGGCAATACCAATCATGTCTCTACCACTCAAAGCTACTGGGATTCCCTTTAGTGAAGAGATTTAACAAAAAAAATTTCAATCAAAAACATTTGGAAAAATAAATGTTAAGGGCCCTAAAAATGTTTAATGAATGACAAATTTGTGATTCAATAGTCAGATAAAACTATTCCAAGTCCAATCTTGGACAACAAACAGTAGTGAGCAAACACATATTTTTATATTTACAATTGTATAAGTCAGAAAAGCCAAATGTTGCACTCTTATTAACAAGTAACATAAATCTATCCAGCATGGCCCTGGATTTCTAACAGCATTATGAACAGGAGCCAAATATTGAACATAATCAAAACTGAAGGCAACCAGCTCTACTTATCATTTAACTCATTGTTTAGTTTGTATAAAGTTACTGTCAATTAATTGTACATAAGAACTTGGAGACTTGTTCAAAAATCTTGTTAAGCCGCAAGAATATAAATAGATTTGTTTTTACTCACTAAATGCTTTGGAGTTTATATTAATAGCATATGTTGGATCAAAAAGATAACAAAGAGCTTGAAGAACACACAAGAAACACAATGACATTATTATTATTTTTAAAAATCTCCTTGAAAAAAAGTAGAATACTAAGGCTACCTGTGCCTGAATAGGAGTAGGTTGAGAGTATTCTGACTTCCTGATTGCTCCAATTAATGCTTCATCAAAACCAAAATGTGCAAAACTACTGACTGGGTGTGGCGGTGACAGACCAGATACCTTATACAAATTAAAATAAACATTAAGTTTGTTTAGAAAACCACAAAATGAATTTAATTGTTTATTAAATAAACTTTTTACTTTTTTTTCTTTTACCTTTATTCCAAGTTTTCTTCTCAAATCTTCCACCTGATTTTCTGTCAATGATTCAATTTCTTTGTGAGGTACATAAAAGTTGCGTTCAAATGGTTCATAATTTATTTCTGAATGATCAATGGTAGGGAGAGGATCAATTATCTATAATGAAACAATCAAAATATAAAGTTAAAAAAAAAAAAATTAAATCAAGAAATCATTTGGAGATAGGCATAACAGTTCTTCTACAGGCGACAAGAATCCTACATTAAAATTTAAGAACAAAGAAACTGTATATAATTAAATAGCCAAAGTATATAACATAGAAACCAGATAAAGATACTTTCATTGAACAAGTTTCAAAATACCTTTTTCTTTTGCATAATTGGATTTCCATCACTGTCATAATCAATGAGTTCTTCTTCTTCATTTATTACACCTGCATTGGGATTTTCCTCCATGTACCGAAAGTAAGACTCTTGTACATCTTCATTATCAATATCATCACGAGTTCCTCTGTGCATACAATGATTCTTAGTGATTCATCAGTTCAAAGTTAGTTTTCAGTTAATCTCAAAACTTTCAGAAACCTTTTCATAGTTATTGCATACATTGACACTTGTTCAAGTTTTATAACATATATTATGCTCATTGTTAGGAATATTTAATATAAATGGATTAAGAAAAGTCACAGAAACAAATACAACTGAAATACAGATGTAAATAATTTACTTTTCTTTAAGCTTTTCTTCAACTGTAGAAATTCGTTCTTTGGTTTCTTTAACAATTTCTTTCTGGAATAAACAACAAGTAAGAAAGCAATGTTGTTATCAACAGCTCTGGTACATAAAAATATATATATTTCTATTATCTCTATTATTTAATTATGTGTTTACTACAGTTAGAAATGATAACATGAGACCGGAGACAACTTAAACCAAGCTAATGCTGATGTTATAAACAAAATAATTCTATATTTTATTTGTATTTGATAAGTCTATTGAGCTCATACTTCAATGCCTGCCATAAATGCATCTAAAGGATCATCACTATCATTACTAGCAGCACCAGGACTATCTGGGGCTTTCTGATAAGTGTCGGACACATTTGCTGGATCCTCCTCTCCATCATCATCATTGAAATATCTATGAAAAAAAATATATTTTTAAAACTCAATAGAAAGGTGGTAAAAACGTGAAAAAAAAAATCAATTTTTTAATAGTAGCTATATTCTTATATAAATATAATATTATAATCTAAGAGGTTTTGCTATATTTTTTAACATTGCAGCTGTCTTATTTTCTTAGTGAAATTTTAAAATGACATTATGTATGTAAAATAAAAAATAGATGCCTTGTTATCAATTGAAATTAATCATCTGGTTTCATTTCATGGTACACCTTATAGACTTACATGATGAGTATAGATAAATTATCTTATATTAACATATATAATTGTTAGGCCTATACAAGCTGTGTTTATCCTTTTAAAACACACAATTACAGCGTATGTGAATGCTATTATAAATTAGAAAAATGTTACTTACTCTTCTTCTGTCATTGCTCGTCTTTTCCCAACATTACCAGAACTATAATTTAATGTTTTTCCTGGGACAAATACTTTACTACTCGTTGCTCCTTGCATAGCAGCATAGCCAGAAGAAGGTGTAAATGGATCTCTTCCAGGTCCAGAATAAGACATGCTTGTACGTGACTACTCCTTTTAAAAATCAGACAAAAAAAAAAAGAAAATCATTAAAAACAAGGATACATTAAATAATAATTGCAGTGAAGCTCTGAGACTATAAACTGAGTTCTCACATTTTTTTCACACAAAAAAACAACTTCACAATGGCTTCATAACTTGTAAAAAACTAAAACTACAAAATTCATTACTATTAACACTCGACAGAACAGAAGATAAATACACATATTAAGGGTTCTTTCACCAAACTTAAAAAGAAATCCATTAGAAAAACTGAATTTAAGAAAAGTTAAAAAAAGGACACGACTAAAACTCTGCAATAGTGGGTTTTATTTACAATCATTGAATTTACTTCATATAAAATAATATTGACACGTAATGAGAAAACAAAACAATTATCAATCATAGAGAAATTACAAATTGGCAAGAATAGAAAATACATATTTACACAGATATAAAAAAATGACACATTGACAAGACTTAGTATAGAGATTGATACATAAAAAACATAAAGGGCTACATGAAAAATATAAGAGAAAATATATAGACTATAGAGCTTAAATTGACAAGTATTGCCTACCTATAGAAAAAACAGAATAGGTTGAAGAGACTAATATGGAGTAACCAAGGACTACTGAAGTCCTTGGGAGTAACATAAAACGCCTATGCTGAACAGTATACAATTATTTAAAAAAAAGCTATTTGAATGTTTAAAACTCTTTATGTGTTCTAAAATGTACACCACTTTCTTCAAAAACCTGGAAATTAGTCACTGAAAAATACACTGACTAGACTATAAGCTAAAAAATACACTGACTAGACTATAAACTGAAAAATACACTGACTAGACTATAAGCTGAAAAATACACTGACTAGACTATAAACTGAAAAATACACTGACTAGACTATAAACTGAAAAATACACTGACTAGACTATAAGCTGAAAAATACACTGACTAGACTATAAGCTGAAAAATACACTGACTAGACTATAAACTAAAAAATACACTGACTAGACTATAAGCTGAAAAATACACTGACTAGACTATAAGCTGAAAAATACACTGACTAGACTATAAGCTGAAAAATACACTGACTAGACTATAAACTGAAAAATAAACTGACTAGACTATAAACTGAAAAATACACTGACTAGACTATAAACTGAAAAATACACTGACTAGACTATAAACTGAAAAATACACTGACTAAACTATAAACTGAAAAATACACTGACTAGACTATAAGCTGAAAAATACACTGACTAGACTATAAGCTGAAAAATACACTGACTAGACTATAAGCTGAAAAATACACTGACTAGACTATAAGCTGAAAAATACACTGACTAGACTATAAGCGACTATTAAGTAACATAATAACAGGAATTTTGTTTTTACTTACTTCTAATTCTTTAAATGTTTTATTTCTGTCTTGAATACTTATCTAATTGGATACTTTTGCTTTGAATGTATATTATCACTCTAAGTCTGTGAAATATATATATAAAATAGAGCCTGTCTTGGCCTAATTTGAAAAAATCTCACATCTGCTAAATTTGTAGATTAGCATTGGCAAGTCTTAATGATTATGCATGCATGGTGAACCTAAAAATGTATAGTGCCCCAACATTTCTGGTCCTATTCGTTCATTTACTAACAAAAATGTCTGTGTACTGCGTTACGATTGTGCTGCGAGGAAGAAAAGATGTAAGGGATTCAATTTTATTTAATTTCCAAGAGATGTTGTCAAAGAAAACAATGGATTGTGAAAGTCAGATGTGAAGAAGCAGCTATTTATATTCCCAAACTTATTGATTGATGTAAAAGAATTTTCTTTTTGTGTTTGTATCTAACGAACCCCTTTTTAAAAGCCAAGAACCGCCACTCTTGACTACGTAATTTTATACAGTAAGCTAAATTTAACTTAACACGACTAACACTTCGAGTATTAAATTAACTATCGTATACTCGCTTATGATATTGAAAACGGATTCCTCATAGCTTATATCTAATCTTGTAGCCTTTGTATATTTTTAAAAGACCAGAACTGACCGTGGAGGTTGAAATAAATTGTCGAACATCAACAAAAGCTTCCTGAACAGGATAAACCCAGACCTAATGAACAGGTCAGGCCTCATTAAGACTTGACAATAAACAAATCTTAATGAGGTGTGACCTTTTCAAATGGAAGAGATCATGAACTTCCGGTGACATTTCCCCCCATTTTTGTAAAAAAAAGCATGCTTTTGGTGGTGTTTGACAAGTGATACTTTGGGATTATAAATAGGTGATTCTTCAAATCTGACATTCACAATCTATCGTTTTCTTTTGGCAACATCTTTTAAAAAAGAAATAAAATTAAATCTCATACAACTTTTTGTACAACCATATATAATATAGCATGTCTACATGCTTTTTTTGTTTATTAAATTCTACTTGAGTTATTGTGTTTTCTGTATAGATCTCAGAAAGCTGATCACAGAAAACTTTGATTTTTAAAATTGGAAAATAATAAGCGAGTTATGTGTAATTAAAGACCGTAAATTTTGACCATTTTGTGGAACATTTCTGGCTTAGAACAACAAGAATTTTATGGCACCGTTCATTGAAGTTACAATTAAACAAAAAAAAGCAAGTATTTTTTCTTATCATCATTATTTGTTATTAAAAACAGATATAATTTGGTATCCTGAAAGAAAAAGACATGCCAATTCCAATGGTGCGCTCAAAAACTCCACATGGCATGTAAAAATTGTCTAATTTGCATAAAATGTGCATATTTTATACTAAATAAATTGTATACATACATATATATAATACTAATAAAGTTCATATTTACATTGTTGTAAACCATTTAATAGTATTGAAAGTTACAAATAATATTTAACTCTATATATAGACATACATTTTGTTAAGAAACACAATTTTGCATATTAATTAGCTGCAAGCCCATTGGCCAATATTAACAATTGCCATAACTTTTTTTTTCTGTATGATTTTCAGAATTTTTGCATCACTCTCATCAGAATGTCCTGCATTTAATAATTGGACAGACATTTCCTCATGAAAGTATGATTTGCATATATAAATAATAAGGCTATGCAAAGACCGGGCGTCATTTCAATTAGGGTACCCAACTTCGTGGCTTAATACTAGGGATGTTAAACGAAAACCGGAATACCGGATTCCGGTTTTGAATCTGAAAACCGGTTTTGATTTTTAAAACCGGATTTTGGTTTTTTGGTTGGAAGGTAATCATTACTTCAAATAGCACACCCTTTATTTTATTTTTTTATTGGTTCTGATGGAAATATTTTAAAAAATAATGTTGGATTCACGCAAAACAATAATTTATTGAAATGCCTTGCTATTGCTAATACTATTTAGTCTTAGATATTGTGTTTCTTTTTTTTCTCCAAATACCAACTATGGCTTGCGATAAAAACAACATCAAACCAAATGTCGGCTCATCGTTTAGATGTGCGCTACTGTTTGATGTGCCTCAAGTGCGGCAGGGATTGCCCCTCCAGGGTTGACCTACACAGCCATTCTCGGCGGTGCAGTTGGATACCTCACCCATGAAGCTACACCGTCGTCTCTCGAGACGGACGGATGCCGACGACGACTCTTTGATGTACGCAATGGAGAGAAAAAACTAGTTTTGTCCTGTGACCCTGAACAATTCGGCTAGACACCCCGTCTGTGCTTTATTATTAACGGCAGCATTAAATACACATTCTTTTGACTTTTGATTGGCGCTACGTGATCCTATTCAATACATTATTTTACAAGTCTAAGTCCACGGTGCACAAATTATCACTATTGAAAGCTATTATCGGTTTTAATCAATTAGCCCATATTTTTTTTATTTCTAAAGAATGTTATGGTAAAGTGTACAAAATCATAATGTATTCACACAAATCAACCTCTTAAATGCTCTGCAAACACTTATTAAGTTTGAAATATTTTTCAAATACACCTACAAAACTAGGCTCATTTGTCTTTTCCGGCCTGTAACTTGTGACTTGTGACATTTATCAATTAGGGTAGATCAACGTTTCCCATTAGTTGGTTTATCAGAGCCCTGTTATTTATTTACCGGCTTCTATAGAGATTTGCTTTTCAAAATAGTTAAAAACAAGTAATGTGTTATTATTATTCAAATTAATATTTGGTACTTTGCAAACGTTTTTACACATAAAAACGTTGTTAGATGGATGATATTGAAAGCTTATGTAGCATTCACTTAGTATTTATTTTGTCTAATATTAATATGCAAAGTCCATTCACATTACATTGACTAATGTAGCTGCAATTTTAAAATTAAAAAAAAAATATTTATAATGAAATTATACTAGTAATTCAAACAGATTTTGGGAGCGGCTTATAAACATGAGCTTCAATTTTACTTGCTTTTTGCCTTCTGAAGTATACCTGTGCCTTATACACGCAGATGTGGCTTATAATCAAGATTTTATGGTATTGGTAGAAGTCTGAAGAAGACCCTTAAAAAACAACCATTCAAATTTATGAAAAAAATATGAAATTTGACATGTGATAAAAATGGCGAAGTCATAAAACACATGCATTAAACTATTTATTGAACATGTTATTTAATATTTAAATGTAATATTTTTTTTTTTTTTTTTTTTTTTTTTTTTAGGAAAAACCCCTTGGTGTGATTTTCTTTGGCAAACAATGTTTCATTTTTATTACAATACTAGTGGTTATGCCCGTCAAAATGACGGAGAAACGAACGACTACAATATTACAATATTAGTTAAGTTAAGTTAATATTAATGTTAAGAGAGAAAGAAAAGAGACTATTAAAATGAACGTTTCTTTTCGGTATTTAGTTTTTGTTCTTTTTAATTGTTTCTGACCCTGGCATATGCATAATAATTGTTACTGTCAAGCGTCTGATATTATAACGTAGCAAACAGTTGTGTTGACTTGACTTTTTATTAAAAATAGCCTATTAAATTAACAATAATATACTATCTAAAAGAAAAAAAAACCACAATACCAAACAATAAAAGGTAAATAATAAAAAAAGCGTAGAAAATAATATTTCAATACAATACAAACTAAAGTGATAACGATTTTTTCGGTATTTAATTTTTGTTCTTGCTTATTGTATTAATAAAACAGTGTTGAGAATGTTTCTTTCGGTATTTAGTTTTTTTTTGTTTTTTTTTTGTTTCTGGTCGACCTGAACCTGACATATGCATAAGAATTGTGGCCTCAAGGACTGGCGTAGTGTGTAAACCGCCGATACATTCCCATTAAGAATACACTGGCGGGCGAACGCATGGGGCACAGGGGGAGGAAGCAATGGACGCTGCAATCCCGTCTCGAGAACCACCCGGTGCCTGGATGCATGTACCTATAGTATAGGATTTGTGCTACCGGGTGACAGTGCAGGTATACGGGCGAGCCACTACGATAATGATCCTCAGGGGAACCGCAGTGAACGATCGCTGGGCTGCGGAAACCTTCCCCGTTACACGGCACGCCACGACTTGGGCGTGTCGTTGGGTGGCTGGAGCCTGGACAGAGATTGCTCAATCCTAAGCGTTACGCCCTGGACACAAGAGCCGAAAGGCTAGTCCGGGTTTTTTAAAGAGACTTTTAAATTCGATATTAAAATGTAGCGAACAGTTGTGTTGACTTGACTTGTTATTAATTATATTAAATTAAAAATAATATACAATCTGAAAGAAAAAAAACATAAATACAAAACAATAAAAAAAAAAATAATATTTTAAAAAAATAGAAAATAATATTTCAATGAAATAAAAACTAAAGTTAGAAAGATTTTTTCGGTATTTAATTTTTGTTCTTGCTTATTGTATCAATAAAACAGTATTGATAATGTTTCTTTCGGTATTTAGTTTTTATTTTATATTGTTGCTGTCAATCTTATGGTACCCGGTATTTGAAAGTAATCATTTATAAGCCTAACTTGTTTTTTTATAATTCGTATCATTTAATTTATAGGGTGTATAAAGTCGCCTTTTAAAGGATATTCTCCAATAACAACGTAAATCCATTAAATAATTAAAACATTTGGTTACTTTTACTTAAAAGGATAATGCAAACATCAATAATGAAAAAATAATTTCATAGACATTACGTCATACGTTAGTATTTTGTTTAAAGTAAACCATTGAAACTCTCTAAGCCAAATTGCAGTGCGTAGCTTTTAAAAAAGGTCTCGCCACATTAAAAAAACAACAGTAGAATTGGGAAAACCCGGAAAGACCCTCACGTTCAACATAGTGAATGTCGCGTTCAATATAGTAAATGAACGGAAATGGCCATTTGCTATGTACCGTTATATTTATTTGCATAGATGGATATGACATTTTGGATTTTTTAAATCAACACATTTATGATTATAAGTGATAAAATAAAATTATCTTTTGGAGGACGTTTCCAATTTATACATTTAATTTTTGGCCCGAATAGTCAAACGGCTTAGGAGCCTATAGCGAACAAACATATATATAAATATATATATAAACAAACATATAAACAAACTCACGGTAATTATATATGTTGATTAATAAAATAATTCTAATATATTGTTCCAATGAAAATAATAAATATAATCTTAAATATCTACGCATTAGAAAAAAAGCTCAGTATGGCAAGATCTCTCAAACAATTACATGACTCCATTATTTACGCCTTTTTGTAAAAAAAAAATAATACATCTGTCGGACTTTATAAAATTTTATAATTATGTCAAAGTTTAATTTCCAATGAAGAAAAAGGTAAAGCACAGAAACCTTGCAAAATAAAATTCATAGGTAATGACTTCATTTAGAAATATTGTTGACGAAACTGAACAACCAATTATTTTACCAGTCCATCTGCATCAATACAATGATGCAAAGCTTAAAAAGTAAATAGTAAGACATTTCAAAAGTTGGGGAAGGAGATGTATACCCCCCTACTCCTATGAAAAGTATGTTTCTTCACTGTCACTTATCGTGCTCGATTTGCGGTTACGTGAGGCACTGCATGCATTGGTCTTTATTCTTACAGTAGAGAAGTCATTAATTATAAGTATTTTGTGAATTGGGACATTTAAAATTGCTATTTTTTTTTAAATTCCAATATAAATTTATTAGGAGTAGGAGTCAGAGTCTGTGCATTGTTTGCAGACTCCGACTCCAGGTACCCAAATGTTCCTCCAACTCCTCGACTACACAGCCCTGGTTATTAAGATAAAATAGTGTCATTTACATAAAAATAATTTTTCAACATTCATTTATTTTATAGTCTCAAGAGAATCACGCCATTTTAGTGTAGATGTAGATACAATTATAATACACAAGTTGTCCAGATATAAGTCTAAAGGTTAAAAGTTCATTGTTTGATGAGAACTTTGATTTTTAAAATTCTACCAATATTATAACAGTGGCCATACTGGAACCTTTTCTTCTTCAATCTCATTATCATGTTCTAGTAGTTAGACAATTAGTTCAATTTACTTGTGATGTACTGCAAAGTGGCTGTGAGGTGTGTGCCAGTTACCATATAGATCTAGTTGTCATTTTTTTTTTAATTCTTAGAATCATGTGATTGACCTATTTACTGGAACCTCATTTGCATAATTTTCTTTTACTTTTTGTCACTGATGATAATTTTTATTCCCCCCCCCCCTTAAATTTAAAATAAACAATTACAATTTATCTAATTAGAAAAATACAAATTTTAAACCTTGTATTTCTATTCTTTCTTTGCATGCTTATTTATTTAATTAATACTATTGTACATCTCCGCCCCCCCTCTCTCTCTCCCAGCCTTGCATTATTTGCACCTTTTGAAATTACTAGCCATGCCACTGTGCTTTATCAATATTATAGTTAATAAAACTTGTCACACCCACAATCAGCAAGCATTTCAAACTCACTAATACGTTAATATAATAACATTCTTTATTTCAGACTCATCCAAAATTCTAATCATTTCAACATTAATATTTTTTTTTAGAATAATCCCATTTTAAAGTAAATTAAAGCTATAACCTACTATATAAAAATAGTCAGTATGAAAAATATTTACTCAAAACAATTATCTTAAAATATAACCTTTTTAAAAATAAATAATCTGCACAGTGTAAGATCAAACAAAAAAAGAAAACATAGGCCTACTCATAGTTAATAAGTTATCACATAAAGACATATAGGGCCTATTATATTTATTTTTTCTGCATACCCTTTGCATAAATTAAAAAAGCTCAAGTTTTTTCTTCTTCTTTTGTACTTTATCATTTGACCAGTCATTTCAAATTCTCTTTACAAAAATGCAGTGTTGGTAATAAGTGAATGACATTGCAGATATATGCTGGATTAAGAGAATCTCTACAAGTATCCATTCTTTACACTAAAAATGGGATTAATGTTTACTTAATTCACTTAAGTACAGGGTTCTCACATTTTTTTCCAAAAAAATTCAAGGCTGTTTACAGACTATTTCAAATCCAATTTCAGGCTACCGAAACGTGTTAAAATTTACTAAACACACACACACTAGCGCTTACACAGCTAAAAGGGCTGTAAACTTGGTATTAGATCTGTATCAATTTTTTCTAGTCTAGAATTAATGAAATGAAGTTACCAGAATTGCCTAAGTAATAAGATTTGAATTTAATAACTTAATAACTGTCCCTAAGCCCTAAGATCGTCTGATTTACAATGATATAGGACATTAATAATAACAAAAAGTATACCATACTTCATTGTTATTTTAATAAAAAATTGTTTCTATAAAATTGCGAACATCGGCCGAGTTATTTGGAAGATTTAACCGATCACGTATTTGGAAAATGGTCACACACCTCCTCCCCCTAAGTGACCTAAATATGACGTGAATGATGTATTAATCTAAGGCTCGGTCAGTGGGCGTTTATGGCGTATAACAATGGGATTGGCATTTTTTGTCTAACCTTGATTTTTATAATGAATTTTTTATCATAAATTTCCAGGCTGACAGGCTATATATCCAGGCTAAAATGCCAATATTCAAGGTTGTCCAGGCCTTGATTTATTTTTTTTGGTTTTTTTTTTATTCCAGACTTTCAAGACTGTGTGAGAACCCTGTAAGTAGTTTTTAAAACTTGGGGTAGACCTACTGGCTCATTGAATTGGGTGTGGGGGATAGTTGGAACAGCCATCCTTTTACTGAAAATGGAAAATTAAATACTTCAATAGTGATTTTAATATATAAAAGCCTAGAACTAACAATTGATTTATTTAATGTTATTATAATTTTTACAAATCATAAAATGTAGGCCTCCCATCCCCCCCCCCCCCCCCCCCCACAAAAAAAAATTCATGCCTAAAAGAATCTTATACTTATAACATATAGGCCTACTATACACAAATATATAGGTACCTATAACTAACATATATAGGATAGGCTAGGATTAAATATTCACTTTTTCTTTCTGCGTCTCTCTGTATCTAATCAAAAATCTTTTCTCTATAGAATTGTAGGAGTGTCTAGGTAGGCCTATATGCTTAATATACATATGTTTAAATAGGGGCGTAGCCAAGTTATCAAGGGTTACCATAAAAAGGGGGGGGGGGGGGGGGCAAAGTGCATGGTTGGGGGGAGGAGAACATTGCCAATGTCATTGGGAAGTAATTCTGAACTTGTGAACATTTTCTGCCAAACTATTTAAAAAACTGAAAATTGAATATAGCCTAAGTATCAATAGTGAAAGGTAAAATTAAATTCTATAAATATAAATATGTCTCTATAGGCCTTCATATATAAATAAATATAGCCTATATAAAATTGATAAAAATAGATGAAACTAAAAAAAAAAAAATTATGTTTGTGAGGATAAAAAGTCTATTATGCATAGCCATAGCTGTTACTGTTGTAGTCATGCAAAAATAGTAGGCCTACACTTATAAAAAGATCTATATTCCTTTAGACTTTAGAGTAAATGGATCATGTACTTTTGGGGGAAAAAGATCGTTAGACTACACTCTTTTTAAAAATAACTTTATAGCTTACTTTTGTAGGTGTACTGTCCTACTATTCTAGGTCTAGACATACATTTACATAGTCTGGGCTCTAGCCTACCTATATTTTACTATAGGCTACTATATATTTAAAGAATTAAAGACAAAATCAAAAACACAGGGACTTTCCTTAGGCCTTTGCCTTCTAAGGCTATTAAAAAATTATTTTGGCTATACTTTGGTGTAATTGGTTCTTTTTTTTTTTTAAGTTTCATATATCATTTTAAAGATCTTTTTGTCCTGAATACGAAAATTGAGGTTTCATTGAGCGGTTCCTTTTCTGTGATTTTTTATTTAATGTTGAATATTTGTTAATTTTGCATGTTTTATGAAATAATTTTACTTCCCTTGAGCACTTTGTGTTTTATTGTGTTACGTCCCTTTGGTTTGTTTATTTTTTTCACACTACATGTACTGCACGCTTCTCGGACCAAATTTTTTAGCCATTATTGGTTAGTTTCTAAGCTTTCTAAGTATTTGTTAATCATTATTTATCGGTTAGTTTCTAAGCTTTCTAAGTATTTGTTAATCATTATTATCGGTTAGTTTCTTAGCTTTCTAAGTATTTGTTAATCATTAGTATCGGTTAGGTTATAGCATAGGGATAGCTATACATAGCCAACCTGGCCATATCTTGGGACAGGAAGTAGTATTCTAGAAAAGCACATGGCACGCATGCTCAATAGACGAGGTGGTCTCAACAATTGGGAAGAAAGAACAATAGGATTTTGTGTCTATTTGTGTTATTTCATATGAAATAAGGTAAGAATAATCTTATTTTTTTTATTCATTTCGTGCTATTTGGCCCCTTTTCCCACTGAAAATTTTCGTCCGAGGAGCTTTTGATGAGTGTCTTAGGAATCGCTGCAGAATATCGTGTTTCATGGCTGTGTGACGTCACAAGCCTTTTGTAAACACAATGGAAATGAATTTTTTTTGCAATGAAAAATTTTTTTTTTCATTTCCAATAGTCTGCCGCTCTTCCTAAGACACTTATCAATGGCTCCACGCGAAAAAAATTTTCAGTTGGAATTTTTTAGAACCCTTCTTTTCTAGAACCAACTACACTAAAGTCACTAAAGTATTACCATTATTTTAATATAAATTCTTATCCCTTACTTATACTTATACCTTATGAATGCATATAATATGATATAAGTACTATTTCTTCCCGAGTGGCATTTCGGGCATGGAATGGGTTGCCTGAACAAACCAGGAAAAACAGTAACTTAACGTCATTTAAAACATTAATTTCATTAATAAAAATGCAAGACTAGACAGTAGACTTGGACCACGGATGAGCGTAGGCGTAGGACGCAATAACCTTCTTTATAGAAGGAGCGTCTGTACTGTATAATAATGTATAAATAAGATAAGAAGAATCTAACTGAAACTGAGGCACTGAGACTGAGGATATTCAATTCATACATATTGAATAGCCTATTGAATATTGAAATATTGATAATGAAAGTATATGTTTTTCTCAATTATCTGAGCTTTTCTATTTTGTAATTCATCAAAATCAATACAAGCAAAATATATTGTACAAACCTTGAATGCCTATTATGTATTATAAAATGTTGCAAACATTAAGAAAAATCAATTTACATTTGATCGCAATTAAAAATGTGATAAATGAAATTGAAGCACACAAAAATAGGAACAAGTATAAATACCACTCTCTTAGAAAGAAAATAAGAAACTGCAATTTAGTGTTGCACACTGGGCTATATATTATCTTTTAATGGTGTTACCAAGTTGAAATAATATTTTTCGGCCAGATAGCAATGAAGAGAAATGGGAGAAATACATATTTTGTAGTGCTCTAATAAGATTCCCCCACACCCATCCACCCAATGCAGCCGTATTTCATTTAAGTGATACCTCTGCGGTCGCGAAAGAAGCGCTGAGTTCATTTCTGCTCTTGATTTGAGTCAAGGCGTAATAACTATTGCATGGGTGGAAAGTGGAAATGGATAAGCACTCTCAGACTCTAGTGACTCTAGTCAACTCTAGTCTCTAGTTAGTGTGACTCTAGCTATTCGTACGAAATTTCCAATTGAACCATCAATAATTTTATATGCCGAATTAGGCGGCACACTTCGTATTCCGTATACTTTGTCTGACCGTGCAATGACCAAGATGTTGTCGGTCATGCACATGAAAAAAGCAAAAACGCTTTTTAGTAGGCCTATTTTTTTTTCACTACACATAGGCCTACATTAATTTAGTCTTTTAATCGTCCTAAATTCATTTTGTTCACTAATAATATTAATAAACATAAAATTATACAAATATTTTCTTGAAAAAAAAAAAGCCAAGATCTTGGGAAAAAAAGCAGTGGTTGAGGCTGTTCAGTTGTTGTTGTTGTTTTTTAGTATAATATATAGGTAGGTGAATGCCTTACACTTATATTTTATTTTAAAATTACCCGATTTTTAGTTACGATATAACACTTTGCACTTTGCAGGCCATGAACTTTGAAATGTAAATGTTGTGATAGAAAGCTATCAAATAAGGATAACCTATAATTTAAAATGAGCATGGATTTCTTTGAAAGACTGGTGAAATTTAACTCTCTTACAAATGGAAGAGATAAAATATTCAGGTTGGCCCACTTTCACTTGTCACTTACAATGAATAATAATAATGAATGAGTAAGGCCTAGCCGCCTAACAATAGATGAATAGTTACAATCATTTACAATGGGATGGCAATGAATGGTCTTACAGTTCAATAAGTTTAGGCTATAAATATAACTGCCTATAACTTAGGTACTATAAGTTTATAAGTCAATAAGTTACAATTATAATTAGATCTAGTAATTAATTAGTAATTTAGTAATTATATATTTAATTTTAATAATATAGTCTAGATCTAATTATTAGAATTAGTAGGCTTAATGACTAAACTAAACCAAATTAACTTGATTAAAAAAGCTTATTCTAAGTTGAAATTAATAAAAATCTATTTAACTAAGTCTAAAACTAAGTCTGACTTAGCGACTTAGACTAAGTAGGGGCCTTCTACCGGTACTAAAATACTAAAAGTTAAAAGTCAACTACTAAGTTACTAAGTAGGCCATATCTAATTTTTTAGTAGTCCACTTTCAAAATGTGCTGAATCACTTAAAAAAAGTTATCCCCACCGTTTTCAGGAATATATGTTTTCAGGAATATATGTTTTCAGGAATATACGTTTTCAGGAATATATGTTTTCAGAAATATATGTTTTCAGGAATATATGTTTTCAGGAATATACGTTTTCAGGAATATACGTTTTCAGGAATATATGTTTTCAGGAATATATGTTTTCAGGAATATATGTTTTCAGGAATATATGTTTTCAGGAATATATGTTTTCAGGAATATATGTTTTTTTAATCTTTAACTCAACCTTCAACAAGTTTTTAATGCTCTAATTCTAATTCTAATATATTTGATAGAAAATTTGAAGCGCCATGCAAAACATGCTAAATTGTGACATAAACACAAAATTTCTTCAAAATCTGTTTTGTTGTCCTAGTATGCCTACCTTTATTATGTGGCAATCATTCTATGGGTAGAAGATATCTGGTTCACTTATCTCACCTATGCAGATTATGTTGCCTTCATTGCTGAGATACAACCAACACTACAAGATATGACAAATGTCTAGCATTAGAATCTACAAAATTCAGTCTTTTCATAAATAGCAAAAATCTCATTAGCATCTGCAGGACCACCAAGCTATACTAGGTACTTGTTGGAAAATCCATTGAAGAAATACTGAATTTCATGTACCTGAGCAGTACAATGACAAACAATGGCAATGCAGACTCTGATGTTGAGAGATGAATTGCATTGGTCAAAAAAAGAGCAAAATCTGGACCTTGAGAACTATTGATCTTGTCAGAAGATCTTGTTGCATCTACAAAATAAATCTGTGTAATACCAATTGTGAAATATAGATAGGCATGCACAGATTAAATGTATTTCATCAAAAGTGTCTTTAAAAGATTTTGGGCATAAGTTACTCTGATCATATTAAAAATGAAAAAGTCCTCAAACGGTGTGACCTACAATCAATGGCAGATCTGATTGAAAGGGGTGAGATGGACAAGTCATGTACTGATTATTGAGGATACCAGAAAAAAAACACCACACAGTGGCCTTTAATTGGAAACTGAAGAATGGGAAAAGAGACCAAGCTACAAGAGAGACTTTCAGTCCATTGTTGTGGATTGGGATGATGCCAAAAGGATGCGACTTGAAGCATATTATGCACAAACTAGCACCTTTTGAAAATGGACCACTCATATGTTCCCACACCTATAGCAGGTCTATAGGCTAATTACTTATGCAGAGTTTAGTTACCTACATTAGTTACAATTAGTATTGAAAACTTTCTCCTCAGATTTGCACAGTATTTTAGCAAGTTTTGTTGGTGGCACTTGCAAAAACATGAAACAAATACAGAAATTGTTGAGAAATTGCAAAAACTTGGAAACGCTTTGAGCACAACAAGAAAATGTTTGTACACATATATACACATATTTTTTACATTTATATAAATGTTTAAAATTACTTCAATATTGTTGTTCTTAGAGTTTAATACATTATATAAATAATAATGTATAATCTATATTGTAGTGTGTTATTTCTAAACTTAAAAATAATAAAGAAAAAAAGAGTAATTTAAATTCAAAATTTAATTCATTTTGAAAATTTTACAACTCTTTAAAAAAGTTTTTCATATGTATGCACTTGTATTTAGCCTCCTGAAGATTTAGCTATGCACATACCGTAGTAAGATAGTTATAATAGTAAGATGGACTATGACTATGTTGTATAAAAAAAAAGAAACACAGGAAATAATTAGTACCAGTATTTAACATAGTATTATGTTGTTTATATTTTACTTAGGCATTAGCCTTCCTTTGCCAACCACAAAATAAAGAAACCTCAAAAGCGTAGTAAACACACAAAAAGCACAGTTATTTATTGTCTATAAATTCAATATAGGCTTTTAACAATGCACACCAGAAAGTGTATAACAGTTATAAACTGATTTTGGAGGGTTAGGGCTGAAAATTTGATAGACTGTGTTGCCCAGATATTATCCTCTATGTACCAAGTTTCAGATTGATGGGATGGCGGGACGTGGAACAATTAGCCTTCCAAAGGTTGGGTTGGTCTGTTGCCAGCCATCAAGTTTTTGCGTTAATATAATATAAAGTTAATATAATATAAAGTTAATATAAAGGATTTGAAGAAGGGATTTTTTATTCCAAAAATATAAAAAAAACACTTAGATTCTTAGATGATTATAATTTATAAACAATAAGTCATTAAGTGAATTGCATGTTTAGTATTATACTGATTCATATTTTTTTCTTTTACAGTTATGCAACTTGGAAGAAGTATTGATTTCATTCAAAGCTCTGTTTGCAGTCTTCATTTGACAGATTCTGTGCTTCGTTGGACCATTACATTATCTAAACTTAATCAGTCGGTTTCTCTTCTATTTGACCATATCCTTTGGGCCGGTCGTGTTGGGATAGCAACCATTGATAAAGACAAATGGAATATTTTATCTGCAAAACTTTGGATATGCACTTTGATTTTAAATCTTGTTCGTGATTTTTATGAAATATATCTGATTCTCTACAAGGAACTAAGAATACCAATGACTCCAAAAAGTCTTACTAGAAATGGATTATCAAATCATGAGATGGTAAAAAAATTACCATATTCTAATACCAAGCTACTAATGAATTGTTTGTCTAAGAACAAGCCAGTCTTCTTGGACTTTTTAAAGAATTTATTTGACTCCTTCCTAGCTCTAGAGACTTTAGGTCATATACAAATTTCACCAGGCTTACAAGGATTAGCTGGAACAATTTCATCTACTATTGGGATATTATCTATATGGAATCCAATGCTCAAATTAGTTCCTTCATAAAAATAAAAGGCAAGAATACATTTCTTTCAGTATATTTAATATTCTTGAACATTACAATTTTAAGACACTGCTAAAAATGAGGCAACATTTTTATTCAAATGTTCATAAATTAACAAGTTTTGTTAATATTAAATTTGTAGCCTCTTTCCCCACCTTTTCACTAGCCCTATAACTTAAGAGAGAGTATTATTATTTCAAGTCTTTACCACACAGAAACTAATTTTATTAGAGAATACTTGATCATTACATTTTGATGCCCCATCTTGTTGACATTATTTCTGAATAAAGGAATGAGAGAATGTTGAAGATAATTTATGCAAGAATTTGTTTTACTTAACTCTTTCCCTAATAGAGCCACATTTTGCGGCTCACACATATCTCGCATTTAGTCATGTGCCTTGTTGCAGCTCAATGTCCCTAAATGAAACAGTTTTTCAAATAATTTTTTTTTTAAATTCCTGATTATAATGCTCTTAAATATAATGAATGCAATCTTTCAAAAATTACCTACCAGTAAATAGAGTAGAAAGAGATGAATGAAAACAGTGAAATGGACTAGTCATTGTGAAAAAAAAATCTGAGTGGGGAATGAGTTAGAAACAATTATAAATGTGGACGATGTTATTCAAAATGTTCAAACAGTTTATGAAAACTGACTTGATTTTTGGGGAAAATTGACCAAAGTTTCAGAAAGTTAGTGAATTGTGTAATAAAAAAGACCAAAAAAAAAAAGAATAACCTTGTAGTATGATGTAGTTTGAGAATTTGGTAATCACACTCCCATCATGTCTTTTTCTTAAATATGTACCGGTAGGCCATATTATTTTTGAACGACTATATACAGTGCCAGTATAATATAATAATAGATGTCATGAATGTTGAAATAGTAACCATGTCTTTATTTATTGTAAATGTTGTCAGCCCTGTTCAACAAAGCATAGGGAAATTCAATCTTGTGTTTTTCTGGCTTAGCATTTCCCAAAATATTTTTGTTTGTACCCGTTTTTTTTTATGCTTTTAATTGTGGCCCACTAACATTGTTATCAACTAGCCTATTATATAATAAATATGAATTACCAAACAATTTTCATGAAAAGTAACTGTGGGTGAAGTTGGATCCAAATATAAAAAAATTGTTGCTTGTGTCAAAATATAGTGATGACCTATTTTTTATTTTAAGCTTTTTTCCTTCTTTTTGATACCTGGTAATCTCAGTTTCTTGGTCTGGTACCAAACATTTGGAACTCCATAATATGTCAAGTTTAAGTTTTTTGAAATGGCTTGGGGTTTGTCTTTCAAAAAAATTAGCTACCCTATGAAAAAGAGATAAGGCTTTTAATTACGAGTGCAGATATGCCCTATTATATAAAATTGTTTTTTTTTGTATTTTCCATTTTATCAATATCTCTGTAAAAAATGTTTCTGTAATGTAATTAATATATATGTTAACACAGCCTATAACTATAAAGATGTTTGAAACCAAATATGTCTTAAGTACCTGCATCTAATTATTACAAGTAAGTAGTCTATATAAAATTAAAATGCAATTTAAAATGTACAGAGGATGTTTTATAGGTTTATACAGCAGACATTGAAGCCAATTTTATTTTCTTTATTTTACTAAATTATAGCAGTAAATATCATTTCAACTGTGGCTAGATGATAATAATAGTACAAGTTTTCAATTTGTAAATAGTTGTGAGGCCAGTTAGTACACTGTCAACTAAACAACCCATATTCTAGCCCTGTCGCTGACCAATCCCTGGCGCCCTGCAGGAGTTTTGGGCTTATAATGTAATAATATTCTATCTTGAAAGAATGTCTGTAAACTTTAAGAGTTATTGGACCAAGTTATGGTGCACAAAAGTCAGTGTTTCAGGAATTTTTTTAATTGCTTTCCTTGCTGACCTCATGCTCTCTGCCTAAATGTTCAAATTTAAGAAAAGAGTACGGTATAAATACTGGTTGATTTTTTTTATTATGATGAACTCAGTCAGCAAGAGTCTTACTTAGTAGATCTAGTGTTAGCAAAAAGAATGTGTGTTTATGGAGGGCTTTCAATTGTAGGCCTGCGTGCATAAATGTCAATAAATATCATTGTATAAACACCATCATTTTTGACAGAAGGCTTTCTTTATTGATAGACTCTAGAACAAACATTGGACTACAGCAAACCCCAGCTGTAGCTAGCACAATAAAAATTTGTGTTTGGTCGATTCTATTTATTAATCCAGTGGGCACACCACGTCATATCGATGAGTAAAAAACATGGAAACCACAAATAATTTTTCCGCCAATACGATATGGTGTGCCTGCTGGGTAGGAATTTCCCATCCAATTTGTTTTCATAAGATATTAATAAATAATGATATAATATATTATCTGCTCCATTTTTTTTTGTTCTTATAATATTATACAATTATAATATAAATTTTGTTGTTTTTATTCGCCCAGACAGTTTGTGAAATCTATTAAGCAATTGGCAAAAGTTGAAAGAAAATATAGAGATTTTGTTGGGGCTGTATTATTTCATATATACGATTAATTTATTATCTACTGAGACTAATTTATATTTCATAAATAAAATATTTGTTAGTATTTCCTAGAATTTTTTTTATTATTTTATTTTTTTCATTGAAATAAAAATACTAATTTTTGTGTACCTAACAGTTATGCTCCAGTTTAGTTTATCATGCCATTGAATGTTCACTTTAACATCACAAAGCATTACAAAAATATTGATTTAAGCATTGTTTATATTTAATACAAGGGATTTTATTCACCTAAAAAGAAAATAGTAAACTTATGATTTTAGATTTATTAATGCTAGAATAATAGTCCATTGGTTACACTTTCTCATGATAAAAATAAATGGCACACGAGGGCAGTGCGCTAGGATTGCTATGGGTTTGAACCCATATTGTTGGTTGGTTCTATTCCATATCTGTGCGATGTTCCTGGGTTTACCCAGCCCTAATGGGTACCCGACATTAAGTAAGAGTAAGATGGCTGGACAATGGGTACCCCACATTAAGTAAAGTAAGTTGGATGGACAATGGGTACCCCACATTAAGTCAAGTAAGATGGATGGACAATGGGTACCCGACATTAAGTAAAGTAAGATGGCTGGAAATGGGTACCCCACATTATCATTAAGTAAAGTAAGATGGCTGGACAATGGGTACCCCACATTATCATTAAGTAAAGTAAGATGGCTGGACAATGGGTACCCGACATTAAGTAAAGTAAGATGGCTGGACAAAGTGCTGGACTCTGAAATGTGTGAATGCCACTGCACTTGCCCCACCTCTTATTCACACAGATCTACCAGTAGTAAAATCATTTACAAAATGGTTTCAAATGGAATATCTTTAACAAAAACAAAGAAAAAAATCTATTAATCATAATTAATTTTTAACAAGTTTATTTATTTAACAACAATCACATATTAAAAAATTTGATTTGCTATTGAAAAAATGTTAAAAAAACATATTCAAGTAGCAATATTATCTTCTGGAAACTGAATAGCTTTTAATCTTTGCAATCTTGTTCTTATTCTGATATTACGTGTTTTATTTAATCTAAAAAATCGCTTCCAATATTCTGGTGTTTCTGGGTCTAATTCAGAAAGTTTTGGCCCACCACGTTCTACTCGCAAATTCCACAACCAGTCAGGATATTCTGAATCTGGTTTCAACTCTGGATCTTTTCCATCGATATATATGTTGGCTCCACAGCAGTATTTTAACAATTTTTCAGGATCTGTCTCAACTTCCGGTCTAGTTTTTTTAGCTGCCTGGGCACCAACTTTGCTCACTGAAAATATGGTTTTGAAAACAAAATATTAAATATAAAATATTCAAAATTATAATATTAATATTATTTGTTATTACAAGACTATGATAACATCATTTATAATGTGTTAAAAAAAATAGTAAAAAGTTCAAAAGAAAAAATATTGTATACACCTGCTCCCAATAAAAATAGGTCTACTTGTTTCAGACACTAACATAAGCCCATTTAAATATTTAATTCATTGTGATCATCTCTTATAAGTAGAATTGTAGAATTATTTATATATTTTATTACTAAACACAAGATGTTGACAAATAAATCAGTTCCTTTCCAATTATCATCTAGCCAGTCCAGCCGCTATCTTTAGAACTGTTTTATTTTTAAAAATTTAAAGATACTGGTAAAATAAACTTTTTCACATATGGCCACAATGTCAGTATCGGTATACAAAAAAAGTGTATAATAAAAGAAAAGCAGCAAGATAAACAATGGAAAACCTACAATGAATATAAACAAAACAACAGACTGCACAGCAACCACACAAGTTGAGAAAATCTGAATGAACTGAATGTCAGTTCAGCATATATAGGCCTATATAGTATGTAGATTTAAAGAAATAAACCAATAAACTGATCATGGAAAAACTGAAAATAGTTGTGCTTAGCACCTAGCATATAAGATGGGCCATCCTATTCTACTGGATAATTGAACAAACAGTGTCCCTTAATATTTGGCCTTTTGAAAAGTAATTATTATATTACAACAGTTCTGAATGACTTATGCCTATGCTATACTTATTATAAATTATAAAGATTAGTTAGAAAGTGTTGTGACCCATTCTTTTGGCTTTTAATTGGTCATAGTCCTAGCCCTATGCCTATAGTATAGGTATATGATATATATATAAAAAATAGTCCATTCAACAGTAGGCCCTACAATAGTGATAGCACTAACTATAATTAACTATTAATAGTATTAGACTTGTATTTGGCTTACTTTTTTTATATATAAATAAATAGGCCTACCAATTTTCTAAATTAAGCTTACCATCCTTATTAAAGTATTTACATAGCTTCATATTAAATGTATGACACTAACCATTTTCCATGCCTGATTTCGTCAAGAATTAGAATAATAAATAATAGTAGGCCTACATTTTTTTTAAATAAATTTACAACAAAGACAGTAGATAAACAGAAATGGGACACTATTTGCTGTATACTAGATTTGCATTATTACGCATGGTCCTGGTTTAATGTGATGGTTCTATATGGTGTCCCTCCTGAGTTTACCCAGCATAAAACTAAAATGTCCTGGTTTAATGTGATGGTTCTATATGGTGTCCCTCCTGAGTTTACCCAGCCTAAAACTAAAATGTCCTGGTTTAATGTGATGGTTCTATATGGTGTCCCTCCTGAGTTTACCCAGCATAAAACTAAAATGTCCTGGTTTAATGTGATGGTTCTATATGGTGTCCCTCCTGAGTTTACCCAGCATAAAACTAAAATGTCCTGGTTTAATGTGATGGTTCTATATGGTGTCCCTCCTGAGTTTACCCAGCCTAAAACTAAAATGTCCTGGTTTAATGTGATGGTTCTATATGGTGTCCCTCCTGAGTTTACCCAGCCTAAAACTAAAATGTCCTGGTTTAATGTGATGGTTCTATATGGTGTCCCTCCTGAGTTTACCCAGCCTAAAACTAAAATGTCCTGGTTTAATGTGATGGTTCTATATGGTGTCCCTCCTGAGTTTACCCAGCCTAAAACTAAAATGTCCTGGTTTAATGTGATGGTTCTATATGGTGTCCCTCCTGAGTTTACCCAGCATAAAACTAAAATGTCCTGGTTTAATGTGATGGTTCTATATGGTGTCCCTCCTGAGTTTACCCAGCATAAAACTAAAATGTCCTGGTTTAATGTGATGGTTCTATATGGTGTCCCTCCTGAGTTTACCCAGCCTAAAACTAAAATGTCCTGGTTTAATGTGATGGTTCTATATGGTGTCCCTCCTGAGTTTACCCAGCATAAAACTAAAATGTCCTGGTTTAATGTGATGGTTCTATATGGTGTCCCTCCTGAGTTTACCCAGCCTAAAACTAAAATGTCCTGGTTTAATGTGATGGTTCTATATGGTGTCCCTCCTGAGTTTACCCAGCATAAAACTAAAATGTCCTGGTTTAATGTGATGGTTCTATATGGTGTCCCTCCTGAGTTTACCCAGCCTAAAACTAAAATGTCCTGGTTTAATGTGATGGTTCTATATGGTGTCCCTCCTGAGTTTACCCAGCATAAAACTAAAATGTCCTGGTTTAATGTGATGGTTCTATATGGTGTCCCTCCTGAGTTTACCCAGCCTAAAACTAAAATGTCCTGGTTTAATGTGATGGTTCTATATGGTGTCCCTCCTGAGTTTACCCAGCATAAAACTAAAATGTCCTGGTTTAATGTGATGGTTCTATATGGTGTCCCTCCTGAGTTTACCCAGCCTAAAACTAAAATGTCCTGGTTTAATGTGATGGTTCTATATGGTGTCCCTCCTGAGTTTACCCAGCATAAAACTAAAATGTCCTGGTTTAATGTGATGGTTCTATATGGTGTCCCTCCTGAGTTTACCCAGCATAAAACTAAAATATCCTGGTTTAATGTGATGGTTCTATATCATACTATATGGTGTCCCTCCTGAGTTTACCCAGCGTAAAACTAAAATGGGTAGGCATGGGGCATGGTAGCCAAGCGGCAGCGCGTTTGATTGGCAATCCGAAGGTCCTGAAAGGCTTATAACTATATAAAACATAATATAGTCTATATTGCCTAGCCTACTATAAGGATGATTAGGCCTAATATACCGGTAATATAATTTCATTTTACTAAGTCACTAAGTAGGCTACTAAGCCTTAATAAGCTTATTTATAAATCAACTTTATTACTAAATATATATAGGGCCTATCGGGGAATATTATAATTATATTATACAATATTATAGTCCATGCCGACTATGCATCAAAATATGAACATTACACTAATCACTAATTAGACCTATACTATAGCCTACTTCCTATACTGGCTATACCTATAGACTATAGTATATTATATAGTATATAGGCCTATACTATACAGTAATACAGTACTATACAGAGAAAAATTCCATGAACCAGTTATTCCAAAGTATAGTGACTATACTATAGTCGATACTGATACGATTACTACGTCTAACTCTAAAGTCTAAAGTGAGTGTTAAGTCTAGGTTACATTGAATTTGAATCATTGAAGTTACCAGTCCTCTGACTGAGTTACTTGTGAGTTAGGCCTACACCTTAGCCTTAGACTAAGGCCTTAAGCTTTAGACACCTACGTCACGTGACCTACACTTAGTATATTAATTACTTTACTACTATTTACTATAACTATAGGTGAGGCCTAAATATAAGATCATAAGTATGAACAAAGCTTTTATAAATAGTAGGCCAGTAGGCCTATAAGTAAAGTAGGACCTGTAGAACAGTAGCCTGGCCCCTTTTATTATTATAATTATATAGCCTAGACTAGACACTAGACTCTAGACTAGACTAGACCCTCCAACAAGTTTTAGTACTTTTTACACACAATTCACACATTCAATTCTATTCATTCATTTTTTAAATTTAGGCTAACTTATCTGAACTAATAAATCTAATTCTTACCTATCTTTTTTGCATATGTCCTGGAATAGATTCGTTGTGCATGACAGCATAATGTATTATGAATATGTAAAATATTTTTGAAAACAACTGCCATTTTATTTCTTAAAAGAATAACATTAATGATATAATTCTTGCCTCCACAACAGACAACACGACAGCCTAGGTCAAGTGCAAACTTATGGAGTGCAGAGGCTAATGAAACATTGATATGGAGTACTAATAGAACTTCGCCGTGACTGGATATGCGCACTTTTACTAAGACACTGATACGATACTTAATATACTATTATACTTAAATTTTGTCCTCCTTCCCCATAATGAGCAGCAGATCTACTGTTAACAGTAACAGTTTATAAACTTTATACTATATTTCCAAAATTCTTTAATTATATTTTGGCAAGATTTTGTTAATAAATTAGGATACATTTGTTGAACACTATGTATATAGTATATATCTTATAAGTTTACAGACGTTCCTTCTAGATAGAAGATTATTACGTCCACTAGGCCCAAAACTCCTGCAGGGCGACAGGGATCCACCGGTGGCAAGGCTAGAACCCGCGACCTGTCAGTTGGTTTTTGGTTGACAGTCCGGTGATCTAACCGCTGGACCAGCCGGCTTCACAGTATAGACATATGCTTTATAAAATAGCCTTTATAAGGACAATGTCCAAAATACATATAGAGCGTTTGCAACGGGCGTTACTTAGGTTTTATAGTGACGTATTTGTGTAAATAGAAGACACTTGATGTACAAAAATGGTGAAGTACTTCTTTATCATGCCAAATTCACGTCTGAATATTGGCTATCCTACGCACAAATCATTAGATAAATCGTCGTAGATCATCTTAGTACAAAACAAAGACTGACATGGTATTTTTTCAACTAATTTAAACATTTTAAGCTCAATTCATCATCTGAATATCTGGCCGGTAAGTGTTTCATTTGAATGGATTTATTGAAGTGAATTATTGGAGTCACTCATTATTTTCATTGTAGGCCTATCGTTCAATAGTAATGTAACATTTTTAATGTTAGAATCTTCTTGTGATAGGTCTATTAATCTAATATAGAAAATTATAAAATCCATATTAATACTTTAATCATGATTTTAAACATAAAATATCAATAAAATAAGCTCGAGCCTATATGAAACTATACTAATACAGCGGCCATTGTACACCATTACACAAAATAAACAAAAAACACGTGATTTGTGTTTACTTTGAGTAATGGTGTACAAGTAAAAATGGCCGCTGTATTAATAAAGTTTCATATAGGCTCGAGCTTTTTTTAAATAATGTGTTGTGTTTTAAGTCTTATTAAGATTTAAGCTGTAATATGTATGCTAAATAAAATAGGCTATTTTATTATTATCATAGACATAGATCATAGACGATGTGAGCCTTATTAGTGACTTGACTAGATAGCCTATTCACCCAACACTATCACTTGACATCGTAGCCTAGCCTACGAAACATTAAAAGTGTAGGCCTATAAAGTGAAATTGAAAGTGCAAATAGGTCTATCTGGCCCTAGCCTAATCACATTAATCAATTAATATACAGTACTACTATATTATATTTACCTCCTTATTTTATTTTTTAGTAGGATAGCCAATATTCAGATGTGAATTTTGCATGATAAAGAAGTACTTCACTTTCACCACGTTACATTTGTACCTCAAGTGGGTTCTTTATTTACACAAATACGTCACTAAAAACCTAATTTAAGCCACGCCCACTAAGAACGCTCTATTAGATATATCCATGGTGGATCTATATTTAGCCTACACATCAAAGAAAAATTAAATGGGACTGCGTTCAAAAAAAGTTCATTGACAACTTAATTAGGTATGCCGACAGTAAAAGAAATAACATAAAGGCCTATTATACAGCACTACGCTTCCTTTAATAGGCCTATCTGTGGTCGTGTGTGGTGGAATGAACTCTCAACCAAACCACAATAAAATTGCTAAGCTTAGTGGACAATATTCAATATTGACATTTTGAAAAAAAGATTTAAAAAATTATTATTATATTTATTTTTATAAAATATAGAGTCAATTTATAAAGTGCATTTTAAGACTGTTATAGAAATAGCACTTTATAAAATGTGTAATTTTTATAGGCCTTAGCCTTAGGCATTGTTCTTGTTTTTTTTAATCACAGTCTGACTGAGTCTGGTAGCCCTTTTATAGACATGTAGGCCTATTATTACTATTATATATATATATATATATATATATATATATATATATATATATATATATATTAGTCGATATAGTCATATCTCCCCTCTATCCATCTACCCAACCCTGACTATACAAAGATCCAATTTTATACAAGAAGCTATATATATATTAATAGGCCTAACATCTAATACATAAACAGAAAACATTGCACTGGAAGTTACACAACCACTACTACTTCCCACTCTGAGACCTATATAGGCCTACAGCATTTCAATAACATTTTTCTGTGACCCAATATTCTTCTTATATTTTAACTTTGTGATCCACAAACATTTTTATCGCCTAGTCTATATAATTATAATAAGCTTAAAATTATATGGCAAAATACCTTTCTGTTTTAGGACTGAACTGATGTAATGTGACACATCCTTTTTTTTATATTATTGTTCAATTGATTGGTTATAACAACAATTGTAATTACTGCTAAATTATAAACTTAATCAATATTTAAAAAATCTGTAGGCCTAAATAAATTAATAATTAATGCTTCTCAACAACCTTATTTTAGACAATTTATTATTTTAAAAAATTAATTTAGAAATTAAATTTTGTTTTTTATCAAATGATTTGTGATAAATTGTGACATAAATTTTAGGGCCTAACATGTATAATAAACATTTAAGTTGAAGTAGAAATTTTAACAATAAAAGTGACACGTACGTAGTAGGCCTACTTCTATGGCTAGGCCAAATTATGCCCCAATTGGTAATACAGTAGAAATCATTATAGGCCTACACCAAAAATTTTCAGTAAAAAAAGATGAACTAAATGATATTCTGGTCCTGAGAAAATACTCCATAATTTCAACATGAAAACCAAAAGTCACTAAAAGATTTCACATCTCTGACAAAGAACAAAATATGCATGCTGTACCAAGTTACATAAAATTACCAATATTTATCAATTTAATTTCTTTTCAATAAAAAATGCTTTGAAGATTAATTACACTCACAAAAATAATAATTATGTAGGCCTAACTATTCTTTCGAGTATTAATTTGTTATAATTTATCTTGTGAAATGAACTGTTGTGATATTGTGCCTAATATGATGAATTAGACAATGTAAACACGCTGTCAATGTACTAATTTAACAACCGAATGTGATGAGTTCAACAATGTATCCACTGACAATGTACTAACAACCTAAGGTGATGAGTTAGACAATGTTATATCCACTGACAATGTATATGTGATTAGTTCAACAATGTATCCACTGACAATGTACTAACAATTACCTAAGGTGATGAGTTTGACAATATACCTATTATGTATCCACTAGCTGTCAATGTATGTGGTGAGTTCGACAATGTATCCACTGTCAATGTAGGGCCTATGTGATAATCGAGTTAGACAATGTATCCACTGACAATGTAGGCCTACTAACAACCTAAGGTGATGAGTTCGACAATGTATCCACTGACAATGTAGGCTACTAACAATTATACTAAGGTGATGAGTTCGACAATATATTATGTCCCCCAATGTATCCACTAGCTGTCAATGTATGCGGTGGTGAGTTCGACAATGTATCCACTGTCAATGTATGTGATGAGTTCGATAATGTAGGCTATCCACTGACAATGTACTAACAACCTAAGGTGATGAGTTAGACTATGTAGGCTATCCACTGTCAATGTAGGCTATGTGATGAGTTCAACAATGTATCCACTGACAATGTACTAACAACCTAAGGTGATGAGTTAGACTATGTATCCACTGTCAATGTATGTGATGAGTTCGACAATGTATCCACTGTCGACTGTCGATGTAGGCCTATGTGATGAGTTCGACAATGTATCCACTGTCAATGTATGTGATGAGTTCGACAATATAGGCATATCCACTGATAATGTAGCCTACTAACAACATAAGGTGATGAGTTAGATAATGTAGGCCTATCCACTGTTAATGTAGGCCTAGGCCTACAACTGTACAACATATTAACAACAATGTAGCTACAAGTACCGTATATACTCGCGTATAAGTCGCACTTTTGTTTTACAAAAAATTTCGACTAAAAGTAGGGGTGAGACGACGAGACTTATACACCCAAAAATGTTTTTAAAAAGTTCGAAAAACATCACTACTCTGTCATTAAGCTGCATATATCACCATGAGTAGGCTATCTGTGGTTGTTATTAGATATAATTACTAGGCTATTGCCTATAGGCCTATATTTTACACTTAAAAAACTTTCGTATATGTGTAGGCCTAATATAGACGTAGCGTATTTATAAGTTTAAGGGGGCATTTTTTTTTGTAGGCCCTAGGCCTAATGAACGCAATTTTAGTATGGAAAGAATAGTAAATGTGTAAAAGCCTCTCTAGGCCTATAATATAGGCATACGCTTTTAATTAAGCCTACACTCCTACACAAGAAGCTTAAGATGCGTTTTATTTAGGACCTACGACCCATGCCTATAATAGCCTACTAAGGCAATGTTAATCATTCCGAGAAAACCGCGCGCTCCATGTCCGGATGTCCTAGTCCTAAGCAATGTTTCCAAAACCACGATCGGCCGATCGACACAGTTCAAGACATTTTCCTTTTTTTTTTTCAAATCTATATAGAAATAATGCGTGAAATATCAATAATGTGTGTCATTTGTCCTTAGTTTCATGCAGGAGTTGGAAAAACAGCTTATTGTCGATGGCGAAGCCAGCACACTCTCCGCGAAGCCCGCACTCTCCCCTTTTTAAATTTGGTTCGCGCAGTAGCGTTTGAAATCATTACGGTACAAACAATGTCAATGGTAATTAGGGCACGTATATAGCGCAACTATTAATACCGGCGCCACTCAGTCTAGTCAACATTCAGTCTAATGACGCACTTCGAATTCAAAGACTTTTTTTGTGTGTCGTATTATGACAATAGAGATAGGAACTTGAGTAGGGAACTTGAGAGGGAAGGGGACAGAGGAAGAAACAGATACCCAACTTTCTCATTAAAATAAATGAAGCCCTGCCTTTTTCCAAATTAAAGTGAATATTTAGTAACTTTTATGTTTAAAAGGTATGCATTTTTGAGAAGTTAAAAGACAGTGTAAACCCTGGAAGTCGGGGTGCGACTTATGCGCGGGTCAATGACAACATATAACTTAATATAAGAAAAAAAATCTTAAACTAGGGGTGCAACTTATCCACCGGTGTGACATATAGGCCTACGGTACATATTTTAATACATACTTCATAATTATACCATCCAATACATTAGGTGAGGTGGATTTTTGCACTTGTTATAAAAATCTGTATAAAACAGAAAGATATGTTGTTTTCTACAATTTTGAGTTAAAGTGTTTCCACCGTAGACTAGAACATATTTAAATGTGGGCATTAGTGTCAGGGCATTAGTGTCAGAGCATTAGTGTCAGGTCATTAGTGTCAGGACAGCAGGTACAATTTTACTACATTGCTTATTCTACTAATATTAATACACAATTATATAAGTTAGTAGTTAATGATATTAATTATGTTAGTAAGATAAGAGAGATAATTAGAAAATAAATAGAACAAATTCCATTTCACGGGTTTTTAATGACTACAAATTTTCATGTATAGAAATAAAATGATTTTGAACATTGTTTTATAGTCTTTTGCTGACATCTTATAAGTAAGTTAAAATAATTCATAACCAAAAAAAAAATTGGAATGTTTTCAGGATTTTAAAATAACCCAATATAGGAATACAATATTGTATAGTAAGTTTTCATTGATAGTTTACACAAGTTTCTCTTTACACCTTATAGTAAACACAAAAAAAAAAACAAGATTTAAAAAAAAAAAAAAAAAAATTCAGTCACAACAACAATCTAACAATTAAAAAAAATTATAGATAACATTCAATGTCAAGATATTTCATTTATAAATTATATTTAATTGTTTTAGATCATATTTAACATGAATATTGATATATATACAAATAAAAACATAATAAATCACTTGAGATGTATATATCTCGATAAAACCCCAGATTTTATTTACATGGTTTTCATAACATTAAATATAACATTTAACATTTAATTTATAATTCACAACATTAGCAAAAATAATCAATTTGCTTAAATGCTAAACTTATTTTAGATTAAAAAAAAATTTTCATTTACATGACATCACAAATTACTGTAAATTCTGAATGTGATTTTTATACAAGAACAAAAAAAAGAAACTCAAACAGTTAAAGGACATGGTAAAATGTCTAGAAAATTTGATCTTTTATGTTTCTATATGTTTACATCACAAGATCATTATAGAGAATAAATGATACTTGGGTTTTTCCTAAGCACAAAAAGTGTATTTTAAAGACCAGGAGACATGAACTGTCCCTCAACTTTTTAATTGATAGAAAATATTTTGATTGAATAGAAGACAACAAGTAAGTAAAGTACCCTTCGGACCAAAGTGATCATAGGGCCGGTGAAGCAGCGTTCACCAGTTTCTGTGGCCACGGCATACTAGGGGATGTGGGGCCAGCACAATGCCCAGCCGCCTTTACTTTACCCCAACTAATGTCAGGTACCCATCAGAGCTGGGTAGACTCAGGGACACCCTCAAGTCCTGGGAAAAAATCCCGGCTTCACCAGGATTTGAACCCAGGACCCTCGGATCGCCAGTCGAACGCGCTGCCGCTCGGCTACCGTGCCCCATAGAAGACAACAAGACACCTCAATAATTTTTTTTAATCATTTACAATAGTTTTGTTTGAAATATTCCTTAAATATTAAATTAATGATGATATTATTTAAAATCTCTTAGACTAACAGATGATAAAGACGTTGAAGGTTAAGTTGATTTTACTATATCAGCCATTTAAAGATCTCCTTTCTAGCTTAGCTGCTTGCACCTTGATATTTTGTACAAGATGGATGTTTACAATAGATAAAAAAACTTATTCAAAGTTTAAAATTTTTTATTTTTTTTTAAACAGATATTTGAAAAGTGAAGACTTTTTTCAAGGAGAGCCAACTTACACACATTTCTCCTGCAGAAATCAATTGTGTTACTTTTTCTGATTGTTACACCAAACCTCACATTTCATTGATCGTTTTAAGACATTACAAAAATAACTCCCAAGCATTTGATAATTAACAATTTATGGGTTAGTTAACTAAGTGTAAGTGAATCATCATGATTTCTACTAAAATACATATATATATGTATTTATTCATACATTATAGCACATTTCTAGCATCTGACTAGAATATTGCATCAAGCTGATAAAGATAATTCTTAAAAAATTGAGTACTTGTTTATGTGGCCTACCAGAAAAGCTGTTTATTACTTAGTTTAAATCCTATCAACACTTCTTTAACTTTAACACTAAAAATAATAATTTACAAAAACTTTTCCGACTATACAAAGGTACAAAAATATAATAGCATTGTGACTAAACAAATCAAAAAGTTACAAGAACATTTCTGACAAACAGAAGAAAATATAAGAAAATTTCTGACTAAAAAGCACGGTGGCCAAACGGCAGCACATTAAGATGATGCGCCGAAGGTACTGAGTTGAAATCCTGGTGAAGACTAGGATTGGTTCCCGGATGGGAGTGTGTCCAACCAGCTCTGATGGGTACCTGACATTAATTGGGGCAAAGTAAAGACGACTGAGCATTGTACTGGCTTATCTTAAATATTACCGACGCTCCTTCTATAAATTATAAAGAAGGTTATTACGTTTAATGGCCACAACACTTCTTTAACACTAAAAATAATAATTTACAAAAACTTTTCCGAGTATACAATGCCATAGTATTCAGAGCCATGGTGTATGCTGCTTCACTGGCCCTGGTGAATGAATGTCCTATATGAATTAATTTGGTACAAAGGGATTACTTTACTACTTATACTTTAAACGGAAGAAAACACAAGAATGTTTCTGGCTAAACAAACATAAGACAATATAAATATAAAATTATTTCTGGCTAAAAAATACACACACAATTTTTAGGTCTTTGGAACATCAATAGTCCTGAATAATAAAGTAGTTATGGCCAGATGATTCCTTTGTATGCAATATTAATAGAATGGGAACCATTTTGTTTTTTCTAATAATTGAAAGTACTTAGGAATTCCACTTTAGCTTAAAGGCCAACTGAAAAGTTTTTAAAAAAAAAAATGGCTTTGTTTAAAAAAATTTAATTTAAACGAGTCTGAAGTGACGATATTTGGAATCCCATGAGCCCCATACTGAGGTGACGTTTTACAAGGGAACAATATAAACAATGCATGACTATGTATCCAACATTTAATAATTCCGTTCAAAATAAGAATTGGGTTAAGATTCAAAACAGGTGGCATATGAATTATTCCTACTGAGTTTCCAGTTATTGAAGTCACATCCCTTTGTTCCCAGAAATCACACATCTCAAATGGCTACAAGATTTAGATTTATTCCCCCAAAAGACCCACACAGTTAAGTGCTAATATTGAACTAAATATTAGAAAGTTATGTTTTGTATCTGATAGAAATGATTTTTTTGTCCTTTCTGATACTGAATATTAAAACAATTTGCTTGTTAAACATGAAAACCTTTTCAGTTGGTCTTTAATAACTAAACATTTTGACTAGATGTAAAAAAAAATTTTTCATATCTTGTAAGACTAGAGTAGAAGACACATAGGCCTACCTTTATTTGTAAGCTCTTCTAAAAAAGAGGATACAAATATTGTCCCATTAAATACAATATAATATAAATTATATTTCTCCTTCTGGAAAAGTGGTCACACATTCATACTTCGTTCTTTGTAATACCCTGATTGATTTAAAGACAAGCACAATTTTTTTTAAATATTTTTTTACACTTTGACACTAATTGTTGAAAACTCCAGAACATTCATTTTCTTTACTGACTAGTGTACTAGAATAAGTCATTTCATAAACATTCATTTTCTTTACTGACTAGTGTACTAGAATAAGTCATTTTATAAACATTCATTTTCTTTACTGACTAGTGTACTAGAATAAGTCATTTCATAAACATTCATTTTCTTTACTGACTAGTGTACTAGAATAAGTCATTTCATAAACATTCATTTTCTTTACTGACTTGTGTACTAGAATAAGTCATTTTATGAACATTCATTTTCTTTACTGACTAGTGTACTAGAATAAGTCATTTTATGAACATTCATTTTCTTTACTGACTAGTGTACTAGAATAAGTCATTTCATAAACATTCATTTTCTTTACTGACTAGTGTACTAGAATAAGTCATTTTATGAACATTCATTTTCTTTACTGACCAGTGTACTAGAATAAGTCATTTTAGTAACATTCATTTTCTTTACTGACTAGTGTACTAGAATAAGTCATTTCATAAACATTCATTTTCTTTACTGACTAGTGTACTAGAATAAGTCATTTTATGAACATTCATTTTCTTTACTGACTAGTGTACTAGAATAAGTCATTTCATAAACATTCATTTTCTTTACTGACTAGTGTTCTAGAATAAGTGATTTTATGAACATTCATTTTCTTTACTGACTAGTGTACTAGAATAAGTCATTTCATAAACATTCATTTTCTTTACTGACTAGTGTACTAGAATAAGTCATTTCATAAACATTCATTTTCTTTACTGACTAGTGTACTAGAATAAGTCATTTTATGAACATTCATTTTCTTTACTGACTAGTGTACTAGAATAAGTCATTTTATGAACATTCATTTTCTTTACTGACTAGTGTACTAGAATAAGTCATTTCATAAACATTCATTTTCTTTACTGACTAGTGTACTAGAATAAGTCATTTTATGAACATTCATTTTCTTTACTGACCAGTGTACTAGAATAAGTCATTTTATGAACATTCATTTTCTTTACTGACTAGTGTACTAGAATAAGTAATTTCATAAACATTCATTTTCTTTACTGACTAGTGTACTAGAATAAGTCATTTTATGAACATTCATTTTCTTTACTGACTAGTGTACTAGAATAAGTCATTTCATAAACATTCATTTTCTTTACTGACTAGTGTTCTAGAATAAGTCATTTTATGAACATTCATTTTCTTTACTGACTAGTGTTCTAGAATAAGTCATTTTATGAACAGATACAGAACCTGTCCATCAGCATCAATACTGTTGTAAAAAATATATTTATAATTTACAGATAAGGGAATATACCTCATTATTCTGTACCAAGATACACGCCGCATATAACAGCGTATAAGTCGCAATAAAAAATATCAACAAAAAGTAGGGGTGAGGCTTATAAACCCGACAAGTTCCAAAAACATCATTACTCTGTCAAAAAGTTTACTACATCATCCGTATCGTTGATTGTAGTGATGTAGAATTACTAGGATATGCGTAGGCGAACATTTTGAACCAATTTTGAATTGCCGAAACGTAGCATAAGTTTAAGGCGGCGTTTTGTAGGCCTATTACAATAAGAAAAGAATCGTAAATGTGTAAAAGTCTATCTAGGCCTCTATGGTAGGTATAAGCTTGTAGACTAGAAGCTTACAAAGCGTTTTATTTAGGACCTATGACCTAGGCCTGAAGTTTACAAATATGGTAGTGTGTAGCATTCTGAGAAAACCGCGCCATGTCTAAAACTACATATTAACACATTTCAGAAAAATTCTTCACTCAAACATTTTTTTTCTTCAAATCTATACTCTATATAAAAATAATGCGTGAAATGTCATTAGTGTGTTTCATTTTTCATTATAAAAAGTTGAAAACAAAAACACAGCTCATTGTCAGTCGTAAAGATAAAATGCCAGCACTCTCCGCTTTTTTTTCCCCGCGCAGTCACATTTGAAATCATTACAAACAACGGTAATTAGGGCACTTGTATGCAGGGGCGGAGGCAGAATTTTTTTCCAGGGGGTACCAAACTTTCAAGTGACAAATATTTACCAATTTTTTTAGCGATATTAGTACATATTTAAAAAAAGAACTGTTAAAAAAACAATTTTTCAAAAATTCTAGGGAAAGGAAAGTTTCCAAATTAGGTTGAATATTTAGTAACTTTTATGTTTAAAAGGTATGCATTTTTGAGAAGTTAAAAGGCAGTGTAATCCCTGGAAGTCGGGGTGCAACTTATGCATGGGTCAGTGACAACATATAAGAAAAATAATCTTAAACTAAAAGGGGAGGGGGCTTATCCACCGGTGCAAATTATACGCGAGTATATACAGTACACCGTAACTTAAGAGATGAATATAAAATTGTTTTCTAAATATTAAAAACTTGGATTTTAGACTAGTTTTAATTTGAGTTAAAGGACAAAAAATTCAGATGGCTATTTCAACAAATATAATGATAGTTACTTGTGAATGTCATGATAGTTACTTGTAAATGTCATGATCTAATTTTTAATATAAAATCATTCCACTGTCCACTTCTTTTTCACCAGAACGATAATAATTACAGGAACATTTCTGTCCTGACAAATACAAGAAAAATAGATTTATCAGAAATGTTCCTGCAGCTCCAACAATAAAATAAAATGACATATCTAGATTTGTATGATCTTTTGAAGTGAAGGTTACTTGATCTTGTAATGTCATAATATTGACCTTGAGCTGAGTCAAATACAGAGCCAAGTAGCAACCAATAGCAGCCAAGGAAAACAACACTGTGAAAACAAAAAACATTTAATATATACAATGTTACGAAAAAATATATATTTACTGAACATATGGTAATTAGTTTGATAAACCGTCCCAGTAAAAAAGAAACACTGTACAGATAATGTTAAAAAACAATTGTTTAAAAAAGATTCAAATATCTATAAAATTGTATTTCAAAATAAATAGCATGCGAATGCAATATTCATAAAAACATTTATTCAATAAGGGGACGTCCATTAATTATTCAACAAAATAGGGGGGAGGGGGGGGTCTGAAAAAGTTTGACAATTGTTGACATGGGGGAGGGGGGGAGTTCAAGAAAAGTTGACGTCCACAATGTTACTTTTTATGAAGTAAATAATGAAACAAATTTAGTACTCAATTCTACATTTGTCCTGTTAAATTTATATAGATAACATTAACAACATAGTTTTACGTTAATACAAATAAGAGACTTATATCAATTATAAAAATCTACATTTGACATGTCCTTTTTGTGTCCATCTTGCTAGTTTGTAGATCTATGTATGGGTGGAAACTAATGCAATTGTTAGCAAGGGAAAGTGACCGACCAATTGTAGAAAACCTCACCTTCGCTGCCTAGCGTAGGGTTGCAAGACACATGGGTGTCAAAAGGAGGACACCGAGAGACAAAAAGGAGGACATTGTGTTTCAATTGCATAGTTTCGCATTTAGCCCGCAACCAGTATGATATTATTACAAGAGCTGCCACTAAGTTTAAATGTGTATTGGTAAACTGAGCAAGAAACAGTTTTGTTAAAAATAACATATAAATTCAATGTAGGCTGAAAGGCAGCTTGCATTTGGTTGGGCAACTTTAAAGCTCATGCACGAGTCTTCTAAAAAAACTGATAATTATTTTCTTATACAAGTGACCACCTGTTTATTAATTATATTCCTAACATGTTAGTACTAATTTTAAAATTTATTTGTCCTTATGCCTACATAACAAAACATATTACAAAAGCTGGGCATTTTAAAGGTATTGTGCTTTGCCTGTGGGACAGAGGACAAGAGTCTAAATAGGATGACAGGTCCTCCTTTTCCCGGACGTTTGGCAACCCTAGTCTAGCGAGACATGGTGGCTGGAATAACAAAGGAATACAAACACACCAACAAACTGTCTGCAGAGAACGTTCAGAAACCCAGTTTTTTTGCCGCTCAGTAATCTAAATTAGACTAGGCGCCAGAGTCTGGTGTTCGTTTTATAAGCCATGTAAGCGATGGCTGGGACTGACAATAGAACTAAAAACAATAATAGGCCCTCGCGGATACTATAAATAATGTTTGCAAAGCATTGAATGAAGTGAATTTTGTGAATCCAACATGGTTATTTTAAAAATATTTCCTTCAGAAAAATAATTCTTGGCCCACCCCATGAAGTACGAAATACTTAGCCTACCTTATTTCATTTTAACATCCCTAATTCTGATATATAAACTAATATATTTTTGCTCACTACGTTATAATAGGTGAAACATTAAAATTAGGTCGATTAATAATAATAATATTGACATTTGTATAGCGCTGTCAACAAGCAAAGTGCAAGCTCAGAGCGCATTTAACATAAAACCAAGAACACGGATACAATCTATAGGCTAATATTAGGCTACATATTAAAATTTAGTAATTTTTACGTTTTCGTTTCTAATTTCTCTGAAAAATTGAATGAGATAAAAATGTATTAGTATCAGTGGCGTCGCCAGTATTGCAAGGAGTGGGTGGCAAATAGTGCAAGGTAGGGGGACATGGAAGGCAACTACCGTGTGTATATAATGTGTGTGTGTGACAATAATGTAAGAAGGAATAGTGAACTAATGGTTAAAATTAGGTTTGTTAAAACTGGTTTTTCTTCAAAACGGTTTTCGGTTCTATAAAACCGGATTTCGGTTTCTCAACCCCTCTCCATCCCCCCTTCCCGCGCAATGTCACAAGTTACAGGCCGGAAAAGTCAAATGTGCGTAGTTTTGTAGGTATATTTGAAAAATAATTCAAATTTAATTAGTGTTTGCAGGGCATTCAAGTGGTTCATTTTTTTTAATACAATATGATTTTAAAATTCTTTAGAACTAACAAAATTCTGGGCTCATTGATTAAAACCGATAATAGCTTTCAATAGTGATTATCAAATTTGCGATTATCGTTGACCATGATATTAAAAAGCATATGAAGAGGATGACGATGTTAATCCAGGATGCAGTTCGCAGATGCGTACGCAATCTAGCGGTACTGCCACCGTTCCTGCTTATCTGTCGGGAACATAATTTACAACGAGCCATCATTAAAGACGTTTTTTTCTAAATTTTCTGACACAAAGGATTGTAACTGTAACTTAACATTCGGTTTGATGTTGTTTTTATCGCAAGCCATAGTTGGTATCTAGTCTATGACTAAATAATGTTAGCAAGGCATTTCAAGAATTGTTTTATGTGAATCCAACATTAGGCCTTTTTATTAAAAATAGAAAAACCAAAAAAAAAAAGCCTGTGCTACTTGAAATAATGATTAGGCCTACCTCCCAACCAAGTAACCGAAATCCGATTTGAAAATCAAAACCGGTTTTCGGTTTTAAAACCGGAATCCAGTATTCCGGTATTCGGTTTACATCCCTAGTTAAAATAGAAGGCTAATTTACAACTGGTGCACATTTTCCCCCTAAACTATTTGACAATTAACATTGTACCAAAAGCTATTTTAGTGAAACGTAGAATTAGACGAAAAAAACAATATTGTAAACATATGAGAATTATGGTCAATTAGACATCTTTTTAACAAGTTTTAAAATGTATTACAATTAATTAGCCTATAGTATAGACCTTTCCGTTTTAGATCTATTTTATACATAAAAGCAAGCGTCTAAAATTGTGTTACTTGTTTTGAGGGGGGGGGGGGGGTAACCAATTGTTGACGTAATTATGTAGGGGGGGTCTCTGAAAGTTTGACAGTTGTTGACAAGGGGGAGGGGGGGGAGGTAAAAATCGCCTAAAAATTGTTGACGTAATTAATGGACGTCCCCTAAGTTCAGTTACTACTGTGTTGAACTAGTTTTTCTACAAACTTAAAAACAACTTCTACAAATATCTCTTATCAATATAAATAGACTACATGTCAATTATTTTATTTACATTAAAGAAAGTATGATCAATAATTTATAACTATCAAGTCTTTACAGTTTTAATTGAATTAATTGTACTATAAGTCTAATTTTATGTTTTTCTTACACATTTTCAAAAACACAATTATTTAATTTTTATGAGTATTCACCTAGTTATTCAGGAGTGGGGGCCTGATGTGGGGGAGGTAATCTAAGTACTCAGATCAGAATGTAGTTTTAGACAAGTTCTTGTTATAGTGTGTGTGTTGCATTCTGAGCAGTCTGTGCAGACTGATGAGAATTAAAACCAATAGTTACAACCCAATTCTCTACTTACATGCTAAAAAATTCCACAAATAGAGGCCTGCAGGTCCTGTAATTGTTTCAATTGGGCGTCCAAATACATTAAAAACACCAAATCCAATAGACACCAGGCCCCAAATTATTGCCAACACTAACATGACTAGAGTTGCAACAAATAAAGAAAAACTGAACAAACCAAAGTCTTCCAATGGTTGACCACCTGTTTAGAATTTAAAAAAAAAAATTAATTACCTGTATATAATAATAATAATAATAATAATAACGGTGCTTATATAGCGCATATCCCGTTGGTGACAGTTCTATGCGCAGACGACAGTTACAGAATACAGACAGACAACGAAATATATAGTAATACGCTAATTCTGCTGACGAAATAGGTGAGTCTTCAGCCGGCTCCTGAAGGTGTCATAGCTAGGGCTCTGGCGAAGCTGTAGTGGGAGGTGATTCCAAGCGGACGGTCCTGCGTAGGAAAATGAACGTTCGCCAGCGGACACTAGCCTCACACGAGGGATCCGCAGAGTAAGCGCGTCAGATGCCGAACGAAGTGGGCGGGACTGGGTGTAGAGCTCCATACAAGAGCGAAGATAATCCGGGGCGCAGTTATTCAGGCACCTATAACAGAGGGAAGCCAGCTTATATGAGATCCGGTTGTTGATGGGTAGCCAGTGCAGAGATCGGAGCAGAGGATTGATATCATTTGACTTCTTCTTCTTGAGAACTAGTCGGGCTGCGCAGTTCTGGATACGTTGGAGTCCTTGAAGGGAGGAGGCCGGGAGACCAGCCAAAAGCGAATTACAATAGTCCAAGCGGGAAAATAGGAGAGAGATGATGAGCTTAACACAAGCTTCCTTGGTGAGATAACGACGGATGGCGGCAATACGACGCAGATGGAAGAAGCAGATTTTGGTGAGGAAGGAGATGTGGGTTTGCATGGACAGCGTGGAGTCCAGATAGACGCCAAGGCTTTTGATAGTCGGGGAGAAAGGCACAGTTGCATCAGCCAGCTGAAGATCGGACGCAGTGAGGGACACGACCCTCTGTCTCGTACCGACGATAAGAGCTTCAGTCTTCTCACTGTTAAGCTTCAACTTGTTTTCCGTCATCCAGCTCTGGATGTCCAGGAAACAGATGGAGATGGAAGCAAGGAGCCTGTCGAAGTCCTCAGGCTCTGCACTGTTATACAGCTGGGTGTCATCGGCGAAAGAATGATATTTGAGGTTGTGGCGTTCGATGACAAAGGATAGGGGTTGAGTGTAAAGGGTGAAAAGAAGTGGACCAAGGACAGACCCCTGCGGCACACCATAGCAGACGTGAACAGGCTGGGAGAATATGGACTCAATCATAACGGTCTGGGAGCGATTCTGAAGATAGTTAATGAACCAGGAGAGGGCGATGTCTTGAATGCCAAATGTAGACCTGAGGCGATCAATTAGTCGGTGGTGGTCAATCGTATCGAAGGCAGCAGACAAATCAAGCTGCACCAGGGCAGAGACGAGACCTCTGTCAGAGGCGTTTAGGAGGTCAGTGGTGATCCGCAGAAGCGCTGTCTCAGTGCTGTGATGGTGGCGATACGCAGACTGGTGCGCGGGCATCAGCGAATGTAGAGACAGATGGGCATTTAACTGCTCAAGGACAACACGCTCCAGGATCTTGGAAAGGAAGGGTAGGTTGGATACTGGGCGGTAGTTCTTGCACTCATTTACATCGAGTCCGGGCTTCTTTAAGAGAGGGCGGACAATTGCGGATTTGAAGCAGTCCGGGACCACGCCCGTGGATAGAGAGGTGTTAATAATATCTGTGATGAACGGCAGAAGCCTGTCCAAGCACTTGGCAAACAGGAAGCCGGGCATAGGGTCAAGCTCACAGGTCTTGATGGGGGTCCTTGTGATGATGCGCTTGACAAGGTCAATGGTTACAGGAAGGAAGCAGGTGAGCGGGGAGCCCGAGAAAGTAGGAGAGGGTGGAGATGGGCTGTAGACATCCTGATCCAGGGAACAGCGCAGAGTCGCAATCTTTTGCTAAAAGTACTGTGAGAAGTGATCAGGGAGGTCGTTGAGTGGGCGGGTGGTGGGGAGGGGCGTTGAGGTAGAAGAACCAAGAAGGGAGGACAAGATTAAGTGAAGCTCCCCGGGCGACGAGGCATGCTTGATGCGGTCGTGGAAATGCAGGACCTTGGCAGCAGTGATGGCTTCTTTGACGAGTAGTCGCTTTTCCCTGAAGATCTGGCGGTGGACCTCGAGGCTAGAGAGGCGCCACGCTCGCTCCGCGCGTCGTCGTTCTTGCTTGGCAGATTTGACGTCATCAGAAAACCAAGGAGCTGGCGGTCGCTCCGAGACGGCACACAAAGATGGCGGGGCGTGCCTGTCAAGAAGTTGACGTAGAGTCAAGTTCAAGAAGGGGGCCGGGTCTGAAGAGGGGTCACGCAGAGCGAGAAGCGATGCAGCCTCCGCACCGAAGGCAACAGTGTCTATAGCTCGCAGCTTGCGGCGAGTGACCATCTTGCGCTTCCTGGCCGGCCTGGTGATGTTGACGATAAAGCTGACAGCAGAGTGGTCAGACACCAGTTGGTTGCAGGCGACGAGGCAGGATTTATCTATATAAATAGATATTCAAATTGTGCTTCCTAAATAAATCCTTTTGATAGCTGAAATGTTATTAGTGTGAAATAAATATCTTATTAAAGTTTGGAAACCTTGCTTGTGAAACCTGCATGTGAATGAATTTAGTAGCCTGATATATACCACAATTTTAAATATGAATATATAATGAATATATTATATGACAGACAGGCCTACTGTGTTTTTTAGTAGAACAGTTTAAAAAAGGGGATATTAAAATAAAAGGGTATGTCATAGAGAGATACACAATAAAAAAAAATTTCTCTTTTACTTGAGTGCAAAATATTTTCACAGCAATGTTATCTTAAAGAAAATTTATCAGTATTTGTTTAACTAAACAGGATTATTAAAAGATTAGTTACTAAAACAGTAGGAAGTATTGTCTGCAATTCTATTTTTGATCAACTGATAAGATATTTACACAGACTTGAGTGTAGTAAAACTACTGCATGAAAGTGTTATTACAATTTATAATTTAGTATAGTGACCATTATTACTGAAGAGCTTGTTAATATGGTCATCATTAAAAAGAAACATAAACACACAAAAGATATTTATCATATAAAAATTTGTATTAAAAAATAACAGAGTGAACTACAAATTGTAGAGGTATTGCTATGCATAAAAGGTTATTTTTAAAATGACAAATGAAGAGGTAATATATGTGTTGTAAGTGTAAATACATTATGATGGTAGATATATTACTCTAAATACATTATGATGGTAGATATATTACTCTAAATACATTATGATGGTAGATATATTACTCTAAATACATTATGATGGTAGATATATTACTCTAAATACATTATGATGGTAGATATATTACTTTAAATACATTATGATGGTAGATATATTACTCTAAATACATTATGATGGTAGATATATTACTCTAAATACATTATGATGGTAGATATATTACTTTAAATACATTATGATGGTAGATATATTACTCTAAATACATTATGATGGTAGATATATTACTCTAAATACATTATGATGGTAGATATATTACTCTAAATACATTATGATGGTAGATATATTACTTTAAATACATTATGATGGTAGATATATTACTCTAAATACATTATGATGGTAGATATATTACTCTAAATACATTATGATGGTATATTACTCTAAATACATTATGATGGTAGATATATTACTCTAAACCCAGGAAGGATTGAAACCCAAATCTAGCTGAAAAATAATTCAGCTCCTTAAGTTGCTTATTGGCCGGTTAAGTACTTTATATTTTTAGTTTGAATTAATAGTTTTACATAATTGACATATATTTGTTTGCCTTCTATTCTATACTGCAGTGATGAGAATTTTTGTAATTGAACTATCAGGCAAAAATTTCTACAATTCAACTACCAGGAAAATGCTTTTTAAATTCAACTACCAGGTAAATTTGTTGAAATTCAACTACCAGGAAAATGCTTTTAAAATTCAACTACCAGGTAAATTTGTTTCAATTCAACTACCAGGTAAATTTGTTTAAATTCAACTACCAGGTAAATTTGTTTAAATTCAACTACCAGGTAAATTTGTTTAAATTCAACTACCAGGTAAATTTGTTTACATTCAACTACCAGGTAAATTTCTTTAAATTCAACAACCAGGTAAAAAAAATTTAATTCAACTACCAGGTAAATTTGTTTAAATTCAACTACCAGGTAAATTTGTTTAAATTCAACTACCAGGTAAATTTGTTTAAATTCAAGTACCAGGTAAATTTGTTTAAATTCAACAACCAGTTAAAATATTTAGTAATTCAACTACCAGCTAAACGTTACAAGGTAAATTTTTTTAAATTCAACTACCAGGTAAAATTTTTACAATTCTATTATCAGGTAAATGTTTTTGTAATTCAACTCCCTAATAAATCTTTTTTTTAAATTCAACTACCGGGTAAAAATGTTTGCAATTCAAATACCAGTTAAATATTTTTCTAATTCAACTACCAGGTAAATATTTTTGTCATTCAACTACCTGGTAAATATTTTTCTAATTCAACTACTTAGTAAATATTTTTGTAATTCAACTACTTAGTAAATATTTTTGTAATTCAACTACTAGGTAAATATTTTTGTAATTCAACTACCTGGTAAATATTTTTTTATTTCAAATACCTAATAAATATTTTTGTAATTCAACTACTAGGTAAATATTTTTGTAATTCAACTACCTGGTAAATATTTTTGTAATTTAACTACCTGGTAAATATTTTTGTATTTCAAATACCTAATAAATATTTTTGTAATTCAACTACCTGGTAAATATTTGTGTATTTCAAATACCTAATAAATATTTTTGTAATTCAACAACCTGGTAAATATATTTGTATTTCAAATACCTAATAAATATTTTTGTAATTCAACTGCCTGGTAAATATTTTTGTATTTCAAATACATAATAAATATTTTTGTAATTCAACTACCTGGTAAATATTTTTGTAATTTAACTACCTGGTAAATGTTTTTGTAACATTTTCAGTAGGTCCTGTTGATTTCATTTCATTGCAATAATCAACAAATAACCTTACTTTTGTTTTAATTATTAATTATTATATAAAATATTTTTTGACATTTAGAAATATTAGTGGACTTAAGAGAATTTCTGAGTTTACAGTAATTAATAGTGCAGATTTAGAACCTTTAGTGATAATTTTTTAGCCTGTAGGTCTAAAGTTTAAATATTTTTAATGCAGGTTAGAGAACAAAAATATAAACTTTATTGAATTTATTGAGGCAAATATAAACATTTTCTCTTTTTTTATTTAAATAGTGGTACAATTGGATTTAAAGGCTACCAGTAATCTAAAATAAAAATAAACCAAATTTTTTTGTAAATGCTAAGCTACTGTGCTTGCTGTTTGCAAAATTAGGGTAATTTATATTCAGAAAGATAAATATATGGTAAATACTTACTTTGATTATTATATTGTTGCAAAACACTGGAAAATTGACTTTCAATACTAACATCTTTATCTATTCCAATATATGCACAAGCTTGGGAAGATGGTTCACATTTAACTGAATAGACAAACATTTGAAATAAAAAAAATTTGTGCTTATTTATAAAAAAAATGCACATAAATAAATAATTTTTATTTCTTCTTTTTTGATATTTGAACAAATAGAAAATATACACATAAAATTTGAGATGGACTGTAATTGCCAATATCAGTAAGTAAACTTAAGTCCTAAGAATGAGGCAGACCAATAATTTTTATAACAGTCCATAGATTCAGTCACAAAAAAAAGGAAACTATTTTTTTAAGCTAGTACCGGTAAATAACAAAATGTAGATAGGCAACAGGGTTCTTACTCTAAAATCCTTGGAAAATTCCCAAACTTTTTCCAAAAACATACAAACTCATTAGCCTACAAATCTAAATTATAATCATTTGTTTAAAATGCATTACTGATACTGTTTACTGGTAAATTTTCCCATCAAACAAAAAGATGTTTACTTTAGCATTGTCTCAATATTAGTCTATTTGTTGAAAATCCAAATAAATAATTAAAATTTCATTTTGGTGTACAGTAATTCTTTTCCATGTCTGTATAACATAAATTGTGTAGTCATTGAGCTTCACAGTCACAAATATTGAAGATACAAATGCACAGTATTGCAATATGTTCATTTAATTACTACAAATTATTGCAAGAAGTTGTCAAAAATGCCCGCTTTGAAGGAGTGATAAAATTTCTAAAATACTATGAAATGTTAGATTTCAAAATATTAAAATACCGGTACCGTTGACCATACAGTGTAAGGGTCATGAATGGTAAACATTAGTGCATAAATTTGACAATTAAAAACAAACTATCTGTGAAGGAGACATATGCATATGTTGAAATGATGGACATACTGTTGGTGTAAAGAGGTTTCAATGAGCCTTAAAAGAAATATCTACTAGTTCAATATTTAGGGGGAACATTTTATGAACTCTTTGCTTCTTGTAAAATACTTTTTTAAGTGACGCTAAAAGTAAAAGTGAAAAAAATGATTTCTATTGGATTTTTTCATTCAATTTGATTTTTTAATTGCAATACTATTTCTATAGTTGCTCCTACTATTTTACTTTTATAAAGAAATAAATATAAATATTTATGGTCACACTGTTTATTTCTATAGTTGCTCCTACTATTTTACTTTTATAAAGAAATAAATATAAATATTTATGGTCACGTTGTTTATTTCTATAGTTGCTCCTACTATTTTACTTTTATAAAGAAATAAATATAAATATTTATGGTCACATTGTTTATTTCTATAGTTGCTCCTACTATTTTACTTTTATAAAGAAATAAATATAAATATTTATGGTCACATTGTTTATTTCTATAGTTGCTCCTACTATTTTACTTTTATAAAGAAATAAATATAAATATTTATGGTCACATTGTTTATTTCTATAGTTGCTCCTACTATTTTACTTTTATAAAGAAATAAATATAAATATTTATGGTCACATTGTTTATTTCTATAGTTGCTCCTACTATTTTACTTTTATAAAGAAATAAATATAAATATTTATGGTCACATTGTTTATTTCTATAGTTGCTCCTACTATTTTACTTTTATAAAGAAATAAATATAAATATTTATGGTCACATTGTTTATTTCTATAGAGCGTTCTCAGTAGGCGGAGCTTAAGTTTTTTTGTGTACATTTAGTGACGTATTTGTGTAAATATAGAACCCACTTGAGGTACAAACATAACGTGGTGAAAGTAATTTACTTCTTTATCATGCAAAATTCACATCTGAATATTGGCTATCCTACTAAAAAATAAGGAGGTAAATAGTAGTACTGTAGATTAATTGATTAATGTGATTAGGCTAGGGACGGCTAGACCTATTTACACTTTCAATTTCACTTTATAGGCCTACACTTTTAATGTTTCGTAGGTTAGGCTACGATGTCAAGTGATATTGTTGGTGAATAGGCTATCTAGTCAAGTCACTATTAGGCTCACATCGTCTATGATCTATGTCTATGATAATAAGAAAATAGCCTATTTTATTTAACATACATAATACAGCTTAAATCTTAACAAGACTTAAAACACAACACATCATTTAAAAAAAGCTCGAGCCTATATGGAACTTTATTAATACAGCGGCCATATTTAATTGTACACCATTACTCAAAGTAAACACAAATCATGTGCTTTTTGTCACGGGATTGCAAACGCCCTATAGTTGCTCCTACTATTTTACTTTTATAAAGAAATAAATATAAATATTTATGGTCACATTGTTTATTTCTATAGTTGCTCCTACTATTTTACTTTTATAAAGAAATAAATATAAATATTTATGGTCACATTGGTTCCACATTTCAACAATTTAAATAAGTAAATTCTAAGTCAATCAAGAATTTAGGATAAAAATGTAAAACAAATTATCAACCTGTATTGTATTTAAATCTAAATATGAAAATACTCATACTAACTTTTTAAATTGGAGATACGAGGTCCTATTCCAAAATCAATTGACTTATAGCCTGTGAAGAGTCCAAAAGTGATATTAGCTGTATATGCACTTATGGAGCCAGCAGTAGAGTTCAAAACATTAGCTTTTGGAGTTGAATGAATCCAATTGTCTGTAGCAAAGCCTGCTACAATTAATCCTACTCCAATAATGGCTACAAGAACTGACAGACCTATTAGCTTTTTATGTACCAAAACCATTTTGTTTTTTTTAAAGATATTTTTAAATAAATAACTTTTAGCACAGCTAGGCTCCGATAGTTCCGTCTGCAAAAATTGTCACAGTTTATCTGAGAAAAAATTTAGAAAATAATACTTATAAATAAATGTAGAGCACATAAAATAATTAAACTAGAACATAAGACATAAATATTAACTATTGAATTGACCTATAATCAGGGACGAAGCCAGACATTTTTTCCAGGGATGGCTGAACTTTCGCCTGACAAACATTTATCAAATTTTTTGCGAATTTAGTAAAAAAAATTTTAAATACTGTTGACAACAATGATTTCCAAAAATACAGGGGAAGGGGGGAAGAGAGGGCGGGAAAAATATGAAGAGAGCATTAAAAAACGTAACAAAATATATATGCTTGATAATTAATATTATAAATCTTTTTCTCCTAGGCCTATATATTTATTTATAAATCCAGCATATGAACTTACATTGCCTTCTTTATAGAAGGAGCATCTGTAATAGATAGCCCATAATATATATTTATATTTATAAGAGAAGCAGATAGTATATTTTTCTTTTGTTGTTTTTTTTTTCATGTGTAGCCTTGTAATTATAACTTATATGATATATTTGGTCCTAAGTAACTGCATACACATGTTTATATCTTGGCTCTACCAAGAAGCTTAGCTGAAAACTATTTAATATTATGGGCTTCTTCAGATCATTGCCTTTGGAATCTGGAATGTCTTCCGTTTTTCTGTCTTTGTCTACCCAGTTTGGGTGCTATGGGTGTCTACCCAGTTTGGGTGCTATGGGTACCTGACAGCAGACAGGGGAAAGTAAAGACAAATGGGCTTGGTGCTTTAGTTTTAGGAACACAGAAACTTTTGAATGCTGGCTCTTAACTAGTAGGGCCTACTAGCCCATGTAGGCCTACAGACATAATTGATATAACCATGACTTCATGACATACCTGATAGCCTACCATTTATATAACATAGGCCTAACCATAATGACATGATGGTCATGATCTGAGTCTGAAGGAATACTTTCCTTACTTTTACAAATAGACAAATATATTAGGCTTAGGCTAGCCTATATATATATACTATAGCCTATTTTAATAATATATTAGAAATATATTTTTATTATGTCAATTGGGACTCAATTGGTATAGGAAGTATAGGCCTAGGCTACATTGAATCATGAAAAGTATAGGCCCTATCGATCGACGATCATTAATTCCGTTAAGTTCATTAAATTAAAAAGTTAAAGGCATTTAAAAGCAGGGACAGGGATGTTATAGGCCTAATTAATAATTTCAAGCAAAATATAAAAGAGCTTTTACTGTAGTGTAGGCTATATATATTATTATATAACATAGGCCTAATCATAATGACATGATGGTCATGATCTGAGTCTGAAGGAATACTTTCCTTACTTTTACAAATAGACAAATATATTAGGCTTAGGCTAGCCTATATATATATACTATAGCCTATAATATATTAGAAATATATTTTATATTTTATATAATTTATATATATCATCATATATGCCTACTATCTTTACTCCTTTAAATAAAATAAGGCTAAGGACTAGACTAGACTTATCTAAGACTAAGTCTAAAAGCTAAGGCCTAACCTAAATAAAGCTAAGGATCATTAGGCTACCTGATTGCCGAGCCGATAACCTCTATTACTATTATACTCTATAATCTATAACTTAGTAGGCCTAATACTAATAGTAATTAATAGTATAACTGGTAATTGTTTACCTGCGTTAGCCCACCACGAGTTTTAAAAGATAACTATTTACTATTTGATATTTGTCAACTATTTAAAACTATTTAATTTGACAATTATTATTATTTATTAAATACTTTAAATAGACTTTTCTAGGTCTATATTAATATTTAGGCTATAGCTATAGCTATAGCTAGGCCTATTAATATAGCATTATTATATTTATCATATTAGTCCATAGTAATAGTATAGTCTATAATAGAATAGTATAGTAAAGCCTATTACTATTATTAACCTATTTATAATAAAAGGACTAGGCTATACTATATCTATACTATTTGAATTCAATAGTAGGGGCAGTCTACTATATTGTTTATGTCTATATGGACACACAAAAATATGTTTCAGTATTTAAAACTTACTGGCTAGTAAAACGGTGATACGGTGTTAAGTCGTGACAATCAATTCAATATTTTCGTGCAGTTAGTTATCCTAACAAGGAGACAACGCCTCGTTATCTGGCTATTGTTCCGTCAAAGATTTCTATTTTAAGACCGTTAGAGATTTTCTAATCCGTGACTTTCTTCAATGATTCAATGTATTGCGTGACAGGTCTATGTATATAGGCTAGACGTCCTAAGACGACTGTTACAGTCGGACATAAATTGTATTTAGTTAAAAACAAACTTAATTAATTGCCCTAGCTAGTATGAATTGTGAATCAAAGGCCAAACCAGAACTATTATATTAGTCATATTATTATAAGTGCAAGGTGCGGGGAAAAAAGAGGAATGGAGGGGGATTGAGTGGGGGAGGGGGGGCTGGGAGTGGGGTCAGACGCGGCATCTAGAATTTAGACTATTACGGGTCCCTGCGGCCTGTGTTCATTAAAAAAAAAGATGAAGACAAACATTACTGTTAACAAAATAATAGGCCCCTATAATTTTGGAGTATTATTTAATTAAATAGCAAAAATCTTCAAAGTGCGCTTGTACAGCCCACTTGCCCTTCACCCCGACTCCAGGGACGACAGCATCAACCAAGAATTTCTCACCGCGGGGGGGGGGGGGGGGGGGGGGGGGGGGGAACGCGCGCTAACGCTCCCATTCTCAATTGAGAACTTAACGTGCGTAAGACAGTGGTTCCCAAACTTTTTTAGGCCGCGACCCCTATATACTTACAGTTTTTCATGCTTTGGCGACCCCCCCCCCCCCTTAAAAAAAAAAGTAATGATAATAATAATTTCGTCCCTACTTTATTACTGCATATTGCGACTGTTTTAAATTGTAATGTAAATAAAATATATGATATGCAGGATGTAGGCCTATTTCTATTGTTACAAATTGAACCTAATTAAAGCTTATTTATAACGATTAATCATTTAAAAAAAAAGAAGACATAAAAACAAATGTAATTAAATATTGTGAGATACAGGCTTAGATAGGCCTATATTTCTAATTACAACACGAACGTCAGCTATTGTGATGGTTGACATTGCGTATTTCTCATCGGTTCAGAAATTCTCGGGACAGTCTATTTGCAAGAGCACAAATAAGAAGTTCATTGCCAACAAAAAGTCTACTGTGTTTAGACTTGATAACTAACAAGGTAGAAAAGCATGTTTAATAAGATATTTTATTGTAAATGGAAGCAAATAGCGCAACACAATCTCAGTCAACATAGTTAATGACTGCAAACATTTGATCAAGAATATTGTTTACCTGGTATTATAGAGAAATCAGTTCTCTGTGCATCGTTGTTAATACGCTCAATGGACTCCTTGGTGCTTTCTCGGGAATATCTTCAACTTTGAATGGGCTTCTGACAAGTACATATGTAAGGGGGGGAATTTACAGAGTGTAAGTTTGAAAGAGTGTAGGTGTTATTGAATTATATAACACACACAATTAAATTAATATACCTACATTTACATATACATTATATACAAGGGGAGGGGACGGGTATATCTGTGCATACCTATATTGTGGTAGGCAGGTAGGATTAGCTACCTGGATGAACCAATACTAAAAACTACAACCACTAGCTAACTATACTAAATACTAGACTATACTAAACTACTAAAACTACACTAAGCTAAACACAGAACAGGAAACCACAAATAAACAAACATAAACCACGCACACTACAACAAGGTATCTATCAAGGGAACAAATAAATTTTTCATAATACACAAGTTTATTCAAATATAAGCCCTAACCATCAATATCAACAACAACTAAATAAATCCATCGTCTACCAGCGCCATTTCTAACTAAATAAAACACAATCCCTACCAACTCTTAACTCACCTACTACAAAATCATAATTCAAATCCTCTCATCACTTAACACACTATCTAATATCTAACTAAGAAAATATATACAAGAGACCTAGCAATTTCTAACATCTAACTTAAAAATAATAAATAAAACAAGAGAATAAATATATACAAGAGACCTAGCAATTTCTAACATCTAACTTAAAAACCAACATATAACCAGAGACTAATTTAAAACCAACATATAACACGAGACCAACAAGGTAGGTTTTACCCGACGAGACTAGTATGCCACTTTCAATGACCACCACCCATAGAAGGCCAAACAACTGACCGGAAAAGAGATTAAATAGGGCGACCCAAACACTATCACTGACCAATAAAATTTATTGACCCGCAGCCAATCGGATTCAAACAACCTGAAAAAAAGCGCTCCAGTATAATTAGTTAAAAACTTAACTGTGCTTTGTTATGAAATTAAAAGAAAATATAATGAGAACAGTACAAAACACCTTGTAGACCACCTGTCTACATACACGCCGCCCACATTTTTTATCGTCCTCGATAAAACACATACCCCATACAAAGATGTTAAGTATTCCACAATGCTACAAGACCAATCCACAAAAGACTCCTGATTACCCATCCCTAAGCCAGACATTCCTAGAATATCCAAAAAAAAATCCACGTCAGTAAATAAGCAGACGCCACTGAAGGCACTGTTCTGCAATTTATGAACAAAAACATAGGGTGGCAACCACAATGCCCAAAGTGAGCCTTGACGACTTCACAATGACATACAAAAAGTCTCGGTGAAAAGAAATGCATCATTAAAAACACATACGCTCACTCATGTTATCTCACAACCTGGCAGCCAATTTATATACCATAAAAAAACGGAAATCAACCAACATAAGAAATCCTGGCATAATAATACATAAAAACAGTAAATTATAACAATTTGCTTCCTCAGTCCGCAACTCGTGTGGACAAGAAAAAAATATCTTATTTTGGCAAGAACGAACAGCATCCGTTCCCCAAGAACAATACTGCCAGTTCACAAAGAACAATAAAACATACATCAGAAATCATGCTATAAAAAAACATAAAAATTATTACATTTTGTTTCCTCATTCCGCATCTGGTGCGGACAAGAAAAAAAATTATTTTGACCAGAACCAACGATGTTAGTCCCACATGAACTACACCGCCAGTCCACAAAGAACTTAGATGAAAAAAATGTACACCTCTCACAAGAGAGACAAAAAAAACATTGACCTATTTGAACAGTTCATAAAAATAAAAATACTGCATGTAAAATTAAAAAATTATTCCGGTCATGAAAAAAACAATAGGTCAACACACAATAAATTCAATAATCAAGGGTGTGTTGACAACAACGGTTGCATTATTTACATATGAAATATGAACATTAAAAATTTAAAAAAAAGGTTAAGAAAAAAAGACAATTATATTATATGTACATGCGTGACAAGTAAATAAACAATGAAACAATGTACAACAAGGCAACAATTCTCCGGTAGGCTTTGGCTGGGAGGCATGAAACACATCCAAATTCTTGACTTCTGAATGAAAACACTTCTTTGGTTATGCTACATCTGACTCCATGACCATGTCTATTTGGCCACTCCCGGGCCTTACTACTTCTTACTTTGGCCACTCCAGGGCACTACACGGTACTACACTGGCCACTACATGGCACTACACTGGCCACTACACGGCACTACACTGGCCACTCCAGGGGATGTCCAGACAATCCACGGCTCCCCCTTGGCCGAGGGAAACCAGGCAGGTGGCCCTGGTCGGCACACCTCTCGTGGTGGTGGTGGGGCAAGAAGGTGGTACTTGCCCCAGTTGCATCTCTCCGGCAGCAGCCATCGTCACTGTCGCCCGAGCCCAGGACCCTGGTGACCCATATGGAGGTCCCAACGCCAAGGCCTGGCCCAAGCATACACCGCCAGCTTCCAGGCTCCAACAGCTACAGGATGCCGGACCCTGATGACCAAAGTGTAGGTCCCAATGCCAGGGTCTGGCCCAACACACAGCTAGCTGCACAGCCCCAATGGTCACAGGACGTCCACTGCTGCCGTCGTCTCCGTCGGCCCTACCTATGTTGGTCTCTCTCCTACCTAACGCTAACTGCCAAAACAACAACCAAGCCTAACACACTAATACCAAAAATCAACAACCAACCTAGGTCTAACAACTATTCTGCATTACTCACAACAACCTAATCCACAGAGAACTACTACTCAAACCTAGATCCAACTCCTATATACTATATACCAAACAACTATACCATAAAATACCACTCCTGGTCAAACAAAAATAAACCATCAAAACTATCCTAACCGAGACCCTAATCTACACAACTGAGGCCTAACCAAAAAGAAACTAACTATATTGGTCCATCCAAGCACAGATCCCCACTTCATGACACCATTTGTAAGGGGGGGAATTTACAGAGTGTAAGTTTGAAAGAGTGTAGGTGTTATTGAATTATATAACACACACAATTAAATTAATATACCTACATTTACATATACATTATATACAAGGGGAGGGGACGGGTATATCTGTGCATACCTATATTGTGGTAGGCAGGTAGGATTAGCTACCTGGATGAACCAATACTAAAAACTACAACCACTAGCTAACTATACTAAATACTAGACTATACTAAACTACTAAAACTACACTAAGCTAAACACAGAACAGGAAACCACAAATAAACAAACATAAACCACGCACACTACAACAAGGTATCTATCAAGGGAACAAATAAATTTTTCATAATACACAAGTTTATTCAAATATAAGCCCTAACCATCAATATCAACAACAACTAAATAAATCCATCGTCTACCAGCGCCATTTCTAACTAAATAAAACACAATCCCTACCAACTCTTAACTCACCTACTACAAAATCATAATTCAAATCCTCTCATCACTTAACACACTATCTAATATCTAACTAAGAAAATATATACAAGAGACCTAGCAATTTCTAACATCTAACTTAAAAATAATAAATAAAACAAGAGAATAAATATATACAAGAGACCTAGCAATTTCTAACATCTAACTTAAAAACCAACATATAACCAGAGACTAATTTAAAACCAACATATAACACGAGACCAACAAGGTAGGTTTTACCCGACGAGACTAGTATGCCACTTTCAATGACCACCACCCATAGAAGGCCAAACAACTGACCGGAAAAGAGATTAAATAGGGCGACCCAAACACTATCACTGACCAATAAAATTTATTGACCCGCAGCCAATCGGATTCAAACAACCTGAAAAAAAGCGCTCCAGTATAATTAGTTAAAAACTTAACTGTGCTTTGTTATGAAAATAAAAGAAAATATAATGAGAACAGTACAAAACACCTTGTAGACCACCTGTCTACACATAGATATGTAGTGTCAGGTCAATTTGGAAAGTAGCCTACCATGAAATTTCGGCTGCAAGCATATGAAAGTGTTATTTCACAGAATTTATCATAATCATAGTAATAATTTTGTCTGCTTCAATGTCATGTTTTTCAAAGAAAGCAGATAAAGTAGACCAGGAGCCGCATTAGAAAAAAAAAATGCTGGTTGATCCTTCTTTCCAACACTAGTCAAATCTACATGATTTATTTGCATTACATACGTTTATATTTATATAGAAATCAGGAATCTTTTAAAAGGTATGTGGACCATTTTATCAAACTGCCATAAGAGTTACCATTAGAATGTAATCATATCATTCACAGCCTTACAGGCCTATTCACAAACTTTAATCAAGTACAGTTTCTAATTTAAATTAATGTAACTTTTCCTAAACTTCAGTATTGATCTTACAAATAATATTACAAAGATAAACTTTTATGGGCCCCTGCGCAGCGCAATAACTGCACAGCCTCTAGGCCTATGTGAGTTCTGAAGTAGACAGCATATACATATCATTTTCATCAATTTTTTTTTATGTAAAGGCTTAAGTTTCATTTGGAATGATCTGATCTTTTTAGATAAATTTAGGCATGTTACATTTTCCTCCTTTCAGGGATAAATTTATCTCATTCAAGACGACACTGATGTCAACCAAATAAGTTATTGTCTGCAGTTCACTTTTATCACCGAAAAGTGCTTCAAAGAGCAGTCTTGCTTTCTGATATAAAATAATATTAAAATAATATATATAAAAAAAACTAGTTCACCTTGAAGCTAAAAAATCAAATTCTAATTTCTCTCGACAATCATCTCACAAGTGTGAAAAAGCAAGCATTGTTCGGAGCAACATACTCGTTGCACAATTGCGAAAAAAGTCAACTGTTTTAGGCCTAAAGAGCTTGTCTTTACAAAAGGGCACAACGTATGAAGCTTTTTATTACTTCTTTTAACTGTTGTGGCAATATCTTCGTTGCTAATATTTGTCCGTATATCATACAGTGAGCTCCAATTACTTTTGGTCACTAATTCTGTTGAAATCCAAACCGAACAAAATCTAAAATATATTCCAAAATATTCATAAAGTGTCGGTCGTTTTATTTCCAATACTACTGCTTTTAACAGAGAAGAGGCTTTTTAACACAGCTCTCCACGCACGTGTTACTGGTCAGCATACGTGCATTATGGTGCCGACCTTGTCACATAGCCTACACCTGTATTGATGTCATTACGCCTATAGGAGCCGTAGTATGCGGATGTATCTGCATGTCGGTGGACTCGCTAGGAGACGGAAAGATGAGCTGTGTTTTGGCTCCTATAACCACCGAAAACATAAGTTTTCCGAAGGTCTTTGGCGACCCCCGCGAAATGGTCATTCGACCCCCAAGGGGGTTGCGACCCACAGTTTGGGAACCGCTGGTGTAAGAGATCTAGATCGATCACAATCACATGCATATTCACACGCTCACACGGGAAGGCCTATGCACGTGTCCCCCACCTTTTTTTTTTCAAAACAGGATTACAAAATATTTTAGTTATTGTTTTTTCGAAAACAAATATTTATATTGAATTTATCTAAGTTTACGTTTCAACGATTATTGGTTGGCTTAGTTAGATAAATTTTTAGTTTTTCAACAACAGTCATGGGGGAGAGGGGGGGAAGGGGTCATTATGCACCTGTTCAGAAAAATTATAGCCTACCCCCCCCCCCCCCAATCCTGTCTACACCACTAATATTTGTATTTGTGACAGAATATACAAGAAACCTTTATAGTTACCGTAGGCCTATTTGTATTATGCATTTGCAGCACGTTTCCTGTAGCTGTAGGCCCAATATATTGAACAATGCTAAGACCTTTTTTTTATCTAGACAAATATTAATAGGCCAATATTATGTATGTTTTTTAAAGTTTTTTATTATGCATTTTGTATTCCCTTATAAAGCTTTTAAAAATATTTGATTAATGTGCTCTTTTGACATCAAGTAATGTATTGTCAAAATAGAATTTCAATATAAAGGTAGAAGTTATATAACTTTGCATTATATTTGTGTAGCTCTTTAAAACACTAGAAATGTGTTTTTGGTAAGATAATAAAATATATCTTTAGGTTCATAAATAGATGTTTATAGTTTTGAAGTAGCCTACAGACTAAGGTGGAGGTAGTTCATAAATAGATGTTTATAGTTTAGAACAGGGCTGCGGAGTCGGTAGATAAATGTTCCGACTCCGACTCCTCATTTTTTTTACTTCCGACTCCCCGACTCCGACGTATTAATATATGGCATCCTTCCATATACAAGGGACGATGGCGCAGTCTCCTGCTTCTCCGCCCCTCGCCTTTCTCCTGGCTCGTTTCTCTTCACTTCTTTCTGTGAGGGTGGTTTCTGCGGCTTGAGTGCCCTCGCGCACCTTGGACCGCCAGGAGCAGAGTTCCTCAGCAAGGCTCTCGAATCCCACGTTTTGGGCTCAATGCGGGCCATAATAAGTCTTTTTTGCAAACGTCTTTGAAACACAGGCAAGGGCGACCTCTCTTTCTTGTTCCGGCTGCCAGCTCTCCATACAGCAGAACTCTCTGTATTAATATGCGAATGTATTTTGTACATTCCCTGAAGGAAAGAAAGGCAACATACATCTACATGTCATTACCACAGGACTACTGGCTTTGAGATTTACTGTATTTAATTTTAAATATTCATGGGCCCCCTAAACTCTTGAGGGCCCCGGTAGGGCATACCGGCTGTACCCCCCTCTCGTGGGGCCTGATCAGTAGAGGTCAGGATCGGCGACTCCAAGGGACAAACGGTAAATCCCTTACCAGTGAGAGGCTAGGTTACACATGGGCGCTGCGTTCCCTGTAACAGCAGAACTAGGGATGTTAAAACCGGTTACGGTTCTATAAAACCGGTTTAAAATCGGATTTCGGTTTCCTCCCTCCCCCCACGCAATGTCACAAGTCACATATGCCGGAACAGCCAAATGTGCGTAGTTTTGTAGGTAGGCCTATTGGAAAAATACTTCAAACTTAATTAGTGTTTGCAGGGCATTCAAGGGGTTGATTTGTGTGAATATGATTTTGTACTCTTTACCATAAATTTTTTTAAAACTAAAAAAATCTGGGCTAATTGATTAAAACCGATAATAGCTTTCAATAGTGGTTATCAAATTACGATTATCGTTGACCATAATATTGAGAAGCATATGAAGAGGCATATTATATTATGATAACTTGTAAAATAATGTGCTGAAAGAGAATCAAAAGAATATGTATTTAATAGTGCCGTTAATAATAAAGCACAGACGCGGTGTTTTGAAAATCAAAACGGAATCCGGTATTCCGGTTTTCGTTTAACATCCCTAAGCAGAACACAACACTATTAAAAGTATAGGCCCTAAATATTGCCACCAGGGCCGTATTTAAAATTGTGGGGGCCCTGTTCCTAAATTTATGTGGGGGCCCTGTTCCTAAATTTAGGCCTATGTGGGGCCCCTCGTGGTCTCGCCCTGCCTTCCACTTAGGGCCTACCTCAGAAAAGGACCGTTAATTCATATTACATTCTGTAAAATCATACATTTTATGTTGCGCTAGCTTGGTTGAACTGGAGCGCTTTAAATTGTATGGGAATAAATTAATTTTATTTTACATTTACAACGAAACATGGGGATGTCACTCACAAACATTTCTTTTTGGGATGTGTGGGGGCCCTTTTGTGTGGGGGCCCCTGTTCCAATGGAACATGCCTATATACGCCACTGTTTGTGCGTTCTTTGCGTAGCGCATTTATAGGCTAAGTCGTAAAGGCGGCATTTTTTTGTAGGCCTATTGAACGCAAATTACTTTATGGAAAGAATCGTAAATGTGTAAAAGTCTCTCTAGGCCTCTATGCTTGTACACTAGTAGCTTAAGATGCGTTTTATTTAGGACATATGGCCTAGGCCTATTAGTTCAAAACTTTTTTTGTATGTCCACCCGCTATAAGCTTAGTATGACAATAGGGATAGGATTTTGAGTAGGAATGGGGACTTAGAGGAAGAAACAGATATATTTTACTTTCTCCTATCACTAATTTATGTAGGCCTATTGATCGGTTGTTTAAAATAAATGAAGCCCTGCCTATTTCCAATCTAAATTTAGCAGGAGTCTGTGCATTATTTGCCGACTCCGACTCCAGGTACCCAAATTTCCCCACGACTCCGACGCCCTGGTTTAGAAATACAGACTATTGTGGAGGTAGTTAATAAATAGATGTTTATAGTTTAGAAATACAGACTAAGGTGGAGGTAGTTCATAAATAGATGTTTATAGTTTAGAAATACAGACTAAGGTGGAGGTAGTTCATAAATAGATGTTTATAGTTTAGAAATACAGACTAAGGTGGAGGTAGTTCATAAATAGATGTTTATAGTTTAGAAATACAGACTAAGGTGGAGGTAGTTCATAAATAGATGTTTATAGTTTTGAAATGCAGACTAAGGTGGAGGTAGTTCATAAATAGATGTTTATAGTTTAGAAATACAGACTAAGGTGGAGGTAGTTCATAAATAGATGTTTATAGTTTAGAAATACACAGACTAAGGTGGAGGTAGTTCATAAATAGATGTTTATAGTTTAGAAATACACAGACTAAGGTGGAGGTAGTTCATAAATAGATGTTTATAGTTTAGAAATACACAGACTAAGGTGGAGGTAGTTCATAAATAGATGTTTATAGTTTAGAAATACACAGACTAAGGTGGAGGTAGTTCATAAATAGATGTTTATAGTTTAGAAATACACAGACTAAGGTGGAGGTAGTTCATAAATAGATGTTTATAGTTTTGAAATGCAGACTAAGGTGGAGGTAGTTCATAAATAGATGTTTATAGTTTAGAAATACAGACTAAGGTGGAGGTAGTTCATAAATAGATGTTTATAGTTTAGAAATACAGACTAAGGTGGAGGTAGTTCATAAATAGATGTTTATAGTTTAGAAATACAGACTAAGGTGGAGGTAGTTCATAAATAGATGTTTATAGTTTTGAAATGCAGACTAAGGTGGAGGTAGTTCATAAATAGATGTTTATAGTTTAGAAATACAGACTAAGGTGGAGGTAGTTCATAAATAGATGTTTATAGTTTAGAAATACACAGACTAAGGTGGAGGTAGTTCATAAATAGATGTTTATAGTTTAGAAATACAGACTAAGGTGGAGGTAGTTCATAAATAGATGTTTATAGTTTAGAAATACACAGACTAAGGTGGAGGTAGTTCATAAATAGATGTTTATAGTTTAGAAATACACAGACTAAGGTGGAGGTAGTTCATAAATAGATGTTTATAGTTTAGAAATACACAGACTAAGGTGGAGGTAGTTCATAAATAGATGTTTATAGTTTTGAAATGCAGACTTAGGTGGAGGTAGTTCATAAATAGATGTTTATAGTTTAGAAATACACAGACTAAGGTGGAGGTAGTTCATAAATAGATGTTTATAGTTTAGAAATACACAGACTAAGGTGGAGGTAGTTCATAAATAGATGTTTATAGTTTAGAAATACACAGACTAAGGTGGAGGTAGTTCATAAATAGATGTTTATAGTTTAGAAATACACAGACTAAGGTGGAGGTAGTTCATAAATAGATGTTTATAGTTTAGAAATACACAGACTAAGGTGGAGGTAGTTCATAAATAGATGTTTATAGTTTAGAAATACAGACTAAGGTGGAGGTAGTTCATAAATAGATGTTTATAGTTTAGAAATACAGACTAAGGTGGAGGTAGTTCATAAATAGATGTTTATAGTTTAGAAATACACAGACTAAGGTGGAGGTAGTTCATAAATAGATGTTTATAGTTTAGAAATACACAGACTAAGGTGGAGGTAGTTCATAAATAGATGTTTATAGTTTAGAAATACACAGACTAAGGTGGAGGTAGTTCATAAATAGATGTTTATAGTTTAGAAATACACAGACTAAGGTGGAGGTAGTTCATAAATAGATGTTTATAGTTTAGAAATACAGACTAAGGTGGAGGTAGTTCATAAATAGATGTTTATAGTTTAGAAATACACAGACTAAGGTGGAGGTAGTTCATAAATAGATGTTTATAGTTTAGAAATACACAGACTAAGGTGGAGGTAGTTCATAAATAGATGTTTATAGTTTAGAAATACACAGACTAAGGTGGAGGTAGTTCATAAATAGATGTTTATAGTTTAGAAATACACAGACTAAGGTGGAGGTAGTTCATAAATAGATGTTTATAGTTTAGAAATACACAGACTAAGGTGGAGGTAGTTCATAAATAGATGTTTATAGTTTAGAAATACACAGACTAAGGTGGAGGTAGTTCATAAATAGATGTTTATAGTTTAGAAATACAGACTAAGGTGGAGGTAGTTCATAAATAGATGTTTATAGTTTAGAAATACACAGACTAAGGTGGAGGTAGTTCATAAATAGATGTTTATAGTTTAGAAATACACAGACTAAGGTGGAGGTAGTTCATAAATAGATGTTTATAGTTTAGAAATACACAGACTAAGGTGGAGGTAGTTCATAAATAGATGTTTATAGTTTAGAAATACACAGACTAAGGTGGAAACAAACACTAACACTGTCATGTAGTATGTAGGTTACAGACATTCTCATGCTGGCTGTATGAGAAACAGGAAATAACAAATTAGTCCATTGCAACAAGAAGTAAAAAGAATAAATAATCATTTAATTTTGTACAGTTTATACACTTTCATTAAAACTTAAAAAAAATCAACATATGATACAAACAAAAATATGTATGTTAGGTTATCTTTGTACGGCAAATTAAATACCTTTATCCCTATATTATTCAGAATATTATACTGAACAGTATTTTTTTGCAAGAACTACTTGAATGTATCATAAACTGAACATTAACATTCATATGATATTTAAGAAAAGGCCTTTAAAAAATTAATAAAAACAGTAAGTATCATTAGAAACTGAGTTTTCACATTTTAATGTGTGGTGCTATAAATCATGTATTATGAAGATGATGATGTAACAGTGCTAGTTTTGGATGAAGTCTCTTTTAGCAGCTGTCTATCATAAAACTTCCATTTTTGATTGGTACTGCAAATTTTCAAATCTAGTTGATCAATAATCCAGCTGTAAAACAAAAATGTGTAAAGGGTGTTAGATTTACAAATAAATGCTAGAAATACATAAATACTGTTACAAAATAATTTTCTACAAGGCCGCCAACTAAATTAAATTAAAAATACAGACACCTCCCGCTTAAACTTTCAAATGTTAGAGGAGTTTATTTTCTCCTTTTAAAAATAAAATGCAGACAAGTCAAGAGTAACACGTGAAACAATAGAGCCACCAACAAAATCTATTAAATTCAAACCCTGCATAGTTAATACACTTAAGTCTAAGTCAAGAACATAGAATTTACACCCCTACTCAGTAACAACCAATGAGAAATAGATTTGCACCCGGTGCTGTCTGTGACATCACGCAGCCTGCAATATTTTCAACTGCTCAATTCAGTTTCTTGTCTAGGCATTGTATGTAGTAGTAAGATCGTTAACTTTTTTTTGCTCTTAAAAATTCATTACTTATCTACTATTTGGACACAGTTAAATTAGTTAATAAGTTAGTCTCCAATATTTCTTTTGTGTAATATTTCAAGTACCATTATTATCAAGTCTGCTTATGAATAAATCTATTGTTCACAAGAAATCTCATCATTATTTCTTGTAGATTTGAATGTTCAGAGCACAGTTTGACTATTTAAGACTAAATTGAACTTAGAATCTTCACACTATTAACCAGCGAGCTAAGGAATTCCATGAACGTCCCATGATGACATGGATTGACTCTGATTACTAAAGTCTACGGGGAAATCTCTAGATAATTACGTGTATTCACATGACGTATAGCCATCTTAAAAGCACAATAAATAATTTTGCCACCAGATGGAAGTCAATACTGAACGTCATGGTTGGCATAAGTAACATTACTAATATTGCTACTGTAACTATACAAACAATGTTTACTACATATGTATATGAATTGAACTAAACAATGTCTGTACTCAAGTACTGGTACTTTAGGTGTGAATAATAAAATAATGTAGAAAGTATTTACCTATCACCTAGTTTTTCTCTACTAGCTAGCACATACAATATACCCTTGTCTTTGGAACCTCTTAATGGTATTTCCAACTAAAAAATACAAGAAATACAGCTTATGACAATTGGTTAGATGGTATAATACTATTTAAAAATATTACATTAGTCAAACACAAGTAGGCCAATACCTAAATCTTTTGAAATTTTAAAATGTTTATACTATTAATTTATTCACTAAAATTATATTGATTCATCATTGTTGAAAAATCGTCCTGTAGTAAGTTATTGATGCTTGGGAGGATGTAAATATAATAAATCTGTAATTTTGTTTATTTTATTTAAAAGCTAATGTCAAAAACACAACAAAGGTCAGAAGTCACCCTTCCTAAAACTGACACTGGCTTTTATACAAGGATGAAATAAATTGATTACTGTAACTTACTCAATAATATTCACTGTATTCACACAGCAATTCATATTAAAAGGGTTGAAAGTAGCATTTACTTAGAGTAGATATTTCAATGTGTAGAAATGATAGCAATCAGGTAAATCTTATTGAATGGTACAGGTGTGGACTTTCTAGATTTGGTAACTATAAATTTATGAAGTATATACCGTACATTAGATTATAAGGACTATTTTTAAGACCAGATGAACTGAGAATGATCATGTGAAGTTAATATTAATTTTAGTCATAAATATTAGCTGCTATTGTTTAGAAAAATACCTCCATGTATCTTGAAATATACCAAAAATTATTGTTGTTTGATTTGTTGAATTAACTGCTACATTTATAATACTTACTACTATACAAGGACAACTCATCTACACTTGCTTGATTTTGTCTTAAATATTAGTATACCAATAAGAATAACTACAATTACAATCCAGTTAGATTATTGCACCCTAATATTAGTGGGACAGGGAGGAGAAACAAATTATGTTTAATAGTTTGCCATGTTCCTTCACAATCTGTCATCTTAAAGCCTCAAACTGAGAGTCTTTATCAGAAAGATAAACACAATGCCCTAACATTAAAAAATCACCAAATTCAATGATCTAGATTAATTCAATATATCTTCAAATCACAAAAGAACAATAAAGGAATACAGTTTTATCTATTGAAGAATGTGGATACACAAATCAAATAGAGGCATCAGCTAAGTGAAATTGACTGCAACATTGAATTGTAATAATGTCTAATTATCTCCTTTTATATAACATTGTCATAAGAGCATTTGAGAAATGTATCAACACATGCACCTTTTCTCCTAGCATTAGTTAATGTGCAAAATGTGACATGACCCCCCCCCCTTCCCCCAAAAAAACAAACAGGGTATGACAAAAGATTTAATTTCTTGAGGGCATAATTTAATTTGTCATTAAATTATCATATAATTAAGCATATGTGAGATTAAAGCGGTACAGTAGTACACTAGACTGGAATGTGATTTAACAAACTTTATATTTAAGTTCATTATAAAATTAAATACAAACCTTTGCTGAAAGACCATCAACGAAAAGTTTGTCTGTATCTGACAATATTAGTTTACCCCCATATATAGGGTGTCCTAAAAACTGAGAAGCAGGTTCATAACCATGTAGCATTGAGATGGCCTTTGTATAATAATCTTGTTTTTTGAAATTACCTGAAAGAAATAATTGTAATATACAACAGCTAATGTGGACACTTACATACATGTATAGAGCATAAATTTATAACACAAAAATGACTTTAAACTTTGAGCAATAATTTTAACATTTATCTGCCAAACTTGGGCACAGTGGCCGAGTGGCAGCACGTTCAGCTTACGTAACAAATGTCATGGGTTCGAATCCTGGTAAAGATTAGGATATGTTCTTGGGTCTGGAGGGTGTCCCTGAGTATACCCAACTCTTACAGGTACATGACTTTAGTTGGGGTAAAGTAAAGGCGGCTGGGCATTGTACTGACCACACAATCCCCTATTATGCAGTCGTCACATAAACTGTTGAACGCTGCTTCACCGGCCCTATGGATCAATTTGGTCTGATGGAATTACTTCAGATCATGTGCAAATGAAACAGTGTTCACAAAATATAGCATACAAGAGGATTGTGTGGCTAGTACAATGTAATGCCCAACCGCTTTTACTTAGAGGTAGACTTAGGGACAACTGATATTTATTTATTTATACAAAGTAGAAGATCGCTATACGACTACTTTAAATTTATAATACATCCAACTTGGCATACATCCTTTTTGAACGCAAAAACAAGTAATTTGATTTTTGTAAGAATGTATTGGTCTTTTTAATGAGTTGCGACTCTAAGTGCCACCCTTGTTTACCTCACTCAGGCACAGTCACAACTGATCACAAGTTTACAAGTCCCTACCGCAGTTGAAATCATTTATTGAACAAAATCTATGTCATAATATGTGCAGATTTCATGTGTTTTATTTTAAATGTCTCGAGATCCTTGTAAATGTTTTGTGAATTTATTGACTTTGAGTAATAAGAAAGATAATGTGAGGAGTCAAAAGATGAAAGAAATCATTAGAGTAACAATGGATTGAAAAAAACAGTGATTGTTGAAAAGTACGCAAGGTGACATATTGCTAGAACTTGACTGCTGCACACCGTATATACTGAGAATGAAAGTATTCAGGAAATGGACTGGCATTCACAGACAGATTATCCCTTCTTCCCAACAATGACACCTCACACTCGTCCCTTCAAAGCACTATATATAGAGTGGGGGGGGGGGGGCAAATGTCAAGGGCCTAAGGGCCCTGGGTCTCTATATCTGGGCCTTTATAGGGCCCTATGCTTTATTGCTAAATATCAAATTTCATTTCATTAATAGTATTATTTAAGGAGTGGACGTGCATGAGCCTGAGGCCAATCACCAGAGACAACAGAGCTGCCTGGCATGGAGTCGCATTTGCCCACCCCTATCCTATAATGATACTATCTATATTTATCTATATTATATATACTATCTATATTTATCTATATTATATCTATATATAAAGTACAAAGTGTGTGTGGATTCCGATTCCCATTGGTTAATTTAAAGACACACATGACCTTATTGTCTCATATTTTACTTATCCGATCTCGCTTCCAACATGTGTCTTCCCTAGCTGAATGCGGTTGACCTGGATGAGCTTCTATTAGCCATTAGTCCATTAGGCCTATTTATAACTTATAATTAATAGCCTAGGCCTATTTTTGTTCTTTTTCTACCTTTTTTTAAATTTCCATTAATATAACTTTGTTTTAAAGATTGTAAGAACTTAACGCTTTTCTAAAATGTTTTCAGTAAGTAAAATCTAATAATTATATTTTAGATGCATATGGGAGACTGATACTGGTGAGTGGTGTTCCATTCTCAGCCATGGATAGTCCTAACTTTTTGTTAAATAAAAAGACATGCTTTGTTTTAAAACCGAATTACAATATTTATTTTAAATTACTTTCTTAAATATTTTCAGTACATAAAAAATAGTCTAGGCTAATTTATATATTTTTAATTATTTATTACAATTTATTAGAGTCTAGGCCTATGTATGAATTTATATAGGCCTACAATTTCTAAATCTGTAGCTATAGAGTAGGCCCTATGCCCTATATAGTCTATAGTGACTATAGTGGCTATAGGGTCTACTATAGACTATAATATACTAATACTCTATACTAAATACTATAACTATAGTTTACTATAGTGTACGGTACTATAGTTATAGTCTATAGACTATAGTGACTATAGTGACTCTATAGACTATATAATATGGCCTAATATATAGGATTATAGTTATAGGTACCGGTATTGAATTGGGCCTTATTTTATAGATGAGTGCCTATGACTATGATTCACCTATGAAGTATGAGCCGATGTAGGCCTATGCCTATAGTCTTTGTAATTCCCCCCCCCCCCCCGGAAAATTTTATATAAAATTAGCTTAGCTTGTAATCTCGACATTCGACTCGACATCATGCGGTGTCTACTCAACACTTACTAAACTAAGACTTACTTTGTATTTTGCTCTCCATCCATATGGCTCCACCTAAGGAAATCACACCTCCAACAATAGCCACTTTTGTTAATGGGTGTTTAATAATTACAGAGACCATAATTATGGATTGGACTGATTAGACCTAATAACCCCGTAAAATTCTTCAACATGGCCTAACCTAAGTCCTAAGTTCTCACATGGCATATGCATAATAGTAATAGCGTCAAGGAGGTTGCTACTTAAATTACTTGATCGAAAAAAAAAACCCACTGTGCTTATAGCTAGATGGGAAACCATGGGAAACTCGGCAACTCAGAAATTCCGAGTAGGAAGTTTTCCTATTTTCGAATTGGTGCATTTTTACATATATATATATTTATTTTTTGGCACTTATCTATGTATGTCTCATTTGCATTACTTAAATAGTTCTTGACAACTCAACTAGTAAAGTACCCTTCGGACCAAACTGATCATAGGGCTCGTGAAACAGCGTTCACCAGTTTCTGTGGCCAAGGCATAGGCATAGGAGGGTATGTGTGGCCAGCACAATGCCCAGCCGCCTTTACTTTACCTCAACTGGGACCGGCTGGGTGGACTCTAGGGCACCATCGGGAAAATATCATAGCCTGCACCAGTCACCACACCAGGATTCGAACCCTGAACCTTCTAGGCTTGGGATCGTCAGTCGAACGCCCTGCCGCTCGGCCACCGTGCCCATAGTAACATTAAAAAATAGATTAGTGATTTAATAGCATTTATACTGAAAAATAAATAAGCAATTTTAAATACATTAATCACACTATAAGGCAGCTGTAGATGCCGAAAATGAGGGATTGGCCACAATTATATAATAAATTTCGCTTTTCTGTTACAGTTAATATGTTATCGGATAGCCTATAATTGACGCTACAATGAAAAAAAAAGGTTATAAATGCACCGAATTGTCAACTCGGATATTTCCCACTTCGTTAATCTTGACCATTGCAAATTGAAGAGCTTATATTTCAAAACATTCATAGATCAGTGCTTAGGCCTATAATGCAAAACTATTTTTATAAATATAATTTTATTTAAAACTGTCGTTTCTTTAATTGAGAAGATCACTGCACATATTATTTTACTTTATTTATAATTCTAACAAATTTTCAGAAGTTTTGAAAATGCACATTTTCAGAAAACGGGATTTTATTTTCAATTATTCCTACTTGGAATTTCCGAGTTTCCTATGGGTAAAGAACATACCATTAGACTAACCTAAGTTTCCACTACTTGGGGTTTCCACACAGATCTATGTTTTTTCTAATGCATTGAGTAAGCCTATGTATGTAACGTGCCGTGTGACCACTGCTAGGCCCCTATATATATAATATAACCTACAGTGTGTGTGACCCCCGTAGGCCCTATCGTAATAACGTAACTAATGTTTCTAGCATTTAGCTTTGGGTAGCAGGGGGAGGGGCGTTCAAAGGGAGTAGAATAAAAGTAAAATCAAGTTTGAACATTCTTGCAAAGGGGAAGGGAGTTGCGGGGGGGGGGGGGGGGAATAAATGTAGGCCTATAGCCACAGAATAGGTGGGCCTAGCTAGCTATGTCATCTGTTTTTATGATAATTATAATGATTTGTCTGCTACTGGTCGTAAGTGGTAGTAGTCCTAAATTTAAAAAGGTTATAAATTAGGCCAACATTTTATACTAAGAAGGAAAGAGCATTCTTTTTAATACACATTTCAGAAAGAATAAGAATACAATGTCAACAATAGGGCACCTACGTATGCCTTCTATGAACACTTCCAGAAATAGACATTTGAAAAAAAAGAAAGACTATTCATAAATAGTCCATATCTAGAAATACTGGTTATATATATATATATTATATATGGCCTTTTTCTTCTATTAGCCAGTCTGCAGTGTAGTTTGTTCTCTTGCAGTCAATGTCAGACACACTGACATTGTTAATCTGGGTTTTCTCTGTCTTTTTTCAAACCCCGCAGTTCAAGAGAGTTTTCGGTTCTGCGCCAATCACCTGTGAGTGGTACTCCAGGATTGGGCTGCATTGAGTCAAAAGTAGGTAAAAGAAAAACCCACCGACTCACAACACCAACACAGCTCCTAAAAAGGTCACTGTAGAACTAAGGGAGGTAATATAATAAATAAGAGTATATAAAAAAATAGGATATAGGCCCATTCACATGACAACATTGATTGAATTAAAGTTTTTTTTATTGTTAGTGTTTTATAAATCTGAAGTTTTTTATACCATAAGAAGTTATTATATTTAATGTTATAATTCAACTTCGATTAACTCAAGTATGTGCACAAACATGATTTGTGAAATATTGGACCTATTATATTAGACATATTACAAGCCAAGCAAGCATATATCTTAAATGCATAACAATGTAGGCCTACATTTATTATATTCATGTACAGAATTGGCCCACAATATTATTGCTTCATATCATATTAAAAATGAACAAACTCAAACTGTTCCAATGTGTATTTTTAATAGAATTTATTATCAGTTAAAAAAACATTTTAAATCAACAAAGTAACAATACATCCAGAAGCAGATGTAGAAATAATCTAAAAGGGGGGGGGGACGTAAAACAATATATAAAATATTAATAAAATATTATCATTTTATCATTCGACTGGCGATCTGAAGCCTAGAAGGTTCAGGGTTTGAATCCTGGTGAATGGTGCAGGCTAATATTTTATTGTGCACTAAATTATTAGAAATGTAAATCTATGCTGACATTGTAGTAGTAGTAGTAGTAGTACCTCATGACACAATTGCAGTCTGATAGTCTTTTAATCCAGACTGTTACAGTTCATTTGCTATTTTTTTGCTGATGTTCATTGCCATGTGGATTATTATTGTGTATATTTTGAATGAAGCCTACATATCTAGGGCAGCAAAATCTTGGAAGTACTTAGTGCATCTGAGGTCTTTATCCAAGCTTGTATCTTTTGTTTCAGTAATTCAGTATTATATAGTTATTGTAAGCAATTGTTTTTTTTATAATTGATAATATTTACAAATTACTACCATAATTAAATGTCTTTGTTACATCAACAGTGATTTAATGTACATGAAAGAAAAAAAATAAGCAACAGAAATAGGGCAAGAAATGACATAAACACAAAGTTGACAGAAACATCAGTAATTCAGAGAGCAAATTAAGTTGTTTTATTGGGTGACTTTATGACCATTCGACTGATGCAGCATTATTTGAAAGTGTTAACTTATTGAGAGTAGCGCATGTGTTTGCAGACAGTATCCTGCAGTATTACACAGCACGCCCTATCTACTAGTGCATGTGATTGCAGACAGTATCCTGCAGTATTACACAGCACGCCCTATCTACTAGTGCATGTGATTGCAGACAGTATCCTGCAGTATTACACAGCATGCCCTATCTACTAGTGCATGTGATTGCAGACAGTATCCTGCAGTATTACACAGCACGCCCTATCTACATGCTGCATGGTGGCTAGTCTCAGATAGGATATTGGTGTTCCCTCCCCCCCCCCCCCCCCCCCCCCCCCTCGATCCACCTCTTTACATCATTATGTTTTGGACTTAAGAGCCAAAAGGCTCGTCTGTTTTTCTTTAGAGACAAAATAAATTAATAAATTAATAAATTGGTCCAAAATCCAGGATGCGCCTTTGAATTCAGTCCAATAAAAATTTAAAAATGATAAAAGCACTTGTGACTTCTACAGAAATTGAAATAAAAACTAACAATTCTTTTTTAGATCTGGTATACAAATTTGCCGTTCTCCATCTGCTAAAAATATTTGCAATGCTTTTTGTAATAAATAAACACCCATTTTTCTTTTCTGTTGCTGTGTCCAGGTTGTTGCAATACCATAGAAATCTCCTTTTTTTATGTTTGTCAGCTTTTGAAGACCTAGACACACAAAAAAAGAATTAAAAATAATTTTAAAAAGTATGACAAAGAAATATTGATATTAAAGACAAATTTTTAGCAAACATTTATTAAAAAAACTATAGATTTTAGAAACCAACTTGTCAGAAAACCTTAATTTAAAGAAAATATTTAGAACAGATATTTTGTTCACTAATATTTTTCTATGGTGCTCAAATATGGAAATGAAGGTATTAAAAAAAATTCAACTGTAACTGATTCTACATACCTAACCCTAACCCTGATGGTTCACTTACTAGCTATCTCCACAGATTCACACTACAGGTTTCCCAAAAGAACTCTGGGATGTAGAATAACTACTGCAAGCTAATCATTAGCAAGTAATGTGCAATAGATATTGATAAGAATATTACATTGAAATTTTGTTAACTTTATTGTAAACAGATTGTAATGTCCTGGGAAATTATGACAAGTTTTTAATTAAAAAGGAAATGGAGAAGAATTTTTATTGCAAGATGTTTGAATAATAATTTTGAGATAAAAGAGAGTAATAACCAATTAGACAGGAAAAATAAAGTAAACTGGTTTTATTAAAGCTCAATTAAAGACTTTGAGTAGGAATAAAGACTCAGTTTTTCACACATTATTGTCATTGTACCTTAATCAAATTCATAACTTCATTCAGACTTAATTTATTTTCAATAAATACATTCTTTAAAATAGCTTACTCAATGTATTATATTATATATCAAGTTATATTGTCTATCTATTATATTATATATCAAGTTATATTGTCTATCTATTATATTATATATCAAGTTTTATTATCTATCTATTATATTATATATCAAGTTATATTCTCTATCTATTATATTATATATCAAGTTATATTATCTATCTATTATATTATATATCAAGTTATATTGTCTATCTATTATATTATATATCAAGTTATATTATCTATCTATTATATTATATATCAAGTTATATTGTCTATCTATTATATTATATATCAAGTTATATTATCTATCTATTATATTATATATCAAGTTATATTGTCTATCTATTATATTATATATCAAGTTATATTGTCTATCTATTATATTATATATCAAGTTATATTGTCTATCTATTATATTATATATCAAGTTTTATTATCTATCTATTATATTATATATCAAGTTTTATTATCTATCTATTATATTATATATCAAGTTATATTCTCTATCTATTATATTATCTATCTATTATATTATCTATCTATTATATTATATATCAAGTTATATTATATATCAAGTTATATTATATATCAAGTTATATTATCTATCTATTATATTATCTATCTATTATATTATATATCAAGTTATATCAAGTTATATTATCTATCTATTATATAATATATCAAGTTATATTATATATCAAGTTATATTATATATCAAGTTATATTCTCTATCTATTATATTCTCTATCTATTTTATTATATATCAAGTTAAATCAAGTTATATTGAAGACTACTTGAGACATTAGGCACTGATTGTAATGCTGTGAAGTAAAGGGTAAGTTGTAAGTAATAAATATTTACCAATGGCTTCAATCATACAGGCTTCCAGAGTGTAAGCTTCTACGGGTATTACAGAATGGAAACAATGTACTGAAACAACTCCATTTCCTGCTTGCCAAATATCAGTTATTTTCTCAACTTTTGCACTTTTCTGTAAAACAAAGGAAAATGTTTGAATAGTAAGTAGTGAGTTGAGTTAGAGATTCCATGATACACTGAAATTACTGGGTGAGGATGGAACCAGGGACTGAAGAAAAAGGAAAGCTTTAACAGCCCTCAAAGCTGCTCCAGGCCCTGTTTAATATATAAAATCTAAGAACTGTCATATTTTGCATAAATACCTATTGGGCAGATCATTGCAGAAATATTATATCAGCTGCCGATCGGGGGGGGGGGGGGGGGGGGGGGGGCGAAGAAGGTGCCAAAAAATATTAGAAGGCATAAAAAAAAGTAAAAAAGGCCATTGGACAACTCAAAGTGCATCCCAGTAGATATAAGAAAGGTATTAATAGTTTTCCATGGTACCCTGCATGTGACATGCCTGGGCATACCCAAAGAATGCCCCTAGTGAACCAGTTCTGACAGTTTGAGCATTGTTATACCAATGGACAAACATCATCAAACATCAACTACAAAATCATCTTTTGTGGTCACACAAGTCTACATTATCACACAAGTCTACATTATCACACAAGTCTACATTACCACACAAGTCTACATTATCACACAAGTCTACATTATCACACAAGTCTACATTATCACACAAGTCTACATTATCACACAAGACTACATTATCACACAAGTCTACATTATCACACAAGTCTACATTATCACACAAGTCTACATTATCACACAAGTCTACATTATCACAAATAAGAAGGTCTGAACTTACTTTTTTTTAAATCAATTTTATTAAACTGTATTAAATGTATTTTTAGTAACTTTTTGAAAATAGAATTAATTTTATCAACTATTAATCTATTAGGTTATAGATTCTCTATGTCTATATTATTGATGCATGCATCACTTATCTAATAGCTTCTGAGCATTGATTTTTGTTCAGAAATTGCACTTATTTATTATCAGAAATAAAATAAAATTAGCAGAAGACACATGACATGACAATTGGAGCAACATTTTTAATCAAAGTGAAATAATAACTGCCATCTGTCATGTTTTCATAAATGTGTCAGAACATAACTTTTTTCAATCTATTATCTAAGAAGATAAATCATTAATCTTATTCATAATGTTTAGACAGAAGAATCCCTGGCAACAGGATTTTAAAATTAACACCTTAATATGAGTTATGTTAGTGTCAGTGTTTGAAGTGTGGATTACTCCATGACACTTTGTGATTCTCTTTAACAGTGTGTTAGTTACATCAGACTTATGACACTGCATAGCTCAAGCAGGCATTGGACATTGTGTTAGTTACATCAGACTTATGACACTGTATAGCTCAAGCAGGCATTGGACATTGTGTTAGTTAAATCAGACTTATGACACTGCATAGCTCAAGCAGGCATTGGACATTGTATTAGTTACATCAGACTTATGACACTGTAAAGCTAAAGCAGGCATTGGACATTGTGTTAGTTACATCATACTTATGACACTGCATAGCTCAAGCAGGCATTGGACATTGTGTTAGTTACATCAGACTTATGACACTGCATAGCTCAAGCAGGCATTGGACATTGTGTTAGTTACATCAGACTTATGACACTGCATAGCTCAAGCAGGCATTGGACATTGTGTTAGTTACATCAGACTTATGACACTGCATAGCTCAAGCAGGCATTGGACATTGTGTTAGTTACATCAGACTTATGACACTGCATAGCTCAAGCAGGCATTGGACATTGTGTTAGTTACATCAGACTTATGACACTGCATAGCTCAAGCAGGCATTGGACATTGTGTTAGTTACATCAGACTTACGACATTGCATAGCTCAAGCAGGCATTGGACATTGTCATTTATTCTTCTGATGCCATGTATACCAATATATGCAGATATGGGTTCTCATGCATGGGAATATTTGATAATACCAAATCAAAGGCATTGTAAAATTGTTTGCATTGTTTCTTCTTCAAAATAAAACTTACAGGCTGAGGATATTTACTAGGTCAGAGGGTGTTGATAATTTGATTAGGAGGATCAATCTCTTTATCAACAGGCACACAGCTTTGGCCAGTGTCATTCTCACTGTGCCGACTGCTTCACAAATCATTCTCTGTTTGCTAGTAGAATAAAACTAATTCCAAGGAAACTATATCACTCAAAGAGCAAGCTAAAATAAAATAAAAACATGTGCCTTATCAGCAGCATAAAGAATAGGAGCAGCACTGATCAACACACAGCCTTATCAGCAGCATAAAGAATAGGAGCAGCACTGATCAACACACAGCCTTATCAGCAGCATAAAGAATAGGAGAAGCACTGATCAACACACAGCCTTATCAGCAGCATAAAGAATAGGAGCAGCACTGATCAACTCACAGCCTTATCAGCAGCATAAAGAATAGGAGCAGCACTGATCAACACACAGCCTTATCAGCAGCATAAAGAATAGGAGCAGCACTGATCAACACACAGCCTTATCAGCAGCATAAAGAATAGGAGCAGCAGTGATCAACACACAGCCTTATCAGCAGCATAAAGAATAGGAGCAGCACTGATCAACACACAGCCTTATCAGCAGCATAAAGAAAAGGAGCAGCACTGATCAACACACAGCCTTATCAGCAGCATAAAGAATAGGAGCAGCAGTGATCAACACACAGCCTTATCAGCAGCATAAAGAATAGGAGCAGCACTGATCAACACACAGCCTTATCAGCAGCATAAAGAAAAGGAGCAGCACTGATCAACACACAGCCTTATCAGCAGCATAAAGAATAGGAGCAGCACTGATCAACACACAGCCTTATCAGCAGCATAAAGAAAAGGAGCAGCACTGATCAACACACAGCCTTATCAGCAGCATAAAGAAAAGGAGCAGCACTGATCAACACACAGCCTTATCAGCAGCATAAAGAAAAGGAGCAGCACTGATCAACACACAGCCTTATCAGCAGCATAAAGAAAAGGAGCAGCACTGATCAACACACAGCCTTATCAACAGCATAAAGAATAGGAGCAGCACTGATCAACACACAGCCTTATCAGCAGTATAAAGAATAGGAGCAGCAGTGATCAACACACAGCCTTATCAGCAGCATAAAGAATAGGAGCAGCAGTGATCAACACACAGCCTTATCAGCAGCATAAAGAATAGGAGCAGCACTGATCAACACACAGCCTTATCAGCAGCATAAAGAATAGGAGCAGCACTGATCAACACACAGCCTTATCAGCAGCATAAAGAATAGGAGCAGCACTGATCAACTCACAGCCTTATCAGCAGCATAAAGAATAGGAGCAGCACTGATCAACACACAGCCTTATCAGCAGCATAAAGAATAGGAGCAGCACTGATCAACACACAGCCTTATCAGCAGTATAAAGAATAGGAGCAGCACTGATCAACATACTGCCTTATCAGCAGCATAAAGAATAGGAGCAGCACTGATCAACACACAGCCTTATCAGCAGCATAAAGAATAGGAGCAGCACTGATCAACACACAGCCTTATCAGCAGCATAAAGAATAGGAGCAGCACTGATCAACACACAGCCTTATCAGCAGCATAAAGAATAGGAGCAGCACTGATCAACACACAGCCTTATCAGCAGCATAAAGAATAGGAGCAGCACTGATCAACACACAGCCTTATCAGCAGCATAAAGAATAGGAGCAGCACTGATCAACACACAGCCTTATCAGCAGCATAAAGAATAGGAGCAGCACTGATCAACACACAGCCTTATCAGCAGCATAAAGAATAGGAGCAGCACTGATCAACACACAGAAATGTAACAACAGGTCAAATGACACAAATCCAATAGAGGCTGCAACAGAACATACCAATGCCACATGGACTGGTGAGAAGAGGCTGCATCTTCCCTCATAAAAAATGTCACGAAGCAACGTGGGTCTCACCAAACAACAAAACAGAGAATCAAATAGACCACATTGCTATATGCCGTACTTGGAGAAGCACATTACAGGATGTACGAACAAAAAGAGGATTAGACATTGGATCAGCCCACCATCAGGTTGTGGCACTGATCTATAAAAAGAATGGATAGCACCTCTATATTAAATGTGTATGCGCAAATTGAAGCCAAAATGAATAGTGGGAAAAGGGAATTCACTTATCTACATAAGCGAGTTACAGGAATAATAAAACACTTATGATTAGAACAAATCCATACGATAAAAAGGAAGTCAAAGTCACTTGAAATGTATTTACAGGTCAGTGTTTAGGAAATATAATTTCATAGATAAGTGAAAGTAACGTGAAAGCCTATTTATTTAGTCTTCAAGATTGTTACTTCCATGCCTAATCCATTCTTTTTATAGATCGGTGGGTTGTGGCCAAGCTAAAGATAAAGTCAGCCAAACTAAGGAAAAAACAAGCAAATTTGACCTAGAAAAATTCCAGAACTCACAGAAGAGAAACAAATTACAATTAACCCTTAAAAACTGATTTGCTGCCTTACTACTAGATTATAGTGAAGAAAGCATAGACAGATAGATAGCATTAATAGAGAAATAATATGGTCAATCATGAAGCACTATGGAATACCTAACAAAATAATAACCACCATCAACGATCTCTATGAAAACTGTACCTGTCAAGTAGTACATAATGGTAGGATGTCAGATGAATTCCATGTTACAACTGGAGTCAAGCAAGGATGTGCCTTTTCACAATTCCTGTTACCTCTAGTGCTAGATTGGGTCACAAAAGAAGCTTATGCAATTTTAGGAAAAGGGATCCAATGGACCCTAATGCAAAAACTATAAGACTTAGAGTTGGCTGATGACCTGACCATTCTGTCCCAAAGACTACAAGATATGCAAGAGAAGGTCACGGCCTTGAGCGAGACTGGAAAAAGAGCAGGGCTTGCTTTAAACCACACAAAAAAAACATTATTGAAAATAAACCAACAACAAGATGGCGACATACAAGTAGTGAACCAAAGCTTAGACCAAGTGGATAACTTTGAATCTTTGTATACCTTGGGAGTGTGGAACAGACGAGGTCTTTGAACATCAAATAAATTTGGCGTGACAGGCCTTTGCCAATCTGAAACAAGTCTGGAGATCCATACACATCTCTGCCAAAACAAAAATAAGGATCTTTAACAGAAACATGAAAACGGTCCTACTTTATGGGTCTGAAACATGTGAACAACAGAGATAACAAGAAATAGACTCCAGACCTTTGTTAACAGATGCCTGAGAAATTTACTGAAAATACAGTAGTACAACAAGATAGAAAACTCCAAGCTGTGGGAGAGGTGTGGACAGAGAACAGTAGAACAACAAACCTGGAAAGAAAGCGGAAGCCTTAGAGTGGAACGAACGACAAGGAGGAAGACGAAGCATGTTAGATGAGGCTGGATGAAGAGGATAGAGCTGGGAAGAACTGAAGCAATTGGCAAGTGACTATGGAGAGTGGCGTGCTTTGACAGAGGCCCTATGTTCCACAAGGAACCCAAAGGACAGATGATGATGATTATATATACTACAGTTCATAACTCACTTTATACTCAGGCACAAAAATAATGCCATAATAATATGGCTAATGGCTAGTTTCACAAATGCCTTTTATAGATGTTTATTATTATGTATGTCAGTGTCATTAGCATACATGCCACTTATCTATTTATAAAAGTCTGCATTTTTGCAACAAATTTAAGTGATTGAGAACTTCATGTATATATAGCTCAGTGGACTGCGCAACGCGGAACTGTGCAAGAAGGCACACAAATAGCAGAGGTCATCCTGGCGGTAAGGGGCACAGAGAGGAGAACCAGAAGGCCAAAGGCCAAGAAATCGCACCTTCGTCTCTTGAGGAAGCCATAACATTAACTTACTTGTTGACTAAAATAGAGACCATTTTTAGAAATTATTAATAACATAGGTAAACTAGTTTTTATGCCCTTCAAACTGATGGAGTAACGAATGACTATAATTTGTTTTAATTTTTTGTTTAGTTTTAATATCTTTATTCTATATTTTTGTATGTTATATATCCCAACTAAAAGCTTGTTCGTAAAAGTGTAATTACATGTACTGGTAAATTACATTTTATTGAAACTAATGACCATCATGACAATAGAAATGTCAGTAACTTAGATTTAGTTATCCTTGAAGTGCTGATGATAATAGTGTAAACTTATGTAATCAGACTATGGGCCTAGAATGTATTCTATACAAATGGTCCCTCATATACCTAGATTACTCAGTTCTAGTTTTGACTGTGATAAGTGAACTTTCACCCAATGGAATTCTCTTTGTATAAATTGAATGTTTTCACACATAGTATAGACAATCTGTTCACAAAACTCTGAATTTGTTTTTTAAAACATTATTAGACATTTCTACACATGAAAAACACTGAATGTAATATTTTAGTTATAAGTAAACAGCTTGATAGTGATATCTATAGTTTCTTATACACAATGAAATAATAGAACAGAAAAATACATGGTATGACACAAAAGCAAATAAAGAAATAGAAATACAGGCTATTGTACTTCTATAATTTGATTTTACCTTTGCAGTTGTATTTTTCATATGAGAATAGGCTTCATAGAGATGACTGTAAGGCCTTGTTGCCTTTCCTTTACCAATGTAGAAGATAGCAAATAAAAATGTCTGGAATATTTCTATATTGGCTGCAAAAAAATAGTACTTGGTAAGCCAGACTTTGAATAAAATTAAAATTGGATAATGTTTATTTAACTGTTAATTTAATTTTCAATCGCATAATAAAGCTTTATTTATCAGTTAATATATTAATTAAATTCGCAAAGATCATAATCAAATATATTAGTTGACAAACGAACCATTAAGGAATTCTTTAGGCATAAATGTTTTAAATTTTGAAGCGTTTAGGAAATTACAACATAAAGAAAAAATATGAATTGGTGCCAGTATTATAAACAGATAATTAAAAAACATTGGCTCATATTCACTTAGTGCATATTTTATCACTTTATTAGACTTTAGCTTAAGATGCATTGGTGCATCTAGCATGGCTGAAAATCCAATGAATTCTGGATTGCAGTAAGGACACTTTCTGATAAAATGGCACTTAACCATACAGAAATATCGCAGTATTTATGTTAGGTCTTTTAACACTTTTACATGGAAGTATACTATACACTGTAAAATCTCATTGTTCCTGTGTGTGCCAGGTAAAAACTGACAAGAGCTCTTCCATTTCTGCAAACACTTTAGAATCATTGTTTAATCTAAAGCCCAGTCAGTCTTCTGTAGTCTAGTAATTGAATCCACTGACCAATTACTAAGACTAAAAGGAGCTTTTACCAATTCTTTAGCAAAATATAAGGCAGAAACTAATATACACTGAGGCAAAATGCTGTAGATTCTAAAACTGTACAAATATAAAATTTAACTAATGTGTTTTTATTTTTGCATACGCTAATATAGATTAATTGAAGGACTGATGCAATTAAAAATATTTATGACAAAACATCATATTCTCAAGTAAAGAAAAATATAAAACAATTGGTATTTTAAGGAGTATAAAAAAATTGAAGGAATAAACAACTTATAGATCTATATAACAACGTACATAAAACTTTTGATCTGAGAGGAAGATTTTGAGTTATTCTTGAATCTAATAAAATATATGTGAAGGATGATTTTTCTGTTCCTTCTCGCCATTGTGTATTGTATTGGACTGTGTTGAATGAATCTATCAGTTTGAGTTCCAGATCATTTATTCCAGAAAGATCTAATGTTCCCATGAGTGCTTTGATCATTTCAGGTGGGTAGTCTACAGATAAAAAGAACATAATAAGAAGACATTAAATGTATAGTATTAATATATATAGTATATATAAATATATAGTATTAAATGTACAGTATTAATATATATAGTATATATAAATATATAGTATTAAATGTATAGTATTAATATATATAGTATATATAAATATATAGTATTAAATGTATAGTATTAATATATATAGTATATATAAATATATAGTATTAAATGTATAGTATTAATATATATAGTATATATAAATATATAGTATTAAATGTACAGTATTAATATATATAGTATATATAAATATATAGTATTAAATGTACAGTATTAATATATATAGTATATATAAATATATAGTATTAAATGTACAGTATTAATATATATAGTATATATAAATATATGGTATTAAATGTACAGTATTTCTTTCATTGAAAAATGGTTTTATATTGATTATTTGTCTATCAATAAAATGTCCCAACCCTTTTCAAGAAAAAATAATATTGAATAATACTGTATATATATAAGTAAACTAATTCTCACTGTACTTTATTTAAAGTATTAAATAATACTGTATATATAGGTAGACTACTTTTTTAAAAGTATTGAACTATAAAGTGTATATAGGTGACTACTTCTTACTGTACTTTATTAAAAATATTGAATAATACTGTATATATATATATATATATAGGTAGACTACTTCTTACTGTACACTATAAATAATAAATTAAACTCACCACTGTGTTTGCTTGTTGAAGTTACATTATTTTCTAGCATGGCTAGTTTACGTAAATATACATATTTAGTTGACTGGATGACTGGTCCACAAGTTTCACCATGAGACTTTAACCTCTGTGCTACTTCTTGGCATGTTAAAATGTGTAAATGTTCTGGTATTTGCGTATCCAGTGATTGTCTCACACCTGTCTTGTTTTTATGGTCAACAGTTTGTTTCTCAGTAATTTGTGCAAGTTCATCATCACTACAGTCTGACGCTAAGTGCTTTTCTATTAATGTAATGTCAGTTTCAGAATCATGGTGAAGATATTCTTTAACACTAATACAGCTAAAGATACTATCAATAGTATCATCAAGTTTAGTAGGCACAACCATGCAAGTGTTACCAAAAGTTTTTTCATGGAATTTTGATACTGTCTCCTGATTGTACTTTCCAGAAAGATGTTTACTTCCATTTAAAGTAATTAGCTTGTCATTAGAATTGCATTGTACTTGTACACTATTCAAAAAATTAATGTCTCTAATCCTTGTATTGCCATGAGCATTGTTATCATTTAGATCGTCTTTAATGTCATCAAGTTCCTCACAACATGTTGTGTATGTGGATAACGAGTCATCAGCTGAACAAGAAAACTGTTTTTCTGTATTATCATTTGAAATAGAACATTTTTTCATGAAACTTTCTGAAGAAACAATAAAATCCGCTACTTTAAAGTATGGACTAACACACGGCTTCTCTGGTAATAACAACCAATCATCAGTAAGATTCGTTGAATTGTCTTTCAAATCTCGGCTAGATGAAGAAGGATTAAGCTTATCATTCTTATTACTATTATAAGAACTCTTCTGCATGGAAAAAGGTACGAAGGCATTGAGTTCTCCAGGTATAGCCTTATTAGAGATGCTTGACTCTAGCATTGATGATGTCACATCAAAGCTAGCATCTTCAGATAGATATTCATAGACTTGTTTTGTTATAGAACATGGATGTCTAGAAACACTGTCAAGAGGGTTTGGCTCATTATCAAAAGATTCATTAAGTTTATCCAAATCTGAAGTAGAAAAAATATAAATACATGTTATTAAAACAACAACTGCAAATACATAAAATATTTCAAACAATTGTAAAAATAATTTACACACAAACAAAACTCTTTGGCTAAAAATAAATTGAAAGATATCTTTTATTCTAGCATTACGTTGGAAGGTTTAAAAAATTAGGAGCTGAAATTACAATAAAATAAACAATCAGACAATATTAAAGCCTGTATTTTTAACAGTAATTCTATTAATTTTACAGTGTAACCCGGTTATGTAACGCCAAAATGCGTTGAGATAACCGATGATCGAGATAAACGGAAACCAATATGACGGCAAAATATTAACATATGCTTGAAATTTCTTTACTTACATGATGTGCGTTAATAAATGAGAATGTACATGCACCAGTTTTTGGAGTTTTTTTTACACAACAGCGTTGCCGTTGTTTGTTTGATGAATAACAGAAGGTAATTTGTTAGCGTCCATTTGGACCACACTTTCAATTTAAAAAAAAATAATTTAGTAATTGGTCAATTTTTGTAATTTAAAAAGCGAAATAAAATTAAACTATTCAACCATCGAATAAATATTCTGCCCAAGACTATGGCGAAAGGTCAAATCCTTGAGGAATATGGTCATAGGGATCGAGATAACCAACGTTAAGTGGCAAATTTGGCCCTCTTTTGTGCTTGAGATATTAGGGTTCGGCGACATAAAGGAATCGACATAACCGATGAGAAAATGCTAAGACAAAGAGAGAATTTGGCGGTTCCACTTCAAAAACTTAATAGGGTTGGCGAGTTAACCGAGGTCGAGATAACCAGGTTATACTGTATTTGTTTTTGTCTAGTTTGTAAAAGGTTTATTCCATTAATGATATAATTTCAATTATTGTGCAATTCTTTAGAAGAAGATGTTAAATGTTTCAATTATTGGTCACAAACACAATCATGTACTAACTAGTTTACAATATTGGACTCATGCTTTTAATGTATCACTGACCTATATCTATCATTTATATCCACTGAGCTCTAATATATGGAGTGCTGAAAGGAAGTAAAATGTAGGAGAAAATGCAGACTTTTTAATATAGATAGGTGCACCGTAGACTGAACTATATATAAATTAGCGTCTAAATAATACATATATACTATTATATACATTAAAATTACTTACTCAGTTAACATATATAAGCGTATGTGGTATTCAAAGAATTATTCAGACAAATGATCAACCATTTCATCTTTTGACTTGACAAAGAAATGAATCCGTTACTTATTAAAGTTAACACAACTCTCTAGTATAAGAGAGTATATAGAGTCTATATAAAATAGTTCATTTTTATCAAATTACAATGACGCAATTACAAAAAGTTTTTAAATTTTAAGTAATTTTATGTATATATAGGTCAGTCTACAGTGCACCTATCTATATTAAAAAGTCCTCATTTTCTCCCATTTTTTCTTATCTATTTTAATTGCTTGAGCACTCCATGTATATATAGCTCAGTGTTTATATCTGGTTAAAGTAATCATGCAGAAAAAAATATTCTAGAGCTCTCTGCCCACATTATTGCAATGTTGGCAATGAACAATACAAGTATTTAGAAGTATTAGAGAGAAACACAATAAGGGTCTACCTGTATTTATTGTAGTGTTTTCATTGAACACTGACATCATGATGTTTCTCTTCAATAGCTCTACACACTCTTCTTGATTTTCTTCCACAGCTAAGTCATAAGCTGTTTTACCATCCTGACATACATGTACAATTGAAATCAATACATACAGCTTCATTCTTGATGGTACAAACTTAATATATATTAAATTTGCATTTTGTTAGTATATTTCAATGCAAATAACATGTAAATAAAACAATTGAAACATTTATTATGATAACATCTTCTTGTTTTATGTATAATTTGATGGCAGTTTGGTATCATGATGAATATATTTTAGGGCTTTCTTTTGGTTTGCATAGTTCTTAAGCCTAGTCAATCATGACCTCTACCTAAGAAACAATTCTACAACCTAATTGGTCTTAAAAAAAAATATTATAGACAAAATCCCCAAAACTAACTTATAACATGAGCTTGTAGAGCTTATATAACCATGGATTCTGAGAATCTTACAGTTGTATGACTTAGAGCAGGGGTCGGGAACCTTTTTGTCTGAGAGAGCCATAGAAACCACATATTTTGAAAAGTAATTTTGTGAGAGCCATACATTATGTTTAAAAATAAAAATTCAAGTAAATGTGTGCATTTTGGGTCATTTCAACACTAAAAGAACAATAATTATGTCTCTGAAATCTTCTGATGCTGAACTGCAGTAGACTTTAGCTAATTTGTAGAATGAAATATGGATATGCAATTAATATGTAGATTTAAAAGTCTAAAAAAAACATTTTTTAAATAATCAAACATTTGTCTGCGAGCCAGATGCAGCCATCAAAAGAGCCACATCTGGCTCGCGAGCCATGGGTTCCCAACCCCTGACTTAGAGCAATGATTTTCAACCTTTCTAAAGAATTTGATGAAATATTGTTCATGGCTCAAGAACAATTGTTACATCTACCAGTTTTTCTGAATAGAGTTTTGATAGCAAGTTTTGTGGAGAAAATGATCTCACATTCATAGGAATCTAGAGACATTTTGCAACACCAGGATAGGACTGTGCCATTTCAAACCAAAAATTACTACAACACATTTCCATGAAAATATTTTTTCCACCCCCCTTCTCAATTATTTATAACATTTATAAATTGTTCTTGAATCAAAATTTTTTCTAAATGGGATTTTTTTCCCTTGCAGTTCCGGGTGAATTCAAATATTTCTCCTCCAAAAATTAAATGAAGATAAGAAAACATCAGATAATCTGATATCTGTTATAACTTTTTAAACAAGCTATGACATTTTTCATTTGCTAAGAATACTCTTCAAAACATTTAGCTTGTTGGAGGGTAAATTTTGACAGAAAGTACTGGTAAATTATTGTTTTGATACTTCAGCTTACTAGCTTACTTCAGCAGCCATCTGGCAGGAGTATTGCATTATATCAGAAAATAATTGTGCAAGATGATATTGTGTAATTTGATGCAATATTTAATCATTCTATGTGTTGCAGTCCTATTGGATAAATTTACATTTTAAGAAATAGAAAAAAGATTTTTAAAAAATGTTCATGTTCAGCACACCAAAATTCTTGAAGTAACAATTTCAATGTTGATCAGTGAAATCATTGTTAAAAACTGCATAAGTTTTTTTTACATATTTTGGCTGATGAATAGTATTACAAGTAAACTTTACAAACCATATCTTGAAGGTTAATATCTGCACCATGTTGCAAAAGCAATTCTGTTGTTTTAGTGTCCCCCCAGGAAGATGCAATGTGAAGTGGAGTTAAACTCTCTGAAGTCCTGAAAAAACACAATCTACATTTATATTACTTTAAAATTTAACTTACACATGAAAATACTAAATGTGTAATAAAAATGATTTTGAGACTAGTTTTGCACAAATTAAATTGAAAGCAGCACAAGTCATAGAAAGCACTTATTTTTTTTATAAGTTTAGAGTTTCAAAATATATCTCTAGTGCAGTTTCAAGTTTAACTAGTGTTGGTGAGGCCATGTCTTGGCTATCTTTTCAAATATTTAGATCATTTAGTTAAAAATCACAATTTTTGAGACTTCATAGAATAATAATTCTAAATCATATTCTAGAATTTCAGAAATACTGGAAACACTGTACAAGAAAACTATTTTGAAGGTAATAATGTGTTTATGTACCGTTAGATTCATTTCAAAACCTTTTCAATACAGTCCTCTAGCTAGTATATACAAAGTTTACTATAAACTTGTGAATTTTTTTTCTTCAAAATGTAGATTATAAGAATTTTCAACACGCAAGAACAGAACTGGGGGGAAAAAAATTAAAATAAAGTACTTTAAAATAAATATTTACACCACCACTCACAAAACATTAGGATTTCCTCCAAATTGCAACATCAACTTCATTATCAATGAGTCTTTTCCTGCTGCTAGATGCATGGCAGAAACACCATGAGGTACAATGATTGCATTGGGGTCAGCTCCCTTAATTAAGAGGGCTTCTATCTCTCTGTAAGTAATTAGAGAATAGAAATATATACATTATATAGAGTACTCAATTTTAATGTCTATACTTGTTGAAAATTGTAAGACTAGAAGCAGCAGGTTCTTGATCTTTACACAAAAACATTCTAGACTTTTCCAGTCCGGCTGGTCCAGCGGTTAATTTACCGGACTGTCAACCAAAAACCAAATGACAGGTCGCGGGTTCTATCCCTGCCACCGGCAGATCCCTGTCACCCTGCACGAGTTTTGGGCCTAGTGGACGTAATAATCTTCTATCTAGAAGGAACGTCTGTAAACTTATAAGATAAAAATTGTCCAGGCTTGAAAAAAAGATGTTTGTTAATAATGTAAAAATGCTATATAGCAAAGTTACTTTTAAATAAAGCCTGTAATGTGTTGAGTAATAAAAAAAAAAAAATTTTGAAATGTATCAACATGCCATAATATGTGAATTAGCAAATGTACAGAAACTTTACACCTGTTATTATTCATCTTCACTTTTAAAGATGTCCTTTAAAGTCTTTTATAGATTCTTATAAAAATAATAAAAGCCCAAAGAAATAATAATAATATTTGCATAGAGCTGCCAACAAACATAATGTAAACTTAGAATGTATTTAACATACAAATAAGAACACAGATATAATCTCTAGGCTAAGAATGATGCTAATTGATGGTTTAAAACTTTACAAACATTGGAAAAATCAAATAATTGAAGCATTAACCGACCTAACATATAAGTAAGATTGTAGTGGTCTAAAGCATGTTATCTAAGGTAAACATTGAAATAATGAGTTTTTAAGTTCTTTTTGAAAGTAACACTAGAGCTTGTTCGCCTAAGTTGAATGGGAAGTTGATTTCACACCTTCGGACCAGATATTGAGGGAATCAATGGACGAAGCAGGACGTTTGGGCGCAGCCATTTTGGCGCGACGGACGTTTTGGCGCGATGAACTAAAAATAAATCACATCATTTAATCAAATTAACTTAATAACTTCATTTGAGGATAACAATTTTTTTTTTATAGTAAATGAAACAAATAGTAAATAAAAACATATTAAAACAATGTATATATTGGATTTTTAAATTTTAATAACTTAGTTTTAAATAAATCCCAATCTAGATAACCACAACCAAATAATTATCTCTGATTTGTACGCATGTTGTTGACTGGACGCGATGACCACTCCTCATTGACCATTCCAAATCAAAAATAGTTTCTTTTTATCTTTTTACTACCCACCCAGTATTCTAAAACATCCATTGTTATCATTAATTCTCTGACCATCTTGTCTACGATTGACCCTGGTTTTAATCACTCCTAACTATTTTACAACAATCAAGTTATTTGAAAGGTGTGGCCACTGAGTTACTTCATGAACATGTGTAGCTATTAGAATTTTGTTGAAAGACTAGCACACGTAATTTTCGCATATAGGCCTAACGATCTAGGGGTTGAATAAGAGAAAAAACAACAGCTTCCCTATTAAGATGACATATCTATAAATAGATAAATAGATAGATAACCATTTTATGCCCATAAATAGATACATAAGTCTTTATGCATATATAAAAAAACAAAGTTTTTAAAGTTTAATAGTCCTATAAAAGCATTAAAGTACATCGTTTTAAATTATTATTATTTATTATTAGCTTCATTTATTATACAACAATAAAATATTTTTTTTTCTCAATTATTTCCTCGCTCCAAAATGTCCCGTGCCAAAACGGTAGCGCCGAAACGTCACATACCGTCAATGGAGCTGACGCTGGAGAACTGTCACAGAATTGCGCCTTGACTTACATATGAAATCTGTCTCTTAGAATGCTTAGTGATTTGGTTTTGAGAGTATAGACAGATGACGTAATTTCTTTGGAATGGGTAAATTCAGTTTTAATGTTTGCGTCCACAGTGCGTAGATTAAAGTTGCACATTTAAATACAAGTGTATGATCTAAAACTATAGATTTATCGCTTACTTTCTTTCGCTCGCTTTTTCTCCCTCTCAAACACTCTCTCTGTCTCTCTAATAACACACATAAACTTAATTTATTTTGATGTTGTTTTTATGCTGTTTTTGATGTTGTAAATAAAAAATTGTGTAAAATATTATATTGACGTGGGGCTGTTCTACAACTTCTACTATTTCAAGTTCATATTAATGACTTACTCAATTGCATCAACACTGGAACAAAAGCAAGGTTAGTTGCAGATGGTTATATAATTTATAGAACAATAAAGACAGAAAAAGATAATGAACTCTTACAAAAAGTCCTAAATGAATTAAAAAATGGAAATCTAACTGGAGTATGTATTTTCACCCAGAAAAGTGAAAACTGTTAAGAGTATCCTAGAAAAAGCCTAGGTAAGAAAACCTAATCCAAACTAAAAATGCAAAGTACTTAGGAGTAATAATAAATGATCTTGGAAGCCACATATTGATGAACAAATGTAAAAATCTAACCACACATTAGTCTTCATAAAAAGAAACTTTTACAAATGTAATTATCATAAGAGAACATAAAACTAAAATGCTATCATACATTAGTTAGATCTATACTAGACTACTAGAAATTTTACACAACACAAAAGCATTCTGTTACAAAGCTCAGATAAACATAAAGACGAAAACACTTTAACTATCCCTTAGTATGTATGCCTTATAAACGCGAGAACAAATGCATATATTTGATTATGATTGCATAATTTATAGAATAATAAAGACAGGAAAGATAGTGAACTTCTACAAAAGGACCTAGATGAACTACAATAATAGGAATTAAAACTGGAGTATGTCTTTTCATCCTGAAAAATGCCAACTAATAAGGGTATACAAGAAAAAGATACAAATAATAGCAAACTACTTCATTCATGGTAAAGAACTAACTCAAACTAACAATGCTAAGTATCTAGGAGTAATAATAAATGATAAGTTATCTTGGAACCCCTTATTGATGAAGTCATTAAAAAATCAAACAAAACATTAAGATTTATAAAAGGGAACTTTTACAAATGTAATAAGAATATAAAACTAAAATGTTATCTCACATTAGTTACTAGTAAGGCTTTTACTAGAATATGCAGGATCTGTATGGGACCCATCAACTAAAGAAAACATTAAAAAATTAGAACAAACTAAAAAAATAGCTGCAAGGTTCATAACTAGTGAATATTCCCAATTAACAAAAGTAACACCATTAGTTAAATCAATAAACCCTAGAAACACTAGAGGACAGAAGGGCAAAGAGTAAAGTAGTAATAATACATAAGGCATTAAACTCTAATTTAGAAATACAACACAATAACAATCTGTTGCAAAGCTCAGATAAACATAAAGACAAAAACACTTTCCTTGTCTCTTATGCGAGAACAAATGCATATAAGTATAAGTACTAGTGATGGGACGATTAATCAAAATTGTATCGGAATAATCAGAATATCAGGATTTTTCCAAAGTATTGGGAATTGTATCGGGGTTGAATAATTCAGACCCGATTCCAAAACCAAAACGATTTGTTAAATATACAGGCCTAAGATAAATAGCTATAACACTAGAGTGCATTGTGTGGGGGTTTGCGTAATGTTCCTAACTCCCTAATATTTCTCCACTCTTTCCTGACCATTTTCCAATCCATTCAATTCAAGCTAATTCCAACTCTATGCAGTAACAGTATAGATTATCTTCCAAATGAATCTACCCTAACTTTTTGGATAGTGGTAGCAACTGTGAAAAAACATTTTAGAAGTCAGAAGAACGATCATTTGCAGTTTTAAAATTGAGAATTAAACTGATTGCTATGATTACTGCCGTATTCCACGCACAAGTGTAAAGAACCACCTTAGACCTAATAGCACCCGAACAGAGTAACCAAAATCGCTTATAGAAAGGAGCTAAGGCATATAAAAATATGAGTCCCAAGGACCTGATGAAGTGCGTCTCTATTAACAATTATCTCGTAAGCGATTTTGGTCTCTCTGTTCGGGCGCTATTAGATCTATTGCTATTAAAATGCAATATGATTGTATTTGTTTAGTTTTTGTAACTCAATCTGGTCAACACCAGTTTTATTTATTAATTTCTATTAATTTTATTTTAGAGCCCAAATTAATCATGGCCAGTGGCGGCAAAAGTTTAATACATATATTATGTAATAATGGCCAGGAATGTATCGGGAATCGAGATAATTGGGTAGAATCGGAATCGTTAAAAATTATGGTATCGTTCGATCACTAATGAGTACTCTTTCTTCCCGATTGACATTCGGGCATGGAATGGGTTTCCCGAACAAACCAGAAAACCAGTAACGCCCAGCCGAATGTGTGTATAATGCCGAGCGTCATCGGCAGACCCAAATTTACGAAAAAATTTGAGAGTTAGCCTATACTTATGACTTATAACTTTATAGGCCTACTAATCTAAACTATTCTATAGTCTATAGTATAGGCTTTTATTTAGAATCATATTCCTAGTTAAGTCCTAACCCTTACCGGGCCTAACTGTAACATCAATCATTAATTTCTAATTGTGATTAAGTGACATGGGCTAAATAACCTTTTTGTTTGAATTAATTATAAACAACAATTTACAAAAAATTCATGTATTTAGCTAAAAATAACATATTGTTTTACTATAATTGAATTGATAATAATAAAAAAAAGGTGGAGATGGATGGGGTAGAACCTGCGTTACCCCTATTACCAGCACATGCTACTAACCACTGGGCCACGAAACCTTGTTCAAAATCTAACAAAAAAATTGTAATTGAGCATATTATATAGGGCCAGATAAACAATAATGCGCATGCGCCAATAGCAATATGTATAATATAGGTCACGAGTACACGAAAAAATCCGGGAGTATACGGATCCGCCCTATAATCACCCCGTATATTATATGCGAAAAATAAATGATGCAATGTTAAAATTAAAGTTAAAGCCTACTAAAGCTAAGGCAAGGCCTACGGTTAGGCGGATTAATTTTTAACTCCTGAACTTGCCTTATCACATTGGCCGGCACCGAGATAATACTGTGCTTTATTTTAATATTTTACTAAGATTATTATAAAATTTTTATTATTTATTTTTATTGTAATTTCCTTTTTTGTAAAGGCTAATCTTACTAATAATAATAGGGAAATAAGGTAGGCCTACGTACAGGTACTATGAGTATGTATTATAATAATAATGTATGAGGTAGCCTAAAAAGTGCTAAGTACAGGCTTACAGTTACAGGCCTAGCCGCCTACGTACTAGTAGCCTAGGCGGCTGCCGCTATTCTGACCCGGGTCCCTATAGACTATAGTATAGCATGAATACTATTATTGGAACATGGAATGTCAGGACCATGTATGAAACTGGCAGAGCCCTGCAAGTAGCAGCTGAAATGAAAAGAAACAAAATTGAAATACTGGGCATTAGTGAAACAAGGTGGACCCAAGCAGGACAAACAAGGCTGTCGACGGGAGAGCTATTATTGTACTCTGGGCATGAAGAGAGTGAGGCCCCTCATACACAGGGAGTAGGACTTATGCTGTCTACCCAGGCACAAGGCACCTTGATTGGATGGGAGGCACATGGACCCAGGATGATTACCGCCTCGTTCCGCACAAAGAAGAAGAGGATCGCTTTGAACGTGGTACAGTGCTACGGCCCCACAAATGATGGTAGCGAAGAGGATAAGGACCAGTTCTTTTATAGATTGCAAAAAGTCCTAGAGACCTTCCCACGCAAGGACATCACCATCCTCATGGGTGACGTCAATGCCAAGATTGGGACAGATAACACAGGATATGAGCACATCATGGGCACCCAGGCAGTGGGAGAAATGAACGAAAACGGAGTAAAAATTTGCAGACTTTTGTGCCCTAAATAACATGGTGATAGGAGGCAGCATCTTTCCCCATAAGCGTATTCACAAGTGTACATGGGTATCGCCCGACAATCGCACAGAGAACCAGATAGATCACATCTGCATTAATAAACGATTCAGACGGTCCATGCAAGATGTCAGAGTAAAAAGGGGTGCAGATGCAGCATCGGATCACCATCTGCTGGTGACCAAACTGAAATTAAAGCTGAAGAGAAACCCTATACTGTACATGCCAAACAGAAGAGAAAAGTACAATGTCAACCTCCTAAAAGATCACATGTACAGAGAGAAGTTTAAGCTAACACTAAAAAATAGGTTTCAAGTGCTTCAAGAACTTCAGGAAGAAGAAGACAATGTACCCAACAGATGGCAAAAAATTAAAGAGTCATTCAGAACAACATGCCAAGAGGTAGTAGGGAAAACGAAACAGCAGCATAAAGAGTGGATAACAGCAGAAACTTTGGTCAAGATCCAAGATAGGAGGAAGAAAAAGGCAGCAGTAAGCAACAGCAAAACAAGGGCAACCAAAGCAAAGGCTCAAGAGGAGTATGCAGAGGCTCACAGAATAGTAAAGAGAAGCATAAAGAAAGATAGGAAGAATTATACAGACGGACTGGCGAAAGAAGCAGAACAAGCAGCGTACAGTGGAAACATGCGACAGCTGTATGATATTACCAAACGCCTTTCTGGCAAGTTCAACAAACCAGAAAGACCTGTCAAGGACGAACACGGGAAGGCCATCAATAGATTAGACCAACAAATGAATAGATGGGTTCAGCATTTTGAACAGCTTCTTAATAGGCCCAAACCCCTTACTGATACCCCTATCATTGTGCCAGCAAACGAGGATCTTCCGATTAATTGCGAAAAGCCGACCAGAAACGAGATTAGGAGAGCCATTGCTGGTATAAAAGATGGGAAAGCAGCTGGACCAGATGACATACCAGCAGAGGCCCTTAAAGCAGATGTGGATTTTTCAGTAGAGATGCTATACCCACTCTTTGAACGGATTTGGGAAGATGAAAACATACCAGCAGATTGGAAAGAAGGTTACCTGATCAAACTCCCTAAGAAAGGTGACCTCAGTAATTGCAACAACTACAGAGGCATCACACTTCTTTCAGTGCCGGGAAAGGTCTTTAACAGAGTCCTCCTTAATAGGATGAGAGACATTGTTGATCCCAAATTGAGAGACCAGCAGACAGGCTTCCGGCAAAACAGATCCTGCACGGATCAGATTGCGACTCTTCGCATCATAGTCGAGCAGTCATTAGAGTGGAATTCCCCGCTGTATATACTTTTTATTGATTATGAAAAAGCCTTCGACAGCGTGGACAGAGAGACCCTTTGGAAGCTTCTACGACACTACGGCATCCCAAATAAGATTACCAACCTTATCAAGAATTCCTACAATGAGATGTCCTGCAGAGTCGTACATGGAGGACAGCTTACAGACTCTTTCCAAGTGCGAACCGGAGTTCGTCAAGGATGCCTGTTGTCGCCATTTCTCTTCCTCCTGGTCATAGACTGGATTATGAAAACATCCACTCGGGAGCGCAGAAACGGTATACAGTGGACCTTGTGGGACCAGCTCGAAGACTTGGACTTTGCAGATGACATTGCACTCGTCTCTCACAGTCAACAACAAATGCAAGAAAAAACCAACATGGTGGCAGCCACATCAGCACAGGTTGGACTGAACATCAACAAAGAAAAGAGCAAAACCTTGAAGATCAACCCCTCTTGTGCCGAATCAATCACACTGTTATGGAATCCCACTCGAGGAGGTGCAGTCCTTTAACTACCTGGGGAGTATCATTGACCAGCAAGGAGGAACAGTTGCAGACGTCAAGGCAAGGATAGGCAAAGCAAGAGCCGCCTTCATCCAACTCAAGAATATATGGAACTCCAAAGAGCTGTCCCTAGATACAAAAATTAGACTGTTCAACTCTAATGTTAAGTCAGTCCTGTTGTATGGCGCGGAAACTTGGAGAATGACAAAAGCTACCACTGGCAAAGTCCAAACCTTCATCAACAGCTGCCTCAGAAGGATACTCCAGATCCGCTGGCCTGACACCATAAACAATACCGACCTCTGGCAAAGAACCTGCCAACGCCCTATAGAAGAGGATATCAGAAGAAGAAGATGGGGTTGGATAGGGCACACCCTGCGCAAGCCGCCAACCAACATCACCAGACAGGCACTCAAGTGGAACCCGCAAGGCAAGCGGAAAAGGGGCCGCCCAAGGAATACCTGGCGACGCGACCTTGAGGCCGACACAGAAAAGATGGGGTACAGCTGGACTCAATTGGAGAGAATGGCCCAGGACAGAGGACTCTGGAGATCTGTGGTTGGCGGCCCATACCCCAGCTGGGGTGACGGGCAATGATGATGATGATGATGATAGCATGAAATGGCTATTAGGACCCGGCTTCAGTCAGAATTCCTTAAAACTCATAAAAAAAACATCAAAAAAGAGGGAAACAAACACAAAATATAGTTGTTTTACCATATATAATAATAATATATAATATAAGTCTATGGTCTATACTATATATAAGTCTACAGTTACAGTAGTCTACAGACAGTCTACAGTCTAGTACTACTAGTAGTCTACAGTAGGCCTATGCCGTACGACCGATGGCATTTTTTAACGGAAATTTATATGGTATCTATATTTTAAACGTGAAATTATATATATTTTTTTAGAAACATTTAAATTTTGAATTAACATGTCAGTCACATACCTTAGTCTACTATAACTTCCTGAAATCAAAACATCAATAAGCTCATTAGTAATTTTGTGCGACATTTTTAAATACATGGTTGCCATGATTGTTGTCAACTCTAAACGTTTTGAAAAAAAAGTCAAAATGTGCCAATAAAATCATTTTATCTTTTCTAAAGCCATAAATGACCAAACATATCTTAGGGGACGTCCATTAAATACGTCAATTACCTCCCCCCTCCCCTTGTCAACAACTGTCAAACTTTCAAAGACCCCCCCTATATAATTACGTCAACAATTTGTTACCCCCCCCCCTCAAAACAAGTAAAAATACTTTAGACGCTAATAGATTTGAAACGGAAAGGTTTATACTATAATTAATTGTAATACATTTTAAAACATGTTTAAAAGATTTCAAATTGACTATAACTCTCATAGGTGTAGCCACAAATGGGATGTAACATGGTTCCTACCTCCCCTCACGCCCCCCTCTCACATTTTTTTCCCAATCCGAGGCTCTTAACAATATTTCTTTCCTTTTTGTTTACTATTTTTCTTTTCCTAGAAATATTTAATCTTTTCTAATTTTACGTTTCACTAATGAGCTTTTAGTAAAATGTTAATTGTTAAATAGTGTAGGCCCTAGGGGGAAATTGAGCACCAGTTGTTAATTATAGCCTTCTTTTTTAACCATATGTTCACTATTCTTTCTTGCATTATTGCCCCCCCCCCCCACCCACACGCAAATACATTATACACACTGTAGTTGCCTTCGCTGTCCCCTACCTCTCCTACCTTGCACTTATTTGCCACCCACACCTTGCAATCCTGGCGGCGCCACTGATTTTTTTTTATCTCATACAATTTCTACAGAAAATTAGAAATTAAAAAGTAAAAATGACTAAATATGTAGCCTAATCCACCTAATTTTAATGTTTTACCTATTATAACGTAGTCAGCAAACTTATATGTCTATATATCAGAATTAGGATTGTTAAAAGGAAATAAGGTAGGCTAAGTATTTCGTACTTCATGTGGTGGGCCACGAATTATTTTTCTGAGAGAAATATTTTATAAATATAATTTATTCTCCATGTCTGAGATTCACACAATACACTTCATTCAATGCTTTACAAACATTAGGCCTACTTATAGTCTCAGAAAGGGACTATTGTTGTTTTTAGTTCTATTGCCAATCCCAGCCGTCGCTTACATGGCTTACATAACGAACGCCAGTTTCGGGCGCCAAATTTCGATGTACTGGGCGGCAAAAAACTGGTTTCGGAATGTACTCTGCAGTAGAGACCGACCGAAACCCAATTTTTAGTTTCGGCCGAAAACGAAACCAAACCAAATATTATACATTGACTTTCGGCCGAACCGAAGCCGAAACCCAAAATTTAACTACAACTTCGTCCAAAACCGAAAAAAAAAACAAAAATGCGAAACAAATGATTTCAAAAGACTGCACATTTATGTGTAATATTAACTAGTTTATGGGCACTCTATTTGACTAAACCATTCTTCGGAGTGATTATATAAATATATAATCCGTTATTATTAACTTCAGTCTTCTACTTCACATTAGGGATGTTAATATCCTTTTTTTTTTCTCAAAACCTATTTTCGGTTCTAAATATCATATTTTTTTTACCCATTTTCGGTTCCCCCTCTCCGTTCCCGGGGAACGAAAGTTATAGTTTGGAAAAGACAAATTTGCATTGATTATAGGCCTACTAAAAAAAAATACAAAGGACCATTGATCCTTAGAACGTGGTGAAATCATTAATAAAAAAAGTTGATTTTGGATTAGCAGAAGTCAAAAGCTGTAGTGACTGTAGTGTCACGAATTTAGACCTTTATAATTATTATATAAATCAGTGGATGTCAAATCTATATGGTTTACACATTAAAAGAATATTTGTAGAATATGAATAAAATCCCAGACACATCTATCTAGGGTTGACAGACGTCCGGCAAGAAAATTAACCGTTTTTTTAAAAGAACCTTACATGCGCTGCAAAGTTGTTTTTTTTAATTGTCCAAGTCGCTTTTCAGTCTACATTAAATAAAATGTTGGGTCAGTTTTACTAATATACAATTATTGGCAGCTATTGTAATAAAACTGAACTGATTGTGGATTGTGAAACATTAAATATGTCATTCTTTTGTCTCTCTATGTCCTCTTTTTGAAGTCCAAGTATCTCGCAAAGTTTCGTCTATCGGTCTGTTTGTCTGTTAAAAAAGCGTTCAGCATCAGAGGGGAAATTCCAGTTTTTTTTCTTTTCGAATACATAGCGTTAACATTTGCATTTGCTGTTGTGTGGTGCTTGTATCGCGAATTTACAATCAATATTCGGAATTGGAAAAAAACAAAAACAAAAAACAACTATAAGTCGCCTCTGTGACAAAAGAGTGTTTGCAAGTAAAATAATGTTAAGGAATTGTTTTGTGCTAATCAAACAGGGTTTACAAATATTTCTTCAGGTATAAAGATAAATAAATCGTGGGACACAGTTATGAATGATTTCCTCCCGAAATCCGGTTTTCGTTTAACATCCCTACTTCACACAGATTAATTCACAATAGTTTATCTAAATGAAAGTATCAATAAACAGAGTAATAGATGCAGCAATAGCGTAGCATCATGAATTTTAAAAGTTAAAATAGATATTCGGCCGATGACCGAATGTCAATATTACTTTCGGCCGAAACCGTAAACAAACCGAAAACTAACATTTTGGCATCGGCCGAAACTGAAAACAAGCCGAAAAAAGTTTTTTGCCTATTTTCGGCGCCGAAAACGAAGCCGAAACCGAATATCGGTCGGTCTCTACTCTGCAGACAGTTTGTTGGTGTGTTTGTGTTCCTTTGTTATTCCATCCCACATGTCTCGTTAGACTAGGGTTGCCAGACGCCCGGCAAAAGGAGGACATGTCCTCCTTTTAGACTCTTTTCCTCCGTCCGGCAGGCAAAGCACAAAACCTTCAAAATGTTTACCATTTTGTTTTGTAGGCATTAAGACAAATACATTTTTTTAAATAGTATTAACATGTTAAGAATATAATTTATAAAAATATGATGATTTGTACAAGAAAAGAATTATCCTTATTTAAAAGACTCTTGCATGAGCTTTAAAGTTGCCCAACCAAATGCAAGCTGCCCATCAGCCTACAGTGAATTTATGTTATTTTTAACAAAACTGTTTCTTGCTCAGTTTACCAATACACACTTAAACTTAGTGGCAGCTCTTGTAATAAAATTATACGGATTGCGGGTTTAATTAAAGCGAAAATATCCAATTAAAACACAATGTCCAACCCTACGCAGCGAAGGTGAGGTTTTCTACAATTTTGGTCGGTCACACTTGCTAACAATTGCATTTACAAACTAACAAGATGAACACAAAAAGGACATGCCAACTGTAGTTCCCGTAATTGATATATTTGTATGAACGTAAAACCATGTTTTTACATGTTATCTACGTAAGTTGAACAGGACAAATGTAGAATTTTGTAATAAATTTGTATTATTATTTATTTTCATAAAAGTAACATTGTTGACGTCTGACGTCAACTTTTCTTGACCTCCCCCCTCCCCCTTGTCAACAATTGTCAAACTTTTTCAGACCCCCCCTCCCCCCTATTTTGTTGACGTAATTAATGGACGTCCCCTTAGTATTATTTTAAAATATATTAAAGAAAAGTTAATATTGCTGAAATACGGAATTTATGTAATCAAGTCAAATTTCCATTTATTTGGATCAATAAAGTAGATCTAATCTTATCTTATATAATATATATAAAATATATAGCCTAGTGTAGGCCTAATATATGTGTAACTTGTGTATAGGGTGTGTAATATAATATGTGTAGTGTAGTGTGTGCGGTGTACGTGATATTTGTGTTGTGTATGTAATATTTTCATAGCTTTTGTGTAAGGTGTGTAATATGTGTGTAGCGTGTGTAATATGTGTGTTGTGTGTGTAATAAGTGTGTAGTGTGTATAATATGTGTAGTGTCTAGTATAGGCCTATGTGTAGTGTGTATAAAATGTGCGTAATATGTTTGTAGTGTGTATAAGCTAATTGTGTAGTAGTGTATGTAATATGTGTGTAGTGTGTAATATCTGTGCAGTGTGTGTAATATGTGTGTATAGTGTGTATAATATGTGTAGTGTTTATAATATGTGTGTAGTGTGTGTAATATATGTGTAGGCATAATATCTGTGCAGTGTGTGTAATATGCGTGTTGTTTGTATAATATGTGTGGTGTGTGTGTAATATGTGTAGTGTGTAGGCCCTATAATATGTGTGTAGTGTGTGTAATATGTATGTAGTGTGTGTAATATGTGTGTATATAGCGTGTGTAATATGTGTGTAGTGTGTGTAATATGTGTGTAGTGTGTGTAGTATGTGTGTAGTGTCTATAATATGTATGTAATGTATGTAATATGTGTGTAGTGTGTAAAATATGTGTCTAGTGTGTGTAATATGAGTGAAGTGTGTTTAATATGTATGTAGTGATTATAATATGTACGTAGTGTGTTTAATATGTGTAGTGTGTATAATGTGTGTGTAGTGTGTGTAATATGTGTGTAGTGTGTGTAATATGTGTGTGTTGTATATAATATAACTCCGCCATAGCCGGTCCCAAGCCCGGGTGAGAAAGGAGGAGGGTTGGGCAAAGGGTTAGCAACCCCTTCCCGTCAAACCACTAACCGCTACAAACACTAACAAGGATTTCAACAAACAACTCGGTACTGTGTGAGGATGGTGTCACGATTCTGGATTAAATCGTAACCTTATTAGTACTCATGGATAGATCATAGCGCAGAAGTAGTGTAGAACTAGAAACATAGGTTAGCGTAGAGTTAGATTAGGGAGTAGAAAGTAGCCTGACGCCATTACCTCTTTCCCTCTTCTCACGCAATAGGAACACCCCAACCACTCTTCTCCTCACCTCTCTTTAACCCTCTCTACACTCTGTCATTCCCGAATTCAGAGTTTGCTACTTGATTCAGCCAATTGGTATTACACTATTTGTATGTGTGATTGTATGTGTGTGTATTCTTTAATGTATGTATATATATATATATATATTCTATTATGCTGTCAATTATGATTCATGTTGTATTCGGATAGTAAATACTCATTTATTTTGCTAAACTCAGCATACACGTAAAACCCCCACCCACCTGTAGAAACCCCCACCCACCTGTAGACACCCCCACCCACTGCTACACCTTTTTCATTATCTCCCCTCTTCGTACCCTACTCAGCGCCCGTGGGCATAGCCCTTGATCCACTCGTCGTAGTGACATCTGGAGCGAAGCGTCTCGCACATACGTAAGCACCTTGGGCTGCACTCGACCAGAACCAATAGAGACAGGTACATCAAGGGAATTAAGTCATTATCTTATTCTTTGTATCTCCGTATACGTCTACCCACCCCCCCCTTTTCCCCTGGGCCCCACCCCGCAAAAGTCGGCGGTACTAATTGCTCGCCTACACCCACCCCTAATTTTCCCCCCAATAGTCAATCTTCTATGCAAGTATATTTCAAACCAGCCAACCAGAACATATGTAATTCTAAACTAATGTAGCTATCCAATCAAATTGACCACTGATCACGTGACTAAAATGCACGAAAGCGGGCTTAACTAGTTTTAGGACACTTCGGCTCAAGTATTTTCATGAACACAGCTTCGTTTGCCTGATGTTTTGGATAACCTAGCAGTACCATGTGTTGAGTGTTAACTGAAGCCTGTGCAAATTCATATATTATTATGTATCTTGCCATTGAGTGAAGAATTGAAATGATAATAAACACCTGAACTTAACCAACGATTTATTTGCCTACTTAGACCTATCTGTGTGTCCGTCATAATATCTAACGAGCCAAGAGTCACGGTAATTAATACCCCAAGACGACCTGCCACCACTACCCCACTCACCTACGACTCCGCACCCCTCTCATTGTCCAGCTTCTGCCAGGTTGATGTCATAATCATAAACACATCCTGACAAAGTGGGGGCTCGTCCGGGATCCTGAACTCAGGCCGTTCAGGGCACTAACAACAGCAATCGACCCGAGGACCACGCCGTTACTGAAACCGACCCTGGATTGGGGGCTCATCTCTCTACAACACGAAGACTCTAAGCAGCAAACAGATCCGCCACCCCAAACACGCCAGAAACCAGACTCGTCACCCCAACGCCAACCAAGGCACCCATCACGTCAGATTCGCCACTCTAAGCAATCTACGTCACCCCAGATACACCAGCAGCCAGATTCGTCGCCCTACGCCACCTGCGTCACCCGTTACGCCAGATTCGCCACCCAATCACGCCAGATTCGACACCCCAACCGCCAGATCGTCACCCCAGATACACCAGCAGCCAGATTTGTCACCCTACGCCACCTGCGTCACCCCATTACGACCAGATTCGCCACCCCAACCGCCAGATCGTCACCCGAGACACCGCATCGACGTACCTGCACCCGAGACGTCAGCACTAGAAACCGCCGAGAACCCGACATCTGTCCCGTCAACCTCTCCATAGGAACCGCCGTAGTCCCGGTACCCAAACCAGGAAAAAAGACAATAACACTATACACTATCTAGTCTTGGCACGGGGAGAAAGAACTTTTCACTATACCGAAGCTACCTGCAACCAACAGAGCGCCAAGCGCCATACAAAAACGATAACTTTGTGATTGGATACGTGTGTATTGTGTGTGTGCGAAATTCTAGGAATAGCTGTTCTGGTGAGTACCATTTGAGCTGTATTTTATTAGATAAACTCTGAACCCAACCCCTCTTACATTCCCTCTCTCTATCTCGTCATATCTCTGTCCGTTTACTGCCTTACTCTCGCCTTACTCTGTCACTATGGCTGAAGGTGTACTATTGCGTAAGCAGCTGAGAGAAGAGGCTATAGCGATAGGCTACAGTGACGGAGACGTCATTAAATACGTCGTCGAACAAGTAGCGGCCCATGAGGCAAAAGCAGAGAAGCTTAGACTAGAACAACTAGATAGAGAAGACAGTCTTAGAGTAGAACAGAGAGAAGAGAAACTTAGATTAGAACAAGTAGCTAGGGAGGAGAGAGCAGAGCAATTAGAATTAGCTAGAGAAGAAAGACTTAGACTAGATGAGGAAGCACGTAGGGCACATGAATTTAGATTAGCGGAGTTAGCGGCAAACACTAGGGCCCCCGACAACACTGATTACCCAAACTCCCCCTCATCATTTAGCACAGTCAACCCCAACACTCCCCTCCCCCGACACGCGTCTCTATGGACAGACATCCACGACCACCGACTAGAACAATTTGACGTTTATCTTCGACGGTTTAGTGACTGTATGGAGTTAAACGAGGTCCCTCCAGAGTTACACTGCCGAATTCTCATCTCCACACTGAGGGGAGAGAATTATGAGACGTATTGCAAACTGCCCCCAGACGATAGGGAGTCATGTGCTGCATTGAAGAACGCACTCTTAAACCGACACCAGCTACACGCGTCGCATTACCAGAAACGATTCCGTACCGCCACGCTACGGCCAGGAGAGAACTATACACAATTCGCGGAGCGAATTCAGGCCTACTTACTTAAATGGGTAGAATTAGGGGACATAGAACAATCCTTTGAAGGCATGGTCACCCTTCTTATGACTGAACAGATAGAATCCCAGATGCCCCCGAAGCTGAAGGCTTTCTTAATCCAACAGGGAATATCCGGTCTAACCCCTTCCCTGCAAGGCGCAGATAGATTTCTGCTATCTAACTCAGTGGAATCATCCCATCCCCGGGACAAATTTCAACCACCCCCCGCTTCCCGACGGGAAAACGGTAGACCGGGAAGGCCACCGCCACCTTCCGCCCACACGGGACACCCACAGCCGCACCGACCTTATGGGGACAACCACCGCCACACCAGACCCACCCCTCAGCTAGCTCACGACAGGAACAGACGCGACCCCACCCCCTTTTTGGCCGCCGGTGCATTTTACACCACGACAGAGCCCGTAAGCGCCGACCGGCAGTATACTAACGGTCCGGCAGAACAAGAAACAGAAGCCCCTTACCCCAACCACTTAACCGAAACCACCGCCCCGTGGAATAGCCAGGAAACATACGGCGACTTGGATCAAGTCCATCACGTATTTTCCATCTCCTCAGTAGACGGACCCCATGAACCCCGCCAAAACTGTGTCGACGAGATAGTCCGAATCAATGGCCACCTGGGCTCGTGTACATATGATTCCGGACTCAGCTATGAGGCCCTAGTAACGGAATCAATGACCGACCCCCGCGACTACACAGGCCGCTATGTGCGACTCCAAGGGCCATCCCATGACTCCCCCATCCTGCGTCTACCGACGGCAGTCGTACACATCGACTCCGCCTTTACAGCAGGCCCCATCGAAGCAGCCGTGACTAAAGACGGGAAAGTAGACGTTCTACTAGGTAGGCCAATCGTAGGCAGACCACTCCCGCCCCGACCCACACAGGTGAGCCACGAGCCACCGCACTCCACCCACAGCCCGATCCGCCCTCCCCAATTCGTGTCCATTAAAGACAGGCTCCGCAACGCAAAACTGCCCCAAACCAGAAGCGAGCTAAAGCGTATACTTCACGAGTTCAGTTACTATGAAAGGAATGCTATACGCGGCTTCCGGCAACTCGCAACGCCCTTATTCGATCTACTGAATGCTACCACACGTCCAAAATTACATTGGAACGAAAACGCCAGATTTGCTTTCGACCTGTTAAAATGTTTCTTAGGTCGAAACCCATTTCGAGTCCACCCCGACGACGAGGATTAGCGTTAACCCTAAACACCCGATGGGCCGGGTAACAATACAACCCAGCGCCATACTCGCCCCCCCCAGAAGATAACTTAACGCGTCCCCTTGTTCCCCCCGATCCCTCCCCGTCACAGACCCACCACCAACACGTGGACACGCCAAAATACCACTCGCAGATACTATCCCGGTACTCTCACTAAGATCCCATACCCCAGAGACAGTAAATTAGGTATGAATCCACTTTCTGAGTAGATTCCCAAATCGCCCGGGTGAATTGTCACGATTCTGGATTAAATCGTAACCTTATTAGTACTCATGGATAGATCATAGCGCAGAAGTAGTGTAGAACTAGAAACATAGGTTAGCGTAGAGTTAGATTAGGGAGTAGAAAGTAGCCTGACGCCATTACCTCTTTCCCTCTTCTCACGCAATAGGAACACCCCAACCACTCTTCTCCTCACCTCTCTTTAACCCTCTCTACACTCTGTCATTCCCGAATTCAGAGTTTGCTACTTGATTCAGCCAATTGGTATTACACTATTTGTATGTGTGATTGTATGTGTGTGTATTCTTTAATGTATGTATATATATATATATATTCTATTATGCTGTCAATTATGATTCATGTTGTATTCGGATAGTAAATACTCATTTATTTTGCTAAACTCAGCATACACGTAAAACCCCCACCCACCTGTAGAAACCCCCACCCACCTGTAGACACCCCACCCACTGCTACACCTTTTTCATTATCTCCCCTCTTCGTACCCTACTCAGCGCCCGTGGGCATAGCCCTTGATCCACTCGTCGTAGTGACATCTGGAGCGAAGCGTCTCGCACATACGTAAGCACCTTGGGCTGCACTCGACCAGAACCAATAGAGACAGGTACATCAAGGGAAATAAGTCATTATCTTATCCTTTGTATCTCCGTATACGGCTACCCACCCCCCCTTTTCCCCTGGGCCCCACCCCGCAAAAGTCGGCGGTACTAATTGCTCGCCTACACCCACCCCTAATTTTCCCCCCAATAGTCAATCTTCTATGCAAGTATATTTCAAACCAGCCAACCAGAACATATGTATTTCTAAACTAATGTAGCTATCCAATCAAATTGACCACTGATCACGTGACTAAAATGCACGAAAGCGGGCTTAACTAGTTTTAGGACACTTCGGCTCAAGTGCTTGGTGGAGAAGGTTGTTCGATTCTAGCCTCCACTTATTCAGTTGTTCCATAGGATATACCGCCTGCATGTGTATAGATAGATATTTTGTCAGTCTAAGTATTTTCATGAACACAGCTTCGTTTGCCTAATGTTTTGGATAACCTAGCAGTACCATGTGTTGAGTGTTAACTGAAGCCTGTGCAAATTCATATATGTATCTTGCCATTGAGTGAAGAATTGAAATGATAATAAACACCTGAACTTAACCAACGATTTATTTGTCTACTTAGACCTATCTGTGTGTCCGTCATAATATCTAACGAGCCAAGAGAGAAATAATAATTATTCCAGGGCGATTCCAGTCACGGTAATTCATACCCCAAGACGACCTGCCACCACTACCCCACTCACCTACGACTCCACACCCCTCTCATTGTCCAGCTTCTGCCAGGTTGATGTCATAATCATAAACACATCCTGACAGATGGTCCTCCTGTCAGGGGTACGATGATGCCGGGCAGTGAAAGCCAGCTACTGGAAGCTGTCAGGCAGACGGCCATCATCTCAACCAGGACCACACTTGCCATCGGAACATGGAATGTTCGAACCATGTTTGAAGCCGGCAAAGCAGCACAAGGGGCAATAGAGATGAGGAACTACAAGATCAGCATCCTCGGCATCAGTGAAGCCAGATGGACAGATTCCGTCCAGAAGAGGCTCTCTACAGGAGAGCTACTCCTATACTCAGGTCACGAGGAGGAAAATGGACCCCACACCCAGGGAGTGGCCTTCATGCTCTCAAAGGAGGCCCAAGGAGCACTCATTGGTTGGGAGGCGCATGGTCCAAGAATCATCACTGCATTCTTTCAGAACAAAGGAAAAGAAGATCAACTTTAACCTCGTTCAATGCTATGCTCCTACGAACGACAGTGAGGATTCTATGAAGGATGAATTTTACGGTAGGTTGCAGAGCATCATTCAGAGGTTTCCTGGCAGAGACATAACCATGTTGATTGGAGACCTTAATGCTAAATAAGGAGATGACAACACTGGTTACGAAGAGGTTATGGGTCGAGAGGGGTTGGGAGAGATGAGTGACAATGGAGAGAGGTTTGCAGAACTGTGTGCTGCAAACAGCCTTGTCATTGGAGGTAGCATCTTTCCCCATAAAAAGATACACAAAGTCACTTGGCTCTCATCAGACCTCCACACCGGAAACCAGATAGACCATATATGCATCTCCAAGAATTTCAGGAAGTCCCTGCAAGATGTACGTGTTAGGAGAGGAGCGGATGTGGCTTCTGACCACCACCTTCTTGTTGCACGTGTCAAACTTAAACTTAGAAGGAATTGAACAGGCGAATGAAACCAGCAAAAGAAGTTCAACACAATATATCTCAGAGACCCAACCAAACGCGAGGAATTCAAGCTGGCACTCGCAAACAAATTCCAAGTCCTGCATGAAATGATGGATGAAGAAGAAACATCGAAAGACAAGGAATGGAGGACAGTGGAAACAACAATAAAGACAGTTTGCCAGGAAGTCTTAGGCCCACAGAAACGCAATCACAAGGAATGGATCTCAACGGTCTCCCTGAAGAAAATAGAACAGAGAAGAGAAATGAAGGCAGTACTAAACAACAGCCGGACACGTGCAGAGAAGGCCAAGGCACAGGAACAATACACACAAGCAAACAAGAGTGTAAAAAAGAGCATCAAAGCTGACAAAAAGAATTATGCAGATGCTCTAGCTGCAGAAGCTGAGGAAGCAGCCAGAAATGGAAATATGAAAGACTTGTATACCATCACCAAGAAGTTATCTGGGAAGTTAAGTAAACCTGAAAGACCGGTGAAAGATAAAGAAGGAAAGCAGATAATCGATGACGAAGGACAAAAGAGAAGATGGGTGGAATACTTTGAAGAGCTACTCAACAGGCCAGTCCCACCAGACCCACCTGATATCCAGCCAGCGGACATAGACCTGCCGATAGACTGCAATGCACCTACAAAGGAAGAAATACGCCAAGCCATCAAGAAGCTTAAAAGCGGCAAAGCACCTGGACCAGATGATATCCCTGCGGAGGCACTGAAAGCGGACGTGTAGAGCTCTTACACCCCCTCTTCCAAAAGATCTGGGAAGAGGAGCAAGTCCCACCAGAGTGGAAAGAGGGACTACTCATTAAACTCCCTAAGAAAGGAAACTTGAGCTCCTGCTCTAACTATAGAGGAATTACCCTACTATCAATTCCAGGAAAATTGTTCAACAGGATTCTGCTTGGCAGAATGCAGGATGCTGTTGATACAAAGCTGCGAGATCAACAAGCTGGTTTTCGCAAGGATAGATCCTGCATTGACCAAATAGCTACACTGCGCATCATATTGGAGCAGTCGCTCGAGTGGAATTCCCCCCTATATGTCAACTTTATTGACTATGAAAAGGCTTTTGACAGCGTAGACAGGGAATCACTTTGGGGGCTGCTAAGACACTATGGGGTCCCTACAAAAATTACCTCTATAATTAAGAATTCTTCTGAAGGATTGCAATGCAGAGTGATCCATAGAGGCCACCCAACAGAGGCATTCCATGTACGGACAGGAGTGAGACAAGGTTGTTTACTGTCGCCATTTCTGTTTCTGCTTGCGATAGACTGGGTTATGAGGACATCCACATCAGATAAGCATAATGGCATCCAGTGGACGCTATGGTCACAACTAGACGATCTAGATTTTGCGGATGACCTGGCATTACTCGCACATACTCAGCAACAGATGCAGGAAAAGACCAACATCGTGACAGAAAACTCCACTCGCCTTGGCCACAACGTCGACAAAGGGAAGACCAAGTTGCTAAGGTCAACGCAGAAAACACATCACCTATCACTCTCAATGGTGAAGCGCTAGAAGAAATTGAAGAATTCACCTATCTAGGCATCATCATCAATAAGAAGGGTGGAACTGACGCCTATGTAAGGGCAAGAATTGGCAAGGCCAGGACAGCATTCCTCCAACTTAAGAATATCTGGAGCTCAAGAGAAATATCCCTGAAAACAAAGATCAAGATCTTCAACTCAAATGTGAAGTCTGTCTTACTCTATGGTGCTGAAACGTGGAGGACCACAGCTACCAACACCAAGAAGATCCAGACTTTCATAAACTCATGTCTCAGGAGAATTTTGCATATTATACGCTGGCCGGACATGATCAGTAACGATGAGCTCTGGAGTCGCACAGGTCAACAGGCAGCCGATCTGGAGATCATGCAAAAAAGATGGAGATGGTTGGGGCACACACTCCGAATATCAGCTTCCAACATTACCAGACAGTCTCTATCGTGGAACCCACAAGGGAAGAGGAAGAGGGGCCGACCTGGTAACAGCTGGCGGCGTGACCTGGATACCGACGTCAAGAGATAAGGTCATTCTTGGGTGCAATTGGAAAGACTCGCTCGGAACCGGGATGGCTGGAGAGCCCTTGTTGGTGGCCTATGCCCCCGAGAGGGGTTGTAGGCGTAAGTAAGTAAGTATATAATATGTGTAGTGTGTGTAGTATGAAATATGTGCAGTGTGTGTAATATGTGTGTAGCGTGTGTAGTATGTAATATGTGTAGTGTGTGTAATATGTGTCTAGTGAGTGTAATATGTGTAGTGTGTATAATATGTGTGTAGTGTGTGTAATATGTGTGTAGTGTGTGTAATATGTGTGTAGTGTGTGTAGTATGTAATATGTGTAGTGTGCGTAATATGTGTCTAGTGAGTGTAATATGTGTAGTGTGTATAATATGTGTGTAGTGTGTGTAATATGTGTGTAGTGTGTGTAGTATGTGTGTAGTGTGAGTAATATGTGTGTAGTGTGTGTAATATGTGTGTAGTGTGTGTAATATGTGTGTAGTGTGTATAATATGTGTGTAGTGTGTGTAATATGTGTGTAGTGTGTGTAATATGTGTGTAGTGTGTATAATATGTGTGTAGTGTGTGTAATATGTGTGTAGTGTGTATAATATGTGTGTAGTGTGTATAATATGTGTGTAGTGTGTGTAATATGTGTGTAGTGTGTGTAACATGTGTGTAGTGTTATAATATTTATGTAGTGTGTGTAATATTTGTAGTGTGTATAATATGTGTGTAGTATGTTTAATGTGTAGTGTATGTAATATGTGTGTAGTGTGCGTGTAGTGTGTCAGTGAAATATATGTTTAGTTTGTGTGGAGTATGTGTAATATGTGTGTAGTATATGTGGGTCATGTGTGTGTAATATGCGCCTGTTTGTTAAGTGTGTTTGTGTAGTGCGCTTAACGTGTGTATAGATAGATTTGTAGTGTGCGCTTGGGTGTAAAATGTTTTTGTAGAGTGTGTGTATGGGTCAATGAATCTATGGTTGCTAAAAATAAAGCATAAATTTCCATCTATGCCCGAGTTACTTCATTACTATTTAATGCTTTGTCTTAAAGTGATTCAAACTCCTTTTGGTTTCTTGTTACAATAATAAAAAAAAAATGTCTCGTAAACAACCACGTGGGTAGATTTTGTTTTTCTTTAAATGTCAACTCTAAGTCACATCTGAGAATGAAGTAGAACTTGAAAAAAAAAAAGATCACAACCTACACAAAAGTAAACGTTTAAACTAACTAGATAAACAATGACAACCCAATAACAACTTATTGCAAGGCTAAGATAAACATAAAGACAAAAACACCTTCCTTATCCCTTATGCGAGAACATTTAATGCATATAATATGTAATCTTTCTTCCCGATTGACATTCGGGCATGGAATGGGTTGCCTGAACAAACCAGGAAAACCAGTAAATTAACATAATTTAAAACATTAATAAAAGACTATCGGACCACGGATGAGCGTAGGGCGCAATAATCTTCTTTATAGAAGGAGCGTCTGTAATGTAGCCTATAAGATAAGATAAGAATGCTCAGTTCAGTTACCACTACTTTAATATATTATAGTCTTCAAAATATAAAAACTAACGTAGTAATGATGTTAGCCTTTAAAAAAAAATTATATAAACTGTAGGCCCTATATACTATTTGTAGTTGATTTTAGTTTTTTAAATCTTCCTGTGTTACCTAATTCGGAGACTCTAATAGAGAAATTTTAAAGGGTGCCATTACTTAAAAAATATGTTGACTTTTTATCAAAGTAAACTAAATAATTAAACACATTTAGGTTAATTTAATCGTTTTGCAAGGGCATGCACTTCAGGAAAACACAGATTTCAGGTAGGGTTGTCGTTCGTTTTAGTGTAGGCTTGTTATTCAAAAAAAAAAAAAAAAAAAAAAAAAAAAAAAAAAAAAAAAAAAAAAAAGATACGACGTGATTACTATAAATAGTAATGTACAGATAAATAGCCAATGAATTGATCTGGCACTATCGATTTCTTTGGCTTTTCTTTCGTCTTCGAGTTGCTGTTTACCTGTACGTTTTATTGATTGAATGGTTCGAACGTCATTGGCCATTCTGAATATATGAAATTCAGTTGAAATTGAATGCAGTATTTATTGAAGTTCTTAAGAATCAGATCATAAAGTAATGCTATTGCTAAGGTCATGTACACTATCTTCAAAGCGATCACTAGTCAAAGTCTTAATCTAAACATTTAGTTGTGGAGGTGTTCTACATAAACTCTGGGATTGGACTAACTTTTTAGAAGACAGAGAACCCAGTCAAAGTGTAAGTAGGAATTCATGTACGCTTAAATGTTTAAAATATAAGAAATACAGAATGTAAACTAAAATACTCAAATACAACACGTATTATGATAGACAAAATAAAATGTGTATTGAAGAAAACTTTGTAAGCTTAGGTTTTTTGTTTATTGACTAGGAGACTGAAAGATGTTTAATGTAAGCTTATGTTTTTTTGTTTATATAGGCCTACTAGGAGACTGAAAGATGTTTAATGTAAACTTATGTTTTTTTGTTTATTTACTAAAGACTGAAAGATGTTTAATGTAAACTTATGTTTTTTTGTTTATTTACTAAAGACTGAAAGATGTTTAATGTAAACTTATGTTTTTTGTTTATTGACTAAAGACTGAAAGATGTGTGGTCCAGCTTCAGGTTGGTCCAAGGTGGCTCTTGTGGTGTTAGTTATTGGAATCGCTATCCACATAGCAGGATGGGCAACTACAAATTGGATGACTTACAGCACTACCAACAATGTAATTGAAACAAATATTGGTTTGTGGCGCATGGTTTCTTGCACTTCTGGCAGCTGTAAGGACACATCTGTAGCATCACAATATGAAACTGGTTAGGTTTTTTTTACATTTTTATTAAATACATAAAACGCATTAAGATAACTTATATCAGTGTTCAAATACACAGAGTCTGAATTCGTGTCAATTTCTCTAGACATATATTTGTGTGTACTGCATAACTTCCAAGATAAATATTTGCATATGATCTACTTATATCCATGCTGGTTTTTTTTTCTGTGTTTTGAAAATATGTGCACACATGTTAATTTGTTAATTTTTTTTAAAACTAGTATGGGCAACCCATTCGATGTTCCATTTTCTTCATGATGAAAAAAAATAATTATAAAAGTTAGTCCTCTGGCTAAGTTGTCTTAAATATGTTTTTATAAGTTGAAGAGTGATGCATTTACCAGCTAGAGGTCATCGCGCATCATAATTTGTGGATATTGATAAGTCTCAACGATTATGCATGCATATAAGGTCGACAAGATAAACATTTCTGGTTTCATTCGATAATTTGATTCAAAACATGTCTGTGTGCTACGTTACTGGTTGCACGAAAAGTTGTAAGGGATTAATAAATTATATTTCATTTTCAAAAGATGTCGCCAAAAGAAAACGATGGATTGTGGATATCAGATTTGACGAATTACCTATTTAAAATCCCACACTAATTGCTTGATGCAAAAGAATTTTCGTTTTTATGAATCTACGCATTTTTTTTTTAATAACCAAGGACGCAACTCTTGACTAATGTATTTAAGAAAAACAAAGCTAAATTTAACCTAACGCGACTAACACTTTGAGTATTAATGATCGCCTACTCACTTTTGAGGATAAAAACGGATTTTTCATAACGAATCTTGTATCCTTTGTATATTTCTAAAAGACCAGAACTGTCCGTCGAGGTTGAAATCAATTGTCAAACACCACCAATAGCATGGTTTTTGTTTACAAAAATGGCGGGAAATGTCACCGGAAATTGACGATCTCTTCCATTTGAAAAGGTCACACCTCATTAAGACTTGTCAATAGATCGAGCTAAATTTATGCTACTTATTCTCTATTTCTAAAATAGAAGGTGTGTGGATAGCCCGATCCCCATTGGTTAAATAAAAAGACAGGGATCTTTATTCTTATATTTTACTTTTGTGATTTCATTTCGTGCATTTCACCTCCCTTTCAAAGTATTTAGATCTAGAGTTCCCAACAGGCACATGTTGGCGCCACTTATAATTTTAAAGTTTTGTTTAGAAGTCTACATTAATTGTTGTACAAGGCAAGGAAGCACACAACCTCTTTCAGCCTACCCTCCCCAATAGTTTTCAAAAACATATTTAATTTTTTTATAGAATGGTTTTTCAGAAAATATAATAATTATAAAAAAACTGATATACAGATTTATAAATTTAGATATATTCACATTACTAGAATCAACATATATGCTTGCCTCCGCAACAGCTCTCCAGCGCACTCGATTCTGTGCAGCCTTTTCTATGTAGGCATCTCCCTGAATCGAACGGGTTCTAGATTTTTCTGCTGTTGTATTGGTTTATGTAGAGGTATTATTTTCTACGGAATGAGGGTGCTAGCCTCATGCCAACCCTCTTGTTTTTAGCCTAAGAGGTCACGGCTGTTGTCTTTGGTCCGCCCCAGGTATTTTATTTCCCGGTACCCTCCATACAAGTATGGCGAGCGTTCCCCGATCCGCCACCTGGGGAGGCGCCCGATGGGAGGACAACCACTCCACATGGGATCAACATATATAATTACCGTGAATTTGTTTATTTATTTATATGTTTGTTCGCTATAGGCTCCCAAGCCGTTTGACCAATCGGGTCAAAAGTTAAATGTACAGATTGGAAACGGCCTCCAAAAGAGAATTTTATTTTATCAACAAATTTGCTTAATTCGTTAATATAAAAAAAACACAAAAACAACTTAGACCTATTACTAATGGCAGTGTCTATACGTCCGGCGCGCCGGACGTATAGCGCGGGAGATATACGTCCGGCGACCGGACAAAATATTGCGGGAGATATTCTTCCGGCGAGCACGTCACGTGAGAGCCGGTCACATTCGGAATTTGGAAGATATTATTCCGGCGGGCTTTTTATTTGACCACCCAACTACAACTACTACAAGTACAAACGAGATACGTAGAGCGTATTGATATTAACATATTTATAAGGAAACGGGCATTATGTCTAATAGTAATAGTAATACTCTAATTATTAGTTTAATACTTTGAATGGATACATTGAATGAGATTGTTATGTCCACCCACATTCATTGTAGGCTAAATGAATGGCTTATCGTAATTGAAATTGTAGCGCAAGTCAAGATGTTTACTAATAACTTTATTAAACTTCTTTATAAATTGTTTGGTAATGACATTTAACACTTTTTCTCAAGAAATAGGCATTAGGCCTAACAGTCGAATTTTTTATTTCTTTGATACTTTGAATGAAATTATGTCCACCCACATGAATAAATGAAGGGTATTCTCGTATTGAACTAAAAAAAATATCTCGTTTTACTGTATTTGAATTTTAAAAAAAAGAACGATATGGTGATAGAAGGAGTCGAACCTGCGACACTCCGGTTGCCAGAACACGCTACTGACCACTAGGCCAAGATACCTTCAATATTTCTCACAATAAAAAGTAATTAAGCAACTCAAACAAGAATAAACGATTATGCGCATGCGCCAGTAGCCGTGTGCTTTTTTTTTTTAAATTTGGTCGGTCACGTGACTTGGGTCACCGGACGTATATCTCCCGCGCTATACGTCCGGTAGCCGGACGCGCAGACACTCCGATTACTAATCACCGTATGTTAAGGTTCTAAGCTGAGCGCCATTTCATAATGAACAAAAACTAAATACCGAAAGATATGTTCTCACTACAATGTTTTTCTGGTAGGCCTAATAGTGTAAGTTATTTTTTTTTCTTTCTCTTTTAACAAAACACATTGTAATCAGTATTTTGATAGTATATTATTGTTAATTTAATATTATAAATTACAAGTCAAGTCAACACAACTGTTCGATACTTTTTAATACCAGAAGCTTGACAGCTACAATTCGTAGGCCTATGCATATGCCAGTGTCAGGGCGACCAGAAACAATTAAAAAGAACATAAACTAAATACCGAAAGATAAGTTCTCACAACAGTTTTTATTGTAATATTTTTTTTATTTTTTTCCTTCTCTTTTAACAAAACAATTGTAATCATTCGTTTCCCCGTCATTTTGACGGGAATAACCACTAGTATATTATATACAAAATCATTAAATAAAAATTCTCGGTAATCTATATATATATAATGTGGTATTATATTGTAAGGCTAATAACAAGTAAAAAACCTTGTTTTCGTAAAACCATTAACGAGGAGCAATATTTTTTTAGGTTCTTAGAACAAATTATGGGGAGAAATACTTCGGGTTCTTTAAACCAATTGTAAACAGCAATTGTGAGGCACTTTGGGTTGTAAAAACCAGTTACAATTAGCAATAATTTGGGTTTTAAAACCATTTACCAGCAGCGATACTTTAGGTTTTTAAAACCATATTCGAGGAACAATGCTTTAGGGTCTTAAAACCAATTATGTGGAGAAATACCATATGTTCTTAAAACCGATTTCAAGGAGAAATACCTTAGGTTCTTAAACCAATTATGAGGAACAATACATTAGGTTCTTAAAACTAATTATGAGGAGCAATACATTAGGTTCTTAAAACCAATTATGAGGAGCAATACATTAGGTTCTTAAAACTAATTATGAGGAGCAATACATTAGGTTCTTAAAACCAATTATGAGGAGCAATACATTAGGTTCTTAAAACTAATTATGAGGAGCAATACATTAGGTTCTTAAAACCAATTATGAGGAGCAATACATTAGGTTCTTAAAACTAATTATGAGGAGCAATACTTTAGGTTCTTAAAACTAATTATGAGGAGCAATACATTAGGTTCTTGTTGTATAGAACTAATGACCCCTCATGTGCATTCGATTTTTTTTAAGAAGGGGGGGGGGGAGAAAAAAAAACTCATGGCATCAGCTGGCCTACGAGGTCCTCCACCCATCCTTGGTTAACTTCCATCTCCACTCCTTTTCATTTTTTTAAAGTGTATTTTTAAATATATTTTATGACATTTATTACATTCGAAACAAAGCATGTGTGTGACAAGAGCTACTCTTGATGGGAATGGGGTTTAAGGTAGGGTGGTATGGGGTGTCGACGTATCTTCGAGCCACGATCCCTTGACAGTCGATAGAAACAAATGTAACTTCCAACATTCTCATGAAAGATAAGGCAATACCATAAGAGTCGATGTAAAGTCAGGTGCAGGCGGAAGGTACAAACTTAGACCATAGATTGAATGTATTAGAAACATACGAGCTCTTACATGGGCAAATACATGGGCACTATATAAAAGTAATAATATACACTATGGACATTAATTAGAACAATACATAATAATGTCGCTCAGTCTTACTTTCATTCTTGCTGTAACTGTCAGTATCTTGATTTGGGTACAACTTCTAGTAGAGCCAAATATACTAACTAGAAACATGTAGCTATTTTCATGTAAATAAATATATCATTTCCTCATGCCAAGTAGCAGAACATGTTTTCTCAAAACCAATTACGAAGAATCTAGACACAGGTTTGGGCTTTTCAGTCTTGCTGGCGATACTCTTGGCAATGAAAAAAAGTCGCGCTTTATGATATGGGTAGCCACAGAAACACTGCTTCACCGGCCCAAAGGATCAAATTGGTCCCACGGGATACTTTACTTACTACTACATACTACTATTTGATATGGAGAAATTATTTAAAAAAACTCACTGAACAATTGAAACAATTTTGTGGAGTCTATTTTCATTTTGGTGATTGATTTGGTGAAATTATTTAATGGATGTGCATACTCAGTGCATAGTCATTGCCTAAGGCCTATTATGTGATAAAACTAAAATATATATTAGTAGGGCCAAGAAAAAGAAATGGATATAAAATGGACCTACCTAAACTAATCCTGCATTCCTTTGTTTTCAATATTTTTTTTGTATGGTTATACATTTTAATCTCAACCAAACAACGGATTTAGCAGTTGTCTCGAGCTTATCCCCGAAAATTGACAATTGACACACATATTCCTTATTGTGTGAATGTTTCTAATCTACAGATGTATTCAATGCCGTGAGAGCAATGGAAACCATTACGTTTTGCCTGGCTTTCTTTACAATGGTGCTATTGTTGATCTACATGTGTGCTGAAGCTATGAGAACTACAACTGGAGCAGCGGTCATTATGATTTTATGCTACATCGCAGGTAAGTTTTATAGTTGTATGTAACATAACAATTCAGTATTATAGCTTTATGTAACATAGCATGCATAATATAGTTTTACATAACATAACAGGTCTTTATTTTGTATTATAGTTTTATATTCAATAGCATATCATTATATTGTTTTGTGTTAAATAGCAGTTCCCGGATGATACCGTTCTCTGCTTGTCCTTTATGAAAGTGTATATCTCAGAAGCTGTTGTCAATTTTGAATGTATTTCTCTTATCTCTTGACACAGGCGGCTGTAGCTTTGTTGGCATGGTTGTGTTTATCACAACAATACCGGATCCATATGTTGTTTCCTTCTCATTGGGTCTAACAGTTATTGCAATGACACTCATCTTGATAGCTGGCACTTTGATGATTCCCGACAGTTTTGACAACAACCAGGATTCGGACGACGATGATTATTATGGAAACAGAAGACGTAGTGTAGTCTCGCCAATGCCTTTGTATAAAAGAGGCCCTGCCTCACGAGGCGTCACTCCTATCTCCTACAAGGGAGCATATGAAGGCTCACGCTGGAGATCTTATTAAATAGATTTTTGACATTAAGTCGTGATTTGATTTTTATTAAAAGAAAAAATACAGTATACACAGTATACAAAGGCACATTTACTGTAGTTATTAGAATCACACATTTCCTTTTTTGTGGTAATCTAACAATGTAAATACATTTTTAATTTGAATCAATAAGTATCATATAAATACACCAAAGAGAATTTTAAACATGTATATACATTCCACAAACTCTCATTTCTTTTTCCAATTTTGTGAAACCTGTACATTTGAATCGATTCAATATGTTTTATTTGTTCTTAACTTTAATAATGAGTGCTGCACGGCAAAACTTTCTAGGAGTTGTATTAAGTTCTATCAAAATTGTGTTAAAATTCTATCAAAGTTGTATAAAGTTCTATCAAAGTTGTGTTAAAATTCTATCAAAGTTGTATAAAGTTCTATCAAAGTTGTATTAAAGTTCTATTAAAGTTGTATCAAAGTTTTATTCAAGTTTTATTAAAGTAAGAATGCGTCTTGAAATAAATGGAATGTGTTTTTACTATCTTTCTATTAACTCGCACTGTCTGCTTGCTTGCTTGCTGTTGCTTGCTTTGAAAACTTTGCATCAATTTTTCGATCACTTCCCGTCGTCCATTCGAGCCGAAACTTGGGTAGCAGACTTGTCCAAACTAACAATACATTCTATCAAATTTTCAGCATCATAACCTTCGGAATAGTCATTAATACCTTCGACCAATTTGCGAATCGAAGAAAATGGAAACATGGCTGCCTCTACCGGAAAAGACGAAAGTAAATAAACTTTTCGGATATGTTCGTTTTTAAGAAATAAACAGAATGAAAACTACACAATATAGCCGAAACAAAGCGAGTTATCATTGCGGCCCAAAGCTAGAAAAAAAAAGGATGCGCAAAATTTTAGTGTGGAAATTCATAAGGTATGATATCACTTATATTTATTTAAATCTATCAAAATATAAATTAAATATCAACTTAGTTTACAAAGATGCAAAATTGCATCAACACAGGAACAAAAGTAAGATTTATTTGCCGATGATTGCATAATTTATAGAATAATAAAGACAGGAAAAGATAGTGAACTTCTACAAAAAGACCTAGATGAACTACAAAAATGGAAATCAAACTGAAGTATGTCTTTTCATCCAGAAAAATGCCAACTAATAAGGGTATCCAAGAAACAGAAACAAATAATAGCAAACTACCGGTACTTCATTCATGGTAAAGAACGAACTCAAACTAACAATGCTAAGTATCTAGGAGTAATAATCAATGATAAGTTATCTTGGAACCCTCATATTGATGAAGTAATTAAAAAATCAAACAAAACATTAGGATTCATAAAAAGGAACTTTTACAAATGTAATAAGAATATAAAACTAAAATGCTATCTCACATTAGTTAGGCCTATACTAGAATATGCAGGAACTGTATGGGACCCATCAACTAAAGCAAACATTAAAAAATTAGAACAAATCCAAAAAAAGAGCTGCAAGGCCCATAACTAGTGAATATTCTCAATTAACAAGAGTAACACCATTAGTAAAATCACTAAACCTAGAAACACTAGAGGACAGAAGGGCAAAGAGTAAAGTAGTAATAATACATAAGGCATTAAACTCTAATTTAGAAATACAACACAATAACAACCTGTTGCAAAGCTCAGATAAACATAAAAACAAAAACACTTTCCTTGTCCCTTATGCGAGAACAAACGCATACAAGTACTCTTTATTCCCAAGTGGCATTTGGGCATGGAATGGATTGCCTGAACAAACCAGGAAAACCAGTAACTTAACATCATTTAAAACAGAGGTTCTCAACCTTTTTCGGCTCATCGCCCCCTACTCCCCCCCTTCCGTAGTAAATGTTTTCGTAAAAAAGGTATGTATGGTGGCATATATTTAATTCCTATTTGATGAGCTTTAAAGTAAAAGTCAATTGTTAAGAAGAGTTTTTTGTGAATGGTTTTAATTTTGTTAATTATAATACACATATCTAGTAAATATCTACAAACACATACACACGAAGTTTTAAAACTGAATTTTGGTTTGAAGCTTGCGCCTGGTGTGTTGACAGCAGGTTGTCAATATTATGTTCTATTTTGGTTAGCAAAAGCCTCAAGTCTCCACGCTCCACTACTTACAACTTGCTTCTGTTTTTTCGACAACAAAGTGATAGCCTGACAGCACTAAATCCCGCTCTACTAAATAGGAAGATGAAAATGCAATAAAAAAAAAAAGCTTTACCAAAGCCTACAGTCCTGGTAAAACTGATGTTCTTTTTGCAGCCAAAAGTCGTGAGAGCCTTTTCTTACAAATTTCAATTAGAGTTCTTTAGTGGTTGCTAATTCAATCAATGCCTCTAGCAGTTGTGTAGGTAGGCCTGATTGTAATTCTTCACTATTAGAAAAAAATCTAAAACCCAATCATGTATTTTTATGTTAATAGTGTCTTGAAATCGACTTTGGAAGTTGTTAGTAAGTGCGTCGAGTTGATCACAATAAATGAGAATGTCTTTTTCATTTTTTTCTACAGATGCAAGATTGGGAAACTGATAAAATTCTCCACGTTCAAAGTTTCGTTTGTACAATTGAAGTTTTTACATAAATGCCGAAATGACACTTTTTTGTTTTGATCAAATTGAGGTCATCTCTCAGCAATTGAATGTTCATTTCATTGAACTCATTAAATAAATCTGTTAAATATGCGATATTATTTTCCTTTTTTTTTAAAGATTTTCTCTCAGCGAATTGTCTTTGCTTCCTAGAAACTCCAACACTAAGTCAAAGATCCCATCAAATCTATTTAAACAGGCACCTTTTGAAAACAAGCGTCCTGTAGCAAACGATTATTGTCTTCGTCATTCTCAATACACAGTTGTTTAAACACTCTCTCGTTGAATGCATTGCTTCTGATTTGTTTACTGCAGTTATTACATATTGAAGAGACTGATGTAGAAGATCGCTGAGATTTTTAGCAACTAAATGTTGCGTGTGAATTACACAATGGACAGAGTTATAAGGGCTCTTTTTTAACGAAACGGACGAGTCCAAAGGGCTCTTTTGTTCAGTGCGTAACGTTAGGTTTGAGCTCAGCTCTGTCCGGACTGGAGCCACCCAACGACACCAAAGGCGTGGCGTGCTTGTAACAGTGAGGATTCCGCAGCTAGGTTGCCCACTGCGGTTCCCTAGGATCGTTATCGTGGTGGCTCGCCCGTATAACTGCACTGTCACCCGGTAGCACAAATCCTATACTACAGGTACAGACATCCAGGCATCGGGTGGTTCTTGAGACGGGGTTGCAGCGTCCATTGTTTCCTCCCCACCGAGACCCCGTATCCTCTCGGCAGTGAAATGGGTTTCGGACCCTCTGCGGGAGCTGTCCCCATGCGTTCGCTCGCCGGTGTATGTACGTGAACGTATCGACGGTTTACACACTTCGCCAGTCTTTGAGGCCCATGGGTACAAAAGTGTCACCTAATATCAAACACATCTATCCTAAGCTCGCTAGCTATTTGACGCACGCTCGCAAGTAGACTATGTGACATTCAGTAATGGTCATTCAGCGATGCAGAGACGGACACGGGCTTTTTTTTTATGTATGACTTGAAAGAGATAATTCTTGAGAAAGCACAGCGGGCCTACAAGTAGCTAGCTTACGCTCGCTCCAGACTTTACAGGACGATGCTAAGGAAGGGCCCATTAGTACTTAATGGATCCACTACTTTTAAAAATTCAGCGCGATTCCTATTTCTAATTAGTATGTTGGTCATTTATCAGCCATTGTGTTCTACGTCACATTTCATCCACAATATAACGCCCCATCCCTTTTGCCATTTTTGGAAAATAATCTAAATATAGTAATAAATCTAGGTTAAGCCCATATACGACTTTGAATAACTTTTACTTCACAATTCATTGGCTCCATAGTATCAGAAGACCTCTTCACCGCCCCCTGGGGGGCGATATCGCCCCTGTTGAGAACCTATGCTTTAAAACATTAATCAAAAATGCAAGACTAGACTCGGACCATGGATGAGCGTAGGACGCAATAATCTTCTTTATAGAAGGAGCGTCTGTAATGTATAAGATAAGGGAGTAAAATAAAAACTGTGTTTTTATGGGTTAGTTTATTCTATTTCATGTACGCCCTAGTTGGTTGTTACTTAAAGTTAACATAATTGCATGAACCAGTAATTATAATATAACTTAATTTTACAGTGTTGGCCTAATGTAGTCTTAAGAAAACATAAATTTACAGTGTTGGCCTAATGTAATGTAGCTTAAGATAACATAAATTTACATATATATATATAAGCTAGGCGCAGGGCCCTGGAGAGAAAAAAAAGATTCCGGTACGAGGTCTTTTCTGGCGCCCCCGGCCCTCCCCCGCCCCACTTTTTTTTACATCTTCTTGGAGAGAATCATGTCGGATGCACTAGAGGATCACGAAGAGACATAAATGGCAGAACAATCACCAACCTTCGATTTGCAGTTAATCTAGATGGACTCGCCCGTAGCGAGAAAGAATTAGCTAATCTAGTGGAACGACTGTACAAAACTTCCTCATCATATGGTATGACAATCAGTGCCAAAATAAAATTAATAACTAGTAACACCAGCGGCATCACCACGCCGATCAAGATTGGTGGGCAGAGTTTGAAACAGTAAGAAGCTTCAAATACCTAGGAGCTATTGTAGCCCCCCCCCCCTCTTCCAACCTTCCCCTCCCCCCGGAATACCTATCTTCCGGTGACGAAACCATCAGTCAGAGCGAAACAGTCCGGATAGCGTCACTATCCTTGGCCATCCCGGGCCGTCCTCAAGTTTACGAAAGACGTGTGGCACCCCACAAAGACCACGGTTACCCCCGGAGTTCAGGGGCACCTGCACCCACCCTCCGGAGCCAAGCAGCCGACTTCCAGAAGAGAGCGGTAACATTCCCAGCTGACCAGCAGCTACCAGTCGAGCCCCCACCACAAGCCACCCGAGCTGCACAAACTTTTCACTGAAAAGTCAAGCTGACTCGAAAACACCGGAAAGTCCGCATTTTCTCCGACATTTGACGAGTCTTAAATAGGCAATTTTGGTGAAAATGCATTTCCTATATATTTCCGTAAACAATCGTATAATTATCTTTTCGGCATGTTTCAAGTCTATTGCTGAACTTACGGTTTCATTTTGTTTTGCTTACAATGGCAACCATTACGATTGAAAGCAGAGATTTACACCTTGATGCTGACTTAATTAACATTCACGGATGTTTAAAAATTCATTGCACGTTCAACACCAAGTTCAGGCCGACTACAAATAAACAAAGGCTATAAGTATTATTATGAGGATTATGTCTTCAATATTAAAAGTGAGTATGCCAGAATTTATAGCAGAAGGCAGCCATTTTAAAATCCAATTTAGCGAATAGGACGGAAATGATGTGACATCCACAAGTTATGCATGCATAAGATTTAAGACTCGTCAATTTACTTGCTTGAGCACTCTATATATATATAATATATATTATATATATAACTCAGTGTTTAATCCCCCAAACGCTATGTTAGTTAAAGTCAGTATTAATATTACATTTATTAGCCATCTGTTGATTGATGATTTTAATATCAATAGTAAAGTCAACAATTACTGCTTCGTTCTTGGCCATTTTGATTTTATCCACACATTTTTGTATTTAGAATCCCAGATGCTAAGGATTGTATCGTATTATTTAGTATGTCTGGAATAAGTTTTATTTCCATCATCCAGTAATAAAATATATCCTCAAAGTGTATCATTTTTAATGAACAGTTTGATGAGTTTCCTATAAATTGCCTTATCGTCTATGCTTAATGTCTCGATATTGCGATGGAACGCAAATGCCTGGTTTTCAAAAACAAAAACTGCATCTATGATACGTTTTAAGATAATCCGATTATTTTTTATTTCTTTCCTTTCTGCTGTTTAAAGCTCAACATTTTGTTAAAAAACTTTCTTTATGTGACTTACACTAAGCTTACTTTCAAATCTTTCAAATTTGTGGGTTCGTTTGGTTAGCAAAATTATTGCAATAATTTATTTTGGATCAGACAGGTTAGAACAAAAAAAAAAGAAAGCAAAAGAAATTATATTATTAGATTTTAGCTCGGGCAGCCTAGGTATGTCATTTTCACTATGTTTTAATATCAATTAGGGTCAGAGGACGTCCAGCGAAGCAGAAGATTTTGGCGCCGCCGTTTTTACGCCGCCCTTTTGGGCGCTAAAAAATATTTTTTTGACATGATGTCAGGTTTAGTAAAAAAAAACATGGTTATGTTATTTACATGATGCCAGGATTAGTAAAACATCCATGGTTATGTTATTTACATGATGTCAGGTTTAGTAAAACATCGATTGTTATTTTATTTACATGATGTCAGGTTTAGTAAAACATAGATTGTTGTGTTATTTACATGATGTCAGGTTTGGTTTAGTAAAACGTCCAAGGTTATGTTATTTACATGATGTCAAGTTAAGTAAAACATCCAAGGTTATGTTATTTACATGATGTCAGGTTTAGTAAAACATCGATTGTTGTGTTATTTACATGATGTCAGGTTTAGTAAAACATCCAAGGTTATGTTATTTACATGATGTAAGGTTTAGTAAAACATCGATTGTTGTATTATTTCATGATGTCAGGTTTAGTAAAACATCGATTGTTGTATTATTTACATGATGTCATGTTTAGTAAAACATCGATTGTTGTATTATTTTCATGATTTAAGCTTGCATGATGTCAGATTTATTAAAACATCGATTGTTGTATTATTTACATGATGTCAGGTTTAGTAAAAAATCGATTGTTGTATTATTTACATAATGTCAGGTTTAGTAAAACATTGATTGTTGTATTATTTACATGATGTCAGGTTTAGTAAAACATCGATTGCTATGTTATTTACATGATGTCAGGTTTAGTAAGACATCGATTGTTATGTCATTTACATGATGTCAGGTTTAGGTTTAACACTGTAACGACTATCCCACAGGAGATGCTGTCAAATAGACTGTTAGATTGATTAGACACTCTGTTCATTCACTGAACACTTTTTAAAAATGTCTTTGTCTTTCATGTCTTTCTACTAATATAGTCTAGATTCATGTTGGGAAACTATTCAAACGGTGTACTCATAAAAATTCTATGAAGATGTACACGCTTCAGTATTGATCTTGCAAACGTTAGATCTGCTGTGGCAATACAGTTGACACATATTTTTTTGTACAGACTCTTCCCAAAATACATTTTGTTAAATGACACAAAAAAAGTGTTTGAAATTTTCAACAAATTTTTCTAAAATTATGATACCTTAAATCTCCCCTCTTGGCTAACGCACAGGAAATCATTAAAGTGCAAAAGGATCGACTAACTAGCTTTGAGTGCCATACTAGTATGCAGCCACATAGAGTATTTAGGCCTAGGCTACTAAGCTAACAGGGAGAACTGTTAGCCTGTAAGGATCATAGGTCTATAGGCTATTTGTAAGTGTCTCTGGTGAAAAATAATAACAAGAAAACCATAAAAACACAGTTTTTATTATACTCCCTTTCTTTGTAAACTAAGTTTACCATTTCCACTTCACTACAAAACTATAATTTCGAATCGGTAATGTCGGCAAATACATACCTAATTATAACGATAGCGCATTTTTTTTTAAATGCATGAAGCCACGATCGTCGCTTCGCTTTTGCGCATCCTTTTTTTTCCAGCTTTGGCCCGCAAAAACAATAAAAAGATAACTCGCTTTGTTTCATCATATTGTGTCGTTTTCATTCTATGCATCTATTTATTTCGTAAAAACGAACATATCCGAAAAGTTTACTTTCTTCAGTCTCTTCCGGGAGAGGCAGCCATGTTGGACGTGGAATATATTCCTTGATTCGCAAATTGGTCGAATGAATTCGTGACTATTCCAAACGCTATGATGCTGAAAATTTGATAGAATGTATTGTTAGTCTGGACAGGTCTGCTGTCCAAGTTTCAGCTCGATTGGACGACGGGAAGTGGTCGACAAATTGATGCAAAGTTTCGCTATCAGGCAAGCAGACAGACAGACAGAAAATACAAGTTAATAGAAAGTACCTTTTTAACAAGTTTTTGTTTTAAAAAAACAAAAAAAAAAAAAAAAACAACAACTGCAAATACCAAAGTTAAATCGTATCATTTCAATCAAGAATTCAAGTTTTTCTCATGTCTGAGTTTCCCTAGATTTAAAAGTGATTGAAAACTTGAAACTTAAACAAGAAAACCATAAAAACACAGTTTTTATTATACTCTCTTTCTTTGTAAACTAAGTTTACCATTACCACTTCACTACAAAACTAAAATTTCGAATCGGTAATGGACAAGTCTTAATGAGGCGTGAACTTTTGAACCCGAATGTTAGTGAACTTCCTGTTCTATTTTTAAACTAATAACAAAAAAGCACGCTTTTGCTGGTGTTTGACAATTGATTTCAACCTCGACGGCCAGTTCTAGTCTTTTAGAAATATCCAAAGGATACAATAATAGTTATGAGGAATCCGTTTTTAACATCAAAAGTGAACAGGCGATCATTAATACTCAAGTGTTAGTCGCGTGACGTTAAATTTTTTATTTGTTTACAAAATAAATGAGTCAAGAGTTGCGTTTTCTTGGTTATTAAAAAACAAAATGCGTAAATTCATAAAAACGAATAACAAAAATTCTTTTGCATTAAGCAATAAGTTTGATATTTTAAAAAGGTGATTATTCCCTTCTGACTTTCACAATACATTGTTTTGCTTTGTAAACATCTATTGGAAATGAAATAAATTTTAATCCCTAACAAATTTGAGTACAACCAGTAAAGTAGCACACAGACATTGTTTCGAATAAAATGATCGAATAAGAACGGAAATGTTTTTGCACGTGACCTTTTATGCATGCATACACGTTAAGACTTGTCCATGTCGGCAAATACATGTCTAATTATAACGATTGCGCATTTATTTTTTAAATGCACTAATCCACGATCGTCGCTTCGGTTTTGCGCATCCTTTTTTTTATAGCTTTGGCGCGCAAAAACCATAAAAAGATAAATCGCTTTGTTTCGGCTACATTGAATCGTTTTCATTCGTACTTTTTCGTAAAAACGAACATATCCGAAAACTTTAGTTACTTCCGTCAAAGGTAGCCATGTTTTTTCGTATAATAGTTCCTCGATTCGCAAATTAGTGGAAGGTATTCGTGACTATTCCAAAGGGTACGATGCTGAAAATTTGATAGAATGTATTGTTAGTCGGGACAAGTCTGCTGGCCGAAATTCGGCTCGATTGGACGACGGGAAGTGGTCGAAAAATCGATGCAAAGTTTTGCTATCAAGCAAGCAGACAGACAGACAGACAGAAAATACAAGTTAATAGAAAGGGAGTAACAAGATAATTATACGATTGTTTACGGAAATATAGCGGAAATGAATTTGCATCCAATTTGCCTATTTAAGACTCGTCAATGTGTATTAAATTTAATGTTTCCACAAATTACTGTGACCCAAAAATTATGAGCCTAGTTTATAAAGTAAAAAAATAAAAAAATAATAAAATAAGAGAATATTTTTGTACATTTAAAAAAACTATTAAGTGATAATAAAATTCTTTAAAAAAACAAATTCTATTGTATTGATGTTAAATCTGTAAAGTTTATCATATTTCAAAATATAAAGTCTAAAATAAAGACATTGATAAACTGGATACAACAAGCTCTGATAGGGGAGTGACTCCCCTGAATGTGTAAGCTATGTACACTGAAAATGGTTTCAAAGGAAGAGCGGTGGAAAATTCTCCCGATTCGCCCTCTGCCCTTCTTCACCATCTCCCTTCTCCTGCCCATTCTCCCTCGTCCTCCTTCTCCTGCCCATTCTCCCTCGTTCTCCTTCTCCTGCCCATTCTCCCTCGTCCTCCTTCTCCTGCCCATTCTCCCTCGTCCTCCTTCTCCTGCCCATTCTCCCTCGTTCTCCTTCTCTTGCACATTCGCCCTCGTCCACCTTCTCCTGCCCATTCTCACTCGTCCTCCTTCTCCTGCCTATTCTCCCTCGTCCTCCTTCTCCTGCCCATTCTCCCTCGTCCTCCTTCTCCTGCCCGTTTTCCCTCGTCCTCCTTCTCCTGCACATTCTCCCTCGTCCTCCTTCTCCTGCCCATTCTCCCTCGTCCTCCTTCTCCTGCCCATTCTCCCTCGTCCTCCTTCTCCTGCCCATTCTCCCTCGTCCTCCTTCTCCTGCACATTCTCCCTCGTCCACCTTCTCCTGCCCATTCTCACTCGTCCTCCTTCTCCTGCCCATTCTCCCTCGTCCACCTCCTCCTGCCCATTCTCCCTCGTCCTCCTTCGCCTGCTTCCTTATACTTCGCCCTCTTCTTCTCCCTTATACTTCGCCCTCTTCTGCTCTCTTATACTTCGCCCTCTTCTGCTCTGTTATACTTCCATCTTCCATTCTCCCTCGCCCACTCTCATCCCTTCCCCTCCGGTCCTTTAATTAGCCTTACAAATAATTTCAAGTCTGTCGGCACAAAAGTGAAATTAATAAAAATAAATTTAATTATATAGCCACTTTTCGTATAAATAATTTATAAGCATTTTTCATTTCTCATTAACCTTTCAAACAATGTACCACTTACCAACCCAGTAATAAAATGACAACAACAACGCCAAGATAATATATCTAATAAAAACAACAACGCCAAGATAATATATCAAATAAAAACAACAACAACTGTACACTATCCAATGTCTTAGAGTGGTAAAGATGAATATGAAAAAACACTTTATTTTTCTATCATATACTTTACTGTCTTTCTTTCAACTTGCTGTAAAATTGACTTCGGTGCTAGAATATAATATGATTAAGCACTTTTTTTTTCTGATCAACTAGGCTGGACAGCTAGACCAAACATGCATGTAATAACATAGTCTAGATCAGAGGTCTGCAACCTTTTGATAATAGTGTGCCAAAGTAGGATTTCTAATTCATTTAGCGTGCGAATGGTCTAAAAGTCAACCTGCTCTGGCACTAAGTTTGTTGAAAAAGTAACTTGAAATCCTTTATTGGAGGTCTTTCGCATGCCACTGCGAATCGCTCTGCGTGCCAAGTTTGCACGCGTGCCGTAGGTTGCCGACCCCTGGTCTAGACCATAACATGCATGTGAGAACATAGGCTAGACCAAACATACACGCGAGAACATAGACTAGACCAAACATACATGTGAGAACATAGACTAGAACAAACATACATGTGAGAACATATATTAGACCAATCATACATGTGAGAACATAGACGAGAACAAACATACATGTGAGAACGTAGACTATACCAAACATACATGTGAGAACATAGACGAGAACTAACATACATGTGAGAACGTAGACTAGACCAAACATACATGTGAGAACATAGATGAGAACTAACATACATGTGAGAACATAGGCTAGACCAAACATACATGTGAGAACATAGACTAGACCAAACGACATACATGTGAGAACATAGACGAGAACAAACATACATGTGAGAACGTAGACTAGACCAAACATACATGTGAGAACATAGACGAGAACTAACATACACGTGAGAACATAGGCTAGACCAAACATACACGTGAGAACATAGACTAGACCAAACATACATGTGAGAACATAGACTAGACCAAACATGCATGTGAGAACATAGACTAGACCAAACATGCATGTGAGAACATATAATAATAATAATAATCATGACATTTGTATAGCGCTGCCAACAAGCATAATGCAAGCTCAGAGAGCATTTAACATACAACCAAGAACACGGATACAATCTATAGGCTAAGAGATAAAAAATTAAACGATGATTCAAAACTTTAAAAACATGGAACAAATCAAACAACCAGAACAAAATAACCGACCTAACATATAAGTAAGACAGTAGCTCTTAAAACATGTTAATTAAGATAAATATTGAAATAATGAGTTTTTAAGTTCTTTTTGAAGGAATCAATGGAGCTTGTTTGCCTGAGTTGAATGGGAAGTAGATTCCACACCTTCGGACCGGATACTGAGAAGGCTCTAAGGCCAACGGTCGTCAGAGAGAAACGGGGCTCTTCCAGAAGCGATGAGTTGGCAGAACGAAGTGTTCTTTGAGGGACATATGGTGTATGAGTTCTTTGAGATAGGACGGAAACTCGTTATTAAAAATGCACTGATGGCAAAGTAGCGCCACTTTATACTAAATTCTGGCTTTCACGGGGAGCCAATGGAGCGAGCGAAGAAGGGCGGTTCCCGAGTCTCGCCTTGATTTGCGCATGACCAAGCGCGCAGTACTGGTCTGTATTCTCTGTAGCCTGGCGATTTTGTCTTCGGGCAGGCCGACTAGCAGGAGGTACAATAGTCGATACGGGAAAGTATCAGAGCGACTGCCAGTGTCTTTGCAGAATCAGTGGACAAATAGGGACGTATTTGGCCCAGTCTACGCAACTGTAGATATAGACCTCTGCACAGATGAGATATATGTTGGTCGAAAGACAGCGTGGGATCCAGTAAAACACCAAGATTCTTCACTTTGTTAACAAAAGGCACCTGGCAGTTTATCACGGTAATGGATTCTGAACCGGTGAATTTGACCAAATTTCTCTTGGTTCCAATTCTGATTATTTCTTGTCTATACTAGACCAAACATACATGTGAGAACATAGACGAGAACAAACATACATGTGAGAACGTAGACTAGACCAAACAGGGCCGTATTTAGGATTGTGGGGACCCTGTTCCCAAATTTATGTGGGGTGGCCTCGCCCTGCCCTCCACATACATCAGAAAAGTACCGTTAATTCATGTAAAGTTATGTAAAATCATAAATTGTATGTTGCGGTTAGCTTTTGTTGGAAAGGAGCGCTTAAAATTGTAAGGGAATAAATGAATTGTATTTTATATTTTCAAAGAAAGAATGGGGAATTCACTAAAAAAAGAATTCTGCAATGAGGAACATGTCTAAATACTCCACTGAGCCCAAACATACATGTGAGAACATTCGAAAATGAAAGAGGAAAACGTAAATCCTCTACACCAAAATGAAAGTTTCTTTTTTTTTTTGCAATTTGGTGATTGAGAAATTGAAAAGTTGGATCTTTGTTGACGTATCCATGTGACGTAGATTGTCGATTGTTGGTAACCTTCCTCCATTTTGATATACTACAGCATCGATCTTCATGTTTGAATTATTTAATACATAATATCATAAGGGTAACAAAAAACAACTACACATTTTGTACACAAAGATAATTGGCTTGTTAAATCTGTATAGTCCAAGATGCGAGAGGTAATCTCCATTCATCTCGGCCAAGCAGGCGTTCAGATAGGGAATGCTTGTTGGGAACTTTATTGTCTTGAGCATGGGATACAGCCAGATGGTCAAATGCCTTCAGATAAAACTATTGGTGGTGGCGACGATTCTTTTAATACCTTCTTTAGTGAGACTGGTTCTGGAAAACATGTTCCGCGAGCTGCATTTCTTGATCTAGAGCCCACAGTAGTTGATGAAGTTAGAACTGGTACTTACAGACAATTATTTCATCCTGAACAGCTTATATCAGGTAAGGACTGTAATGATTATTGGTTTCTTTAAAACTTATAGTTTTGTAAGTACTGTAAGGATTATTGGTTTCTATACAACATATAGTTTTGTTTTCTGTGAAAAAATAGTTTGTATATGAGACAAGATATATTTTAAGAATTGTTATATTGCAAAAGAATTGTCTACATAAAAAGGCCTAGTCTATAAAGCTATGTGGTATTACATTGTACATGTCTACATAAGAAGGCATATAAAGCTATGTTGTATTACATTGTACATGTCTACATAAGAAGGCATATAAAGCTATGTTGTATTACATTGTACATGTCTACATAAGTAGGCCTATAAAGCTATGTTGTATTACATTGTACATGTCTACATAAGAAGGCATATAAAGCTATGTTGTATTACATTGTACATGTCTACATAAGTAGGCCTATAAAGCTATGTTGTATTACATTGTACATGTCTACATAAGAAGGCATATAAAGTTATGTTGTATTACACTGTACATGTCTACATAAGTAGGCCTATAAAGCTATGTTGTATTACATTGTACATGTCTACATAAGTAGGCCTATAAAGCTATGTGGTATTACACTGTACACGTCTACATATATGTATATATGGCATCCTTCCATCCTCATGGGACGATGGCGCAGTCTCCTTTTCCTCTGCCCCTCGCCTTTCTACTGGCTCGCTTCTCTTCACTCCTTTAAGCGAAGCTGGAGTGACCTCTCCAGGTTGGTGTGAGGGAAGTTGAAAAGGAGGCCACGATGGCCTGGGCAATGCTTAAGAAGGCCAGATGTTGCCCATGCATCAAGCCCTCTCTCTCCACGCTGATGGTGATTCCAGGGGTACAGCTAGCTGATACAACGAGGGACCATCAGCGTCGCGGGAGTTGCCAGAGAAATAGCGCGTTCACTATAAAACTGCCTTAGGGATTCCAACTCCTGTTAGGGTTTACTCCCTTAGCCTCTCCATGAACCGGTGTAGCCGCGAGGTAGCGGAGGTTTGAGATCAGAGTTTCACTCTCCTAGATGAGCTACCTATCAAGGTTTACGAGCCCCATCTGCCCATGTCACATAAGTAGGCATATAAAGCTATGTTGTATTACACTGTACATGTCTACATAAGTAGGCCTATAAAGCTATGTTTTATTACATTGTACATGTCTACACAAGTAAGCATATAAAGCTATGTTGTATTACACTGTACATGTCTACATAAGTAGGCCCATAAAGCTATAATGTATTACACTATATATGTTTACATAAGAAGGCCTATAAAGCTATGTGGTATTACACTGTACACGATTACATATGTATAAAGAGAACATTTAAATAAGTAAAAGGTATTAAACTCTATTTAGTTAAATTAATAAATATAAGGTATTACCATAGACTATAATATACATGGACCGCTTGCTTTAGTTTTTTATGCTATTATCTTCTTTTTTTGTTGCAATTACCGATTCTAGGTGAAGTAATTGTTATACAAGTTCCGTATTATTAAATCGCATTTTATTCGACTTTAAATGAATACTTCTAGGCCTATTAATCCTATTATCATTGACTATAATAAGATGGACCGCCTGCTCTATTTTTAGAGCTAATGTTCATTTTCCGTGCGCACACAACACTGATCTATAAATGTTTCCGCTCTGTACAACTTTCGATTTTAATTTTTCATTGAGAAAATCATAGCGATTAAATACAACGGAACTTGTGTATCAATAACTTTATTTCCTGTATAGCAATTACGTTATTTAGAATCGGGAATTCCGAACATCAGTGTTTCAAGTAATCATATAGCAGAAATACTAAAGCAAGCGGTCCATGTATATTATAGTCTATGGTATTACGCTTGATACATATTGCATCATTGCAATACATTTATATGAGAGTGTCAAATTTTAATTAATTATTGCATACACAGAACGTATGGGCCTGATAATAACATATTTGTATAGATCATTATCATGAATGTTGCCACAGAAATATGTTAATGTAATAATTTATTAGTAAAAGAATGTCAATCTTTAAGACTTGTGGTTGTTATATAGCATATGGTTTTCTGAGCATGTGCAATATTGTTTTATAAGATTCTTATTTTAAAAAAATTATTTAATAACTCATAAGTTGGTCTGTTTCTATTCAGGCAAAGAAGATGCAGCTAATAACTATGCAAGAGGACATTACACAATTGGCAAAGAAGTTGTAGATTTAGTGCTGGACAGAACACGAAAATTGGCTGACCTATGCACTGGCCTTCAGGGATTTTTCGTATTTCACAGTTTCGGTGGTGGCACAGGTTCAGGCTTTACATCTTTACTTATGGAAAGATTGTCTGTCGACTATGGCAAAAAATCTAAAATAGAGTTTTCCATTTATCCCGCTCCCCAGATATCTACTGCAATCGTTGAACCTTACAATTCTATTCTTGTCACGCATACCACACTGGAACATTCGGACTGTTCATTTCTTGTTGACAATGAAGCTGTTTATGATGTTTGTAGGAGAAACCTTGATATAGAAAGACCAACGTACACAAATTTAAACAGACTTGTAGCACAGGTGGTTTCTTCCATCACTGCCTCCTTGAGATTCGATGGTGCACTTAATGTGGATCTTCTAGAATTTCAAACAAACCTTGTTCCCTATCCCAGAATTCACTTCCCATTAGTCATTAATTCCCCAATAATATCAGCAGAAAAAGCTTACCACGAACAGTTGAGTGTGGCCGAGATTACTAATGGATGTTTTGAGCCCGGTAATCAGTTGGTTAAATGTGACCCCAGGCATGGCAAGTATATGTCATGCATTCTACTCTACAGGGGCGATGTGGTCCCTAAAGATGTGAACGCTGCTATTGCTACAATTAAAACCAAGCGAACCATCCAGTTTGTTGACTGGTGTCCAACTGGTTTTAAGGTTGGCATCAATTACCAACCCCCAACAGTAGTACCAGGCGGAGATCTTGCAAAAGTTCAGCGAGCAGTCTGTATGCTCAGTAATACAACAGCTATTTCAGAAGCTTGGGCCCGCTTAGATCACAAATTTGACCTACTTTATGCTAAACGAGCTTTTGTACATTGGTAAGTAAAATTAAATTTATTATTAACATTTTATGTTTGTGTTGAATTGTACATGTTTGTGTTGATGTATGCATGTTTGTGTTGAATTCTGCATGTTTGTGTTGATGTATGCATGTTTGTGTTGATGTATGCATATTTGTGTTGATGCATGCATATTTGTATTGACGACTCTATGTTTGTGTTTTTAGGTTTTTTCTTTGTTTGTTTTGATGTTTGCATGTTTGTGTTGATGTATGCATGTTTGTGTTGATGTATGCATGTTTGTGTTGATGTAAGCAAGTTTGTGTTGATGTATGCATGTTTGTGTTGAATTTTACATGTTTGTGTTGATGTATGCATGTTTGTGTTGAATTCTGCATATTTGTGTTGATGTATGCATGTTTGTGTTGATGTATGCATATTTGTGTTGATGTATGCATATTTGTATTGACGACTCTATGTTTGTGTTGATGTGTGCATGTTTGTGTTGATATATGCATGTTTGTGTTGATGTTTGCATGTTTGTGTTGATGTGTGCATGTTTGTGTTGATCTATGCATGTTTGTGTTGATGTATGCATGTTTGTGTTGAATTATGCATGTTTGTGTTGATGTATGCATGTTTGTGTTGATGTATGCATGTTTGTGTTGATGTATGCATGTTTGTGTTGATGTATGCATATTTGTATTGATGTATGCATGTTTGTGTTGATGTATGCATGTTTGTGTTGATGTATGCATGTTTGTGTTGATGTATGCATGTTTGTGTTGATGTGTGCATGTTTGTGTTGATGTATGCATGTTTGTGTTGATGTATGCATGTTTGTGTTGATGTATGCATGTTTGTGTTGATGTATGCATGTTTGTGTTGATGTATGCATGTTTGTGTTGATGTATGCATGTTTGTGTTGATATATGCATGTGTGTGTTGATGTATGCATGTTTGTGTTGATGTATGCATGTTTGTGTTGATGTATGCATGTTTGTGTTGATGTATGCATGTTTGTGTTTGATGTATGCATGTTTGTGTTGATGTATGCATGTTTGTGTTGATGTATGCATGTTTGTGTTGATGTATGCATGTTTGTGTTTGATGTATGCATGTTTGTGTTGATGTATGCATGTTTGTGTTTGATGTATGCATGTTTGTGTTGATGTATGCATGTTTGTGTTGATATGCGCTTTAGTAAATAAGAACATACTTTTTCTTCTTTTTTTTCCAGAGTTCGTTTACATTACATTGAGTTCTTCTCTGAAGGTCTTTGTTTTAAATATTGTAAATAGCTTGAACCTGGAAATTAATATTGTAAATAGCTCTAGCCTGGAAATTAATTATGTAAATAGCTCTAACCTGGAAATTAATATTGTAAATAGCTCTAGCCTGGAAATTAATATTGTAAATAGCTCTAGCCTGGAAATTAATATTTTAAATAGCTCTAGCCTGGAAATTAATATTGTAAATAGCTCTAGCCTGGAAATTAATATTGTAAATAGCTCTAGCCTGGAAATTAATATTTTAAATAGCTCTAACCTGGAAATTAATATTTTAAATAGCTCTAACCTGGAAATTAATATTTTAAATAGCTCTAACCTGGAAATTAATATTTTAAATAGCTCTAACCTGGAAATTAATATTTTAAATAGCTCTAACCTGGAAATTAATATTGTAAATAGCTTTAACCTGGAAATAATGTTGTAAATAGCTCTAACCTGGAAATTAGTAAACCTTTAAACAGGAAAATTTTATTGTGAATTTGTCTAACCTGAATATCTTTATTGTGAATTTCTCAAACCAGGTATGTTGGTGAAGGCATGGAAGAAGGTGAATTCTCTGAGGCTCGTGAGGATTTGGCAGCACTAGAAAAAGACTATGAAGAAGTCGGACTGGATTCTGTGGCTGAAGAAGGCGAAGGTGAAGGCGAAGAATATTAAAAAGCCATGTAGAAACCATCGGATTGGATGATGACTATGTATGGCTAGTTAATCAAGGAAAGATTCTTCATTATGTATAAATTACAGAAGTTATAAGTTCTGATAACTAAAGCTTTATGTTGACTGAATTGTATGGACTGTATAGACAATGACTTTATGACGACACTACATCAAGTCTGTTCTTTTATTTAACTATACTCTTAAGTATTCTTATTATTTTACTCTATAAGATTATTTATACTTTCAGTGTGTTTACACTTTATATACTCAACGGACGTGTTTAAATATCCAAAAAACTTTAAATGTTGACAACTTACTTGGAAATAAAATTTAAAGGTCTTGAATCTATATTTGTTACATTATTCAATTTTTGGGTCATTTATATGATGGTTATATATGTAAGTTTGGTGTACGCTTAAACTAATAATTTTTAAAAAAAGTTCAAAGGTATGAGATGGAAACTATTTTATTATTAGATTGAACCTATTTTACTATTAGATTGAAACTATTTTACTATTAGATTGAAACTATTTTACTATTAGATTGAAACTATTTTACTATTAGATTGAAACTATTTTACTATTAGATTGAAACTATTTTACTATTAGATTGAAACTATTTTACTATTAGATTGAAACTATTTTACTATTAGATTGAATCTATTTTACTATTAGATTGAAACTCTTTAACTATTAGATTGAAACTATTTTACTATTAGATTGAAACTATTTTACTATTAGATTGAAACTATTTTACTATTAGATTGAAACTATTTTACTATTAGATTGAAACTATTTTACTATTAGATTGAAACTATTTTACTATTATATTGAAACTATTTTACTATTAGATTGAAACTATTTTACTATTAGATTGAAACTATTTTACTATTAGATTGAAACTATTTTACTATTAGATTGAAACTATTTTACTATTAGATTGAAACTATTTTACTATTAGATTGAAACTATTTTACTATTAGATTGAAACTATTTTACTATTAGATTGAAACTATTTTACTATTACATTAAAACTATTTTACTATTAGATTAAAACTATTTTACTATTAAATTGAAACTATTTTACTATTAGATTGAAACTATTTTACTATTAGATTGAAACTATTTTACTATTAGATTGAAACTATTTTACTATTAGATTGAAACTATTTTGCTATTAGATTGAAACTATTTTACTATTAGATTGAAGCTATTTTACTATTAGATTGAAACTATTTTACTATTAGATTGAAACTATTTTACTATTAGATTGAAGCTATTTTACTATTAGTTGAAACTATTTTACTATTAGATTGAAACTATTTTAACATTTTTAAAACTCTCTCACCTCCCACGGTGAAACTATTGTAAAAAATTGTCAACGCCCACCCCTCTCACAGGCCACGAAAGTATGACTTAGATAGAAGGTTTCAGTCTATAAAAAAATCACAATATAAAAAAGTGATGCTTCGGGAGTGTAATTCTATTTATTGTGCTGTACTGTATGTGTCAAATGTTCTATTTATTGTGCTGTACTGCATGTGTCAAATGTTCTATTTATTGAGCTGTACTGCATGTGTCAAATGTTCTATTTATTGTGCTGTACTGCATGTTTCAAATGTTCCATTTAGTGTGCTGTACTGAATGTTTCAAATGTTCTATATATTGTGCTGTACTGCATGTTTCAAATGTTCTATTTATTGTGCTGTACTGCATGTGTCAAATGTTCTATTTAGTGTGCTGTACTGCATGTTTCAAATGTACTAATTTAGTGTGCTGTACTGCATGAGTGAAATGTCAAGTGTTGTGTGCATGTTTTGATGTATTCAGTGTGTCAAGTGTTGTGTGCGTGTTTTGATGTATTCAGTGTGTCATTTGTTCTGTGTGTTTTGATGTATTCAGTGTGTCAAGTGTTGTGTGCGTGTTTGATGTATTCAGTGTGTCAATTGTACTGTGTGTTTTGATGTATTCAGTGTGTCAAGTGTTGTGTGCGTGTTTTGATGTATTCAGTGTGTCATTTGTTCTGTGTGTTTTGAAGTATTCAGTGTGTCAAGTGTTCTGTGCGTGTTTTGATGTATTCAGTGTGTCATTTGTTCTGTGTTTTAATGTATTCAGTGTGTCAAGTGTTGTGTGCATTTTTTGATGTATTCAGTGTGTCAAGGGATTCTGTGTTTTTAATGTATTCAATCTGTCAATTGTTTCTGTGTGTTTTGATGTATTCCGCGTGTAAATAGCTCTTTTTTGACAATTTGTTATGTATTTAGTGTGCCAAGTGTTCTATGTGTTGTTATATAATTAATTTTTCAAGTGTTCTGTTTGTTGTAATACATTCAGTGTGTCAAGTGTTGTGTGTGTTGTAGTGAAATGCGTGAATCTAGTGTTCCGTGTGTGTTAATTAATTGCGTGAGTGTAGTGCTTTGGCACGCGACTATGAAATAAATAAAAGCACTAATTGAATATACAGTTGTAGTGGAAATCAGTTATTTCTACAGTATTCAATGAAAGTAAACGACATTCTAGTATTCAATATAATTTATAATAATATTACACATGTTACTCCTACACGTGGTAATAGGACAACTCTATATGCATGATAAATAGATAATCAATCAATATTCGAATAGATACGTTGGAACGATCCAGATGGGAACGAATCACGAAATCGAATCAGTAAGAAATGACTGCAACAAAAATGAATAATAAAATTAAACAATTTATCATTAGTTAATTTAAATATCAAAGTAAATAGTAATCTGTAGAATGAGGGAACGAATGATGGAGAACAAATTATGGGGGTACATCTGCAGTGGGAGGGGGTTACATGGGGATGGGGGCACACGTGGAGGGAGATGGAGTCTATTTCTAGCTGTAAATGAAAGTACTCGGTGAGTGGGAGATGGAGTCTATTTCTAGCTGTAATTGAAAGTACTCGGTGAGAGGAACATGGAGTCTATTTCTAGCTGTAAATGAAAGTACTCGGTGAGAGGGAGATGGAGTCTATTTCTAGCTGTAAATGAAAGTACTCGGTGAGAGGGAGATGGAGTCTATTTCTAGCTGTAAATGAAAGTACTCGGTGAGAGGGAGATGGAGTCTATTTCTAGCTGTAAATGAAAGTACTCGGTGAGTGGGAGATGGAGTCTATTTCTAGCTGTAAATGAAAGTACTCGGTGAGTGGGAGATGGAGTCTATTTCTAGCTGTAAATGAAAGTACTCGGTGAGAGGGAGATGGAGTCTATTTCTAGCTGTAAATGAAAGTACTCGGTGAGAGGAACATGGAGTCTATTTCTAGCTGTAAATGAAAGTACTCGGTGAGAGGGAGATGGAGTCTATTTCTAGCTGTAAATGAAAGTACTCGGTGAGAGGAACATGGAGTCTATTTCTAGCTGTAAATGAAAGTACTCGGTGAGAGAGAGATGGAGTCTTTTTCTAGCTGTAAATGAAAGTACTCGGTGAGAGGGAGATGGAGTCTATTTCTAGCTGTAAATGAAAGTACTCGGTGAGAGGAACATGGAGTCTATTTCTAGCTGTAAATGAAAGTACTCGGTGAGAGAGAGATGGAGTCTTTTTCTAGCTGTAAATGAAAGTACTCGGTGAGAGGGAGATTCTATTTCTAGCTGTAAATGAAAGTACTCGGTGAGAGGGAGATGGAGTCTATTTCTAGCTGTAAATAAAAGTACTCGGTGAGAGAAACATGGAGTCTATTTCTAGCTGTAAATGAAAGTACTCGGTGAGAGAGAGATGGAGTCTTTTTCTAGCTGTAAATGAAAGTACTCGGTGAGAGAGAGATGGAGTCTTTTTCTAGCTGTAAATGAAAGTACTCTGTGAGAGGGAGATGGAGTCTATTTCTAGCTGTAAATGAAAATACTCGGTGAGAGGGAGATGGAGTCTTTTTCTAGCTGTAAATGAAAGTACTCGGTGAGAGGGAGATGGAGTCTTTTTCTAGCTGTAAATGAAAGTACTCGGTGAGAGGGAGATGGACTCTATTTCTAGCTGTAAATGAAAGTACTTGGTGAGAGGGAGATGGAGTCTATTTCTAGCTTTAAATGAAAGTACTCGGTGAGAGGGAGATGGAGTCTATTTCTAGCTGTAAATGAAAGTACTCGGTGAGAGGGAGATGGAGTCTTTTTCTAGCTGTAAATGAAAGTACTCGGTGAGAGGGAGATGGAGTCTATTTCTAGCTGTAAATGAAAGTACTCGGTGAGAGGGAGATGGAGTCTTTTTCTAGCTGTAAATGAAAGTACTCGGTGAGAGGGAGATGGAGTCTATTTCTAGCTGTAAATGAAAGTACTCGGTGAGAGGGAGATGGAGTCTATTTCTAGCTGTAAATGAAAGTACTCGGTGAGAGGGAGATGGAGTCTATTTCTAGCTGTAAATAAAAGTACTCGGTGAGAGGGAGATGGAGTCTATTTCTAGCTGTAAATGAAAGTACTCAGTGAGAGGGAGATGGAGTCTATTTCTAGCTGTAAATGAAAGTACTCGGTGAGAGGGAGATGGAGTCTTTTTCTAGCTGTAAATGAAAGTACTCGGTGAGAGGGAGATGGAGTCTATTTCTAGCTGTAAATGAAAGTACTCGGTGAGAGGGAGATGGAGTCTATTTCTAGCTGTAAATGAAAGTACTCGGTGAGAGGGAGATGGAGTCTATTTCTAGCTGTAAATAAAAGTACTCGGTGAGAGGGAGATGGAGTCTATTTCTAGCTGTAAATGAAAGTACTCAGTGAGAGGAAGATGGACTCTATTTCTAGCTGTAAATGAAAGTACTCGGTGAGAGGGAGATGAAGTCTATTTCTAGCTGTAAATGAAAGTACTCGGTGAGAGGGAGATGGAGTCTATTTCTAGCTGTAAATGAAAGTACTCGGTGAGAGGGAGATGGAGTCTTTTTCTAGCTGTAAATGAAAGTACTAGGTGAGAGGGAGATGGAGTCTATTTCTAGCTGTAAATGAAAGTACTCGGTGAGAGGGAGATGGAGTCTTTTTCTAGCTGTAAATGAAAGTACTCGGTGAGAGGGAGATGGAGTCTATTTCTAGCTGTAAATGAAAGTACTCGGTGAAAGGGAGATGGAGTCTTTTTCTAGCTGTAAATGAAAGTACTCGGTGAGAGGGAGATGGAGTCTATTTCTAGCTGTAAATGAAAGTACTCGGTGAGAGGGAGATGGAGTCTTTTTTTAGCTGTAAATGAAAGTACTCGGTGAGAGGGAGATGGAGTCTATTTCTAGCTGTAAATGAAAGTACTCGGTGAGAGGGAGATGGAGTCTATTTCTAGCTGTAAATGAAAGTACTCGGTGAGAGGGAGATGGAGTCTTTTTCTAGCTGTAAATGAAAGTACTCGGTGAGAGGGAGATGGAGTCTATTTCTAGCTGTAAATGAAAGTACTCGGTGAGAGGGAGATGGAGTCTTTTTCTAGCTGTAAATGAAAGTACTCGGTGAGAGGGAGATGGAGTATATTTCTAGCTGTAAATGAAAGTACTCGGTGAGAGGGAGATGGAGTCTATTTCTAGCTGTAAATGAAAGTACTCGGTGAGTGGGAGATGGAGTCTATTTCTAGCTGTAAATGAAAGTACTCGGTGAGTGGGAGATGGAGTCTATTTCTAGCTGTAAATGAAAGTACTCGATGAGAGGGAGATGGAGTCTATTTCTAGCTGTAAATGAAAGTACTCGGTGAGAGGGAGATGGAGTCTATTTCTAGCTGTAAATGAAAGTACTCGGTGAGTGGGAGATGGAGTCTATTTCTAGCTGTAAATGAAAGTACTCGGTGAAAGGGAGATGGAGTCTTTTTCTAGCTGTAAATGAAAGTACTCGGTGAGAGGGAGATGGAGTCTATTTCTAGCTGTAAATGAAAGTACTTGGTGAGAGGAACATGGAGTCTATTTCTAGCTGTAAATGAAAGTACTCGGTGAGAGGAACATGGAGTCTATTTCTAGCTGTAAATGAAAGTACTCGGTGAGAGGGAGACTAATCTAATATTTATAAAAGCCAAGAATTTACTGAAGTCATTTAGTGTTTTAATAGGAGATCATGCATATTTCCTGTTCAGGTGGCGCTTAAAACATTGTTATGTAATGAGAGAAGTTGAGTCATCTGTTATGTAGGGGGGAAGAGATGAGAGAGGGGGAGAAGAGAAGGCACATTTTGAATTATTACACAAAGTCACCCTCAAATAATATATTAAATGTAATAATGAATTATTGAAAATTAATAAGACCAATTTAATATTTACAAATTTAAATTTCCGATTTCTGAACTTAATTTGTCTCCTGTTTATAAAATAATGACGCAGTATGTTCCGAAACATATCTTTGAAAATTACAATATAATATACTCACACAAATCAGAGAAACATTTTAGGAGGAGCTTCTGTGGCCCTTCTTTAAGCCCACCCCTAGTTTTGTTAGTTCCTACGCCTTTATAGGCCCAGTTGACATGAAGTTTGGTTAGTTCCTACGCCTTAATAGGCCCAGTTGACATGAAGTTTTGTTAGTTCCTACGCCTTTATAGGCCCAGTTGACATGCAGTTTTGTTAGTTCCTACGCCTTTATAGGCCCAGTTGACATGAAGTTTTGTTAGTTCCTACGCCTTTATAGGCCCAGTTGACATGACATGGTTAGCAACATAAAATACTCAAGAAATCTGCTATAAAGTGAATTTAATTTATTTTCTTATCTGTTACAGGTGGTTTTTCTGAATTCCAGTTACTTAATCGCCAGACATTTAATCCCTGACGCTTAATCTCCGTCACTTAAATCCCCAGACACTTATATCTAACCCTCTATAAGGCATTGCAGGGTTGTCAATTGTAGCAGGTGGGTCATTAATATAAACTGTAATAAATAAACTTAAACACCAGTTTTAACACAAGAACTTAAAAAAACAATCAACGTCACATCAACATCTATAACATTAGTTCAAGTTCATGTGAGCAATTTCTATACAATTAAATGTTGTTCATCCATTTCATATCCAGTTTTTCTTAAATGCTTCTACATGGTAGAGCCATTAGAACAGATGGTGGTAAGTCAATGATTACTTCAGCTTGACACGCCCCTGGCGTTGTTGTTGCTTCAGCCATTTTCTCCTTTATTGTTGCCAATGCATACTTTGCCATAGCCTTCTCTTTGTAACATTTATGATACGCCTTCAAGGAAAGCAGACATGGCAAACTAGAGCTGATTAAGGACTTTTTAACACAGCCAGTCTCCGAGACAAAACTAGAGGTGATTGAGGATTTTTTAACATTGCCAGTGTCCGAGACAAAACTAGAGCTGATTGAGGACTTTTTAACACTGCCAGTCTCTGAGAAAAAACTAGAACTGATTGAGGACTTTTTAACACTGCCAGTTTGCGAGACAAAACTAGAGCTGATTGAGGTCTTTTTAACACTGCCAGTCTCCGAGACAAAACTAGAGCTGATTGAGTACTTTTTAACATTGCCAGTCTCCGAGACAAAACTAGAGCTGATTGAGGACTTTTTAACACTGCCAGTTTGCGAGACAAAACTAGAGCTGATTGAGGTCTTTTTAACACTGCCAGTCTCCGAGACAAAACTAGAGCTGATTGAGTACTTTTTAACATTGCCAGTCTCCGAGACAAAACTAGAGCTGATTGAGGACTTTTTAACATTGCCAGTCTCTGAGACAAAACTAGAGGTGATTGAGGATTTTTTAACATTGCCAGTCTCTGAGACAAAACTAGAGCTGATTGAGGACTTTTTAACATTTCCAGTCTCCGAGAAAAAACTAGAGCTGATTGAGGACTTTTTAACATTGCCAGTCTGCGAGCCAAAACTAGAGCGGATTGAGGACTTTTCAATAGCTTGTGCCGATGATGCGGTCCTAATATCACACATAGAGACGGGCCTGCAACAGCTTGTGCCGATGATGCGGTCCTAATATCACACATAGAGACGGGCCTGCAACAGCTTGTGCCGATGATGCGGTCCTAATATCACACATAGAGACGGGCCTGCAACAGCTTGTGCCGATGATGCGGTCCTAATATCACACACAGAGACTGGCCTGCAGCAGCTTGTGTCAAGCTTTTCCAACGCCTGCAAAGAATTTAGCCTGCAAATCAGCTTTAAGAAGACAAATACCATTGCCCAAGATACATGTTCCCATCCCACCAATATCATAGACAATGAAAACTTGGAGGTTACTGGACAGAGAAAAACGTCGCTCACGCCTCCGATACCAAGATGTCTGGCAGAGGGACATGAGAGAAGCCAGCATAAACACAAATGACTAGGAATCGAAAGCAGGGATCAATCCACCTGGTGCACTGCTGTCAGGGAGGGGGTAAAACTAGCATAAGTGCGTAGGATGGAGGAGACCGTAGAAAAAAAAAAGCTAGGAAAAAGGCGAGAAAAATGGAAAGCACAGACCACTTGATCAAAAGCTGTGATAAAGACTACCAGTCAAGGATAGGTTTGCTCAGCCACACGAGAACATGCAAATCTAATCTAAGGTGATTAGACCATCGTCCCTCTATGTGGAAAGAAGCCGAAGAAGACAGGAAGATTTCACGTCTGGTTGTCACTAACGTTACCCGACACCAATGGTTGATGCTTGGTACATCTCCAGTTCATGTTTCCGTTTAGCGCCTTCTAACTGAGCCAGAATTCATATCCCACATGAACTAATATAGGTCTACCTTTACTACTTATTGTAAACTCCAGAAGTATTTCTCTTACGGTACCGTAATAATATTTCAAGTTTACAGAATTATTGTTCAGCAAAGTAAAAAAATATTAATACTAACTCAATACTATTTATAGAGTAACCCCCTCCTCTTCACAGAATCGAGGACCCTCCTCCCCCTACTCTTAGTCTAAAATGTGTCCCAAGGGATGGGTCGAAATCAAGCTGGCGGTGTGTCCCTAAGTCTTCCAGGACCCACCTGCGGGGTGTACCTAAGTTTACCAGGACCCACTTGCGGGGTGTACATGTCTACCAGGAATCACCTGCGGGGTGTACCTGTCTACCAGGACCCACCTGCGGGGTGGACCTGTCTACCAGGACCCACCTGCGGGATGTACATGTCTACCAGGATTCACCTGCGGGGTGTACCTACGTCTACCAAGACCCACACGCGGGGTGTCCCTAAGTCTACCAGAACCCACACGTTGGGTGTACCTCAGTCTACCAGGACCCACCTGCGGGGTGTACATGTCTACCAGGATTCACCTGCGGGGTGTACCACCTAAGTCTCCCAGGATTCACCTGCGGGGTGTCCCTAAGTCTACCAGGACCCACACGTGGGGTGTACCTAAGTCTAACAGGACCCACCTGCGGGGTGTACATGTCTACCAGGATTCACCTGCGGGCTGTACATGTCTACCAGGACCCACCTGCGGGGTGTACCTGTCTACCAGGACCCACCTGCGGGGTGTACCTAAGTCTACCTGGACCCACCTGGGGGGTGTACCTGTCTACAAGGACCCACCTGCTAAAATTGACAGCCCTACAATACACAATGGCTGAAGTGTCTAGGGGTTAAATTGCCAGGGGATTAAGTGTCTGGGGATTAAGTGAACAGCGACCGTGACTATACAGATGATTATTGCGTTCTAAGCTTATCCTTGGTATGAGTATGAGTTTAGTTTTGCATTTTGGTTTTCATGTATTTACGATAGCAACACTGAAATCACTTGTATGTTTAGCCAGCAACCTGTATCGTCACTGAAACAGTTGGTGACACTCAAATATCATAAACTGTAAGAATGAAGTAGAGAATGTGTGTTATTGTTTAGTTTAGAATTGTTTACTTGTTCTTAGAATTGATGTAAATCCCGAACTTCAATTCAAATATTTATTGTTGAAAGGAAGTAGACAAAATTAGAAATTATTGACGTCACTTAGCTACTCATATTGACATACAACAGAATGGTAATAGTATAAGTGTACAAGGAAAGCATGTAAGTTATGTAAACAAATATTTCTTGTATAATAAACCAAGTGAAATTTTACATTCCAATACCCGATTTCATAGCAGTGGATTTAATACCTAAAATTTTACTATTCAATATCTGAAAGCAATTTAATTTAATGTTTTGAAATCGTCACTAAAATTATTTAGCCTTTGTTTTGTCTACAATGTAACTGAGTCAATGTTATCAATATTAACTCTGTATTCAATATAAAGTATTGGGCCTTCTCTTTCTATTTCTCTCTCTTTCTCTCTCTCACTCTGCACAGGAAGAGTGGGCCTTACCGTTTTCTATAGTTAATTTAATCGATTGAATATGGTATATTATAACATATTGTATTATTGTAACTATTCCGAAAGAAAGAACTGTACACTTTAACATTATTTGTCTATTATTAAAATGAAATATTTTAATTGAAATTAGTATTACAAGTATTTAAGTGAGTTGATGGTGTGTTATACAATTATAACTATTTTAATTATAATTTAGGGAATCTGGTAGAAAATAATTGGACTGTGTTCAATATTAGACTACCCATCCAGGAAAAAAGAGATGATGATTATGAAACACTTAGGACTCCTATGGTTCATTCAATAGTATACAACGAAATCAAAATATTGTGAGGTAAAGTTTAACTTTAATGATGCAACGTTACATGTCAGCTTATAGCTATTTGAATTGTGTTCATAATGATCATTCATTGCCATTGGCCACTGGCGAAGCTAGGTTATGACGCTTGGGGGGGGGGGGGGGGGGGTGAACGTTTAAGAAAGAGGTCCCACTTTTAGCACTTTTGACATATTACTTGAAGAAGTAAGAATTGGTGCGTAACTAGTGTTACAAGAATAATATGTACCTCAGCCACCTGTAAAATATTGTAATGTGATTTCACCATCCAAGATTTTTCGAAAAGCAACTATTAGTAGGCCTACTGGCAAACTGCAAAATTGACTATATCTACTGCTGATTTCCAAGATCTCTTATCGCAAAGTATTTATAATATCAAGGCGACCGCATTTTTTTTTCGTTTAATATCGAAAGACGAGATAGATTGCAAGTAGAAATGAAGGCCTATAGATTTCAAAATTTAATTTAGTTTTAACATTCTAGCTTAGCCTACTGTGTCTCTGTTGTACCGAATACAAAACAACCTCTATGATTACAAAACAACCTCTATGATACGTTTTAAGAAAATCATATTCTTTCTAATTATTTCCTTTCTTTTTTTAAAAGACCGTAACCAACAGTTAAATCATTAAACAAACGCAATTTCGTAGGAAAAGGCTTTTTCTCTTCTTTATTTTCAATTGTGAGGGTATCTTAATCGAAATTCTTACAACCAATTTTGGATCACTTCATGCATCAGACCGATAAGTAGAAAGCCAGCAAACTAAAAATCATATTATTAACTTTTGGAGATTAAACCAGATATGAACTTCCATTTAACTAAGTGCAGAGAATCGGTCTCTTAGTGCCCTAAATGCCTTAAAAACTGTCCAGCACTTCACTGGACCAAAGGCTGTCCCTCCCCATCCATTACAGCTGTCTAAAGAGAACACATCTTTTCCGTTGCTTTTTCTCGAGTCATTGTTTGCACCATGGGGAGTGGGTTTAACGGGACTTCCCTGGAAGACCCAAAGACAAGAGCTATCTCCAGTCCTTTTATCTGCGTCCAGAGACTAAAGTTTGAACTATCTCTTTATGACTTAATTTCACATTCATGTGACTTGCCAGACGTATTGATTAGGTGAGAAGATGAGCACCCGTTTAGGTGTTCCAGCTCATATTCAATTACATAATCAAAGAAAGTGTATGCGCGGGTGTTCATCATATTTTTTAATATGGTTAACGTGTACCTATTATAAGGTTTATTGTATACTCATTGCAATAGCTGGGTCTCATTGTATTGATCGTCACTACCAAACTTCCTTGGCATGGAACAAGACTCATAATGTCAGAGATCTGTTCATGTCTTAATCTTTGAGCATATAGTTACTGGTGGGATCAACCAGATATCTATCGTTTCGTTTACCTACGCGAACCTAGAGACGTTCGAATGTTGCTGCTGACCTTGAGACGTTCGACCGGTTAGACTATTCGCACAGGACGGGAGTCACCGATCTGGGAACATGATTGAAAAAGCCCCACTTTTGATCATTTAAAAATATCCAACGTTTTTAGTCTAACAAAAGCCAAACTTTTTAACTCCTAAAATGGACGCACATTTTATTTCCGAAAAAGCCCTAATTTATTCTTAAAAAGACCATCTTTTTTCTTAAAAAGACATGACTATTTTTTTTATAAGAAATGAAAAGGCAACTCTTTTTTTTTCGAATAAAGGCCCCACTTTTCGGAAAATGGTATTAAGGGAGCGGTCCCGCCTGCTTCCACCCCTAGCTACGCTACTGTATTAATTTCGTTTGCAAACAAAAAAAAAAGAAAGAACTTTAGGTCTATCTTTTTTAACATAAAATTGTGAATTTTAGTCTGTTTCAAAACAGTGGATTAATAAAATTTCTGAAAAAAAAAAGCGATTAAAATAAGTATAGGTCTACTATAATATACAGCAGTAAAATGAAATTTAATTAAATGTGTTTCCGATATTAGCTCTAGATCGAACCCATGTAAGTTTATTTAACTTTAACACGTGATAGTTTGATAGAAATAAAAGGGATGTAGTCTTAACAATATTGGTAGCTAGAGTTATTGGGAACAATGGTCAAATAGCGGCACAATATTGGTAGCTAGAGTTATTGGGAACAATGGTCAAATAGAAATAACGGCACAATATTGGTAGCTAGAGTTATTGGGAACAATGGTCAAATAGAAACAGCGGCACAATATTGGTAGCTAGAGTTATTGGGAACAATGGTCAAATAGAAACAGCGGCACAATATTGGTAGCTAGAGTTATTGGGAACAATGGTCAAATAGAAAAAAACGGCACAATATTGGTAGCTAGAGTTATTGGGAACAATGGTCAAATAGAAACAGCGGCACAATATTGGTAGCTAGAGTTATTGGGAACAATGGTCAAATAGAAACAGCGGCACAATATTGGTAGCTAGAGTTATTGGGAACAATGGTCAAATAGAAACAGCGGCACAATATTGGTAGCTAGAGTTATTGGGAACAATGGTCACATTTTTGTTGGCTTCCATTTGTCTCGAGAGACGATGGAGTTTATTGTGCCCTTGGGGAATGTGCGCTCCTGGCCTTGCAGCTTCTGCTATGGCTGTGCAAGCCCACATGCGAGTGACAGTTCCTATTGCACGTCCGGCACAGGAAGGTAGAACTGGTCATGGGCTGGTCTCTTCTTCCCCTCCTTTTGGTGCGCTTCTCATCGGCGAGCCGCTGCAGGTCTCTATCTCCAGCTTCCAGCCCGGAGGCCAGCGCATGTCTCCAGCTGGACCTGTCCTTGGCTAGTTCCTCCCAGCTGTTTGTGTCAATGGCAAGGGCTTTCATGTCTCCCTTGCAGACATCCTTATATCGGAGGTGGGGCCGGCCCGCAGTCCTCTTTCCTCTGGCCAGTTCCGAGTAAAGGATATCTTTGGGTATTCGGCCATCCTCCATCCGACATACATGCCCTAGCCATCTGAGCCGGCGTTGGCGGATTAGAGTAGGCATGCTTGGCATCCCAGCCTGCCGCAGTACCTCGTTGTTCGTGACATGGTCCTGCCAGGATATTCCGAGTATGCGTCGGAGGCAGCGCATGTGAAAAGCACTCAATCTTTTCTCTTGTTTAGAATATAGCGTCCATGCTTCACTGGCGTAGAGTAGAGTGCTTAACACACATGCACGGTACACTGCAACCTTGGTTCTTATTGTCAGCTTTTTGTTGTTCCGAACTCTGTGCGATAGTCTGGCCAGTGTTGTGGAGGCCTTGCCGATCCTCGTGTTCAGCTCTGCATCTAGAGAAAGGTTGTTGCTGATAGTGGAGCCAAGGTATGTGTAATGCTCCACAGCCTCAAGTTCGCAGTCATTGATGTTGATTTTGGGAGAAGCAGCTTCCTGGGACATCACATTTGTCTTTTTTAAGCTGATAGTGAGACCGAAGTCGCTAGCGGCCTTGGCGAAGCGGTCCATTAGGTTTTGCAGTTCTGCCTCTGTGTGTGTGGCTAAGGCAGCGTCATCTGCGAAAAGCATGTCCCTAATGACGGTCTCCCGTATCTTCCTCTTAGACTTAAGCCTGGCCAAGTTGAATAGTTTACCATCAGAACGGGTGTGTAGATAGACCCCCTCGGTAGAAGTTCCAAAGGCATGTCTCAACAGGCTGGCAAAAAAGATGCCAAAGAGTGTTGGGGCAAGGACACAGCCCTGCTTGACACCACTGATTATGTCAAATGCGGCTGAAGTTGACCCGTCATACTGCACTGTGCCTTTCATTCCGTCATGGAATGACTGTATTATCTTTAGTAGTTTCGGTGGGCAGCCAACTTTTGCCAGGACTGTAAAGAGTCCATCTCTGCTGACCAGGTCGAAGGCCTTTGTCAGATCAATGAAAGCCAGATAGAGGGGCATGTGTTGCTCGCGACACTTTTCTTGGAGTTGTCTTAGTGAGAAGATCATATCGATTGTGGATCTTTCTGCTCGGAACCCGCACTGTGATTCGGGGTACACTCTCTCAGCAAGCCTTTGCAGTTTCTTTAGAACAACTCGTGCAAAGACCTTTCCAACAATGCTGAGGAGGGAAATACCCCTGTAATTATTACAGTCACTTCTATCTCCCTTATTTTTATACAGGGTAATTATGTTGGCATTTCTCATGTCCTCGGGTACTGCTCCTTCTTCCCAGCACTGGCAGAGGAGGCCATGCAGGTGCTCCACTAATACGCTGCTGCTACACTTGATAACCTCTGGTGGGATACCATCTTGACCTGGAGCCTTTGCTATTGGTAATCGCTCGATAGCTTCTTTTAGTTCTGCCAGGGTAGGTATGTCGTCCAGTTCTGCCATGAGGGGGAGACTTTGGACAGCATCGATGGCCTCTTGTGTGATGTGGTTTTGCCTGGAGTACAGCTCTGAGTAGTGTTCCACCCATCTGTCCATCTGTTTGTTCTTATCATGAATTATCACGCCTGTTGAAGACTTCAGTGGGGTTGTGACCTTCTTTGTAGGACCCATGGCCTTTTTTATGCCATCGTACATGCCTCTGATGTTTCCAGTTTCAGCCGATTGTTGAATGCTCTGGCATAGTTGAAGCCAGTAGTCATTTGCGCACTGCCTTGCTAGCCTCTGAACCCTGCTCCTGGCTGATCTATATGCCTGCAGTGTCTGTTGATTGGGAGAGTTCTTGTATTTTTGGTGAGCACTTCGTCTTTCTTCTATGGCGGGGGTGAGCGTGACAGAGTTGGCCTCGAACCAGTCATTGTTTTTTGTCCTTTTTCTTCCAAAGACCTGCATGGCTGTGCTGTGTATTGTTTCTCTGAGGTAGTCCCACTTTTCTTTGGCGCTGCTGCCAGGGAGATCAGTGTCTAGTGAGTTCGAGAGAGCTTGCGTGAACTCTATTTTCCTGTCTGGATGATATGTCATGCTCACATCGATGCGGGGTCTGCCTTCTGGCCTGGATCGGTGGATTTTCTTTGGCAGCAATCTCATCTTGCAACACACTAGTGAGTGGTCAGTGTCGCAGTCTGCACTATGGAAGGTGCGAGTGAGAAGAACCTGCTTCAATGTGGAACGCCTGGTGATGATTAGGTCCAGCTGGTGCCAGTGTTTAGAGCGGGGATGTCTCCATGATACCCTATGCTGGGGCTTTGTCTGAAAGAAAGTGTTGGTGATGCATAGATCGTGGTAGGAACACAGTTCCAAGAGTCTCTGTCCGTTTTCGTTCATTTTTCCTGTGCCAAATCTTCCCAAACAGGAGGGCCATGAAACGTAGTCAGCACCCACCCAAGCATTGAAGTAACCCAGTAAAATCAAATGCTCATCTTTGGGGATTGTGCCTAGCAGTGAGTCCAGCTGGTCATAGAACTCATCTTTGGTGTGTGCGGTGGCGCTGAGAGTTGGTGCGTATGCACTGATTAGGTTGGCGGGCCCTGTTGAGGTATGGAGACGGAGTGAAAGTAGTCTTTCAGTTCCCTCTTGGCATGGTACTATCATCCCCAGTAGGGAGTTCCGGACAGCAAATCCGACGCCGTATTCTCTGACTTCTTCTACACTTTTACCTTGCCAGAAAAACGTGAAGTCTTTTTCTCTTAGGGACCCGGAACCTGACAGCCGTGTCTCTTGTAAAGTGGCTTTGTCGACCCGTAGACTTACGAGTTCGTTGTTGATGACTGATGTTTTCCGAGCATCGCTGATGTCTTGAAGGTTGTCTGACAGACCGGGAGTCAGTGTCCGTACATTCCAGCTCCCCAGTTTAAGGATTGGGGTTTTCCTTTTTGTTTTTATTTTATTGCTTGGTGCATGAGTTACAGTCCACTTGTCGGGCATGTGCGTGCCCTAAGCCCTACGCACCCAGTAGGGCAGGCAAACTGTGGCGGGACAACACCTAATTGACTGGGGGCTGCCCAGCTTGAGGCGGGCGGTAGCTGTCCAATGAGACATTGTCATCTCTCCCACCGTCGGAAGCAGTCCCTGGCGCCAGCTCTACGCCAATTGAGCGGGTGGCTTATAACCGGTGACTACTACTTCCCGTGTGGTGTCGACGCTGTGAAGCGAAGCAGGAGTGTCCTCTCCAGGGCACGAGCATGGGCAGGTGATGTAGGGAATAAGCTGTTGCCCATGCAGCATACTCCCTCTCTCAACTCAGCTGATGGGTGCAAGGGAAAGGCGGAGCCAGTACGACTTGACATCAGCTGCGTCGCAGGAATTGCCAGAGGGACGTTGCAGGCAACGCCAGTCTGCCTTAGGGATTCCGGCTCCTGATTTGTGATCGAGGTTTACTCCCCTAGCCTTTCTCAGGAATGAGTATAGCCGCAAGGCAGCGGAGGTTTGTAGTCAGAGTTTTCCTTCTCCTAGATGAGCAGCCATCCACGGCTGACGAGCCCCATCTGCCCGAAGCAACTGGTTTTTAGGCGCCAGTGGTCACATAGCGGCACAATATTGGTAGCTAGAGTTATTGGGAACAATGGTCACATAGCGGCACAATATTGGTAGCTAGAGTTATTGGGAACAATGGTCACATAGCGGCACAATATTGGTAGCTAGAGTTATTGGGAACAATGGTCACATAGCGGCACAATATTGGTAGCTAGAGTTATTGGGAACAATGGTCAAATAGAAATAGCGGCACAATATTGGTAGCTAGAGTTATTGGGAACAATGGTCAAATAGAAATAGCGGCACAATATTGGTAGCTAGAGTTATTGGGAACAATGGTCAAATAGAAATAGCGGTACAATATTGGTAGCTAGAGTTATTGGGAACAATGGTCAAACAGCGGCACAATATTGGTAGCTAGAGTTATTGGGAACAATGGTCACATAGCGGCACAATATTGGTAGCTAGAGTTATTGGGAACAATGGTCACATAGCGGCACAATATTGGTAGCTAGAGTTATTGGGAACAATGGTCACATAGCGGCACAATATTGGTAGCTAGAGTTATTGGGAACAATGGTCACATAGCGGCACAATATTGGTAGCTAGAGTTATTGGGAACAATGGTCAAATAGAAATAGCGGCACAATATTGGTAGCTAGAGTTATTGGGAACAATGGTCAAATAGAAATAGCGGCACAATATTGGTAGCTAGAGTTATTGGGAACAATGGTCAAATAGAAATAGCGGTACAAAATTGGTAGCTAGAGTTATTGGGAACAATGGTCAAACAGCGGCACAATATTGGTAGCTAGAGTTATTGGGAACAATGGTCAAATAGAAATAGCGGTACAATATTGGTAGCTAGAGTTATTGGGAACAATGGTCAAACAGCGGCACAATATTGGTAGCTAGAGTTATTGGGAACAACGGTCAAATAGAAACAGCGGCACAATATTGGTAGCTAGAGTTATTGGGAACAATGGTCACATAGCGGCACAATATTGGTAGCTAGAGTTATTGGGAACAATGGTCAAATAGAAATAGCGGCACAATATTGGTAGCTAGAGTTATTGGGAACAATGGTCAAATAGCGGTACAATATTGGTAGCTAGAGTTATTGGGAACAATGGTCACATAGCGGCACAATATTGTTAGCTAGAGTTATTGGGAACAATGGTCAAATAGAAATAGCGGCACAATATTGGTAGCTAGAGTTATTGGGAACAATGGTCAAATAGAAATAGCGGCACAATATTGGTAGCTAGAGTTATTGGGAACAATGGTCAAATAGAAATAGCGGCACAATATTGGTAGCTAGAGTTATTGGGAACAATTTTCACATAGCGGCACAATATTGTTAGCTAGAGTTATTGGGAACAATGGTCAAATAGAAATAGCAGCACAATATTGGTAGCTAGAGTTATTGAGAACAATGGTCACGCAACAATAGCGGCACAGGTACAATAAAAAAAAGTGTTTAAAAGTAACAATAAATAGATAAATTTGGTTATTCATTTTTTTTTACCGCTCCCTCCCCAATTGACCACAACATATATTTTGAAGCCCAATCAATTTATCAAAGAGAAATCTCACGTGATGTAAAACCATATGTCGGATGTTGGAGCATAACTGGAGATAGTGGAGTATGTCGGGGAATAACTGGGGATGATGGAGTATGTCGGGGAATAACTGGGGATGGTGGAGTATGTCGGGGAATAACTGGGGATGATGGAGTATGTCGGGGAATAACTGGGGATGATGGAGTATGTCGGGGAATAACTGGGGATCGTGGAGTATGTCGGGGAATAACTGGGGATGGTGGAGTATGTCAGGGAATAACTGGGGATGGTGGAGTATGTCGGGGAATAACTGGGGATGGTGGAGTATGTCGGGGAATAACTGGGGATGATGGAGTATGTCGGGGAATAACTGGGGATGGTGGAGTATGTCGGGGAATAACTGGGGATGATGGAGTATGTCGGGGAATAACTGGGGATCGTGGAGTATGTCGGGGAATAACTGGGGATGGTGGAGTATGTCAGGGAATAACTGGGGATGGTGGAGTATGTCGGGGAATAACTGGGGATGGTGGAGTATGTCGGGGAATAACTGGGGATGGTGGAGTATGTCAGGGAATAACTGGGGATGGTGGAGTATGTCGGGGAATAACTGGGGATGGTGGAGTATGTCGGGGAATAACTGGGTCCCTACCCGAAATTCATATTTCTTTGAAGCTTAAAATAGATGCATAATAGTTTACCAGCTTTTTAGGTATTCTTTTATAGCTGTATACGTATACATTGATTACAGACCTTTTCAATCTTTATATCAATCTTATAAACACTTATAAAGTAATAAAGCAAGGAGATACAAAAATCAACAACAATGATACAATAGCAGCATTAATAAGGATAGTACGATTTTTAAAAATTAGCAAACTTAGTAGAAGGACATTTTTTACACTCGTTTTTTCTCTCAGAGAAATATTAGCACAATAGAGTATGTTTGAATAAAAGTGATAATTATAAGCTTTTTCTTTATTTTAAATTTCGTAGGCTGGAACATTTGTTTTCTAAAATAAAACTATGGTATAGGCAATAATAGGCCTATATACACTTTCAATTCCGCGAAATAGCAAAACATCCGCGAACCTTTAATCGAAAACCTTTCCCGGGAAGGAAGTAAGGAGACCCGTATTAAAATGCAAATAGATGCTATAAAGTCTAAATCAATTAAAGATAAAAACTTTAACTTTCTCACTCAAGCAACAGCCCGTCTCACCGCTAGCGGTACCTGAAAGTACCGACAGAATAGTCTAGGATTAGTGCTACCGGGTGAGAGTGCAGGTATACGAGCGAGCCAATACGTTAATGATTAGAGGGAATTCCGCAGGTGAGGATAAGCAGACTATCGTATGTGATTGCTGACACAGTACCCTTTGTTACTCGGTACGCTTCAGGTCGGCTAGTCGCGGACAGGAGCTTGGTTTCTGCCCCTTCCCGATCCACCTCTTTGAATCGTTAATCCCTAAACTCAAAAGCCAGAAGTCTCGTCCGTTGTAGTTTGTTGTTGAGACATCTATCCCACTATGTCAGAAGTCTCGTCCGTTGTAGTTTGTTGTTGAGACATCTATACCACTATGTCAGAAGTCTCGTCCGTTGTAGTTTGTTGTTGAGACATCTATCCCACTCTGCCAGAAGTCTCGTCCGTTGTAGTTTGTTGTTGAGACATCTATCCCACTATGTCAGAAGTCTCGTCCGTTGTAGTTTGTTGTTGAGACATCTATACCACTATGTCAGAAGTCTCGTCCGTTGTAGTTTGTTGTTGAGACATCTATACCACTCTGCCAGAAGTCTCGTCCGTTGTAGTTTGTTGTTGAGACATCTATCCCACTATGTCAGAAGTCTCGTCCGTTGTAGTTTGTTGTTGAGACATCTATACCACTCTGCCAGAAGTCTCGTCCGTTGTAGTTTGTTGTTGAGACATCTATCCCACTCTGTCAACGGTCTCGTCCGTTGTAGTTTGTTGTTGAGACATCTATCCCACTATGTCAGAAGTCTCGTCCGTTGTAGTTTGTTGTTGAGACATCTATCCCACTATGTCAGAAGTCTCGTCCGTTGTAGTTTGTTGTTGAGACATCTATCCCACTATGTCAGAAGTCTCGTCCGTTGTAGTTTGTTGTTGAGACATCTACCCCACTCTGCCAGAAGTCTCGTCCGTTGTAGTTTGTTGTTGAGACATCTACCCCACTCTGCCAGAAGTCTCGTCCGTTGTAGTTTGTTGTTGAGACATCTACCCCACTCTGTCAGAAGTCTCGTCCGTTGTAGTTTGTTGTTGAGACATCTACCCCACTCTGCCAGAAGTCTCGTCCGTTGTAGTTTGTTGTTGAGACATCTACCCCACTCTGCCAGAAGTCTCGTCCGTTGTAGTTTGTTGTTGAGACATCTACCCCACTCTGTAGCCCACCAGTTGTTTTTAATGTATATTAATTAATTGGACTAATATTTTACTCTTGTGAAAGGATGCCGGCTAATGGAAAAACTAACCCTAGCTACGACGATAACAATAACACTAACATAGTAAGTATAGATAGTTGAAAGAAACATTCGTATTAAAGATATTCTTGAAGAAAGCTTAGCTATTATACTTCAAATTTATAAATATTAGCTATTATACTTCAAATATACAAAGCTTAATTATTATACTTAAAATTTATAAAGCTTGGCTATTATATGTCTAATTTATAAAGTTTGTCTATTATACTTCAAATTTAGAAAGTTTAGTTATTATACTTCTATTTATAAGCCTTAGCTATTATACTTCTAATTTAAAAAAGCTTAGCTATTATACTTCTAATTTATAAAGCTTAGCTTTTATACTTCTAATTTCTAAAGCTTAATGTTTATTTTTCTGGTAAAGGAATGTAGAGCCCTCGAAGGATTATTGTAGCATGTTGAGAGAATGACCCATTTATATTTTCCTTCCCACCCATGAAACAAGATTATAACTCTCTGCCTCTCATTATCCCTCCCACCCATAAAACTATAACTCTCTCACTATTTCTAATTCTCAATCCCACCCATAAAACTATAACTCTCTCACTATTTCTAATTCTCAATCCCACCCATAAAACTATAACTCTCTCACTATTTCTAATTTTCCCTCCCACCCGTAAAACTATAACTCTCTCACTATTTCTAATTTTCCCTCCCACCCGTAAAACTATAACTCTCTCACTATTTCTAATTCTCAATCCCACCCATAAAACTATAACTCTCTCACTATTTCTAATTCTCAATCCCACCCGTAAAACTATAACTCTCTCACTATTTCTAATTCTCAATCCCACCCCTTTTCTCATATTAAAATTCGTATACATAACCAACATATACTGATATTATATATTTGTCTATAGTGTGACATGGATGAAGAAGGATGGAACGCAAATGATATTCAAGAAAGTGAAACAATAGACTGTAAGAATAAAGAAATAGAATTGCCAGGAACTACTGAAATCATAATGAATGATGTCCCACTAAAACCAATCAGTTTATCGTTATCGACCTCAGGACTAAAATTGTATGTCAAGAGTGATGAAAAGGTAATTGTTAGTCAAGAGTGATAAGAAGGTAATTGAATGTCAAGAGTAATAAGAAGGGAATTGAATGTCAAGAGTGATAAGAAGGTAATTGAATGTCAAGAGTGATAAGAAGGTAATTGAATGTCAAGTGTGACAATAAGGTAATTGTTTGTCAAGAGTGATAAGAAGGTAATTGAATGTCAAGAGTGTTAAGAAGGTAATTGAATGTCAAGAGTAATAAGAAGGGAATTGAATGTCAAGAGTGATAAGAAGGTAGTTGAATGTCAAGAGTGATAAGAAGGTAATTGAATGTCAAGTGTGACAATAAGGTAATTGTTTGTCAAGAGTGATAAGAAGGTAATTCAATGTCAAGAGTGTTAAGAAGGTAATTGAATGTCAAGAGTGATAAGAAGGTAATTGAAGTCAAGATTGATAAGAAGGTAATTGTTTGTCAAGAGTGATAAGAAGGTAATTGTTTGTCAAGAGTGATAAGAAGGTAATTGAATGTCAAGAGTGATAAGAAGGTAATTGAATGTCAAGAGTGATAAGAAGGTAATTGAATGTCAAGAGTGATAAGAGCGTAATTGAATGTCAAGAGTGATAAGAAGGTAATTGTTAGTCAAGAGTGATAAGAAGGTAATTGTTTGTCAAGAGTGATAAGAAGGTAATTGAATGTCAAGAGTGATAAGAAGGTAATTGAATGTCAAGAGTGATAAGAATGTAATTGAATGTCAAGAGTGATAAAAAGGTAATTGAATGTAAAGAGTGATAAGAAGGTAATTGAATGTCAAGAGTGATAAGAAGGTAATTGAATGTTAAGAGTGATAAGAAGGTAATTGAATGTCTAGAGTGATAAGAAGGTAATTGTTTGTAAAGAATGATAAGAAGGTAATTGTTTGTCAAGAGTGATAAGAAGGTAATTGAATGTCAAGAGTGATAAGAAGGTAATTGAATGTCAAGAGTGATAAGAAGGTAATTGAATGTCAAGAGTGATAAGAAGGTAATTGAATGTCAAGAGTGATAAGAAGGTAATTGAATGTCAACAGTGATAAGAAGGTAATTAAATGTCAAGAGTGATAAGACCGTAATTGAATGTCAAGAGTGATAAGAAGGTAATTGAATGTCAAGAGTGATAAGAAAGTAATTGAATGTCAAGAGTGATATAAAGGTATTTGAATGTCAAGAGTGATAAGAAGGTAATTGTTTGTCAAGAGTGATAAGAAGGTAATTGAATGTCAAGAGTGATAAGAAGGTAATTGAATGTCAAGAGTAATAAGAAGGTAATTGTTAGTCAAGAGTGATAAGAAGGTAATTGTTTGTTAAGAGTGATAAGAAGGTAATTGAATGTCAAGAGCAATAAGAAGGTAATTCAATATCAAGAGTGATAAGAAGGTAATTGAATGTTAAGAGTGATAAAAAGGTAATTGAATGTCAAGAGTGATAAGAAGGTAATTGAATGTCAAGAGTGATAAGAAGGTAATTAAATGTCAAGAGTGATAAGAAGGTAATTGAATGTCAAGAGTGATAAGAAGGTAATTGTTTGTCAAGAGTGATAAGAAGGTAATTGAATGTCAAGAGTGATAAGAAGGTAATTGAATGTCAAGAGTGATAAGAAGGTAATTGAATGTCAAGAGTGATAAGAAGGTAATTGAATGTCAAGAGTGATAAGACCGTAATAAAATGTCAAGAGTGATAAGACCGTAATTGAATGTCAAGAGTGATAAGAAGGTAATTGTTAGTCAAGAGTGATAAGAAGGTAATTGTTTGTTAAGAGTGATAAGAAGGTAATTAAATGTCAAGAGTGATAAGACCGTATATGAATGTCAAGAGTGATAAGAAGGTAATTGTTAGTCAAGAGTGATAAGAAGGTAATTGTTTGTTAAGAGTGATAAGAAGGTAATTGAATGTCAAGAGCAATAAGAAGGTAATTCAATATCAAGAGTGATAAGAAGGTAATTGAATGTTAAGAGTGATAAAAAGGTAATTGAATGTCAAGAGTGATAAGAAGGTAATTGAATGTCAAGAGTGATAAGAAGGTAATTAAATGTCAAGAGTGATAAGAAGGTAATTGAATGTCAAGAGTGATAAGAAGGTAATTGTTTGTCAAGAGTGATAAGAAGGTAATTGAATGTCAAGAGTGATAAGAAGGTAATTGAATGTCAAGAGTGATAAGAAGGTAATTGAATGTCAAGAGTGATAAGAAGGTAATTGAATGTCAAGAGTGATAAGACCGTAATTAAATGTCAAGAGTGATAAGACCGTAATTGAATGTCAAGAGTGATAAGAAGGTAATTGTTAGTCAAGAGTGATAAGAAGGTAATTGAATGTCAAGAGTGATAAGAAGGTAGTTGAATGTCAAGAGTGATAAGAAGTTTAATAATGTCAAGAGTGATGAGAAGGTACTTGTATGTCAAGAGTGATAAGAAGGTAATTGTATGTCAAGAGTTATAAGAAGGTTATTGAATGTCAAGAGTGATAAGAAGGTAATTGTTTGTCAAGTGTGACAAAAAGGTAATTGTTTGTCAAGAGTGATAAGAAGGTAATTGAATGTCAAGAGTGATAAGAAGGTAATTGAATGTCAAGAGTGATAAGAAGGCAATTGTTAGTCAAGAGTGATAAGAAGGTAATTTAAGTCAAGAGTGATAAGAAGGTAATTGTTTGTCAAGAGTGATAAGAAGGTAATTGAATGTCAAGAGTGATAAGAAGGTAATTGTATGTCAAGAGTGATAAGTAGGTAATTGAATGTCAAGAGTGATTAGAAGGTAATTAAATGTCAAGAGTGATAAGAAGGTTATTGTTTGTCAAGAGTGAAGTTTCGAGTGACAAGCATTTACCAAATTTTGAGCAAATTAAATACATATTTAAAAAAAAAATGTAAAAAAAAATGTTTTTTTAAAATCTCAAAATCTTTTCAACTTTATCTCCACCATCCTACCACCCCTTACCCAATAAAGATTGTATCAATATTTACATTGGTAAATCCCTATTAAATGTACAGGATTAGTCGTCCTTTTGTGTGTTTACTGCATTTTTGCGCTTTCTTTATTTCTTAGTGGGTGGTTGCATTGGGTGAAATCTTCGGTAGGCTCATTAATGTAGAAGAGAAACGCACAGAGACACAAAACATTATTTGAGCTTGCAGTTTATTTCGTGCAATTCCTTCCATGTATAATATAGTTTTGTTTATAACTATTGACAACATCATATCAATACGGCTTTAATGTTTTCATTAATATTTTCATTTATGAGCTTATATGCGTGCTTTTATATTAACTTCCCTTTTTTTTTCGTTCAATGTGGGTGGCAACAAAACTAATCTCCAGCTGACTAAACCATAAGAAAAATAAATAACATGAATATGGAAATAATAATTGTCTTAACATTGATTACAACTTTCGTTTCTCTTTTAAAAATATTGTCATTACCGGTACGTTTGTTGTGATTTTCAGTTATATTAGGGTATTATATTTTATAAGACTTAATATGTGCCTTCGCTTCTGTATATTTCTATGTAGGTTGCAAAGGGCAAAGTCTTCGGGTGACTAAATAAAAGTGTATAATCTATATGAACAACTTTACCTTTACTAGGTTCTAAACACTTAACTTGGGGAAAGGAAGAAAGCCTTTATTGTTTAATCTCAATCTGTGCAAAAAAACAAAACAACAACAGGGCAACATATTAAACCTTAATTTGTGCTGAACAACCAGGGCAACATATGCTTACACTCAATATGTGCTGAACAACCAGGGAGAGACATGTTTACTCTATACTTTTTTGAATTTCTGTCTAGCCTAAAACAATGATAATAGTTTTATAAATGAAATATAAAAAAATGTTTGAATAGCCTTTGAGAACACTTTGGATAAAAATGAAATACATAGGCTACATAAAAAACACAAGGCCGAGCACTATACTGTTATCTACATTTTAAAAATATTCAAAATATTTCATTGCGATCCTATTAAAATCTTATTGAAAACAGTTTAAAAGCTAATATTTATGCTGTGAATGTTTTAGAATGTTTGCAGATTGGAGGCTTTAATTAAATTAGCGAATTTCATTATGCAAGTTATATATCATCTATGAACAGTTCTAAGCAAACATCGATTTATTATCAAGCCATAAGTAATTTTGATTTCGCTTGTTCCTTATTTAGTTCATTGCCAGCAAGTGTGGAAAAACAGAAGATTATGACAGCAGTCAATTACAGTGTCAAAGGTAATAGTATCAATTAAATGTACTGTACTATGTGGGTATTATCAACCTAACTACAAGAGTAAAAGTACATATTCAATGATAAAAAAAACGCATAATTTATTAAAATCCAGGATTAGAGCTCTTAGAATAATCGATATTTTGTTTACATTAGTGACTGGAACAAGTGCAAATAATGTACTTCTGTCATGCCGTTGTTTGAAAGTAAAAGACGGCAACGATGAAAGAACGTAGACCAACCAGGACACGGGTCAAGGTAGACTATCTTAGTGACAGTAACAAGGGTATAGATAAATGCAGTAAACTAAATAGTATAATAGACCCCACCAACATGGGCTACTGCTGCAATACGGTCAATTATTTATGACATGGTCAGTGAGTAGTCACATTCAGAATATAAAGTTCGATGGCTCTGTCGTATTTCATCATTCAGAATAAATAAGTTCGACAACTCGGCCTTATCTCCACATTCAGAATTAATAAGTTTGATAACTCGGTCGTATCTCCACATTTAGAATAAATAAGTTCGATAACTCTGTCGTATCGCCACATTCAGAATAAATAAGTTCGATAACTCTGTCGTATCTCATCATTCAAAATAAATAAGTTCGATAACTCTGTCGTATCTCCACATTCAGAATAAATACGTTCGATAACTCTGTCGTATCTCCACATTCAGAATAAATAAGTTCGATAACTCTGTCGTATCTCCACATTCAGAATAAATAAGTTTGATAACTCTGTCGTATCTCATCATTCAGAATAAATAAGTTCGATAACTCTATCGTATCTCCACATTCAGAATAAATAAGTTCGATAACTCTGTCGTATCTCCACATTCAGAATAAATAAGTTCGATAACTCTGTCGTATCTCATCATTCAGAATAAATAAGTTTGATAACTCTGTCGTATCTCATCATTCAGAATAAATAAGTTCGATAACTCTGTCGTATCTTCACATTCAGAATAAATAAGTTCGATAACTCTATCGTATCTCCACATTCAGAATAAATAAGTTCGATAACTCTGTCGTATCTCATCATTCAGAATAAATAAGTTCGATAGTTCTGTCGTATCTCCTTATTAAGAATAAATAAGTTCCATAACTCTGTCGTATCTCCACACTCAGAATAAATAAGTTCGATAACTCTGTCGTATTTCCACATTCAGAATAAATAAGTTCGATAACTCTGTCGTATCTCACCATTCAGAATAAAAAAGTTCGATAACTCTGTTGTATCTCCACATTCAGAATAAATAAGTTCGATAACTCTGTCGTATCTCATCATTCAGAATAAATAAGTTCGATAACTCTATCGTATCTCCACATTCAGAATAAATAAGTTCGATAACTCTGTTGTATCTCATCATTCAGAATAAATAAGTTCGATAGCTCTGTCGTATCTCCACATTCAGAATAAATAAGTTCGATAACTCTGTTGTATCTCATAATTCAGAATAAATAAGTTCGATAGCTCTCTCATATTTCCACATTCAGAATAAATAAGTTCGATAACTCTATCGTATCTCCACATTCAGAATAAATAAGTTCGATAACTCTGTTGTATCTCATCGTTCAGAATAAATAAGTTCGATAGCTCTGTCGTATCTCCACATTCAGAATAAATAAGTTCGATAACTCTATCGTATATCCACATTCAGAATAAATAAGTTCGAAAACTCTGTTGTATCTCATCATTCAGAAAAAATAAGTTCGATAACTCTGTCGTATCTCCACATTCAGATTTAAAAAGTTCAACAACTCGGCCTTATCTCCACAGTCATAATTAATAAGTTTGATAACTCTGTCGTGTCTCCATTCTACTGCCTGTCGATAGTGCTGGTCCATTACACAATACAATTGTGTCCTGATCACCGTGACTTTGTTTACGCGACGAATGGCACACATTAAAATTGTTTCCACATCTCGTCCTCTACACCAGGGGTAATATAATAGTGTGCCGAAGAAGTATTTCTTATTCATTCAGCGTACTATTTTCTCGTGGAAGACACTTTAATTGTCTTTTTTAGGATCTTCCGCGTGCCATTTAAAATCGCTTTGAGTGTCAAGTCTGCCTGCTCTACTCTACACCATGACTCGCCTAACTTCGGTCTTTAATGGTAGTACCTAATATAGTTGATCATAATGGTAGCTTCTAATATAGTTGATCATTGGACTGTTAGTATCTAGTAAATTTGATCATAAAGGTAGCATCTAATATATTTGATCATAATGGTAGCATCTAATATAGTTGATCATAATGGTAGCTTCTAATATAGTTGATCATTGGACTGTTAGTATCTAGTAAATTTGATCATAATGGTAGCATCTAATATAGTTGATCATAATGGTAGCTTCTAATATAGTTGATCATTGGACTGTTAGTATCTAGTAAATTTGATCATAATGGTAGCATCTAATATAGTTGATCATAATGGTAGCTTCTAATATAGTTGATCATTGGACTGTTAGTATCTAGTAAATTTGATCATAATGGTAGCATCTAATATAGTTGATCATAATGGCAGTATCTAATAAAGTTGATCATAATGGTAGTATTATATAGTTGATCATGAAAGTTTTATCTAATTGGTTCTACAGTTTAGCATGAAAGTAGTATATGATATAATTTATCTTGACTTACTGACCTATAAGTTTACAGACGTTCCGTCTAGATAAAAGATTGTTACATCCTAGACCCACAATTCCTGCAGGGTGGAAGGGATTGGTTGGTGGTAGGGCTACAACCCGGGTTGACATGTTGTCATGTTGACATGTTGTAGGGCTACAACCCGGGTTGACATGTTGTCAGTCCGGTGTTACAAACTGCATGAACATACTAAATATGACTAATATATTATTATTAAACCAACTGTGAGAGACTGTTCACGAAGAAAATTAAATTATTTGCTCATTATCTGATTATCTGATACCTACCTTTCTTTCGTTGCTATGGTAATGTCTCCCTTACATATAAATATGATGTAAAAGGAGATGTATAGACTTATTCTAGCACGTAATGTCTTAGTATCTATAGTAATGCATACTATTTGTATATTATTATTTCTTTTAGAAATTCTTCAACCGACAACTGTCAGAATGTAAAAGTAAAAAATCAGAAATTGGGCTACAGAAAAATGGCAAACAATGGTAACCAAAACCAGGTATTTATTTATTATAATAACAATTTGATTTTTGTTTTAAGGACAATTTATTTTGCAAATGTTTGTTGTTACGTCATACATATCCCGTAGTCTGTTGGATTATTGGGGCGCCACAGATGATATGTACACCAGCCTCTTCCATTCCTCCCGTCTCTCAGCCCTTCTCATTGCGTCGCACAGCTTTACTCCCATCCTCTCCCTGATGTTGTCCTCCGTCGTTTCCTTTGTCTTCATCTCTTTCTTCCCACACTGGTGGTGCCCTGCAGAATAGTTTTGGCTCATTGGCACTTGTTATGTGGCCACACTGGTGGTGCCCTGCAGAATAGTTTTGGCTCATTGGCTCTTGTTATGTGGCCACACTGGTGGTGCCCTGCAGAATAATTTTGGCTCATTGGCTCTTGTTATGTGACCATACCAATCTAGTTTTGGCTCATTGGCACTTGTTATGTGGCCACACTGGTGGTGCCCTGCAGAATAGTTTTGGCTCATTGGCTCTTGTTATGTGGCCATAAAAGGTGAGGGCGTGCCCCCTTCCCATCCTCTCCAAGTATTTATTCAGGGAGAAACATTCAGCAAGTAACAAGTATTGCTTGAGGGAGAAACTTTCAGCAAGTAACAAGTATTGCTTGAGGGAGAAAACATTCAGCAAGTAACAAGTATTGCTTGAGGGAGAAAAATTCAGCAAGTAACAAGTATTGCTTGAGGGAGAAAACGTTCAGCAAGTAACAAGTATTGCTTAAGGGAGAAAAATTCAGCAAGTAACAAGTATTGCTTGAGGGAGAAAAATTCAGCAAGTAACAAGTATTGCTTAAGGGAGAAAACATTCATCAAGTAACAAGTATTGCTTAAGGGAGAAAACATTCAGCAAGTAACAAGTATTGATTAAGGGAGAAAACATTCAGCAAGTAACAAGTATTGCTTACGGGAGAAAAATTCAGCAAGTAACAAGTATAGGGCGTTTGCAATCCCGTGACAAAAAGCACGTGATTTGTGTTTATTTTGAGTAATGGTGTACAATTAAATATGGCCGCTGTATTAATAAAGTTTCATATAGGCTCGAGCTTTTTTTAAATGATGTGTTGTGTTTTAAGTCTTATTAAGATTTAAGCTGTATTATGTATGTTAAATAAAATAGGCTATTTTATTATTATCATAGACATAGATCATAGACGATGTGAGCCTAATAGTTACTTGACTAGATAGCCTATTCACCAACAATATCGCTTGACATCGTAGCCTAGCATACGAAACATTAAAAATGTAGGCCTATAAAGTGAAATTGAAAGTGTAAATAGGTCTAGCCGGCCCTAGCCTAATCACATTAATCAATTAATCTACAGTACTACTATTTACCTCCTTATTTTTGAGTAGGATAGCCAATATTCAGATGTGAATTTTGCATGATAAAGAAGTACTTCACTTTCACCACGTTACGTTTGTACCTCAAGTGGGTTCTATATTTACACAAATACGTCACTAAATGTACACAAAAAAACTTAATCTCCGCCTACTGAGAACGCTCTATTGCTTGAGGGAGAAAAATTCAGCAAGTAACAAGTAGTCATATAGTAAAGATAGTATAAAAAAATATATTTAAAACTTAATAAATTCAAAAAAATTGTAGTCAATCGTTTCACGATATTTTCACGGCATAAAAACTAGTTTTTTTAAAAAATATTTAGCCTCATTCTCTCTCCCCACTTTATGGTGCGCATTGGTAAATCCCATTTGAAATCACATGCATTACCGTGCTTTTCTAAAATTTCCTGCTCTTTTGCTCTTTCCTTATTTCTTTAAGAGTGGCAAAGAGCGAAATCTACGGAATTCTAATGCATAAGAAACATGTATGTAAACAAAATAATATTAGGGCCTTCGTTAAAAGCGATTGACTTAATTCATATGTTTCTTTCTTCACATATTATAGTCCATCGTTTGTTTTGCTTAAAACTTGACAGCATAATATCACTACGTCATCAATGTTTGCAGTCATATTTTCCTTTACAAACTTAATTTTGTGCCTTTATATTAACATCGTTTCTGTATTTTTTTCTTTGTGGTTTGCATGAGCAAACTCTTAGGAAATGCTAAAAAATAATTTTTTAACACAATCTTTTTTTTAGGGATTGTTTAACTAATGGTTAATATCAATATTCTTGTTCAACAGATTTCAGGAGCGTTCTTAGATCCATTAGACAGACGGGTTACTCACAATGCAGTGAATAACAGAGAGACACATACTTGGGGTGAAATGAACATTGAAAAAATAAATGAAGGAATTTGTAATAGACAGTTGGATAAATACAATGACACACTTGATGAAGAATGCAGGGATCAGAATAGAAAACCTAAAGGATACATAGATCAAACCTACGACACGCATGATGAAGAATGCAGGGATCAGAATAGAAAACTTAAACGATACATAGATCAAACCTACGACACGCATGATGAAGAATGCAGGTATCAGAATAGAAAACTTAAACGATACATAGATCAAACCTACGACACGCATGATGAAGAATGCAGGGATCAGAATAGAAAATCTAAACGATACATAGATCAAACCTACGACACGCATGATGAAGAATGCAGGGATCAGAATATAAAATTTAATGGACACATGGATGAAGCCTATGACGCAATGGATAAAAGCTACGGACAGCAATCAAAAGAGAGAAATGCTACAATTGCCCATAGACACATGAGAACATCACAAGAAAGAATGGATGAAATGGACATCCATCACTTACAAAACTTCATACCCGTAGATACTATGCAACAGGTAGTTCAAAAAGACAGAAATGACCGAAAGAGCATCCATCTAATGACAAATGAGAAAAATGCTATTGGAACCAGACAAAGCTACGACTGTACTCCAAGATATGACGAAAGAGATAAGACACTTACTACGTTTAGAAATGATCAAACAAAAGGACACAATTGTCATTGTTTTGAATGTAATCAGAGAATGCACTTCTATCTAAAGACTCCACAAGACCAACAGGAAAAAAACAACCTCTTAATTAATTCTGAAACTTATGATTGTAACTGTAACAGCTGTTGCTTCCAGCCAGGTATGAGTTGGAAAACTCACGACATGTTAACATGCAGCAGTGGTGAAAAACGAAATTTAAATGTGAAAACATTACATAACTGCAGAACATCTCCATGCCAAGCTTTTTGTGGAAACACATGCTCTAGCATTCCAGTTTACAGTAAACAGAATGAAACAGACAAATTGTGTAGCAACTTACAAATACCAGAGGAGGTCTCTGACACTCCTAGTTTTCGCCATATTAGTCCAGTTAAGACTAATGAAACTGTAGCTATGCATAATAACATGTCAGAAAGAAACGAAACTGGAGCTATGCATAATGACATGTCAGAAGGAATAGAAACTGGAGCTATGCATCATGACATGTCAGAAAAAGATTCACCAACATTTTCAGATTTTACTAGAGAACAGTTCGCAGAATACGCTCAATATTTGAGAAAGGATATTAGAAAACAATACAAAAATTTTAGTAGTTTAGTAAAAACATTTAATGAGGAACTAAACGAACAAAACAGAATAGATGATTCAGAGGCAGAAAGCCAGCCAGATGAAAATGAAAAAGACCACAAAACCACCCAATGCGTAATTATGTAGCGATTTGTAACATATGCAATTTACAATTAAACTATAAATAAATATATATATATATATAGGCCTATATATATCGTTTGATATTATATTTATTTATACTTAAAAAAAAGAATAATAAACTTCTTTTACGAGTCCATGTAAATGTTTGTTTAAGTATATTTCACTGTTAGCTTACTTTGGCTTTAGTCTAAAAGTAATACTTATTATTTCAAGGCACTAACATGTCGTTGTAAATCTAGCATAATTGATAACAATATAGTATCACAAATTACAATTGAAAACCCAATAGTTAATACACTAAACATAGAAAATTTAAGACAAAAAAAGAAGAGTAGTAATAATACATAAATGCATTATACATCACAGCAGCAATCTATCACAATACTCAGACATCGGGATTAAACCAATTCATCATCATCATTAAATCTTTGACCGTTGTGGTCGGTCATTGGGGGCGCAAATGGACACCTCGGTGGTCATCTTTGTCCATTTTTGCCTATCTTAAGCGGCTGTCAATAATTCAGTCATTATCAGCTTTGTCCAATCTTTTATATTGTCAAACCAGCATTTCCACTGACGGCCTCTCCGACGTCCACCTTTCACGGTGCCTTGGAGGATTTTTTTTATTATTCTGCAGCACATGCCTGAACTATGTCAGAAGGCTACGTTTATAGAGGCGGCGGGTAGGCGGGTTGCCGCGAGCTGGTTACTCGCGCTAGAAAACCCGCGCCTAATCACTCGCGAGGTTGGTGTTTATAGCAAAAGTGGGAAAAAGCCAGACGAGACAACAAACACCACATGCAATCCAGTCTCTCCTTGCAATTAGGGATGTTAAACGAAAACCGGAATACTGGATGCCGGTTTTGAAACCAAAAATCGGTTTTGATTTTCAAAACCGGATTTCGGTTTGTTGGTTGGAAGTTGGAAGGTAATCATTACTTCAAGTAGAAGACCCTTTTTTTTTGGTGCTAATGGACACATTTTTAATAAATAATGTTGGATTCGCACAAAACAATTCCTGAAATGCCTTGCTAACACTATTTAGTCTTAGATATTGCGTTTCTTGTGTTTCCAAATACCAACTATTGCTTGCGATAAAAACAACATCAAACCAATTGTTAAGTTACAGTTACAATTAAAATGAATCTTTTTACTTGTCGGATCATCTTTTAGATGTGCGCTGTCCTTTGATGTACGCAATGGAAAGACGCAAAGAAGCCCTTCCCTGTAACCCTACACAATTCGGCTAGACTTTATTATTAACGGCACTATTAAATACACATTCTTTTGATTTGTCCTACGCGAAACTTTTCAATACATTATTTTACAAGTTACCATATATGCCCAGAGCCTTTGCAAGCATATGTAGCGCCCCAGGACTAAAGTTTCAGCGCCGCCCCCTTGAATACTGTAACTGCTTGTTTAGTGCTATATTTGCAATATTTAGAATACATTTGCCGTCCCCCTGACAGTGTCGCCCCGCGGCCTTATGCCACCATCTGCCCTCCCCTATGTGAGGGCACTGTATATGCCTCTTCAAATGCTTCTTTATATTATGGTCAACGATAATTTGATTATCACTATTGAATATTGAAAACTATTATCGGTTTTAATCAATTAGCCCAGACTTTTTTTTTTTAGATCTGAAGAATTTTATGGTAAAGAGTAGCCTACAAAATCACATTGTATTCACACAAATCAACCCAATGAGTGCCTTGCAAACACTAATTAAGTTTCAAGTATTTTTTAAATATAGGCTACCTACAAAACTACGCACATTTGGCTCTTCCGGCCTGTGACTGGTGACATTGCGCGGAAGTGTGGGGGGGGGGGGGGCGAAATCCTGTTTTAAATTGGTTTTATAGAAACGAAAACCGGTTTTGGAAAACAACCGGTTTTAACATCCCTACTTGCAATAGCAAACAGACAAAATGGCTTCTTTTATTGCAAGCCATAGGTATAGTTGGTATTTGAAAACACAAGAAACCCGATATTGAAAGAAGGAGAACAATCAGCGTTCATGAAATAAACAAAAGGAGGTCATCTGAAGGTGAATACCATCACCTCCTCCAACAACCGAAGGCTCATCCAGATAGGTTTTATGCCTACACGCGTATGAATCAACAAATGGACGTAGATATCTGTAAACACACAGCCAGCAAAAGTGTACAGCCAACACAGTCCGGCGCGGCAACGCGCAACAAGAACTAAAAACTAGTTCTGGTAATTACCCGCGCCGGTCGGCAAATTTGTCGCCTCGAGAGACCCGCGTCCTCTATGAACAACTGCAAAGCAAAAATAGTAACATTACTCGCACGAGTTCGCTCGGGTCGACTCGCGCGTGCGATTTTCCGAAACCCGCCGCCTCTATAAACGTAGCCTTAGAATTAGAACGTGGGTCGGCAACCCAAGGCACTCGTGCCAGACTTATTATGCAGAGCGTTTTTCAATGGCATGCGGTAGACCTACGAGATGGAGATGTAAAACAGCGTACGTCCGTATAATAAATGGTTGCTGCGTGGAAAACTTTTTAAAAAAAAGTTACATTGGATGTGGAATGTTCAGGATGTGTGGGCAAAGATCTTATCTGTGATTGAATCTATTGTTAGGATAGATCTTATCAGTGATTGAATCTATTGTTAAGATCGATCTTATCAGTGATTGAATCTATTGTTAAGATCGATCTCATCAGTGGTTGAATCTATTGTTAAGATCGATCTTATCAGTGATTGAATCTATTGTTAAGATCGATCTTATCAGTGATTGAATCTATTGTTAAGATCGATCTCATCAGTGGTTGAATCTATTGTTAAGATCGATCTTATCAGTGGTTGAATCTATTGTTAAGATCGATCTTATCAGTGGTTGAATCTATTGTTAAGATCGATCTTATCAGTGGTTGAATCTATTGTTAAGATCGATCTTATCAGTGGTTGAATCTATTGTTAAGATCGATCTTATCAGTGGTTGAATCTATTGTTAAGATCGATCTTATCAGTGATTGAATCTATTGTTAAGATCGATCTTATCAGTGGTTGAATCTATTGTTAAGATCGATCTTATCAGTGGTTGAATCTATTGTTAAGATAGATCTTATCAGTGATTGAATCTATTGTTAAGATAGATCTTATCAGTGATTGAATCTATAATTAAGATATATCTTATCAGTGATTGAATCTATTGTTAAGATCGATCTTATCAGTGATTGAATCTATTGTTAAGATATATCTTATCAGTGATTGAATCTATAATTAAGATATATCTTATCAGTGATTGAATCTATTGTTAAGATAGATCTTATCAGTGGTTGAATCTATTGTTAAGATCGATCTTATCAGTGGTTGAATCTATTGTTAAGATAGATCTTATCTGTGATTGAATCTATTGTTAAGATATATCTTATCAGTGATTGAATATTCAACAGTAAAGTGATACGCAGGGCCGGATTTAGATTTGATAAAGCCCTAAGCAGAATACTGGCTTTCTATTTCTTCAAGAAATTACTTTAACTGGCGATTGTAGTGTACTTTTGCCAAAATGCTGTTAATGATCTTAATTATCAAGTTCATGACCTTAACTATTTCGGTCGGAAATGTTTGGACACAAAGCGCCTCTTGATGAATAATGCAGTGAAACGTTAAAATTGTGTGGTTTATTTCGAGAATCAAGAATCAAGAATCGTTGTAACCCTTTTTTGTATTTCTGTCATATTTCTGGCTCCATCAGTTGCTATGGAAACGATTTCATTTATATTGATTTCATAGTCTTTCATGCATTTTTGCACATTATTGGCTATATCTTCTCCACGAGTTTGCCCGAAGAGCGGCAGCAATCCTAGCAGATCTTCTTTTATACCTTGAGACGACATATACCCGACGAAAAGGGTAACTTGTGCCGTATCTTTTATGTCGTAATACTCATCCATAGCAAGTGATAAAGCAGAAGCCAGTTGAATGTCTTCCACTTGCATATGTGTTACATTTGAAGACATTTTAGCAGTTCTATCTTGTACTGTTTTAGCATATAATGACAGCTCTTCGTTTTTCTTTATGATTTCTGTTTCATTTTTTGAAATCACGAAACATTTCTTCAGCTCCACGTATGAAACAATCTTTGAGGTACTCACCATCTGTGAATGGTTTCCCTCTTTTTACAATTTGTAGTGATATTGCAAAGCTTGCCAGATTTACATTATTTGAAAATTGCGTAAAATTTCTTAGCATAGAACTTGACTTGTTTTTGGAGCTCTTTAACGGCTTTTTTTCCGTGCGTCACCGGTTGGTTATTTAGCAGCGAATCGGGTATGTTTCGTAGTGAAGTATCTCTCCAAATTTGACGTCTTATTGTGTGCAAGTTTTTCTTAGCAAATGAGACAAGTCGGAAGGTCATCTGTGTTAATTACTGATCTATAAAAATAATGGATAGCGCCTCCTTTATAAATTTGCTTGTGCAAAGTGATGCAAGCGAAAAACTAAAGTTTGCACAATCACTGATCAATATGTAATATAGTGCCCATCCTTAAATGAGTTAGTGTGGCATCCCGAAGTTGGCAAGACTGTAAAAATAAAAAGGCGCACTGTACAGGTCAGCTCATTTGATTACACACTACAAGACCCCAACGCTGTCCTCGTACCTAATGCCCTACCTTTGTTGTTTTTAAGTTTTCAACCTTATTCTGTTTGGTCATCCCTTTTTTGGTACCTGTCTTGCTTTATGAGAATAAATGCTTGTTGGGTGTTTCGCCACCAAAGCAAAGAAATCAAACTGTTTGTCGAATAACTGAGTGAAAGGCTGTTTGTTAAACCCACCACAAATATAATCAAAATTGTTTGTAAAAACTTATTTCGCACTACTGATCTATAAATAGAATGAATATATACTAGGGCCTATACCTCCTTACTATATATTCAACGATCTTATTACTGAAAGGTGTATTGAATATTTTAAAAGATCTTACAATAAGAAATGCCGACATTTTCTTTTTAGGGATTGAAACGAATAGCTTGGGCAAAATAAAGAAAAATGGAATATACATTTCCTGTAGGCACTTTGATTAAAAATTCAAATTACATCAAATTACAAGTAAATCTATTAGGTAGAGCATGTTACCAGCTTTTCAATGATACCAAGTTTGTGAAGAATAAAGTTACGAGCGAATACAACCCCTTAAAAAACCTTTGTAATTTTTTTTTTAATTTGTGACCGAAAATGTCAATTCAATATTCATACTATAATTCTAAAGGGCTATAAATAATTCAATGAGATTTTCACAGCTTGTATTTTAATTATAAATACTTTAAGATTATAGCATTGATTAAGATTTATTTTGTGAAAATACTATTTTTTTTAAACATTAGAAAGTAAAATATGAAAACCATTTTTTTGTCTATAGTCTATACCTATCAATAAAATTATTTTTCCATCAGGCCTAGACCTACTTAAACACTTAATCAGGCATAGATTTACATAAACACTTAATCAGGCCTAGATTTACTTAAACACTTAACCAGGCATAGACCTACTGAAACACTTAATCAGGCCTAGATCTACTTAAACACTTAATCAGGCCTAGAGCTACTTAAACACTTAATCAGGCCTAGATCTACTTAAACACTTAATCAAGCCTAGATCTACTTAATCACTTAATCAGGCCTAGATCTACTTAAACACTTAATCAGGCCTAGATCTACTTAAACACTTAATCAGGCCTAGACCTACTTAAACACTTTATCAGGCCTGGATCTACTTAAACACTTAATCAGGCCTAGATCTACTTAAACACTTAATCAGGCCTAGACCTACTTAAACACCATATCAGGCCTAGATCTACTTAAACACTTAATCAGGCCTAGATCTACTTAAACACTTAATCAGGCCTAGATCTACTTAAACACTTAATGATTCAAAACATATGCGTAAAAAGGTAAAAAATATTTTCTTTTGTTCTTATAAATATTTCAGAGCTTAATATTCATGAAATAAATTATTTATAAGCTATTAAATTACTTGTAGTGTAATTCGTTTCAGAATGCCACCAATGGTGACAGAGAAAATGTATAAATACATTAGTATTAAACTGATTAAAACGATCAATAAAATGCGATGAAAATTCACAGGACTATGTTTTTGATAATATGAAACGCAATCGTATTAAAATTAAAAAAGACCGAACATTACTTTAAAAAATAATTGAATTCAATTTTTTAGTAGTTTTCTAATCATTAGAACTCTTTTGCAAACATAATGAATGAATGGAAACACAAAGGCAAACAAAGTCTGTATATTCCTTAATCATGTAGAAACAATGAAAACTGTACGTATAGAGTGTATTAGTGATTTAAATGCAAGATGAACACAGTGATCACTTTCCGTAACCAAAATTAGGTCAAAACATAGAGTTCAAAATGTGTATAGGGCGTTTGCAATCACGTGACAAAAAGCACGTGATTTGTGTTTACTTTCTGTAATGGTGTACAAGTAATAATGGCTGCTGTATTAATAAAGTTTCATATAGGCTCGAGCTTTTTTTAAAAGATTTATGTGTTGTGTTTTAAGTCATATTAAGATTTATGCTGTATTATGTATGTTAAATAAAATAGGCTATTTTATTATTATCATAGACATAGATCATAGACGATGTGAGCCTATTAGTGACTTGACTAGATAGCCTATTCACCAACACTATCACTTGACATCGTAGCCTAGCCTACGAAACATTAAAAGTGTAGACCTATAAAGTGAAATTGAAACTGTAAATAGGTCTAGCCGGCCCTAGCCTAATCACATTAATCAATAAATCTACAGTACTACTATTTACCTCCTTATTTTTTAGTAGGATAGCCAATATTCAGATGTGAATTTTGCATGTTAAAGAACAACTTCACTTTCACCACGTTACATTTGTACCTCAAGTGGGTTCTTATATTTACACAAATACGTCACTAAAAACCTAAGCCACACCCACCGAGAACGCTCTATTAAAAATTATTCCTTTTATACAAATATTTCTACATGCTTTCAACAGATAAAAAAATATAAATGTAGTTAAATACCAATTACATACACATATTTCCACACATGTTACCTTTGTTGCTCACGACACCCTGTTTTATTACGGTTTTACTTAGAGACAAATGGAACGTTCCTAAATGGGATTGTATCAGTGGTTCGCGATCTTTAGGGTCCATTGGTACAGAAATGATTAAATCGCCCCAATTCATTGTATAAAGATGTGGCTCAAGTTATCAGCTTTTACTGGATATTGGCATTAGGGAAGACCACTTGACAAATGGAGAAGAATCACAGAAATGTAGGTCATGAACAAGACATTGTATAGAAATGTTGAGGCTTTATGAGGACTAAGAAAGGAAGGATAAAAATACAAAATAAGTGTACAAAATGTGCATTCCAGGATGGTCTGCCCCACAGAATAGGTATACATATTCTGTGGTCTGCCAAGCCAAATGAAGAAGTGAACCCCAACCTACAGTCGTCAGTCGAGACAGTAGAATGTTTTGTGTCAATTTCTAGCTATTATTTTTTCCCATTAGGAAGCTCGTCAGAGTTTGACCCTCCTCTGGGTTTAGTTTTGATGAGAGCCAGAGCTCGGGGGGGGGGGGGGGGACCAAGACTTCCCACACGTGTGAAAAATCTAATCGCACAAGGCGGAGAAGATCTACAGATGAGTGGGGAAGCCAGAGCTATTGTAGCCCCCCCCCCTTCCCATCCCCTTTCCCTTTCCCCTTCCCCTTCCGCTTCCACTTCCCCTCCCCCCCCCCCCCGAACCCTTCCCATTACCCTCGGATCCCTTCTCTCCTCCAGACCACATCTCTTTCCCTTTACTGTCTCATCTTTCCGGTCACAGATACTGCACCAGTAATTACCACGTCTCGGTAGAACCTCATTGACTACGGTATATACTTCAGAAGTACTAACCACGTCTCGGTAAAGCCTCATCGACTACGATTTTTGCTTCAGCCTGCGGTAGGCCCTCACTGACTATGGCATCGACACTGCGCTATGTTACCTACACTAGATCATAAGCAAGTGGTTAAAAAGACAAAGTAAATCTTTTATAGTTTTTGAATTCTAAAATAATATTGACTGGTTCTTTCTAAAACAATTCTAATAATTTCCGTTCTATAATTCCTCCAAACAGTTTCAAATAGGCCCATAAACTGGAAACAAATAATTAAAAGGAAGAAAAAAACACACAATTTTTGGCACTTATTTTTGAATATTTTTCCTTGTCTTGAAGTAACAGGATTTGTGGCAGTAAAAATAGTAAACCTAAAGGGCTTTAATCGGGCTATTTTGTATAAGTTCTTGGGGTTGAAATTGTTAAGAAAAGGTCTTCGTACAGATTCAACAATAAGAGGAAAAGTTCGTTATTAACAGAATGAAAAATTTATAGAAATTTAGAATGTAACTCGTTGACAATAATTTAGATTCAATTGTATTTTTACAATTATAGTAAAATGCACATTGACCATTGTGAGATAACAGAATCATTACAAAAGCTACCAAGAAATAATTATGCTATAAAAAGGCTACAAAGACATCCCCTCAGTAGTATAGTGGTAAGTTTCCCCGCCTCCCACGCGGGAAAGCGGGGTTCTATTCCCCACCAAGGAGAATTATTTTTTTCAATATTGTTTTTCAACGTGAAATACATGTTAAATACGCTTACTATTCTTACGAAAGTGATGCACGTTTATATTGTTACCCATTTAGGCTACACAGTGTGGCACTTAACAATAAAAACCAGCAAAAATTACTACGGTTTTCATGGTATACTTTTTTGGCATTTACAAAAATAAATAAGCTTATATCGTGACCAACTACCTATAAAATAAAGGTCTATACAAAGATGCCTTCAGTGGAGGAGCTAAGATCAAAGTGTAGTATCTGTACTTTAACGGATGCGATACCGTTACCTCACGGTATCTTATTATAACATGCGACATCCGAACCAAGCTTACCACCTCGTACCAAGACGCATTAACCAGAAACCACTGGCCACTACAGGCCGAACGCTTGTAGAGACAGGCAACACCTACCTACCATCAGTCCGAGCGAAACAGTCCGGATAGCGTCACCATCCTTGGCCATCCCGGGCCGTCATCAAGTTTCCGAAAGACGTGTGGCACACCACAAAGACCACGGTTACCCCCGGAGATCAGGGGCACCTGAAACCCACCCTCCGGAGCCCAGCAGCCGACTTCCAGAAGAGAGCGGTAACATTCCCAGCTGACCACCAGCTACCAGTGGAGCCCCCACCAAAAGCCACCCGGGCTGCACAAACTTTTCACTGAAAAGTCAACCTGACTCGAAAAGACCGGAAAGTCCGCATTTTCTCCGACATTTGACGAGTCTTAAATAGGCAATTTTTGTGAAAAGGCATTTCCTATATATTCCCGTAAACAATCGTATAATTATCTTTTCGGCATGTTTCAAGTGCATTGTTGAACTTCCGGTTTCATTTTTTTGCTTAAAATGGCAACCATTACGATTGAGAGCAGAGATTTACGCTTTGTTGCTGACTTAGTTAACATTCACGGATGTTGAAAAAAATTCATTGCACTTTCAACAGCAAGTTCAGGCCAACTACAAATAAACAAAGGCTAGAAGTATTATTGTGAGGATTATGTTTTCAATATTAAAAGTGAGTAGGATAGAATTTATAGCAGAACGCAGCCATTTTTTAAAATCCAATTTAACAAATATGATAGGGAATGATGTGTCATCCACAATGTATGCATGCATAAGATTTAAGACTCGTCAATTTACTTGCTTGAGCACTCTATATATAGTCTATATATATATATATATATATATATATATATATATATATATATATATATATAGCTCAGTGTTTAATCCCCCAAACGCTATGTTAGTTAAAGTCAGTATTAATAGTACATTTATTAGCCATCTGTTGAATCTTGTATTGAAATAATCATTGAAATAAATTTTTCAATCGTTTACATATCGCTGCGTTGCATAGGGGCCTACATCTTTTACCTGTTTTTGCCGTTTGCTGTTACATGTGTCAATGATATAAAAAACAACGATTTTAATATTAATAGTAAAGTCAACAATTACTGCTACGTTCTTGGTCACTTTGATTTTACCGACACATTTTTTTATTTAGAATCCCAGATGCTAAGGATTCTATCGTATTATTTAGCATGTCTGGCATAAGTTTAATTTCCATCATCCAGTAATAAATATTTTTAAAGTGTATCATTTTTAGTGAACAGTTTGATGAGTTTCCTATAAATTGCCTTCTCGTCTATGCTTAATGTCTCGATATTGCGACGGAACGCAAATGCCTGGTTTTCAAAAACAAAAACTACATCTATGATACGTTTTAAGATAATCCGATTATTTTCTATTTCTTTCCTTTCTGCTATTTAAAGCTCAACATTTTGTTAAAAAACTTTCTTTATGTGACCTACACTACTTTCAAATCTTTCAAATTTGTGGGTACGTTTATTTAGCAAAATTATTGCAATAATTTATTTTGGATCAGACAGGTTCGAACAAACAAAAAAGAAAACAAAAGAAAATAAAAATTGGACATGATATCAGGTTTAGTAAAACAAACATGGTTGTGTTATTTACATAATGTCAGGTTTAGTGAAACATCCGAGGTTTTGTTATTTACATAATGTCAGGTTTAGTAAAACATCGATTGTTGTGCTATTTACATGATGTCAGGTTTCGTAAAACATCCAAGGTTATGTTATTTACATGATGTCAGGTTTAGTAAGACATCGACTGCTGTGTTATTGACATGATGTCAGGTTTAGTAAAACATCGACTGCTGTGTTATTTACATGATGTCAGGTTTAGTAAAACATCGATTGTTATGTTATTTACATGATGTCGGGTTTAGTAAAACATCCAAGGTTTTGTTATTTTCATGATGTCTGGTTTAGTAAAACATCCAAGGTTATGTTATTTACATCATGTCAGGTTTAGTAAAACATCGATTGTTGTATTATTTACATCATGTCAGGTTTAGTAAAACATCGATTGTTGTGTTATTTACATGATGTCAGGTTTAGTAAAACATCGATTGTTATTTTATTTACATGATGTCAGCTTTAGTAAAACATCGATTGATATGTCATTTACATGATGTCAGGTTTAGGTTTAACACTGTAACGACTATCCCACAGCAGATGCTGTCAATAAGACTGTTAGATTAGACACTCTGTTAATTCACTGAACACTATTTTAACATTTTTTCTGTCTTTCATGTCTTTTTACTAATATTAATATAGTTTAGATTCATGTTGGGAAGCTATTCGAACGGTGTAGGCCTACTTATAAAAATTCTATGAAGATGTACACGCTTCAGTATTGATCTTGCAAAGGTTAGATCTGCTGTGGCAATACAGTTGACACATATTTTTTTTTTGTACAGACTCTTTCTAAAATACATTTTGTTAAATGACAAAGAAAAAGTGTTTGAAATTTTCAATACATTTGTTTAAAAATATGATACCTTAAATCTCCCCTCTTGGCTACGGCACAGGAAATCCTTAAAGTGTAAAAGGATCGATTAACTAGCTTTGAGTGCCATACTAGTATGCAGCCACATAGAGTATTTAGGCCTAGGTTACTAAGTTAACAGGGAGAACTGTTAGCCTGTAAGGCTAATAGGTCTATATTTGTAAGTGCCGCTGGTGAAAAATAATAAAAAAGCGATCCTAAATGATATCAAAAATATTTAGGCCCTATATTACAACAAGATGTTTCTCTGCATTTTTAACAAAATGTTCAAGTAAGCTTACACATACAAAGAATACCAAAATGAAGGGCTCCCAGAGCTAATAGAGATTGTAGGAGGTTTTGGGGCATCTTCTCTTAGCTTTATAGCAACAATTAAATAAATAGTTGCGTAATTGCCGATTTAATTTTAAATTTTAATATTCATGGGCACCCGAAACTCTTATGTGCCCCGGTACGGCCTACCGGCTGTACCCCCCTCTCGTGGGGCCTGCCTCTCTCCCGTTCTATACACAATTTACACCAATGACATTCAAAGTTCGGCAATCGATACAGTATCTTTAATCAAATACGCCGATGATACAGCCATTGTCGGCCTTGTTTCCAGTGACGACAGTCTCTATCACAAAACGACCTCAGATTTCTACAAATGGTGCGGAGAGAACTACCTGATATTGAACATCACAAAAACGAAAGAAATGATTGTAGACTTCCGGAAGGAGAAACACAAGTTGGCTGATTTGCACATAAACTACCAAATTATAGATCAAGTCTCGCAATATAAATATATTGGCGTCACAATTACTGACAAACTGACTTGGCCTGACCACTGCCAAAGCCTCTGTAAGAAAATGTAACAACGACTTTTCTGTCTTAGTAAACTAAAAACATTTCAAATAGACCTTTTTAGTTTGACCCCGGAAAAGGGGCTTGGCCTTGAGACTCACTGACATATATATTTCTTTTGGGGGCAGAAAGATTTTTGTTTCTTCTTTCCATATAGTATTTTACTAAAGGTGTTGGGGGTTTTTAATGTTATTATAGTTGTTTTTGAACTTTAAACCATAAAAACACATGGAGACCTTAAATTAAGAACCTAGAAAGGGAATTGTTAAAAAATAACGTTTAGAGCTTCTTTTTTTTTAAGACAAAATTTTTTTAGACCTGGACTCTATGCTTTGGACCTTAATATTATGGTCGATTCTATCGTGATCACTGTGTCATTACTTTTTGTTGAGTTTCGTCAATGTAAAAAAAAAAATTACGTTTAGAACTAGTCTAGATCTAGTTTTGTATCGAAAAAATAATAATTAGGCTTTTATTATTACTGTCGGCTATTCAAGCTATTGCAGTATTGCTTAACTTAGCCCTAGACCTAGTCCTAGATCGCACGTTTTGATTAATAAAAAGGCAAATATAATTCTAGAAATATTTAATGTTTGATAGAGACAGAGACAATTTAAGAGCCGATGCATCTTTAATCTTTACGAATAAAAACCATAGTAGACCATATTATAGCCATAGCCATAGCAAATATTACGTTAAACTTAAAAAAAATATTGTTCGTAGGAAGAGGCTAATATATTATATTAACCTATGTCGTATAGTCGGGCCCAGGCCGATGTTTTCCATATTGAATATGATAGGTAGGCCTACTTACTACTATAGATATTCATATTGTCATTGTGCATGAAATATTATTCAATAATTTTAATAGGCCTATAACTAAAAATTCTTAGCCTTATACCTTATGGCCCTATAATATGGCATATAGAATATAGATTACATTTATATAAGCAAAAGTATTTTTTGTTCTATATTTAATATTGTCACATAGCTTAATAGGCTTAAATTATTATAGATTAGGCCTAGCCATATAGCTTATAATATAGTAGCCTAAATAGTTTGAGCTTAAACCGTTTAAATTATAGCATAGGCCTAGGCATAAAGGCCTAGGCTATATACATAGACTATAATATATAGGGCCTATAGGCCTAGGCCTACACTATAATTATGTAAGGGGGGGAATTGACTGAGTTTAAAACATTTTGGTATTATTATTAAATGTGTTATTCAATTATATAACACCAGTTTTATTATTATATACATATATTTACATTTATATAAAAGGGGAGGGACGGGTATATCTGTGCATACCTATATTGTGGTAGGCAGGTAGGATTAGCTACCTGGATGAACCAATCCTAAAGGAGGCTACTATTACTAGCTAACTATACTAAATACTAGACTATACTAAACTACTAAAACTACACTAAGCTAAACACAGAACACCAAACCACAAATAAACAAACATAAACAACGTACACTACAACAATGTATCTAACTATCAATAGAACAAATACATATTTCATAATACACGAGCAAGTTTATTCAAATTATAATAAGCCCTAACCATCAATAACAACAACAACTAAATAAATCCATCATCTACCAGCGCCATTTCTAACTAAATAAATCACAATCTCTACCAACTCTTAATTCACATACTACAAAATCATAATTCAAATCTTCTCATCACTTAACACACTATCTAATATCTAACTAAGAAAATATATACAAGAGACCTAGCAATTTCTAACATCTAACTTAAAAATAATATATAACCAGAGAATAAATATATACAAGAGACCTAGCAATTTCTAACCATCTAACTTAAACCAACATATAACCAGAGACCAACAAGGTAGGTTTTATCCGACCTAAGGTATATAAATATAAGAATAAAAAATAGAAAAACATTCAGTAAAAAATAATAATCTTTACATAAATTCAATGCGATAAACACGTTGGGCTGACCGATATTCAACATGGTCGCCGCTCTGGTTTAATTCAGTGATCGTAAATCATACTAAAATCTATATGCTATCTAAACAATCGGACATAATATTAACTCATCTTAATCCATCACCAATGTTAAGATATTAATCTACAGTTTAGAATACTTATTTTACATCAAAAAAGCAATAGAAAAATGTTATAATTAAACTTACGAGACTAGTATGCCACTTTCAATGACCACCACCGATAGAAGGCCAAACAACTAACCGGAAGGGAGATTAAATAAGGCGACCCAAACCAAGACCATCGTAAATACAGGCCAAAGTGCTACTTTTGTACGTCACGCGCTGGAGGCCTTAGGCTTGCGAAGCGTAGTGACCGTGGTGTGTAAACACTCGCCTCAGGCGCCTTAAGGCATTTGTGTGTTGTATCAGCGCTGTAGTGTCTTAGTGTCTACTATGTAGTAGTATTTACTACAGTTAATTTTAGGTCTATTCATGAATATTGACCGGTACTTTAATTTACCATAAAATAATGCCTTACATACCGCTATAAGTTAGGCCTACTGCTTTTTTTAACGGAGTGATTATACGGCGGATCCGCCGTATAACGCTCAGCGTTATTCGGCGGATTTTTGCGTGAACTCCTGACCTATATTATACATAATTGTTTATCTGGTCCTATATGCTTAATTGCTATTTTTTCGTACATTTAGGACAAGGTTTGTTGGCCCAATGGTTAGTAGCTTGCGCTGTCAACAGGGGTGACGCAGGTTCAAATCCAGTCAGCTCCGACTATATTTTTTTTAGTATTATAAAAAATACACCGTAATCACTCCGTTCAATTATAGTAAAACGATAAATATTTTTTAGTTAAATTCGTGATTTTTTTTGTAAGTAACCATTTGTCATTGTTTATAATTTATTCAAACATAAAGATTACCCTATTACTATGGCCTATATGTCTCTTAATCACAATTAGAAATTGATTTTACGGTTAGGCCCGGTTAGGGTTAGGACTTAGCTAGGAATATGAATATGATCCTAATTAAAAGTCTATAGAGTCACTATAGACTATAGAATAGAATATAAAGTTTTAAGTCATAAGTCTTAGTATAGCCTAACTCTCACAATTTTTCGTAAATTCGGTATTATACACTTTCGGCTGTTTGAATAACGCTTCCCAAAAATTAGTGCTTCGCGTTGTAGGCAGTGGAAAAGATCCTGTATAATATAGGTCACGAGTTCACGCAAAAATCCGCCGTATAACGCTGGGCGTTATACGGCGGATCCGCCTTATAACGCCTCCCTTTTTTTAAAGCAGTTTTTTTAAAACTACGATGCTATTCTATATGGCATATATTGCTATTATAGGCTTACTTACAATCTGTTTTCTCTCAAGTTATTTTATAGTTTCAAAATAATTATAAGGTCTAGATCAATCTGAAGGTTATTTAATTTGAACTTACAGACAACAAGAAAACAATCAGATTACAGAACAAGTAAAAAAAAAACCACTACGTTTGTGTTCAACCTTTTTTTTATTCTTTTTATTTTTTTTGTTGTGCAAACAATGTTCACTGTAGAAATAAAGTGTACCGTAATACTATATGTGCATTTAATGTGTACATTTATCACAATATTAATATCTAAGGTTAAAAAGAACCTGTTGTACTTTTAGTTAGTTGAGTGTAGCTGGTGTACTATGTTGGATGTACAATGAATTCAGATGGTAGGCTACTACTACTATACTACACTTTCTTTAATCCATAGTTAGTTTAGTGTAGACGATGTAGTATACATGATGTACTTGTAATGAATTCAGATGGTACTACTACACTGTCTTTAATCCATAGTTAGTTTAGTGTAGATGGTGTATACATGATGTAGGCCTACAATGAATTCAGATGGTACTACTACACTGTCTTTAATCCATAGTTAGTTTAGTGTAGATGATGTATACATGATGTAGGCCTACAATGAATTCAGATGGTACTACTACACAGTCTTTAATCCATAGTTAGTTTAGTGTAGATGATGTAGTATTCTGGATGTACAATGAATTCAGATGGTATTACTACACTGTCTTTAATCCATAGTTAGTTTAGTGTAGATGATGTGTACATGATGTAGGCCTACAATGAATTCAGATGGTATTACTACACTGTCTTTAATCCATAGTTAGTGTAGATGATATAGTATTCTGGATGTACAATGAATTCAGATGGTATTACTACACTGTCTTTAATCCATAGTTAGTTTAGTGTAGATGATGTAGTATACTGGATGTACAATGAATTCAGATGGTACTACTACACTGTCTTTAATCCATAGTTAGTTTAGTGTAGATGATGTAGTATTCTGGATGTACAATGAATTCAGATGGTATTACTACACTGTCTTTAATCCATAGTTAGTTTAGTGTAGATGATGTAGTATACTGGATGTACAATGAATTCAGATGGTACTACTACACTGTCTTTAATCCAAAGTTAGTTTAGTGTAGATGGTGTAGTAACACTGTAGTATACTTGACGTACAACTATTTATATTTAGATGGCATAGTAGAGGCTCTGGAGCAAAATTCTTATCTGGATGGCAAACCTGAAATGAAAAAAGGAAAAAACTGTTTTAATGTCAATAAAACCTTTTTTTTTTAAAGACGAGTATCATTACTTTGTAGCCTAATCATAATACTAAACGTACGGTATGTATTATTATATTATCTAGGTAGCCTATAAAATAGTAGTCTATAGTTATATTATAGTAGGATACTGGTAAAATAAATCAGAATTGGTGGTCTTTAGAAAAAGGCTATTGAAGGCTTAACCTTAAGCTCAGTAAAGAATACATTCATTTATCATTTACTGTACTGTGTACTTTATTTTAAAGCATACTCCTACTTTGGGTTCCCTACTATCTAATTCAAATGCGATTTTATTTTAAACAGGAATCAAACAAATACAATTGATAAAGTTTTGACTTACCCTAGAATATTCTGTACGTGTAGGCCTACACATTTTCCTAGGGATTGCACGAAAGTTTACCTTCTTCTTAGGCTTTGACTTAGCGACTTAGCCATCTTTGTTTTAAGCTTTCTTCTTTCTGAACACATGTGCCTTCAAGTTCAAGTCTTTATTGTAATTACCTTTACAACGAGGCACACAAATTTCTGTACCATGGTGTAGTCTTGTACTATGAAGTAAATGTACTAATCCAATTATTGAATACTAGACCTTTATATTTCCCAAACTTAAAATGAATGGTTAACAGCACACACGGTCAACGCGTCTAAGACTAAGGCATCGCCTACACATCTTCACATACAGGTAGACCGATAGTACAGCAGGCAAAAGCCCATTAGTCGTGACGTCGCAATCTTGACGGGTATCAGAGTACAGGCCTGTACTTACGGTGGTCTTGCCCAAACACTATCACTGACCAATAAAATTTATTGACCCGCAGCCAATCGGATTCAAACAGCCTGAAAAAGCGCTCCAGTATAATTAGTTAAAAACTTAACTGTGCTTTGTTATGAAATTAAAAGAAAATATAATGAGAACAGTACAAAAACACCTTGTAGACCACCTGTCTACAATTATATAAAGTTAGCTATAATATATGACAGACCGATTCAATAAATAGGGCGATAGACCTATGGCTATGCCTATGCTGCTATGCTTCATTAAATAATAGGGCCTATAATCCTATATATTTATAATTTATATAGGCATATAGCTATGTTAAATTTATACTGCTCTGTCTCTAGTAGGATCTATAGTAGTCTATAGATAGGCCAATATTAAAGGATAGGCTATTAGTCTAATTATTATTCTAGATTCTAGCCTATCTATTAAACTATTAGGCTTAGAACTAGAAGTGTCTAGAAGTAAGAAAAAGTAAAATTAGGCCTACAACGATTTATATTGCAAAATATAAGTAGGCCTATAAGAAAGTAATGCAAAATAAGTGTTGAGACTTCTACACAAACAAAGCTTTATAACTATCTAAAATGCTATTTTTTGTTGCCTATGTTTTATATAACGAGTTACTGACACATCGATTGCTCGGTACATTAATTGGGTCTGGGTAACCATAGTCGCCATAGACGCTTCGTAAGCCTAAAATGTATAATAAATGTTTTTTTGTAAAAAACTGGTTCAAAATGTAAAAAAAAAAGGTACAGTTCGCTCCCTGGCTTCTCTTTATAAAGTTTTTATGAAGTCATTATTTTTTTAAATGAACAACTAATATAATTACGCCTAAAAACCACTAGGCCCCCAGTTAAATGAACAAACAGCTGACTCTTTCTGCCCCCCCCCCCCCCACCGAGTGCGCAGACGCAGAACTTGACCTTTCTTTTGGAATAATTAACAAAATGAAAAGGTCTATAGAGAAAACCATTATGAATCTCTTTAAACTTTTAGGCTACTCAGCGACTGTTGGTAACATCATAACCTTTGCAATCACCTGCTGGTATGGTAATTCCACCACATTGAACAAACACAGGATAGACCGCCTAATAAACAAAGCCTCTCGTACTACACAGACAGAATTACCATCTCTTGCAGATATTTTCAGTTCAATGTGCCTGTCGATGATTGATAAAATCCTCCAAAATCATGCACACCCGTTTCATGGTAGTTACATAATATCCAGTCGAAGTGGTCGGCTTCTTTCAATAAGAGCAAGAACAGAGAGATTTAGGAACTCTTTTGTTCCACTATCAGTGAGACTCTTTCAAAAGAACCATCTTTCAGCCAGGAAATACAATGGCTCAATAGCTGACTCCTAAATGATCGGCCTACTTTTTTTTGTATGATAAATGGTATGATAGTTTGTGCAAATGTCTATTGTAATTGAGTACAAATGGTTCTTTAATATTGTTTTAAGTATGCTGAAAGACGGAACTTAGGTAATCAAATCAAATTTCCATTTTTTTGGATCAATAAATTATAAAGAAATCTTATGTTATATTATGTAGAGATTTATTATTTTAGCTTCAAAACATATAAATATGTGGAATGAACTGCATTAATTAATGAGGCCTGTCTTGTGTAAAATAAGCATTCTGTTCTCCGTATACACTTTAAAAAAATAATTAAATAATTCCTATCTTGTTTTCATGTTTTGTCAATCCATATACACTAATTATCAAATATAGTAATATATGTATCTAAAACCAAAGTATACTTATATACATATAAAACGTTACTATATATGTCGGGGTAGGCCTATTTCATATTAATTTTTTATTTGTATTTAATTGTACTGATTATAAAATATCCTCTCTTCTTGAAATTATCTTTTTTCATAATTGTATCTTTTTTTTTTACAATAGTATATCAATATGGTTCTTTCTCCTATCGTCTTATAGCAGTATATCTATGTGTTATTACAAATCGTCTTACAACAGTATATCTATGTTGTTGTTTTTTACACATCGTATTACAATAGTATATATATATATATATATATATATATATATATATATATATATATATATATATATATATATATATATATATATTATATATATATATGTTATTACATAACGTCTAACAACAGTATATCAATATATCAATCACAAATATTCGTATAACAGTATTATTGTGTCATTCACGCATCTTTGTATAAAAAAATAGGCCAATATCTATATGCCATTCACACATCTTCTAACAACAATACATTAATGGGTGGTCGTTCACACATCTTCGTACAACAGTATATATATGTGTCATTGACAAATCGTCTTACAACAGTATATTATCTATTTGTCATTCTACATCTATGGGTTTCCCCGACATCGTCTTGTTATTCACACATCGTCTTACAACAGAAAATGTATGGGTGTGCTTTTAATTTTAGCATATCGGTGGTTTCCACACTTCGCCAGCGTTGAGGCCTATGGGTACCGAAAGTGCATTAAAGATGTAACTATATTACTTGACTATATGTAACTATATTACTTGACTAAATGTAACTATAATACTTGACTATATGTAACTATATTACTTGACTATATGTAACTATATTACTTGACTAAATGTAACTATAATACTTGACTGTACGTAACTATATTACTTGACTATACGTAACTATATTACTTGACTAAACGTAACCTTATTTTTTGATTATATGTAACCTTATTAATTGACTATAATACTAAATTACTTGACTTTATGTAACCTTTTTACTTGACTATATGTAACTATATTACTTGACTAGGCCTATATGTAAACTTATTACTCGACTAAATGTAACTAAATTACTTGACTATATGTAACTAAATTACTTGACTATATGTAGGCCTAACTATATTACTTGAATATATGTTAACTTATTACTTGACTATAACTATATGTAACTATATTACTTGAGTATATGTAACTATATTACTTGACTATATGTAAGTATATTACTTGACTATATGTAGGGTCTAACCATTTTGCTTGACTATATGTAACTATATTAATTGACTAGATCTATGTGTAACTCTATTACTGAACTATATGCAACCTTATTACTTGAATATGTGTAACCATTTCGCTTTACGACATTATGTAAATGTTCTTTGGGGAAAACGTCATGGCTAATATTAAGTTGTAAAAGAAAAAATAGGGTGGGTTGGCAGTCTTGGCATAGACACTAACTTTACGACCTCTTTGTTTTTAAGTCACAAATCATTGAGAAAACAGTTTAAGGCGTGTCTCGGTCGATTACCTTTACACATTTCATACACGAGTTCTTTGGTCTCCTATTTGTAGAAACTAGACTGCAATAGAAGATGTAGGAATGTAGGTTTATGGGTCAGACAAACTAGGGGCCTAACATACTTGACTAGCAGATTAAACCTCAATCATTTTTTTCTTTAAAAAAGCACAATACGAAACTAACTAATATTTTTAGAATAATTAAAAAAATTATAAGGAATTGCTTTTTACGGATTCTCTACACATATTCATTCTGAAATAGATTTATATATTTAATGTATATCGTTTTTGTTATATTATAGGCTTAATAATAATTTTTAATAATATTAATAATAGCCTGAAGGCTTGTCCGGTTTGTTGTTTGATACAATAATAAATTCTAGACTCTAGGAACTGATGGGTCTAAAACTGGTATTGTTATTTTTCACCCCCCTCATCAAGCTTAAAAAAACACACTATGGACTACAAGCACATTATACAACATCAACATAACACTACAATTGATTCCAGGACATATTGGTGTACCAGGCAACGAAAAAGCTGATTGGCTAGAAATAGAAGAAACATGAAAGACAACAGTAAAAATAGATAGATACAACACAGTAGACCTATTGAGAAGTCTTAATGACTGTAGAAGCAGATTTGCAAAAGCTTGGTGTACGGGCTTGGCGAAGGAAAGCCAGGGATAGGCCCGAATGGAAGGAGGTGGTGAAGCAGGCCAAAGCCCTACATGGGCTGTAGTGCCACAGGGATGGGATGGACTAGATTAGTTATGAGGAATAGTAGACCTATTGAGAAGTCTTAATGACTGCCAGTTCTGGTCTATTAGAAATATACAAAGGCTACTAGATTAGTTATGAGGAATAATAGACCTATTGAGAAGTCTTAATGACTGCCAGTTCTGGTCTATTAGAAATATACAAAGGCTATTAGATTAGTTATGAGGAATAATAGACCTATTGAGAAGTCTTAATGACTGCCAGTTCTGGTCTATTAGAAATATACAAAGGCTACTAGATTAGTTATGAGGAATAGTAGACCTATTGAGAAGTCTTAATGACTGCCAGTTCTGGTCTTTTAGAAATATACAAAGGCTACTAGATTAGTTATGAGGAATAGTAGACCTATTGAGAAGTCTTAATGACTGCCAGTTTTGGTCTTTTAGAAATATACAAAGGCTACTAGATTAGTTATGAGGAATCCTATTTTAACATTAAAAGTGAGTAGGCGATAACTAATGCAAAAAGTGTCAGTCGGAGTAAGTTAAAAATAGCTTTGTTTAGCAAATAAATTAGTCAAGAGTTGCTTCCATGGTTATTAAAAAAACACAATCCGTAGATACATAAAAACAGACACAGGCATTTTTTTTATTTTTTATATTTTTTTTTAAATAAAATGAACGAATGGGACCGGAAATGTTGTAGGCCTATACTTTCAACCTTTATGTGTGCATACTGCATAATATTTAAGATTTGTCAATGCAGCATGCCAAACAACAATTTTAAGGGGGAATGACTAAATCAATGGACACCGGGAACAACTGGAAGAAAAATTTACAGAGAAATGAATCAATCCAACAAGCTTCTAACAAGCTTCTAACAAGCAAGACAACATACAGTTCCTCCCCCGAAAGAACAATACACTATTGACAAGTCCTAACGATTATGCATGCATAAAAGGTCACAAAGAAGAACATTTCCGGTCTTATTCAATCATTTTCTTCGAAACATGTCTGTGTGCTATGTTACTGGTTGTACGAAAATATGTATAGAATTAAATTTAATTTAATTTCCAAAAAATGGCGCCAAAAGAAATCGATTGATTGTGAATGTCAGATTTGAAGAATCACCTATTTATAATCCCAAACTAATTGCTTGATGCAAAAGAATTTTCGTGTTGTTGTATTTATAAATATACGCATTATGTTTTTTACTTACCAAGGACGCAACTCTTGACTAACTTATTTTATAAACAAAAGCTAAATTTAACCAAACGCGACTAACACTTCGAGTATTAATTATCGCCGACTCAATTTTTATGTTAAAAACAGATTCCTTATAACTAATCTTGCAGCTGTGGTATATTTCTTAAAGTGCAGAACTGGCTGTCGATGTTGAAATCAATTGTCAAACAGCACCAAAAGCATGGTTTTTGTTTACGAAAATGGCGGTAAATTTCACCGGAAATTCACAATCATTACAGCTCAAAAGGTCACACCTAATTAAGACTTGTCAATAGTCAAGTTAAGAACAGGACATATAGCACTCAACTCACACCTGAATAAAATATACCCAACGCACACACACCTAACTGCAGACACTGCCACTACTCATCAGAAACTGTAGACCACTTCCTTCTTGAATGTCCTAAGCTAACCTACCTCAGGCGTACACTACTCCCCCCTCCTTCAATCTAACATTACCAACACACTATACAGCAATACAGAACAACTAAAAAGACATGCAAATATGCTTGTCTGGCATTGACTGCAAGAGAACAATTAACTGCTTTGCAGACAGGCTAATGGAAGAGGAAGAAGAAGAAAGGTGTTTAAAAAAGAAATGGACAAGCCTTCCTATTCTCTAGTCCAGTGCGTGACGATGTAAAGGGGTGGAACAAGGATGGGGGGCGCATACCAAGATCCTGCCCGAGATTAGATCTAGCAGCTTCGAGTACAGTTTCCACAGTCACATGCACTACTCTACTTCTCCCCACCTGCAGATTTTTACCGGATCATAAACGTGGTGGCTCGCACGTTGTCCTGCACTGTCGTCCGTTAGCGAAAATTCCAGATTATAGGACTGACATACATGCTCGGCTAAACGGGCTTTCATCTAATCTTTTACCAATTGAGTTGAATCAATGTTTGAATTTATTCAACCATCCAAGCATTCACCCAGGCATTCACCCAGGCATTCACCCAGGCATTCACCCAGGCATGCACCCAGGCATGCACCCAGGCATTCACCCAGTCATTCACCCAGGCATTCACCCAGTCATTCACCCAGTCATTCACCCAGTCATTCACCCAGTCATTCACCCAGGCATTCACCCAGGCATTCACCCAGGCATTCAACCAGGCATTCACCCAGGCATGCACCCAGGCATTCACCCAATCATTCACCCAGTCATTCACCCAGGCATTCACCCAGGCATGCACCCAGGCATGCACCCAGGCATTCACCCAGTCATTCACCCAGGCATTCACCAAGGCATTCACCCAGGCATTCACCCAGTCATTCACCCAGGCATTCACCCAGTCATTCACCCAGGCATTCACCCAGGCATTCACCCAGGCATTTATTTTGAACAATACTATACTGGGGGCACGGTAGCCGAGCGGCAGCGCGTTCAACTGGCGATCCGAAGGTCCTGGGTTCAAGTCCTGGTGGAGCCGGGCTTTTTTTCTCAGGACTTGAGGGTGCTCCTGAGACTACCCAGCTCTGGTGGGTACCTGACCTTAGTTGGGGTAAAGTAAAGGCGGCTAAGCATAGTTCTGGCTGCACAATCACCTAGTATGCCGTGGCCATAGAAACTGGCGAACGCTGCTTTACTGGACCTATGGATCAACTTACTTATACTATACTATGTAATTTGTTTCTTTCAGTGAGCCGCTGTTTGGGAGCCTAGTCTCCTGAAGGCAGGCGATGTCAATTTTTAGCCTGTTGAGTTCTCTGTCGATGATGCCTGTCTTCCGCATGTCGTTGATGGACTGCAGGTCAGTTATGATGCCGGGACACATAGTCCTAACGTTCAAGCTTGCAATTCGAAGAGCTGGAGTCTTCTTTTTCTTTTTCGTATTTCCTGGTGCAGGGCTTTTTGGCCCACTTGTTGAGCTAGTGCTCTAATCTCCAAGCACCCAGTGGAGAAGGCAGGCCATGACGGGATATCACCTATTTGACTGGAGGCTGCCCAGTTTAAGGAGGGCGGTAGCTGTCCAGTGAAACTTGTTAGTCTCTCCCACCGTTGGAAGCAACCCCTGGCGCCCAGCTCTACGTTAATTGAGCTTTGGCTTAGAACCGGTAGGCTGCTGCTTCCCGTATTTTGTCGACACCTTGCGGCGACGCTGGAGTGTCCTCTCCAGAGGTGATGCAAGCCTGGGCGGGTGATGCATGGAGAATTAGCTGTAGTCCAAACAGCAGATCCCCCCTAACCACGTTACTGGTGTAACCAAGGGAGCAACTTGCGTCGATGCAGCTTGGCGCCAGTGACGTCGCAGGAGAAGCCGGATTGTAGATAGCTTTTAATATACAGACCGCCTGTAGGTACTCCGTTTCCTGATTTTCTGTCGGGTTTTACTACCTTAGCCTTTCCCCGGTAACGGGTGTAGCCGCAAGGCAGCGGAGGTTTGGAGTCAGAGTTGCCTTCTCCTAGATGGACTACCAACAAAGGTTAACGAGCCTCATCTCCCCGAATCGACTGGTTTGAAGGTGCCAGTGAACCGCCTTCGCCCCTTCTCCTGTTAGCAACATGGTTTGTCGGGCTTAGAGAATTAAGCCACACGTGAAGGCCAGGAGTTGGACTTTAGTTGACAGAGGCATTATGCATTATGAGACGCAGGCCTTTTAGGGCATTTCTAGAGGCAAGGCAGACCCACAGACGCACCAAAACAGCATGGCGTGGGTTTTGCAGTGAAGAATACTCTCCTACCCTCCATTGAACCCCCATCATCAGGCACGGAGAGGATCATCGCACTACGACTCAGAATATCTGAGGACCCAGACAACATATTGTGTGTACGCCCCAACTCTCTGCTCTACCTCAGAAGAGAAGGACCAGTTCTACGACGCCTTAGAACAAACAATAGCCGGCATCCACAAAAATGAGGCAATCTATCTCTTAGGAGACTTCAACGCTAGAGTGGGGGGGGGGGCTGGCCCACGTGCCTTGGTCTTTTTGGAAGGGGCAAGATAAATGAGAACGGTCAGAGATTGCTGGAACTGTGCTGTTTGCGGGGCTTGTGTGTGACTAACACTATCTTTAAATGCAAAGATATACACCATGTGTCCTGGAGACACCCTCAAAATCGCGACAATGGCACCAGTTGGACCTCATCATCGCCAGGCGTGCACAACTTGCTAGTGTTCTTCTCACCCGCAGTTACCATAGTGCCAACTGCGTCACTGATCACTCCCTGGTGGCCAGCAAGGTACGAATAATGCGAAGGATCTCGTATCACACCAAAGAAAAGAGACGTCAACGCATAAACACCTATTGCATGAAGGACCCTGTAAAAACACAGCTTTACATTGGCAAAATACAAGAAGCCCTCCCAAAATTAACCCAAAATGTCACTATTGACTCCAAATGGTCGGATCTCCGCGACTCGATCTACGACTCAGCAATACATGCCTTTGGTAAAAAAAAAAACGCGAAAACACGCACTGGTTCGACGCTAATAGGGACGAAATGCAACCTGTCACTGAAGCTGAAAGGAAAGCTCTCCTGGCATACAAGGAGAAGCTTACTAGCGACACGCTGCACGCCCTCAAAACAGGTAACATGCATGCTCAAAGGGTTGCCCGCCAATGTGCCAATACCTACTGGCTTAACCTCTGCTCAAGCATACAGTCAGCTGCTGATATGGGAAAAGCCAAAGCCATGTACGAAAACATTAAAAACGCAAACGGCCCTACGACGTCAAAGGTTGCACCTCTAAAATCCAAAACTGGAGAAATCATCAAGGACGAAGCGGAGTAGCTCAAACGCTGGATTGAACATTACCAGGAACTTTATGCAACAGTTAACACAGTCTCCAGTACCGCCCTAAATGACATCCCCGATATGAGGCTCATGGAAGAAATAGATGCCATTCCCACACAGGAAGAGCTAAGCAAAGCCATCGACTGCATAGCCTGTGGAAAAGCCCCTGGGAGTGATGGAATACCTCCAGAAGCTCTGAAGAACGGTAAGACAGTGCTACTCCAGCCCTTGCACGAGCTGCTAGCCCTCTTCTGGGAACAGGGATACATCGCCCAGGACATGACGGACGCAAACATAGTGACGCAATATAAGAATAAGGGCGATAGAAGTGACTGCAATAACTATCGCGGCATCTCGCTTCTCAGTATCGTAGGAAAGGATTTTGCCCGCGTCACTCTCACACGCTTGCAGAGTTTAGCCTACCGAGTTTATCCAGAGCCACAATGTGGTTTTCGGGCGGGTCGGTCTACCATAGACATGGTGTTCTCCATACGGCAGATGCAGGAAAAGTGTAGAGAACAGCAGGTGCACTCTACATTGCCTTCATAGACCTGACAGAAGCCTTTGATTTAGTCAGTCGCAGTGGGCTGTTCCAAATCTTGGAAAAAATTGGCTGTCCCCCACACCTACTCGCCATCATTAGACAGTTCCATAATAACATGCAGAACACAGTGCACTTCAACGGAGCCACCTCTGAAGCTTTCCCAGTCAGCAGCGGAGTAAAGCAAGGCTGTGTACTTGCACCAACACTGTTCGCAATATTCTTCTCCATACTGCTCCGATGCGCCTTCAAGGATAGTAGCGATGGAATCTGGTTACACACCAGAGCTGATGGAGTACTTTTCAACACTGCCCGTCTCCGAGCCTAAACCAAAACGAAAGAGGTCCTAATTCGCGAGCTACTTTTTGCTGACGATGTGGCCCTGATAACACACACAGAGACAGGCCTACAACAGCTTGTGTCTAGCTTCGCCAACGCCTGCAAAGAGTTTGGTCTCCAGGTGAGCATAAAGAAGACAAATATCATGGCCCAAGACACATGCTCCGTTCCTACCATTACTATAGAAAACGAAAACTTGGAAGTTGTGGACTGCTTCACCTACTTGGGATCCAAGATTTCCAGCTCATTGTCCATAGAGGATGAATTAAATAGCAGAATCGGCAAGGCAGCTGCCACAATGGCTAAACTTAGTAAACGGGTTTGGGAAAACATTAAGCTGACAGAAAGGACCAAACTGTGTGTCTACCAGACCTGCGTCATCTGCACGCTGTTTTATGGAAGTGAATTATGGACAACGTATGCGTCCCGTGAGCGTAAGCTCAATAGCTTCCACCTGAGGTGTCTGCGTCACATCCTTGGCATTAAATGGCAGGACAAAGTCCCTAATAGTGAGGTACTGACGCGCGCCAGCGCCCAAAGCATGTTCGCAGTCCTTAGTGAAAGACGCCTAAGATGGCTAGGACATGTAAGAAGAATAAGTCCAGGCAGAATCCCTAAGGATCTCTTATATGGAGAATTGGCATCGGGAAAGAGAAAAACAGGTCGTCCACGCCTCTGTTACAAAGATGTCTACCAGAGGGGCAAGAGAGCAGCCAGAAAAAGCACAAGTGACTGGGAGGAGAAGGCAGAGGATCGGTCCACCTGGCGCACTGCTGTCAGGGAAGGGGTTAAAATGGCAGAGGAAAGTAGAATGGAGGAGACCATAGATAAAAAGGCTAGAAGAAAGTCGAAGAAAATAGAATTCACGGAGCACGTGTGCAAAGGCTGTAAAAAAGACTGTCACTCAAGGATAGGTCTGCTCAGCCACACGAGGAAGTGCAACCTCGAACCACGGTGATGCACCATCGTCTCGCGAGACGGAAGGATGCCGTAGGTAAACTATACTATAGACAGCTTAAATTCATGCATATCATTGACATAATATAAAACATAAAAAAAAAGTACAGGACTAAACTCTGACCACGGATGACCGTCGGGCGTAATATTCTTTATGGAAGGAGCGTCTGTAATATATAAGATTACATTATGTTATGCATCACGAATTCATGTAGGCCTATATATTCATTCAACAATTTATCCATTCATCCATCCAAGCATTCATCCATAATTCTTTCATTCATTTGTCTATACATTCTTCCATATAGTCTTTTATTCATCCATATTTATATTCTTTCATTTATTTAACCATACATTCATCCATACATTCATCTATATATTAATCCATGCATTTATCAATTCATTTGTCCATATATTCGTCCATACATTAATACATTCATCTATACTTTTATTCATGTTTTCACTGGAAATTCACCCATACATTTACCCATGTATCCATCCATCCCTCTGCTAGTGAAAGTGATTGTACACTTGTTGATACAATGATTGTAAACTTGTCGGTTATAGTGATTATACAATTGTCGGATATAGTGATTGTACACTTGTTGATATAATGATTGTAAACTTGTCGGTTATAGTGATTATACAATTGTTGGATATAGTGATTCTACAATTGTCGGATATAGTGATTGTACACTTGTCGGATATAGTGATTGTACACTTGTTGATATAGTATTGTAAACTTGTCGGTTATAGTGATTCTACAATTGTCGGATATAGTGATTGTACAATTGTCGGATATAGTGATTGTACACTTGTCGGATATAGTGATTGTACACTTGTTGATATTGTGATTGTAAACTTGTCGGTTATAGTGATTATACAATTGTCGGATATAGTGATTGTACACTTGTTGATATATTATTGATTGTACACTTGTTGATATAGTGATTGTAAACTTGTCGGATAGAGTGATTGTAAACTTGTCGGATAGAGTGATTGTACACTTGTCGGATATAGGGATTGTACACTTGTTGATATTGTGATTGTAAACTTGTCGGTTATAGTGATTATACAATTGTCGGATATAGTGATTGTACACTTGTTGATATTGTGATTGTACACTTGTTGATATATTGATTGTACACTTGTCGAATATAATGATTTTACACTTGTTGGGTATAGTGATTTTACAATTGTCGTGTATAGTGATTGCACAATTGTCGGGTATGGTGATTGTACACGTTTCAGATATAGTAATTGTACACTTGTTGGGTATAATGATTTTACAATTGTTGGGTATAGTGATTTTACAATTGTTGGGTATAGTGATTTTACAATTGTTGGGTATAGTGATTTTACAATTGTTGGGTATAGTGATTTTACAATTGTTGGGTATAGTAATTTTACAATTGTTGGGTATAGTAATTTTACAATGGTTGGGTATAGTGATTTTACAATTGTTGGGTATAGTAATTTTACAATTGTTGGGTATAGTAATTTTACAATTGTTGGGTATAGTGATTTTACAATTGTTGGGTATAGTGATTTTACAATTGTTGGGTTTAGTAATTTTACAACTGTTGGGTATAGTGATTTTACAATTGTTGGGTATAGTGATTTTACTATTTTTGGGTATAGTGATTTTAAAATTGTTGGGTTTAGTAATTGTACACTTTGGTATGGTAATTATAGCCCACACTTGTCGGATATATTAATTGTACACTTGTCGTGTATCATGATTGTACACCTATTGGGTATAGTGATTGCACAATCGTCGTGTATAGTGATTGTACACTTGTCGGGTATAGTGATTGTACAATTGTCGGGTATAGTGATTGAACACTTGTCGGGTATAGTGATTGCACAATCGTCGTGTATAGTGATTGTACAATTGTCGGGTATAGTGATTGTATACTTGTCGGGTATAGTGATTGTACAATTGTCGGGTATAGTGATTGTGCACTTGTCGGGTATAGTGATTGTACAATTGTCGGGTATAGTGATTGTACACTTGTCGGGTATAGTGATTGCACAATCGTGGTGTATAGTGATTGTACAATTGTCGGGTATAGTGATTGTACACTTGTCGGGTATAGTGATTGCACAATCGTCGTGTATAGTGATTGTACACTTGTCGGGTATAGTGATTGTACACTTGTCGGGTATAGTGATTGTACACTTGTCGGGTATAGTGATTGTACAATTGTCGGGTATAGTGATTGTACAATTGTCGGGTTTAGTGATTGCACAATCGTCGTGTATAGTGATTGTACAATTGTCGGGTATAGTGATTGTACACTTGTCGGGTATAGTGATTGCACGATCGTCGTGTATAGTGATTGTACAATTGTCGGGTATAGTGATTGTACACTTGTCGGGTATAATGATTGTACAATTGTCGGGTATAGTGATTGTACAATTGTCGGGTATAGTGATTGTACAATTGTCGGGTATAGTGATTGCACTCTCGTCGGATTTCAATAAAGTTTAAATTCTCTATAGTTGGCCTATCAAATGACAGGACATGATTGTCTATACATCTATTTAATTCAATAGAGTAGGCCTAACAAGTGACAGGACATGATTGTCTATACATCTATTTAATTCAATAGAGTAGGCCTAACAAGTGACAGGACATGATTGTCTATACATCTATTTAATTCAATAGAGTAGGCCTAACAAGTGACAGGACATGATTGTCTATACATCTTTTTAATTCAATAGAGTAGGCCTAACAAGTGACAGGACATGATTGTCTATACATCTATTTAATTCAATAGAGTAGGCCTAACAAGTGACAGGACATGATTGTCTATACATCTCTTTAATTCAATAGAGTAGGCCTAACAAGTGACAGGACATGATTGTCTATACATCTCTTTAATTCAATAGAGTAGGCCTAACAAGTGACAGGACATGATTGTCTATACATCTCTTTAATTCAATAGAGTAGGCCTAACAAGTGACAGGACATGATTGTTTATACATCTCTTTAATTCAATAGAGTAGGCCTAACAAATGACAGGACATGATTGTCTATACATCTATTTAATTCAATAGAGTAGGCCTAACAAGTGACAGGACATGATTGTCTATACATCTCTTTAATTCAATAGAGTAGGCCTAACAAGTGACAGGACATGATTGTCTATACATCTCTTTAATTCAATAGAGTAGGCCTAACAAGTGACAGGACATGATTGTCTATACATCTCTTTAATTTAATAGAGTAGGCCTAACAAGTGACAGGACATGATTGTCTATACCTCTCTTTAATTCAATAGAGTAGGCCTAACAAGTGACAGGACATGATTGTCTATACATCTATTTAATTCAATAGAGTAGGCCTAACAAGTGACAGGACATGATTGTCTATACATCTCTTTAATTCAATAGAGTAGGCCTAACAAGTGACAGGACATGATTGTCTATACATCTCTTTAATTCAATAGAGTAGGCCTAACAAGTGACAGGACATGATTGTCTATACATCTCTTTAATTCAATAGAGTAGGCCTAACAAGTGACAGGACATGATTGTCTATACATCTCTTTAATTCAATAGAGTAGGCCTAACAAGTGACAGGACATGATTGTATATACATCTCTTTAATTCAATAGAGTAGGCCTAACAAGTGACAGGACATGATTGTCTATACATCTCTTTAATTCAATAGAGTAGGCCTAACAAATGACAGGACATGATTGTCTATACATCTATTTAATTCAATAGAGTAGGCCTAACAAATGACAGGACATGATTGTCTATACATCTCTTTAATTCAATAGAGTAGGCCTAACAAGTGACAGGACATGATTGTCTATACATCTCTTTAATTCAATAGAGTAGGCCTAACAAGTGACAGGACATGATTGTCTATACATCTCTTTAATTCAATAGAGTAGGCCTAACAAGTGACAGGACATGATTGTCTATACATCTCTTTAATTCAATAGAGTAGGCCTAACAAGTGACAGGACATGATTGTCTATACATATCTTTAATTCAAAAGAGTAGGCCTAACAAGTGACAGGACATGATTGTCTATACATCTCTTTAATTCAATAGCGTAGGCCTAACAAGTGACAGGACATGATTGTCTATACATCTCTTTAATTCAATAGAGTAGGCCTAACAAGTGACAGGACATGATTGTTTATACATCTCTTTAATTCAATAGAGTAGGCCTAACAAGTGACAGGACATGATTGTCTATACATCTCTTTAATTCAATAGAGTAGGCCTAACAAATGACAGGACATGATTGTCTATACATCTCTTTAATTCAATAGAGTAGGCCTAACAAATGACAGGACATGATTGTCTATACATCTCTTTAATTCAATAGAGTAGGCCTAACAAGTGACAGGACATGATTGTCTATACATCTCTTTAATTTAATAGAGTAGGCCTAACAAGTGACAGGACATGATTGTCTATACATCTCTTTAATTCAAAAGAGTAGGCCTAACAAGTGACAGGACATGATTGTCTATACATCTCTTTAATTCAATAGAGTAGACCTAACAAGTGACAGGACATGATTGTCTATACATCTATTTAATTCAATAGAGTAGGCCTAACAAGTGACAGGACATGATTGTCTATACATCTATTTAATTCAATAGAGTAGGCCTAACAAGTGACAGGACATGATTGTCTATACATCTCTTTAATTTAATAGAGTAGGCCTAACAAGTGACAGGACATGATTGTCTATACATCTATTTAATTCAATAGAGTAGGCCTAACAAGTGACAGGACATGATTGTCTATACATCTCTTTAATTGTTTTGCCATTAGATTTGGATTCTGTATCTCAGTTTCCTATCAATAATGTATTGTATTGCCTATATGACGTCATGTGTGTGATTTAGTCATTGATTGAATCAATTTACAAACATAGAATTAAAACATCATCCCCGCATTTTTTTTCAAAAGATGTATTTAATTTTAACATGATTAAATCCCAAACGCTTTAGTCAAGAGGCTTAGGCCTAAATTTGTGTTTATTGTCTATGAAACATTTTTTCATACACCCATTCCCCCGCCCTCTCCCTTTTTTTCATTTTATTTAGACTGTGTTAGATATGTTGATATTTGCAGTCGCTTTACACGTATTAAGTTTACTTAAAAATGTAAGCTTTAATAAATAGTATTATTAATACTCTTAGAAACATGGATGCACATGGTGTGGTTTTATTTTCATTTTATTTAATATGTGTTAGATATGTAGTTGATATTTGTAGTCGCTTTACACGTATTTTGTTGACATATTAAGATATGCATTACTAAACATTATTATTAATCCTCTTAGAAATTATTTTTTTTAAGAACATAGGTATAGAGTATAGAATGAGGTCAAGACAACCCCGAGGTCAACGCTGCATAAAGATGAACTGCACAAGAACTCAAGCGACAGAAGATTAGAAACAAATAGGCCTACGGATGGAAAATGTAAGGTTTTAGTTTTCATTAAATTTAGGATGTGTTTGAAATGTAGTTGCTATGTGCAGTCGCTTTACACGTACTTTGTTTACTTAATAATGTATGCATTAATGAATAGTATTATTAGGGTTTACATTTTACGTTGATAGGTTCTATTTAATGTTCAATTAACCATTTTCTTACATAATACATTACCAAAACAGTATGAAATGAAGTTTTTTTTTAAATGTTGGAGCCTTGAGTTTAATAAAGCTGAATTCACCAGTTTCTTGGGCAACCAATGACCAACACAGTGCTTAACCAACTTTACTTTCTCCAACTAATATCAGAAAACCTATTAGTACTGGATGGGCTCCCTGAAAAGATTATACATTTTCTAATAAGTATAAACAACAAAATGTAAAATGTAGATATTTTTTTATTTTATTAAAAATAATTCATTTATTCTAATCTTGTAATAAAACATTTAACATGCTAATGTAAATCTAAATACTGGTAATACTTTTAGTAAGCTTCATTGGAAATCCATCAAGTAAACAAGTAGGATACAATGATCAACTGTATAAATTATCTCCCCTGTAAAAAAAAATTATCTCCCCATAAATGCTTTTTTTAATAAAACAACATCTTTATGTACGTTCTGATCATGAATGTTATGAATTTCTTGTTTAGTTTTTTTGTTATTTAAACAACTTAACACTATCATTAAATAATAAATGATTGAAAATGTGCTAGACAGATACATTCTAAAAGTATTTTGAACATTTACAAAATTATTTAACATGTAAATGAGAGATCATAAAAATGTCTAGTCTAATATAAGGTATCTTGTTTTTAAATCGGGCCGCATCCAAAACATAAATAAATATAATGGGTCACATTGGTCTAGAGACAATAATCAATAAATTCAACAATATAATTGCAAGATATAGTTTTAGAGAGTAAAAATAAGAAAAAAAAATAGACCCTATTATAATGCTACTGTTACAATTATAATGAGCCGAAAAGCTCTAAACACAACAACTAGCGCTGACCCAGTTAGGGTCTATTTTTAGACACAGCCTATTCTGTGGGTAGGCCTACTGTCGCGGAATGTTTTCGCATGTAGCGAGGGAAATTCAAATACAATGGGGGGCTGTTCCATATCAGGGTTGCCAGATTGGATTATTTTAATCCAAACTGCCTGTTTTTGGATTATTTTTGACAAGTTTGGATTGTAATTTTAGGTTTGGATTTTTGGATTATTTTTGGATTTTTTTGCCTTCCAGGACTTAACACTTCATACTTTACATTTTATCTAATAAAATAATTTAATTTAAAAAAAATTCATGTTGGTCTAAGCCAACTTGCCTGGTTAAAATAAAACAAAGGCTATCTGGCCCAGAACGAAGTTTGATTGGATGCGTGTGAAAGTATGTTTTTTTGTCATTGTTATTCTGCCCCATCACCTGTAACCATTGTAGGCCATTCCTATTAACCCATATCTATTGTGTATTTTCCCCTTTCACCCACACATACGGTCACATTTACTCGCCTTTTCTTGTTTCTAAGATAAGTGCTTGGCAATGCCGACCTCACCATGTATTTTCAGGATGTATTTACTAGAAATTACAACGATAAGGTGGCCTTGAATGCCCATCCTATGGGGATGATACTAGTAACCCAATTTCTCTGTTGTAATCAAGAGTGTTAGCCCTGTGATAATTAAGCCCCTCCCCTTACTCTCCCATTGCATGCTACACCCACCCCTATGTATGGTAATATAAAGACAACTAGTTACTCCCAACCTACCCTCTTATATCTTATACATTACAGACGCTCCTTCTATAAAGAAGATTTTTGCGTCCTACGCTCATCCGTGGTCCTAGTCTAGTCTTGCATTTTTATTAATGTTTTAAATGCTGTTAGGTTATTGGTTTTCCTGATTTGTTCAGGCAACCCATTCCATGCCCGAATGCCAATCGGGAAGAAAGAGTACTTATATGCATTTGTTCTCGCATAAGGGACAAGGAAAGTGTTTTTGTCTTTATGTTTATCTGAGCATTGCAACAGGTTGTTATTGTGTTGTATTTCTAAATTATAGTTTAATGCCTTATGTATTATTACTACTTTACTCTTTGCCCTTCTGTCCTCTAGTGTTTCTAGGTTTAGTGATTTGACTAATGATGTTACTCTTGTCAATTGGGAATATTCACTAGTTATGAACCTTGCAGCTCTTTTTTGAATTTGTTCTAATTTTTTAATGTTTTCCTTAGTTAGTTGATGGGTCCATACAGATGCTGCATATTCTAGTATAGGCCTAACTAATGTGAGATAGCATTTTAGTTTTATATTCTTATTACATGGCACCCCTACCCATCTTGCTTGGCACCCCTACCCTTCTTGAGTTGATGTAAGTTAATGAGTAAGTTAATAATAAAAAATAACTTTCAAAATTTGGATTATGTCTTTGAAATTTGGATTATTTTTGGCAGTTGTTTGGATTATTCATAAAATTTTATCTGGCAACCCTGTTCCATATATTAACTACAAAGATAGTTGTTAATTAAATGTTATTTGGTACTATTCTTATCAGAACTGTTTTCAGTTCAATAAAATATTTGTTGGCCCAGTGTCTTCCCCTCATTATAAGAGATGTCGGGGTTTCAGTAGCTGGTATTCTGTTTAATAAATAAGTTAATGTTAATGACGCTGTTCAGTTGTAATCTGAAAGTGTGCTTTGGTTATACTGTGTTTTATTTTTTTTTTAAATTTTGTTACGTCCACAATCCCCTTGGGGCCAGAGCTGTGTAGATCTTGCTGATAATTCTCGTTAGTCCTAGGGGAGACTTTAATTATTAGTATTTATGTTTCAGTATTACACGAACTCTTCTTATAGTCCTGGGCACAAATTCAGTATTTGTATTCCAACATTTCCTTTCTTGTATATTATGGTAGTAGATAAATCTTATAGTAATGTATTCAACACAATAGGATAGTAATTTGACAAGGAAGCTTCAGTGTAACTGTTGTTGATAGTTTATTTCAGGTGGTATGTTCAATATATACAATATATCTATTATGTACAGTTAGAATAAAATAGTGCAAACACAAACGTTCTCAAAGGAACATATTTTGAAACTCTCTGTCTTTCAGACAAAACAAATCATTAAATACTATCCGAGTGGTGCAAGGGATAGACCCATTACCAGTAGGGGTGAAAATCATGGTATCATTACAAAACTCATAACAAAAACGATAGGAACTTCCCCTATTAAATAATGAGTCGTTCCCAGACTCTGAGAATTTGAGATCAACACAGAATCCCAACATTACCTAGAACCTTTAGTTTTCCTACTAAATGTCCTAATATGGTGTGTAGTAAGAAAAGAGAGAGACAGAGGAATAAACATTGCGTGTTCCAATTCTTGGAAAAACAATATACATGACACGCCCCCACCCAATGAAAGAAATAATGTACCATAATTACCCAAGTAATACTCAACATGGTACATTTTTCGTACTTAACACTATCGTTTTAACAACCAACAATCAATGGAAGATTATAAGACAATTTAAGCAAACATGGCTCACTGGCACAACTAAATTATAAAAAGTGTCACTACCCAATGGTAATTGTGATTATAACGTGATGGACAAATATTTCCCCGTTAGTATTAATATTAACTAATGTCTCAACAAGTACAAATAATTCAAAAATATTCTAGTCATTCTTATTTTAATTATGTACAGTTGTGTGGATTTCCACCAAAATTTGCAAAAAGTCTTAATCTATTTAAACAAACATAACATTGCTCAAACTCTGTCAATTTTCAACAGTTTACTTCTAATATACAAACCAAAAGATAAGTAATACGTAACTCGAATCAAACTATAGGTTACTTCCCCTTTAAATTACAGTGTCAACTTGACATTAACAGGGTTCATACCTAAGATGATGATACTTCCCCTTTTCTCAAATATGAGGAGAAAATACGCTCTAGTTACGATTACTACAGTAATCTCAATGTTAAAATGTAATCCACTATTATGCGTTTTTGGCAAATTTGAAAGTTTAATATAAAAGTTTGTTCAGGGTTGAATGAGTGTACACCTTTAGGTACCTTTGTTACCCTCCGTTCCTGGATATATGGAATATATAACAACCTATATACAACATAGTGAATATCCACTAGTTTTTCCCATTCTATTACCATGATATAACAATTTAGCAATAGATTTCCAATATTATCTATTAATTTATACCAATTGATATTACATCTCTTTCTAAGATAAAAATTGTACATATTATTATTTAGTTCCATTCATTAACTAAAATAAAAACAAGATAATAAATCAACTAGCTCAAAGTTTTCTCACGTAATTGCATGTGATGACAATTACTTTCATCCATCCATATCAAGTAAATACGTGCATATATATTTATTGCATCATGCATCAAAATTTAAATGGAATTTCTTTTCCATAATCAAATGAATTTAAAATATATCAGAACATCAATATTATACATGATTATAAAAATTATTAATACTTTCAAAAGACTTGACTTCTATATGATACAAGTATTCTATAGGTATTCCATAATCAAAATTCAAACGAATGATAGGTTATCATGACACATTCTTAATGAATAAGTGAGATGATCTGAAAAAGAAGTATTGGGTTATTCAGTCAATCATGTAGCACCCGAGATAGAGTATCAGCTATGACCTTGTCTCTATCTTGTCGATGATACGGGGAATGGGATACCAGTCGGTCTTTGTCAAATTACTTAATTTCCCAAAGTCTCTATAAAACTGCAGTGTGTGGTCGGCTTTTGGTACCATCACACAGGGTGTAGACCATTTGCTATCACATTTTTCTCCTATGTCATCTTCTAACATATACTTTACATCTAATTTAATATGCTCAGGTCTGATGGGGTCAAATGGATGCTGTTTAATAGACCTGGCATTCTCGGTTAACATTACATCGTGCTCTATGACATGTGTCCTACTGGGAACATTTATAAACATTGACTTATTTTCATGTACCAGCTCAATAATCTTCTCCTTATCTTCTACCGGAAGATGTTCTAGCCTTGTATCTAAACTCTTAAGGGCATCTGTATTATTAAGTTTACTTTCTGCAAACTTATATTCTTTCCTAGATAAATCCGTCGGGACCCTAGCTAATGAAATCATGGGGACCTCCCGTGGTTTACTCTTTTCCCTGGAAACATAGGGCTTAAGTAAATTAATATGGCATACCCTCTGTTTTTGTCTCCGGTCAGGAGTCTTTATCAAATAATTGACCTCGCCAAGCTTTGACTCTATCTCATAGGGTCCACTAAACTTTGCACTTAAAGGCTGATTTTTCAAAGGTAGAAACACAAGAACTTTGTCACCTGGTGCAAAAGTTCTAGCTGTAGCTTTACGGTCATAGTTCTGTCTCATACGCTCCTGCATCTGTGGAAAATGAATCTTCACATGGTTAAAAGCATGATAAAGCCTATTTTTAAATTTATCTACATATGACAAAAGTCCAATCGGTTCACTGTCCGTTAGCCAAGTTTCATGTAGAAGTTTCAACGGACCTCTGACTGAGTGTCCATACACAAGTTCGAATGGGCTAAACCCCAGGGATTCCTGAGTGGCCTCCCTTGCAGCGAACAGTACATAAGGCACACCCTTATCCCAGTCTTTCTCGTTTTCATAACAGTACTTTTTAAGCATCGATTTTAATGTCTGATGAAACCTTTCCAGAGCTCCCTGGCTCTCAGGATGATAGGCACTTGATAGCCTATGGCTTATCCCTAATTGTTCCATGACTTGTTTGAAAATGTTCGAAGTAAAGTTAGTCCCCTGGTCGGACTGTACTGTCTTCGGTAGGCCATAACGTGTGAAGAAATTTGTCAGGGCGTCTACCACCTTCACTGTTGTTATGTTCCGCAACGGAATGGCTTCCGGGAAGCGAGTGGATGAACACATGACTGTGAGCAGGTATTGAAAACCGGCTTTTGTTTTCGGCAACGGGCCCACGCAATCAATGAGTATATGACTGAATGGTTCGTCGAACGCTGGTATCGGCTGGAGTGGAGCGACAGGAATTCGTTGGTTAGGACGTCCTACCATTTGGCATACGTGGCAAGTCTTGCAGTATTGTTCGACATCTCTTCTCAGTCCTGGCCAGTAGAAGTAAGGGAGGATACGGTGGTGCGTTTTTCGGACTCCCATGTGACCAGCGAAAGGAAGATCATGCGCCATACGCAGTATATCTTGACGATAGCACTTAGGTATTACAATCTGGTGAATACTGTCCCACTCGTTTGTACCTGAGTTGAGCGGTTTCGACTTTCTCATCAACACTTCATCTTTCATGTAGAAACATTCCGCCATTGCATCTGCAGTCTTTTCATCAACAGCTTTCATTCTGAGTTGCATTATTACTTCGTCATTCAATTGTTCTTTCACCAATTTCTGCTTTGGTGACAAAATGTTATCGTTCTCGGTTGCATCACCAGTTGTTAGTTCAGCAAAGAACGTAGCACTTAAATCGATGTCAGGTGTTTCTGTTATCACTGTTTCATTCGCATGTGTGTCTTCAGAACAGACAAACACATCTTTCGTTGCACTACACGGCGTAGCAGGAGTCTTTACCGACTTCTTTTCCTGCATTGCTCTTGTCAGTGCACATGTTGGGCGTTCATTGGCAGGACGTAGGTTTTTGTCCTCCGCCATCTTTGTCTCCAACACTTTAACCATGGGCTCGACAGTGACTCTGCCGCCCATAATGTCATTTCCTAATATCATGGAAACGCCTTTGACGGGTAGTGCGCGCCACACTCCCACTACGATGTTACCTGTAAAAATATCCGACTCGAGTTTTATTCTGTGCAGTGGAGCTTCCACAGCCTCCATACTAGCACCTCTCAGCACAACAGACTCACCGGTACTGGTGGCATCTGTTAACGGCACACTGCCCTCCAGGATCACGCTGACAGCAGAACCCGTGTCACGTAATATCTGTATTTTCTTCTTGCTGAGTACATCGACTTCTGTCGACACTGTCCCCTCGTAGACAAAGGGTCGAAAATCGGATAGGTCGTCCTCTTCCGGGACTTCAGGAACCATCTGTTCCTCACGGCCTTCTGAAAGCATAATAGATTGAGTACAGCTATTCTCTTTTACCTTAGATAGACTGTTCTCAAAAACCATCGACTCCACAACTATGGGCGATGCCGGCCGCATTTCTTTTGAGTTTCTTGACCCTGTGTTGCACACTTCTTCTGTCTGCTTGCTATCTTTCTGCACTCTGGCACAGTGTAGAATAGCACCTTGCTTCTTGGTAAGGATCCAACAATCTTTCTTCATGTGGCCCTCTTTCTTGCAATTGAAACATACCACCTTTGCTTTATTTACATCTGTCTGCTTCCTGAAATGAACTAAGTTACTATTATTATTTACACCACTGTTCTTATTATTGTTTTCACTTGTCTCGTTTGGTTTACTAGCCTCCTTGGGCTCTGGTTTGTGCACTTTGGGTTTGTCAGCATAATATGGCTTTATGCTGGCGTGAATTATGGCATAGTTATCTGCCAATCTAGCAGCTTCATGCACATCTTCAACCCCTCGGTCTGAGATGTGGGTTTTAATATCCACTCGAATACAATCATTGAATTCCTCAAACAATATTAGGTTCTTGAGTTTATCAAACTCACTTACATTCTGTGACCTTAGCCACTGTTCTAACATTTTCTCCTTTTGTCTCAAAAAGTCTACATGAGTTTGATCATATGCCTTCTTTCTGTCTCTAAATAGCTTTCTATATTTTTCTGGTGTCAGGGAATAACTTTTTAGCACCCTATCTTTGATTACTTCATAGTCATTTATTTCCTCGGGTGTTAAACTCAACACTACGTCCAATGCTTTTCCTTTGTTGAGAGTTGACCGTAACAATAAAGCCATCTTATCATCAGGGAACTGATAATCTACAGCTATCCTCTCAAAAAGCAAAAAGAAATCTTGAACATCTTCTTCTCTGAATATAGGCAAGTGTTGCTTCATTGCGCTAATATCCATACCATTGCTGTCCCTACGATGTAAGTTCATGCGTGCCATCTCTATCCTTTCTCTGCTTTCAATCCTAATTCTTTCATTTTCCCTTTCAATTTCAATCCTAATTCTTTCATTTTCCCTTTCAATTTCCATTCTCTTCATAGCTAATTGGAATTTTAGGTTTTCACTCAACCCTTCATCTTCATCATTGTTTGATGATCTAGATGACATATTTCTTACCTCGTCTCCGTGGGCAATTACCTCGCCCCCACTGGGAGCTACATAACCTTTATTGATATCGTTCTGTCCCACTTCAACTACACTACCAGTGTTCATGGCATTCTGCCCGTTCAAACATGTCATAATTTCTTTGGTCAAACGATTACGATTAGGTCTTGCCTGTCCTGCCTCAATCCCAAAGGACTCAGCTAATTCTTTTAGTTCAGCAAATGACATGGCATTAAGTTCCTCACTTGATATATTCGAAGCCATAGTATAGCGTTCGAGATATTTGTTATAGTAGAGTAGTATATCTTGTATAATAAAATATAAAGTTCCAACTTACGATTTGTCCAGAAATTTGCACAATATAATATTAAACACTTCGTGGAATCTTCACACTTCCCAAGGAATAAAAACGCAAACCAGTTCTCTCCTCTTTTTAAAAAGAATAGTTTCACAGTCCTAGAAAACGAAACACAAATATGCCGCTCTCAGTACTACTAATGTCACAAAATATTTATAGGTCAGGAAAAATATAACTCAAATTTTCCAGACGAGATCAACAAATTTTTTCCAATCCTAGATCAAGAAAAGTAGAACTCAAATCTACCGAACGAGACCACCAAATCTTGTCAATCCTAGGTCAGGAAAAGTAGAACTCAAATATACCGGGCGAGACCACCAAATTTTGTTACGTCCACAATCCCCTTGTGGCCAGAGCTGTGTAGATCTTGCTGATAATTCTCGTTAGTCCTAGGGGAGACTTTAATTATTAGTATTTATGTTTCAGTATTACACGAACTCTTCTTATAGTCCTGGGCACAAATTCAGTATTTGTATTCCAACATTTCCTTTCTTGTATATTATGGTAGTAGATAAATCTTATAGTAATGTATTCAACACAATAGGATAGTAATTTGACAAGGAAGCTTCAGTGTAACTGTTGTTGATAGTTTATTTCAGGTGGTATGTTCAATATATACAATATATCTATTATGTACAGTTAGAATAAAATAGTGCAAACACAAACGTTCTCAAAGGAACATATTTTGAAACTCTCTGTCTTTCAGACAAAACAAATCATTAAATACTATCCGAGTGGTGCAAGGGATAGACCCATTACCAGTAGGGGTGAAAATCATGGTATCATTACAAAACTCATAACAAAAACGATAGGAACTTCCCCTATTAAATAATGAGTCGTTCCCAGACTCTGAGAATTTGAGATCAACACAGAATCCCAACATTACCTAGAACCTTTAGTTTTCCTACTAAATGTCCTAATATGGTGTGTAGTAAGAAAAGAGAGAGACAGAGGAATAAACATTGCGTGTTCCAATTCTTGGAAAAACAATATACATGACACGCCCCCACCCAATGAAAGAAATAATGTACCATAATTACCCAAGTAATACTCAACATGGTACATTTTTCGTACTTAACACTATCGTTTTAACAACCAACAATCAATGGAAGATTATAAGACAATTTAAGCAAACATGGCTCACTGGCACAACTAAATTATAAAAAGTGTCACTACCCAATGGTAATTGTGATTATAACGTGATGGACAAATATTTCCCCGTTAGTATTAATATTAACTAATGTCTCAACAAGTACAAATAATTCAAAAATATTCTAGTCATTCTTATTTTAATTATGTACAGTTGTGTGGATTTCCACCAAAATTTGCAAAAAGTCTTAATCTATTTAAACAAACATAACATTGCTCAAACTCTGTCAATTTTCAACAGTTTACTTCTAATATACAAACCAAAAGATAAGTAATACGTAACTCGAATCAAACTATAGGTTACTTCCCCTTTAAATTACAGTGTCAACTTGACATTAACAGGGTTCATACCTAAGATGATGATACTTCCCCTTTTCTCAAATATGAGGAGAAAATACGCTCTAGTTACGATTACTACAGTAATCTCAATGTTAAAATGTAATCCACTATTATGCGTTTTTGGCAAATTTGAAAGTTTAATATAAAAGTTTGTTCAGGGTTGAATGAGTGTACACCTTTAGGTACCTTTGTTACCCTCCGTTCCTGGATATATGGAATATATAACAACCTATATACAACATAGTGAATATCCACTAGTTTTTCCCATTCTATTACCATGATATAACAATTTAGCAATAGATTTCCAATATTATCTATTAATTTATACCAATTGATATTACATCTCTTTCTAAGATAAAAATTGTACATATTATTATTTAGTTCCATTCATTAACTAAAATAAAAACAAGATAATAAATCAACTAGCTCAAAGTTTTCTCACGTAATTGCATGTGATGACAATTACTTTCATCCATCCATATCAAGTAAATACGTGCATATATATTTATTGCATCATGCATCAAAATTTAAATGGAATTTCTTTTCCATAATCAAATGAATTTAAAATATATCAGAACATCAATATTATACATGATTATAAAAATTATTAATACTTTCAAAAGACTTGACTTCTATATGATACAAGTATTCTATAGGTATTCCATAATCAAAATTCAAACGAATGATAGGTTATCATGACACATTCTTAATGAATAAGTGAGATGATCTGAAAAAGAAGTATTGGGTTATTCAGTCAATCATGTAGCACCCGAGATAGAGTATCAGCTATGACCTTGTCTCTATCTTGTCGATGATACGGGGAATGGGATACCAGTCGGTCTTTGTCAAATTACTTAATTTCCCAAAGTCTCTATAAAACTGCAGTGTGTGGTCGGCTTTTGGTACCATCACACAGGGTGTAGACCATTTGCTATCACATTTTTCTCCTATGTCATCTTCTAACATATACTTTACATCTAATTTAATATGCTCAGGTCTGATGGGGTCAAATGGATGCTGTTTAATAGACCTGGCATTCTCGGTTAACATTACATCGTGCTCTATGACATGTGTCCTACTGGGAACATTTATAAACATTGACTTATTTTCATGTACCAGCTCAATAATCTTCTCCTTATCTTCTACCGGAAGATGTTCTAGCCTTGTATCTAAACTCTTAAGGGCATCTGTATTATTAAGTTTACTTTCTGCAAACTTATATTCTTTCCTAGATAAATCCGTCGGGACCCTAGCTAATGAAATCATGGGGACCTCCCGTGGTTTACTCTTTTCCCTGGAAACATAGGGCTTAAGTAAATTAATATGGCATACCCTCTGTTTTTGTCTCCGGTCAGGAGTCTTTATCAAATAATTGACCTCGCCAAGCTTTGACTCTATCTCATAGGGTCCACTAAACTTTGCACTTAAAGGCTGATTTTTCAAAGGTAGAAACACAAGAACTTTGTCACCTGGTGCAAAAGTTCTAGCTGTAGCTTTACGGTCATAGTTCTGTCTCATACGCTCCTGCATCTGTGGAAAATGAATCTTCACATGGTTAAAAGCATGATAAAGCCTATTTTTAAATTTATCTACATATGACAAAAGTCCAATCGGTTCACTGTCCGTTAGCCAAGTTTCATGTAGAAGTTTCAACGGACCTCTGACTGAGTGTCCATACACAAGTTCGAATGGGCTAAACCCCAGGGATTCCTGAGTGGCCTCCCTTGCAGCGAACAGTACATAAGGCACACCCTTATCCCAGTCTTTCTCGTTTTCATAACAGTACTTTTTAAGCATCGATTTTAATGTCTGATGAAACCTTTCCAGAGCTCCCTGGCTCTCAGGATGATAGGCACTTGATAGCCTATGGCTTATCCCTAATTGTTCCATGACTTGTTTGAAAATGTTCGAAGTAAAGTTAGTCCCCTGGTCGGACTGTACTGTCTTCGGTAGGCCATAACGTGTGAAGAAATTTGTCAGGGCGTCTACCACCTTCACTGTTGTTATGTTCCGCAACGGAATGGCTTCCGGGAAGCGAGTGGATGAACACATGACTGTGAGCAGGTATTGAAAACCGGCTTTTGTTTTCGGCAACGGGCCCACGCAATCAATGAGTATATGACTGAATGGTTCGTCGAACGCTGGTATCGGCTGGAGTGGAGCGACAGGAATTCGTTGGTTAGGACGTCCTACCATTTGGCATACGTGGCAAGTCTTGCAGTATTGTTCGACATCTCTTCTCAGTCCTGGCCAGTAGAAGTAAGGGAGGATACGGTGGTGCGTTTTTCGGACTCCCATGTGACCAGCGAAAGGAAGATCATGCGCCATACGCAGTATATCTTGACGATAGCACTTAGGTATTACAATCTGGTGAATACTGTCCCACTCGTTTGTACCTGAGTTGAGCGGTTTCGACTTTCTCATCAACACTTCATCTTTCATGTAGAAACATTCCGCCATTGCATCTGCAGTCTTTTCATCAACAGCTTTCATTCTGAGTTGCATTATTACTTCGTCATTCAATTGTTCTTTCACCAATTTCTGCTTTGGTGACAAAATGTTATCGTTCTCGGTTGCATCACCAGTTGTTAGTTCAGCAAAGAACGTAGCACTTAAATCGATGTCAGGTGTTTCTGTTATCACTGTTTCATTCGCATGTGTGTCTTCAGAACAGACAAACACATCTTTCGTTGCACTACACGGCGTAGCAGGAGTCTTTACCGACTTCTTTTCCTGCATTGCTCTTGTCAGTGCACATGTTGGGCGTTCATTGGCAGGACGTAGGTTTTTGTCCTCCGCCATCTTTGTCTCCAACACTTTAACCATGGGCTCGACAGTGACTCTGCCGCCCATAATGTCATTTCCTAATATCATGGAAACGCCTTTGACGGGTAGTGCGCGCCACACTCCCACTACGATGTTACCTGTAAAAATATCCGACTCGAGTTTTATTCTGTGCAGTGGAGCTTCCACAGCCTCCATACTAGCACCTCTCAGCACAACAGACTCACCGGTACTGGTGGCATCTGTTAACGGCACACTGCCCTCCAGGATCACGCTGACAGCAGAACCCGTGTCACGTAATATCTGTATTTTCTTCTTGCTGAGTACATCGACTTCTGTCGACACTGTCCCCTCGTAGACAAAGGGTCGAAAATCGGATAGGTCGTCCTCTTCCGGGACTTCAGGAACCATCTGTTCCTCACGGCCTTCTGAAAGCATAATAGATTGAGTACAGCTATTCTCTTTTACCTTAGATAGACTGTTCTCAAAAACCATCGACTCCACAACTATGGGCGATGCCGGCCGCATTTCTTTTGAGTTTCTTGACCCTGTGTTGCACACTTCTTCTGTCTGCTTGCTATCTTTCTGCACTCTGGCACAGTGTAGAATAGCACCTTGCTTCTTGGTAAGGATCCAACAATCTTTCTTCATGTGGCCCTCTTTCTTGCAATTGAAACATACCACCTTTGCTTTATTTACATCTGTCTGCTTCCTGAAATGAACTAAGTTACTATTATTATTTACACCACTGTTCTTATTATTGTTTTCACTTGTCTCGTTTGGTTTACTAGCCTCCTTGGGCTCTGGTTTGTGCACTTTGGGTTTGTCAGCATAATATGGCTTTATGCTGGCGTGAATTATGGCATAGTTATCTGCCAATCTAGCAGCTTCATGCACATCTTCAACCCCTCGGTCTGAGATGTGGGTTTTAATATCCACTCGAATACAATCATTGAATTCCTCAAACAATATTAGGTTCTTGAGTTTATCAAACTCACTTACATTCTGTGACCTTAGCCACTGTTCTAACATTTTCTCCTTTTGTCTCAAAAAGTCTACATGAGTTTGATCATATGCCTTCTTTCTGTCTCTAAATAGCTTTCTATATTTTTCTGGTGTCAGGGAATAACTTTTTAGCACCCTATCTTTGATTACTTCATAGTCATTTATTTCCTCGGGTGTTAAACTCAACACTACGTCCAATGCTTTTCCTTTGTTGAGAGTTGACCGTAACAATAAAGCCATCTTATCATCAGGGAACTGATAATCTACAGCTATCCTCTCAAAAAGCAAAAAGAAATCTTGAACATCTTCTTCTCTGAATATAGGCAAGTGTTGCTTCATTGCGCTAATATCCATACCATTGCTGTCCCTACGATGTAAGTTCATGCGTGCCATCTCTATCCTTTCTCTGCTTTCAATCCTAATTCTTTCATTTTCCCTTTCAATTTCAATCCTAATTCTTTCATTTTCCCTTTCAATTTCCATTCTCTTCATAGCTAATTGGAATTTTAGGTTTTCACTCAACCCTTCATCTTCATCATTGTTTGATGATCTAGATGACATATTTCTTACCTCGTCTCCGTGGGCAATTACCTCGCCCCCACTGGGAGCTACATAACCTTTATTGATATCGTTCTGTCCCACTTCAACTACACTACCAGTGTTCATGGCATTCTGCCCGTTCAAACATGTCATAATTTCTTTGGTCAAACGATTACGATTAGGTCTTGCCTGTCCTGCCTCAATCCCAAAGGACTCAGCTAATTCTTTTAGTTCAGCAAATGACATGGCATTAAGTTCCTCACTTGATATATTCGAAGCCATAGTATAGCGTTCGAGATATTTGTTATAGTAGAGTAGTATATCTTGTATAATAAAATATAAAGTTCCAACTTACGATTTGTCCAGAAATTTGCACAATATAATATTAAACACTTCGTGGAATCTTCACACTTCCCAAGGAATAAAAACGCAAACCAGTTCTCTCCTCTTTTTAAAAAGAATAGTTTCACAGTCCTAGAAAACGAAACACAAATATGCCGCTCTCAGTACTACTAATGTCACAAAATATTTATAGGTCAGGAAAAATATAACTCAAATTTTCCAGACGAGATCAACAAATTTTTTCCAATCCTAGATCAAGAAAAGTAGAACTCAAATCTACCGAACGAGACCACCAAATCTTGTCAATCCTAGGTCAGGAAAAGTAGAACTCAAATATACCGGGCGAGACCACCAAATTTTGTTACGTCCACAATCCCCTTGTGGCCAGAGCTGTGTAGATCTTGCTGATAATTCTCGTTAGTCCTAGGGGAGACTTTAATTATTAGTATTTATGTTTCAGTATTACACGAACTCTTCTTATAGTCCTGGGCACAAATTCAGTATTTGTATTCCAACATTTCCTTTCTTGTATATTATGGTAGTAGATAAATCTTATAGTAATGTATTCAACACAATAGGATAGTAATTTGACAAGGAAGCTTCAGTGTAACTGTTGTTGATAGTTTATTTCAGGTGGTATGTTCAATATATACAATATATCTATTATGTACAGTTAGAATAAAATAGTGCAAACACAAACGTTCTCAAAGGAACATATTTTGAAACTCTCTGTCTTTCAGACAAAACAAATCATTAAATACTATCCGAGTGGTGCAAGGGATAGACCCATTACCAGTAGGGGTGAAAATCATGGTATCATTACAAAACTCATAACAAAAACGATAGGAACTTCCCCTATTAAATAATGAGTCGTTCCCAGACTCTGAGAATTTGAGATCAACACAGAATCCCAACATTACCTAGAACCTTTAGTTTTCCTACTAAATGTCCTAATATGGTGTGTAGTAAGAAAAGAGAGAGACAGAGGAATAAACATTGCGTGTTCCAATTCTTGGAAAAACAATATACATGACAATATAAATAGTGAATTTTTTGGTAAAATAACGATGAAATGGGAGTGAGGAAAACCAATGATGGGCGTAGGGCACAGATGTCCCCGTAGGCCTGTTGATGCCATGAGGTATTTTTCTCCTCCTATCCCATTTTTTTTACTATTTGTAACAAAATCTATATAATTTTTCTATTTATTTTAATGGTATAGTGAAAATGTGTGTTTATCTGTCGGGGGAGGGGGCGGGCTGTTGTTTGTGACGCCACAGTTTTTTTTAGTTGCTGTCTGGTCGGATGAAGGGGCGGGACTTACTTCACGTTGAAGTTCACGCGTGGCTGCCCAGACCAGCGATCGGACGGCCAGTATTACATAATCCAGTTATACGTTATGTCTTCACTAGCGCCATCCCTGCTTCGTGTTTTAACTGTATTCGGCTACAATGTAACTCATACACCTTGTTTTATTTTAAAAAAAACACAATACTTCTTATATCTACTAGTGGGTCGAATTGACACATATAGCTTTTAATTGCATTGGTCAATGATTATTTAGAAACAGCTTTTAAAATTAATTTGATAATGATGGTGACAAGAATAAAAATACTCTATTTATAACTAAGTTCCCAAAAATGCAAAAATATAAATACGTTTTAAAATTTTAATAACCAAAACATTAAGAACAATAAAGTATTTATAATTGAGCACTGGATATGTATAAGACTATGGTACTGATATGTTTTTTTTTTTTTTTTTGTGAACTACCGTACGCAAATGGGGCACTTGGCACAAGTAATGGATGTTTTCTTGTCTAACTTCACCGAGCGTACCAATGAAGAATCTATATTGCCCTGCTCATAGATAGTATGCAAGACTTTTACTGAGCAAAAAGTCGGGATAACACACTGAACGCTTTATTTTGTTTAACTAATGTTGAATGTATACATAGATTTCTAGTTAAAAACTAAAAAAAAAACTCAATAAAAAGAAATAAATATTAAGGTTAAATTCATTATGAATAACGATGAAATGGGAGTGAGGAAAACCAAGGGTGGGCGTAGGGCATAGATGTCCCGGTAGACCTGTTGATGCCATGAGGTATTTACCTTCTCTCTTCACCGATTTTTTACTATTGGCAACAGAATATATATTATTTTCAGATTTATGTTAATGGTATAGTGAAAAAGTGTGTTTATCTGTCACTATGATTAACTGTCCGTATGTTTAAGTGTCGTGTGATTAAGTGTCCGTATGTTTATCTGTCGTGGGATTAAGTGTCCGTATGTTTAAATGTCGTGTGATTAAATGTCCGTATGTTTATCTGACGTGTGGTTAAGTGTCTATGTTTAAGTGTCGCATGTTTATCTGTCGCATGTTTAAATGTCGGGTAACCAATACATTGACATTTGACTGTTTACATTATTGTTTAAAACTCCCGGACTATCATAACCACGCGTAGGATAGTCATATGATTCAGGGAATGGCATTTAATAAGATTAGGCCTTTTATTTACTTTTTTTTTTTAAATTTTTATGAGTTGCACCGTTACGCTCATTTTATTTTACTAAAATAAAACGAAGTTTTACACATCTCCTTTTTTTGATTGATGCAAACTTAATTTACTAGGGAAAAAAAAGTGTCATGTTTGCGTAACTAATCCCTTTGCTAATCCTAACGTTATTTCAGAATATGCCTTTGTAATTAGGTATAACATTAAATGTAGATTCTAATTTGTCAGGTTAAAAAAAAATGTCCACATAAAAATAAACTGTTTTAAAGAAAAAGGTTGTCACCCAATACTTGCCAACTGGATTCCAGATTTAATAGCTAGATCTTATCTTATCTTATACATTACAGACGCTCCTTCTATAAAGAAGATTATTGCGTCCTACGCTCATCCGTGGTCCGAGTCTAGTCTTGCATTTTTATTAATGTTTTAAACGAGGTTAGGTTATTGGTTTTCCTGGTTTGTTCAGGCAACCCATTCCATGCCCGAATGCCACTCGGGAAGAAAGAGTACTTATATGCATTTGTTCTCGCATAAGGGACAAGGAAGGTGTTTTTGTCTCTATGTTTATCTGAGCTTTGCAACAGATTGTTATTGGGTTGTATTTCTAAATTAGAGTTTAATGCCTTATGTATTATTACTACTTTACTCTTTGCCCTTCTGTCCTCTAGTGTTTCTAGGTTTAGTGATTTGACTAATGGTGTTACTCTTGTCAATGGGGAATATTCACTAGTTATAAACCTTGCAGCTCTTTTTTGAATTTGTTCTAATTTTTTAATGTTTTCTTTAGTTGATGGGTCCCATACAGATCCTGCATATTCTAGTATAGGCCTAACTATTGTGAGATAGCATTTTAGTTTTATATTCTTATTACATTTGTAAAAATTCCTTTTTATGAATCCTAATGTTTTGTTTGATTTTTTAATTACTTCATCAATGTGAGGGTTCCAAGATAACTTATCATTTATTATTACTCCTAGATACTTAGCATTGCTAGTTTGAGTTAGTTCTTTACCATGAATGAAGTAGTTTGTTATTATTTGTTTCTTTTTCTTGGATACCCTTATTAGTTGGCATTTTTCTGGGTGAAAAGACATATTCCAGTTTGATTCCCATTTTTGTAGTTCATCTAGGTCTTTTTGTAAAAGTTCACTATCTTTTCCTGTCTTTATTATTCTATAAATTATGCAATCATCGGCAAATAATCTTACTTTTGTGCCTGTGTTGATGCAATTAGGCAGATCATTAATGTAAATTAGAAATAGTAGGGGCCCTAGAACAGTTCCTTGTGGAACTCCTGAGTTTACTGTTATTGGTGATGACTTAGAGCCATTTATTATCACTGTTTGTTCTCTGCCTATAAGAAAGTCCTGAATCCACTGATGTAAGGGACCAGAGATGCCAAAGTATTTAAGTTTTTTAAGAAGACTAGAATGATGAACTTTATCAAATGCTTTTGAAAAATCTAGTAATATAGCATCAATTTGGTTGTTATTATCTAATCCCTTAGACAAGTCATCTATTAAGCCTATCAATTGAGTCTCACATGATCTATTTTTCCTGAAGCCATGTTGGTGTGGGCACAGTGCATTTAGTTTGTCTAGATGATTTACTATACTACTATATATTATATGTTCAAGTAATTTACATGTTATGCTTGTTAGAGAAACAGGTCTATAATTTCCGGGGTCAGATTTATCTCCTTTTTTGAAAAGGGGGGTTACATTGGCTAATTTCCAATCTTTGGGCACTTTGCCCTGGTTTAGAGAGGCCTGAAAAAGTATTTTAAAGATTGGAGATATTTCATTAGTTAGTTCTTTAAGCAGTCTTGCTGGTATTTCATCTGGACCAGAAGCTTTGTTTACTTTTAAGTTGGTTAGGAGTTGTTTAATGCCTTTTTCATCTACATTTATATTTCCTATCTCTTCTAGTTTGTTTAAATTTATGAATATTTCTTTGTCACCTGGATTTGAAAAAGATGATGCAAAGTTGGTGTTTAGGATATTAGCTTTAGTTTCATTATCATTATAAGTTTCATTGTTTTGGCCTTTTAGTGGAGCTATGCCTGTAGTGTCCATTTTTCTTGATTTAATGCTGAGAAATAACTAGGCCTATATGAAACGACTATAGAATTTTAAAGTTTTTCTCTCCTTGAAAACATAGATGAGTCAGATATCTTATATTTCGTTATGTTATCTTATACATTACAGACGCTTCTTCTAAAGAAAATTATTGCGTCCTACGCTCATCCGTGGTCCGAGTCCGAGTCTAGTCTTGCATTTTTATTATTGTTTTAAATGATGTTAGGGGACGTCCATTAATTACGTCAACAATTTTTAGGCGATTTTTACCTCCCCCCCTCCCCCCCTCCCCCTTGTCAACAACTGTCAAACTTTCAGAGACCCCCCCCTACATAATTACGTCAACAATTGGTTACCCCCCCCCCCCTCAAAACAAGTAACACAATTTTAGACGCTTGCTTTTATGTTTAAAATAGATCTAAAACGGAAAGGTCTAGAGTCTATACTATAGGCTAATTAATTGTAATACATTTTAAAACTTGTTAAAAAGATGTCTAATTGACTATAATTCTCATATGTTTACTATTGTTCTTTTCATATACATATTTAATCATGTCTAATTCTACGTTTCACTAAAATAGCTTTAGGTACAATGTTAATTGTCAAATAGTTTAGGGGGAAATTGTGCACCAGTTATAAATTAGCCTTCTATTTTAACTAGGGATGTTAACCGAATACCGGATTCCGGTTTTAAAACCGAAAACCGGTTTTGATTTTCAAAATCGAATTTCGGTTTCTTGGTTGGGAGGTAGGCCTAATCATTATTTCAAGTAGCACAGGCTTTTTTTTTTTGGTTTTTCTATTTTTAATAAAAAGGCCTAATGTTGGATTCACACAAAACAATTATTGAAATGCCTTGCTAACATTATTTAGTCATAGACTAGATACCAACTATGGCTTGCGATAAAAACAACATCAAACCGAATGTTAAGTTACAGTTACAATCCTTTGTGTCAGAAAATTTAGAAAAAAACGTCTTTAATGATGGCTCGTTGTAAATTATGTTCCCGACAGATAAGCAGGAGCGGTGGCAGTACCGCTAGATTGCGTACGCATCTGCGAACTGCATCCTGGATTAACATCGTCATCCTCTTCATATGCTTTTTAATATCATGGTCAACGATATTTTTAATCGCAAATTTGATAATCACTATTGAAAGATATTATCGGTTTTAATCAATGAGCCCAGAATTTTGTTAGTTCTAAAGAATTTTAAAATCATATTGTATTAAAAAAATGAACCTCTTGAATGCCCTGCAAACACTAATTAAATTTGAATTATTTTTCAAATATACCTACAAAACTACGCACATTTGGCTTTTCCGGCCTGTAACTTGTGACATTGCGCGGGAAGGGGGGATGGAGAGGGGTTGAGAAACCGAAATCCGGTTTTGTAGAACCGAAAACCGTTTTGAAGAAAAACCAGTTTTAACAAACCTAATTTTAACCATTAGTTCACTATTCCTTCTTACATTATTGTCACACACACACATTATATACACACGGTAGTTGCCTTCCCTGTCCCCCTACCTTGCACTATTTGCCACCCACTCCTTGCATTACTGGCGACGCCACTGATACTAATACATTTTTATCTCATTCAATTTTTCAGAGAAATTAGAAACGAAAACGTAAAAATTACTAAATTTTAATATGTAGCCTAATATTAGCCTATAGATTGTATCCGTGTTCTTGGTTTTATGTTAAATGCGCTCTGAGCTTGCATTTTGCTTGTTGGCAGCGCTATACAAATGTCATTATTATTATTATTATTATTATTAATCGACCTAATTTTAATGTTTCACCTATTATAACGTAGTGAGCAAAAATATATTAGTTTATATATCAGAATTAGGGATGTTAAAATGAAATAAGGTAGGCTAAGTATTTCGTACTTTATGGGGTGGGCCAAGAATTATTTTTCTGAATGAAATATTTTTAAAATAACCATGTTGGATTCACAAAATTCACTTCATTCAATGCTTTGCAAACATTAGTTATAGCCTCGGCGAGGGCCTATTATTGTTTTTAGTTCTATTGTCAATCCCAGCCATCGCTTACATGGCTTATAAAACGAACGCCAGACTCTGGCGCCTAGTCTAATTTAGATTACTGAGCGGCAAAAAAAAAATGGGTTTCTGAAAGTTCTCTGCAGAGAGTTTGTTGGTGTGTTTGTGTTCTTTTGTTATTCCAGCCACCATGTCTCGCTAGACTAGGGTTGCCAAACGTCCGGCAAAAGGAGGACATGTCCTCCTATTTAGACTCTTGTCCTCGTCCCACAGGCAAAGCACAATGCCTTTAAAATGTCCAGCTTTTGTAATATGTTTTGTTATGTAGGCATAAGGACAAATAAATTTTAAAATTAGTACTAACATGTTAGGAATATAATTAATAAACAGGTGATCATTTGTACAAGAAAAGAATTATCCCGTTTTTTTAGAAGACTCGTGCATGAGCTTTAAAGTTGCCCAACCAAATGCAAGCTGACTTTCAGCCTACATTGAATTTATATGTTATTTTTAACAAAACAGTTTCTTGCTCAGTTTACCAATACACACTTAAACTTAGTGGCAGCTCTTGTAATAATATCATACTGGTTGCGGGCTAAATGCGAAACTATGCAATCGAAACACAATGTCCTCCTTTTTGTCTCTCGGTGTCCTCCTTTTGACACCCATGTGTCTTGCAACCCTACGCTAGGCAACGAAGGTGAGGTTTTCTACAATTGGTCGGTCACTTTCCCTTGCTAACAATTGCATTAGTTTCCACCCATACATAGATCTACAAACTAGCAAGATGGACACAAAAAGGACATATCAAATGTAGATTTTTAAATTGGTATAAGTCTCTTATTTGTATTAACGTAAAACTATGTTGTTAATGTTATCTATATAAATTTAACAGGACAAATGTAGAATTTAATACTAAATTTGTTTCATTATTTACTTCATAAAAAGTAACATTGTTGACGTCAACTTTTCTTGAACTCCCCCACTCCCCCATGTCAACAATTGTCAAACTTTTTCAGACCCCCCCTCCCCCCTATTTTGTTGACGTAATTAATGGACGTCCCCTTAAGTTACTGGTTTTCCTGGTTTGTTCAGGCAACCCATTCCATGTCCGAATGCCACTCGGGAAGAAAGATTACTTATATGCATTTGTTCTCGCATAAGATACAAGGAAAGTGTTTTTTGTCTTTATGTTTATCTGAGCTTTGCAACAGATTGTTATTGGGTTGTATTTCTAAATTAGAGTTCAATGCCTTATGTATTATTACTACTTTACTCTTTGTCATTCTGTCCCCTAGTGTTTCTAGGTTTAGTGATTTGACAAATGGTGTTACTCTTGTTAATTGGGAATATTCACTGGTTATGAACTTTGCAGCTCTTTTTTGTATTTGTTCTAATTTTTTAATGTTTTCTTTAGTTGATGGGTCTCATATTCCAGTATAGGTCTAACTAATATGAGATAGCATTTTAGTTTTATATTCTTATGACATTTGTGAAAGTTCCTTTTTATGAATCCTAATGTTTTGTTTGATTTTTTAATTACTTCATCAATATGAGGGTTCCTAGATAACTTATCATTTATTATTACTCCTAGATACTTAGCATGGTTATTTTGAGTTAGTTCTTTACCATGAATGAAGTAGTTTGCTATTATTTGCTTGTTTTTCTTGGATACCCTTATTAGTTGGCATTTTTGGGGTGAAAAGACATACTCCAGTTTGATTACCATTTTTGTAGTTCATCTAGGTCTTTTTGTAAAAGTTCACTATCCTTTCCTGTCTTTATTATTCTATAAATTATGCAATCATCGGCAAATAATCTTACCTTTGTTCCTGTGTGGATGCAATTTGGCAGGTCATTAATATAAATTAGAAATAGTAGGGATCCTAGAACAGTTCCTTGTGGTTATTGGTGATGACTTAGAGCCATTTATTACCACAGTTTGTTCTCTGCCTATAAGAAAGTCCTGAATCAACTGATGTAAAAAAACAGAGATGCCAAAATATTAAGTTTTTTTAGTAGACTAGAATGATGAACTTTATCGAATGCTTTGGAAAAATCTAGTTAATAGCATCAATTTGGTTGTTATTATCTAACCCCTTAGACATGTCATCTATTAAGCCTATTAATTGATTCTCACATGATCTATTTTTTCCTAAAGCCATGTTGGTGTGGGCACAGTGCATTAAGTTTGTCTAGTTGATTTACTATACTACTATATACTATATGTTCAAGTATTTTACATGTTATGCTTGTTAGGGAAACAGGTCTGTAATTTCCGGGAACAGATTTATCTCCTTTTTTGAAAAGGGGGGTTACATTAGCTAATTTCCAATCTTTGGGCACTTTGCCCTGGTTTAGAGAGGCCTGAAAAAGTCTTTTAAAGATTGGAGATATTTCATTAGTTAGTTCTTTAAGCAGTCTTGGTGGTAATGTTTTATTAGAGGTGTAGAGTCAAGTTTAAATTGGACAAGAAGAAGTGCTGGATTCAATACCATTCAACGATATTATATTATATAACTTAAAACCTTAAGACCTGCAACATTCATTGTGAGATATGGCATGCCATGGGATACAAACTGTATATCTGGCCACACACAGTTAATTGTCATTGTCGTATATGACTTGCCATGGGATAATATAAACTTGTATCTCTGGTCACACACAGTGCATTGTCAATACGATATAGTATTTGCTATGGGATATATACTTGTATATCTGGTCACACACAGTGCACTGTCAATGTGAGATATTACTTGTCATGGAATATAAACTTTATTCCATGCCACACAAAGTGCACTGCCAATGTGAGATATTACTTGGCATGGAATATAAACTTTATTCCATGCCACACAAAGTGCAATGCCAATGTGAGATATTACTTGGCATGGAATATAAACTTTATTCCATGCCACACAAAGTGCACTGCCAATGTGCTCTAAAATGTTGAAGAAATCAATAAATTAATAAACAAACACAGCAATCAGCAGGTTGAAGTTGACTAGTATAGGCCGACATCGTGTTTTGCATCAAGAAGTCTTTTGTAGTAAAAAAAAAATAGACAAATAAAAGAAATTATGGATTCAGAAGTCAAAACAGATTTGATTGTAGCTAAGGTGCTCTTATTTATTACACTGAAGTTAGATGGTTGTGTAATATTACACTGAAGTTAGATGGTTGTGTAATATTACACTGAAGTTAGATGGTTGTGTAATATTACACTGAAGTTAGATGGTTGTGTAATATTACACTGAAGTTAGATGGTTGTGTAATATTACACTGAAGTTAGATGGTTGTGTAATATTACACTGAAGTTAGATGGTTGTGTAATATTACACTGAAGTTAAATGGTTGTGTAATATTACACTGAAGTTAGATGGTTGTGTAATATTACACTGAAGTTAGATGGTTGTGTAATATTACACTGAAGTTAGATGGTTGTGTAATATTACACTGAAGTTAGATGGTTGTGTAATATTACACTGAAGTTAGATGGTTGTGTAATATTACACTGAAGTTAGATGGTTGTGTAATATTACACTGAAGTTAAATGGTTGTGTAATATTACACTGAAGTTAAATGGTTGTGTAATATTACACTGAAGTTAAATGGTTGTGTAATATTACACTGAAGTTAGATTGTTGTGTAATATTACAATGAAGTTAAATGGTTGTGTAATATTACACTGAAGTTAGATGGTTGTGTAATATTACACTGAAGTTAGATTGTTGTGTAATATTACACTGAAGTTAAATGGTTGTGTAATATTACACTGAAGTTAGATGGTTGTGTAATATTACACTGAAGTTAGATGGTTGTATATATTACACTGAAGTAAGATGGTTGTGTAATATTACACTGAAGTTAGATGGTTGTGTAATATTACACTGAAGTTAGATAGTTGTGTAATATTACACTGAAGTTAGATGGTTGTGTAATATTATACTGAAGTTAAATGGTTGTGTAATATTACACTGAAGTTAGATGGTTGTGTAATATTACACTGAAGTTAGATAGTTGTGTAATATTACACTGAAGTTAGATGGTTGTGTAATATTACACTGAAGTTAGATGGTTGTGTAATATTACACTGAAGTTAGATGGTTGTGTAATATTACACTGAAGTTAGTTGGTTGTGTAATATTACACTGAAGTTAGATGGTTGTGTAATATTACACTGAAGTTAGATGGTTGTGTAATATTACACTGAAGTTAGATGGTTGTGTAATATTACACTGAAGTTAGATGGTTGTGTAATATTACACTGAAGTTAAATGGTTGTGTAATATTACACTGAAGTTAGATGGTTGTGTAATATTACACTGAAGTTAGATGGTTGTGTAATATTACACTGAAGTTAGATGGTTGTGCACAGGGCTAACAACCCTGTCACATAAAAAACATTTTGTTACAAAAACGCCGACAAGAAGAAAAACCAAAGACATTTCGGTCCTGGGAGAGGATATATTCCCAGCTGCGGAATATATGACGCTAAGTGGTGAAAACCAGAATCTGGAAGCTACTAGGCCGACCTCCATCATTTCCACCAGGACCACTGCCACAATCGGAACTTTGAACGTGAGAACAATGTACGAGACAGGCAAGACTGCGCAAGTAGCGGCTGAGATGAGAAATTATAACCTCGCCATACTTGGGATCAGTGAAGCAAGATGGACTGGCTCTGGACAGAGGAGGCTGATCTCAGGAGAGTTGATCCTTTTCTCAGGCCACGAGGATGATGATGCACCACACACCCAGGGGTGGCCTTGATGCTATCAAAGACAGCTCAAAGAGCGCTCATCGGATGGGAGGCGCATGGGCCCAGAATCCTGACAGCATCCTTCCGATAAGAAGCGAGGTATCAGCCTAGATGTCGTCCAGTGCTATGCACCAACCAATGAAAGTGAAGAGGAGGACAAGGATGCATTTTATGACAGAATTCTAGCTGTGGTCCAGGGTCGTCCCAGGAAGAACATCATCATCCTCATGTGGGACTTCAATGCCAAGATAGGTGGCGACAATACAGGTTATGAAGGGACCATGGGAAAGCAAGAAATGGGTGAAATGAACGACAACGGTGAAAGATTCGCTTACCTATGCGCCACAACCAATCTAGCCATAGGCGGGAGTTTCTTCCAGCACAAAAGTATACACAAGGCTCCATGGGTCTCCCCTGACCTCCGAACGACAAACCAAATAGACCAGGTGTGTATTGGGAAGAAATTCAGGCAATCTCTCCAAGATGTGCGTATCAAGAGAGGAGTTGACGTTGCCTCAGACCACTATCTCCTAGTGGCCCAGTTAAAATTAAAATTGAAAAGACACCACATAGAGCAGACATCACATAGATTGAACTACAACACCGCCCTCTTGAACGACAAACAGAAACAGGATGAGTTCAAAATCACTCTTTCTAACAAGTTCCAAATCTTAAGTGAAATGCTAGACGAAGAGTCTTTTGATGGAAAGTGGAAAGGAGTAAAGAAAACAGTACAGTCAACATGTCAAGAAGTTTTGGGGAGCAGTAAACATGGGCACAAAAAATGAATAACAGCGGAGAAAATGAAGACAACAGAAGAGAGGAAAAGGAAGAAGGCAGAATTGAACACTAGCCGTACAAGTGCATAGAAAACAAAGTCCCAAAGAGAGTATGCAGAAGTCAATAGGACTGTAAAGAAAAACATCAAGACAGACAAAAGGAAATTTGTAGACATGCTTGCCAAAGAGGCAGAAGATGCAGCATACCAGGGGAATATGCGAGAATTGTTCGCTACCATCAAGAAGCTATCTGGGAAATTTGCAAAGCCAGAGAGACCAGTGAAGGACAAATATGGTAAGAACATACCAAACGAGGAGCAACAAAGAGGTAGATGGAAAGAACACTTTGAAGAGCTCCTTAACAGGCCAGAACCAAGGAACCCACCAGATATACAGCCAGCTGACAGCGACCTGTTAATTGACCGCAACACACCCACCAAAGAAGAGATACGCATGGCCATCAAAAAACTTAGAAATGGCAAGGCTTCTGGACCTGATGGCATACCAGCAGAGGCACTCAAGACTGACGTAGAAACCAGTGTGGAGATGCTATACCCCCTGTTCACGAAGATCTGGGAGGAGGGCCAGGTACCTTCTGAGTGGAAGGAGGGATACCTCATCCAAATCACAAAGAAGGGCGACCTAAGCTCTTGCTCTAACTACAGAGGGATCACCTTACTGTCTATACCAAGGAAAGTCTTCAACCGCGTGTTGAGGACCCCCTGCTGCGAGACCAGCAAGCCGGCTTCCGCACCAGCAGATCCTGTACTGACCAGATTGCAACACTGCGCATCATCCTAGAGCAGTCACTGGAGTGGAATTCACCCCTCTATGTCAACTTTGTTGATTACGAGAAAGCCTTCGACAGTGTGGACAGGCAAACCCTCTGGAGACTGTTGAGGCATTATGGAGTGCCGCAGAAGATTGTGGACATTATCAGGAACTCTTATGAAGGATTGACCTGCCGAGTTGTCCATGGCCAACAGGTGACAGATGCTTTTCATGTGAAGACCGGTGTGAGACAAGGGTGCTTGCTTTCGCCTTTCCTGTTTCTCCTGGCCATTGACTGGGTGATGAAAACATCCACACACCAGAGGCGGAATGGTATTCAATGGACCTTGTGGGACCAACTCGATGATCTTGACTTTGCTGATGATCTTGCCCTTCTCTCTTATACCCAACAGCAGATGCAGGAGAAAACTAGCAATGTTGCAGCCACTTCTGCACGTATTGGTCTTAATATACACCAAGGGAAGAGTAAGGTCCTCAAGGTCAATGCCACAAGTACTGCACCCATTATGCTGGAAGAGGAAGCACTAGAAGAAGTTAAGAGTTTTGTCTATCTTGGCAGCATTGTGGACAAGCAAGGTGGGACAGATGCTGATATAAAAACAAGTGTTGGAAAGGCAACTCAGGAATGTCCGGGTCTCCAGACACCTGAGAAACAACCTAAAGATCAGGATCTTCAACACCATGGTGAAACCGGTGCTGCTGTATGGAGCCGAAATCTGGAGAACCACGGCCACGAATATAAAGAAACTCCAGTCCTTTATAAATAACTGTTTAAGAAGGATTCTTGGGATTCATTGGCCAGACAGGATAAACAACCTGCAACTGTGGCAGCGGACAAGGCAAAAACCAGTGGAACAAGAGATCCTCCAGAGACGATGGCGATGGATTGGCCATACACTCCGAAAACCTGCTTCTAGCACAACAAGGCATGCTCTGAACTGGAACCCTCAGTGAAAACGGAAAAGATGCCGGCCGAGGAACACTTGGCGCAGAGATGTAGAATCAGATGCCAAGGAGTTTGGCCTTACTTGGGAGAAGCTGGAGAAACTGGCCCAGGATAGAGATGCCTGGAGGACCCTTGTTGGCGGCCTATGTCCTAGGAAGGACCACAGACGTCGATAATCGGCGCCTGTTCCTCAGGAACGAGAAGGCAGAAGAAGATTGTGTTTTATATAGGCCTACTTCTTTTTTTTTATGGAAGTTGGATGTCCCTTGTGTAAAACAACACACAACACAACACGTCTTAACCACGGGGAAAAAACGGGAAAACCCGTCCAGATTTTTTGGTGAGATCACGTATATTTAAGGAAGGATTCACAAACTTAATTCATGTGAATTTTTCGCGGTGTTTTCATCGTGAAAAATCACGTAGAAAGGCCAGTAAAACTACGTGGAAACACAGTGAAATCACGGTGAAAACACGTGGCAAAGACATAAAAAACATGTGAATTCTCCCCCAAAATATTCCTTCTTATTATTTTTTTTCTATTAAGATAATACAATGGAATTCGGACAATTAATAAATTAAATTTGCATTTTCTTTAATTGGCTGTATTATGCAGATGGTTAATTGTTCGAATTCCATTGCATTAGCCTATTCTGAAAAATAAGTTATTATTTTTATTAGTGTAGGCCTGTGATTTCTAAGCTTATTAGATATTATGAAACATTAATTAAAGTTCATGGAGTTCCTGTGTAAAATGTAGGCCTATGAAATGATGCAATTATATTTACTTGTTGAAGTAACTATAATAGCGAGACTACAATAGACAATGTAGGCCTAAATATATTAGCTTCAAAGATTATTGAATTTTGAAAAAAAACATGAAAAATGTAGGCTATCTTTTTTTTTAAAATGGTTAGGCCTATGTTATTGATATCAAAATTATAGACTAGGCCTAGTTAAAGTGAATATGTTATACAAAGCTTTTTTATCTAGATAATTTAAATTATAAGTAGGCCTATGCTATTAGCCTACGATTTTTTGATTAATCAAAATTTTACAAAACATACAACAACTAAAGTAATGATCCGACTACAATAGATCTTTCAACAATCACAAACAATGACATTGGCTAAATGTTAGGCCTATAAGTTTTATTTTATTATATGGCACGTTGACCTAGGCTATCTCTAGAATTTAACTACATATTAGGAAGAATATTTTATGTTTTATATGCTTAATATTGTAGAATTTGTCAAAATTCCGTTTTATGAAGCTTTTTAAACTTTTATCACCAACAAATATTATGGAATCCGTGATAATCTGTTATTTATTGTTAGGCCTACTCCTAAGCCTAAGCCTCCTAAGTAAGTACAGGGCCGGTTCATCCATATAGGCGAAATAGGCGGCTGCCTACGGCGCAAATTTTTTTTTTTGGGGGGGGGGGCGCAAAATTGAGGATTTTTGTTTAATTTGGGGATTTAAAAATATAAACTAGATCTATATTAAAGTTTATTGTTTCTGCGTGCTACTTGCATAAGCAGATGGATTACTAGGTAATGAAAGGCTAAGGGTATTTTATTTAAGTTATCTTAAAAATAGGAAAGTATGCCCTAACAGTACCTTGTTTGGCAACCTCGCTATACGTAGCGGAGTGCAAAAAAAAAGACAACCCTTCACTTTCCCCGGCCACACTTTGGATGCGATGAGGTGGCGGACTATCATAGTGAAGTGACGTGATTTGGACCTTCAAGTCAGTTCGTGAATCGTAAGTCGTGAGGGCGCTGAGTTATTTGCATTGGCAGTGCAGTTGTTGTTTTTGTACAGTTTAAGACTGTTAATTACGAAAACGAGTACATTAAATCCCATAAGTGGCACAATATATCCCAGTCGAATTGATGCACCAACACCTCTGCGGTACCAGTTATCTCATGTTTGTGATGCTTTGGAAGAGATTTCTGAAGACACTAAATGGATCTAGTGGCAGTATTGCGAAGGTAGAAGCACTTGGGTTATTTAAAAAATATCTCAGACTTCAAGTTTATTGCTGCACTTGGTACAACATTTGTTTCAAATAACCATAACGATTAAGATACAGCAAGAAAAGGAATTTAGTCTTCAGATAGCAAGGGTTTTTGGTTACTGCTAGAAGTGATTTAGAGTTCAATAGAGTTCTGGTTGATGCTAATGAAGTAGCATTAGAAGGTGCATGGAATAGAATCGGTATTTGAGAAAAAGAATGTCTGAATTTAAAAAAAAAAGAAGAACATGGTTGATTACGAATCAACAGATGAATATGTAAATATTGCAGGTGACCCCTTAGAAAGTTTCAAGGTCCTCTTTTATGTTGCTGCTTTAGACATAGCTGAATATGCGGTAAAAGAAAGATGTTCCCAGTTAATTAAAGTATCTGGTGGTTTTGGATCTGTGTACAACATTCCTGACCTTAAAAACAAGACTACATCAAAGGTTAAGTCCATGTGCAAAAGCTTGGAAAAAACATTAACAATTGAAAAAGATGAAGGTTTGAACGAATCTGACATTGATGCTGTACGTCAGTGTTCTGAACTAAGAGCAATTTCTCATCATCTCCATGACTCAGTATCAAACCCTTAAGAAGTCCTCAACTACATTTACCAACAGAATCTTGAAAATGGATTTCCTAACATTTGTTTAGCCCTTCGTATTTTGCTTACGTGCCAGCTAGTGCTGAACGAAGGTTTTTCAAAACTTAAGCTTCTTCTTCTTCTTCGTTCTCAAAAAAACTTAAGCTAATTAAAACATATCTGCTTAGTAAAATGTACCAGGAGAGACTTGCGGGTCTGGTGACAATTTATATTGAAAATGAGATAGGAAGACAGACTCAAAAGCTCTCAAACAAGAATTCGATAAGCAGAAAGCAAGAAATCTTTAAAGTACCATTACGGTTTTAGTCTATAGGAGTATAAATACTGTTAACCAGTATTTAAAAGTGAATTTTGGACCGTAGTTAAGAAAACAATAATCCAATATCAAGCAATATCAAGTAATCTTTGTGTATTTTTTTAAGTGTTATAAAAAAAAAAAATTATCTGTAATCTAGCTGTTAGTTTCTGTTTGTTATTAAGAGAACTGTAGATAATGCAGGTATAAAACCTATAATAAACCCATATATCTAATGTAAAATTGCTTGTTATTTAACTTTTCTAATAATAATTTAGATTTCTAATTATTAATCTAAAATGCAAAGCCATTGATACATTTCTTTCAACTATTTTATTTACATTTCACAGTAGGCTAATCAATTAAAGGTTATAAAATAAAATTCTTTGTTGGGTATTGCCCAATTAACAATTATTAACAAAAACACATTTCCGAAGTTCTATACCTGGCAGACCCCGATGATAATGAGGGCGCATAATTTGTTTTCGCCTAGGGCGCCAAAAACCCTAGAGTCGGCCCTGAGTAAGTAGACTGGCTACTTTGCATTTTTTTGGGGGTTAAATATAGATGTTTTCAATGAATGGAATAGTGTCTAGACCTAGACTATTTTTATTTTTTTTTATTTTTTCATTGATTAGAATCTAGTCATCCTATCAACTTTTAATAGTTTGCACTTTTCTGAGAGTAAAGGCGATTATATGATTGGAAAGGCACATTGACCCAGTCCTCTATAGTCTATAGTATAGCCTATATTCTATATAATTAAACAATTTATTTTATTATTAAATCTACTGTGTCGTTCGGTTTCTGATCTCTAGATTTAATTTAAAACACTTTGAGGTCAGGTTATTTTATTTTGTAACCATTTAAGGAGTGCGAAACCTAATCTACAAAAATATTTATAACTGTGCCGAAGTAAAACTAGGGCAACGTTTATTACAAGTAAATATTCGAGTAATCGCCCTTGAGTAAATCGATTTTCACCTGGCTGACATACCGGTGCCTTCTCTAAATAGCCACTACCCAGGGTTGAGAATATGTAACTCTCACCCTAAGTCTAAGCCTCGCTTATTTGACGCAAGGTGATTCAGCTATTACAGATATATAAGGTCTTCGGTTACATGACATACTTTAATTTTAATAGTTTGCTGTTCTGGCACCACACTTTTATTCAGAGATCTAATAATGGCAGAACTTATCGAATATAAACCAAAGGAGTCGAAAAATACAACCGATGCCAGTAAAGGTAAAGGCAAAGGTAGGTTACATTTTTATATGTTATATTTATATAGTTATATAGATCTAGTCATAGTTAGGCTAAAGACACAATTAGGCTGCTGCTATGCTATAACTACTATAACTATAGGCTATAGCGCTATAGCTATAGACTATACTATATAGTATATATAGACTAGTATAGACTTATACTTATAGATAGACAATAGTTTAGGCTATTACGGCTATAGGCCTACTGCCTATACTATAGTATATAGGATAGGCCTATATAGTGTCTAGGCAGTCTAGGCCTATAGTATAGTAGGCCTATAGTATTATTATTATGCACTGTATGGTCCAACAAGTATTATTATGCAATCATTGATCATTTACAATTATTCAATTATGAACGATATGATTAGCCGTATAGATAGGCTTAAGTCCTTAAGTTATAGGCCTATATTCTATAACTATAGCCTAAATAGTTAGTTAGGCCTAGGCTATATATAGTACCTATATAGGCCTATATATATATAATTTTATTTATCATAAGTAAGCCATTATTTATTTATAGGCTAGGCCTACCTAGTTATAATAGGGCCGGTCAAATTCATTCACATTTAAATATCATAGTGGTTATTCACACGGTTTTAACGTGTGGATAACGCCGAAAAATATACACACGGTTCCTCGGCGCATGCGCAATGATCCGCACGGTTTTAGACGTGAGAATAACGCCGATCAATATTCGCACGGTTCCTCGGCGCATGCGTATTATAGCGGCTGGTCACGTGACATTGGGAAAAAGCGCGCCCGTTGTAGGTTAATGTTAGTATTGTTAGTCGTGACTGCACATACTCCCGAGTACGTACGTTTCGAACATAATCTAATCAAAAATTTATTTAAAACAACCGGTCAATAGGCCTACAGACATTTCATGAAATAAGTCGATCGGCTGATCGTAGTTTTGGAAACATTGCTTAGACATGGCGCGGTATATGTCCTAAATAAAAGGCATCTTATAATGCTACTAGTTATTACTACAAGTCTAGAAGTGTGTAGGCCTATACCTACATTAGAGATCTAAGTCTAAGACAGGCTTTCATACATTTACGATTCATTCCGCACTGTAATTTGCGTCCATTATGAATTATGCCTAAGTTTAATTAATTATCAGTTTTTAATTCCTGAAATAAAGGCTAAATTTTAAAAATGCATTATTTTAGTGAATTTAAGTATACAGCACACATTTCTGGTTGTGGGGAATAACGCTAGAAATTATCCGCACGGCCAAAAACGACGTGCGGATAATGCCCTGCATTATTATCACGGTCATAACCGTGCGAATATTGATCGGCTTTATTCTCACGTCTAAAACCGTGGGGATCATTGCGCATGCGCCGAGGAACCGTGTGGATATTTTTCGGCGTTATCCACACGTTAAAACCGTGTGAATAACGCTAGCCTTTAAATATTCAATTTCATATCACCCATTCAGGGCCATTCATAAATTTCATATATAATATAGGCCTATACTATAGGCTAATAGGCCTATATATATATAATATATTTATAATTTTATAATAATAATATGGCATATGATATGCCAAACAAACAATGCAGGGTTAGTAGGCCTAACCTAAATGAAAATGAAGATTGAATGATGTTTGAAGGCTATCTACTAGGCTTATTATTTATAAAATTTAAATGTAGGGTAATACTTTGGTCTTGGTTTAGCTGCCTCACGAAAAGTAGGGTTCTAAAAAATTCCAACTGAAAATTTTTTCACGTGGATCTATTGATAAGTGTCTTAGGAAAAGCGTCAGACTATTAAATATGAAAAAAAAATTTTTTTTCATCGAAAAAAAAATTCATTTCAATTGTGTTTACCAAAGGCTTGTGACGTCACACAGCCATGAAACACGATACATGAATGAAGTCTGCAGCGATTTTTATGACACTCATCAATAGGTCCTAATACGAAAATTTTCAGTCGGAATTTCTTAGAACCGATAACGAAAAGGGAAAAGGGGCAAAATAGCACGAAATGAATACAAAAATAAAATTATTCTTACCGTATTTCATATGAAATAACACAAAAAGACACAAAATCCTATTGTTCTTTCTTCCTACTTGAACACCTGGTCTCTTGTTGCGCATGCGTGACATGTGCTTTTCTAGATTACTACTTCCTGTCTCAATATATGGCCAGGTTGTCTATGTATAGCTATCCCTATGTTGTAACCTAACCGATAGTAATCATTAACAAATACTTAGAAAGCTTAGAAACTAACCGATAGTAATCATTAACAAATACTTAGAAAGCTTAGAAACTAACCGATAGTAAACATTAACAAATACTTAGAAAGCTTAGAAACTAACCGATAGTAATCATTAACAAATACTTAGAAAGCTTAGAAACTAACCGATAGTGGGGGAAAAATCTGGTCCGAGAAGCGTGTAGCACATGGAGAGTGTGTGCGTTTGATATTATAGGGATAAAGAAAAAATAAATAAAAATAAACAAATCGAAGGGACGTAACAAAATTTAACACAAAAAGCTCAAGGGAAGTAACAGTTTTTAATAAAACATGCAAAATTACCAAATTTTCCACATTAAATAAAAATCACACAAATGGAACCGCTCAATGAAACCTAGATTTTTGTATTCAGGACAAAAAGATCTTTAAATTGATATATGGCACTTAGAAAAACTCAGTGAGGCAGTTAAACCAAAGTATAGCCAAATGTAGTAGGCTAGTAGTACGTAGGATCAGTAAATGACTAAGACTAAGAGCTAGGTTTAGTTGACATGAATTTTAAAATGCGACCATTTAATTTATATAGCCTTTGTTGATTTAGTTTAGAATTTAGACTAGACCATTAGATGCAGTAGCGTAGCCAGGGGGGTAGCAGGGCGAGCGGCCGCTCCCCCTACGCCCATTTTCCAAAAAATGGGGCCTTTTTAATAATTAACATTTTGTTTTTCCAATGATATTTTAAGAATAGAAAGGTGAACTCTTTTCAAGAACGAAAATGTAGGTCTTTTAAATGAATAAAAAGTTTGACCTATGTAGGAATTTTAAAAAGTGCGACATTTTAAATGCTAAGAATTGGGACCTTTTTAAGACTGAAAGGGGAGATCCTTTAAAGACCAAGTGAAGAGCTTTTTATCAAAATTGAGTTCACATTTGATTTTGATAGTAAATAGTGTAATCAGTATCTGAATGTTACTAAAAATCATTTATACAAAATATCAAAGATAAATTTTAAGTAATTAGTTCAATATTTGCACTTAAATGTGTGTGTGTTTTTTGGAGGAAAACTCCAAATCTCGTAGCCATTTGAGATGTTTTTATTTCCGGCAATATAGGAAAGTGGCGTAAAAGAAGAGATTCCGACTAGGAAAAATGAATATTGTCACGTGTTTTGAATCTATTGCCACATGTTTTAAATCTTTTCCCGGTTCTTATTTTTAACAAAATGGTTAAATATAGATTTATAGCGTCTATTTTTATTTATTTATTTTCCTTCTCAAGCGTCACTGCCGTATGAGGCTATTCCAAATCTCGTTCCTTTGAGAAAAACCTCTTCACTTGGTCTTTAAGAAAACAGTATAAAAAAATCATTAATGAGCTTTCACACTAATTGTTAATTTCTTAAAATGTATTAACTAATAACTTTTGTCTCTCTGTGTCTTCCTTTTGAAGTCCATGAACCTAACAACGTCTATCGGTCTCTTTGTCTGTTGGGTGCATTCAGCATCAATGCGGAAATTCCCATTTTTGTTCTTCTCAACTATGTAGATCAAATACTGTGCTGGCAATAGCCTTAATTGTAACTTAACATTTTTGTGTATGCTGTTGCTGTGCTTGTATTGCAAGCAATACTTGGGCTTTGAAAAAAAACCAATAGGCCTATGAGTCGCCTTTGATTAATTAGTGTTTGCAAGGCATTTAATGTTAAGGAATTGTTTCGTACGAATCAAACATGGTTTTGAAATACGTCTTGAGAACAAAGGAAAAAATCGTGGGGCACCATAGTATTGAAAAGATCTCCTCCCCAATCCAGACAAAACCGAAAATCGATTTTTGTTTCAAATCCCTACGTAGAACATGTAATATACAGTTGTATATACATGTATTATGTATCATTTTATTCACAATTATCAATAAGCAGAGTAATAAATGCAGCACTTGCGTTGCAGTCTAAAAATTGAAAGTTAAAATAGATATTCGACTGTTGACCAAAAGCCAATATCAGTTTCAGCAAAACCGAAAGCAAACTGAAACAGAATTTCGGTCAGCCTTTAGTTACCATACTTTCTTGTTGGTCAGTTGGTAGAGGTAAATTCTAGACCATGGACATAGACATAATAAAATCTCTCTAAATATTTTCCTATGATAACAATTGTGTATACAATAATTATATAGGAAAGTTTAGACTTTAAGATAATTAGGCCTATTGCAAGTGTTAAATGTTTTTTACTATTTTAAAATGATGCATTTTGTTTACTGCATTATTTGTTCTTATAAAAGTCTAATCTAATGGTAAATGAAAAATTGAGAAAAAGAAACAAAATTTAATTTTTAAGACCTATATTTACTTATGCAACTAAACAAAAATTATTGTAAATACAGATATACAAAATGGATCTGCTGAAAAAGATGTTTATGTCAATGGAGTATCTATAGAAATGACAGACACTGCTAAAGGGCTAAAAAAAACTGAGAAGAAAGACAAGAAAGAAAAACCTCCTATGGTAGGAATATTTGAAGTGGTAAGTATTATGGTGTAATTTTTTTTTCTAAATGTCTATACTCATTAATATGAGTTCATGTTACTTCTAATCATAGTTCTTCCCAATTGACTTGACAAGACTGGGGATATGGATAATTATTATTACTCCTATTCTGCTGTGTTACAAGTAACTTTTAATGTCCCTTATTAATTTGGCTGAATGTCATTGAACTTGATTGAATTGTTTAAAAGTATGCTTAGTATAGGGGTGGGCAGACAAGAGGTCAAGGTGAGCCACATTCCAGTTTTTTTTCTTGCTATTAAAGAACTGCACCTTGTATAAAGATACAAAATACAAGCACACACACACACACATACATACACACTCACACACACATATATAAAGATATATAATCTTGGTCTATGATGCTTTTGAATAAACCCAACTTGGTAAATGTTCTTTTTAGATAATAAATTACCTATGTTAATGGGTTTCCACACTGAGCGTTACTCTTGTAAACATCACTCTTGTAAACATCACTCTTGTAAACATCACTCTTGTAAACATTACTCTTGTAAACATCACTCTTTTAAACATTACTCTTGTAAACATCACTCTTGTAAACATTACTCTTGTAAACATCACTCTTGTAAACATCACTCTTGTAAACATCACTCTTGTAAACATCACCCAGGCCTCACCAAACCTGACCAGTAGCCTACATGTCATTACACCACTTGCTACTAGGCATTAACTGGGCTATGTCTCTTAAGTGAGCATTTTTACACATATTAGTGTTTGTGTTATTTTTGTGTAAATGTTTATTGAATTTGTTATCTAGGAATACTAAGACACATAAAATGAAAAGTGGAAAACAATGAAAAAAAAAAGATGTTATGGTGACAACTGGGGTGAAAACAGAGTTTGATATATATATATATATAATGTTTGATATATAATGAATATCCAGAACTGGGCTTCTGTATACCACTTACCAAGAACAACAGTTTCCATGAAAAGAGGGGCTCCCTCCTTCCAAACAAGAAACTTCCTACTTTTCCCTTCTTAGCACCATTCTAGTAGACACTTGCAAGAAAAATTGAGATTAATTTTATTTTTCATTTTCTCTAATTACTTATGTATTTATTTAGTTTGGTATGAAGCAGTGTTTTAATTTTTTCATACAACCCCTCAATGTATAATTTGCCAATAGAAAGAAGACTATTTTATCATGGGAATGGATGAATCTTCTTTGTTGTGTATGTTGGCAGATTTAGACAAGTCCAATACTTGTGATGAGCTGTGTAGTGGCTGTGAGTTGCTCCAGTCCACCAAATATTTGTTATTGAAGGAAGTTTTCTGGGGCTATATGGTTGCCTGGGTAGAGTGTTATAGGATGCAGGTTTGAAGGACAAGTTCTGCATTTTTTAGAGCTGTTCCACAGGGGCACATTTAACTTGTTCCAATGTGTAGTTTGCTGAGCATGTTTTTGCTTCAACCTGTTATGTCCTGGCCTTAGCCTGAAGATGATTTGTTGAAATTGTCAGATGAGTTTTAAGTAAGCAGCATTTTTGGGGTTAATTTGATGCAACTCAGACCATCTTTGGGATTTATTTCTTTTAAATATTTCAATGGATGAATTATTGTCATGTTATTTCTTTCTTAAATATCTGATATTTAGGCTATTTATTATGTCCTCTTTGTTATATATGTCAATGGATCTTACATGGATTTAGGATACATATACACAAATTCAAATTGTATTAATATGGTTACTTATTCTACACAAATCTAAAGTGTATGTAACCCAGGCAACTCATATAAAAAATATAATCAAAGATAAAAAAAATTCAAAAGTTTTTGAAAATTGTATAGGCTAGGAGTGGGCATGTAGGAATCCAATGAGAGCAGCTATTGACTCAATAAAGAGCTACATTTGGCTCTTGGAACCACGTTTCTCAAATAGGTGTAAAGAAACACACAGAGAATTTAAGCTAAATAATATATTTGTACAATTACCTATCAGTGAGTATCAGAGACTATTTTCAGCTTTCTTAAATAAGCAACTATCCTGTTTTTCCTATTTATAATAAAGTACATTGGCTTTTTTTTGCCCACAGCTATCATGTATCAAAGATATTAGATAAAATATAATTCTTAAAAATGGGCCTATTTTAAGAAGAGAGAACAATGATAATCATGCAATAAAAATCATAATGTTTCAGCTAGTCTACCTTAAATAGTGAGCTATTGATGAATAATTTCAAACAACTGACTTGAAAATTTAAAACTTAAAAAAGTAAAAAAAAATACAATTTCAATAGTTAAAGTTTATCAAACTATTACTGTACTGATTTGTTAGAAAATATCTCTTATATCAAAAGTAACATGTTAAACTGTATATTTTTTTTACACAGTATATGTAAACAATTTTTATTTTAGTTCAGATTTTCAGATGGAAGAGACAAATTGTTGATGTTAGTCGGTGCTTTAAGTGCTGCTATTGGAGGTTCAGCTCTTCCAGTAATGATCATAATATTTGGATCAATGATTGATTTGTTTGTTGACTCAGCAAGCGTCACTAAATTGATGGAAAAGATTCCAGAATATATGGCTCATGTCAATCTCACAAAAGAACAAGTTATACAAGATGTCAATCTTTTGTGGTAAGTCTCTTTTCCTCAAATTGTTAGTGTGTGTTTAAGATTTAATATATAAATGTTTGCAAGATGTCAGGATCTGGTTTTTGTTTTTATTCATTGTATTAATATATTTTGTTTAAAGATAATGTAAACATCATGCAAAAGTTGTCTTCATATTATTTTGAATAATTTCAAATTACAAAATATTAAGATTTCTTTTATTGCCACTAGAGTAAAGTAATAAAAACATTTTCTGCTTGGTTCATTAGTTTAAATTAATGTAGGTGGCTTATATTTCAATGATCATGATGATCATTTTGGTTCCTTGAGGAACACAGAGGCCTACCTGCCACTGTCTCCTTCTGGCCTACCTGCCACTGTCTCCTTCTGGCCTACCTGCCACTGTCTCCTTCTGGCCTATTTGCCACTGTCTCCTTCTGGCTTATTTGCCACTGTCTCCTTCTGGCCTACCTGCCACTGTCTCCTTCTGGCCTACCTGCCACTGTCTCCTTCTGGCCTACCTGCCACTGTCTCCTTCTGGCCTACCTGCCACTGTCTCCTTCTGGCCTACCTGCCACTGTCGCCTTCTAGCCTTCTGATAATAAAATTTCATTTTTTTTTTACCATATTTTTTTAACATAATCTAATTATCTTGATTTATATAGGTCTAAATGTCAAGAAATCAAGGAGTTTTACATCAAAATAAATAGAACAGAAAATTGTGATATGCTCTCAGAGCCTTTACTTGATGAAATGACAACTTTTGCCATCTATTATTGCAGTGAGTATTTGTTCAGTAAATGTTGATAATGTTGAGTTCTCACAAACAGAGCTAGTAAGTAAGATTTCATAGGGACTAATAATAGACTCTAATGATGTTATGTTTTGCTCTTTGAGTTTTTTAAATAAATGGTAATACATTTAATTTCCTAAGTATAATCTAAAAGAAAGGTTTCAAATAATATACAGTGCTGCCTTCTTTTATGGTTTTGGCCATAACATTACAATTTTGATTTTTACGAATTATGGTGTTACGATAGAGCTAAAATATGTTATGCTTTTATGGTCAAAATTTTCTATTTTTTACAATTTTGAAAAATGTAAAAAAAAATGAAATTAATCTTCGATATAGCCTTGTGTATAATTATAAGATCATTAGTATTCCCGTAAACGTCCTTCTTTTAATAGCGTATTTATTTCTGTTTCCTTTATTTTTCCTTTTGGATAAGTAGGTCATATAATTATGTGAAAGGAACTATTTAAACTATTTGCTTTCAAATTAATTGATCCGAAAATTGACTTCCTGATATTAAATTAAAGCAACGAACAAATGTTTGCATCAAACGAGTTGCAATTATTGATTAAACATTAAACATTTACCTTTACTTGAAACATACATCCTAGGACTAAGAAAGCTTAAAGAATTATATAGATTGTTAAAAAAGCGTAATTCATGCAAGATTCATTGACATATATACTGAAGAGTACATAATAATCATGATTGCGTAAATGAAAAAAATTCATTTTCTTGGTTTGGTTTTGAAGTTGGTTAAAGAGCAACTAATTCTCTAATTTTAAAGGTATGTTTATATAAGAAAAATGACTTATGACTTCTAAGGCTAAGGCTTTGAGTATAAGGCCTGCTACAAAAATGATATTGAAAAAAAACTATGCCTACACATTTTTGTTAATTGATTGAACAATGACAATGAATTCACAAATATATTCTAAAAATTCATGGATCAGTCAGCATATTTGAAAAACGGAGTGTCTGTAATGTATAAGATAAGATATGACTACATAAATTTTCTTTCTTTGTCTTGTATCATTATTATGGAAAGATTTAGTTTGACTGACTATTAGACACTAGGTCATCATATTGTTGAATGAGTAAGAGGCATCTCTAGAAAATGAATTAAACTGAAATTATTTTTTTTTACTAACACTGTATTTGAAAGAAAATAAAGTGTGGCTCAAAATAAATATTAATTTACTTACTTTCAACAAATTAAAAAAAAAGCTGTAAGTCTCATTAAAAGTAAATTTTCACACCTAACAAAAGTAACACCTTGAACTGATCACTAAATTTAGAAACGCTTCCTCAAAGAAAGTTTAAAAGCAATTAGTAATTAAACTATTTATTTTTTAACTATCAAGTAAACAGTATTTTATTTTAAACAATTAACTCAACTGTTTGGTTTTTACTACTTTAGTTATTGGAGGAGGTGTTATCATAGCCTCATATCTTCAAGTCTCTCTATGGATGACAGTTGCAGAAAGACAAGCTCACAGAATTCGGCAAGAGTTTTTAAAAAATGTTTTGCGTCAAGATATTGGTTGGTTTGACACACATGAAGCTGCTGAACTAAACACAAGGCTTGCAGAGTATGTAGATAAATGTGTAAGAAATATTCAGGATATACATGTTTAAATACTAACTGTTTTTATTCATTGTAAATTCATTTCCTGAATTTCACATTTTACTTTTCTAGTGACATTACTAAAATCCAAGATGGAATCGGTGACAAAATGGGTTCATTTGTTCAGTGGTTTGCTTCTTTCATAACTGGCTTTGTAATTGGTTTTGTATATGGCTGGAAATTGACATTGGTTATTGTGTCTGTTTGTCCATTTTTGGTGGTAGCTGCAGGTCTATTTAGTAAGGTAAGTGTAAAAAAAAAAAAAACATACAAAGACTATGAACAAGAATATTTCTTTATTTATGTGCTGATCTTAGCCAAACCTTCAATTCAAAACAAAAAGTTCTGTGATAAATTTCTTAGAAAATATGAAGATGAAACGTAAAAAGTTTATTTATGCAATATCTGTTTCTGTTCACTTAGCACCTTTTTAAAGTAGACTGCTCAAATTTCTATATGACTCCTAATGACCCTACTATTACCTTACTATATGACTCATAATGACCCTACTATAAAACTGCCATATGACTACAATGATCCTTTAATAACACTATTATACGACAACTGATGTCCCATACTATAACCCTTCTATAAGACTACTAATGACCCTAATATAACCCTACTAAATAACTACTATATGATTAAAACTTCTATTATAATCTTACTATCTTACTATATACCACCAAAATGACTATTATAATCCTACTATATGCCTGAAATGTTGTTAAACTTAATCTTAACTATTGTTGATATACTTATTGTTTTGAATTTTTACATGCAGTTAAGTCTAAAGCACTTTTCTGTAAACATTATTTTTACAATACAGTAAAACTCCATTTTGAAGGTTGTATAGTAATGTATGATAATAATGTATCATTAGTATATTTAGTGGGTTTTTTTACATTCACTATCAGAATGTTAATTTCAGAAGTAGAATAATTGGTTAAATGCTTCTATCTCATTACAAAAATTGTATACTTAGTTGGCTGCCTCTATGACCTCTAAAGAATTAGAAGCTTATGCCAAAGCTGGAGCAGTTGCTGAAGAAGTATTTGGAGCTATTAGGACTATAGTTGCTTTTGGGGGTCAAGAAAAAGAAGCTGAGAGGTAACTATAAAAAAAAGCTTGAAATTGTACTAGTGACAATATATGGAAAAAAAAATCTCTTTAATATGTTTTTTAATTTTGAAATCTGAGTTCCAATAACAAGACTTAGACGTAAACATTTCTTTGATGTAACAAAGTCTGACATTTTTCTAAGCATTGATTTTGGTCAAACAATTGTAAAACAAGATGTAACAATGTAATGTATTCAGCAAAATGAGTGAACATGCTTAGTTGGGTCATTTGGCCGTGATCCATTGAAACAAATGACATTCACCCAACTGTATCTTCATAGTTCTGTCCAGGGCAGTGCCGGATTAAGGATCCTGGGAGCGGGGGCAAAGAACTTTTGTGGGCCAGATGTTATCAATTATTGACCATTAAAAAATTAGTTCAAAACTTTTTTTGGTTTCCTTTCTTATCCTGTCAGGTCTGGCGACAATAACGTAAACCATGTACTAAAATGTTTATTTACAATTTGCATCACGTATTAAACAACATTTACTTTTCGAGCCTTTCGGTGTGCGAAATCAATCACAATATCATGAAAGTCAATGTCGCGATAAAATGTCAAACTCAATGCTCATCAAGCAAAGCATGTTCAATCGAACGTCTCCCATTGTGGATCTCAATGAGTTCTTCACTCTCTTCAAGGTAGAAAAACTTCATTCTCCTGTGCAGTTTGTTGTCATCATGCAGAGGGATAGTTTGAGAACTGTTTCTACATTGGGGAATGTGCTCTGCAGTCCATTCTCAACAATGGTAAGAAATAATTGTAGTTCTGGCTGACGGTTGCTGGATGATACACTCTTGGGAGATTGCTGTGAGGATTCCACTCTGAGAAATGCGGCAAAATGAAGCAATTCCTCTGCTAGAGAAACTTCAAAATCATCTGGATATTTTTGCTGAAGCCGAGAGGATGCTGACCGAATCATATCAGTGGACGCATGCTCAAAATTCCTCAGAAATCCAAAAGTTTGGTTCAGCTATTTGTATGCTGCCAAACGATGTACTAGGGCACTTCCAAGTTTGTCAAGTGTAAGTAAGAAGACTTTAGTTTTGAACCGATCAGAACGATTGAACTCCGTTTCAATAGCATCGCCCTCATCAAACTGTTTCATCTGTTTTCGTTTCCTTACTTTGACTTCTCTGTAAGAAGAAATATCACTATGGAGTTTTCCTTGCAGTTCATAAGTTCCAAAGTCATTCCGCTGCTGGTCAATATATATTCAATTAGTGATTTTCAGTGCTTTTTTTGTAAAAAAAATAGGTGCTGGTACTCAGTGATGGATTGCCTAACTTTTAAAGCAGTTTCGCATTTTATATTTTAATTCTTATTTTAATTATTCTTATTGCGCGCAATTTTAAAATAATTCAATTTTAACAAATTAATAACAAAATAGTAATAAACGTTAAAATACATGAAAAGTAATAATTTTTCCCCACATTGAAAAAGGTGCCAGTACGCCGTCACAAAATAGCACTGGTGATTTGTAGAGTTGCACAACTGTATTGAGATCCATCTTCGAGTCTTGTAAGGTACAACTGGTGGCATTAATTCGGTCCAGAAACACATACCAAAATTCAGCCATAATCCCAGTTTCCGAATAGCTCATTGTTTTGGACAATGAGACAGCCTGGAGCCTGGCATCTTGAGGTTGATTGTCATCGTTAGAAAGATTATCGAGAAGTTGTTTAATTTTTGTGTAACCTTTCACATAAGCCTTCCATAATAACGAAACGTAAACAGGAAGCTGCCACTAGACCTAGACCCGTACTTTCAATTTCGCAAAAAAAAAAAAAAAAATCATTAATTGGTCAATTTTCGTAATTTAAAAAGCGAAATTTAATTTAACTATTCAGCTATTAAATAAATATTCTGCCCGAGCCTACGAAAGGTCAAATCCTTTTATTCTGATCTTTAATGATATAAAAATTGGGCCGGTAGGGAGGCTGGGGCCGGGGGCTGGAGCCCCTACAGCCCCATGGTTAATCCGGCACTGGTCCAGGGCTGTGGAGTCGAGGAGTCGGGGGATATTTTGGGCACCTGGAGTCGGAGTCTGCACACAATGCACCGACTCCTACTCCTACTAAATTTAGCTTGGAATTTTAAAAAAAGCACTTTTAAATGTCCCAATTCACAAAAACTTATAATTAATAACTTCTCTACTGTAAGAATAAAGACCAATGCATGCAGTACCTCATGTAACTGCTATTAAGTGACTGTGAAGAAGCATGCTTTTCATGTGCCTTACTATATGGCAATACATTTGCATATTAATACAGAGAAGTTGAAACATTTATCTACCGACTCCACAGCCCTGGTTCTGTCTTCATTCATCCTTAGAATCAATGAATGCAACTTAGTTTGATTTCTGTCCTGCACAGAAGCAGTAGATGATCGAGTCAGCCAGAGATTTATTTAAATTTAAGCACTTTTCCTTTTTAAATCTTTGTTGAATCTGAACCTGACCTAAGAGCCTCACATAATTTTAAGTATGTGTATTTTGTTTTTCAAACTTGGCAGTCAGGTAATCTTCATTGATGAGGATTTTTATTCCGTTGCATTTTCTTCATATTGTATTTGGTACAGTCAATGATTTGATTAGATCTCAACAATATCCCCATAATGTTATGTTAAACAAAAAAAGACATCTAATGTTCTCATTATGTTTATACATTTCATAATATTTGGTATTTTGAATATTGTTTTTTTTTTTAAATATACATTCTATAAAGATTGATATAATTTACATTATTACATTTTTTTTTAATGTTTCAAGCTAGCTAGAATGCAAGTAAGACTTTTAATAAATGTTAAAATAGGTACTCAAAACTGGCTTCCGTTTTTTTCGCGATTTTAAGTTTTCGACACCTCTTGTACTAAATCGTATAGTAGGCAAAAAGTGCCATTCATGCTAGAAAGATAATTTTTTCACTCGATTGTACATGAATAAATGGCCTCTATCACCATATGTATTTAAAATTGATTGTTTATGTTAAACATTTTAAATATTTAAATTATCTAAGAAAAATAGTTTATTTTTTAAGAAAAAATCCTTTTTAAGATTTTTTATAAACATCATCAAAAAGCTGGTCCATTTTCCTGTAAAAATATGAATGAATTATTAGTCTATATATTATGGCACATTTTGCCCAACGCGCAAGATAAACCCTATGAAATAGTATTTTACTGCCGTAAAAACATGTCTGCCGCGATCTCCGCTATTTGAAGGGTCGTTACCAATAAAGGCGTCGTATCGGATTTTATCACTTTAGTAGTTAAGTAAAACTATTCAATATCATAGATTAATAATATAAAATATTATTTTTTTGTTAAAAAATGTATGTATATATTATTATATTTATTTAATTTTAATAAAATTGTTTTAGATTTACCACCTAAAATCACTAGTTCTCGAGTCTCCAAACCCCTACTAAGTTTAAGGATAAGGCTAATTTTTTTCTTGTCATAAAATAAACTAAAATTACATTTATTTTAAAGTAGATATGCTAAAGATATTGAATTGATACTTTTTATTTCCAGGAAATAATATTATAATATGTAATTTGACATGCAAAAGGTATCTTCAATCTGTTGTCAATGTAAACAATAGTAAATTTGACCTTTGGTGGACTAGCGAAGCTATTGAAAATATTATGAAATAAATGAATTAAGTATAAAATTAAGTAGTTTTACACACTTATAATAACATTTAAATAGAACCAGACAGTATTTTATTTAGTTTTTGTGGAAGCGAAGCTATTTTCAGCACATAAATGTACAAAAATATTGTCTAGTCTACACTCATAAGGCCTACAAAATGCAATAGATAGCTATAAGGCCTACTCCGACAAGTCTAATGTGGGTAATAAAAGACATATTTTACTCTTTACAATAATACAATACTATTATTATATCTGCACTTGAAGAATATTTCTTCCATGGCATATGTTTAATAATTCATCGGTAGGGCTAAGTCATTTTTTAAACATTTATTGAATAATGGTTTGTCATGCGTAGGCCTAATAATAATAATTCTAATAAGATTATCAGATCTAGCATGAAATTAAAAGTTTATTGTATACCCTCGATTTGTTATACATTTATTGGCGGTTATTATATATATTTATTATGTTTTTGAATTTCTATGTATTGCCTAGGAAAAAGTCTAATTACAATCAGTCATAATCAAATAGCCTACATAGGGGGTCGTATATTAATTATGTCAACAAAATACAGAAAACTGGGTTATTGAACAAATTTACAGTTGTTGAAATGTGGGAGGGAAGGGGGTCAATAAAGTGACTTTATATAGGCTAATACATTTTATTTATAAATTTTCATTCGTTTATACTAATTCATTCATCAACAGCCTGCCAATAAAATCATAGAGTTTACTGCATTGCCAACTTCGTGGCCTATATGCATATAGGCCTACCCTCAGTATTCTGATCTGGACCAAATAAAAACAAAATAGGAGGGTTTGGGAGGGGAACATTGGGTAGAATCGTACCACTTTATATGTGTGTGTGTGGGGGGGGGGGGGGGGTAAGGGCGAAACGTGCACGGCAAGAGGTCGAAAAGACGTTTTTTTCTGATATTAAAACAAATATATTTTTGCGAACTACTGATAGATGAAAGTTAAAATTAGGTCGATATAAGAGATATGTTTCATAATTGTTAATGTATAATTAAAATAAAAGTGTATGAGCTAAAAATGTAATATTACTAGTAGCGTAGTGGGGGTGGCAAATAGTGAAAAGTAAGAAAGATTGGTGGACAGCGAACACAACTAGTATAAAGTTGGGGGGTGGGTGAAGTGCAATAATGAACGAACGGGGCTAAGTCTCAAATAATGCACAATATCCCCATAAACTACTGAACAATTAATCTGTTATCGAAATATCAATAGTGAAACTAAAAATGTGATTCTTTAAATATTTATCTATACAAAAAACTATAGCTTAGAATATAATGCTTGTGATAGGCATTCTTGGTTAATGTTAAGGACCATTAGATATTGGTCTTTATACTTTATACCAGTGTAAAAAAATAGAGAAACCAAATCAAATCATATGTACAAGTAATATAATGAACAGTTTTAAGTTTATATTGTAATAATATATTTTGTTTTTAGTTATGGGATATAACTGATTATTATTATTATTGTTACTACTATCAATAGGATAAATGGTCTTAACCTAAACAATAGTCAATGGTTGTTATTTTAAACCTTTAATTAACATTTGAAAACTTTCTCTTTAAAATAAAACACGTATAACTGTTACCTTAAAATGTGTATTATTAAATAATGTACTAACTTGCCTTATTTAATGTTTAATGCTCGAGTCTTACACTATATAAAAACTGCTTTTGTTTGTTTTACTTTCAAGTACATGATTGACAATCTTTGTCCGTATAACTACTTATACAGTACATTTTAGAACATTTTTTACTATAAAAGTTGTGTACTTTAAATGAACTTCAAATTGATGTAATATTTGTACATTTACAAAGATTCGTTAAATTTTCGCGAATATTTATAAATGGCTAAAAAACGACAATTTTTGCTAGAACACTTTGTTTCAATAAAAATAATTAAATTTTGATAATTTGAAACAGTGCCAATTTAGTAGGTCTCTATAGAGCATTGAATTACTACCTTCAATTTGATATATAACATAAGCTTCTACTAAAATTAGGTAATTTATAGTGATTTTTTAAAAATAGGTCAGATTTGCATTTTTTGTCTCCCTTGAAAAAAACTGTAAAAATGATTTTTACATCGATATTTGTATATTTTTCAAATGCCCCACATTTACGAAAAAAATTGGGTCTCTTCTCTACAAACTTTTGTGTTTGTAAACAAAGTAACTTAGCCATAGCCAATATACTTTTTGAGATAATGACTTCTAAAAATAGGACTTTGTGAGGTGGCTAAAGGTAACCCACTTGTAAAATTTCAAAATTTCATAACTTTCTTAAAAATTAACATAAAGTCATAAAATTGGTATCAAAGTTCTTAGAATCATTTTGTCTTTCTATTAAACATAAAAAAATCTCAATAGCTTGAAAAAAATCAGTTTTGAGTACCTAGTTAAAATTATCTCCAAGAATCCAAAGCACTGAAAATCTTTTCTGAATAACTTGTTTCTTTTATTAGCTTCTGAATATACGTTATAACTGTTCACAAGTATATAGTTATAGTGTTTATTTATTTGCTTGGAATATACATTGAAACTGTTCAAAAGTTATAGTGTCTCTTATCATATATATTAACCATGCTCCTTCCATAAAAAAAGATTATTATGTCCTAAGCTCATCCGAGGTCTGTCTAGTCTTGCATTTTTATTAGTGTTTTAACTGATATCAAGTTACGGGTTTTTCCTGGTTTGTTCAGGTATCCTTTGCTGCCCGGATGCTGAAGATAGAATACTTATATGCATTTGTTCTTGCATAAGGGATAAGGAAAGTGTTTTTTTCCTTATGTATCATTACTACTTTACTCTTCAGTCCTCTTGTAGTGATTTAACTATTTCTGTTACTCTTGTCAGTTGTGAATATTCGCTAGTAATAAACCTTGCAGCTTTTTTCTGAATTTTTTCTAATTTTTTCAATGTTTTATTTAGTATTGGGACCCATTAAAAGATATATATTCTTGTATAGGTCTAACTTTTCATTTTAGTTTTATGTTGTTATTACATTTGTAAACGTTCCCTTGTTTGAAGTCTAATGTTTTTTGTATAGATTTTTAAAATTACTTTATCAACATGTGGATGGCAATAAAATTTTCATTTTTTTACTTTTAAGTACTTTGCAATTTTAGATTGGATCAGTTCCTTTCCATAAATGAAGTATTTTATAACTATTTGTTTCTTTTTCTTTAATACTCTTAACAGTTGTCTCTTTTCTGGGTGAAAAGACATGCTTTAGTTAGATTTTTATTTTTGTAATTCATTTAGGTCTTGTTGTTAGAGTTCACTGTCTTTTTATGTTTTTATTGTTCTGTAAATTATACAATCATCTGTAAAAATCCTTACTTTTGTACTTGTGTTGATGCAATTGGGCAAGTCATTTAAATTAGATATAGCAGGGGCCCTAGATCAGTTCCTTGTGGATCTCGTGAGTTTACAGTTATTGGTGATAGAGTAATTAATTATTTAAGTTTGTTCTCTTCCTATCAGAAAGTCTTGAATCCACTAATTTAAGGTACCAGAGATGCCAAAAAATTTTACTTTTTATTAAACTAGTATGGTGAACTTTATCAAATGTTGTGGAAAAATCAATTCGGTTATTATTAGGGATGTTAACACTGGTTTGTTTTCAAAACCGGTTTTTGGTTCTATAAAACTAGTTTTGTTGGTATATTTGAAAAAAAGTTCAAATTTAATTAGTGTTTGCAGGGCATTCAAGCGATTGATTTGTGTGAATACTATATAATTTTGGGCTAATTGATTAAAACCCATAAGAGTTTTCAATAGTGATAATCTAATTTCCGATTATCGTTGACCATAATATTAAGAAGCATACTGCCACCCCTCAGGCTTATCTATTGGGAACATAGTTTACACAGAGCCATCGTTAAAGAATTGTTTTCAAAGATGAGCCGAAAAGTAAAAAGATTCATATTAATTGTAACTGTAACTTAACATTTGGTTTCATGATGTTCTTTATCGCAAACCATAGTTGGTATTTGGAAAAAAAGAAACACAATATCTAAGACTAAATAGTGTTAGCAAGGCTTTTCAATAATTGTTTTGTGCGAATCCAACATTATTTAATAAAAATATTTTCCTCAGAACAAAAAGAAAAGCGTTGCTACCAACAAACCAAAATTCGGTTTTGAAAATCAAAACCAGTTTTCAGTTTCAAAACCGGAATCCAGAATTTTGGTTTTCGTTTAACATCCCTAGTTATTATTATCTAATCCTATGGTCTAGCCATCTATTGAAACTATTACCTTTATTTGCTACTGAATATACATTGAGTTATAGTGTTGTTGTTTTTTTCACTAAGTATACCCTTAATATTTCTTCAGCATGAAAGAAATAAAACCATATTTTTTTTTTATCAAACAAGGATTTCATTGTCTGTTTCAAAGACCTCTTCTTTGTGTGTGTGTACTTTGCATGAAGTTGTGCATTTGTGCAGAAACCCTTATAACCCTTTACTGGGCAAAAGTTTTTCCTTTTTCATGTTTTAATAAGTGGATTTCTTTCAAGTTTGGTGAGATGTTTTAATAAGGGGATTTCTTTCAAGTTTGGTGAGATGTTTTAATAAGGGGATTTCTTTCAAGTTTGGTGAGATGTTTTAATAAGGAGATTTCTTTCAAGTTTGGTGAGATGTTTTAATAAGGGGATTTCTTTCAAGTTTGGTGAGATGTTTTAATAAGGGGATTTCTTTCAAGTTTGGTGAGATGTTTTAATAAGGGGATTTCTTTCAAGTTTGGTGAGATGTTTTAATAAGGGGATTTCTTTCAAGTTTGGTGAGATGTTTTAATAAGGGGATGGATTTCTTTCAAGTTTGGTGAGATGTTTTAATAAGGGGATTTCTTTCAAGTTTGGTGAGATGTTTTAATAAGGGGATTTCTTTCAAGTTTGGTGAGATGTTTTAATAAGGGGATTTCTTTCAAGTTTGGTGAGATGTTTTAATAAGGGGATGGATTTCTTTCAAGTTTGGTGAGATGTTTTAATAAGGTGATTTCTTTCAAGTTTGGTGAGATGTTTTAATAAGGGGATGGATTTCTTTCAAGTTTGGTGAGATGTTTTAATAAGGGGATGGATTTCTTTCAAGTTTGGTGAGATGTTTTAATAAGGGGATTTCTTTCAAGTTTGGTGAGATGTTTTAATAAGGGGATGGATTTCTTTCAAGTTTGGTGAGATGTTTTAATAAGGGGATGGATTTCTTTCAAGTTTGGTGAGATGTTTTAATAAGGGGATTTCTTTCAAGTTTGGTGAGATGTTTTAATAAGGGGATTTCTTTCAAGTTTGGTGAGATGTTTTAATAAGGGGATGGATTTCTTTCAAGTTTGGTGAGATGTTTTAATAAGGGGATTTCTTTCAAGCTTGGTGAGATGTTCTTTGCTATGGTTTATAGTGCTGATTGGGAGTTGGTGAAGATGACTATATTTGTTGGGGCAAGTTGTTTTTTGTCATATTTATGTTCTACTGTCTCGAGCGCAATGTTCATGGCATCTACTTTTGATTGAAAATTTTTGCAATAGTTTCCATATGGTGTAATAATTATTAGAACACAATTAGGATTACCTACCTAAGCACATACAACATCAACATAACTCTACAATGGATTCCAAGACATATTGGCATACCAGGAAATGAAAAAGCTGAGAGACTGGCTAGAAAGGGAGCAAACATGGACCGATATGAAAGAACTGTCATCTAAAACACAGTATGCAAAATACTAATAAACAACTTAAAGAAGGAATGGCTAAATCAATTGGCACAACTGGAAGAAAATGTAGAGAAGTGAATCAGCCCAACAACATAAACAATATTCCAGTTAAGAACAGGACATAAAGCACTCAACTCACAACTAAATAGAATAAACCCAACTCACCCACCCAACTGTAGACACTGCCTCTACCTACAAGAAATGGGAGACCACTTCCTTCTTGAATGCACTTAGCTAACCGACCTCAGACACACACTACCTCCCCCCTCAACCTGCCATTAACAACACACTATACAGCAATACAGAACAACTAAAAAATACTTTTAAATATGTTTGTCTGGCATTGACTGCAAGAACTGCTTTGCAGAAGAAGTAGAGTAATTATCACTTTGGTAAAGCAAATTAAAATTAGAAAGGTTATTTCCTACAGGTATGCTGGCAATCTTACAGAAGCTCAGAAGTTTGGAGTAAAGAAAGGTTTTACAAATGGTGCATCAATGGGTTTTATTTGGTTTGTAATATTTTGTTGCTATGCACTTGGATTTTGGTATGGAGGAAAACTTGTCAGAGATGAAAAAGACGCTTACAGTATTGGAAAAATGATCATTGTAAGTATATTCTAACATAACATTGTAATTATATTTTAACATAACATTGTTATATTTTAACATAACATTGTAATTATATTTTAACATAACATTGTTATTATATTTTAACATAACATGGTATGTATATTTTAACATAACATTGTAATTATAGTTTAACATAACATTGTTATTATATTTTAACATAACATTGTAATTATATTCTTTTCTAACATAAAATTGTAATTATATTTTAACATAACATTGTTATTATATTTTAACATAACATTGTAATTATATTCTAACATAACCTTGTAATTATATTTTAACGTAACATTGTTATATTTTAACAAAACATTGTAATTATATTTTAACATAACATTGTTATTATATTTTAACATAACATGGTATGTATATTTTAACATAACATTGTTATTATATTTTAACATAACATTGTAATGTTATTTTAACATACCATGGAATGTTAATCCCAAAACTTTAAGTATGAAAAACTTTGTGGACTGGCCAATGTTAATGTTATTTGTCTAATCAAAGTTTTTATTAGTTTTCTCTTGATTTTTTCAATATCAACTAGATTAAGATTTCAAATTTAACACCACCATTCATAAGCTTGTTTCAGGTTTTATTTTAATTATGGACAGAATGGTTTTAAACTTTACCCTCAAACTCTACTCTATCCCTAAACCCAGTCTTATTCTCACCCTAAAGTCTAAGTACACATTCAAAACTAACCATTATCAATGAACCTATTCTTTGGTTTTTGTTAAAGTCGTTATAGTTGACACTTTTAGCATCAACACATTTATCTTTGGTCAGGAGTTTGCTGCCACTTTTGCAAAATGGCAGGCCAAAGTAATAGAAGCAATTTTCACAATTAGTTTATTAGTAAAATATTAAATGGTTTTCATTGTTTTTTATTTCAAGGTTTTTTTTGCTGTATTAATTGGTGCCTTTTCCCTGGGTAATGCTGCACCAAGCATTCAATCATTATCAACTGCTAGAGGTGCAGCATATGTTGTCTTTCAGTTAATTGATCTGGTAGGTTGGAATACAGTTTAATAAACAACTAGATTGTTTGTTTTGTAATGGTTTGATATATTGATATATAGGATTACTTCAACACTTTTTTTTCATATTTAAAAATTATCTAAAATGTTTAGTAGCCAAAGTAATTTGGAAAAACATTCCCCCCTCATTCCCCCCTCATTCCCCCTCATGTCAATGTAACAAGTTAATAGATGTAAATAATCAGTTTATTATTCAATCATGACTTCCAATGTTCAACATTTTATGCCCTTTGGGCTTTAACCTACAAAGCGTCAAGTGCATTCATTCTGTGGCGTCAAGTCAATTTTGGTCAGTTTGATATAGCCTAACCCAGAAAAATGCTCAATAGTCCATGAAAACTGTTTTTAAAGTCCATATAAGTATAAATTTTTTATTAGCATATTGGACAAGGAATTAAGGTATATGAGTATGAAACCACTGGGTGCTGTGTAAGAGAACCTTGACCTTTGACATTTAAGGAGTGAGAACTATTTTGATAATCTTCTTCTGTTCTTATACCTCTCCCTAACTGGAAGCTTAGTGTTAAAAGCAATGTAAATATGTTTTCAAACACTATATGTTCTTATATAAAAAAAAAAAACATTTGTGAGCTTAAAACCTTTAAAAAGTATATAAAAAATAAATATATGGGCAACCTAGAAAATGTTCACCTTCATTGGGCTTCAGACACACAAGACAAAACTGACAATATTCAAATAAAATAAATACATTAGTTGTTTTTTTTTTTTATTCAAAATACTTTTTAGTTAAAGTTTATTAGTTTCAGTAATCAAATAATACGGTTCTTTTAATCTTTTCTGATGGTTGGCCATTATCACAGTTCATGGATTAATAAAATAACATAGACCATTGGGAATATGGTTAATTAAATGTAATGACATATTTTAAATAACTGAAAAAAGTTTTAAATCTTTCAGATTCTTATAGAAGCTATCAATGTTTGAAACATAATAAAAAAAAATAAGCTGATTTTAAGGTGAATTACTTTTATTTTTAATGTAACTGCTTGTTTCAGAAATCTGCAATAGACAGCAGCTCAGAAGAAGGCAAAAAGCCAAACTCTCTCACAGGGACAATACAATTTCAAAATATTCATTTCAGCTATCCATCTCGTTCTTCTGTGAAGGTAAAACTACATTTCTTGAACTATTAACTTTTTAAGAAGGTAAAACTACATTTTATAAACTATTAACCTTTTGAGAAAGTAAAACTACAAGTCTTTAACTATTAACATTTCAAGACGGTAAAACTACATTTCTTGACTATTAATTGGGGTAGGCTTGTCTGTATTAGCCTTTCAAGAGGATAAAACTAAATTTCTTGTCTAATAATCTTTCAAAAGAAATTATTATTGATCAAAATATAATGACCAACAACTCTTGATTCAATGTTAAATAAAATATTCCTTAGATTAATTAACTAATTCAAAGATACAAAAATAATATCATTGCTTATTAAATCAAAAATAGTTGAAAAAGAGAGCTTATCAATGGTATTGTATAAAAGAACATTTATATAGATCTAAATAGAAAGTTATAAGATAAGATTGCTTTATTGATCCAAACAAATGACAATATGTGTGATTTTCATAGACTATTTTTCTCATGTAAAGTTCAGATTACTAGTGTTTATTTCTCTTTTGTACTCATCTTTTTATTCTCAAGGTTTTAAATGGTCTTTGTCTAGAAGTTAAACCTGGACAAACTATAGCTCTAGTTGGTGCTAGTGGTTGTGGTAAGAGTACTACAGTTCAGTTGTTGTTAAGATTTTATGATCCTCAACAAGGGGAGGTAAGTGCACATATTAATTCTTTCATCAAATTAGTAAGTGTATAAATGTCATCACAATGATTTCTTTCAAATATACAAGATGTGAGGTTTATTGCTTAAATCTATCCTTGGGACATGGAACAAATGGGGGGGGGGGGGGGAGAAAGGGGGAGGCTGGGTTACATTAAGTATTTCCTTAATCCAGATAGAATTAAGGTAAAGGGCAAAGAGTACTTATGAATACTATAGAATAAGTAATAGAGAAATGTATGTTTGTCTAAGTAAAAGAGACATGTATATGTAATAGAGAAATGTATATGTAATAGAGAAATGTATATGTAATAGAGAAATGTATATGTAATAGAGAAATGTATATGTGTCTATGTAATAAACAAATGTATATTTGTCTTAGTAATAGAGAAATGTATATGTAATAGAGAAATGTATATGTAATAGAGAAATGTATATGTAATAGAGAAATGTATATGATAGAGAAATGTATATGTAATAGAGAAATGTATATGTAATAGAGAAATGTATATGTAATAGAGAAATGTATATGTAATAGAGAAATGTATATGTAATAGAGAAATGTATGTGTAATAAAGAAATGTATATGTAATAGAGAAATGTATATGTGATAGAGAAATGTATATGTAATAGAGAAATGTATATCATCATATATGTAATAGAGAAATGTATATGTAATAGAGAAATGTATATGTAATAGAGAAATGTATATGTAATAGAGAAATGTATATGTAATAGAGAAATGTATATGATAGAGAAATGTATATGTAATAGAAAAATGTATATTTAATAGAGAAATGTATATGTAATAGAGAAATGTATATGTAATAGAGAAATGTATATGTAATAGAGAAATGTATATGTAATAGAGAAATGTATATGTAATAGAGAACTGTATATGTAATAGAGAAATGTATATGTAATAGAGAAATGTATATGTAATAGAGAAATGTATATGTAATAGAGAAATGTATATGCAATAGAGAAATGTATATGCAATAGAGAAATGTATATGTAATAGAGAAATGTATATGTAATAGAGAAATGTATATGCAATAGAGAAATGTATATGCAATAGAGAAATGTATATGCAATAGAGAAATGTATATGCAATAGAGAAATGTATATGCAATAGAGAAATGTATATGTAATAGAGAAATGTATGTGTAATAAAGAAATGTATATGTGATAGAGAAATGTATATGTAATAGAGAAATGTATATGTAATAGAGAAATGTATATCATCATATATGTAATAGAGAAATGTATATGTAATAGAGAAATGTATATGTAATAGAGAAATGTATATGATAGAGAAATGTATATGTAATAGAAAAATGTATATGTAATAGAGAAATGTATATGTATTAGAGAAATGTATATGTAATAGAGAAATGTATATGTAATAGAGAAATGTATATGTAATAGAGAAATGTATATGTAATAGAGAAATGTATATGTAATAGAGAAATGTATATGTAATAGAGAAATGTATATGTAATAGAGAAATGTATATGTAATAGAGAAATGTATATGCAATAGAGAAATGTATATGTAATAGAGAAATGTATATGTAATAGAGAAATGTATATGTAATAGAGAAATGTATATGCAATAGAGAAATGTATATGCAATAGAGAAATGTATATGTAATAAGCTAAGCCCCCCCCTGAAAAAAAAATAAAAAATTTTCAACAGATTTTTAAAAAAATAAGTACTAAATTTGCTAAAAATTTGGTAAATATTTGTCACGTGAAAGTTCAGCCCCCCCTCCCCTGGAAAAATTTTTTTGTAATAGATAAATGTATATGTGTCTAAGTAAGAAACAAATGTATATTTGTCTATGTAATAGAGAAATGTATATGTAATAGAAAAATGTATATGTGTCTATGTAATAAACAAATGTATATGTGTCTATGTAATAGAGAAATGTATATGTAATAGAGAAATGTATATGTGTCTATGTAAAAAAACAAATGTATATGTGTGTATGTAATAGAGAAATGTATGGTAAAAGTAAAATTTCCCATTCAGACTATAGGGCGTTTGCAATCACGTGACAAAAAGCACATGATTTTTGTTTACTTTGAGTAATGGTGTACAAGTAACAATGGCCGCTGTATTAATAAAGTTTCATATAGGCTCGAGCATTTTTTTAAATGATGTGTTGTGTTTTAAGTCTTATTAAGATTTAAGCTGTATTATGTCTGTTAAATAAAATAGGCTATTTTATTATCATCATAGACATATATCATAGACGATGTGAGCCTATTAGTGACTTGACTTTAATAGCCTATTCACCAACACTATCACTTGAAATCGTAGCTGCAATACTTAGCCATTAGCCTACGAAACCGAGTCTACGAAACATTAAAAGTGTAGGCCTATAAAGTGAAATTGAAAGTGTAAATAGGTCTAGCCGGCCCTAGCCTAAGCACATTAATCAATTAATCTACAGTACTACTATTTACCTCCTTATTTTTGAGTAGGATAGCCAATATTCATATGTGAATTTGGCATGATAAGAAACTTCACCATGTGCCATATTTGTTCCTCAATTTACAAAAACAACTTAAGCTCCGCCCATTGCGAAAGTTCTATAGGGCTATTGATGCAGCTTTCTCTAGTCTTGAGGCCAGGGAAAACAAAGCTATTTTTTTATGGTTATTTAGTCTGTTTTTTTTGTGTCCATTTTCCTTAGTGCAGTGTTATAACAAATATCCTAATTATGTTTCTAGATAATAAGAAATATATTACCATATATACTTGCATATAAATCACACTGGTGCATAAGTTGCACCTTTAGTTTAGAATTATTTTTGTCTACGTTTTTTTGTTTCATAATTGTTTAATCTTTAAAAATTGTTTCTATATATTCAGATTCTTTTAGACAACATAAATATCAAGGAACTAAATATAAAGTGGTTACGACAAAATATTGGATTGGTTAGCCAGGAACCAATTTTGTTTGCTACAACTATTGCTGAAAATATACGTTATGGCAGAGAAGATGTTACAATGGAGGAGATCATACAGGCTACAAAAAATGCAAATGCCTATGATTTTATTGTCAAATTACCAGATGTATGAACATAGTTTTCATAACATTTCTTTATGTATAATATAATTAATTTTTTTACCAATGTTTTTCTGTCAAGTTCAAGTTGTGACAATAAAGGCTACTGTTAGAGACAAATTAGGCTAATGTTACTTATAACTACTTCTCACTGACAATTACTGCTATGTCACTGACAATTGTTACTTATGTCACTGACAATTGTTACTCATGTCACTGACAATTACTACTCATGTCACTGACAATTACTGCTCATGTCACTGACAATTACTGCTCATGTCACTGACAATTACTGCTCATGTAGTGACACTGACAATTACTACTCATGTCACTGACAATTACTGCTCATGTCACTAACAATTACTGCTCATGTTACTGAGAGTCAATATAAAACAGACTCTATGTTTGTTTGTAATTATTTATTTGGTTTCCTATTGTCAGTTTTTATTTATCTTTACATTCAATCATTTAGTTTGTCCATTTTTTTTTGTTTGTGTAGAAATTTGATACACTTGTTGGGGAAAGAGGAGCCCAACTGAGTGGAGGACAAAAACAAAGAATTGCTATTGCTCGTGCTCTGGTTAGAGATCCTAAAATACTTTTACTTGATGAAGCAACTTCAGCACTAGATACAGAAAGTGAATCTGTTGTACAAGATGCTCTAGACAAGGTAACAATACAGTTCATTTTGTTCTAAACTCATTTTATGACAATTATTGGTTTTGTTATATAGATATTTTTTTTTAAATTTTTCCCAGGCACGACAAGGTCGAACTACAATAGTTATAGCTCACAGACTATCAACTATCAAAAATGCAGATATAATTGTAGGTTTTGACAAGGGAGTAGCCGTTGAAAGAGGTACTCATGATGAACTTATGGCATTCCAAGGCATCTATTATCAACTTGTTACTAACCAGGTACAATAAAAACTAAAATCAAATGGCAAAATGTATTTTATGAAATATTTTCTTTCCTTTATTACAGTGGATATTATTTCTAAACTTTGATTTTCTTCATATAACAATATATGTTTATTAAAAACATTTATATATATATATATATATGTAAGAGGGGGAGTTATGATAAGGTTTGCAAAAAAGTAATAGGTATGTGTTATTGAATTATATAACACCATTACCTGTCTGCATATTATATTTACATATTATATACAAGTGGGACGGGTTATCTGTGCATCCCTATATTGTGGTAGGGAGGTATTAGCTACCTGGATGAACCAATACCCTAAATTACTACGCTAAAGAGCACTATAAGCTAAAATATACTAAAGTTGAATACTAACTTAAACACAGAAGAACAAACCACAAATAAACAAACATAAACAACGCACACTGAATCTTACTATCAAGTAAACAAATATCTTTTTTAAGCAACATAATAAATCAGTTTATTTATATTTTATCATGATCCCTAACCATCAGTAAATCATCAATCTCTAAATGAACTCAACAATCACTAATAAACTACCAATACACATCAACACCGCAAACTTAAATTATCACTCAAAATCCTCACATCAACACACAACTATCTAAAATCTGACCATAGAAAAGAATATCTAAAAGCGATCTAGCAATTTATAAAATCTAACTTGAGACCAAATAGGCAGATTTTACCCGACCTAATTTATAAGAATAAACATAAAAAAGCAAACATTAATTCAAAAATAATAATATTTACATCAAAGCAACGGAAACAAACCATTCAAAATGGCCACTTTCCTCGTACATCCTGAGATCCTCGATGCACCATATAATCTAATCATTATCTTATCAATTAAACATATTATTCAGTCATCCTGTTCGGACATCAAAGTTAAGATGATAATCAACAGTTTACATTACATATTTAAATAAAAACAATCAATAGAAAATGATTTAAATTAAAACTCACGGGACTTAGATGCAACTTTCAACAGCCACCACCAATAATGAGGATTGAAAGCTCTCAGACAGTAATTTAAATAGCCCTCTAGGCCGAATTGACCACTGACCACCAGCCAATCCGAATCATTTAACCACAGCCAATCGGATAAAAAAGAACTTTAAGAACAGACCAATCGGATTCATATACGCTGCCCAAATTAGATCCAACATGTCAATAAAATGTTTACAAAATGTGCTACGTTTTAGAAATAAAACGAAGACCTCTAAATAAACAACACTACTACTACATTAAACTATATATATTTACAAACTACAGCACATTTCCTAACAACTACTAATGATTATATATTCTAACAAACATCGGAAAACAAGTTATTTAACTAAAACGGCCAAGTTTTGGTACAAAAGACAGTAAATAACAAAGGAAATATCATGAAAATAGCACAAAAACACATTGTAGACCACCAGTCTACATATATATATAATATGTTTTCTTTATTTATTTCTTTTGTTTAGTCCCAAGCTAAAGATGAAGGTAAGTGATGTAAACAAGATGATTCTGTGAATATCATTTATTGAGACCACCTAATTTTACCACTGCAGTTTCTATATCTAACACAATAATTATTCAATAGACTACATGCACTGAATAGGTCAATACAAACACTGGATTAGTCAATACAAACAACTGGATTAGTCAATACAAACACTGGATTAGTCAATACAAACACTGGATCACATAGAATTAGTCATTACTCAGAAATGGAATATTGTTTGTTAACATGCCTGATAGTTGTATAAAAATGTCACTTTCCTTAAACAGTTATTTTCAATTTGAAATTTAGATGAAGATGAAATTGCAGAGGAAAAAGGAAAAGAAATGTCTGCAGGCCACCCTGGTGTAAATAAAGATTTAAACCAATCAAAGTCACTTGTAGAAGACAAGAAAATGGAGGTGATTTTTAGAATAAACATTTTTGAAAGTTTTCTCAAAGCTCTCTTGTTAGCTCCCTTCTACTGTAATTGTATTAATTACTAATTTTTTAAAGGTATATTAAGAGACCACTAAACCACCTGATGAATTTGTGTATCAGAAAACATGTTTTTATGAAAATATTCAAGAAATGCCTACATACTTGTACAAACTATCATGACAGTTATAGTATTTTAATGATTCGGTCATGATAGCCGTACATTAATTGAAAAAAAAAAGTAACACCCTTGTTGCCATAACTTTATTTAAAGTAATGCTACTTAATTTGTTATTTTAGCAAAAGTTTCTGTATATTGTTGTGTAAAATATTTTTGATGTACTTTTAATGCTGCATATGAAAGGACTCTAAGGCTCCAGTGGTAAAGAATTTAATTTAAGAGAATTAGATCTACTTTAGTTACTCAGATCTACTTTAAAACCACATTTATGGCTTATGTTAAGCTTATTTTAGTAACATACAAATATAAATAGCTTTGATAGCTTTGTAATTTGATGAAGTGTTGTACATTTCCTGCACATAGGACATATCTAAACATACCTGTTTAAACAATGACCCTACCAGTTTATCTGCATTACTGAATACTTGGAAACTTTTTGATAATGTAGAATTCTTACTGGAGATTACTACTCAGCTTCAGAGTCCTAGATATTAACTCTTGAGGGAAATTACTCATCTCTGATGTATGAGATGGAATTAAAGGATTTATTGATCTTGAAAAGATCAATGGAAAGGCTGATTTTCTGCTTTTTTTGTCTAAAACTGTAGTGCTTTGATATCTGTGATGTCATTATTATAATATGCTCATACCACTCAACCAAATCTGACTTGTCTACATTAGTTTTAAAACTATTATATTACTATGTAGATCAATGAGCCATTTCTTTGTGTCTTAATGATAAGTATAAAATGAAGTATACATCTTTTTTTACTTGCACCATGAGAACACTTTTCTTTTTATAAAAAATCCAATAAATAGTTTATTTAATTAGCCTAACTAAAAAGTTTGTATTAGGATTTATTGTGACATTAGCAAAAATATTTTTTCTTTTTCAATTTTTGTTTAGTATAGTAAATAAATAAAATATGTTTTCTATGCATATTAAAACAGGAGGAAAAATTGCCCAATGCTCCTTTCACAAGATTGATGAAATTAAATGCACCAGAATGGCATTTTATTCTGCTGGGTTGTTTTAGCAGCATATTCAATGGAGGAGTGCAACCTGCCTTTGCTGTTATTTTCAGTAAAATTCTTGGGGTGAGTGTATTTTAAATATATAATATAAAGTTTTTTTAAGTTACATAATAGTACCAATAATTTTGCAGATCATAGAATGATTGAAGACCTATAGTACCAAAGTAATTAATGTTATTCTTTACTTAAGGCCTATTATAAAACAATTGTTTAACTGTATGCAAGAGTTGACAAAAAAATCTTATTGTCAGTATAGAAAACAGATAAAAAGCCAACATTCACCGCTTATCATTTTTTTTCTTTGCGCTTATCAATTTTTTTGCTTATGTATTTTTTTGTGCCATTACAAACAATGGTAATTAGGGAACTTGTATAGCCATCTAGCCATGATGGCGCTGCCTAGTCGAAAGAGGGCACTTCAAAAGACTTATTTTGTAGACCCACTAAAGGCATAGGAACTAGGTAGGGACAGGGACTTAGATGAAGAAACAGATGCCATATAAAAACTTCCCATTTGACTAATTGTTGTGTTGATAAAAATAAATGAAACGCTGCCTTTATGTGTTCATGATTGCGTTATGCATGATTGATACTATTTTTTAAGGAAATTTTCCAAATTAGGGTGATTACTTAGTAACTTTTATGTTTAAAATGACAACATATAAGAAAAATAGTCATAAACTAAAGGTGCGACCTATCCACTGGTGCGACCTGTACACAAGTACATATGGTAATTTAAACCTAAAAAAACTTAACCAAGCAAAATAAAATTATAAGTAAAAAAAAATAAGAAAAAAAATAGAACAACATAAAGAAGTTAAATTCAGGCTAACATACAAAATGTCAGTTGAAACAAGCTTATAGGAATACTAATAAGAAATGATTATTAAATATTATTTATTAAATTTTATTTTTTATGGAATACAAATTTAATGTAGAACAACAATTTTAAAATGCTAATAAATATTAAATATTACTTTAGAGTCAAAATGAAATAAACTACAATTATTAATATAAGATTACAACTGTGAATACTTTAAGACCTATTATTTCTAAAAGTACTTATGCTTAGTAACAAAAGGGTCATGTAATCTTTTTGAAAATTTCTAAGTTAAGGAAAAATGAAATACACGATTGACATTTCACTCATTATTTCTATATAGATTTGAAAAAATAAGTTTGATTCCAGAATTTTCCAAAATTTCCTGAAATTTTTTGATCAACCGATCATAGTTGTGGAAACATTGCTAAGACAAGGAATGCTAAACACTGCCTTAGTCGGCTATAGGCTATGACTATAGTTAGCAATACAAATTGGTCCAAAGTTGAAAAGAAAAGTGTGTTGGGGTCTGAAAACCCAAAATATTTGTCCATTTTAATTTCAGTGAGATAAAGATATTATATCTACACCTATGACAGTTTTCTTATTGTAAAATGTAGACCTGGGCAATAGCCTAGTAATTCTACATAAGAACTAACCACTGATACAGGGGATAGTTGCAACTTAATGACAGAGAAAAGTTCTTTGAACTTTTTCAAAACTATGTCGAGTGTATAGGCAGCACCCCAAATTGTTATTGAAATATTAAGTAACAAAATGTGAGCTATATGCGAGTTTGTATAGTACTTGCTTTGCCTTCTATTTTCTATCTACATTTTACTCATGCTCATAATCTTGTAATATCACACCAAGGTTTTTGCTAATCCTGATGAGGATGAACAAGCTAAAGATATACAAATGTACAGCTTAATTCTTGTTGGACTTGGAATAGTCAGTTTTATTACCATGTTCTTACAGGTAATATATCATAATGTAGTCACTTTTAAATATAGTGTTGTTGTTTTATATTCTTAGTTTCTTTATTACTATAAATAAATTCTTGTATCTAGGGCTATATGTTAGTTTGTTTTTTAAATATTCTTTGTTTCTTTATTTCTTTAAATATATTCTGGTGTTTAGGGCTATATGTTTGGCCGCTCTGGAGAAGCCTTAACAAGAAGACTTAGAGAAGATACCTTCAGATCAATGCTAAGACAAGTAATATATACACTTTCAAACTATTAGCTTGTTATGTATTAAATAATATGATAATGATATAGCTATACAAAATTAACAAATCTGTTGAATTGATTAGGACATTGGTTGGTTTGATGATCATAAGAACAGTGTTGGTGCTTTAACTACCAGGCTAGCAACAGATGCATCTTTAGTCCAGGGGGTATGTCATTTTAAATATATAGTGTTAAAAAACATCAAGTTAATTGGTCATCATTTTTTGGAAAAAATGACATACTTTTAGTTTGTTGATGCTAAGAAAGAAAGTGTTAAGAGTAAAATTTGAAATTTCAGGTGACAGGAATTCGACTTGGAACTGCATTGATGAGTTTTGCTAACATGGGAGTTGCTATCATTATATCCTTTATTTATGGATGGAAACTTACACTTGTCATTTTAGGCTTCATGCCTTTCATTGCTATTGGAGGAGTTATGCAAATAAAATTACTTGCAGGCCAGGCTGGTAAAAATAAGGAGGCTTTGGAGGATGCTGGAAAAGTAATCTATTTTCACATTAATTTATAGACCAAAGTTAGAATAAAATGTTTTTAAAAAAAAATTTTTAAAGATAAAACAAACTTTAAATAGAAAAGTATTCTGACTTGTTATTGGTTTATGTTTATATACAGGTAGCTGTTGAAAGCATTGAAAATATTCGAACAGTGGCTTCTTTATCCAAAGAAAAATCATTCTTCAGAAACTACATGGATAAATTGCAAACTCCATATAGAGAAGCTTTAAAAAGAGCCCATCTTGTTGGAATTACATATGCTTCTTCCCAAGCTATTATTTACTTTGCATATGCTGCTGCTTTTGTGTTGGGAGCTTATTTAATTAAAACAAAGGATATGCCATTTGCAGATGTTTTCTTGTAAGTTTTGTGTCCATTGTTATATTAATTAAAAATGTAATGTATTTTTTTTTTCTAAAGGCTTAGGTCTACACATATAAATATAAAGTTTTTTCTCATTTAAGTGATATTCTTAATCTAAATTTTAATATTATAAATAATCTTAAACTCTAATTTTGATCATGATGCAAAAAAAAAATCAATGTTTAGCTGTTTAAAAAAAAGTATTATAAATAGTCAGTAATAATGATTATAATAATAAAATGTAAAATTATGATTTAAAAAAAGTATTCTAAATATTCAGTAATAATGATTATAATAATAAAATGTAAAATTATGATTTTAAAAAAGTATTCTAAATATTCAGTAATAATGATTATAATTATAATAATAAAATGTAAAATTATGATTTTAAAAAAGTATTCTAAATATTCAGTAATAATGATTATAATAATAAAATGTAAAATTATGATTTTAAAAAAGTATTCTAAATATTCAGTAATAATGATTATAATAATAAAATGTAAAATTATGATTTTAAAAAAGTATTCTAAATATTCAGTAATAATGATTATAATAATAAAATGTAAAATTATGATTTTAAAAAAGTATTCTAAATATTCAGTAATAATGATTATAATAATAAAATGTAAAATTATGATTTTAAAAAAGTATTCTAAATATTCAGTAATAATGATTATAATAATAAAATGTAAAATTATGATTTCCTTAACTAGAGTATTTGGTGCTATTGTATTTGGAGCTATGGGAATGGGCAATGCTTCAGCCTTTGCACCCGATGTTGGTAAAGCTCAAACAGCAGCAAAACATATCATCTATTTGTTAGATTCCAAGCCAAGTTTGGACTACACATCCCCTGATGGACTTATACTCCAGGTTTGAAGATTACAATTGTTCAGTTTATCCAAATAGTCTCACTAGTGATTTTCTTAGGAATCTCTTTTGTGTTATTATATTAAACTAATTCCTTAAAAGATATATACATTTTTTAACAAGAAATGGCTCACAATATGACAAACTATCTTAGAATAATATTTAGCCCTAATAAAAATATGTATTTAGTTGCATTTGTAGTAATTTCAATGTTATTTACTGTATATACTTGTGTATACGTCACACTGGTGGATAGTTGACACCCTTAGTTTAGATTTATCCAAGTTTTATTTTGTACTTGACTCGCACATATATCATACCTGTAACTTTGCGACTTACTTTTTAATCTGAAATTTAACAAAAATGATTATTTCTTAATTTGGTAATTTTCTAATAAATCGTATACAATCAAGCGTAACACAAGCATAGCCAAATATAATTGTTGATGGCTTTCATCTTTCTGGATTTGACTTTCCTCAACTGCTTTTTAGGCTTTAATAGGCATAGTTCGACGGAGATGAGGAAGTGATCAGAGATTCCCCAATCAATCACGTCAAGGTCATTTATGAGATCACGTGCGTTTGTTATTATCCAATCAAGGGTATGACCCCTAACATGTGTAGGGACCGACACAATCTGTTCCAGATTTCGATCCAGGAGGGCTTTCTTTAACTTCTCCACATATATTTCTTTGCTACTGTCGAAATGTAAGTTGACGTCACCGATAACAAAGAGATCTTTTGTATAAATGTAAAGATCTAACAGATCTTGAAATTCTTGAATAAACTTACTGGGTGTGAGTTTATTTTTCTTGCTCGGAGGTGGACGGTAGAGGAAGACAATGGTAAGCCTTCTACCGCTGAGATTTAGTCGGACCTCGCACATGTCAAAGGTCATGAATGATCCACGGTTTGGATGGGTAGTTACATGTTTAATTAGAGAATCTTTATATATTACGACTAAACCTCCACCTTTACCTGTCAGGCGAGGAATGTTCAGCGATATAAAGCCTTTTGGTGTCAATTCGGAAATCCTAGGCTCGTCACCGTCCTCTCTGAACCATGTTTCACTCAAGAGCACTATATCGAAATTATCACCCACTATTGCATCAGCCAGCTCGAGGGTCTTGTTGCCGCATGATTGAGCATTTAGGTGCATAATCTTTATGTGTTTCTGGAGTGTAAAACAACGAGAAAAAAGGGCGTAATAGGAGCGATGATGCCTAGAAGACGTTTGGGGCGACCTTGCAGAAATAGGCATATCATGATGGTAGGTTTACTTGTTCGGTAACATCAGGGATTACAGGGGTTAGTGGGGATGTTGGAGTAGGCACATCATGGGAACGGGTCGGTGGTTGGCAATGCCAAATGCGGTGAAGCCGTCCAGCCCTCGTACCTCTCCTAGTGGGTGCTTGAACCCCTACACCGAGACGACGAATGCGTAGAAAAACGTCGGTGCCAATGCGTATTTTGGATTTGAGGCATGCGTTCCTGATATTAATAAGAAAGTTTTTGTTCATCTCCCAGACCTAGTCATATCGATGGGTAGCGGGAAATTAAGAGTTCATAGTAGAATACATGATGTTGGTATAATTAGCTAGTGTGGCGGTAGACATAGCATTGTTTAAAATCAAAATGAAGGACGGTATCAAGAAAGAAGCAAGTATTTATTAGAGGCTGCGGAGGACGATTTGCGGTGACGGCGTCCAGCACCTTGTTGCCTACGAATGGCTAGCCAAACTTTGATATCCAGATTGTTTATGTATAGTATTAGTATAGTATAGTAAACATATAGCCCCAATGCAAAGTAGTAAATTCCAATTCATAACATGTGTTCAAATATTCCAAAGAAGACGACGCAACACACAGATGCCTGCTGGCGCAACGAACAACTACAATGTTAATTCTGTTGGCTTGGAGAGAAGGATAGTGTCATATTTGTTTTCCCAATGAAACAAGTCGTGAACTTATCTTCCTAGTGATAGTTATATAGACGTGAAATCAATTAGACAATATGGTGGCGAAACCACAAATTACATCAATAACAAGATGGTGGCGATAGTTTCATTCAATTTCATGCGATTTCGTCGAATTCATGGAGTAAATAAACTTACTTTCAGTGAAAATATAAAAAAAAATTTGTATAAGTACAGTATACTTGCAAATCAAAGTATTTCAAAAACATATCATAGCAAACATGCTAATAAACTTCTAGTTAGACACAAGGGAAAAAAAAAGAGCACATCCTCTCTCCGCCATTTTATGATGCATTAAATTTATTTTTCTTGATCAATTGACAAAGCCAGTGTGCAAAGTCTTTCGGGCACATCTGTTTCTTCATCATAGCCTCTACTAGAGTTATAGAGTGGATGGTCACAAAAGAAGTATTTTGGAGTGCACTCTTTTGAATCGGCAGCACCTGAATTATGCTATATTTTGCCTCATACATTGTAGGAATACAAAAAAGGTGTCATTTAATAGATGTTTGAAGATCTTCATTTTCAACTTTATACCTTACCTCCAACCCCAAATTTCACAACTAAAACTTAAACCAGAGTGCACTAAACATGCTAGAATGTTAAATAGCATAGATAAATGTACAAGTGCCCAAATGACCTAACTATGACCATTAATTCTTTGTAATTATAAGAAATGTGACAGCACACAAAAAGTGGTGAGTGACATCTTTTTTTTCTTGTTTTGTTTGTAACAGGCAACAAGTTGCAATCTTATTACTTACAACCTAATGAAATAAAAACAAAATCCACATTTCATAAATTATTATAGGGCATAGTTTAAATCCATTAAAAGGAAGGGCATCTAAAACCACTACAAGTTTAGGCCTATATTTTAAATAGCAATTTTACATTTCTGATTTAGCTTAATTCATAATATCAATACGAAAAATGTCTAAGCTTACATTGCTTACAGTCCGATGGGGAAGGGGTCCTCAAATCTAACATTTTTTGCTGAATTGATTTATATATATATAAGTTATACTGACAATTTTTATTGAAACTTACCTATTTTTAAGTTTTTTTTGCAGTCTGGTAAGCAAAAAATAGTTCAGTAGACCTAGGATAGTTTGTAAAAGAAAATGTAAGTCTATGCAGTTTGTAGTAATTCTGCATCACTACAATCACAGATACAGGTGATAATTGCAACTTAATGAGTAGTGCTTCTTTCTACTTTTTTAAAAACTATTTAGAGTGGATAGTTTGGATCCCTAATTTATTTTTTTCTAAATTTTTGGTAAAAAAAAGTGTGACTTATACACAAGTATATATCATAGCTTAAAATGTGAGCTATCATCATAGTATTTTTGAATGATTTCAATACATTTATACCATTTCTTTTTTTTAATTTACTTTGAAAATCCAGAATTCATGTCAAGCTGAAATCCGCTTTGAATCTGTTACATTTCGTTATCCAACTCGACCAACTGTACAGGTAGCACAGGGATTGACATTCTCTGTTTCTCCAGGTGAAACATTGGCATTAGTAGGTAGCAGTGGCTGTGGAAAAAGTACATCTGTACAGCTCATTGAACGGTTCTATGATGTAGAACATGGATCAGTGGTAATTAGTAGACATTTTGTTTGTCATTTTTTAAAATCAAAACGTAATAGTATTTTTAGGAAATCACTGCTGTCTTTGTGAACTTTATTCATGTTTGAAATCACTGTTGTCTGACTGAACTTGTTGTTTGAAATCTCATTAAGCTGTGTGAACAAAGTTTATATTTCAACAAATATAGTGGTTTTTTTTATTATAGAAAGGTCCCAAACACACTGTTTGAACAATTATAGTTATTTACCTATATAAAGTTTAAGTTCAGTTTAAGTTCAGCTTCTTTAGTAATGTTAAATATTTTTTCCAGAAATTTGCTAACACTGATGTGAGAGAACTGAATTTAAAATGGCTACGATCGCAAATCGGAATAGTTTCGCAAGAACCAATTCTTTTTGACAGAAGTATTGCAGAGAATATTGCTTACGGAGACAATTCACGTCTAATTGCAATGGATGAAATAATAAAAGCTGCTCGTGGTGCAAACATTCATGAATTTATCAACAGTTTACCTGATGTAAGAAGTAGTCATTTCTTCTTTATATCTTAGTGTCTTTAATAAAATGCTGTTTAGTGTAATTTACATACATATATATTATCTATGAACAGTGTAATGTACATACATATATATTCTTTATGAACAGTGTAATGTACATACATATATATTCTCTATGAACAGTGTAATGTACATACATATATATTCTCTATGAACAGTGTAATGTACATACATATATATTCTCTATGAACAGTGTAATGTACATACATATATATTCTCTATGAACAGTGTATTGTACATACATATATATTCTCTATGAACAGTGTAATGTACATACATATATATTCTCTATGAACAGTGTAATGTACATACATATATATTCTCTATGAACAGTGTAATGTACATACATATATATTCTCTATGAACAGTGTATTGTACATACATATATATTCTCTATGAACAGTGTAATGTACATACATATATATTCTCTATGAACAGTGTAATGTACATACATATATATTCTCTATGAACAGTGTAATGTACATACATATATATTCTCTATGAACAGTGTAATGTACATACATATATATTCTCTATGAACAGGGCTATGAAACAAATGTAGGTTCCAAGGGCACTCAACTTAGTGGTGGACAAAAGCAAAGAGTAGCAATAGCAAGAGCATTAGTACGTAATCCAAAAATTCTTTTACTTGATGAAGCTACATCGGCACTGGACACAGAAAGTGAAAAGGTTTGTAACCATTGTATTCAATTTTATTTATTCATACTTGTGTTTACACAATGTAATATTGCATCTTATTTTATCTAACATGTTACAGACATTCATTCTACAAAGAAGATTATTGCACCCTCTGCTTATCTTGCATTTCAATCAGTGTTCTAAATTATGTTACGTTAATGTTTTTCCTGGTTTATTCAGGCAACCCATTCCATGCTCAGATACTACTCCAGAATAAATAGTACTTATATGCATTTGTTCTTGAATATGGGATAAGAAAAGTGTTATGATGGACCCTTCCACTGGGCATGTTTCATGAGCTGGACCCTTCCACTGGGCATATTTCATGAGCTGAACCCTTCCACTGGGCATGTTTCATGAGCTGGACCCTTCCACTGGGCATATTTCATGAGCTGGACCCTTCCACTGGGCATAATGCATGAGCTGGGACTTTCCACGGGGTATGTTTCATGAGCTGGACCCTTCCACTGGGCATATTTCATGAGCTGAACCCTTCCACTGGGCATATTTCATGAGCTGGACCCTTCCACTGGGCATAATTCATGAGCTGGGACATTCCACTGGGCATGTTTCATGAGCTGGACCATTCCACTGGGCATATTTCATGAGCTGGACCCTTCCACTGGGCATGTTTCATGAGTTGGACCCTTCCACTAACAAAGTAAAAAGCTATTAGGTCCATTTCAAGACATTAATTTGTCCTTTTTGCCACAAGCATTAGCTTAATATATTCACCTGTTGCTATATTGTTTTCATTTTTTGTTTCAAATTCCTAAATAGTGTTTATAGGTAAATGATATCATTGACAAAAGCCCAGAAAAGCCTTGTAAATTTGAGTTTGAGAAAATTAAGATTGTTATTTAAATTCATTGAGAAAAGGAAATCAAGGACTTGCATTTGGTATAAAATTTCATAAAAAATATTTTTTGAGCACAATATTCTTCTACCAATTCATACGGTATCATTGTACACAATATTTTTCTATCAAATCATACTGTGCCATCATACACAATATTCTTCTACCAAATCATACTGTGCCATTGTACACAATATTCTTCTACCAAATCATACTGTGCCATTGTAAACAATATTCTTCTACCAAATCATACTGTGCCATTGTACACAATATTCTTCTACCAAATCATACTGTGCCATTGTACACTATATTCTTCTACCAAATCATACTGTACCATCGTACACAATATTCTTCTACCAAAATCATACTGTGCCATTGTACACAATATTCTTCTACCAAATCATACTGTACCATTGTAATTTGCATATTGAAAATAATTAAAATGCAAATGTCTTTATTTATAAATTGTAGATAGTACAAGAAGCTCTAGACAAAGCCAGAGAAGGAAGGACTTGTATAGTTATTGCACATCGTTTATCTACTATAAAAAATTCTGATAAAATTTGTGTTGTGAGTCATGGCAAAGTTGCAGAGTCTGGTACACACAATGAACTCATGAATAAACAAGGTTTCTATTATAAATTTGTGAAGAAATCAACACGGCAATAAAGTTTTCTTCAAATGATGATTATTTAAGAAAATTCATTTAGTCTTTCTGTAGCCATTAGAATACAAATGCCATTTTTTGATTTTAATTGAAATAATAATGTTAGTTTATTGATATTATTTTAATTGGTTAAAAATGAAAGATAAAGCCAAAGTGAATAATTTTTTATTAGCTTTATGAGTAAAATTTCATTGAGAGAAATATTGTATTTATAAAAATATGTAGGACTTGATGCGAAAATAATTGTTTTTTAACCATGAAAATATTATAAAAATAAAGTTTGGTTTTAAAACGTTGACATAATTTCAAACTTCATTTGATAATTCTATAATATATGAAATATTAATGAATGTATCAAAATTGTTTATGTTAGTATGATGTAGATTTATTTATTAAAATGACTTATTTTAATGACATACCAAAATGATTGCTATTTTAGAACATTTTAGAAGAACTGTACATATGAAATGTTTATTTGTTAAAGATGTGTAAATTAAAGAAATATATAAAACTTAACAAATTTGTTTCCTTAAAAAGACAAAAGCTGTTCAACTCCATTTTGCAAAAAAAAATTATGTTTTAAAACATCTACATTGCCTGACATAAAAAAAATAATTTCTTTCAAATTGTGTAAATATTTTTTTATTGTATTTAAAATGTTAATTAAAATGTGATACTTAACTATGTTTTTTGTGAATATGAAAAGCACAAATATGTGTATTTTTTTATTTTTTGTCACATCTTCAGCTTGTTTTTATGTGTGTGAATAAGCATGTAATTACATGTAATGAATATGTGGATCTGAAACTATATTTTGTTTGTTAATTAAACCTATTTAATTCTAACTGCAGAAATCTTTATTAATGCACAAAAACATTTTTATAAAATCTTCTCAGATTCTTGAAGTCTTTCTTTCTCTACTATAGATTTCAAAATTGTGTTGTTATTTTTCTCACATACCCGGTTATTTACTTCACCAAGCTGCAATGGAATGTGGCTATGAAAATTGGTTTATTTGTTTTGAGAAATACATCTATGCTAGAAGACATGAGACTCTATTGTGATTATGTAAAAATAAACAATTAAAAAACAACACTTTTTTAGTTATTTTGATTAATCTTTTTTACTTATCTTTCTGTGGCATTATCTTTGTCTGTAATAGTTATTACTTAACTATCTGTAGCATTATCTTTGTCTGTAATAGTTATTACTTAACTATCTGTGGAATTATGTTAATGTCTGTAATAGTTATTACTTATTTATCTGTGGAATTATGTTAATGTCTGTAATAGCTATTACTTAACTATCTGAGGCATTATGTTTGTCTGTAAAAGTTATTACTTATCTATCGGTGGCATTATGTTTAGATTAACCATGTCACCAAATTGTGGCGTTTTACTAAACATTTTCATTATAAATTTAAATTATATAAGTATCTAATCTGTCAAGTGCGTAGTTAGTGTATTAAGTACAAAGTTAGTGTGACAAGTGCATAGTTAGTGTGACAAGTATCTTGTCAGTCAAATAAATAGTGTGTCAAGTATCTAGTTTGTCAAATACATACATAGTGGGACAAGCATCTAGTTTGTCAAATACATTCATACATAGTGTGACAAGTATCTAGTCTGTCAAATACATAATGTGTCAAGTACATAATTAATAATTAGTTTGTCAGATACATAGTTAGTGTGACACGTATCTAGTCTGTCAAGTACATAGGGTGACAAGTACATAGTGAATGTGTCAAATGCATAGCTAGTGTGTCAAGTACATAAAGTACATATTTAGTGTGACAAGTATCTAGTCTGTCAAATACATACATTCTGTGTCAAGTATCTAGTTTGTCAAGTACATAATTAGTGTGTCAAGAACATAGTTAGTGTGTCAAACTCATACGCATAGCTAGTGTGTCAAGTATCTAGTCTGATAAGAAACTTGTTTGTTTGAAGTATAATGTCTGTCAAGTGCATAGTTAGTCTGTCAAGTATCTAGTCTGTCATGAACATAGTGTGTCAAGTATCTAGTCTGTCAAGTACATAATGTGTCAAGTATCTAGTATGTCAATTACATAGTTTTTGTGTTATGTATCTAGCATGTCAAGTACATAGTGTGTCAAGTATCTAGTCTAACATGTACATAGTGTGTCAAGTATCTAGTCTGACAAGAAACTTGTTTGTGTGAATTATTTTGTCTGTCAAGTATCTAGTTTGTCAGGTGCGTAGTTAATGAAACTTGTTTTTTGTTTTTTTGTAGTATCTTGTCTGTAAAGTAACTTTTTGTTTCAAGTATCTTGTCTGACAAGAAACTTGTTAGTTTCAAGTATCTAGTCTGTCAACTACATAGTACATTTGGGGTCTTTAATTGCTGAATGAATGTACAAATATATAGATCTAGGCATGCTATCAAGTTTTTCGTTCCTTTTCGTGTCTGGATGAACAACAAATCAGAATCACGAATCAAATTATCTTTCCCCGGAATTTGTTGCAGAAAACACCGTCCTCTTTACTTTCAAGCAGATTTGAACACTTCCGCCCAGAGAACATAAAGCCAATCATGATGTTTTGGCGCCGTCTGGTCAGTGTATGCGTTGTTGTTGTTTTTTGGATAATTTTCCAAGAATTATATTGAGAAAATATGACTGCTATATTTTTTAATTGTAATTGTACATACGTATCAATTATGTATGTGGAATGGCTCGTCAAACGTAATAAAGATAAGAGTATTTTATTAAGAAATCCCCAAAAGAATATAACCTAAATTTATACTCTTTAACTCAAATAAGCATATAACACAATACAAAACAAAAATACTCCAAAGTCAAGAGTTAAGATTACCAAATTACTTTAGGTTTAATAGGCCTACATAAATTGAACAATTACGCTATAGAATAAAAAATACCAAATAAAATAAAATACAAATTCCAAACTATAAAATACAATATGCAAGCAAATTCCAATACAAATAAAGTCTATTACTTACAAAGAAACACTAAAGCAGGGAAAGTGTAAAGCACACACAGAATCTCATACAAGCGACCGGTCGACTCGAGCTCGTACAGAAAACTGCCCACAACACGCTCAGTAAGTTAAAGAAAAAATTTTCTCGTGCTCAAGTGAGCACACAGAAACATGGGTATTGGGTCATACAATACACAAAAAGAGAATAAATAACAATAAAAAAAAAATTTCCTAGGTGTGCGGTCAAGCGTGACCAACACAGGTGAAAGAAAGGGAGACAAAACTATACTGGGTGCAGGGGAGATAAAAAGAAATCAGCGCTCTCCAGTAAACACAGGGGAAAACAAAAATGACAAAAATTAGGGAACGTAACATAAGATAAAAACTTTATATAATTTTACGAGATCTATCTACGTTTGATTGTTACATTACTTAAGTTGAAGCAGCCCAGCGAAGTCGTTAAGCTGATAAAAAATATTAAAGGATGCATTATCCACAAAACTGGACATTTATAGATGGAATTATTTTTATTATTTGCATATTTCAAGAAGGGTGTGACTTAGTGCAAGAGAAATCAGGTCATGTAGAACAGTCATTTGTATAACAGGAAATGTATGTTTACGTTTATAAGAGAATCATTGCCAGTACGAAATAACTTATACGTGTGATCACTAACTCGTTTTTTGTTTGTTTTAGAACATAAAAGGGGAAATAGCGCGTTGAAATTGCTTTTGAACATTAATAATTGTGTTCATTATGTATTATTAACAATTTAAAAAACAACAAAGTATATTCTATTTGCACTATTTTTAACGGACATTTTTATAAACATTTATTTAGTATTAATAGTTTATTAATTGATTTATTTTATCTAAAATAGTGTCCGGCGTAACAACGTCCATTAATTACGTCAACAGTTTTTAGGCTATTTTTACCTCCCCCTTGCCCCCCCCCCCTATTAAATTATGTCAACAATTGTTTACTCTTCCCCATCCCTCTAAAAGAAATTTACTAAAAAAATATGTTGGCGTTTATGTTTAAATCTGCATTTACATCTAGATCTAGTTTGAAAATACTATAATTTATGTTTAGCAAATGTATACATTTTAAAACATGCTAAAAGATTTCAAATTGGCTATTAGTCTCATAAGCGTAGCCGGGGGGAGGGGGTACAGGGTGCCTCCAATCCGAGCATTTTTTAAATGTTTATTTTTTCTTATTTTCATAGAAATATTTAATGAATCTATTTTTATCTTCCACTATTCTGATACAACGATAGTTGGTCAATAGTTTTGGAAAAAAAAAACAGTTGTGATTTACCTCGTTTTCCACCGTACGTTCACTATTTCGTCTTGCATTATTGAACATCCCCTCCACACACACACGTTATACAGAGTTGCTTTCCCTGTCCTCTACCTGTCATACCTTTAACTATTTGCCACACCCACCTTGCTATGCCACTAACAATCATATATTATTATCTTTACCTAATAGATTTTTTTCCAGAAAAATGTACATGAAAACTTTGAAATTATGAAAAAGATATATTAATTGACCTAATTTCAACGTTTCACTTATTAAAGAGTAGTAGGCGTATTTTCGTATTATTAGTAAATTTATCAAAATAAACCTTTTTTCTCCATCCTGTTGTATACTATTTCCCCCGTAATATACACACATAATTTGCACAATCGCCCTCCCCCACACATACACACATAATTTGCACAATCGCCCTCCCCCACATATACACACATAATTTGCACAATCGCCCTCCCCCACATATACACACATAATTTGCACAATCGCCCTCCCCCACATATACACACATAATTTGCACAATCGCCCTCCCCCACATATACACACATAATTTGCACAATCGCCCTCCCCCACATATACACACATAATTTGCACAATCGCCCTCCCCCACATATACACACATAATTTGCACAATCGCCTCCCCCACATATACACACATAAATTGCACAATCGCCCTCCCCCACATATACACACATAATTTGCACAATCGCCCTCCCCCACATATACACACATAAATTGCACAATCGCCTCCCCCACATATAAACACATAATTTGCACAAGGGCCTCCCCCACATATACACACATAAATTGCACAATCGCCCTCCCCCACATATACACACATAAATTGCACAATCGCCTCCCCCACATATACACACATAATTTGCACAATCGCCTCCCCCACATATACACACATAAATTGCACAATCGCCCTCCCCCACATATACAAACATAAATTGCACAATCGCCCTCCCCCACATATACACACATAATTTGCACAATCGTCTCCAGCACATATACACACATAATTTGCACAATCGCCTCCCCCACATATACACACATAAATTGCACAATCGCCCTCCCCCACATATACACACATAAATTGTACAATCGCCTACGCCACATATACACACATAAATTGCACAATCGCCCTCCCCCACATATACACACATAAATTGCACAATCGCCTCCCCCACATATAAACACATAAATTGCACAATCGCCTCCCCCACATATACACACATAAATTGCACAATCGCCTTCCCTAAAATATACACACATAAATTGCACAATCGCCTTCCCCACACATACACACGTAAATTGCACAATCGCCCTTCCCCACATATACACACATAAATTGCACAATAGCCTCCCCCACATATACACACATAATTGCACAATTGCCCTTCCCACACATACACACATAATTTGCACAATCGCCCTCCCCCACATATACACACATAAATTGCACAATCGCCTCCCCCACATATACACACATAATTTGCACAAGGGCCTCCCCCACATATACACACATAAATTGCACAATCGCCCTCCCCCACATATACACACATAAATTGCACAATCGCCTCCCCCACATATACACACATAATTTGCACAATCGCCTCCCCCACATATACACACATAAATTGCACAATCGCCCTCCCCCACATATACAAACATAAATTGCACAATCGCCCTCCCCCACATATACACACATAATTTGCACAATCGTCTCCAGCACATATACACACATAATTTGCACAATCGCCTCCCCCACATATACACACATAAATTGCACAATCGCCCTCCCCCACATATACACACATAATTTGCACAATCGCCCTCCCCCACATATACACACATAATTTGCACAATCGCCTCCCCCACATATACACACATAAATTGCACAATCGCCCTCCCCCACATATACACACATAAATTGTACAATCGCCTACGCCACATATACACACATAAATTGCACAATCGCCCTCCCCCACATATACACACATAAATTGCACAATCGCCTCCCCCACATATAAACACATAAATTGCACAATCGCCTCCCCCACATATACACACATAAATTGCACAATCGCCTTCCCTAAAATATACACACATAAATTGCACAATCGCCTTCCCCACACATACACACGTAAATTGCACAATCGCCCTTCCCCACATATACACACATAAATTGCACAATAGCCTCCCCCACATATACACACATAATTGCACAATTGCCCTTCCCACACATACACACATAATTTGCACAATCGCCCTCCCCCACACATTCACACATAAATTGCACAATCGCCCTCCCCCACATATACACACATAAATTGCACAATCGCCTCCCCCACATATACACACATAAATTGCACAATCGCCTCCCCCACATATACACACATAATTTGCACAATCGCCTACGCCACATATACACACATAATTTGCACAATCGCCCTCCCCTACATATACGCACATAATTTGCACAATCGCCTACGCCACATATACACACATAATTTGCACAATCGCCTCCCCCACATATACACACATAATTTGCACAATCGCCTACGCCACATATACACACATAATTTGCACAATCGCCCTTCCTTACATATACACACATAATTTGCACAATCGCCTACGCCACATATACACACATAATTTGCACAACTCCCTGCCCCACATATACACACATAATTTGCACAATCACCTCCCCCACATATACACACATAATTTGCACAATCGCCTACGCCACATATACACACATAATTTGCACAATCGCCCTCCCCTACATATACGCACATAATTTGCACAATCGCCTACGCCACATATACACACATAATTTGCACAATTGCCTCCCCCACATATACACACATAATTTGCACAATCGCCTACGCCACATATACACACATAATTTGCACAATCGCCCTCCCCTACATATACACACATAATTTGCACAATCGCCTACGCCACATATACACACATAATTTGCACAACTCCCTGCCCCACATATACACACATAATTTGCACAATCACCTCCCCCACATATACACACATAATTTGCACAATCGCCTACGCCACATATACACACATAATTTGCACAACTCCCTGCCCCACATATACACACATAATTTGCACAACCCCACCTCCCCCACTTGCACAATGTGACCACCACCTTTGCACTCCCTCCCCAATCTTACCATTTCGCTTTTCTTTCATTCTCTATAGAGGGTAGGCCTTTAAACCAACAAGTGTTCAGAAATCAGTATAAGTTGCAGTAATCTATTGTTAAATAATAATCTGTTTAAGGGCGAGTGAATGAGTGTCATACAAATGTACGACTAGTTTCCATTTTTTTTTAATTTAATTTATTATAAAAATATAAAATAGTAACATTGTTAACGTCAACTTTACTTGACGTCCCTCTCTCCCCCATGTCAATAATTGTCAAACTTTTTCACCCCCCCTTTCCCTTCGTTATTGACATAATTAATGGACGCCCCCCCCCCCCCCCCCCCCCACGCCGCTTTGTTTTGTTTTAACTACATCATATACTTTTCAATATTTCCATATTCTTTCTTCCTTTTATAATTTTTTTTTTCTTTTAGAAACCACCCAACTCTTTTTTTTTTCGGTCACATACAAAAGTGAAAGTAATTTTAAATAATTTAAGTGTGCACTGTTACAGTTCAGTTTTATTCACTGCAACATGACTTTAAGTAGTTGAATGAGTCAGTGAAGTTTTTCCCTAAATAAACAAACAGTAGTGACGTTTTCAAAAGAAGTATGTAAGAAAAGCATGATTTTTGTATGAGTGATCCAGAGTTGACAAGGGAGAGAATGATAGGGTAAAACTTTAGTACATGTTGGATTCTTGAGATAGCAGGTTCAGTTTTATATAAGTTCTGTTGAACTAGATGTGTCATACTTAAATTGATTCACGTCTAAGTGTAGACATTGAATAGTGTTTTAATAATAAAGAATCCTATAAGGAGCTAGATAAAGTGATCAAGATATAATAAGTATATGACTATAAATGAAGAATGCTCTTATGAAGCTTTTATAATACAGTTGACAATTTATATACAAGAAGTAAGTGTGAACCATGTGCTCAGGGCCGGATTTAGACTTGATGGGGCCCTAAACTATTTGAAATATAAGGCCCTTTATGAGCATATATGTGAGTGTCAAATATGATTTTCTGGTTGAACTGAAATACAATTAATTAAGAAGTAGGCTACAGACCTATAGATAGTGACATGATAAATCAAAGTCTATAATAAGATGTACCGCTTGCTTTGATATTTCGAGATCTGCTATTTGATAACTTGAAACACCGAGTTTCGGAATTTCCGATCGCACTTAGTCCTCTAGACTTCCGATTTAGAAATTCGTTCACGAGCTATCTTAAGAATCGCTTCCAGACCGTCATGACCGAGTCCTTATCATCCCAGCCCGATCATGTCTGCTATGGCGTGCCACAAGGGTCTGTCCTCGGCCCAGTTCTTTTCACTATATACACCCAACCCCTCTCTATAACTATAACAGTGCTAAGCCTGAAGACTTCGATGGGCTCCTTTGTTCCATCTCCATCTGTTTCCTGGACATAAAGAACTGGATGACGGAAAACAAGTTGAAGTTGAACAGTGAGAAGACTGAAGCTCTTATCGTCGGTACGAGACAGAGGGTCGTGTCCCTCATTGCGTCCGATCTCCAACTGGCCGACGCAACAGTACTTTTCTCCCCGACTGTCAAGAGCCTTGGTGTCTATCTCGACTCTACGCTATCCATGCAGCCCCACATCTCCTTCCTCACCAAAATTTGCTTTTCCCATCTGCGTCGCATTGCCGCCATCCGTCGCTATCTGACCAAGGAAGCTTGTGTTAAGCTCGTCATCTCTCTCCTTTTTTCCCGCTTGGATTACTGCAATTCGCTCTTGGCTGGCCTCTCGACCTCCTCCCTTCAGGGCCTCCAACGTGTTCAGAACTGTGCTGCCCGACTTGTCCTTCAGAAGAAGAATTCGATGCACACCACTCCTCTGCTCCGATTTCTGCACTGGCTTCCCATTAACCACCGGATCTCCTACAAGCTGGCGTCTCTATGTTACAACTGCCTGAATGACTCTGCCCCCAACTACCTTCGCTCCTGTCTCGAGCTATATACTCAATCCCGTCCACTCCGCTCAGCTTCTGATGCGCTTACCCTGAGGATCCCTCGTGTGAGGCAAGTGTCCGCTGGCGAACGTGCTTTCTACTACGCGGGACCGTCCGCTTGGAATCACCTCCCACTACAGCTTCGCCAGAGCCCGAGCTTCGACACCTTCAGAAGCCGACTGAAGACTCACCTATTTAGTTCGCAATATTTTCGTATACATATTTTCATTTTCGTCTGTTGTTGTCGTTTCAGCGCATAGAATTGTTATCAATGGGATATGCGCCAAATAAGCATCATTATTATTATTATTAATATTATTATTTAGGTTTATGATTTGCTGAATGGAAAATTAAGACTTAAATCGAAAGTTGTACAAAGCGGAAACATTTAATGCAATCGTAGGAGCGTAGAAGTCATTCATGGTAGCCTTATTGGTTGCGTACGGAAAAAAACAACACATAAGCTCTAAAAATAGAGCAAGCGGCCCATCGTATTATGGTATTTGAATATATCTTTAACTTAAAATTATTTTTATTCATAACAAACTTAAAAATGCAAACTCTGGTAAAAAGTAACAAAGTTCTTTTAAAACGCACAATTTACAATGGCTTTTTATCTAATCTCTTGACACGTTATAAGGTTTCAGGAATTATATTAAACTCTTTTCTTTCTTCAGAGAAAAGTCACTGACGACAATATCAAATGATAAACTGCTTACTTTCTATGTACATGAAACTGTGGAAACATAATTTATCTTGAGTCATTGTTGTTGTTGACGCCTGATCCTTTATTCACAATTTTTTTATATAGCTTGTTAGAAAAGGATCGAATTTTGCTATAAGTTCAAGTAATCCAAGGAAATATCCATTGTGAGGAGAACCAAATGTTACCTTAGCTCCTCTTAAAGGTAAACCACGCTCTGCCATAGTAAGTTTAATTATGGCTGCCACAACTCGTTCAAGAAGATTTTTGCAGAACTGCCGTTTATTATAATATATATATATATATATATATGTTGGGACCGGTTCCTTAGATAGGTATGTGAAAATCCGACTTTTTATTTATTTTTTTTGGCCCCAAAAGCTGTTCCGGGTATTTTTAACTTCTGCTATATGGTGGGCATGTGTATAATGCAAATGTAAATTTAATTAACAACATTTTACATTGAACTGAATTGTTTAAGAAACATTACTAATTTTACCAACGTTGTTTGTGTTAATTGTTTAATTTGCTCGTTTTTTCAATGTTATTTTTTTGTATTGAAAATTGTATTACATTTCAAACTTAAAATAAATATTGAAGATATTTGTTTTTCTCGTTTAAACCTCTTCTTTTCGATTTTAAAACATCTTTCCTCCCTATCTGCCAAATTTCATCAAAATCATCAATCAATCACATATTCAATTTTGAGTAACAAAAATGTAAACAACTATCGGCATCTTAGCTCATTCACGCCATATTTTGCCTAATTTAGGTCACTTAGGGGGAGGAGGCACGTGACCATTTTCCAAATACGGTATTGGTTAAATCTGACAACTAGCTCACCGATATTCGCAATTTTAAAAATCAATTATTTTTTTAAAATAACAATGAAGCATCATTTTTGTTATTATTATGTCCTATGTCATTGTAAATCTGACGATCTTAGGGACAGTAATTAAGTTACTTAATTCAAAAATCACATAAAATATGTCTTGACTTATTAGTTAGGGCTTAGTTAGAGCAACTAGACTAGAATACATTGAGACAGATACCAAGTTACCAAGTTTAAAGCTCAAAGCTATTATAATGAAAAATAATGTGTAGCCTACGTGTAAGCACTAGTGTGTGTGTGTTTTCTATCCAACCTTGACTGCTAGTGACTGTCTGTTCCAGTTAGCATGGACGATCTTATACGGTAGAAGCTGGGGGAGGGAGGGAGGGAGGATGAAGGGAGCTGGGCATAGGCCTATTTTTCTACTTTTACACGGACTTTTCATGTACTGGCCTACGTAATATGGGGGGGGGGGAATACAGACGGGGGACTATCTCATCGGTAAAAACGGGAAAGGAGGGGGGGGCATCATTTTTTTAATGTGTTGTCAAGCAGGAGAAAGAGATGATGGGAAGGGGGAGATGGGGCTCACTTTTTTTTTTCTTCACCAACCAATTTGTAGGCCTACTATTTTAAGGGGATGGTGACACATTGTGGTTGGGAGAAAATAGGCAATATCAGTAAAAGTAGAATGATGAAAAAAGAAAATTTAGTGGGGGGGGGAGAGGGGGATCAACTCATTTATTTGTTCACAGACTTTAATATAATCTTTATGGGGATAAGGTGCTACAATAAGAAATATCAGTAAATATTTAATTATATATCTTATGGCCTTATAATGTCTACAAAGTGCCCTTTTAGTTGTTTTAATTTGGTATAGAAATAAAATGTAGAAGGTTTTAACTTTTAACTGTTTGATATAATAATATATTTAGGCTACTTACCTTATAATATCCCATTTCATCTTGTTTGAAAAGAATTCATTAAAACACAATTGTACATTTAACAAGTAAAAGAGGGTTAAGATTGAAAAAGGAAGGTAGTTAAAAATTATTCAAATTTTGACTGTTTGACTCGAGATCTTTGAGTGAACAAAGTAGCCAACATATAAAATATCTAATTTCATCAAATCTCATTTTATAAAAAAAAAAGAAGACAGGTAAAGGTGATTCATATATACAGGTATGGCCCTTAATTTGATACCTGTATTGTGCAATTAAGGTAGTTTAAAAAAATTGACAAAATATGTCTCTTTGAGTAAATTATGTACTCGTATGAAAATGTCCAATTTTATCCAAGCATGTTATAAAATGTTTGTAATAAGCATTTGAACACTGATTTTATCTATAAATGCATGACCCTTAGTATGGCATTTAATTTGATACCTGTATTGTGCAATTATGTAAAAAATTGACAAAGTTATGGCTGTTTTAGTGAATTATGTACTCGGCTTGAAATGTCCAATTATATCCAAATGTCATGTTATAAAATGTTTATAATAAGCATTTGAATACTGATTTATCTATAAATGTATGGCCCTTGGTATGACATTTAATTGGATACCTATATTGTGCAATTATGTAAAAAATTTACAAAGTTATAGCTGTTTTAGTGAATTATGTACTCGGCTTGAAATGTCCAATTTTATCCAAATGTCATGTTATAAAATGTTTGTAATAAGCATTTGAATACTGATTTCATCTATAAATGTATGGCCCTTGGTATGACATTTAATTGGATACCTATATTGTGCAATTATGTAAAAAATTTACAAAGTTATAGCTGTTTTAGTGAATTATGTACTCGGCTTGAAATGTCAGATTATATCCAAATGTCATGTTATAAAAAGTTTGTAATAAGCATTTGTACACTGCTTTATCTATAAATGTATGGCCCTTGATATGGCTTTTAATTTGATACCCATTGCTTTTTAAATTGGTACACAAATAAAAAAGTTATTACTGTTTGAGTACAAAATTACTAGTAAGTGAGCTTCAGTTTTCCTTCTTTGTCTTTGTTACAAAAATTTCATCACTAAAAAATTCATAACGTTTTTATTTCTGATCCTATTTTAATAAATGATATACCATTGGAATCCTCTCCCCAAGCCCTTTCCAGTGATATATGACAAGTTATTATACAGTCATTAAAAAAATTTCTTGTCACATACCTACCTTAGAGAGGAGGGGCGGGTCTCTGGTTTGCGCAGCCTCGGCTCTACCCAAGGCGACTTAAGTCTAATGCCGAAAAGGTAACTAAAAAGGTCTAACTGTAACTACTTATAACTAGACAGAATAATAAAAAGTAACTATCTAACCACAAGAAGAAAGAACAAAAAAAGGAGATTTACAGAAAATACTAGATCTATATAAATTTTATTCAAAGAAAATATACCTAAAACAAATCTCAACCAGAACAACACTGTACGTCTTCCAACAAGCAAGATACCTCTTCCAACAAGCAAGATACCTTACTTTGTCTTTCACACGACAACAAATCATTAGGGCTGCAACCCTCAATGAATTAGACAGCAGTCTCTCTCTCTGATCAAACACAAAATCCCTCCCTATTTATATAAAAAGTACCGGTAGTCGAAAACGAGGCGAAAACAACTAGAACCTAAGCTTAGAAACAACCCAACCTGCTGCCAACTTACAAATAAATATAAAAATAATATAAAAAAACATATCCAGCCGTTGCACTGAGGATTTTAACCCTACGGGTTACATATATATTAAGCTTATAATAATAATAATAATGCTGCAGTATATTTAAGTATATATGACAATTGTTCACTCGAACAATTTTGTTTGGGGGCCCCTAAGAAAGTGGGGGCCCTAAGCTATAGCTTGTTTAGCTTATAGTTAAATCCGGCCCTGCATGTGCTGCGTCCATTGATGTTTTATATGTAATAAACCGCTCATCTGAATGAAACTAATGTGTACTCAAGTATTTATGTTACATTGTTCAATAGATAATATTACACGCCTCTGAAATTATATTAATATAAAGAACAATAGGCCTACAGTAACATGCACCAAATACACAATAACAAAACAAAAATAACACAATATAAAATAAAAAATAAAGAAAAACGTATACTAATTTATTTCTAGTGAATATTTACAACTAGATCTAACATTTTGCAAAACCCAGTTTATAAACATTTCAGAGAGAGACATAATAATATTTGTATAGCTCTGCCAACAAACATAATGTAAGCAAAGTAGTAATAAAACTTGCTAAAGCATTACAGTATTAAAGTAATAATAAAGCATTGGTTAACACACATTAAAGTAATAATAAAAGCAAATAATTAAAGCACTAAAACTTAGACTTAGGCATTAAAGTAGTTGAAAAAAACTTAAGATAAAACAAAAGTAGTATTCCAACCTATGCTAAAACATTAAAATCTAATTTAGAAGTTGATCTACAACTCGATATTAAAACATTAAAATCTAATTTAGAAGTTGATCTACAACTCGATATTAAAACATTAAAATCTAATTTAGAAGTTGATCTACAACTCGATACTAAAACATTAAAATCTAATTTAGTAGTTGATCTACAACTCGATACTAAAACATTAAAATCTAATTTAGAAGTTGATCTACAACTCGATACTAAAACATTAAAATCTAATTTAGAAGTTGATCTACAACTCGATACTAAAACATTAAAATCTAATTTAGAAGTTGATCTACAACTCGATACTAAAACATTAAAATCTAATTTAGAAGATGATCTAGAACTCGATACTAAAACATTAAAATCTAATTTAGAAGTTGATCTACAACCCGATACAAAAACATTAAAATCTAATTTAGAAGTTGATCTACAACTCGATACTAAAACATTAAAATCTAATTTAGAAGTTGATCTACAACTCGATGCTAATTTATATAAAATGCTATGAAAGACAAGAGTTTAAAAAAAAAAAGTAACTTTGTATTCGTTGTTATTCCATCCAGAGTGAAATTGATTGTTTGAACCATAGACTTTAATATACATGAACCGCTTGCTTTAGTTTTTTATGCTATTATCTTCTTTTTTTTTGTTGCAATTCCCGATTCTAAATGAAGTAATTGTCATACAAGTTCCGTTTTATTAAATCGCATTTTTTCAACTTTAAATGAATACTTGTAGGCCTATTAATATATCATTGACTATAATAAGATGGACCGCCTGCTCTATTTTTAGAGCTTATGTTCTTTTTCCGTGCGCACACAACACTGATCTATACATGTTTCCGCTCTGTAGGCCTACTACTTTCAATTTTGATTTTTCAATGAGAAAATCATAGCGATTAAATAAAACGGAACTTGTATATCAATAACTTTATTTCCTGTATAGCAATTACGTTATTTAGAATCAGGAATTCCGCTCATCAGTGTTTCAAGTCATAATGTAGCAGAAATACTAAAGCAAGCGGTCCATGTATATTATAGTCTATGGTTTGAACTATGTTATTAAATTAAATCATTTAAAACACAAATAAAAATAATTCAAGACTTGATTTTAAGGTTCAGTAAATTATATAATATGGATGCACACATCTTTTATTTATAAGGAGCGTGTGCAAATGAATTATACATTTTATAACATAAACGTAAAATGTATATTGTTATTTAGACCCGTAGGCCCAATAGGCCTACAGTTAGTTATAGTTTCAATAAATGAATACAATAGTATAACAAACAAACTAGGTAATACATTTTTTTTATGTTAAACTTATAGGCCTACTTTAGAATAGCCTATCTCTTTGTTCTAACCAGACTTTATATAGAGACGTTCTCAGAAGTATTTTTTAAAATACTCATTTTATGTTGTTTTTTTAACTTAAGAAATAGTTTTAATGTTTCTCTAAAAAATGAAAGTGTTAAATGAAGCTAAACAAGTTTGTTTTGTTTATTTCAATATATCTAAACAAGTTAGTTTTGTTTATTTCAATATATCTAAACTAGTTTGTTTATTTCAATATATCTAAAAAAGTTTGTTTATTTCAATATATCTAAACAAGTTTATTTCAATATATCTAAACAAGTTTGTTTATTTCAATATATCTAAACAAGTTTGTTTATTTCAATATATCTAAACAAGTTTATTTATTTCAATATATCTAAACAAGTTTGTTTATTTCAATATATCTAAACAAGTTTGTTTATTTCAATATATCTAATCAAGTTTGTTTTGTTTATTTCAATATGTCTAAACAATTAAGTTTGTTTATTTCAATATATCTAAACAAGTTTGTTTATTTCAATATATCTAAACAAGTTTGTTTATTTCAATATATCTAAACAAGTTTATTTCAATATATCTAAACAAGTTTGTTTATTTCAATATATCTAAACAAGTTTATTTCAATATATCTAAACAAGTTTGTTTATTTCAATATATCTAAACAAGTTTATTTCAATATATCTAAACAAGTTTGTTTATTTCAATATGTCTAAACAAGTTTGTTTTTTTCAATATATCTAAACAAGTTTGTTTTGTTTATTTCAATATGTCTAAACAAGTTTGTTTATTTCAATATATCTAAACAAGTTTGTTTATTTCAATATATCTAAACAAGTTTGTTTATTTCAATATATCTAAACAAGTTTATTTCAATATATCTAAACAAGTTTGTTTATTTCAATATATCTAAACAAGTTTATTTCAATATATCTAAACAAGTCTGTTTATTTCAATATATCTAAACAAGTTTATTTCAATATATCTAAACAAGTTTGTTTATTTCAATATATCTAAACAAGTTTATTTCAATATATCTAAACAAGTTTGTTTATTTCAATATATCTAAACAAGTTTGTTTATTTCAATATATCTAAACAAGTTTATTTCAATATATCTAAACAAGTTTGTTTATTTCAATATATCTAAACAAGTTTGTTTATTTCAATATATCTAAACAAGTTTATTTCAATATATCTAAACAAGTTTGTTTATTTCAATATATCTAAACAAGTTTGTTTATTTCAATATATCTAAACAAGTTTATTTATTTCAATATATCTAAACAAGTTTGTTTATTTCAATATATCTAAACAAGTTTGTTTATTTCAATATATCTAAACAAGTTTGTTTTGTTTATTTCAATATGTCTAAACAAGTTTGTTTATTTCAATATATCTAAACAAGTTTGTTTATTTCAATATATCTAAACAAGTTTGTTTATTTCAATATATCTAAACAAGTTTATTTCAATATATCTAAACAAGTTTGTTTATTTCAATATATCTAAACAAGTTTGTTTTGTTTATTTCAATATATCTAAACAAGTTTGTTTTGTTTATTTCAATATATCAAAACAAGTTTGTTTTGTTTATTTCAATATATCTAAACAAGTTTGTTTTGTTTATTTCAATATATCTAAACAAGTTTGTTTTGTTTATTTCAATATATCTAAACAAGTTTGTTTTGTTTATTTCAATATATCTAAACAAGTTTGTTTTGTTTATTTCAATATATCAAAATAACTGACGACTTATTGTTGCAATGATGTCCCTTCATTTATTACCCTAGTCTTATCTAGTCTTATAAACAAAGCAGTGAGTTTAAGCCCAGAACATTACTTGGACATTGCAGAACACTAACCTCACGACCAGCTGGTCTATGTTGGTTGTTTAAATTTTGGCAGGTTATGAGATCTAAAGAACTCAAGTCGAAATTGTTGCTGATCTGATGTTAAGTAAATAGAATCAGAGTCGGTAGACTTCATTGAGTGAGTAGTGTCTTCTTGTTTACAGGTAGACTTTATTGAGTGAGTAGTGTCTTCTTGTTTACAGGTAAACTTCATTGAGTGAGTAGTGTCTTCTTGTTTACAGGTAGACTTCACTGAGTGAGTAGTGTCTTCTTGTTTACAGGTAGACTTCATTGAGTGAGTAATGTCTTCTTGTTTACAGGTATTAATGGCATGTAATGGTTTTCTTAACCTTTCTGCTAGAGGGCGAGGCAATATGTCTGAAAGAAAAGACAATGATCATGGTATACATTATAATGGTTCCATGTCACTTAATCCCCAGCCATTTAATTCTGACACTTAATCCCCGTTACTTAATGACATGGTATATAATCCCCAGATACTTAATCATAATCTTAAATACCAGTGTCTAGAATTGTCTGTCTGTCAGCCGCCCAAACCAATCACATAATTTAGGAGGGATTTAATCGTTAGTCACAAATTGTTGTTCCGGATTGTCTGTCCACATTAGTGGACAACACTGTCGCTTTAAAGACTTATAGATCCCTTCGAGGTCCTGAACATCTTGACCGAGTCATAGTAAGAGTGGTGTCCCTTCGAGGTCCTGGACATCTTGACCGAGTCATAGTAAGAGTGGTGTCCCTTCGAGGTCCTGGACATCTTGACCGAGTCATAGTAAGAGTGGTGTCCCTTCGAGGTCCAGGACATCTTGACCGAGTCATAGTAAGAGTGGTGTCCCTTCGAGGTCCTGGACATCTTGACCGAGTCATAGTAAGAGTGGTGTCCCTTCGAGGTCCTGGACATCTTGACCGAGTCATAGTAAGAGTGGTGTCCCTTCGAGGTCCTGGACATCTTGACCGAGTCATAGTAAGAGTGGTGTCCCTTCGAGGTCCTGGACAGCTTGACCGAGTCATAGTAAGAGTGGTGTCCCTTCGAGGTCCTGGACATCTTGACCGAGTCATAGTAAGAGTGGTGTCCCTTCGAGGTCCTGGACATCTTGACCGAGTCATAGTAAGAGTGGTGTCCCTTCGAGGTCCTGGACATCTTGACCGAGTCATAGTAAGAGTGGTGTCCCTTCGAGGTCCTGGACATCTTGACCGAGTCATAGTAAGAGTGGTGTCCCTTCGAGGTCCTGGACATCTTGACCGAGTCATAGTAAGAGTGGTGTCCCTTCGAGGTCCTGGACATCTTGACCGAGTCATAGTAAGAGTGGTGTCCCTTCGAGGTCCTGGACATCTTGACCGAGTCATAGTAAGAGTGGTGTCCCTTCGAGGTCCTGGACATCTTGACCGAGTCATAGTAAGAGTGGTGTCCCTTCGAGGTCCTGGGCATCTTGACCGAGTCATAGTAAGAGTGGTGTCCCTTCGAGGTCCTGGACAGCTTGACCGAGTCATAGTAAGAGTGGTGTCCCTTCGAGGTCCTGGACATCTTGACCGAGTCATAGTAAGAGTGGTGTCCCTTCGAGGTCCTGGACATCTTGACCGAGTCATAGTAAGAGTGGTGTCCCTTCGAGGTCCTGGACATCTTGACCGAGTCATAGTAAGAGTGGTGTCCCTTCGAGGTCCTGGAGATCTTGACCGAGTCATAGTAAGAGTGGTGTCCCTTCGAGGTCCTGGACATCTTGACCGAGTCATAGTAAGAGTGGTGTCCCTTCGAGGTCCTGGACATCTTGACCGAGTCATAGTAAGAGTGGTGTCCCTTCGAGGTCCTGGACATCTTGACCGAGTCATAGTAAGAGTGGTGTCCCTTCGAGGTCCTGGACATCTTGACCGAGTCATAGTAAGAGTGGTGTCCCTTCGAGGTCCTGGACATCTTGACCGAGTCATAGTAAGAGTGGTGTCCCTTCGAGGTCCTGGACATCTTGACCGAGTCATAGTAAGAGTGGTGTCCCTTCGAGGTCCTGGACATCTTGACCGAGTCATAGTAAGAGTGGTGTCCCTTCGAGGTCCTGGACATCTTGACCGAGTCATAGTAAGAGTGGTGTCCCTTCGATATCCTGGACATCTTGACCGAGTCATAGTAAGAGTGGTGTCCCTTCGAGGTCTTGGACATCTTGACCGAGTCATAGTAAGAGTGGTGTCCCTTCGAGGTCCTGGACATCTTGACCGAGTCATAGTAAGAGTGGTGTCCCTTCGAGGTCCTGGACATCTTGACCGAGTCATAGTAAGAGTGGTGTCCCTTCGAGGTCCTGGACATCTTGACCGAGTCATAGTAAGAGTGGTGTCCCTTCGAGGTCCTGGACATCTTGACCGAGTCATAGTAAGAGTGGTGTCCCTTCGAGGTCCTGGACATCTTGACCGAGTCATAGTAAGAGTGGTGTCCCTTCGAGGTCCTGGACATCTTGACCGAGTCATAGTAAGAGTGGTGTCCCTTCGAGGTCCTGGACATCTTGACCGAGTCATAGTAAGAGTGGTGTCCCTTCGAGGTCCTGGACATCTTGACCGAGTCATAGTAAGAGTGGTGTCCCTTCGAGGTCCTGGACATCTTGACCGAGTCATAGTAAGAGTGGTGTCCCTTCGAGGTCCTGGACATCTTGACCGAGTCATAGTAAGAGTGGTGTCCCTTCGAGGTCCTGGACATCTTGACCGAGTCATAGTAAGAGTGGTGTCCCTTCGAGGTCCTGGACATCTTGACCGAGTCATAGTAAGAGTTGTGTCCCTTCGAGGTCCTGGACATCTTGACCGAGTCATAGTAAGAGTGGTGTCCCTTCGAGGTCCTGGACATCTTGACCGAGTCATAGTAAGAGTGGTGTCCCTTCGAGGTCCTGGACATCTTGACCGAGTCATAGTAAGAGTGGTGTCCCTTCGAGGTCCTGGACATCTTGACCGAGTCATAGTAAGAGTGGTGTCCCTTCGAGGTCCTGGACATCTTGACCGAGTCATAGTAAGAGTGGTGTCCCTTTTTTTCCTTGCCGTCCTATTTATCCATCGTGTTTATTATCACCATAACAAAACCCACCCACGCACGCACGCACGCATTAATGTTGAAAACGAATTTAGTGGGAAATGTGTGTGTGTGTGTGGGGGGGGGGGTTGAGGCTGTACAGCGGAAAGAATGTTTGCCTAGGCCTTAACGTCTATGTGCCAGGTTTCAACTTGATGGGATAATGGGTAATGGTTGAAAATTCGAAATGATATTCACCAGCAGTGGAAGGGGGGAAAAGGAAGGACTAAAGGAATAAGCTATATGAATTCCATAAAAAAATGCCATTATTTCACGGTACTCCAACTCTGCATGTACCTACCAATTTTGTTTGAATATGACGTCTTCCTTCTATCTTTCTTTGATTTTCGACAGTGATGACAGTTTCTAGATATTGTTAAGATATCCAGCAGTACTATAGTAGAGAGTATTGTCCCTAGTATGATTAGAGTTGTATAGCCCACAGCCACTGCCGATGGTCGACTATCAGGTGAACTATTTCGGGATAACGTCTTAGATTTTTCTTTATATTTTTTCCCAAGGTCCTGGTTGTTTGAGAAATGAAGTGAGTCAATAAAATAGATTAGGGGAAACTGGGGAAAACGAGATACTTAAGGGAAAAAACCCTGTCGTATCAAAGATAACATTGACATGTAAACGACATTCTGTGTACTGAACAAGCAAGATGTGGACAACAATGTCACAACAAAAAAAGATGAGATTTGTTTGTTTCAAAAGAAACACAAATGATTTATTGGGCTAACCGTATTTTCCCATTTTACCCCATGCCTGGGGTAAAACGAGACATACGCTGGGGGTATGCTAAATCAAATGTCAGTCGTCGCAGAGTTCACAAACAAAAACTGGGGCATTGTTTCTTTCATCCAGACCTGCACAGCTATAGTGTGCCAACCTGTTACAGTCACCATGACAGGCTACCCAGCTTTCTGCACTCTCAGAGTAGGGAAACCTGGGGTAAAATGAGATACTAAAGGGAAAAAACCCTGTCGTATCAAAGATAACATTGACATGTAAACGACATGCTGTGTACTGAACAAGCAAGTAGTGGACAATAATGACACAACAAAAAAGATGAGATTTGTTTGTTTCAAAAGAAACACAAATGATTTATTGCGTTAACCGTATTTTCCCATTTTGCCCCATTGTTTTGTCCTGTTTTACCCCAACATAACCTTGTTCACAAAGCCTCGAAACCACACGCTGCCATGCTTAAGTAGGTCAAACTGGTAGATCTATTACCATTGCCCACAGAAATATCTATCAGAATGTTAATTCTTGTCTGACAAATCTGTATTTTTTTTCTTAATTAACACATTTGCATCATAACCATAAAAATAGATCAAAATAGATGAAATTGAAATATTTGCCTCCCACTGACGCACGCAGCTTATCCAAGCAAAACGGATTTTGCCGACAAGGCAGTATCACGTGTTCTCTTTATTAGACTCATTGCTAAAGAGCTCCCACTTTCTGTTTTTCAGTAATTCGTGTGTCTCATTTTACCCCAGTTTCCTATCTAATCTGCACTAATTAATAAACTGCACAGTATATAGTTGTAAGAAAACAGTTAATACATAAATCTATAAATATCAAGAAAATATGGAGTGACGTCATGTAAATATTTGCTCTATAAATATGGAGTGACGTCATGTAAATATTTGCTCTATAAATATGGAGTGACGTCATGTAAATATTTGCTCTATAAATATGGAGTGACGTCATGTAAATATTTGCTCTATAAATATGGAGTGACGTCATGTAAATATTTGCTCTATAAATATGGAGTGACGTCATGTAAATATTTGCTCTATAAATATGGAGTGACGTCATGTAAATATTTGCTCTATAAATATGGAGTGACGTCATGTAAATATTTGCTCTATAAATATGGAGTGACGTCATGTAAATATTTGCTTGTAAAAATAACAACGAGGTAAAGTAAAGTACCCTTCAGACCAAATTGATCATAGGGCCGATGAAGCAGATTTCATCAATTTCTGTGGCCACGGCATACTAGGTGATTGTTTGGCCAGCACAATACACAATCGCCTTTACTTTATCCCAACTAAAGTCAGGTACCCATCAGAGCTGGGTAGACTCAGGGACACCGTCCAGACCCAAGAAAAAATCCTAGCCTTCACCCAGAACCTTCGGTACACCAGTCGAACGCGCTGCTGGTCGGCCACCATACCCAATGTAACTTACTAGAATTAAAGAGAGCACATTTCTGAAAATATATAAATCCATACAATTGAAATAAATGTTCCTAGGCCTACTAGTTAAATTATACAGAGCACATTTCTGAAAATATATAGATCCATACAATTGAAATAAATGTTCCTAGGCCTACTAGTTAAATTATACAGAGCACATTTCTGAAAATATATAGATCCATACAATTGAAATAAATGTTCCTAAGCCTACTAAGCTTAGTTAAATTATACAGAGCACATTTCTGAAAATATATAGATCCATACAATTGAAATAAATGTTCCTAGGCCTACTAGTTAAATTTATAGTACTCGAATAATATAAAAAATATTATTACATTGAGCCAAATTTTAAATATTCCACAATGCAATGCAATGGTCTGCATAATTTAATTGGCGCCAGGGTTTTGATTTTAACGCCAATGTAAATAAACATTTTCATTTGTACTTTAAAATGATCATTACCTGAAGTATTTGAACATCTTCACTTGTACTTTGATTCATCCAAGTCAAACTATCTACAATTGGTCGACATAAATAATTTCCAAGTATAAAATAGGTCAGGTTTTCTGGTGTATAATAGAAAGAAAACAAAAAAGAAGTAAATATCCGAAGAAAAAAAAAGACTAATGCATTAAAACAAGATTTTTAAAAAAGCATATTTAGATCTATGTAACTAGAAAACGTAATTTTCCATTCCAGCCTGGGGAATTACTAAGCAAGAAAATTTTAAAAAAGTAAAGCATCCACTGTCCAACCAATTTGATCTATGGGGCATGTGAAACAGCGCTCAAAAGTTTCCGTGGCTACGACATAGACCTACTATGAAATGTCAGGTCTATGGGGCCATTAAAAACAACGTTCACAAGTTTCCGTGGCCACAACATAAGCCTACTATGAAATGTCAGGTCTATGAGACCATTAGAAACAACGTTCACAAGTTTCCGTGGCCACAACATAGGCCTACTATGAAATGCCAGGTCTATGGGGCCATTTGAAATAACGTTCACAAGTTTCCGTGGCCACAACATAAGCCTACTATGAAAGATCAGGTCTATGGGGCCATTTGAAACAACGTTCACAAGTTTTCGTGGCCACGACATGGACCTACTAGAAAATTTCAGAACTGGATACACTCATACACGCCCTCCAGACCAGGAACGAATTCGACCTTCACCGGGATTGGACATTCGGTAAGCCAGTGAAGCGCGCTGCCGCTCGACCACCGTGTCATTGTCTTGACAAGCTATGAGGCCGAAAATGTATTTTTGGAGCCTTATTGTAATGACTTAAATATTATACCGGTTATTAGACTGACTGATTAATACCTTGTGTTGGATTTTTCTGGATTTCGTAAACAACTTCACCTGAAAGTTAGAATTTTGATACATTAGTATTTTTAAGGATCTTAACATATTGAAGTAATAATGTGACATTTTTTATATCTTTATCTACGTGACATTATTTGGGGAGGAAGAGCACATTTTCTCACTTTTCTCGTCAGTCATCTTAAACTAGTCTTTACTAGATCTAACTGAGATCCTCAAAATATTTGGACTGGATTACCTCATCAGAGTCTTAGCAAGGACTGTAAGGTGGAAGAGGACAATAGATAAAGGGCAAAGTTCTATTTTAATGGAAAAACACATTGCGAGTAAAGAGCAGTGTGCTAGTAAAGAGCAGTGTGCGAGTAAACAGCAGTGTGCGAGTAAAGAGCAGTGTGCGAGTAAACAGCAGTGTGCGAGTAAAGAGCAGTGTGCGAGTAAAGAGCAGTGTGCGAGTAAAGAGCAGTGTGCGAGTAAAGAGCAGTGTGCGAGTAAAGAGCAGTGTGCGAGTAAAGAGCAGTGTGCGAGTAAAGAGCAGTGTGCGAGATAAGAGCAGTGGCGTAATCAGGATTGCAAGGTACGGGCAAAAACGCAGATTTTGAAGACGTAAGAAGGCAGGGGGGGGTGGAATGAACAGGGGTGGGTTTATAATGCAAGGTATGGTGTAATAATGCAAGGTATGGTGTAATAATGCAAGGTATGGTGTAATAATGCAAGGTATGGGGTAATAATGCAAGGTATGGTGTATTAATGCAAGGTATGGTGTAATAATGCAAGGTATGGTGTAATAATGCAAGGTATGGGGTAATAATGCAAGGTATGATGTAATAATGCAAGGTATGGTGTAATAATGCAAGGTATGGTGTAATAATGCAAGGTATGGTGTAATAATGCAAGGTATGGTGTAATAATGCAAGGTATTGTGTAATAATGCAAGGTATGGTGTAATAATGCAAGGTATGGTGTAATAATGCAAGGTATGGTGTAATAATGCAAGGTATGGTGTAATAATACAAGGTATGGTGTAATAATGCAAGGTATGGTGTAATAATGCAAGGTATGGGGTAATAATGCAAGGTATGGTGTAATAATGCAAGGTATGGTGTAATAATGCAAGGTATGGGGTAATAATGCAAGGTATGGGGTAATAATGCAAGGTATGGTGTAATAATGCAAGGTATGGTGTAATAATGCAAGGTATGGGGTAATAATGCAAGGTATGGGGTAATCATGCAAGGTATGGTGTAATAATGCAAGGTATGGTGTAATAATGCAAGGTATGGGGTAATAATGCAAGGTATGGGGTAATAATGCAAGGTATGGTGTAATAATGCAAGGTATGGTGTAATAATGCAAGGTATGGTGTAATAATGCAAGGTATGGTGTAATAATGCAAGGTATGGTGTAATAATGCAAGGTAGGGTGTAATAATGCAAGGTATGGTGTAATAATGCAAAGTATGGTGTAATAATGCAAGGTATGGTGTAATAATGCAAGGTATGGTGTAATAATGCAAGGTATGGTGTAATAATGCAAGGTATGGTGTAATAATGCAAGGTATGGTGTAATAATGCAAGGTATGGTGTAATAATGCAAGGTATGTTGTAATAATGCAAGGAATGGTGTAATAATGCAAGGTATGGTGTAATAATGCAAGGTATGGTGTAATAATGCAAGGTATGGGGTAATAATGCAAGGTATGGGGTAATAATGCAAGGTATGGGGTAATAATGCAAGGTATGGGGTAATAACGCAAGGTATGGTGTAATAATGCACGGTAAAAGATAAAGTGGGGGTTGGGAGCTATGACAAGCTCATTCTGAACATTGGTTAATTTTCACCTTAAACTATTGAAAGATATACTTTATATAATTATCAAACAGCCAGTTAAAATTGAAAAATTTGAATAGTTAAATATTTCTAAATTTTGTAATTCTCATTTCTGAAAACAAAACGAGTGTAACAAATGTGGAATTATTCTCAAGATTTCAATAATTCAAATTCTACACAGTCGACGGATAGTTTTAAACAGGACGCAGCATATATTAAAAGAAAAATATTTTTATGAAAATTAATGAAAAGCCCAAATTATCACACTTTAGAACATAATAAATGGCCAAAAATATATTGGAAGCAACATTTACAATTCTGTTAATTCGACATAACTGTATTTAAAAAAAAATGATTATAAAATCTCAAAAAAAAAATAATTTAAATACCCAGTTGGGGAAAATAAGAGAGGTGGTTTTGGACGATCTTGATAGTGGTGTAAGTGTCCCTTACTCCCCCTGCCCCCCCCCCCCCCACTATGCCTATGATAAAGATTCTACAGAAGTGTCATGAGCTCCCTATTGTGTTCTGGATAAAAACGCAAACGGTTCAAACTGCTCACTCTGATAGTGCGTTTTCTATAACACAATTAATTAGCTTATTTGAAAGTAATAATAATATGTAGCACTTAAATTATTGCATTGATAAAAAAATCTACTATAATCCTACCAAACAATGAGGAAGATTGGCCATTTTTTTTAAATTAAATATCAGTTTGGGTTTCAAAGTAAAATATTGATTTGAAAAAATAAAATGTAACATGATCAATTCTAAATGTAAAGATTTGCAAATTTAAGGTAATCGTTAGATTGCTATTTTTCCAAATTCAAATTGTCACAGCTAGACGAACAAGACTTCACGGATGACCTGCTCTAGTCTCACACAATCAGCAGCAGAAGACCTGCATCGTGGCAACAAACTTCATTCCCCTTGGACTCACTGTCAACAAAGGAAAGAACAAGTTTCTTAAAGTCATCTCAGACAACACATCGGCTATAACTCTAAATGGTGAAGCGCTAGCAGCATCGTCAATAAGAAAGTTGGAAATGAGGCGGTGTGCAGGCAAGAGTTGGCCAGGACAGCTTTGCTCCAACCTAGAACATTCACAGCTACTAACACCAAGAAAATCTAGACTTTCATAAACTCGTGTCTCAGGAGGATTCTGCAGATACGATGGCTGGGCATCATCGGCAACGATGAGCTCTGAAATCGTATAGATCAACAAACCGCGTATTTGAAGATCATGCAAAAAAACGATGGAGATGATTGGGTCACAAACTCAGAAAACCTGCTTCAAACAACACCAGACAGTCTCTATCATTGAACCCACAAAGGGAAAAGGAAAAGAGGTTGGTTGACATTGTAACAGCTGGCGCCGAGACCTGGATGCGGACGTCAAGAGAACAAGTCACAGTTAAAAAGACTTGCTCAGGATCGGAACGGCTGGAGAGCCCTTGTTGGCACATTCCAAGAGAGGGTTAGCAGGCATAAGTAAGTAATTTAGTACAGTTGTGCTTCCAAATGAGCTAAACGAACACCCATGATCTCGCACTTTTCCCTGAAAATACATGGCTTAGACTTACTATATAAAAAAAACGTCTGTTAGGCCCTATATAAGTCGAGCTTTTTAAATTAGATGACTGTTGATGATGATAAATTCTTCCAATGTAAAAGTATTAGCCTACTATCATCAATGTTGTAGTATATCCATAATTTGAGATCGGTTACAGGGTTTAACATTAAATATCTCACTTCCAATAAATTAAAAAAACACGTTTTTAAAGAATAAATACAAGTTTTGGTTTTATTATAATCTTAGATGTAGATTCATAGAAATAAATATATCTCGGCAGCTACATAAACGGACTCTATCCTACCAAACCAGACAATCGACTGACTTTACTTTCACACTCGCACACATTAAATTAGTTTCACACTCGCACACATTAAATTAGTTTCACACTCGCACACATTACATTAGTTTCACACTCGCACACATTACATTAGTTTCACACTCGCACACATTACATTAGTTTCACACTCGCACACATTACATTAGTTTCACACTCGCACACATTACATTAGTTTCACACTCGCACACATTACATTAGTTTCACACTCGCACACATTACATTAGTTTCACACTCGCACACATTACATTAGTTTCACACTCGCACACATTACATTAGTTTCACACTCGCACACATTACATTAGTTTCACACTCGCACACATTACATTAGTTTCACACTCGCACACATTACATTAGTTTCACACTCGCACACATTACATTAGTTTCACACTCGCCAACATTACATTAGTTTCACACTCGCACACATTAAATTAGTTTCACACTCGCACACATTACATTAGTTTCACACTCGCACACATTACATTAGTTTCACACTCGCACACATTACATTAGTTTCACACTCGCACACATTACATTAGTTTCACACTCGCACACATTACATTAGTTTCACACTCGCACACATTACATTAGTTTCACACTCGCACACATTACATTAGTTTCACACTCGCACACATTACATTAGTTTCACACTCGCACACATTACATTAGTTTCACACTCGCACACATTACATTAGTTTCACACTCGCACACATTACATTAGTTTCACACTCGCACACATTACATTAGTTTCACACTCGCACACATTACATTAGTTTCACACTCGCACACATTACATTAGTTTCACACTCGCACACATTAAATTAGTTTCACACTCGCACACATTACATTAGTTTCACACTCGCACACATTACATTAGTTTCACACTCGCACACATTAAATTAGTTTCACACTCGCACACATTACATTAGTTTCACACTCGCACACATTACATTAGTTTCACACTCGCACACATTACATTAGTTTCACACTCGCACACATTACATTAGTTTCACACTCGCACACATTACATTAGTTTCACACTCGCACACATTACATTAGTCTCACACTCGCACACATTACATTAGTTTCACACTCGCACACATTAAATTAGTTTCACACTCGCACACATTACATTAGTTTCACACTCGCACACATTACATTAGTTTCACACTCGCACACATTAAATTAGTTTCACACTCGCACACATTAAATTAGTTTCACACTCGCACACATTACATTAGTTTTTTCTCTCATTCCACACGGGGTTTGGGGAAGGGGAGCTACCTAGCAAGCATATCTGAGTTTCAATTATTCACGACTATTTTTACAATAAAAAACACTTCTGTCGCAACACACGCAAACACATACACACTATTTCCTTTTATTCAAAATAAAATTTCACCCCAACCCCTACAATCACGTGCCAGCTCACAACAAAACAATAAATTAACATGGGGGTTATCAAAATCTAATGATTTAAATGTTTAACAAAGTAATCGAAACACGTTACCATGAAAACACTGTTTGTTGTAATAATCCCACTCATAGTCATTGGTGGTAAAATATCCTGGAGACAACCATCTAAAAAAAAGGATAGAAAAGAAATAAATAAACAACCTTAAAAACAAAGTTGTTTGTATAAATCCTTTACATGTATTTGTAGGCAAAACAAACCCAGTTTTTTTTCCCCCAGGTTGGGGGGGGGGGGGGGAGGACTTTTGAGTGACAAACATTTATCAAAGCTTTCGCAAATTGAGTAAAGGGTGTGTTGGCAGAGCCTTCACAAGCCTATGTGGCGCCCTAGGGCAAAAGTTTCAGCGAGGCCCCTTTGTATACTAAAACGGCTTTTTCAATTCTATAAATTTAAACATTTAGACTATATTTTCTCGCCCCCTAGAAGTGTCGCCCCCGGGCATATGCCCCCCTCTGCCCCCCTCCTTGTGAGGGCGCTGGGTGTTGGCATTCTCTATAAACAAACCACGTGGTCTTAGACTGATGGCGTCATGTTACGATTTAAATATGTAGCCAGAAATAGTAAAAAAGGATTTTAAAATGTGAGCTATTGCTATGAAAAAGGAAACGCTTATTTGATTTGGGGATGGGGGCGAGGAAATAGGGTTAATGCTGGCAATGCAATACAATCTGTTGTCTTCAGCACCGAATCTATGTACCCAGCCTCAGCTCAATAGGATAACATAAAGTAGGTCAATTGGCATTCCTAAGATTTTGCCAGAAAGGAAAAAAACAATAGTGAATTTAATATAAAGAATATTTTGCTGTTTGTATTTTTAGCAATTATTTTCGCCAGTATATGTCTGGAAATGTAGTATTTGATCATATTTAATTTAAATCACTATACAACAGATATCGGAAAAATTATGGGTTTTACAACAGTTTCAAACGGCTTTCAAAAGTGTTCAGTGAACAATTTTTGGTTTTGATATTTGATGTTCTTGTATCTTATGTTATATTACATGCATTGGAGTACGATCTTCTAATTCTTTTAATTCTATTTGGACCACGGTTAGGACCACGTATTATTCTAAGTTTTTTCTTTTTTTTCCCCACGACTTTCCACCGTGATCAGGTGTGTCAAAAATCCAAACTCATGCTGCGGGACATCTCTAAACTCATGCTGCGGGACATCTCTAAACTCATGCTGCGGGACATCTCTAAACTCATGCTGCGGGACATCTCTAAACTCATGCTGCGGGACATCTCTAAACTCATGCTGCGGGACATCTCTAAACTCATGCTGCGGGACATCTCTAAACTCATGCTGCGGGACATCTCTAAGCTCATGCTGCGGGACATCTCTAAACTCATGCTGCGGGACATCTCTAAACTCATGCTGTGGGACATCTCTAAACTCATGCTGCGGGACATATCTAAACTCATGCTGCGGGACGTCTCTAAACTCATGCCGCGGGACATCTCTAGAAATAGTCAAACATGGACTATGTCATCCTAGCTTTGTTCACTTCCTGTACATGCTTTCTCCAGGCATATTTTACACTTTGATAATTGATTGGCTTCTTTGGCCATTCGGTATTACGACAGCTGAATTGTTACGTCATTGGTCAGTTGCACGCAGGAACTTTAAGGATCGTGTATTTAGATTCCAACGGATCTAGCCAGCCAATCGATGGGATGTAGATCTCATCATTCTGTCAATGGCGCGATCATGCATGTCAGTCGGCCTCTGGATCAATGACAACTGAACCATTAAGGTACAGAGCCTGTAAACTAGAAAAATACACCTAACAAAGGAGAGTAGGGACTCGGTTAATAAAACTTAACAGGTTTTCCCACTTTATTGCTCTGAATGGGAAGGGGGGGGGGCAACCTCCTCCCAGAAGTCTCGTTTTTCCACCTGGCATTCAGTAGCAAATGAATGGATCACTGTTGACACTGGGAGATTATTCCATCAAGAGCAGGATAATTTACTTGAAGGTGCCTCTCAGACTAGGAATATTAATATCATTTATATTTTTCCAATCCAGGTTTTCTGTTTAAAATTTTTTTAACCGACTTTCGGTTTGCCTTCCCCCCCCCCATGTCTATTTTGTTTTTCTTTTATTAATATGTATATGTTATTTTATATTTTATTAATATATGTCTATGTTATTTTATATTTTAATAATATATGTATATGCTATTTTATATTTTATTAATATATGTTTATGTTATTTTATATTTTAATAATATATGTATTTGTTATTTTATATTGTATTAATATATGTATATGTTATTTTATATTTTATGAATATATGTATATGTTATTTTATATTTTATTAATATATTATTATGTGTATGTTATTTTATATTTTTTTAATATATGTGTATGTTATTTTATATTTTATTAATATATGCTTATCTTATTTTATGTGTTATTAATATATGTATATGTTATTTTATATTTTATTAATATATGTATATGTTATTTTATATTTTATTAATATATGTATATGTTATTTTATATTTTATTAATATATGTATATGTTATTTTATATTTTATTAATATATTTATATGTTATTTTATATTTTATCAATATATGTATATGTTATTTTATATTTTATTAATATATGTATCTGTTATTTTTATTTTATTAATATTTATATATGTTATTTTATATTTTAGGAATATACGTATATGTTATTTTATATTTTATTAATATATGTATAAGTTATTTTATATTTTATTAATATTTGTTTATGTTTTTTGTATTTTAATAATATATGTTATGTTATTTTATATTTTATTATTATATGTATATGTTATTTTATATTTTATTAATATATGTATATGTTTTTTTTATATTTTATTAATATATGTATATGTTATTTTATATTTTATTAATATATGCATATGTTATTTTATATTTTATTAATATATGCATATGTTATTTTATATTTTATTAATATATGCATATGTTATTTTATATTTTATTCATATATGTAGATGTTATGTTATATTTTATTCATATGTATATGTTATTTTATATTTTATTAATCTATGTATATGTTATTTTATATTTTAATAATATATGTATATGTTATTTTATATTTTATTAATATATGTATATGTTATTTTATATTTTATTAATATATGTATATGTTTTTTATATTTTATTAATATATGGATATGTTTTTTTTATATTTTATTAATATATGTATATGTTATTTTATATTTTATTAATATATTATATGTAAATGTTATTTTATATTTTATTAATATATGTATATGTTATTTTATATTTATTAATATATGTATATGTTATTGTATATTTTATTAATATATGTGTTTGTTTTTTATATTTTATTAATATATTATATGTATATGTTATTTTATATTTTATTAATATTTGTTTATGTTTTTTATATTTTAATAATATATGTATATGTTATTTTATATTTTATTAATATATGTATTTGTTATTTTATATTTTATTAATATATGGATATGTTTTTTTATATTTTATTAATATATGTACATGTTATTTTATATTTTATTAATATATTATATGTATATGTTATTTTATATTTATTAATATATGCCTATGTTATTTTATATTTTAATAATATATGTATATGTTATTTTATATTTTATTAATATATGTATATTTTATTTTATATTTTATTAATATATGTATATGTTATTTTATATTTTATTAATATATGTATATGTTATTTTATGTTTTATTAACATATGTATGTTATTTTTTATTTTATTAATATATCTATGTTATTGTATATGTATATGTGGAAATGAAAGCAATAGTTTTTTAACGAGGTTACCGACCGAGTGATAAAAACTGCGCCCTCGCCATTTAGTGAGCCAAAAAAAAGCGCTACATAAAGGATAAATAAACGACATATTCTTAGAGAAAAAATTGAAATAACCTTTACAAGATTAAATTTAAATTTTAAAACTCGTCGATTTTTATTGAGGGAACCCAAAAACTAAATTATCATGAATTCGGAATTAAAAATTATTAATTATATAGATCATTGGATGTTGCATGTTGCAAGAATGAAAAGAATAACTATAGAAAGTGAAATATAAGTCCACATACGTAAAGCGATCGGTTTGACTGTTTGGACACGTTCAGCTACTGTGTGGAAAACCCAGGTTGTTGTTTTTTCTCTTTTCAATTACATAGATAAAATGATGCACCGTAAAGTCAATAATTTCATTAAAACTTGAAGACACTAGTGGCTGCTGACAATAATTTCATTAAAACCTCAAGACACTAGTGGATGCTGACTATAATTTCATTACAATCCTTTATCCCATAGCAGTTTATCTCTGAATGGACCAACAGTAGTCACCGTGTGTATTTGAAGGTAATTTTTTATTGAAATATGTAAAGTATAATTTTATAACGTTTACAACATTATTTTACCTGTTAGAATTAGAAAATTGACAAAACTTTCTTCTACTGTTATAGCCAAAGGATCTGCAGATTAGGTGAATGTTCGTGAGACATATCATTTGACAATTACTGAAGTTTTGATCTATTAAATATTCCATATTAAGGGATGTCAGGCTGCTTTCTGGGGTCTTGGAGAAATCACATGGATTTTCTTTGAAGAAAAAAATATGCATATGTTAAAAAAAAATGAAAATATTTTCCCATAAATGCACATTCAGATTTGTTTAAATCCAATTGCGTAACATTAGAATCTGCCATACAAAATCTTTCTTTTAGAAAAGTATTTTCAACTTAAATAATCATATCGCAATTTTTTGAATAAATGTAAAAAAAAATTGAAAGTAAAAATTATTTTCTTTTATTCACATTTTAAAGTGAATATTAAATGCCTTCAAAATCATTCATAAACATCTCCCGTCAACCCTTCCCATAAAGACGTGGGGGCGTTTTTATCGACATCACCTTAAAAACAAAACTTTTCATTTCAGAATGTTTACAATTATTCAGAATAAGTTGACGTAGAGCCTTAGAATTACATCATATTCTGGTTTAATATAGTTTTAAGTTATAGAAAGAATAGGGTTTCATCGTTGTTTGTGTGTGTTAAAAGGTCAACAGTGTAAGATTGATTAAAAAAAACTATTTTCAAAGTATTTACAAACTATCAAAATAACTTGAACAATAAGGAAATATTTTTTATAACAAAAAAGCTACAATGTGACCAGGACAACTGTTGCTGTCCAACTATGTTCCAGTTACATCCATATTTCCTCTAGTTTAATGTAGACATGACAGCAGTAGATGTCCAACTATGTTACAGTTACACCCATCTTTCTTCTAGTTTAATGTAGACATGACAGCAGTAGATGTCCAACTATGTTACAGTTACATCCATCTTTCCTCTAGTTTAATGTAGACATGACAGCAGTAGATGTCCAACTAAGTTACAGTTACATCCATCTTTCTTCTAGTTTAATGTAGACATGACAGCAGTAGATGTCCAACTATGTTACAGTTACATCCATCTTTCCTCTAGTTTAATGTAGACATGACAGCAGTAGATGTCCAACTATGTTACAGTTACACCCATGTTTCCTCTAGTTTAATGTAGACATGACAGCAGTAGATGTCCAACTATGTTACAGTTACATCCATCTTTTCTCTAGTTTAATGTAGACATGACAGCAGTAGATGTCCAACTATGTTACAGTTACATCCATCTTTCTTCTAGTTTAATGTAGACATGACAGCAGTAGATGTCCAACTATGTTACAGTTACATCCATCTTTCTTCTAGTTTAATGTAGACATGACAGCAGTAGATGTCCAACTATGTTACAGTTACATTCATATTTCTTCTAGTTTAATGTAGACATGACAGCAGTAGATGTCCAACTATGTTACAGTTACATCCATCTTTCTTCTAGTTTAATGTAGACATGACAGCAGTGGATGTCCAACTATGTTACAGTTACATCCATCTTTCTTCTAGTTTAATGTAGACATGACAGCAGTAGATGTCCAACTATGTTACAGTTACATCCATCTTTCTTCTAGTTTAATGTAGACATGACAGCAGTAGATGTCCAACTATGTTACAGTTACATCCATCTTTCTTCTAGTTTAATGTGAACATGTATGTACTTTTGACGTTATTTTTCTTTTACTAGCTATTTATAGTAATAATAATAATGGTAATTTATAAAGCGTTTCTTTTCATGCTACTAAATTTAGCTTATAACACTACTTACTCAAACCTTAAGTTACAATTTTAACCTTTATTAATGGACAACATTTTTGTAAGCCATTATTATTATGTAACCTTATTGCTGCAATGCGATGTAGCATGTAGCCTACTTTACTACATGAATCAACTAGAGCTTCTTTCAAATAACCATTTTCATATAGTCTCGCCCTGCCAGTCTAACATGCTTTTAAGCCAAATTTTAGTGCCAAATTTGCGTTTGTTTTTTGTTTTCGCTAAGATTATTTCTTTATAACTCACATATTGTGCGCTTTATAACTAAAATCTTTTATTATGCATACAATTTTATTAAAGGTAAAAGTAAATCGTATTTCCTGCAAATGTGTTCATTTTACATTTTTATGTAGCAGCAGAAAAGAGATAATATGTGAAAATCGCATCGCCCAGAGTCCAAAAACCAATGTAAATGTTCTTTTTTTTATTTGCTATTCTGTAACAGCCAGAAAAATTCTAGTCTGTCAAATTGGTTTATGGTTGTAGTTAGTAGTTGTAGTTAGGATAAATTCTGAATTTAATATTTGAAGAGACATTGGTAATAAAAGATAAAATATTTCAGAGACATTTGTTTACACTGTAATGGTAAAGGTAAAACTCAGCAGTTCCACAAGAAACTGTTCTAGCCCCCCCCCCCCCTTACTATTTCTAATTTATGTTAATCAATTATACAATGGCATCAATACAGAAACAAAAGTAAGGCTATTTGCAGATGATTGCATAATTTACAGATCAATAAGGACAGAAAGAGACCTAAATGAATTACAAAATTGAAATCTATCTGGAGTATTTTCACCCAGAAAAGTCCGAACTGTTAAGAGTAGGCCTATCAAAGAAAAAGAAACAAATAATTGCAAACTATTTCTTTTATGGATAAGAACTAATCCAAACAAAATGCAAAGTACTCTGGAGTAATAATAAATGATAAATTATCTTGGAATCCACATATTGATGAAGTAATTTAAACGTATCAAATAAAACAGTAGGCTTTATAAAAAGGAACTTTGACAAATGTAATAAGAACATACAACTAAAATGCTATCTCACAATAGTTAGACATATATTAGAATTTGAATCTTCTGTATGGGACCCATCAACTAAAGAAAACATTAAAAAATTGGAACAAATCCAGAAAAGACCTGCAATGTTTATTACTAGCGAATATTCACAACTGACAAGAGTAACACCAATAATTTAATCACTAAACCTAGAAACACTAGAGGTCAGAAGGAGGAAAAAAAGTTTGAATAATACATAAGGCATTAAATTTTAGGTTAGAAATAAAACATAACAATCTGTTACAATGCTTAGATAAACATAGAGACAAAAATAATATTATTATCCTATATGCAAAAAAACAAATGCTTATATGTAATCAGTCTTCCTGAGTGCCATCCGAACATGGAATGGATTGCCTGAAAAAAAAACGGAAACCAGTAACTTAAAATCTCTTAACACACTAATCAATATACAAGACTAAAATGAAACAACGGATAATTGAAGAACGCAATAATCTTCTGTATAGAAGGAGCGTCTGTAACATGAATAAGATAAGATCAGAAAGGTACTGTTTAATTTTCTGTCATCAGCCATTATAGTATCAATCGAATACATAAGCAAAGTTTTCTGTCATCAGCCATTATAGTATCAATCGAATACATAAGCAAAGTTTTCTGTCATCAGCCATTATAGTATCAATCGAATACATAAGCAACGTTTTCTGACATCAGCCATTATAGTATCAATCGAATACAAAAGCAAAATTTTCTGTCATCAGCAATTATAGTATCAATCGAATACATAAGCAAAGTTTTCTGTCATTAGCCATTATAGTATCAATCGATTACATAAGCAAAATTTTCTGTCATCAGCAATTATAGTATCAATCGAATACATAAGCAAAGTTTTCTGTCATCAGCCATTATAGTATCAATTGATTACATAAGCAAAATTTTCTGTCATCAGCTATTATAGTATCGATCGAATACATAAGCAAAGTTTTCTGTCATCAGCCATTATAGTATCAATCAAATACATAAGCAAAGTTTTCTGTCATCAGCTATTATAGTATCGATCGAATACATAAGCAAAGTTTTCTGTCATCAGCCATTATAGTATCAATCGAATACATAAGCAAAGTTTTCTGTCATCAGCAATTATAGTATCAATCGAATACATAAGCAAAGCTTTCTGTCATCAGCAATTATAGTATCAATCGAATACATAAGCAAAGTTTTCTGTCATCAGCCATTATAGTATCAATCGAATACATAAGCAACGTTTTCTGACATCAGCCATTATAGTATCAATCGAATACATAAGCAAAGTTTTCTGTCATCAGCAATTATAGTATCAATCGAATACATAAGCAAAGTTTTCAGTCATCAGCCATTATAGTATCAATCGAATACATAAGCAAAGTTTTCTGTCATCAGCCATTATAGTATCAATCGAATACATAAGCAAAGTTTTCTGTCATCAGCTATTATAGTATCGATCGAATACATAAGCAAAGTTTTCTGTCATCAGCCATTATAGTATCAATCGAATACATAAGCAAAGTTTTCTGTCATCAGCAATTATAGTATCAATCGAATACATAAGCAAAGCTTTCTGTCATCAGCAATTATAGTATCAATCGAATACATAAGCAAAGTTTTCTGTCATCAGCCATTATAGTATCAATCGATTACATAAGCAAAATTTTCTGTCATCAGCAATTATAGTATCAATCGAATACATAAGCAAAGTTTTCTGTCATCAGCCATTATAGTATCAATTGATTACATAAGCAAAATTTTCTGTCATCAGCTATTATAGTATCGATCGAATACATAAGCAAAGTTTTCTGTCATCAGCCATTATAGTATCAATCAAATACATAAGCAAAGTTTTCTGTCATCAGCTATTATAGTATCGATCGAATACATAAGCAAAGTTTTCTGTCATCAGCCATTATAGTATCAATCGAATACATAAGCAAAGTTTTCTGTCATCAGCAATTATAGTATCAATCGAATACATAAGCAAAGCTTTCTGTCATCAGCAATTATAGTATCAATCGAATACATAAGCAAAGTTTTCTGTCATCAGCCATTATAGTATCAATCGAATACATAAGCAACGTTTTCTGACATCAGCCATTATAGTATCAATCGAATACATAAGCAAAGTTTTCTGTCATCAGCAATTATAGTATCAATCGAATACATAAGCAAAGCTTTCTGTCATCAGCAATTATAGTATCAATCGAATACATAAGCAAAGTTTTCTGTCATCAGCCATTATAGTATCAATCGAATACATAAGCAACGTTTTCTGACATCAGCCATTATAGTATCAATCGAATACATAAGCAAAGTTTTCTGTCATCAGCAATTATAGTATCAATCGAATACATAAGCAAAGTTTTCTGTCATCAGCCATTATAGTATCAAACGAATACATAAGCAAAGTTTTCTGTCATCAGCCATTATAGTATCAAACGAATACATAAGCAAAGTTTTCTGTCATCAGCTATTATAGTATCAATCGAATACATAAGCAAAGTTTTCTGTCATCAGCTATTATAGTATCAAACGAATACATAAGCAAAGTTTTCTTTCATCAGCTTTTATAGTATCAAACGAATACATAAGCAATGTTTTCTGTCATCAGCCTTTATAGTATCAAACGAATACATAAGCAAAGTTTTCTGTGTTACGAATATCGGTCATAGAGGAATGACGTAGTAAGGCATTGACCTCTTAACAAGTGCGTATCAGAGTCCAAAGCGACCAAGGTTTGACCTTTATGCCCTGAGGGCAGTTTAAATAAAATAATTCGTTCAAATCCCGTGGAAATTGGAGGATAATTCTGGATCGTAGTAATTATAGAGAAAGAGGTTAAAATGCGTATTAAGACCCTGTAGAATCTTCGATGATAGTTTTCTTTGTAAAGTTCCGACCTCCTTAAAGTTAGTTCAGTTTAAACGTTTGTAGAGTGAAGTCGCGATATTAATACTTGTACATATAATGTCATTTTATTGAAACTTATGTTGCCATCAGTTGATGAAGTTTATTGATCGTTTATATTGAGTCTACAATTTAAATAAAATTGTTTATTCAACAACTGGAGTTGTTTGATCTATCATTGTTGAGAAATGTGTTGAAGATAATTATCACGAATATAACTACATTACTGCATAGACCTGTCAGTCAAGGAACCCCTAGCTTGGGCTACAGATTAGCAGAATCTAGAGACTTCTAATAAAGATACAACTATATTCATTGAATCCGATTTAACGAGTCGTAATAATAATCATCATATAGAGGGCCATAACAGTTTGCGGGCTGCGTCCGATATAGTTGTATAGTGAAGCATATATTCAAGTTGTGTTGTGTTGTGTGTTGGAGCAGTGACCTACTGAGCAAGCCTAAGAACGCTGAAATTATTCTTCCGATTGGAAAAACGTAAGTTGGAAATTTACCACTTTATAAATCTCTTAACTAAAGAATGGAATTTATTGAAAATCCAGAAGAAGAAGTTTTGAAAACTTTATCAATAAAGAAGTTAAAAGAGATCGCTGAGATCTTGAAGATAGAAGTTACTGAAACTACACCATCGAGGACTGTGTTGACACAGCAGATAAAAGATGTGTTGATTGCGAGTGGCAAGTTGAAAGTAGAATCAAGCGCGGAGGGATATCAAGTTGAAGGTCAGACGTCGAAATCTATGTCAGAACAGTTTAGATTTCAGTTAGAAATGAAACGGATGGAAATGGAGATGGAACAAAGACGTCTAGAAAGTCAGGAAAGAGATAAGAAAAGTCAAAGAGAAACAGAAAGTCAGGAAAGAATAGAGCTAGCGAAGATAGGAGCTACTAAAAAAGAATCTCATAGTGATGTAGAGATGGCCAGATGGAAAAAGCTAGTCCCTACCTACATTGATAAAGAAAGTGAAATAGCTAATTTCTTCCAGACCTTTGAAATTTCTTGCAGAGATTTTAAATTCCCAGAAGATAAATGGGGAATATTAGTCAGAACAGCTTTTACTCAAGGAAGGGCAAGAGATTGTGTTCTATTATTAAAAGAGGAGCATTTAAATGATTATGAAGTCATTAAAGACACTGTACTTAAAGCCTATAACCAAATACCGGAAAGTTATCGGAAAAGGTTCCGTCAGTACACAATGTCCCCTTACCAAACACACTTAGACTTCCTTAGAGCAGAAGAAAAGTTAATGGATCAGTGGATAAAATCCAGAAATATCTCCACATTAAAAGAATTGAAAGATATCATTCTTTTAGAGGATTTTATTAACAAAGTGAGGCCGGATATAAGAATGTATTTATCCGAGCGTGATATCACTGACCCACATAAGGCTGCTGATTTAGCGGAACAGTACACATTGTGTCATAGGACAGCTGGTGAAAAGAATTTTAATAGGGCACAACGGCAAGCAGAAAACACACAACAAAAACATCGTGAAAAAGAGCATTTTGTGAAACAAAATGAGGTTAATAAAAAACCTGTCAACAGAAATGTCCAATGTACTTTTTGTAAGAGAACAGGACATAGCATTGAAGACTGTTGGAGTATACGAAGCGACAAAAGACCTAACAAAGTGGTCATGTGTGCAAGCCATAAACCAATACAAAATGTACAAGAAAGCGAAGATACAAACGAACTGAATTCGAAGAAAGATTCTTCTAAACCAGAAACACTGAGGGTGGATTTGCCTGAGAGCAAAAGTCAGAAGGTAGAGAAATCTACAACTGAAGACAATGAGGATAAATATCCTGATTATAAATACAGAATGGCTACTATTGGATTGGTTGTCCAAGTCCACAGAGACGAAAAAGTAGACCAAAGTATTTAAGACTCGAACAAGAGTCTGAAGTCATCGAAAGATGAAACAACACCCGAAAGTCATGGTCAAGGGAAGAATAAAATTGACACAGAGACCCTGTGCAGTTTTCAACCGTTCATTAGTGAAGGTTGTGTGGCCTTACAAAAGGAAGGACCACTGAAGTCCGTAAACATATTACGAGACACAGGAGCATCATTAACACTGCTGCTTAAAGATGTATTACCATTGAATGTGAATACATTGACAGGACAGACTGTCCTATTGAGAGGTTTTGAATGGAAAGAAGAAATACCTCTACATAGGATATACCTCGCATCTGACTTGGTGACAGGATATGTGACAGTTGGAGTAATATCAAAACTTCCTGTTGAGGGCATATCCGTTTTCCTAGCAAATGATTTGGCGAAAGGGAGGGTGAGACCTGAACTGATTGTGAAGGAAAATCCCGACCCTAGTCCTATGGTGGAGACAGGAAAAGAAAAAGAACTTTATCCTGTAGGTGATGTCATAAAAGGTATGACACCACAGAAAAAGAAAGAAGAAATTATCTCACAAGAAAAGGAAAAGAAAGAAGAAATTCTCCCACGAGAGAAGAAAGAGGAAGAAGAAGTGGAACGTGATACTACTATTTTCTCCATGATTGAAGATTGTCCGAAAGGAAATGATCAATCAAAGAAGTCATCACAAAATGAATTGATTGCTGAGCAGAAAGTAGACCCAGAGTTGCTACAGCTGCATGAGAAAGCTGTCGACGAGAAAGAAAATCCTACTACTGATGTCTATGAACAGATAGACCACAGCATAAACAAACAACAATGCAAACCTGCAGTTGCCGGTACAGATGAAGATTGGAGGAGCATCACTGAAGAAACGAGTGCGGAGAGCTGGACCGAAACTATCAAAAGCTATGGGTTACCACAATCCATACCGACAGATCGAAGGACCAACTTCGCCCCGGAACTCTTCAATCCAGTCCTAAAGAACTTATGCCTGGAGCAGGAGATGTCAACTGAATCCTATCCGGAAAGTCGAGGAGCCTATGGACCAATCTTTGGACCCACTGTCCGAGGACCACTCAAACTACTTCAAGAGGAATGGCAGACCGAATTGGACCTCCTTGGGCTGAGCAAGTACCTAGATAAGTACATAAATTTTTTGTCTGACATAACTGTTTTTGTGAGAAAAAAATTGTACACTGCTCACATGCAGATGCCATTGTTGTGTGATGAAAGAAAGGCAAAAATATTATATCATTTGAAAATGATAAAGCCTTACCTTCTGAAAACAATTGGAATAAGCTTGATGTTGTTAACATTGTTACTCTTATTTGTAAAATTTATGCCTGGAGTACAGGATGAATTGAATGACAAATTCACTGATAGTTAGTTACCAAACTTACTATCTTAAAACTAAATCCCTTACTTGTGAAGAAAAAGGAATGAGTAAAAGTATTGTTAGAGTAAATATCATTATAGTGTGATATTTCTAAACAAACTTGTTAGGTTGAGCATTTAAAATAATTGCTATAAGAGAAAAAGATCAGTTTTATCCGCAGAATTGGTTTCTAAATCAGAGGACATTATAAATGTGGACTGATTATAAGATGTGTTTGAGAATCTCTGGAAATGATAATTGCAACATTTGGCAGAGAGGATAATTTGATTGAAAAAGATGTAAATGGTTTTAAGAAAAGAGAATTTTCTATCACTAAAGTATTGAGAAATGTTTTATGATTGTACTATGGATTTATTTTATCATGTACTGTTGTTGAAATAATTGCACTGAGTCAGGATGCAAATTTCTTCTATGTGAATTTATTCATTTATTATATTATCATTGAATGTATGATAATGTAGGGTAAAAATAGTTGCAGCAAGGCAGAACTATGACTAACAAGAATTCCAAGAATTGTATTATATATGATTTTTCACTTTTAGGATACTGTTACATGAAAAGCAGACCAGAAGTGAAACTAATGTAAAATAAAACTTATCCTTGTTTTGTATAAATTTAGGATATGTGCCACTGACTTGACACTGTAAACCAGAATGGTTGAGAATTTCATGGTTGAGAATTTATAATGTTGACATACCAATGTTCAACAAATGTATTAGTAATTAAGGATTTCATGTCAAGATTGTAAAACTAATCTATTTTTTTTCTGTATGAGTTAAAATAGATTGAATGAATTGTACTGACAATCAAAAGATTGGGTAGACCTGAACAATGTGAGGAACAGGAGAACCTAGAATCTATGAATAATGAATAAAACCTTTGTGGAACATGGAAAAGAGCAATGGATTCCAACCTTACCATAACTGAAAAGCTGGGAGATGGAACCATTCAGACCAGAAATTGTTTTGTAAAAATTGTTAAATTGATTTCTGTCTGGAAAAAATATAGTCTATGCTCTTTAAATTCTAATCTTTTATCTTTTGTACTTCAATAATATTGTATTTGAAATGTCTTTGATGTAATCTAAAGAAAATAAGTACTTACTGTGTAGTACTAAGATTGTATGAAGATAATATAATCTGCTTTGATTGATAGTTAATTAAGTAAATTAACCAAATTTGTTTCAAGTAAATCCATATCTGCACGAAAGATAGAATGTTTCAATGTGAACGCTTTTAAAAAGAAAATAATGACGTCGAAAGGTCATGGTAAAATGAGAAATTGAAATATTTTTAATGAAATTGTCTATAAACTATTTTAATTCTGGAACAGACTATGTTTAATTTCCTTAAACTAACATGAATGAATTTAATTTTGAGATAATGGTTGTTAAATAATGCTCATTTAGTCAAGATAACGTTTTGGTCGCGTAGAGATTTTGACCTAAGCGGTGATGAGGTAAAAATTTGCATAGCGATGTCAATATTGTTAGAATCAATTGGGAATGAGAGAGAAAAAAAAGGAATAGAGAGAGAGAGTGCGGAATTGACCTACATTTTGGGTCGCGTCACAGACAGTTGTCTAATGTGTTAGTCGGCCTACCAGCATGTAAAAAAAAAATACTGTCTACACGAGCAATAATTTTTGTAACGTGTAATTAGGTCAGGTCTAGTATGTGTTCTATCAGAGCGTTTGGTTTTTTCTCCTTATGAAAAAAATAAGTCGTGTCTGAATAGACATTAAGTGATTTTTCCTTTTGTTGTATAATTACAAATTGTAAAAGATATTAGTTTATAATTAAATGGACGAGAGAGTTTTTATTAACGTGGAATGTTCATGTAATAGAAGTTATTAACTTGTATTATATTATATCTATTAAGAATGATTATGTATTTTTCTTGTATACAAGATTTAGATAAACAATTTAGTTGTCCATTGTTTTGAATTAAAAATTGAATGATTGAATGACTATAGTTAAGCCATTTGATAAGATGAACTTATATTGCATATATTATAGGTTATTATTATCAGTTCGATTGAATTATTGGGATAGCCAATTGAACTGTATTGTTTTCCCCGGAATATTTTCTTTTATAATTATTCCTTAAAATTAACATTTTTAGTATTGTAAAATGTAAAAGAAATAATTATAAAACTTTAGAAGGAGGGGGATGTTACGAATATCGGTCATAGAGGAATGACGTAGTAAGGCATTGACCTCTTAACAAGTGCGTATCAGAGTCCAAAGCGACCAAGGTTTGACCTTTATGCCCTGAGGGCAGTTTAAATAAAATAATTCGTTCAAATCCCGTGGAAATTGGAGGATAATTCTGGATCGTAGTAATTATAGAGAAAGAGGTTAAAATGCGTATTAAGACCCTGTAGAATCTTCGATGATAGTTTTCTTTGTAAAGTTCCGACCTCCTTAAAGTTAGTTCAGTTTAAACGTTTGTAGAGTGAAGTCGCGATATTAATACTTGTACATATAATGTCATTTTATTGAAACTTATGTTGCCATCAGTTGATGAAGTTTATTGATCGTTTATATTGAGTCTACAATTTAAATAAAATTGTTTATTCAACAACTGGAGTTGTTTGATCTATCATTGTTGAGAAATGTGTTGAAGATAATTATCACGAATATAACTACATTACTGCATAGACCTGTCAGTCAAGGAACCCCTAGCTTGGGCTACAGATTAGCAGAATCTAGAGACTTCTAATAAAGATACAACTATATTCATTGAATCCGATTTAACGAGTCGTAATAATAATCATCATATAGAGGGCCATAACAGTTTGCGGGCTGCGTCCGATATAGTTGTATAGTGAAGCATATATTCAAGTTGTGTTGTGTTGTGTGTTGGAGCAGTGACCTACTGAGCAAGCCTAAGAACGCTGAAATTATTCTTCCGATTGGAAAAACGTAAGTTGGAAATTTACCACTTTATAAATCTCTTAACTAAAGAATGGAATTTATTGAAAATCCAGAAGAAGAAGTTTTGAAAACTTTATCAATAAAGAAGTTAAAAGAGATCGCTGAGATCTTGAAGATAGAAGTTACTGAAACTACACCATCGAGGACTGTGTTGACACAGCAGATAAAAGATGTGTTGATTGCGAGTGGCAAGTTGAAAGTAGAATCAAGCGCGGAGGGATATCAAGTTGAAGGTCAGACGTCGAAATCTATGTCAGAACAGTTTAGATTTCAGTTAGAAATGAAACGGATGGAAATGGAGATGGAACAAAGACGTCTAGAAAGTCAGGAAAGAGATAAGAAAAGTCAAAGAGAAACAGAAAGTCAGGAAAGAATAGAGCTAGCGAAGATAGGAGCTACTAAAAAAGAATCTCATAGTGATGTAGAGATGGCCAGATGGAAAAAGCTAGTCCCTACCTACATTGATAAAGAAAGTGAAATAGCTAATTTCTTCCAGACCTTTGAAATTTCTTGCAGAGATTTTAAATTCCCAGAAGATAAATGGGGAATATTAGTCAGAACAGCTTTTACTCAAGGAAGGGCAAGAGATTGTGTTCTATTATTAAAAGAGGAGCATTTAAATGATTATGAAGTCATTAAAGACACTGTACTTAAAGCCTATAACCAAATACCGGAAAGTTATCGGAAAAGGTTCCGTCAGTACACAATGTCCCCTTACCAAACACACTTAGACTTCCTTAGAGCAGAAGAAAAGTTAATGGATCAGTGGATAAAATCCAGAAATATCTCCACATTAAAAGAATTGAAAGATATCATTCTTTTAGAGGATTTTATTAACAAAGTGAGGCCGGATATAAGAATGTATTTATCCGAGCGTGATATCACTGACCCACATAAGGCTGCTGATTTAGCGGAACAGTACACATTGTGTCATAGGACAGCTGGTGAAAAGAATTTTAATAGGGCACAACGGCAAGCAGAAAACACACAACAAAAACATCGTGAAAAAGAGCATTTTGTGAAACAAAATGAGGTTAATAAAAAACCTGTCAACAGAAATGTCCAATGTACTTTTTGTAAGAGAACAGGACATAGCATTGAAGACTGTTGGAGTATACGAAGCGACAAAAGACCTAACAAAGTGGTCATGTGTGCAAGCCATAAACCAATACAAAATGTACAAGAAAGCGAAGATACAAACGAACTGAATTCGAAGAAAGATTCTTCTAAACCAGAAACACTGAGGGTGGATTTGCCTGAGAGCAAAAGTCAGAAGGTAGAGAAATCTACAACTGAAGACAATGAGGATAAATATCCTGATTATAAATACAGAATGGCTACTATTGGATTGGTTGTCCAAGTCCACAGAGACGAAAAAGTAGACCAAAGTATTTAAGACTCGAACAAGAGTCTGAAGTCATCGAAAGATGAAACAACACCCGAAAGTCATGGTCAAGGGAAGAATAAAATTGACACAGAGACCCTGTGCAGTTTTCAACCGTTCATTAGTGAAGGTTGTGTGGCCTTACAAAAGGAAGGACCACTGAAGTCCGTAAACATATTACGAGACACAGGAGCATCATTAACACTGCTGCTTAAAGATGTATTACCATTGAATGTGAATACATTGACAGGACAGACTGTCCTATTGAGAGGTTTTGAATGGAAAGAAGAAATACCTCTACATAGGATATACCTCGCATCTGACTTGGTGACAGGATATGTGACAGTTGGAGTAATATCAAAACTTCCTGTTGAGGGCATATCCGTTTTCCTAGCAAATGATTTGGCGAAAGGGAGGGTGAGACCTGAACTGATTGTGAAGGAAAATCCCGACCCTAGTCCTATGGTGGAGACAGGAAAAGAAAAAGAACTTTATCCTGTAGGTGATGTCATAAAAGGTATGACACCACAGAAAAAGAAAGAAGAAATTATCTCACAAGAAAAGGAAAAGAAAGAAGAAATTCTCCCACGAGAGAAGAAAGAGGAAGAAGAAGTGGAACGTGATACTACTATTTTCTCCATGATTGAAGATTGTCCGAAAGGAAATGATCAATCAAAGAAGTCATCACAAAATGAATTGATTGCTGAGCAGAAAGTAGACCCAGAGTTGCTACAGCTGCATGAGAAAGCTGTCGACGAGAAAGAAAATCCTACTACTGATGTCTATGAACAGATAGACCACAGCATAAACAAACAACAATGCAAACCTGCAGTTGCCGGTACAGATGAAGATTGGAGGAGCATCACTGAAGAAACGAGTGCGGAGAGCTGGACCGAAACTATCAAAAGCTATGGGTTACCACAATCCATACCGACAGATCGAAGGACCAACTTCGCCCCGGAACTCTTCAATCCAGTCCTAAAGAACTTATGCCTGGAGCAGGAGATGTCAACTGAATCCTATCCGGAAAGTCGAGGAGCCTATGGACCAATCTTTGGACCCACTGTCCGAGGACCACTCAAACTACTTCAAGAGGAATGGCAGACCGAATTGGACCTCCTTGGGCTGAGCAAGTACCTAGATAAGTACATAAATTTTTTGTCTGACATAACTGTTTTTGTGAGAAAAAAATTGTACACTGCTCACATGCAGATGCCATTGTTGTGTGATGAAAGAAAGGCAAAAATATTATATCATTTGAAAATGATAAAGCCTTACCTTCTGAAAACAATTGGAATAAGCTTGATGTTGTTAACATTGTTACTCTTATTTGTAAAATTTATGCCTGGAGTACAGGATGAATTGAATGACAAATTCACTGATAGTTAGTTACCAAACTTACTATCTTAAAACTAAATCCCTTACTTGTGAAGAAAAAGGAATGAGTAAAAGTATTGTTAGAGTAAATATCATTATAGTGTGATATTTCTAAACAAACTTGTTAGGTTGAGCATTTAAAATAATTGCTATAAGAGAAAAAGATCAGTTTTATCCGCAGAATTGGTTTCTAAATCAGAGGACATTATAAATGTGGACTGATTATAAGATGTGTTTGAGAATCTCTGGAAATGATAATTGCAACATTTGGCAGAGAGGATAATTTGATTGAAAAAGATGTAAATGGTTTTAAGAAAAGAGAATTTTCTATCACTAAAGTATTGAGAAATGTTTTATGATTGTACTATGGATTTATTTTATCATGTACTGTTGTTGAAATAATTGCACTGAGTCAGGATGCAAATTTCTTCTATGTGAATTTATTCATTTATTATATTATCATTGAATGTATGATAATGTAGGGTAAAAATAGTTGCAGCAAGGCAGAACTATGACTAACAAGAATTCCAAGAATTGTATTATATATGATTTTTCACTTTTAGGATACTGTTACATGAAAAGCAGACCAGAAGTGAAACTAATGTAAAATAAAACTTATCCTTGTTTTGTATAAATTTAGGATATGTGCCACTGACTTGACACTGTAAACCAGAATGGTTGAGAATTTCATGGTTGAGAATTTATAATGTTGACATACCAATGTTCAACAAATGTATTAGTAATTAAGGATTTCATGTCAAGATTGTAAAACTAATCTATTTTTTTTCTGTATGAGTTAAAATAGATTGAATGAATTGTACTGACAATCAAAAGATTGGGTAGACCTGAACAATGTGAGGAACAGGAGAACCTAGAATCTATGAATAATGAATAAAACCTTTGTGGAACATGGAAAAGAGCAATGGATTCCAACCTTACCATAACTGAAAAGCTGGGAGATGGAACCATTCAGACCAGAAATTGTTTTGTAAAAATTGTTAAATTGATTTCTGTCTGGAAAAAATATAGTCTATGCTCTTTAAATTCTAATCTTTTATCTTTTGTACTTCAATAATATTGTATTTGAAATGTCTTTGATGTAATCTAAAGAAAATAAGTACTTACTGTGTAGTACTAAGATTGTATGAAGATAATATAATCTGCTTTGATTGATAGTTAATTAAGTAAATTAACCAAATTTGTTTCAAGTAAATCCATATCTGCACGAAAGATAGAATGTTTCAATGTGAACGCTTTTAAAAAGAAAATAATGACGTCGAAAGGTCATGGTAAAATGAGAAATTGAAATATTTTTAATGAAATTGTCTATAAACTATTTTAATTCTGGAACAGACTATGTTTAATTTCCTTAAACTAACATGAATGAATTTAATTTTGAGATAATGGTTGTTAAATAATGCTCATTTAGTCAAGATAACGTTTTGGTCGCGTAGAGATTTTGACCTAAGCGGTGATGAGGTAAAAATTTGCATAGCGATGTCAATATTGTTAGAATCAATTGGGAATGAGAGAGAAAAAAAAGGAATAGAGAGAGAGAGTGCGGAATTGACCTACATTTTGGGTCGCGTCACAGACAGTTGTCTAATGTGTTAGTCGGCCTACCAGCATGTAAAAAAAAAATACTGTCTACACGAGCAATAATTTTTGTAACGTGTAATTAGGTCAGGTCTAGTATGTGTTCTATCAGAGCGTTTGGTTTTTTCTCCTTATGAAAAAAATAAGTCGTGTCTGAATAGACATTAAGTGATTTTTCCTTTTGTTGTATAATTACAAATTGTAAAAGATATTAGTTTATAATTAAATGGACGAGAGAGTTTTTATTAACGTGGAATGTTCATGTAATAGAAGTTATTAACTTGTATTATATTATATCTATTAAGAATGATTATGTATTTTTCTTGTATACAAGATTTAGATAAACAATTTAGTTGTCCATTGTTTTGAATTAAAAATTGAATGATTGAATGACTATAGTTAAGCCATTTGATAAGATGAACTTATATTGCATATATTATAGGTTATTATTATCAGTTCGATTGAATTATTGGGATAGCCAATTGAACTGTATTGTTTTCCCCGGAATATTTTCTTTTATAATTATTCCTTAAAATTAACATTTTTAGTATTGTAAAATGTAAAAGAAATAATTATAAAACTTTAGAAGGAGGGGGATGTTACGAATATCGGTCATAGAGGAATGACGTAGTAAGGCATTGACCTCTTAACAAGTGCGTATCAGAGTCCAAAGCGACCAAGGTTTGACCTTTATGCCCTGAGGGCAGTTTAAATAAAATAATTCGTTCAAATCCCGTGGAAATTGGAGGATAATTCTGGATCGTAGTAATTATAGAGAAAGAGGTTAAAATGCGTATTAAGACCCTGTAGAATCTTCGATGATAGTTTTCTTTGTAAAGTTCCGACCTCCTTAAAGTTAGTTCAGTTTAAACGTTTGTAGAGTGAAGTCGCGATATTAATACTTGTACATATAATGTCATTTTATTGAAACTTATGTTGCCATCAGTTGATGAAGTTTATTGATCGTTTATATTGAGTCTACAATTTAAATAAAATTGTTTATTCAACAACTGGAGTTGTTTGATCTATCATTGTTGAGAAATGTGTTGAAGATAATTATCACGAATATAACTACATTACTGCATAGACCTGTCAGTCAAGTAACCCCTAGCTTGGGCTACAGATTAGCAGAATCTAGAGACTTCTAATAAAGATACAACTATATTCATTGAATCCGATTTAACGAGTCGTAATAATAATCATCATATAGAGGGCCATAACAGTTTGCGGGCTGCGTCCGATATAGTTGTATAGTGAAGCATATATTCAAGTTGTGTTGTGTTGTGTGTTGGAGCAGTGACCTACTGAGCAAGCCTAAGAACGCTGAAATTATTCTTCCGATTGGAAAAACGTAAGTTGGAAATTTACCACTTTATAAATCTCTTAACTAAAGAATGGAATTTATTGAAAATCCAGAAGAAGAAGTTTTGAAAACTTTATCAATAAAGAAGTTAAAAGAGATCGCTGAGATCTTGAAGATAGAAGTTACTGAAACTACACCATCGAGGACTGTGTTGACACAGCAGATAAAAGATGTGTTGATTGCGAGTGGCAAGTTGAAAGTAGAATCAAGCGCGGAGGGATATCAAGTTGAAGGTCAGACGTCGAAATCTATGTCAGAACAGTTTAGATTTCAGTTAGAAATGAAACGGATGGAAATGGAGATGGAACAAAGACGTCTAGAAAGTCAGGAAAGAGATAAGAAAAGTCAAAGAGAAACAGAAAGTCAGGAAAGAATAGAGCTAGCGAAGATAGGAGCTACTAAAAAAGAATCTCATAGTGATGTAGAGATGGCCAGATGGAAAAAGCTAGTCCCTACCTACATTGATAAAGAAAGTGAAATAGCTAATTTCTTCCAGACCTTTGAAATTTCTTGCAGAGATTTTAAATTCCCAGAAGATAAATGGGGAATATTAGTCAGAACAGCTTTTACTCAAGGAAGGGCAAGAGATTGTGTTCTATTATTAAAAGAGGAGCATTTAAATGATTATGAAGTCATTAAAGACACTGTACTTAAAGCCTATAACCAAATACCGGAAAGTTATCGGAAAAGGTTCCGTCAGTACACAATGTCCCCTTACCAAACACACTTAGACTTCCTTAGAGCAGAAGAAAAGTTAATGGATCAGTGGATAAAATCCAGAAATATCTCCACATTAAAAGAATTGAAAGATATCATTCTTTTAGAGGATTTTATTAACAAAGTGAGGCCGGATATAAGAATGTATTTATCCGAGCGTGATATCACTGACCCACATAAGGCTGCTGATTTAGCGGAACAGTACACATTGTGTCATAGGACAGCTGGTGAAAAGAATTTTAATAGGGCACAACGGCAAGCAGAAAACACACAACAAAAACATCGTGAAAAAGAGCATTTTGTGAAACAAAATGAGGTTAATAAAAAACCTGTCAACAGAAATGTCCAATGTACTTTTTGTAAGAGAACAGGACATAGCATTGAAGACTGTTGGAGTATACGAAGCGACAAAAGACCTAACAAAGTGGTCATGTGTGCAAGCCATAAACCAATACAAAATGTACAAGAAAGCGAAGATACAAACGAACTGAATTCGAAGAAAGATTCTTCTAAACCAGAAACACTGAGGGTGGATTTGCCTGAGAGCAAAAGTCAGAAGGTAGAGAAATCTACAACTGAAGACAATGAGGATAAATATCCTGATTATAAATACAGAATGGCTACTATTGGATTGGTTGTCCAAGTCCACAGAGACGAAAAAGTAGACCAAAGTATTTAAGACTCGAACAAGAGTCTGAAGTCATCGAAAGATGAAACAACACCCGAAAGTCATGGTCAAGGGAAGAATAAAATTGACACAGAGACCCTGTGCAGTTTTCAACCGTTCATTAGTGAAGGTTGTGTGGCCTTACAAAAGGAAGGACCACTGAAGTCCGTAAACATATTACGAGACACAGGAGCATCATTAACACTGCTGCTTAAAGATGTATTACCATTGAATGTGAATACATTGACAGGACAGACTGTCCTATTGAGAGGTTTTGAATGGAAAGAAGAAATACCTCTACATAGGATATACCTCGCATCTGACTTGGTGACAGGATATGTGACAGTTGGAGTAATATCAAAACTTCCTGTTGAGGGCATATCCGTTTTCCTAGCAAATGATTTGGCGAAAGGGAGGGTGAGACCTGAACTGATTGTGAAGGAAAATCCCGACCCTAGTCCTATGGTGGAGACAGGAAAAGAAAAAGAACTTTATCCTGTAGGTGATGTCATAAAAGGTATGACACCACAGAAAAAGAAAGAAGAAATTATCTCACAAGAAAAGGAAAAGAAAGAAGAAATTCTCCCACGAGAGAAGAAAGAGGAAGAAGAAGTGGAACGTGATACTACTATTTTCTCCATGATTGAAGATTGTCCGAAAGGAAATGATCAATCAAAGAAGTCATCACAAAATGAATTGATTGCTGAGCAGAAAGTAGACCCAGAGTTGCTACAGCTGCATGAGAAAGCTGTCGACGAGAAAGAAAATCCTACTACTGATGTCTATGAACAGATAGACCACAGCATAAACAAACAACAATGCAAACCTGCAGTTGCCGGTACAGATGAAGATTGGAGGAGCATCACTGAAGAAACGAGTGCGGAGAGCTGGACCGAAACTATCAAAAGCTATGGGTTACCACAATCCATACCGACAGATCGAAGGACCAACTTCGCCCCGGAACTCTTCAATCCAGTCCTAAAGAACTTATGCCTGGAGCAGGAGATGTCAACTGAATCCTATCCGGAAAGTCGAGGAGCCTATGGACCAATCTTTGGACCCACTGTCCGAGGACCACTCAAACTACTTCAAGAGGAATGGCAGACCGAATTGGACCTCCTTGGGCTGAGCAAGTACCTAGATAAGTACATAAATTTTTTGTCTGACATAACTGTTTTTGTGAGAAAAAAATTGTACACTGCTCACATGCAGATGCCATTGTTGTGTGATGAAAGAAAGGCAAAAATATTATATCATTTGAAAATGATAAAGCCTTACCTTCTGAAAACAATTGGAATAAGCTTGATGTTGTTAACATTGTTACTCTTATTTGTAAAATTTATGCCTGGAGTACAGGATGAATTGAATGACAAATTCACTGATAGTTAGTTACCAAACTTACTATCTTAAAACTAAATCCCTTACTTGTGAAGAAAAAGGAATGAGTAAAAGTATTGTTAGAGTAAATATCATTATAGTGTGATATTTCTAAACAAACTTGTTAGGTTGAGCATTTAAAATAATTGCTATAAGAGAAAAAGATCAGTTTTATCCGCAGAATTGGTTTCTAAATCAGAGGACATTATAAATGTGGACTGATTATAAGATGTGTTTGAGAATCTCTGGAAATGATAATTGCAACATTTGGCAGAGAGGATAATTTGATTGAAAAAGATGTAAATGGTTTTAAGAAAAGAGAATTTTCTATCACTAAAGTATTGAGAAATGTTTTATGATTGTACTATGGATTTATTTTATCATGTACTGTTGTTGAAATAATTGCACTGAGTCAGGATGCAAATTTCTTCTATGTGAATTTATTCATTTATTATATTATCATTGAATGTATGATAATGTAGGGTAAAAATAGTTGCAGCAAGGCAGAACTATGACTAACAAGAATTCCAAGAATTGTATTATATATGATTTTTCACTTTTAGGATACTGTTACATGAAAAGCAGACCAGAAGTGAAACTAATGTAAAATAAAACTTATCCTTGTTTTGTATAAATTTAGGATATGTGCCACTGACTTGACACTGTAAACCAGAATGGTTGAGAATTTCATGGTTGAGAATTTATAATGTTGACATACCAATGTTCAACAAATGTATTAGTAATTAAGGATTTCATGTCAAGATTGTAAAACTAATCTATTTTTTTTCTGTATGAGTTAAAATAGATTGAATGAATTGTACTGACAATCAAAAGATTGGGTAGACCTGAACAATGTGAGGAACAGGAGAACCTAGAATCTATGAATAATGAATAAAACCTTTGTGGAACATGGAAAAGAGCAATGGATTCCAACCTTACCATAACTGAAAAGCTGGGAGATGGAACCATTCAGACCAGAAATTGTTTTGTAAAAATTGTTAAATTGATTTCTGTCTGGAAAAAATATAGTCTATGCTCTTTAAATTCTAATCTTTTATCTTTTGTACTTCAATAATATTGTATTTGAAATGTCTTTGATGTAATCTAAAGAAAATAAGTACTTACTGTGTAGTACTAAGATTGTATGAAGATAATATAATCTGCTTTGATTGATAGTTAATTAAGTAAATTAACCAAATTTGTTTCAAGTAAATCCATATCTGCACGAAAGATAGAATGTTTCAATGTGAACGCTTTTAAAAAGAAAATAATGACGTCGAAAGGTCATGGTAAAATGAGAAATTGAAATATTTTTAATGAAATTGTCTATAAACTATTTTAATTCTGGAACAGACTATGTTTAATTTCCTTAAACTAACATGAATGAATTTAATTTTGAGATAATGGTTGTTAAATAATGCTCATTTAGTCAAGATAACGTTTTGGTCGCGTAGAGATTTTGACCTAAGCGGTGATGAGGTAAAAATTTGCATAGCGATGTCAATATTGTTAGAATCAATTGGGAATGAGAGAGAAAAAAAAGGAATAGAGAGAGAGAGTGCGGAATTGACCTACATTTTGGGTCGCGTCACAGACAGTTGTCTAATGTGTTAGTCGGCCTACCAGCATGTAAAAAAAAAATACTGTCTACACGAGCAATAATTTTTGTAACGTGTAATTAGGTCAGGTCTAGTATGTGTTCTATCAGAGCGTTTGGTTTTTTCTCCTTATGAAAAAAATAAGTCGTGTCTGAATAGACATTAAGTGATTTTTCCTTTTGTTGTATAATTACAAATTGTAAAAGATATTAGTTTATAATTAAATGGACGAGAGAGTTTTTATTAACGTGGAATGTTCATGTAATAGAAGTTATTAACTTGTATTATATTATATCTATTAAGAATGATTATGTATTTTTCTTGTATACAAGATTTAGATAAACAATTTAGTTGTCCATTGTTTTGAATTAAAAATTGAATGATTGAATGACTATAGTTAAGCCATTTGATAAGATGAACTTATATTGCATATATTATAGGTTATTATTATCAGTTCGATTGAATTATTGGGATAGCCAATTGAACTGTATTGTTTTCCCCGGAATATTTTCTTTTATAATTATTCCTTAAAATTAACATTTTTAGTATTGTAAAATGTAAAAGAAATAATTATAAAACTTTAGAAGGAGGGGGATGTTACGAATATCGGTCATAGAGGAATGACGTAGTAAGGCATTGACCTCTTAACAAGTGCGTATCAGAGTCCAAAGCGACCAAGGTTTGACCTTTATGCCCTGAGGGCAGTTTAAATAAAATAATTCGTTCAAATCCCGTGGAAATTGGAGGATAATTCTGGATCGTAGTAATTATAGAGAAAGAGGTTAAAATGCGTATTAAGACCCTGTAGAATCTTCGATGATAGTTTTCTTTGTAAAGTTCCGACCTCCTTAAAGTTAGTTCAGTTTAAACGTTTGTAGAGTGAAGTCGCGATATTAATACTTGTACATATAATGTCATTTTATTGAAACTTATGTTGCCATCAGTTGATGAAGTTTATTGATCGTTTATATTGAGTCTACAATTTAAATAAAATTGTTTATTCAACAACTGGAGTTGTTTGATCTATCATTGTTGAGAAATGTGTTGAAGATAATTATCACGAATATAACTACATTACTGCATAGACCTGTCAGTCAAGGAACCCCTAGCTTGGGCTACAGATTAGCAGAATCTAGAGACTTCTAATAAAGATACAACTATATTCATTGAATCCGATTTAACGAGTCGTAATAATAATCATCATATAGAGGGCCATAACATCTGTCATCAGCCATTATAGTATGAAACGAATACATAAGCAAAGTTTTCTGTCATCAGCCATTATAGTATCAAACGAATACATAAGCAAAGTTTTCTGTCATCAGCCATTATAGTATGAAACGAATACATAAGCAAAGTTTACTGCTTATTGAAAATACTTAACCCTCATGAATGACAGGTTGCCGTCATGAATTGAATGGCATGTTGCCGTCATGAAGTAAATGGCATGTTGTCGTCATGAAGTAAAGGACATGTTGCCGTCATGAAATAAATGGCATGTTGTCGTCATGAAGTAAATGACATGTTGTCGTCATGAAATAAATGACATGTTGCCGTCATGAAGTAAATGGCATGTTGTCGTCATGAAATAAATGACATGTTGCCGTCATGAAGTAAATGGCATGTTGTCGTCATGAAGTAAATGACATGTTGTCGTCATGAAGTAAAGGACATGTTGCCGTCATGAAGTAAATGACATTTTTAGTCATGACGTAAATGACATTTTGTCGTCATGAAGTAAATGGCATGTGTCCGTCATGAAGTAAATGATATGTTGCCGTCATAAAACAAATGAAATGTGTTCGTCGATAAGGCTACAGAGTTCAAAGAGGTAATTGCAGAGATATTTGTGAAATACAATTTATCTTATAGAATATAATTTTTTTTACTGTTACGCTTATAAAAGCCAATGTTCAATATTTGCCTTAAGTTGAGACACACATAGACTTACCTGTATCTACCTCACATATATATGGTAGTGACGTATTGCATGCTTCTAATGTCCACAGAAACGGATGAAAAGCTTCAACAGTTGCACACAATTCTCCTTGAACAGCATCGAAATGATTCCAGTTTGTATATATCACTTTACTTCCGGATGTCCAGTAGAGATCACTTAGAGTATCAGTGGTGTTTAAATTAAGTCCTATCCAAAAACTAATTGGACTGTGCAGAATAAAGGAGATAAATTTGGCTAACTATGATTGGCTAAATGTACAGTTTGTCACGTGTGAAACAAATTTCATTGGCTACATGTAATAATTTTTTTATTGATGAGTATATGTGTACTATTTGAAATTGTATTAATCATAAGGGATTACTATCTTAAAGAAATTTCCTATTGTCGCATATTTTAATGAAAAATATTTTTGTATGGCCTGTCTTGTAGACTATCGCACATGGACAATATACGGGGCAGTGGCGTAGCCACGGGGGAGTAGTAGGAGCGGATAAGGTAATTATTGCGAAAAGTGGGGCTTATTTTATAAGAAAATTGATTGCCTTTACAATGACAAAAAGTGATACCATTTTCAAGAACAATAACTGGGGCCATTTAAGACTAAAAAAGAGGGACATTTTAAATGCAAAAATTAAAACCTTTACATGAATAAAAACAAAATAGGGCCGTTTTAAGAAGAAACTAGAGGGGATGGGTAGCAGTTCTGCTCAAAATAAATCATCTCCTGCATAGAGAAACTAGAGGGGATGGGTAGCAGTTCTGCTCAAAATAAATCATCTCCTGCATAGAGAAACTAGAGGGGATGGGTAGCAGTTCTGCTCAAAATAAATCATCTCCTGCATAGAGAAACTAGAGGGGATGGGTAGCAGTTCTGCTCAAAATAAATCATCTCCTGCATAGAGAAACTAGAGGGGATGGGTAGCAGTTCTGCTCAAAATAAATCATCTCCTGCATACAGAAACTAGAGGGGATGGGTAGCAGTTCTGCTCAAAATAAATCATCTCCTGCATAGAGAAACTAGAGGGGATGGGTAGCAGTTCTGCTCAAAATAAATCATCTCCTGCATAGAGAAACTAAAGGGGATGGGTAGCAGTTCTGCTCAAAATAAATCATCTCCTGCATAGAGAAACTAGAGGGGATGGGTAGCAGTTCTGCTCAAAATAAATCATCTCCTGCATAGAGAAACTAGAGGGGATGGGTAGCAGTTCTGCTCAAAATAAATCATCTCCTGCATAGAGAAACTAGAGGGGATGGGTAGCAGTTCTGCTCAAAATAAATCATCTCCTGCATAGAGAAACTAGAGGGGATGGGTAGCAGTTCTGCTCAAAATAAATCATCTCCTGCATATAGAAACTAGAGGGGATGGGTAGCAGTTCTGCTCAAAATAAATCATCTCCTGCATAGAGAAACTAGAGGGGATGGGTAGCAGTTCTGCTCAAAATAAATCATCTCCTGCATAGAGAAACTAGAGTGGATGGGTAGCAGTTCTGCTCAAAATAAATCATCTCCTGCATAGAGAAACTAGAGGGGATGGGTAGCAGTTCTGCTCAAAATAAATCATCTCCTGCATAGAGAAACTAGAGGGGATGGGTAGCAGTTCTGCTCAAAATAAATCATCTCCTGCATAGAGAAACTAGAGGGGATGGGTAGCAGTTCTGCTCAAAATAAATCAACTCCTGCATAGAGAAACTAGAGGGGATGGGTAGCAGTTCTGCTCAAAATAAATCATCTCCTGCATAGAGAAACTAGAGGGGATGGGTAGCAGTTCTGCTCAAAATAAATCATCTCCTGCATAGAGAAACTAGAGGGGATGGGTAGCAGTTCTGCTCAAAATAAATCATCTCCTGCATAGAGAAACTAGAGGGGATGGGTAGCAGTTCTGCTCAAAATAAATCATCTCCTGCATAGAGAAACTAGAGGGGATGGGTAGCAGTTCTGCTCAAAATAAATCATCTCCTGCATAGAGAAACTAGAGGGGATGGGTAGCAGTTCTGCTCAAAATAAATCATCTCCTGCATAGAGAAACTAGAGGGGATGGGTAGCAGTTCTGCTCAAAATAAATCATCTCCTGCATAGAGAAACTAGAGGGGATGGGTAGCAGTTCTGCTAAAAAAAAATCATCTCCTGCATAGAGAAACTAGAGGGGATGGGTAGCAGTTCTGCTCAAAATAAATCATCTCCTGCATAGAGAAACTAAAGGGGATGGGTAGCAGTTCTGCTCAAAATAAATCATCTCCTGCATAGAGAAACTAGAGGGGATGGGTAGCAGTTCTGCTCAAAATAAATCATCTCCTGCATAGAGAAACTAGAGGGGATGGGTAGCAGTTCTGCTCAAAATAAATCATCTCCTGCATAGAGAAACTAGACGGGATGGGTAGCAGTTCTGCTCAAAATAAATCATCTCCTGCATAGAGAAACTAGAGGGGATGGGTAGCAGTTCTGCTCAAAATAAATCATCTCCTGCATAGAGAAACTAGAGGGGATGGGTAGCAGTTCTGCTCAAAATAAATCATCTCCTGCATAGAGAAACTAGAGGGGATGGGTAGCAGTTCTGCTCAAAATAAATCATCTCCTGCATAGAGAAACTAGAGGGGATGGGTAGCAGTTCTGCTCAAAATAAATCATCTCCTGCATAGAGAAACTAGAGGGGATGGGTAGCAGTTCTGCTCAAAATAAATCATCTCCTGCATAGAGAAACTAGAGGGGATGGGTAGCAGTTCTGCTCAAAATAAATCATCTCCTGCATAGAGAAACTAGAGTGGATGGGTAGCAGTTCTGCTCAAAATAAATCATCTCCTGCATAGAGAAACTAGAGGGGATGGGTAGCAGTTCTGCTCAAAATAAATCATCTCCTGCATAGAGAAACTAGAGGAGATGGGTAGCAGTTCTGCTCAAATTAAATCATCTCCTGCATAGAGAAACTAGAGGGGATGGGTAGCAGTTCTGCTCAAAATAAATCATCTACTGCATAGAGAAACTAGAGGGGATGGGTAGCAGTTCTGCTCAAAATAAATCATCTCCTGCATAGAGAAACTAGAGGGGATGGGTAGCAGTTCTGCTCAAAATAAATCATCTCCTGCATAGAGAAACTAGAGGGAATGGGTAGCAGTTCTGCTCAAAATAAATCATCTCCTGCATAGAGAAACTAGACGGGATGGGTAGCAGTTCTGCTCAAAATAAATCTTCTCCTGCATAGAGAAACTAGAGGGGATGGGTAGCAGTTCTGCTCAAAATAAATCATCTCCTGCATAGAGAAACTAGAGGGGATGGGTAGCAGTTCTGCTCAAAATAAATCATCTCCTGCATAGAGAAACTAGACGGGATGGGTAGCAGTTCTGCTCAAAATAAATCATCTCCTGCATAGAGAAACTAGAGGGGATGGGTAGCAGTTCTGCTCAAAATAAATCATCTCCTGCATAGAGAAACTAGAGGGGATGGGTAGCAGTTCTGCTCAAAATAAATCATCTCCTGCATAGAGAAACTAGAGGGGATGGGTAGCAGTTCTGCTCAAAATAAATCATCTCCTGCATAGAGAAACTAGAGGGGATGGGTAGCAGTTCTGCTCAAAATAAATCATCTCCTGCATAGAGAAACTAGAGGGGATGGGTAGCAGTTCTGCTCAAAATAAATCATCTCCTGCAAATAGAAACTAGGGGGGATGGGTAGCAGTTCTGCTTAAAATAAATCATCTCCTGCATAGAGAAACTAGAGGGGATGGGTAGCAGTTCTGCTCAAAATAAATCATCTCCTGCATAGAGAAACTAGAGGGGATGGGTAGCAGTTCTGCTCAAAATAAATCATCTCCTGCATAGAGAAACTAGAGGGGATGGGTAGCAGTTCTGCTCAAAATAAATCATCTCCTGCATAGAGAAACTAGAGGGGATGGGTAGCAGTTCTGCTCAAAATAAATCATCTCCTGCATAGAGAAACTAGAGGGGCTGGGTAGCAGTTCTGCTCAAAATAAATCATCTCCTGCATAGAGAAACTAGATGGGATGGGTAGCAGTTCTGCTCAAAATAAATCATCTCCTGCATAGAGAAACTAGACGGGATGGGTAGCAGTTCTGCTCAAAATAAATCTTCTCCTGCATAGAGAAACTAGAGGGGATGGGTAGCAGTTCTGCTCAAAATAAATCATCTCCTGCATAGAGAAACTAGAGGGGATGGGTAGCAGTTCTGCTCAAAATAAATCATCTCCTGCATAGAGAAACTAGACGGGATGGGTAGCAGTTCTGCTCAAAATAAATCATCTCCTGCATAGAGAAACTAGAGGGGATGGGTAGCAGTTCTGCTCAAAATAAATCATCTCCTGCATAGAGAAACTAGAGGGGATGGGTAGCAGTTCTGCTCAAAATAAATCATCTCCTGCATAGAGAAACTAAAGGGGATGGGTAGCAGTTCTGCTCAAAATAAATCATCTCCTGCATAGAGAAACTAGAGGGGATGGGTAGCAGTTCTGCTCAAAATAAATCATCTCCTGCATAGAGAAACTAGAGGGGATGGGTAGCAGTTCTGCTCAAAATAAATCATCTCCTGCAAATAGAAACTAGGGGGGATGGGTAGCAGTTCTGCTTAAAATAAATCATCTCCTGCATAGAGAAACTAGAGGGGATGGGTAGCAGTTCTGCTCAAAATAAATCATCTCCTGCATAGAGAAACTAGAGGGGATGGGTAGCAGTTCTGCTCAAAATAAATCATCTCCTGCATACAGAAACTAGAGGGGATGGGTAGCAGTTCTGCTCAAAATAAATCATCTCCTGCATACAAAAACTAGAGGGGATGGTTAGCAGTTCTGCTCAAAATAAATCATCTACTGCATAGAAAAACTAGAGGGGATGGGTAGCAGTTCTGCTCAAAATAAATCATCTCCTGCATAGAGAAACTAGAGGGGATGGGTAGCAGTTCTGCTCAAAATAAATCATCTCCTGCATAGAGAAACTAGAGGGGATGGGTAGCAGTTCTGCTCAGAATAATTCATCTCCTGCATAGAGAAACTAGAGGGGATGGGTAGCAGTTCTGCTCAAAATAAATCATCTCCTGCATAGAGAAACTAGAGGGGATGGGTAGCAGTCCTGCTCAAAATAAATCATCTCCTGCATAGAGTAACTAGAGGGGATGGGTAGCAGTTCTGCTCAAAATAAATCATCTCCTGCATAGAGAAACTAGAGGGGATGGGTAGCAGTTCTGCTCAAAATAAATCATCTCCTGCATAGAGAAACTAGAGGGGCTGGGTAGCAGTTCTGCTCAAAATAAATCATCTCCTGCATAGAGAAACTAGATGGGATGGGTAGCAGTTCTGCTCAAAATAAATCATCTCCTGCATAGAGAAACTAGAGGGGATGGGTAGCAGTTCTGCTCAAAATAAATCATCTCCTGCATAGAGATAGTGTAAAATGCCAGAAGAATGGGTATGAAGTGAACACTGTTGGATGACATAGTCCGTGGGTGACTCTGTACAGATGCCTTGCTGCATGGATGTGGATTTCTTGATAGACCTGGAAGGTCATGGATAAGACTTTCTGTGGGTCTGAATGGGAAGAAAAGCTACATAAAAACCATTAAATATGGTGAAGAAAAAAAATAAGAATGAAACTAAAAATAGGAAGTGTGGATGTGACAAAGAGAAATAATAAATAAGTGAAAGATTGTTCAAAATGTGCGAATTAGGAAGCATAATTTTCATTTAGCCCGATTCACATGCTCGAAATAAAAATAGCTCTATGAACTCAAGAGTTAGTAACAATACCCCGGCTGCTGCGACTGCTCGGGAGCATACTTGTACAGAAAACCTGACCACTTTAAAAGACTCTTATATGGAGGAGTAATAAGGCACAGTAAGCGTAAGACTTCATGCAATCATTGACACCACGATGGAATAATCTACAGATCTACACTTGTTTTCTAATACACCTGTAGCAACTGAATAAGTCTACTTGTTAGTCAGGTCACAAAGATTAATTTGAAAATATCCCGAAAGATGAAACTAGGCGTCATTTAAAAATTATTGATTATTCCGAAGATAGTGAAAAGTGATAGTGAGATTGATAGCAACTGGTTGGTTTACTCACATACAGCTATTAATATAATGTTTAGAATGCTGGCTTTCTGCTTAACGGTTTGATTAGTGGGATGATCTAACAATGGTTGCAATTATTTTGTTAAAGATTCGCACACAAAATTGAAAAGAAAGATTTTTTTTTCTTACAAAATTCCGTTTGTTTTATGACATAACTGTCAGGCCTGGTCTATTAACAGCAGAAAGAAAATAATTAGAACATAACAATAATAGGGTTTTCTAAAAACGCATCCTAAATTCAGTTTTGTCTTTGGGACAACACTAAGTTAAAATTACATTTTGAAATATCTTGACATGCTCTATACATTTCTTCTTGCAAGTTATATCGTCTATTTTAAAAAAAAAGAACAATTCAATTCTGTAGAATCATTGGCGTTGAATCCATAAATATTTTGCGATACTAGATGTGCATCCAATATAATAGCAGTAGATGCAATTAAATGTGCATAATTTTCCAGCTCTAAGCTTAGTAGTTGCTCTGCAAAGAATAGTGGATGGTGAAATAAAAAACTGCACTATTAAACAGCTGCGTGAGCCATAGAGAATTCTTGTAAATTTAATATGCATGAATTCTTAGTTTTTCTATTCATCTGGAAAAAAATTGCTTGAAGTTGAGCATTTTTAGTAAATGTTGGAGGGTTAGTCCAACAAAATAGGCGGAAACAAAGCTTCTGGTCCAGATGAAATACCAGCAAGACTGCTTAAAGAACTAACTAATGAAATATCTCCAATCTTTAAAATACTTTTTCAGGCCTCTCTAAACCAGGGCAAAGTGCCCAAAGATTGGAAATTAGCCAATGTAACCCCCCTTTTCAAAAAAGGAGATAAATCTGACCCCGGAAATTATAGACCTGTTTCTCTAACAAGCATAACATGTAAATTACTTGAACATATAATATATAGTAGTATAGACAAACTAAATGCACTGTGCCCACACCAACATGGCTTCAGGAAAAATAGATCATGTGAGACTCAATTGATAGGCTTAATAGATGACTTGTCTAAGGGATTAGATAATAACAACCAAATTGATGCTATATTACTAGATTTTTCAAAAGCATTTGATAAAGTTCATCATTCTAGTCTTCTTAAAAAACTTAAATACTTTGGCATCTCTGGTCCCTTACATCAGTGGATTCAGGACTTTCTTATAGGCAGAGAACAAACAGTGATAATAAATGGCTCTAAGTCATCACCAATAACAGTAAACTCAGGAGTTCCACAAGGAACTGTTCTAGGGCCCCTACTATTTCTAATTTACATTAATGATCTGCCAAATTGCATCAACACAGGCACAAAAGTAAGATTATTTGCCGATGATTGCATAATTTATAGAATAATAAAGACAGGAAAAGATAGTGAACTCTTACAAAAAGACCTAGATGAACTACAAAAATGGGAATCAAACTGGAGTATGTCTTTTCACCCAGAAAAATGCCAACTAATAAGGGTATCCAAGAAAAAGAAACAAATAATAACAAACTACTTCATTCATGGTAAAGAACTAACTCAAACTAGCAATGCTAAGTATCTAGGAGTAATAATAAATGATAAGTTATCTTGGAACCCTCACATTGATGAAGTAATTAAAAAATCAAACAAAACATTAGGATTCATAAAAAGGAACTTTTACAAATGTAATAAGAATATAAAACTAAAATGCACACATTAGTTAGGCCTATACTAGAATATGCAGGATCTGTATGGGACCCATCAACTAAAGAAAACATTAAAAAATTAGAACAAATTCAAAAAAGAGCTGCAAGGTTTATAACTAGTGAATATTCCCAATTGACAAGAGTAACACCATTAGTCAAATCACTAAACCTAGAAACACTAGAGGACAGAAGGGCAAAGAGTAAAGTAGTAATAATACTTAAGGCATTAAACTCTAATTTAGAAATACAACCCAATAACAATCTGTTGCAAAGCTCAGATAAACATAAAGACCAAAACACCTTCCTTGTCCCTTATGCGAGAACAAATGCATATAAGTACTCTTTCTTCCCCGAGTGGCGTTCGGGCATGGAATGGGTTGCCTGAACAAACCAGGAAAACCAATAACCTAACATCATTTAAAATATTAATAAAAATGCAAGACTAGACTCGGGCCACGGATGAGCGTAGGACGCAATAATCTTCTTTATAGAAGGAGCGTCTGTAATGTATAAGATAAGAAAGGGGGTTTATAGATTATTTTAATTATACTGGGTAGCCAAGTTTGTGCTCTACCTACATGCTTACCCTCTCTTCCAATCTGAACAAAATAGGAACAAAATGTTACGGGCTGGGTTTAAGGGGAGGGGGAGTAGTGCAAGTTATATGTGTGTGTGGGGTGGGAGGGGGAGTCGTGCAAGTTATAAGTGTGTGTGGGGTGGGGGGGGGAGTCGTGCAAGTTATTTGTGTGTGTGGGGTGGGGGTGGGGGTGGAGGAGGGATACTATATTTTTGCTAACAACTAATAAGTGAAACGTTAAAATTAAAATTACATAGATCTATTTCAAAATCTCAAATTAATTTGTCATTTTCTGAACAAAATTGTATGAAGTAATAATGTAAACTTATCGGTGCAAGGTGGGGGTGGCAAATGGTGCACTGAAGGAGAGGCAGGGGGATAGGGAAGGCAACTATTATAAAATAATGCAAGAGGGAATAGTGAACAAACGTTGGAAATTGACAAGTCTTAACGATTATGCATGCATTAAAGGTAAAAAAGAAGAACATTTCCGGTCTTATTCGATCATTCTCTTTGAAACATGTCTGTGTGCTACGTTACTGGTTGTATGAAAATATGTAGGCCTATAGAATTAAATTTTATTTCATTTCCAAAAGATGGCGCCAAAAGAAAACGATGGATTGTGAATGTCAGATTTGAAGAATCACCTATTTACAATCCCAAACTAATTGCTTGATGCAAAATAATTTTCGTGTTGTTGTTTTTATAAATCTCCGCATTGTGTTTTTTTAATTACCAAAAACGCAACTCTTGACTAAATTATTTTATAAACAAATGCTACATTTAGCCTAACGCGACTAACACTTTGAGTATTAATTATCGCTTACTCACTTTTGATGTTAAAAACGGATTCCTCATAACTAATCTTGTAGTCGTTGTATATTTCTAAAAGACAAGAACTGGCTGTCGACGTTGAAATGAATTGTCAAACAGCACCAAGAGCATGTTTTTGTTTACGAAAATGGCGGTAAATTTCACCGGTAGTTCACGATCATACCAGTTTAAAAGGTCACACCTAATTAAGACTTGTCAATAGAAGGCTAATTCTAAACTAGTGCACACTTTACTACTAAACTATTGAACAACTAAAACTTTCTCAAAATATCAACAGTGAAACGTAAAATGAAATGGATGAAATATTTCTATAAAAATAATAGTAAACAAAAAGAACAATAAATATTGCAAAAATATCAGATTGGAAAAGAAATGGGTTAAACAAATTTTTAATTATATCAAAAATTATGTATATACCTTTCAGTCTTTACTATATATTAAACATAAAAGCCAGCGTAAAAATGTTGTTAATTAATATTATGAGGGGGGAGGAATTGTTTGACATAATTTTATAGGTGAGGTCTCTGAAAGTTTGACAGTTGTTGATAAGTAGGAGGTAAAAATTGTCTTAAAATTTTTGACGTAATTAATGGACGTTCCCTAGCATCAAAATCTTGCTTACGAAATTTAATTTGTATCTACATCAACTAGCTGAACTCTACTAGTACCTCCCTTAATATACATGCTTTTATCGCGTATTAATGAACTTTATTTCATAAAACAGGTAGGGCTTATTTTGAAAATCTCACAAATATTTTTTTTATTTTATGTACTTGTGTTACGATATAGAGAATGAATGAAGTTAGAAATATTAAATAATGGCAATTAAAAAATTAGATCTCTTTAAAATATTGTATTTAACGGAAAGGCCTATTCAGCTAGATTAAAGAAATTGGAAGAAAAAAAAAGAATCGTTTGCAATGCATGGAAAACTGCTGATAGAGATTGTGAAGTAGAAAAGAATGTTTAGCAATACAGTAACACTTGCAATAAATTCATGGCGATCTTGTGTCCAAAAAAAAAATGAAGGGGATAGTATATCATTGATAATCGCGGACACAAGGACCGACACTAGAGTGTGCTGGGCATTTAAAACGCTAGCCAATTACTAGGGCCCAATATTTTCTGCGGCCGGTCTGTAATATCACGATACGCCGCGTTATTTAGGTTTTGACAAAGGTAAACCACTAAAAAGCAGAATTGATAGAATAGCGGAAACTGAGAAATTTGAAAACATCTCATTAAGACTAGACTTAAATCACGAATAAACGTAAGGTTGCAATATTCTTCTGGATAAATATAGCCTAAGACAAGATAAACACAATTGTTTTTGTAAGATTATAAACCCGTCAAAAAGAAAGGGTAGAAGGTGAAAATGTGTATGTCTTACACGGTCCTGAATAAAGTGTGCAGCGAAATAAAGATTTACTGCATGTTCTACACGTTCCTGAATAAAGTGTGCAGCGAAATAAAGATTTACTGCATGTTCTACACGTTCCTGCATAAAGTGTGCAGCGAAATAAAGATTTACTGCATGTTCTACACGGTCCTGAATAAAGTGTGCAGCGAAATAAAGATTTACTGCATGTTCTACACGGTCCTGAATAACGTGTGCAGCGAAATAAAGATTCACTGCATGTTCTACACGGTCCTGAATAAAGTGTGCAGCGAAATAAAGATTTACTGCATGTTCTACACGGTCCTGAATAAAGTGTGCAGCGAAATAAAGATTTACTGCATGTTCTACACGGTCCTGAATAAAGTGTGCAGCGAAATAAAGATGTACAGCATGTTCTACACGGTCCTGAATAAAGTGTGCAGCGAAATAAAGATGTTCTGCATGTTCTACACGGTCCTTTAAATCATGAGACTTTTTCCTTGGCGGTTAATTGACTCCAGATATACCATGCAGAAATATCACCTTGTGCTTCTGGATATCCTTCGATATGTCACCAAGAATGTTGAGCGTGTAGGAAAACGACTCTAGAACAATGACTGTAGGCTACAGTGCCAGCCTCCTAGTCAGTTTGTTGCTAGAGACATACCATCATCGCATCAGCTGCAGCTTGATATTGATTCCAAAGTTGGCTGGTCAAAACAAACTTGGTCAGGAAGTTGTGCATCTTCCAGCGCATTGTCTACCAAAAATGTAAACATATTCGAAATATGACAGGCATTCGCTCGTGTACTTAACCTATGCCATCTGCAAGTAGCTCAAAAGCATTCATGACATCGTCCACATGAACATAAGATAACGCAGGTATACATCGGATTACTCCACGAACAACAAAGTTCGTTTTGTAAGTCTGCTTCTCGCTACATCCATTCAAATTTTATAGCACGTTTTAACAGAGATGAAAAAAACAGCCAGGGATGAATATATTGGAATATCCTGTCTGAAATGCTAACATCACAGCATTCTCAAAGTCATCTAAAAATTCTTCAGGATTGTCGGACGGAATGAGTACTTTTAACTGTTGCAAAATAATTTCGTGTGTCGTTTTAGCGTTATTCTGAACCAGAGGATAAAATACAAATGGATTGTTTTCAAGGATGAGTTCGAAATGTATGGTATACACCTGGAAGAAAATGAAAGGAACAACTTTGACCGTTCCATCTGCAAGCCATAACTTTGCTCGTGCAAGTCAACCTAGCTAATCATTGCTTAGAAAGATGAACACTCAATCCTCATCTCTTCCATAGTCATACAGGATCCTCTTCAACTAGGCTTATAGTTTTTTGTTTTGTTTTTAGCACATTCACAACTGAAACGTGGAACCAGAGCGCACTGAGCATGCTAACATAGCATGGATAGGCGCGCTATATAAATCATCATCATCATCATATAAGCCAACCGATGCGGAACGTCAAAATTGTGTGTCAATGAACAAGGAGGCAAAACATATCTGTTGTCGGCAAGTGCAGTCTTCATGTTGCATTAAAGACTTGGTGCTAGGTTAGCTCCTTTTGATAATACATTTCTCCGATATTTTGAAAGATTTAAATTTATTTTAATAATATATTATAGACAAAAATGGAATATTTCTTAACCCCCCCCCCCCCTCTTTCTCTCATCTCAGTTCTTTCTCCGTCACTTTGTGAGTTTAAGTATCAATAATATTATAAGGACAATATATGGAGAAAAACTCTCCCCCTCTGACCTATTCTTTTCTCTTTCGACAGGTCTTTGCCAATCTGAAACAGGTCTGGAGATCTAAACACATCTCTGTCCAAACTAAAGTAACACAAACGTTAAAACGGTCTTACTTTATGGGTCCAAAACATGGCGAACGAAAGAGAAATAGACTCCAGATTTTTGTTAACAGATGTCTAAGAAATATACTGAAAATAAAATGGTTCGACAGGGTAGATAACTCCAAGCTGTGGGAGAGGTGTGAACAAAGAACAGTAAAACAAAAAATCATGGAAAGAACGTGGAGATGGATTGGACACACCCCCAGGAAAGATCTTAATAAATACATGTAAACAGACAACATTATTCTAATAATATATGTATACAGACAGAACATTATTCTAAAAATATATGCATAAATACTGAACATTTTTGTAATGATATATGTCTACAGACAGAACATGATTCTAATAATATATGTATACAGACAGAACATTATTTTAAAAATATATGCATAAATACTGAACATTTTTGTAATGATATAAGTCTACAGACAGAACATTATTGTAATAATATATGTATACAGACAGAAACATTATTCTAATAATATATGTAAACAGACAAAACATTATTCTGATAATATATGTATACAAACAGAAACATTATTCTAATAATATATTATTATTATACAGACGAAAATTTCAATGTCTCAATTTCCATCTCTCTTATATTCTTTCGCTGTTATTTTGATAATCTTTATAACTGTTCCCCTTTTCTTCTTCTGTTATTACATCTTCTTTTCTGTTTCTGTCTCTCTCACCCATTTCAGTCAATAATTTTGAAGATTAGACCATCATTTTAAAAATACATGGACAAAAATGTTTCCCTTTCTTTATTTTCACTATCATTTAGATGGTTATGACAGCTCGTATGTAATGTCACAAAAACAAATGTTTTTATTTGTCGATTTGATTATCTGTCGGTATGTTTAAGTGTCTGTGTTTAAGTGTTGACGTGTTTAAATATCGAGTGATTAAGTGTCTGTGTTTAAGTATCGAGTGATTTTCTGTCGCTTGCATTGACAAGTCTTAATGAGGTGTGACCTTTTCAAATGGAAGAGATCAAGAACTTTCGGTGACATTTCCCGCCATTTTCGTTAAACAAAAACCATGCTTTTGGTGGTGTTTAACAATTGATTTCAACCTCGATGGCCAGTTCTAGAAATATTCAAAGGCTACAAGATTTGTTATGAGAAAACCGTTTTTAACATCAAACGTGAGCAGGCGATTATTAATATTCAAAGTGTTAGTCGCGTTAGGTTAAATTTAGCTTTTTTATAAATTAATATAGTCAAGAGTTGCGTTTTCTTTATTAGTAAAAAAAACAATGTGTAGACTCATAAAAACAAATAACGAACATTCTTTTGCATTAAGCAATAAGTTTGATATTATAAATAAGGGATTTTTCACTTCTGACTGTCACAAGACATCGTTTTCTTTTGGGAACATATGTTGGAAATGAAATAAATTTTAATCCCAAACAAATTTTTGTACAACCAGTTACCCAGTTCTAGTCGACCTTTTATGCATGCATAGTCGTAAAGACTTGTCAATTCTCTCTTTATAATACCGGCATATATTGAATATATTGATTTTAATTGATATTTTCTTTTATAAGCATAATTATGTGCCTTAATGCCATGATAGTAATACTTCTTTATTTGGGTGGCCAAGGAGAACAATCTTTTAAAGCAAATAAAAATTCATATAAAGAATTTATACAAAAAACTTTTCAACTCTAGTGGCTGTTTAATTTATTAAGTAATAAAACATGTTCAATATAATGCTATTATAGATCTATTTACTATCTATTTATTTGCCATGTTTTGGTCGGTAGAGAGAGACTTAAATTTTATAATCAAAGTTGTTTGAATGCACCGTTACTTACACTGTAACATTTAATTCATACATCGTTGAACCATCAAACACTGTAGCTAGACTGCCATTTCTGGAATTGCAAGACTTTTCAGCATCTGACCAAGGCATTCGTTGTAAGTTAAAATAATAAATTTTTTTAAAGGAAAAATCTGTGGAAAAAAAAATTATATATATAAAATGTTTAAAATGTTTACAAATTATAAGATTATAAGATTACGGCCTGCACTTAAAAGAAGACAGTTTATTTGTACACTGGAACATACGTAGAACTAGAGATATAAGTTGAGTGCACTGTGCAGAGACGAATTGATGAAATGGCATCTGATTTAGAATCCAGTTTGTGATTAATTAAATAGCCCAATTTTCTAAACAACTACAACTTGATGAGTCCATACTATCAGTCAATCAAGCGTTATTTTTAGCTTACATTTACTTTATGAATAAAAATAACATTTACCTATTACGCTCAAAAAGTGGACTCTATATTACTTGTACTTGAAGACTTTTTAGGACAAAATGTATTTCACTATGCTATGGCACTATTGTGGATTGATGACGTATTTAAAGAAGTCTGTGCCAAATGTATTGACTCTCCGTTGTGTTTGATTCGTTGACAACATTTAGGTGCTAGACATCTCAGATATCGTCTGCATCGCTCACTACAATACGTAACAAGTGCCGTTAACTAATCAGAAGCAATTAATTAAAATATTGATTGTTTTGACCACAAAATAGGTATTTATTCTTTGGTTTTGACTGCTCTGCACCGTGAATGACGAGGACTACAAACGTTTCTTACTGAACACAGAAAGGTACACTGGCCACCAAAAGATGCCTGCTTAAATAGATTTAATGAGTCTTTGATTCGGTGCTAGAGCTTGTGAAAAGCAAAGACGATTCTTTTAGAGACAATCTAATAAAATTGAAAATGATATCGGATATTTAACTAATTTTTAAAAGTTTAAAAAAAGGAATAGTCAATTGCAAGGAGATGACCTTAGCTGGATTAAAACAAAAGTTATTATTTTGGAATTTATTTCAACACTTCTCTTGTACAAAGGGAACCTTGGACGCGAAGACATACTCGGTTATTGTCAATACCTTGAATCACTTAATGATCTTCAACAGTCGAATTAAAGACATTTTACTACAAAAAAATCCTAATTGGTTTTAAGACCCTATTTTTTACTAGAGAAAAAATAAAATCAGATCAAAAGAGATTGAATAAACAAGCAGACAAAAACTTTCATTTGTTTAGAAATGGGCTAGATCTATATTACAGTGAACCTTTTCGAGGCCGCGTGCCCAATGTGTAATACAAGACCAACTTATTTCATGCAACGTGCCAACACAGCAATTAAAACAAAATACTGAGGTTTTACTTTAGAAAAAAACAGCTCACACAGTTGTCCTAACTAATTAACATCTTTGTCCAAAAAGAATAACAAATTGACAGATCTTTGAATGATGTAAACAGCCTTTTATATTTAAAAAAATCATGAACTGTGGTAAATGAAAAAAAATTTTTTATTACAATTACACAATTACAGTTAAATGTAAACATTCGGCATGATTTTGCTTAGCTAATGTGATTTTTGCTGTTGTGTGAATGCTGATAATTTGTCAAGCCTTGGCTCATACTCCGTAACTTTAAGAGTGACACATGCACCACTCAGGTCATCTGTCAATCTGTTTCTGGTATCATATTTGATATAATCTAAAGTAGAAAACAGCTGCTCACAAGCGTAAAATGATCAGACTCTTCAAGTGCAGCCAAACGCACCTATCTATGCTGTCCTTTGCATCCTTTCACACTCTATTTTCTCATTTTCTCAAGTGTTTCATGCAGATAATAGAATTTATTTTACCAAATAGAGCTTTCTTGAAATTCCAATAGCTCCAATTCCATATTTCCTAAATCTAACCACAATAATCAGGAAAGATCAAGTTCTTCAAATTTGGCTTTATCCGGGGAAGTAGGCCTAAGAAAACAAATGGTTGCATCCATCTTATGGAACTGTACAAATCTATTACAGAAATTCTACTTTCCAGCTGCTACAGTGCTAGAAAATTCCTTGCAGATTTTCTGTTTGCTTGTAAGATTGTCGGTAAATGTTATAGAATTTTTAAAATGCATTTTTACATTTGGAAAATATTTTAGCTGCCCACTTTGTAAGTCTCTTTCAAAAACCTCCAATTTTCTTTCAAATTTTCTGATCATTTGTGGTGTTTTTTTTATTTAGCTCATTGAAGGATGCTGTAAAATATGTAATAAAAAAAAACATGAGGTTAGTAAGCCAGACTATATCAATGAGCTGTGGATAATCCTGCCCTTTTGAATCATAAACAGTCTAGTTTCACCCAAGCATGTTACAAATCATTCCAATGCTCATCTCTGCTCAGCAACTTGACATTATTGTACTTGACTAAAGTATTATACTGCGCCTTATATACACTAACGACATTAGGGGCCATCATGATACAGTCAGTCTCATAAAATTTGCAGATGACACCGCTATTGTCGGCTTAATTTCGGAAAATGAAACTGAGTATCAGAGCTTAATTAAAGAATTCACAGACTGGTGTGCTACTAACTTTTTAGAAATAAATGTCGCAAAATCAAAGGAACTGATTGTCGACTTCAGGAAACAAAAAATAACAAATTGAAGATATAAAAATATATGACATATCAATACATCCAATCAAGACATACAAATATCTTGGTATCACCATAAACAACAAACTTTTACCGGGACGACCACCTTGATGTTTTAGCAAAAACAGTTAGACAAAGACTCCTTTCTCTGTATAAATTAAACAACTTTGGAATAAATAAAAACATCATAAATCAATTTTACAATGCAGCCATACAAAACCTGTTAACGTATGCAATAACTTGCTGGAAAGGAAACATGTCATCAAAACTGAAGCGCCGTTTGGATAGTCTTATAAAAAGAGCGTCAAAAGTCACACAAATAATCCTGCCTTTCCTAGATGAACTATTTCAACAACGATGTCTCTGCAAAGTGAAGAAAATACTCAAAGATATCATGTATCCACTTCACAACAACTACGTAAAATTAACTCGTAGCGGCCGACTCATGTCAATCTAACTGAAAGTTACAAGAACTTCCTTGTTCCTTATTCTGTGAGATTATATCAACGCTGCTCTTAACTAAAGCATAACCAAGAACCAGATGCGTGTTTTGTAGATTTGAAGATGACTAGAGTGTATGTGTGTGTGTTGTATTTGTGATGGTTGTACTTGTGTTATTGTGTTATAAATACTGCAATTTAATCAAACCACATTTCCTTTTTGGAATAATAAAGAAATTTAATCTTATCAAGATGTGCGTGAAACTGTCGATAATTAAGAGCACGAACCATGATGAATGACGATGTTATTGACCATTTTTCTGACATCTTTGAAGATATCATATAATTTCTTGCTGCTTTCCCTGGCACGAAGAGCTTCTTGGTATATAATATAGTGAAACTGAACGACTGGGTGTTCTGCTTCTTTAACAAAGAACTGTATGAAACCAGATGCGCCCCCCACCATGCAAGGTGCCACGTCACTAGTAACTGAAACAACTTTTTCTGGTTTTATATCTTGTCCTAAAAATCTTCCAAAACAGCATTGTGCATATTTAATATATCTCTTGTGCTCTTTCAGGCAAAGATAACAACTTCACCAGCTCTTCTCTCATAATGTAACCAACTGCACAACGCAAAATTACCGCAAGCCTTGCATGATTATTTACATCTGTGCTTTCATCCAAGCACATGGAGTATGGTTTATTTAAAAGTAAAATAAAAAGAATACCAGCGAAAATAAACGAAATAAAAGTATTTAAGAAATTGGCGATGGCATCGTCGATCCGACAAAATGGCCGTTTTAAATCGACGATCCTATCCATAGCGTTGTGGCCATAACTAAGCTGTTCCATTTTTTATAAATGCTTGCATGTCCACAGAAATTGCTCTACGTGCCAGCTGTGGAACGTGCCATAGGTTCATCATCACTGGGCTATAATCACGACTTTCGGTTGCAAAATAACATACCATTAGAGTCTAGGTCTTTAGATTATGGCAACATTTCTTTCATTTCATCTCCATCACCCTATATAGTGGAATGTTGATTTGGTGCTGTTACCATTCTATTGTCAAAAGAGATAAGTAGTTTGCAAGTAATAGAGCATAGAAACCCAAGAATTTTGATAATCGACATTGAACCAAACATAGACAAACTGATAGAAATTCACCAGGCGCAAGCAGCACCTTAATATATATTTAAAAAAAAAACTCTTTTTTTTTTCAGTTCTCTCAAAGCTAAAAAAAAACGCACACTAATTATATCATCCTTTAGAGAATTGATGCAACAAATTTGACTCACTATTTTTTTATTTCGGGAAAGGGAGGGGGAATAGGGGGCGGTGAGCGAAACAATATTTAAAAGGCGCGGCTAGCCGAAGAAAGGTTGAGAACCTATGGTTACTAACATACTATATTTAGATCTATTAACAAGTAAACAAGGGCATACAAATTATTTCTTTTTTTTTTATTAAAACATATTTTGATAATTAACATTTAAATGTTTTATGGGGGCCACACTTTACTCAACGGAGAGCCGCATTTATGCATCTCTGCAATATTTCATGATTACATAAACTTATTAACAGTAAGAAAAATATATTTTTTTTTAAATATTTAATTACTATTTTTTTGCTATATACAAAATAATTTTAACGCATACATTTTAATAGTACAGTAGTCAAACCGACTGGAACCCGAACTTATATTCTTACCGAACCCGATCTTAGACTTTTACCTATCCTACCGAAACAACCCTAACTTATGGTCTCACCGAAAAGAACCCGAACCTCTAATTGATTGTTCGATTCCTATCTCTAGTAGGTAGGTAGGAAGGTAGGTAGGTAGGTAAGTAGGTAGGTAGGTATGTCTACTCTGTAAATAAATATGTCATTTACTCAGGATGAGGACTTCATCATTTTTATTTAATTGAAAAAAAAAATAACCCATAAAAAACAAGTTTTATTATACTCCCTTTCTTTGTAAACTAAGTTTACCATCATGTAATTAAATAATTGATTGACTACTGAAATGAAACATGTAAAAAAAAATATCTGTGTCACAAATCTAAAAAAAGAAAATTTTCTATCTTTGTGACGATAAAAACAAGAAAAAGTTGGATCGGCACTTTCAACTTAAAACCAAAACAAAGCGATACATTTTCAAAAAAAAATTATTCAAAATTATAATATAATTAAGTTTTTTTTAACTGAAAATTTGATATAATGTATTGTTAGTCGTCACAAGTCTGCTGCCCAAGTTTCAGCTCAATTGGACGACGGGACGTGGTCCAAAAATTGATGAAAAGTTTTACAAGCAATCAGATAGACAGACAGTATGAGCTAAGAGAAAGGAAGTAAAAATATCATGAAACCAAGAAATGAAAATAAGTACGTTGAAAACAAATTAAATGTGAACATTATGATCAGATTTAATTAGTTAACGAATTCTGAACACATTTTTAAAGAAAAATGGTAGGCCTATTGACAAGTCTTAATTAGGCGTGACCTTTTCAAATATAAGAGGTCATGTATTTCCGGTTCTATTTTTAAATTAGTAAACAAAAAAAGCATGCTTTTGCTGGTGTTTGACAATTGATTTCAACCTCGACAGCCCTTTCTAGTCTTTTAGAATTATACAAAGGATACAAGATTAGTTATGAGGAATCCGTTTTTAACATCAAAAGTGAGTAGGCGATAATTAATACTTAAGTGTTAGTCGCGTAAAGTTAAATATATCTTTGTTTACAAAATAAATTAGTCAAGAGTTGCGTTTCTATTGTTAAAAAACATAATGCGTAGATTCATAAAAACAAATAACGAAAATTCTTTTCAATTAAGCAATAAGTTTGATCTCGTGCGGAGTTTCTGATCTCCCATCGAGCGCCTCCCCGGGCGGCGGATTGGGGAATGCCCACCAGATATGGTAGGTACCGGGGAAATCAAATACCCGGGGCGGACCAAAATCAGAACCTGCTGCCTTGCAGGAAGTGGAGGGATCCACAAAGGCTAGGGAACCTTACCCGAAAATAAGGCAGCTATCCAGAGAGCTGTAAAGGGTATCATCCCAGACGGTTGTGCGCAGGGCTAACAACCCGGCCATGGAAAAAAACAAAACGTTACAGAAACCAAAATCAAAGCGAACTTACAAAACACAGTCAGAGGCGAGAGTAGGGCTCCACAAAGGAGATTTATGAAGCTGTGTGGGGAAATTCAAAAGAATCCCACAAGGCCGACCACCCTACTCAAACCGACGAAAAAGAAACATTTCCTAATGCAAAAGGCGCCCTTCAGCTTGGGTACATGGAATGTCCGAACCCTGCTAGAACCAGGCAGATGCGCCCAAGTCGCCAAAGAGATGGCTAACTACAAATTGCAAATTTTGGGACTGAGTGAAGTACGATGGAACACTTTTGGAGAAACTAGGCTTCAAACAGGTGAAACTCTGCTCTTTTCTGGAATGGAAAACGAAGAGGACACCCATGAAAATGGAGTTGCACTCCTATTGAACAAAGATTCATTTAAAAGTCTCCTGGAATGGGAGCCTGTTTCAGACAGAATTATTAGAGCAAAATTTCTATTAAGATTCCAAAATGTTCACATCGTCATGTGCTATGCTCCCACCAACCTTGCACCCGAAGAAGATAAAGTTGCATTCTATGAACGACTTCAAAGTATAGTGGATAGAATACCCAAAAAAGATATACTGATCCTCATGGGAGATATGAATGCTAAAATAGGAAATGAAAACAAAGGGAGAGAGAAGACAATGGGCATACACGGACTGGGCAACATGAACGAAAATGGAGAGATGTTTGCTAACTTCTGTACATTTAATGAACTGGTGATCGGAGGCAGCATCTTCCCACACAAAAAATGCCACAAAGCAACGTGGGTCTCACCAGACAACAAAACAGAGAATCAAATAGACCACATCGCTATATGCCGTACTTGGAGGAGCACATTACAGGATGTACGAACCAAAAGAGGAGCAGACATTGGATCAGATCACCACCTGGTAGTGGGCAAGCTAAAAATAAAGTTAGCCAAACAAAGGTAAAAAACAAACAGGAGAACCAAATTCGACCTAGACAAACTCCAGAATTCACAGAGGAAGTGTGAATTACAATTAACCCTTAAAAACCGATTCTCTGAACTACAACCAGATGATACTGAGGAAAGCATAGACAAAACCTGGAATAACTTCAAAGAAATTATTATAGGAACTTGTAATGAAGTACTAAGACCTGCCCCAAAAAACAAAAAACATTGGATTAGCGACGAGACATGGCAAAAAATTGAAGACAGGAAACATGCAAAACAAACAGTAAACCAAGCTAAAACAAGAAAACATAAACAACTAACACAACAAGAGTATCATACAATTTCAAAAGAGGTCTCAAAAATGCTTAGACATGATAAAAGAACATTTTATAATAAACTAGCTGAGCAAGCAGAAGAAGCAGCAGGAAAAGGAGACCTAAAACAGTTATATAAAATTACTAAACTCTTGAGTGGCAAGAAAGCTAACTACAATGTGCCAGTCCGAGACAAACAAGGTAAACTCCTCTCTTCCATAGATGACCAGCTCAGAAGATGGAAAGAATACTTCCAGGAAGTGCTAAACAGACCAACCCCTCTAAATCCACCCGATCTGACCACAGGAGAAACACTGGACATAAATATGGAAGAAATATCCAAAGAAGAAATATGGAAGGCCATCAATCAAATGAAGACAGGCAAAGCAGCAGGCATAGACAATATACCACCTGAGGTCCTAAAAGAAGGAGGAGCTGAAATTGTTAACCAACTCCACAATATCTTTAATAAAATTTGGTCAACCGAAACCCCTCCTGCAGAGTGGAAAAAAGGCCTACTGATTAAAATTCCAAAGAATGGGGACCTGTCAAGATGTGATAAATGGCGAGGAATTACTCTACTCTCAGTACCAAGCAAGGTCTTCAGCAGAACAATACTCAACAGAATTAAAGAAGCCTGCGATGATCTCCTAAGAGAAGAACAGGCTGGGTTCAGAAGAGGAAGATCATGCATTGACCAGATAGCAACACTCCGGATCATTATAGAACAATCTATTGAATGGCAATCTCCACTCTATGCTACATTTGTGGACTTTGAAAAGGCTTTTGATAGCATTAATAGAGAGACAATATGGTCAATCATGAGGCACTATGGAATACCTAATAAAATAATAGCCATCATCAAAAGTCTCTATGAAAACTTTACCTGCCAAATAGTACATAATGGTAAGATGTCAGATGAATTCCATGTTACAACTGGAGTCAAGCAAGGATGTCTCCTTTCACCACTTCTGTTCCTTCTAGTACTAGACTGGGTCACAAAAGAAGCTTATGCTAACTCAGGAAAAGGAATACAATGGACCCTAATGCAAAAACTAGAAGACTTAGAGTTTGCAGATGACCTGGCCATTCTGTCCCACAGATTACAGGATATGCAAGAGAAAACCACAGCTTTGAGTGAGACCGGAAAAAGAGTAGGACTCTGTATAAACCATCAAAAAACCAAAGTGTTGAAAATAAACCACCAACAAGATGGCGACATACAAGTAGAAAACCAAAGCTTAGACCAAGTGAATCACTTTGTATAACTTGGAAGTGTGGTCAGTGCATCAGGAGGAGCAGACGAGGACATCGAACGTCGAATAAACCTGGCGCGACAAGCCTTTGCCAACTTGAAACAGGTCTGGAGATCTACATACATCTCTGTCAAAACTAAAGTAAGGATCTTTAACACAAACATTAAAACGGTCCTACTTTATGGGTCCGAAACATGGCGAACGACAGAGAAAACTAAAAATAGACTCCAGACCTTTGTTAACAGATGCCTAAGAAATATACTCCAAATAAAATGGTTCGACAAGGTGGAAAACTCCAAGCTGTGGGAGAGGTGTGGACAAAGAACAGTAGAACAACAAATCATGGAAAGGAAGTGGAGATGGATTGGACACACCCTCAGGAAAGATAACAACAACAGAGCTAGACAGGCCTTAGAGTGGAATCCCCAGGGTAAACGGCATAGAGGTAGACCCAAGCGAACATGGAGACGAAGCATACTGGATGAAACCGAAAGAACTGGAAAGAGCTGGGAAAAATTGAAGCGACTAGCAAGAGACCGTGAAGAGTGGCGTGCTTTGACAGAGGCCCTATGTTCCACAAGGAACCCAAAGGACAGATGATGATGATGAATAAGTTTGATATTATAAAAAGGTGAAACTTCACTTCTGACTTTCACAATCCATCGTTTTCTTTTGGCAACATTTTTTGGAAATGAAATAAAATTTAATTTCCTACAGCTCTTAGTACAATCAGTAACACGTTTTTTGAATTGAATGATCAAATGAGACCGGAAATGTCTTTCGTTGCGACCTTTTATCATGCATATTTGTTAAGGCTTGTCAATTAATTAGCACAAAACAAAATAACCACCGCCCTAAGACGGTCAAACCCAAATGTCTGCTTCGTGATTTATTTATGACCAACTTTTCCCGACTTTTTAAAAGCATGCAATATAGAAAAAATCCTAAAAATTATTTGTCCACGTAGTTTGCAAAGGGGTTTTTCTAGTGAATTAACATTATAATAAAAATAAAATAAATAGATAATGTAATTGACGTTATTTAAGTATTATAATGTGAATGCAAACTAGATCTATTTAAAAATCTAAAAACTCTGTTTTATACGTCTATACTGAATTTAGAATTCTGCTAAACAATTATATAAAGATTCCCCGGTTTCTTTAAAATAAATTGGTATATTGGTGCCCCCCCCCTTTCATACTGTAAATAAATATTTATTTTTCGAGTACTTACCAAAAAACCCCTCCTGAAAGCAAGTAACTGCGCAAACATGATGATATATCAAAATAATCTGACTCAATGTATTTTTCAACATGTTATTGTCTGTAACTTAAAATATACGGCCGTTTAGAAATCAACTGTCCTAATTAGTAAACACATCAAATAAATAATTTATAGGTTACATAACAGATACTTTACATCAATGCTTGATAATGGCTTTCTTAACAATACAGTAAACACGGTACAGCATTAATTAATTTACTCTGAGTGAGACAGGCTGAATCCTTTTTTTTAAAACAATGATTTCATCAGCAAGTAAAACTAGTGTCATTATTGTCTGACATGTACACGCTTAAACCAGGCTAAGTGTTTTTTTAGAGCTCGACTAACACATTCTATACGCTTATTGTGTAGAATGTAGAATGAAGCTAGTGAGGCATTAATTCCATACCCTTTACAATTGATTTTTATGGAATTCCCAACCATTTTTTTATTCTTGATTCATATACTTCTTGTTTAAAATTGTGCTACTTACCACGATACCCCTATAGCAGCATTTTCTTGCATCATTGATTCTAAATATAATTTATGGTAACATGGAAAAGCTTTTTCGCTTTGTCACCAAACGTAATGCTTTAACATTACGAGGTAAAAAATATAAAGAAAAGTATTCGTTATTGATTTCTGAATTTTTTTTTGCTTACTTTTATTATAGGTAGGTAATTCATACCGCTGGGTAATTCGTACCTTTGCCGTTTTACATATTTTGATTGGTTGTAATTAAGATTTAAACGCGTTTACACATGCCAGTACATTAATTACGACTTCCATAGAAGAATGCCTGACATTGAAAAAAGAAAGAAAAGCTGTAGCCTAAGTACGATTTATAATTTTTTTTACACTTATTGACGTTATTTTGACCAGTGCCTCTATTCATACTATGTAGCTCTGGTAAAACATACCTTGTTTATACTTGTTATGTGTGCTACTGCTAACTATCCAGTCATCTTAATTAATAAGTATAATTTGATCTATTTTGTATTGCCAAGAAAATTATAGAAGTAGAAAACAATGTTGAATCGGAGTCAGCTAAATCGTACCACACCATTGACGGCAATAAATACCTGCACTAATTATCCGCAGTCGTACGTTTTAGCCGTAATAGACTTTGTGAATTAATTATATAATAATTATATAATATATACTTATAATAAACTCTTTTTATAAATTCGGAGTTTCTGGAACCGTTGAGTCACTTCTGTAAACATGAGCCTTAATGTCTGGGGAATTTGTAAACCACCGATACGCTCCCATTTAGAGTACACATGGGGAACAGCTGGTGTTACGCTTCTGAAGATCATTGTACCACCGAGGGGCTCCAAGACTCGGTGGGTAGGAAGCAGTGAGTACCTTATCGACGTACCGAGGGTTGGCTAGTTTCGGACAGGACATGTTATTGGTGTTCACCCTTCCCCTTTCCCACTTGTTCCACCCCTTAACATAGAACATAAAAACTGAGACATTTCACTTATAGTTAGGAACTGGCAATTTCTTAACCTCTTTTTTATCTGTTTATAATATTTTAGAACTTTAACTAACTACACAAATTAATGCATTTCACTATCTTACAGTGGATTCTTACATTCTTACATTTTCTTTTCATAAAACAGGCAAATGAATAACAGAAGATGTTATGGAAAGGTTCTTCTCTTATTAAAAGACGGCATCAGTGGCATAAATGAATGCTCTAAGATGTATGGGATATCCAAACCCACTTTAACACGCCATCTGCTGAGCAAAACCAAATACGCGAAAGATGGAGTAATGGTCAGGGGGAGATCAACAAGTGTGCCATCTTGTTAAGCATATTATAGAAATGCTTGAGAGAATGATGTTTGGAATCACAAGAAAGGACCTGATGCAATTAGTGTATCAGTTTGCTGAGGCTAATAATTTGCTACATGCTTTTAGCAAAACCAAAAGAACGGCGGGTAAAGATTTCTATAATGCATTCAAGAAGCACCACCCAAATTTAATTTTACGCCAGGCTGAGCCTACAGCTATTGCTAAAGCGTCTGGCTTTAATAGAACAGCTCTGAATGGATTTTATGACAAGCTTCAGACCTACATCCCCTTCAGGAAAATGAAATTGACATATGGGCGAGACAAACTTGTCACCAGTGCCTAAAACTAGACATAGAGTAACAGCAGCAAAAGGAAAGGGCCAGGTAGGGTCTCTCTCTAGTGCCGAGAAATTGGGTGTCACAACCACTGGCGTTTTTTGTATGAATGCTTCAGGATATTTTCTTCCACCAATTGTGATTTTTAAAGGCAAAAGAATGAAAGATGAGCAGAAAGACGGGGCACCTTCTAGAACACTTTTTGCAAGCAACAAAGTGGATGGATGGATTCAAAACTATTTGAAAAAGTGGATGGACCACTTTATATCTTTTGTAAAACCATCAAAAACCCACCGTGTCCTTTTGATTTTAGATGGACATGCTACCCATACTAAAAACTTAAACGTGTAATTATGCTAAGTCTTCCCCCACATTCAGCCTCTTGACATCTCTTATTTAGCCGTTTCAAACATGTACAGCGCCCACACAAGTTAATGTGGCGCCCCAGGGCAAACGTTTCAGCGCCACCCCCTTGCATACTGTAACTGCTTTGTTTAGTGCTATATTTAGACAATATTTGCCGCCCCTAGAAGTGCCACCCCCGGGTATTTGCCCCCTCTGCCCCCTCCTATGTGAAGGCACTGAACATGTAACTGACACATTTGTAACTGACACCAATTGTAACTATTATCAGGGTCGGCTCGTCCATGTAGGCAACCTAGGTGGCCGCCTAAGGGCAAAATTTTCGGGAGGGAAGGGCGCATAATTGAGATTTTTTTAAATTTAGGGATTTAAAAATAGAAACTAAATTAAAGTTTAGTATTTTTGCGCGCTACTAGCATAGGCAGACGAATTACTTGGTAATGAAAGGTGACGGGTATTTTTTTAAGGTGTCTTAGAAAATAGGGAAGTATACCCTAACACTACTCAGTTTCTCCCCGCCGAAGGTACTTTGATGAGGGTGCAGAATTTGTTTTCGCCTAGAGCCGGTCCTGCATATTATAAGAATGAGGTTGAGAAGTGGTTGCGACTTAACCCCGGTAGAGGAATAACCACCTTTCAAGTGTGCGTAGTTCAGAAGATGTCTCATCATACATTAATTCTAATGCCAGAATTCTCACTGATCTTGCAACATCAAGCCCAGCTCAACATGAAGAATCATTCTTTGTTCAAATTAAAACATTTCTCCCTGTTGCAACATTGTCAACTTCACAGCCGGTAACTTCTGACTCCCAATATGTAACTGCAACACCAGCAAGCACTAACAATTTTAAAAGTTTAAACAACCCCTGATGGACGCTGTTTTGTTTTTAGAAGTGTTGCTATAAGTCTAAATTAATTTCTTCAGCGAATTGACAGAGATGATTCACTGAGATCCCAAGTTATGAATCATATGTAGCAACATTTTAGTAAATATGAGGGGCTTGAACAAATTATTTTTTTTTATATGCCACCTCACATAAGATACAACAACTTTTCAGAGAGACTCGATGACATGTTGAGCCCAATCACTATGCTTGTAGAGTTGGAACTAATTGCAACGAACACATGTTTGCAGAAGACCATAATAGTTCATAACAAAACAAACAGCTCTGTATTAAAGTATGGTATGGAGGAATATTCATCTTTAACCTCAGTTGTTCTCTTGTTCACTAAGATTGGGAAAGTTGTAGGTCACTATGACAGCTTAGTTCTATCCGGGCCGCAAGATAAAACAGCGCCAGATCATTCCTGTGAGACATATCTCACCAATACTAGTGCCAGTTACTAGACATGGACAATAAAAGGAAACAAGAAATCTCTCAAATATTGACATCAAACCCTTATAAACTACAGCTTTATAAGCTTTATTGATCCCTAAAGCTAAAAATGCAAATAGTCGTTTTGAAAAAACAACAATCTCAAATTATCAACCAAACAAAATACCAATAGGTCTACAAGTAGTGCAAGAGTCCAAAAAAAAATGCGCCAGAAAATTTGAGCACTCAGCTAAACTATTTTGACTTTTATCTAATCAATACAACACAAATAGACTGCAACTTAAATACAATCAAAGACAAATCTGCAGCACTGTGTGATGTAATTATTCCAGAAGAAATTAGGAATGTAAAAACTGTAAAGTGACAGGAAAACAAGTAATATTAGATATATTGTCAAGCAGTCAAACCAAACACTTCATTGCATGCCTGCATATTTCAACCTTATAGGAAACAAATAATAAACTTTTGACGAGGCACAGCCAAGCGGCCTACTACTGTAAAGTAAATTATGTTTCTTTTTTATTAAATGACGCAAATCTTTTACGCCCAAGCTTAATGTTTTATTTATTCAGAAAATTTTACAAAATTGGGCAATTTTAGTTGTTAAAAGACAATCTCAACTTTTTCGACCATTTGAATTACTACACACTTTTAGTAATTAGACAGTTTATTATCAGTCGATTTCCTGACAAATAATAAACATAATAAACAAATAATGTCTAGAAAAAAGAAAATGCTGCACAACGAAATTTACAGTTACAGAAATAAAAAAGAGATGATCAGAAATCGGTAAATGACATGATCACATCAGTTGAATCGATTGAAATATCCAAAACTATATTGGAGGAATCACTGCTTCAAATAATGTAAATATTCACTACAGATGTAATGCATTAGTCAAAAAAGTTAGTCTAACATTTTTATTTCTGGAGTCTAGAGTTAATATTTTATTGAAATCATAAAAACTAAACAATATAACCAGAAGTAAAAAAAATGTTTCAATTGTGATCAGTGGCGTAGCCAGGTTTTGGCGCTAGCGGGTCGAAATTTTAGGGAAAAGGCCCACTTTTAGCAATTTTTCCAGATTAATAGAATAACTAAAAACCTCTCCAAAACCCTCCAAACCCTAAAATAAGACATCTTTGCATCGCCTCATTTAATGCTCAGTCACTTGGTCCACATAACAAGCGCACCGCTGTGTGCGAATTTATTATGGATAAGCAGATTGACATTATGTTTATTCAGGAGACCTGGTTTCGGCAGACTGGTGATGAAGGAAAGTGCGCTGATATAGCGCCACTGGGCTATTCCGCCCGATCATTTCCACGTGCTACGCGAGGTGGCGGCCTAGCTGTCATTTATCGCAGCCATCTCCCGGCGACTTTCATCTCCTCTTTCCCATTCCAGCACACCTCTTTTGAACTTGTCCGATTCACCCTCAACACGCCCCACACCGTCCACATTTTCTGCTTGTATCGCCCTCCCCCAGCAAAAAGAACAAGCTCCTAGACTCCATCTTCCTCTCTGAGCTCCCTGACTTACTCGACTACTGTAACCTGCTCCGTGGAAAGAGCCTGATCGTGGGCGGCTTCAACGTTCACTACGACGTCCCCACTGATCATCTTACTAGCAAGGTGCTCGACATCCTCACAAGGTTTAGCCTTATCCAGGGCATCGAGCAGCCTATGTACTACCGAAGCGGCCACATCATCGACTGGGTGGTGTACCGCGACGACGACCAGTTGGTGGACTGTTGTACTGTGAGCCATATGCTCTCCTCCGACCATGCAGCTGTGCTCACTACACTCAACGTAGCTCCCCCGCAGAAGCCAACTGTCTACAGGACAGTGCGTGACATAAACGCCATAGATAGAGTGGCTTTCACAGCCGACATCAATACACTGCTGCAGGGGCTCGGTGCTGACCTCAGTGCTCAGCATTAGGACGACGGACTCCGCGCACTCCTGGATGAGCACGCCCCGCCCATAGTGCGGCGTGTCCCGACTGGTCGCTCGTCTCCATGGTATGCGGGCGTTAGTGACAAACTGCGTCAGGCAAAACGTGAGCGAAGACGCGCTGAAAGGCGTTGGTTAAAGACCGGACTGACTGTTGACAGTCAGATCTTTTGGACAGCAAAAGAGGCGGTGACAGAGATTGTGCAGAAGGACAAGGAGGACTACTGGAGCTCAAAGGTAGAATCTTGTGCGTCAACCAAGGCGTTGTTCAGCGCTAGTAACCGTCTTCTTGGCAATGGCAAAAACTCCACCCTGCCTACCGACATTGCTCCGGAGCAACTCCCAGACGCCTTTGCGGACTTTTTCACCACCAAGGTGCAAGAGATTAGGGAGGAACTAGACAGTGTGTCCCCTACACCTTCCTCGCCGTTCTCGGAGGACGTTGGGCAGACGGAATCATTTAATGGATTCCTGCCCGTAACAGAGGACGAGGTGAGGCGAGTCATCATCAGGTCTGCCCCCAAGTCATGTGCCCTTGATCCCATCCCCGTCCCTTTGCTTGTAGAATGCCTCGACGTCGTCCTCCCAGCACTCACCTCTATCATAAATTCTTCTATTCTCTCTGGAATTTTCCCGCCCATCTTTAAACGGTCGATAGTCCTGCCACTATTGAAGAAACCCTCACTCGACCCAAACACACTAAAGAACTACCGCCCTGTTAGCAACCTCTCCTTTCTCTCCAAAATCACAGAAAAACTCGTACTCTCTCAGCTATCTGACTATCTTCACTTTCGCAATCTCTATCCTTCCTCTCAGTCCGCCTACCGACCAGGTCATAGCACAGAAACAGCGCTGGCCCGAGTCATGAGCGACCTCCTGTGCGCGATGGACGGCGGCAAACTCTCTATTCTCACTCTGTTAGATCTCTCCGCGGCATTTGATACCATTGACCACCAGATTCTTCTTGACCGTCTTCATCTTTCTTTCGGACTTTCTGGTTCAGCTCTAAACTGGTTTCAGTCTTATCTTTCAGACAGAACTCAAACAGTCTCTATTTCTAACCGCTCTTCCAAACCGTCAGCCCTGTCTCTTGGAGTTCCCCAAGGATCGGTCCTTGGGCCGGTCCTTTTCATTCTCTACACTAAACCTCTGTCATCTCTCATCAGCCACCACTCAGTTTCCAGTCAGTCCTTTGCTGATGACACTCAAATCAGTGACTCTTGCTTTCCTGATCAACTCGATGCCACCGTCCTTCGCATGCAGGAGTGCGTAGACGACGTAAAGCGTTGGATGACTTGCAACAAACTGAAGCTAAATGATGACAAAACCGAAATCCTTCTCATCCACTCTCAAAACAAACCTCTCCCTCCATCTGCTCCTTCTTCTATATCTGTCGGCAACTCTGACATCACACTCTCTTTCTCTGCCAGAAACCTTGGAGTCACGTTCACATACACCCTCTCCATGGACAAACACGTTACGAACATCTGCAGATCAGCATATAACGAACTCAGAAAAATCAGCGCCGTTAGACACCTCCTCTCCTTTGACGCCACAAAAACTCTCGTCTGTTCACTCATTCTTTCAAAATTTGACTACTGTAACACTCTCCTCGCAGGCATTCCTCAGCACCACATAGACAAACTTCAGAGGGTACAGAACTCAGCATGCAGACTCATTTTCAAAGCAAAGAAACACGACCACATCCAACCACACATGCAGCAACTCCACTGGCTTCCAATATCCTCTCGCATAAAGTACAAGTCTGCCAATATCTGCTTCAATTCTTTCACTGACCCTCATTTTCCTGTCTATCTCTCTGAACTGTTGCTTCCTTACATCCCCACAAGACAACCACGCTCTTCCACTGACAATAGAACCCTCTCAATCCCAAGAACCAAAACCAAAACCATCGGCGAACCTTCCTTCTTCTTCCACGTCCCCACCTTCTGGAACCAGCTCCCCTTCCACATCCGTCATTGCGAAACCTCCTCCACTTTCAAAAAGTCCCTTAAAACCCATCTGTTTAGGTCCGCCTATGACCTGTGATGCCTCGTTCCTGGTCTCGGTTTGTTTTTATTATTATTACCAGTATGTGCTAATGTGTCTTTGTTATTATAACCAATTTACTGTGGTAGCTATTGTTTTTAAATATTGTAACTATCGTTTTTTTTTGTCACTTTTAATGTTGCACCTATTATTTTTAAAATCAATTTTATTGCTGTAACTATTATCTTTATAGCCTTTTAGTGATGTAGCTATTGTCTATTTATTTTAGTAGCTTAGATAGTTTGCAATTTTAGTAAAATTGTAAAGCGCTTAGAGCTGTAAGGTAAGCGCTATATAAAAATGCCTCAATAATAATAATATTAATAACTAAGAATTCGTATGTATCAAGTGTTATAAGAAAACCCTGTGCCTCAGGATACACACACTGTATAATAGTGCAGTTTTTATTTAACAATTCACGATTTTTTGTTCTAGCAGCTTATTGTGATGGGAATTTCTGCAAAATTTATTGCATCTTAAAACAATTAACTAGTTTGGTATCACTAGCATCAAATTTGGAGAATTTACTTGAATGGAGATAATTAACCCGTTTTCTGTACATTAATATTTCTAATAATATGTTTCTTTTTTCTTTTCTTTAAAAAAAAATTAATGGCTTAAAATTTTTAACTCTAAAATGAAAAAAATTACACAATATAGGTGAAAATTTTATAAATATTTTATGACTAAAGAATGTACATGTACATTTTTAAACATTAAAATATTTCCCCAGTTTGTATAACTATTACGAATCTCTTCCACTTAATTATAATTTTGCTAGGTTTTTCTTTATTCGGGTTAAAATAATATGTTAGAGTAAATCTCAGTTATGTTATTCTGAGAACAAAGATTGCCTATCCTAGTAGCGCGCAAAAATACTAAACTTTAATTTAGTTTCTATTTTTAAGGATTTTATATATTATTATATTCCTAGAATAATTTCTTGACAACTAAATTCAAATGTTGATAACTTTACAATTAATTTGTAAGTTGAGTAATGAAATTATGTATTAGCTACGAATGGATTTTTTTTTAAAGCTGATAATAACAAATAGGTTGATTTTTTTATAAAATATAAAAAGCTTTAATGATTTTCTCTATTAAGTGCCTTTTCTGTTGGTCTTGGTCTTGCTACGGCACTAAATAAATTGTCTTATAAAAAGAATATAGCTGATCAGTTTGACTTTCATGCTGTTGGCACGCTGAATGATTCAATTGATTGTAATAAATTAAATCGTTAAAATGCAATTTAAAGAAAAAGATTAGAAACAGCAAATAGTGTGCTTCGTGACCTGTTAAAATTGTTAATTGAATAATTTTTTTTATCGAAAAGGCCCTTTTTTTTTCGAAAATGGTCCTAGGGGGAGCGGTAGGGGCAGCGGCCGCTCCCCCTGCTCCCCCCCTGGCTACGTTACTGTGCCCTGACCAGTGACATCACATCTTCAGACAGACAGTATAAAATCTTTGATAACTTTGTATTTTTGTTAACCTTTATTACATAATATATTATCTCTTATTTCTCTGTGTATTTTGTTAAAATTCATATAGGCATATAGGCTATCAGATAGATCTAGTAAAGTTTATGTCGATCATTCAAATTTTTTTTTAATAAACAAATTTTTAATTACTTTGCTAATTATTAAGTTTTCAAAATTTTTAACATTTCTTACTTTTTTTAAATCACAGAAATGGAACCCCTCAATAAAACCTCGATTTTCGTATTGAGGACAAAAAGATCTTTAAATTAATATTTACTTAGAGAAAAATTCAGTGAGCCAGTTAAACCAAAGTATAGCCCAAAACAATAAATCTTTGATGACTTTGACCTAGTGTTTGCTCTGAAATTAAAGTGTTCCTTGTGAAGTTTAATGAAAAAAAGTGTTCGCTATAAAGTTTATGAAGCATCAAACATGGTCGTCTGAGAATGCAATCTACACACTAACCTTGCGTGGTAATACAATAATGTATGTTTATTCAAGTAGCAACGTTGTACTTTTTTTTTTTTGGGGGGGGGGGGTCCTTTCGTTTTAACCCTGTGTCTAACGGTTTAGAAAATAGGACACAAAACCCAAACCGGGTGCTTTTTTAGCCTTATACTTATGGTGTTCGCAAAGGGTGATTTACTCTGACTCTATACTATATATTCTAGTTTCGTATCTTCATACCCGAGTGATACATTGCCTGAACTGAACTAGACCACTAGACTAGTGGTTTAAAACACAAGGGAAAATGTGTACTGGGGGGAGAGGGGAAGGCTTTGATCAAAATACAATGTTCACTAACTTTTAACAAGTAGACCTATTATTCCCCCTGAATAAAATGTTCTTTAGGAAAAAGCAGTCAAACCATAGACTATAATATACATGGACCGCTTGCTTTAGTATTTCTGCTATATGATGACTCGAAACACTGATTTTCGGAATTTTTGATTCGTTGTTTCCTTTGCACTTCCGTTTTATTGAATCGCTTCGATTTTCTCAATGAAAAATTAAAATTAAAATCGAAAGTTGTATAAAGCGGAAACATTTAAGAAACAACGAGGAGCGTAGAAGTAATTTAAGACAGCCTTGTTGGTTGCGCACGGAAAAAGAGTTGATATAAGCTCTAAAAATAGAACAAGTGGTCCATCTTATTATAGTCTATGGTCAAACTAGTTGATTTCAATGCTTATGACTTTATGAATGTAGGCCTATACGATCCTCTTCTAAATCATACATATTTATTACAAGCTAAATTACCCGGCGCTACCCGGGTGAAAATAAAAGAGACCTGAATAAGCTACAGATAAAACTGTCATAAACTAAAATAAACAAAAAGCTAGAAATCTAATAATTATTATTATTTTTTTTTTTTTGCTGAAGACTTTTAGGAAAGTAGGCTATGTCAGGATGTGTTTACAATTAGGACATCAACCTGGCAGAAGTTGGGCGATGAGAGGGGTGCGGAGTCGTAGGTGAGTGGGGTAGTAGTGGCAGGTCGTCGTGGGGAATGAATTACCTTGACTGGAATCGCCCTGGAATAATTATTATTTCTCTCTCTGGCTCGTTAGATATTATGACGGACACAACAGATAGTTCTAAGTAGGCAAATAAATCGCTGGTTAAGTTCAGGTGTTTATTATCATTTCAATTCTTCACTCAATGGCAAGATACATATACGAATTTGCACAGGCTTCAGTTAACACTCAACACATGGTACTGCTAGGTTATCCAATCATTAGGCAAACGTAGCTGTGTTCATGAAAATACTTATACTGGCAGAATATACACATACAGGCGGTATATCCTATGGAACGAACTGAATAAGTGGAGGCTAGAATCGAACAACCTTCTCCACCTAACGTTTGAGCCGAAGTGCCCTAAAACTAGTTAAGCGCGCTTTCGTGAATTTTAGTCACGTGATCAGTGGTCAATTTGATTGGATAGCTACATTAGTTTAGAATTACATATGTTCTGGTTGGCTGGTTTGAAGTATACTTGCATAAAGGATTGACTATTGGGGGGGATTAGGAGTGGGTGTAGGTGAACAATTAGTACCGCCGACTTTTGCGGAGTGGGGCCCAGGGGAAAAGGGGGGGTGGGTAGACGTATACGGAGATACAAAGGATAAGATAATGACTTATCTTCCTTGATGTACCTGTGTCTATTGGTTCTGGTCTAGCGCGGCCCGAGGCGCTTACGCATGTGCGAGACGCTTCGCTCCAGATGTCACTACGACGAGTGGATCAAGGGCTCGACCACGGGCGCTGAGTAGGGGACGAAGAGGGGAGATAATGAAAAAGGTGTAGCAGTGGGTGGGGTGTCTACAGGTGGGTGGGGGTTTCTACAGGTGGGTGGGGTTTTACGTGTATGCTGAGTTTAGCAAAATAATGAGTAGTTACTATCCAAATACAACATGAATCATAATTGACAGCATAATAGAATATATATATACATACATAAAAGAATACACACACATACAATCACACATACAAATAGTGTAATAACAATTGGCTGAATCAAGTAGCAAACTCTGAATTCGGGAATGAAGGAGTGTAGAGAGGGTTAAGGAACAGGTGAAGAAGGGGGTGGTTGGGGTGTTCCTATTGCGTGAGAGGAGGAGAAGATAATGGCGTCAGGCTACTTTTCTACTCCCTAATCTAACTCTACGCTAACCTATGTTTCTAGTTCTACACTACTTCTGCGCTATGATCTATCCATGAGTGCTAATAAGGTTACGGTTCAGTCCAGAATCGTGACAGGTTAATTTTAAACAAATATTGTAATCGGGTAAAAAAAAAGGCAAGTCTTTTTATTTAACATTTAACTGCCATGAGGCTCCAGGCCTCGGTGGGGAGGAAGCAAATGACGCTCACCTGTGGGCCTCATCGCTGGTGAATTGTGGAAACCACCAGTACGATTGCAACAAGAACGCACCGTTGGGCCAACGAATGGAGGACAACCCCTCTATGACTCCGGTAGTCCTCGCAATCACTTGCATTCGGCAGGTTTTGGACCCCAGTGGGGAGGAAGAAAAGAGCAGGTATTTTTAATTGTTTAACCTTGTTATGTTATGGTGTGTAACATCATAGTTTAAAACACCCATTTACTAAATTTCCCCTCGACATGATTTTCTATTTAATAACACGACTGCTTTGACGTGTGCATTAAGTTAGGCTATCAACGCTTCATTCATTAAACCAGTCCAGACCAGTAAAATTCTAGACATCGTCTGCTATTTTACAACCAATAGATACTCCAATATCGCCCGCGAAAGTTATTAATATTTTTTCTAGAATCAAGCTGTCTGCTTAAATGCAAACTTCTGATTGGTCGTCTGCAAGGGTAGCCTCTGACGTCATATTTAGTTTTTTATTCATTGTTCCTATAGCGCCGCTTACAACTTAGGGCCGCTTGCTTTTGGGGGGTGAAAGGGTATAAAAGGTCAAACTACCGGCGGACGGGTCTCTTTTGCAAGCTAAGCTTTCGACAGGACAGACATATTGTTTGTTTGAACTGATCATGATACCTTTATTGTCTACATTCGCATTTTTCAACTAATACAGTTTATTCAAGGTTAAATAAAAGTTTCTGCATTTAAATAAAAAGTCAAGAAGTTTGTTTTGAATAAGAATTACTGTTGAGATCATTTGGATAATGCCAGGCTAAATTAACCAACTTGAGGAATCGCAACAGACTATTCATCACGCTCAGAGCAACGTGGGTTCACGCTGGCCTTAAATAATCATACTCTAGACAACCGCCAAAAAGGATTGAAGTGAGAGCTGCAATCTAACAACCAATTATATATAGACAGCCTGCTGAAATCCTATCAGACAGTCTGGTACAAAACCTGGCAACCCCAGTCAGTTGTGTATAGGGTTGCCAGACGTCCGGCAAAAGGAGGACATGTCCTCCTTTTTAGCCCTGTGTCCTCCGTCCGGCAGGCAAAGCTAAAAACCCTTAAAATGTCCGGCTTTTGTACGCCAAAGGTTTTTTTTTGTCAATAAGTGGCTGGGTCGAGTAATTAAAGCATAACACTGGAGTATTTAGCAGGCAATGTAATGAATTATATTGTGTTGTCTAATGCATTGTTATGTTAATAATTGCAGTGTAGTTTGTTTTTTCAAAGTTTCCCAAATGGAAGTTGAGTTACTAAAATGTTTGAACTTTTTTTGTGTATCCCTGGACACAATGGTAATGTGAAAAGAGTGTTCTCATTGATAAACGCTCAATGGACAAATAAACAGACTCTCAGTTAACTCAGGGCATCATTCTTACAAAGTATAACTTGAAAATCTCACATGTAGCCTAAACAGTTTTATACAATTGTGCTTGCTAACGAGGATCTTGTGCAAAAAGTTGTCTCGTCAGAGAAAGATGTTGTATGATTAAGAAAGATTATAATGTATTAACTGTAGAATTGACTGTTTAATTTTCCAACAATATAGGCTAGATCTAGTATTGTTGCATTTTGGAAAAAAAAGTCAATTGCATTCATATTTAATTTTTTTTACAATACTTTTTCTTGGTTAATTTACTAATAGATAATTATTTGCAACCATTGTCTAGCTCAATTGTACTGATTGCTGGTTAAATCAGCATTCAATTAAAAAAAAACTAAATGAAACACTCTATGTGTCCTCCTTTTGGTACCCATGTGTCCTCCTTTGTCCTCCTTTTTGTCTCTCTGTGTCCTCCTTATGGTACCCATGCATCTGGCAACCCTAGTTGTGTAGGCCTATATTCTCCTTGCAGCTCTTTTCTGGATTTGTTTTTTTTTTTTTAATATTTTCTTTAGTACATGGGTCTCATAGAGAAGATGTATATTTTAGTATAGGATATAACTAATGTTAGGTAGCAATTTAGCTTAATGTTCTTGTTACATTTGTAAAAGTTCCTTTTTAGGAAGCCTAGGCCTACTGTTTGGTTTGAATTTTTTATTACTTTATCAACTATAGATTCCATCATAACTTCTCATTTATGCCTACTTTACTTCTTAATAGCCAACTTTGCATTTATAGTTTGGGTTAAATATTTTATAGGCCTATTTATCAGTTATGATACACTTGGAAAATTCATGGATGAATTCCATTTACATTTTGGATGAAAAACACAACTGTGAACAGGAGCCAGCTAAGCACGTTAATAAGCTTTATAATTGTGTATAGTTTTAATTTATGGTATATTAATTTCTGCTTATTTATGATATGTATTTTTTGTGTAGGCCTATACTGTTACTGTATGATAAGATACCTTGAGTAATTAAGAACAATTAATCTGGTATATTTACAGTTTATATTTTGTGTATGTTTTCTCATGTAGTGTATATTATGCATATTTAGTTCTTTAATTAATTTTATTTCTGTGTATGTTTGAGCTAAAGTATTATATCTTTTAATGTATTCTTTTATGTTCTATCACTGTATGGGTATGTAATATATTTATACATATGTATATAAATATATACCCGGTATAATGTTCTGCAACTGTATTTGGATGGACATTGACAGTATGTTCCTCTGCTACACTGGTAGTGGTAGTATTTACTGCTGCTACATTGGACAAGTCTGATAAAGGCCAAGAGGTCTGGCGGACCATGGTGGCGACTAAACAGGTCGAAACAATTCCGCATATCATAGTGTGGAGGAGGATGTGCTCCGTCTCATCAGCTTTTGAAAAGATGGGACGGATGAGCAGGGCCCTAACGAGAAAAAAAAGATGCCGGTACGAGATATTTTCTGGGCCCCCCTCCCCCGCCCCATTTTTTTTTACATTTTATTGGAGAGAATCATGTCGGATGCACTAGAGGATCACGAAGAGATATAAATGGCAGAAGGATCACCAACCTTTGATTTGCAGTTAATCTAGATGGACTCGCCCGGAGCGAGAAAGAATTAGCTAATCTAGTGGAACGACTGTACAAAACTTCCTCATCATATGGTATGACAATCAGTGCCAAAAAAAAAAATTTATAACTAGTAACACCAGCGGCATCACCACGCAGATCAAGATTGGTGGGCAGAGTTTGAAACAGTAAGAAGCTTCAAATACCTAGGAGCTATTGTAGCCCCCCCCCCCTTTCCCCTTCCAACCTTCCCCTCCCCGCGGACCCTTCCCCTTCCCCCCGGACCCTTCCCCCCGGACCCTCCCCCTAGGACCCTTCCCCTTCCCCAAAGACCCCTCCCCCGGCGGACCCTCACCCGCGGACCTTTCCCTTCCCCCCGGACCCTCCCCCGCGGACCCTTCCCCTTCCCCCTCCCCTTTCCACTTCCCCCAGACCCTTCTCCGCCCCCTCTAATAATCTCCGTTCTATAATTCCTCCAAACAGTTTCAAATAGGCCCATAAACTGGTAACAAATAATTAAAAGGAAGAAAAAAAACACATCATTTTTGGCACTTTTTTTTAAATATTCTTCCTTGTCTTGAAGTAGCAGGATTTGTGAAAGGAAAAATAGTAGGCATAAAGGGCTATAATCGGGCTATTTTGTATTAGTTCTTAGTCATGAAATTGTTAAGAAAAGGTCTTCGTACAGATTCAACAATATGAGAAAAAGTTTGTTATTAACAGAATGAAGAATTTATAGAATAATTTAGAATGTTACTCGTTGACAATAATTTAGATTCAATTGTCTTTGAACAATTACAGTGAAATGCACATTGACCATTGTGAGATAACAGAATCATTACAAAAGCTACCAAGAAATAATTATGCTATAAAAAGCTACAATCTCATCCCCTCAGTAGTATAGTGGTAAGTTTCCCTGCCTGTCAAGCGGTTTTTTTTATTTTCAATAGGCCTATTTGTTTTTCAACGTGAAATACATTATGTTAAAATAAGCTTACTATTCTTACGAAAGTCATGCACGTTTATATTGTTATCCATTTAGGCTACACAGTGTGGTACTTAACAATAAAAACCAGCAAAAATTACAACGGTTCTCATGGTAATTTTTTTTTTTCATTTACAAAAGTAAATACATCGTGACCAATTACCTATAAAAAAAAGGTCTATACAAAGATGCCTTCAGGGACGTAGAGGAGCTAAGATCAAAGTGTAGGATCTGTACTTTAACGGATGCGATACCGTTACCTCACGGTATCTTATTTTAACATGCGACATCCGAACCAAGCTTACCACCTCGTACCAAGACGCAGTAACCAGAAACCAGTGGCCACTACAGGCCGAACGCTTGTATAGACAAGCAACACCTACCTTCCGGTGACGACACCATCAGTATGAGCGAAACAGTCCGAATAGCGTCACCATCTTTGGCCATCCCGGGCCGTCCTCAAGTTTCCGAAAGACGTGTGGCACCCAGGCCCCACGAGAGGGGGGTACAGCCGGTACGCCGTACCGGTGCCCATGAGAGTTTAGGGGGCCGTGAAGCCCATGAATATTGTTACGAGTAGATTTATTTCCATATTATATTGGTTTTGTTATTATTAACTAAAGTTAAAATGAAATAATCTTAAACCCGAAATGTTTCCGTGTTAGGAATAAAACATGCATATGTCTAGACACTACGTCATAGCGATAAAATACGTCATATGCACGAGGGTGGAATACCGTTTAGTTTAGTTCTAGTTTGGGCGCTAATGTGTGAGGACTGTTGTTGACCACTTTCTTAAAGATAGGATTACAGCTTAACTCATTATAGAAGAATCTCAACTGATTAAGTTTCATTATATAATACTGATACATGTATTCTGTGGTATTGTTATATTTTATCATCTCAACTTGTTGGAATAAAATTGTGTTCAATTTCAAACAGGATTGTGGATTTCCTATATATTAAGGTACAGTTTATCTAAATCACTTTATACACAAAAGATTCATATCGCCACGAGTCAAATAAACATCAAATCTAATTCAATAACATCAATATAAATTCTTATACAACCTTGTGAGATCCAAGATGGATATGAATCAAAATAATATATAATAATACATTACTAAAAAAATATCATCTAACGTCAGTAGCTGATTTCGCACGTGACAAAAGATTGGGGGCTCAAGTCCTGGATCTAAAGTTTGTATGTATAAGAATTGAGAATATACAACTGTTTTAGTGAAAACGATTTACAACAAATATTTATTCAAATTCTGTCTACGTGGGAGGCACTGTCTGTGTTCGGACATACTGTTTTCAGCTTTGTACACAACCATCCTTAAAATTTATCTTCTACAAATTAACAGTGGTGTAAAATATTTCAAAGGACTTTATGAAAGGTAAAGTTGAAATTTTTTATCTTCTATTTACGTCATTAATATAAAACATGGCGGAAGCTAATCTTACGTTGGAGCAATTGAATATTTTTGCTATCACGTCAGAACAGTTAAATAGCATGTCACTAACCCAGTTAAAAGAGATGGCAAATTCTCTGGGAATAGACATTACTGAAGTTACACCAGTAAGGAGTAAATTGATTCAAGATATTAAGGAATGTTTGAAAAGACATGGTGCAATGCTTGAAGAAAATACTATGAATAATGAAGAATCAGTGGTTCTCAATGTATCAGAAACCCTGAAAACAGACATAAATAACCATGAATTTAAAATGAATGGAAATGAACTAAGTGCAGACATGAAATTCCAGTTAGAAATGAAGAAGTTAGAAATTCAAGTACAATTAGAGGGTAAAAGAATAGAAGTACAATTACAATTGAAGGAGAAAGAATTGGAAAAAGAAAGAATCGCTAGTAATGAAAGGATTGAATTGGCAAAGTCTCGTTCATCAACTCATACGATTCAGGAAACAAATAATGTAGAACTATATAAGTTTAAAAAGCATGTCCCAAGCATGGAGAACATAGAGATTGATGAGTTCTTTATGGTCTTCGAAAGAAACTCGATCGATTATAAATTTCCTGAAGATAAGAAAGCCGTACTTTTACGTTCAGCTCTAACAAAAGGCAAGGCTCTAGATGTTGTATTGAATTTGACTCCAGAGGAATGCAATGATTATGAACTAATAAAGAGCAGAGTACTATTGAGTTATGTTCTAACTCCAGAAAAGTATCGAAAGTTATATCGTGAGTACAAGAAGGAACCAGAAGTTTCACATGTTGACTTCCTGAGATTAGAGAAAAAGTATCTTGATCGATGGTTACGTTCTAAGAATGTGAATAAAGATTATGAAAAACTATATAATCTCATACTGATGGAGGATTTTACTGAGAAGATTCGCACTGATATAAAAGTTCATTTGGCTGATCGTGGTATTGAAATAGCAGAACAAGCAGCAGTTAAAGCCGATGAATATGTCATTATTCACCCGCATAGCCATTATTTTCAAAATGACAGAACAAGTTTGAGGACTCAAAACAGTAATACAGAGAGGAAGTTAAGATCGACAGATGATAAAAGTAAACAAAAAGCCGATAAACAAGAGAATTCAAGTTTTGTACAAAAGAGAATTACCTGTACATTCTGTAAGAAAGATGGACATATAAAAGAGAATTGTTGGAGTCTACATAAAGAGAAAAGACCCATTAAAAACAAGAACAACGTGGTTTTATCACACATCGCCGTACAAACTGAAACTCACATAAATAAAACTGCCCACAAAAGAATTAAAGCTGAAAGAAAGACATCTGATGTTAGTCATGAGGAGATGGCGAAACACGCATGTCCAAGTTGCTCAAAGTCGGAAAAAGTCTTTGAAATGAAGACCGAGGCTATTGAACATTCTAGTTTCAACTCCAAAGGGAGTGTGACAGATGAGCAATCAGTAAATAAAACGTTTACTTATGGAGGCAGTAGTGTAGCAAGAAACTCAGTAGGCAGAGAACTACCCGAGTGCATGCTATCGGATGTTAGCGAGGGCTATGTGTCACCTATAGATAATCAAGCTAGAGAACGGAAGATTAAAATTCTACGTGACTCCGGTGCTGATATATCTCTACTGTTGAAGAATACTGTACCAACGTCGAAATTGACTCATACAGGCCAGTATGCCTTGATCAGTACTATGGCTGGAACACTTACGGCACCGTTACATCGTATACAGTTGAAGAGTAATTACTTCACTGGATCTGTTATTGTTGGGATAGTGAAGAAATTTCCCTACAGAGGCATTTCATTACTTTTAGGAAGTGACATTGCCAAAAATCAGGTACATCCTGTACTTAAAGAAACCAAAGACTCTGTTCAGTGTAGGAATACTGAAAATTCAGTATGTGTTATCACCAGAGCTATGGAGAAACAGCAGATGACTAATGAATCGACAAAGAAACCAGAACCAACACCAGAGATTGACTTACAAGCAACCTTCATGGCGGATGTTCTGGGTGGTCACTCAAGTCATACTGATCAAAATAATTTGTCGCCTAGACAACTACTCATTCTTGCTCAGGGCAAAGATCCAGAGATCGGGAAGCTAAAAGAGGAAGCAAAGAATGAAGGAGAATTAGAAACAATGGCCGCAGGTTATTACCTGATGGACGAGTTGTTGATGAGGAAATGGAGAGGGAAAGAAAACGACGATGAAACATGCAGCGAAGTACATCAAATCGTGGTACCCAATGTATACCGCAAGGACATACTACATATGGCCCATGATTCACCGTATGCTGGTCACCTAGGGATACAGAAAACCTTCGACAGGATTCTTCCATATTTCTTCTGGCCTGGCCTACGTCGTGACGTCACATCGTTTTGCAGATCATGTCCTGTCTGCCAGATGGTCGACAAGCCGAATCAGACCATTCCGGTAGCTCCTCTACGACCCATACCAGCATTCTCAGAACCCTTCAGTCACATCATTATAGACTGCGTCGGTCCGTTGCCTAAAACTAAGGCTGGCCACCAGTATCTGTTCATTATAATGTGTTCGGCAACGAGATTTCCAGAGGCTATTCCTCTACGTAGCATCAATGCCGACAAAATCTCTGATGCACTTATCGGATTCTTCACCCGATATGGTCTTCCGAAAACCGTGCAGTCAGATCAAGGTTCAAATTTCACATCGAAATTATTTCGCCAAGTCTTAGAACGGCTGGGTATTCGTCATGCAGTATCGAGTGCATATCATCCACAGAGTCAAGGCGCACTGGAACGATACCACCAAACATTGAAGAATATGCTCCGTACTTTCTGTTTCGAGCATAACGACGACTGGGATCGTGGTATTCCCTTCGCACTCTTCGCAACCAGAGAGGCTGTACAAGAATCTCTTGGTTTCAGTCCCTTTGAACTGGTATTCGGACACACAGTTCGTGGACCACTAAAGCTGTTACAAGAGACATGGTTGTCATCCACTGAAGACACTGGTCTACTGACATACGTGGAAAATTTTAAAAATAGACTGTATAATGCATTAAAAGTTGTCAGATCTAATCTTTTGCAGGCACAAGACAAGATGAAGGTCTATTATGACGTCAACGCAAGAACCCGTATCTTCCAACCTGGTGATAAAGTTCTCATGCTGACGCCACTGTCTGGTCAACCCCTGAGTGCCAAGTTTACAGGACCCTACGAGGTTATGGCTAAGCTTAGTGAGGTTAACTATCTTGTAAAGACCCCTGATAGACGGAAATCGCAACGAGTGTGCCATATTAATATGTTGAAACCATACATTACCAGAGAAGAACAAAAAGTTGTTGCCTCGGTAAACACTGTTATTAAAGTCGGGAATAATTCACCCGAAATTGAGCGTGAAGTGGCAGAAAGCAAACTGCAAAATACAAAGGCTCTGAAAAACTTAAATGAAAAATTGGCACATTTACCTGATTGCGAACAATCCGCTATCAAAGGTCTAATTAATGAAAATATCCATTTATTTGAAGATGTACCTAGTAGAACTAGTGTAGTTAAGCATGATGTTATTTTAGATGAAAATACTAAAGCTATTAAACAACATCCATACAGGTCAAATCCTATCCAGTTAGAATGCATCCGTAAAGAGGTTCGCTACATGCTTGACAATGACATTATTACACCTAGTAGTAGTGACTGGTCTTCCCCTTGCGTATTGGTACCTAAAGCCGATGGATCCATGAGGTTTTGTGTGGACTACCGTAAGGTAAACAAAGTGACAAAAACTGATTCCTATCCAATACCAAGAATCGACGATCTAATAGATCAAGTGAGTAATGCTAAGTTTGTGACGAAAATTGACCTATTGACGGCGTATTTTCAGATTCCACTGACTGAGAGGGCTCAGGAGATAGCATCGTTTGTAACCCCTGACGGACTGTACAAATTTAAGGTCATGCCCTTTGGTATGGTTAATGCACCCTCTACTTTTCAACGGTTAATAAATACCATTACTCAGGACATTCCTAAATGTCACGCATACCTCGATGATATTGTTGTTTTTAGTGACGATTTTAAATCTCATTTAGATCAACTACATTTGTTATTTACGAAATTGACTCATGCTAATCTCACCATAAACTTGACTAAGAGTCAGTTCTGCCATGCAAACATCGAGTATCTAGGTCACATAGTGGGAAATGGTTTGGTAAAACCATTAAATGCAAAGGTTAAGGCTATTCGTGAGTTCCCTGTTCCTGAAACCTGTAAACAACTCCGTAGTTTTCTCGGGATGGCGGGGTACTACCGTCGGTTCTGTCAAAATTTCTCAACCATTGCATGTCCATTAACAAATCTATTAAAGAAGAATTGCACTTTCAAATGGTCTAATGAATGCCACCAGGCCTTTGATAAATTAAAAGATGTTCTTTCTGAGGCACCTGTATTAGTAACACCCAATTACAGTAAACCCTTTAAAATTACCGTTGACGCGTGTGATACAGGGATGGGAGCGGTCATTTCTCAGAAGGGTGATGATTCATTGGAACACCCGATTAGTTTTTACTCTCAAAAATTTGATAAGCATCAAAGAAACTATAGTGTGATAGAAAGGGAACTTTTAGGATTAATCCTGGCATTGAAACATTTTGATTTTTATATCAATGGTTCTCCATATCCAATTGATATTTTAACTGATCATAACCCTTTAGTTTTCCTTTCCAGGGTTAAACAGAACCAAAGAATTATTCGCTGGAGCTTATTCCTCCAAGCATATAATTTAAATGTGGTATATTTACCAGGTAAACAAAATGTGGTCGCTGACACGTTGTCGCGCATGTAACTGGTAAACCAGAAGATGAAAGTCAGTTTCTCATTAAATGTTTTCTTTTATGTCATTCATTGTATTGATTAACATTTATATTATTGTAAATATGACAATAAATAAACTATGTTTTGAAATATTGCAATATGAGACATTACAGAACAAAACTTCAAATTCTACTAGAAACAATCATACGTTGTAAGGTAAAAGGTAACTATTGCATACAGCAATTGCACACACACCGGTATTTAACTTGAATACATCCACACTTGTGTTTGTTCAATTGATTATTGATGTGTTTTGAAAATTGTTTGTTTCTATGTCGTCATGTTATAATTTGGATGTCTTATTTTATGCTATGTAAAAGCTAAATCAGCTGAGATTATAACATTTTTTTTTTTAAATATTCTTGATGTCATAATTGAGACATCATAATAATCATATAATAACTGAAAATCATTAGTTAATGATACAGTGATCGGTTATAAATAAATTAAATTTTCTAAAGAATTATCTATCAATTATTAATCGGTTCCACTTATTTGGGTAATTCATATCAATTCTGTGGGAATTGGTTATTGGTGGTAATAGTTTTATGGTCAACGTTGTACACACAATAATCATAATTGTAAATATTAATTGATAAATAAATGTTTAATTAATAATCATTGATACGATAATGTGATAAGGGATTCCATAATAGCGACTTTGTTATTAAGGGGATATGTAATATATGGTTCATTTTAATCTTTAAAAGATTGTCCAATAGTCAATTAAATCTTACGAATAGTTTGGGAATTCGGTTCATTTTATGGGTACTCTACAAAGAATTCCATACTTAACGCTGTCTGTAATTCCTTTGTGTCTTAAGGGGGGGCGAGTGTTACGAGTAGATTTATTTCCATATTATATTGGTTTTGTTATTATTAACTAAAGTTAAAATGAAATAATCTTAAACCCGAAATGTTTCCGTGTTAGGAATAAAACATGCATATGTCTAGACACTACGTCATAGCGATAAAATACGTCATATGCACGAGGGTGGAATACCGTTTAGTTTAGTTCTAGTTTGGGCGCTAATGTGTGAGGACTGTTGTTGACCACTTTCTTAAAGATAGGATTACAGCTTAACTCATTATAGAAGAATCTCAACTGATTAAGTTTCATTATATAATACTGATACATGTATTCTGTGGTATTGTTATATTTTATCATCTCAACTTGTTGGAATAAAATTGTGTTCAATTTCAAACAGGATTGTGGATTTCCTATATATTAAGGTACAGTTTATCTAAATCACTTTATACACAAAAGATTCATATCGCCACGAGTCAAATAAACATCAAATCTAATTCAATAACATCAATATAAATTCTTATACAACCTTGTGAGATCCAAGATGGATATGAATCAAAATAATATATAATAATACATTACTAAAAAAATATCATCTAACGTCAGTAGCTGATTTCGCACGTGACAATATTAAAATTTTAAATTAAATTGGCAATTACGCAAGTATTTTTAAATTATTGCAATTAAACTAAGAGGAGATGTCCCAAAACAATCTCACGTGGCCCTGGGGGCCCTTATTTTTTATATTATTTGAATGTGTACTTGAACATTTTGTTAAATATCCAATGAAGCCTTTAGTTGTAATATAGGGCCTAATTATTTTTGATAGCATTTAGGATCTTAGTTTTCGTCCTGATTCGTCTGTCTGTGCTGCTGCTGTTGGTAATGTGGAGGAGTGCTGTCAAACAGTTACGGCATGGACGGCTGCAAACCGACTTAAATTAAATGATGACAAGACAGAGGCAATTATCTGTGATTCTGATGTCAGTCTTCGGAAAAAAGCTATTGCTACGATCAAGGTTGGGGCTTCCAAGATAACGTTGTCCAACACGGTTAGACACCTTGGCCTTTTTATTGATAATAAAATATCAATGGTTCCACATATCATTGCTGTGGCTTGTTCGTCTCATCTACGCACCCTGGGTCAGCTGCGACCTCAACTCAATAGAAGAATACCGTAGCAGTCTCTCTTATCCAGTCAAGGTTGGATTACTGCAATAGTTGCATGTGGGGTTTGCCCCAGAACCAACTGCAGAGATTACAGAGAGTGAGGACACCGCGGCGCGCATTGTTTCGGGGGTGAGGAGGCAAGATCATATCTCCCCAACACTAAGGGATCTCCACTGGCTCCCGGAGATAAAGCAAATAGAGCACAAAATTATGTCCATTACGTACGGATGCTCCTTCCTATCTTCGAGAGCTTATTTCAAGGCATGAGCCATCTAGGGAATTGCACTCTTCATCACAGTCACTCCTCAAAACCAGTTTGGATGGACACAAAAAGAAGTACCTGGAAGTGCGCTCATTTGAATCAATTGTGTCTTCCTTATAGAACAATTTACCTCAGACACTGAGGACATCTGGGACAAAAAGAAACTTTTACTTAAAGCCCTTTCACTTTGGCTAATACATCTGCCACTGCAAATACTGCAAATCAAACCCAGAGCACACTAACCATGCTAATTTAATAACATGGATAGAAGCGCTATAAGTACTGCCCTTTCTTTTATATCTTCTTATCTCTTTTTTATTATTTTTCTCCAGGACGATTACATATATAGACCTATGAGCCTTAAAGGCTTACAGTTCTCCCTGTTAGCTTAGTAGCCTAGGCCTACATACTCTATATTGCTACATACTAGAACGGCAGTCAAAGATAGTTAGTCGATCCTTTTACACTTTAATGATCTCCTGTGCGGTATCCACGAGGGAAGGTTGAAGTAATCATAATTTTAAGCAAATGTAAATACACATTATTCAGTTGCAGCCTCAAGAGATGGAAAATATTGTCAAAGCTTCATGGCATTTATAGTACCATATGGTCAGATCGAATAGAAAGTGTAAAACACTTTGTAGCTCATCTACCAGGGATTGAGTTGGCTTTGGAAGACCTGTTAAAGCTGAATCTTACTCCAAAAACTAGAAACGAAATCCATGAAATTTATATGTTATGTCGGTTCTTTCACTTGCATTATAATGTCATTCGTGTGGCACAGTATACTAGCCCCTAATGACTTCTGCAACAAATTCATTCAAGCTTGTGATGCGACTAAGATATGGAAGTTGCAAACATAGAAAGCTTATAATATGCACAACTAGGGGCTTTGCGAAACAGTTAGAAAGCAATGTGGAATGAAGCTAAGCTTGTTGAAGCCCACCTGCAGATAGAAGTACAATAGTTTAAACACAGCAATACAACAGTATAACTGCCAGTAAAAAGAACAAGAAAATGTGAATGAGATGAAAGAAACAGAAGAATGCCCACTTTCGAAAACACATTATTTTATGTTGTATTGGAAAATGACAAAGTTTTATTGGAGGGCTTACAGTTAACAGTTCGGTTCAATTCAGTCAAAAATATTTCTGAAACATTCAGCTTTCTTTGGAACTACCAAAAGACGTCAGAAGAAGCCTTGAAGTATAAAGCTGCTAAGTTAGCAGAAAAGTATTATAATAACATAAGTTGCGAAGACTTTCTTCAGGAAATAATTCACCTAACAATGGTTCACAATGCAAATGTTTAGTAAAGAACAGTTGGGTGCATTGGAACTGTTAAATGCTTTGGCAAATTCCAAATTAGAAAATATGTTTCATAACACAAGTGTCAGTTCGAGTATGTCCCTTACATCACCAGCCCAGTAGCATTAGCAGAGAAGAGCTTCAGTAAACTTAAGCTAATCAAAAATTGCCTTAGGTCCACTATGAGTCAGGATCGCCTGCACAACGTGGCTAGGCTCAGTATTGAGTCTGGCATTGCAAGACAAATAAACTTTGACACGGTAATTCGTAGTTTTGCCAAGAAAAAGGCACGCAATTTGAGGCAGCCCTGTTTTAATAAAACTAGTCTTTTTCTTCTCTGTCTTTTTTTATCATTCATGTAGGCATTTTGATGTATTCTCTGTTGACTATTTCTTTTCACCAAACCGTAAGCATTCAAAAGATGAATGATTTGTGTATATTTGTAAATAATTAGATCAATTCTGATCAATTCTGAAGCGGAGGACCAATTAGATAAACAACAATTTAAACTAAGAACTGTGAACTTGATTAATGTATTTTTGTAATAGACCTGTTAGGCTATGATTGAAATTATTACACTCTAATGGTAAATGGTAACACTTATGGCAGTTTCACAAAATGATCCACAGACCTTTTAAAAAGATTCCTGATTTTTCAAACGTATGTAATACAAATAAAATCATCAAGATATATATATGACTAGGGTTAGAAAAAAAAAAGGTGTTTGGTGGGGAGGGGGAGAGTAGGGTGGCAGGGGGGAGAGAGGGGGGGCCCACAAAAGATCTTGTACCGGCATCTTTTTTTTCTCTCGAGGGCCCTGGTGGCACCCCACAAAGACCACGGTTAACCCCGGAGTTTAAGGGCACCTGCACCCACCCTCCGAAGCCCAGCAGCCGACTTCCAGAAGAGAGCGGTAACATTCCCAGCTGACCAGCAGCTACCAGTGGAGCTTCACCAAAAGCCACCCGGGCTGCACTGAAAAGTCAAGCTGACTCGAAAACACCGGAAAGTCCGCATTTTCTCCGACATTTCACGAGTCTTAAATAGGCATATATATATATATATATATATATATATATATATATATATATATATATATATATATATATATATATATATCGATTTATATACCCAACTAGTGGGCATGTTCTACCGTAAAATCTAGAGTATAAGCCGCATCTTATACACTTGAAGGCTAAATAAAAAAAGTTTTTTACTATGTTCAAATATGAACTAAAATGACAATGCGGACCACTGTAAGCAACATCACTGAATAGACTAGACTAAAAAATTACGAAAATTATCTTTTATGTTTCAATAAACCTATTTTATCAGTGTATATATTTAACTAATTAAAATCAACTACATATAATATTTTATACAGTTCATATCAAATACGGTAGATCATCGTTTCCAATACGTTGGTTTTTCATGACCCGATTATTTATTTACCTGCTTCAATTTCTGGTATAGACCATAGAAAAAGTTGTGAAATACGCAGAAATTCACTTAGTGTTTATTTTGTCTAATATTCACAGTTCATTCATATTACATTGGCTAATACACTACAATGTTACAAAAATATTGTTACATAAATTGAACAGGTAACCCAAACAGATTTTTGATGCGGCTTAAACACCTGAACTTCATTTTTATTTGCTTTTTTTTCCTTCCAAAGTATAAATGCAGGTGTGACTTCTTTCCATAGCCTTTGATCAGCCAAGACCATCTTCAAGGCAGCAGTTGATTTATTTTCGCATTTGTCTCTCCTTAGATGACTTTTTTTCCCTAGCTAATGGCGTCATCTGTCCGGGTTTAGAGTTAGAGCGCTCTGTTCACTTTTTGCAGTCATTTCCTTGGATTGTTAAGGCATGTTTTAAAGAGTATCCTTACCAAGGATACCCCACCTCACTCTCCACGACAATAAACCAGTTGGTCCGCGGTCGCTTATTCAGTATTTACGGCTAACCCTTCTATCTAAAGGTCATTCCATTATCCGCCACCTGGGGACGCGCTTTGTAGGAGATGATAGCTCACAGGGGTGACTTCTAATCGAGATTTTACAGTTTACCCAACAAGCAGGCCCCACGAGAGGGGGGGTAGAGTTCAGGGGGCCCATGAATATTAAAATTTAAAATTAAATCGGCAATTACGCAACTATTTATTTCATTGTTGCTATAAAGCTAAGACAAGATGCCCCAAAACCTCCTACAATCTCTATTGGCTCTGGGAGCCCTTCATTTTGGTATTCTTTGTATCTGTAAGCTTACTTGAACATTTTGTTAAAAATGCAGAGAAACATCTTGTTGTAATATAGGGCCTAAATATTTTTGATATCATTTAGGATCGCTTTTTTTATTATTTTTCACCAGAGGCACTTACATATATAGACCTATTAGCCTTACAGGCTAACAGTTCTCCCTGTTAACTTAGTAGCCTAGGCCTAAATACTCTAAGCTTATATCGCTGCATACTAGTATGGCACTCAAAGTTAGTTAGTCGATCCTTATACACTTTAATGATTTCTTGTGCCGTAGCCAAGAGGGTAGATTTAAGGTATCATAATTTTAGACAAATGTATTGAAAATTTAAAACACTTTTTAGTGTCATTTAACAAAATGTATTTTGGGAAAAGTCTGTACAAAAAAAATGTGTCAACTGTATAGCCACAGCAGATCTAACCTTTGCAAGCGTGTACATCTTCATAGAATTTTTATGAGTACACCGTTCGAATAGCTTCCCAACTTGAATCTAGACTATATTAGTAGAAAGACATGAGAGACAGAGACATTTTTTTAAAGTGTTCAGTGAATGAACAGAGTGTCTAATCTAACAGTCTAATTGACAGCATCTCCCGTGGGATAGTCGTTACAGTGTTAAACCTAAGCCCGACATCATGTAAATGACATAACAATCAATGTTTTACTAAACCTGACATCATGTAAATTTTAATAATACAACAATCGATGTTTTACTAAAACTGACATCATGTAAATAATACAACAATTGAGGTTTTACTACAACTGACATCATGTAAATAATACAACAATCGATGTTTTACTAAACCGGACATCATGTAAATAATACAACAATCGATGTTTTACTAAAACTGACATCATGTCAATAACACAACAATCGATATTTTACATAATCCTGACATCATGTTAATAACATAACCTTTGATGTTTTAATAAACCTGACATCATGTCAATAACATAACCTTGGATGTTTTACTAAACCTGACATCATGTCAATAACACAACAATCGATATTTTACATAATCCTGACATCATGTTAATAACATAACCTTGGATGTTTTACTAAACCTGACATCATGTAAATAACACAACAATCGATGTTTTACTAAACCTGACATCATGTAAATAACATAACCATTGTTGTTTTACTAAACCTGACATCATGTCAAAAAAAATAAATTTTGCGCCAAAACGACGTAAAAACGACGGCGCCAAAATCTATAAAAGAATTACTTTGTCTTTTTAACTACTTGCTTGTGATCTAGTGTAGGTAACTTAGCGTAGTGCCGATACCATAGTCAATGAGGGATTACCGAGACATGGTTAGTACTGCTGAAGTATATACCATAGTCATTGAGGTTCTACCGAGACGTGGTAATTAGGCTACTGGTGCAGTATCTGTGAGCGGAAAGATGGGACAGTAAAAGGAAAGAGATGGGGTGAAGGTCAGGGTCAGGGTCTGGGGAAGGGAAGGGTGCGGGGGGGGAAGGGTCCGGGAGGGAAGGGATCCGAGGGTGATGGGAAGGGTCCGGGGGGAGGGGAAGGGGAAAGGGTCCGGAGGGAGGGGAAGGGGAAGGGTTGGGGGGGGGAGGGTCCGGGGGGAGGATCCGGGGTTGAGGGGAAAGGTACTGGGAGAGGGGAAGGTTGGAAGGGGAAGGGGGGGGGGCTACAATAGCTCATATAGGTATTTGAAGCTTCTTACTGTTTCAAACTCTGCCCACCAATCTTGATCTACGTGGTGATGCCGCTGGTGTTACTAGTCATTAATTATTATTTTTTTTGGCACTGATTTGCATACAATATGATGAGGAAGTTGGGTACTGTCGTTCCACTAGATTAGCTAATTCTTCCTCGCTCCGGGCGAGTCCATCTAGATTAACTGCAAATCGAAGGTTGGTGATCCTTCTGCCATTTATGTCTCTTCGTGATCCTCTAGTGAAGGAACGGGAACCTTTTTTTTATCCGAGAGAGCCATGGACACCACATATTTTGAAAAGAAAATCTGTGAGAGCCATACACTATGTTTAAAACTAAAAATTCAAGTAAATATGTGCATTTTGTATAAAGTAAGGCAAGAGTTATTTCCCTTTAATTACAGTGGAAGCAGGGTTGCTATTTTTGTGTCTTTTAGGTCTGCGGAGTTTATTTCCTTTACCACTTCTGATGCTGAGCTGCAGTAGACTTTAGCTCATTTGTAGATTGAAATATTGATATGCAATTAATATGTAGATCAAAGAAATATAAAGAAACAGTATTTCATAATCTAACATTTGTCTTCGAACCAGATGCAGCCATCAATAGAGCCACATCTGGCTCGCGAGCAATAGGTTCCCGACCCCTGCTCTAGTGCATCCGACATGATTCTCTCCAAGAAAATTTAAAAAAAAGTGGGGCGGGGGAGGGGAAGGCCCAGAAAAGATCTCGTACCGGCATCTTCTTTTTCTCTCGAGGGCCCTGCAAATAACTACATTTGGTTTTCAAAAAACCAACCAACCTGGTAGGGCCCGACTGCTCACAAACCTTCCAACCAAACCTTCACGGTATCACCAAGCTGATAGAACCATGGTTTTTCTACACTGGCTCTCCCCCAACATTCTCCAAACCTAGGTAGAGGAACTCTTTCGCAGGTTGTAGGCCTGCGGCCGACAAGTGGATAGGAGTTATAGCCTAATCCCCAATAAAGACCACTACTTTGTCTCATCCTCTTGTTTAATGTATAATGTAAGAAAAAGATTAATTTATAATAATGCATGTTTTATTTTTCTAGGAAGATATTGAATAGAACTGGCGATAGGAAGCAGCCTTGTCGTACTCCAATGGACATCTTGAAGAAGTTCCCCTATAAAACCATTGAGTTGAACTGCACTGCTTGCTTGATTGTAGAGTGCTTCTATTGCCTGTAGGCTATCAGTCTTTTTTCAATGTTGTAGCTTCTCATCACCTGACATAGTCCATCGTGCCATACACGATCAAATGCTTTCTTAAAATTGATGAAGTTATGATGGAGTTCGCGTTTGTGTTGTAAATGTGTTTTTCTATGAGCAAGCAACAATTAAAATGTATGTCTGAGCTTTCATAAAAAAATTGGTTCCGTGCCTAATCTATTTTTATAACTTTTCAATACGCAGCTTAACTAAAACGTATTTTCCGGTTTATGTCCTTGTCAATAGTCAATAATTTATGATTATATATATATATATGCGAAATTCGAGGTTGGAAACGATAAAAACATTTTTAGTTACACTTTTCAGATTTGGCTTCCTTGTATAAATCTAAGCTCAACATACCTGGCAACAATGCTGTTACTGTTATACTTTTTTCCTTATACTAGGTCTTTATTATAATAAGCCTTTATTTATATTTATTAAATATTTCCTGTTCACATTCAAGAACATCATTAAAAATGTTCCTTTTTTATTAAAAAAGCAAACAACAAAATTGTATTAAGCTATTGCAAACTATATAATATCATACAATATATTGTCTTTACCACTCAGCAAAATAAAAATTGTTTATATAAGTGAAAGCCTAGGCTAGCCTAGTTTTTTTTTACGATAGATGATACGGTTAATATCAAATTTAGAAAACCTCTTAAATACTAGCAAAGCATTTGAAAGTTTTATACCATGTAGGGCTATATCACTACAGATTATTATAAGACCCGTTACATATATTTTTTTTAACTTGTTTTACTCATACGTGTATTACCAGCTTATGGCGCGCTCTTATCATATCATATGTAGAAACGTTATATAATTCTATCTTTTAATTTTATGAAATTTACTGTTCACAAACTACAATTACCTAAATACGTTATAAACAGTTCTCTCTATCTCTTTATTTAAATGTATAGATAATTTCTAGCCTATATTTTACATTAGCGTGAAGCTAGGCTTGCGGCGATTAATGGAAGGCCTACCTGGCAAATCACACTAAGATAATAGATCACGCCTCTCGGGTGTTCCGCCATATTTCTTTGATTATTGGTGTTGACTTCATTAAGACCTTATTATTTTGTATTTTAAGATATAATTGAAATGAACTAAAGATGCCTACGTATTTTCAAAAGCCAGAAAATGCCCTTAAAAGGGCTGATGGTAAGTTGTTTAAATATACAAACTTGGTTTACTTTTGCAATATTTTAAGACACGTTACCGTACGCCGTAACTTTTAAAAAATATACTGAAGCTTAGTATTGCTTTCAGCCCATATGGCATATATCAGTCGCATATCATCGTGGCATATGTCAAATGAATATGGGTTATATGGCTGATATGCCATAATATCACTGATATGACAAGGCATAAGCATGGGCTGCATGGTGGCAAAGAGTCCGAATATGAATGAATCTAAAATTCTATTGATAGGGCAGGTTTTAAAGTGCGGGGTTCATTTCTTTATAATTTATAATAGTATTGATAGTTTATTGATTAGGCTCAAATCTATATAATCATATAGGCTATTCATATATAATAAAAAATGTTAAGTGTGCTAATCTTTAAGTAAATAGAAAAAAATTGGCCCCTTATACTTCAAAGTATGACTTTTTAAAACCATTTTCCAAAAATATTCAAAAGACGTTTTAACTGTGCTTTAATATTAAAACGTTTAGGTTTAGGCTATATCTTAAATTAAATATAAGTAATTAATACTCACTCACTTTTACTCATAAAAACAGACATATAGAGAGAACAAAACTCAATTGATTAGGAGGGTAACAAATAGTATCATTAAACTTTATTATAATAATAATACTGGCTTTCCATCAAATTTTGACAAATTTACCAAGACCAAGGAAGGTAAAAAGAAAACACATTTGAGCATTTAAAAAAAATTCACTTAAAATTAAAAAGTCCATTAACCCCAAATTTGTTTCCGACTGGATATGAGGTGGGGCAGGCTGCATGTCTTTAATCATTTCACTTGAAGGATTTGCAAGATCGCCTCTCAAATATCTTTCCATCTGTCTTCTTCTTCATATTACTGTGGAGACCCCGTTAAGACAGAGAAAAGTGCACAATTTAACTAAACATAAAATAAAAAAACATCACAAACAACAATTATAAACAGATGACAGAGTGTCACTTTAGTTTTTTAGTCCAGCCCTTCAGTGACGATTTGAAAGCCGGCACAGTAGCAGGGGTGCCACTTTTCCGGATTATCCCGGAAATCCGGATTCGCGAGGCTAAATATTTTTCGGCTCCGGATTCGCGAGATTGAATTTACTTTGGTTCCGGATTCGTGGGTTAACCAAAAAAAAAAAAATCTACGGGTCCGAAATCGCGGTACGAAACCCGGTTCGGTGAGAATCGGATCCTCTATAAATAGACTTAATAGACCTGGTAGGCGTACTGTAAACCATACCTAGATAGGCCTACAGTATTAGCCTATAAGCTTAGTTTAGTGAAATGTCACGCTATGTGGTTGGATTTTTTTTAATGATTGGAAAATAAGGTAGGCTACTTACATTTTCTAGCCTCCTAGATTTTGATCGTCATATCGGTAATGGGTAATTCCCGACTCGGCGACTGTTAGTAGCCTATATTAGGCTAGGCCTAACTATAAGCGTGTACCGTAATATGAAAGGTTACTGTCATTTCAATGGAAAGATTAAAACTGCTTTTTTCCTCCATTAAAAATGCGTTTTTTTATCAGCCCTTTTAAATGAATGCGACGAAATATGAATACATTAATCTATTGGAGCAATGTCACAGTTAGGCCTAATGTTTAAATATAGGCCTACTAATATAGCCTATTACTATATAGGCCTACTATATACGTTGCAGTCATAGGCTACATAGGCTAATTATTAGGCCTAATGAATGGAGTAAAACAGTCGGTGTAGTGTTTAGAACTAGGCCTAGTAGTCCTAGCAGTCACTTATGCTGGTGCATATTTTTTCTAACAATATCGGACATAACAAGAAAATCATAAAATAATGTTGATTTAAATTAATTTCAAAACGAAGTTTTAAATTGTTAGTGCCGCGCATTCACGAATTTCCTCATTTTCATAACAAAATAAAAATACGTCATATCACTGAACTATATACCGTAAAAAATGTGTATTAATTCTTCAGTTTTTATTTTTCCCCTCTTTTCAGTTATTAGGCATTTGAAGTTACAGACTAGATTCAATAGTTTACTAGTTAACATGTTATTCTAAATAAACTAATGTATCATATGCCTAAGAGTTAAAGTCACTAGGATTAGGATACAATATTTTAATTAGGCTACATTTATTGGTAACTGACCTAGAATATACAGAGCAAAGTAGGCCTAAATGGGGAATAAATTTAAGAAAACACATAATTATATCTTTAAAGTAGGCTAGCCTAACTTGAAAAAAACAAAAGGGTTATGATAAGATTAATAGGAATGATGCTATAAAATAGTTAAAATAACACATCTTTGTATGTTTAACTATGATTTTAGATTTGTCCAGTTTTTTTAAAGATTTTTCAAGACATTTATCAATAACCAAAGTAATCTTAGGCCTTACAATAACACAATCACATAAAACATTTTAAAGACATAATTTTCCTATTATAATATACAGAATCATATTTAAAAAGAAAACAATATGCTTATTGGTGTAGCCTATATAATATTAAATTATATATATATATACCGTTATATAAAATATGGTAAAAATAATATAAATTTTAGGAGTTGCGATAAATTTCAGGGTTTGTAAAATTTTGGAAAGTAGGTTTCAGGATTCAAGAAATTTTAAGAAAAGGATTTCAGGATTCACTGCTTCAAGTGAGTGGCACCCCTGCACAGTAGGGGCGTGATGGAGGCCTGTTCCAAAGTGTTACACAGCCTAATGGCTTTTGAAAAAAAAAGAATATTTGTAGATGTCGGTACGTGCATGTGGGACATGCAGTTTGAGCTGGTGACCTCTGGTAGAGCGGGACACCTGTTGGATGCGACCTGGCTGCGTGGACATTTCCATGTGGCGGTTCATCATCTTGTAAAAAGAACAGTTTCTTAGGCAAATAAGAGCCTCGCCAAAATTTGGAATAGAATTACCTTTGTTTGACACCACTAAAAGAAATTGATGAATACAATCTCTTCAATTATGTTTAGAGGTTGGCCAAAAACTTCTTCTGTGCTTAAAATATTTCGGGGGTCATTTTTTAACCATGCGAGTTGTTTCTCTGTTGTTTGGAAGATATGGCTCTGAAAACCAAAGGCCAAAGGCAAAAACAGTTTTCTAAAATACTTGACTAATTTTAATTTTGTATGTAGTTCAACCCAAGCTGCTGGTATTTATTATACTTGACTAATTTTAATTTTGTATGTAGTTCAACCCAAGCTGCTGGTATTATTCTTGTTGATTGAATAGCATGTATAAATAGTTTTCATATTGTATTTAATTTAAATACCAGTAACTAATTCATTTATTTCAATTTAATTAGGCTATATCAACTATATATGACATAAACTAGGCCTAGGCTGTCACTATAGTCTATAGTAGGCTACTCCTATAGAATTTAAGCTTTTATTTGTGTATATTTTAAATTGCTAAACATTATTAATCAATTATTAATATTACTTCATTAATTTTTCTTAATATTAAACAAGTGGTAAAAGTTAGACTGTAGGATAATAATAGTAAACAGTATTGATATCATAAGTATAAGCTTAATTAAGGTTTAAAAAAATTGGGCTGGACAGCTGACCCCCCCCCCCCCCCCCAAATCAATGGTCTTGCTGGCATGGTAGGTCTACATTCCTACAAACTATATAATCTAAATAAATCTTCATCTTATACTCTAGGTTTACGAATATACCAATGATACAAATAAAAGCAATTTTAAATGAAATGCAGCACAAATAGCATTTCAGAATTCTTTAAAGTCCGTACCTAAGTAAGCGCTATCGAAAATAGGAATTACCCGGCACAATGGGAAAGAATGGGGTATACAAGTACTGAGGTGTTTTATGCTATTTCTGAGGTGATCTACTAACTAATTAATGGTTTAAAATTAAAGTTTATATTCTCTTCTATTTTGCCATCTAAGATTCATTGAATGCTATTCCCATTTACCTTTTCATTTCTATGTTTGAAACTTACCTTATTTGAATCACTTGGTCCAACACAAAAATATGTTCAAATTTAATTTTCAAAGATCGTATGCATTTTCATACTTTCGTTTTCAAAGTAAATAAACGAATCAGTCCGGAAGTACTATTTGTTTTAATTTTTTAAATTATTTCTCTTGGTATATATCCGTAAGGTAGCACATTCGCCAGATTTTAATGGACACCAAAAAAATCCAAGATGGCCGCCAAATGCGAGTGCCTACTTAAAACCTAATTGCTATGCAATTTAAAAAAATTAAGCTGAAATAGTTAAATCTAGGGGCCTTATACAAAAAAAGTGTAGACATACACATGTAGGCCCTCGGGGCATATTAATATTGTTTAGATATTTCCAAAGACTGTAATAAGATGGACCGCTTGTTTAAAATATTTCTGCTATTTGATGACTCGTAAACTTCTGTTTCGGAATTTACAATCACAAACGGAATTATAGACCTAGGGTTTAATAAATTTGCTTTCATTTTATGAATGGAAAACTATAAACTAATACTTATGGCATGTTTCACAATAAGGATTTCAAAAGTTCCCTTTTTTTTACAAAAAAATATTTAAAGCTTTATTACTGTATTATATATCATTTTAAAGCCTAAAAACTGAGGAATCCGAATATGAAGGTTAGAAAATCAGCTGACTTTCCAATGTTTTATAGTTATTAATTTCAAGATCGGGAAATTTCGTCGGCAGGATTGTTGCTGGCGCTAAAAAACACACGAGACTAAACAGCTGCAAAATATTATTAAAACCTATAATATTGTTTTATTGTTTTATTTTTATGAAAAATAAACTTATAAAACGTAAAATGTCATCATTTGTGTTGTATTTTGTTATTAATTTCACAAATTAACTAATAATTTTGCATCTTGGGGTCATAGGCCAGAGGTTGCGTTGAAACTCGGAAATTAACAAAATATCTAAATCATTCATACGACAGCCATTTTACTTTGCAAAAATTGCTAGCTTCAATGGGCTCTACAAATATACGTATTTTAACTCATTTATTACAAAACACAGATATATAAACACGACAAAGAAGTACTTACTTAGTTTAGATGTGCTTGTACTTGTGTGGAAATTAAAAAATCTCAATGTAGAAATAAAATTATAAGTAAAAAACAAACAAACTCTGCCTTAACTAAAGTTTTACAGCAGGTTTCAAGGAAGTTGGAATTTGGATGGAAAAAGCACTCATCTATAAACGCACATTAAAAATGAACCCATTGGGTTAGAAACCCAAGAATGGTTGGGAAATGTTCTCTGATTAGTTAGTAAGTCTCTTTCAAGTTAAGATTAATGCCCTTCTTTTCTCTTACAATAATATCAAGTTTACCCTATTCGATCGATCGCGCTAAAAATAAATAAAAATGGTCGCGCTGAGATTATTTTTGTATTGCGTCATCAAACTTCGCACAGAGATCTTTTCTTTATGACGTCATAAAATTTTGCGTATTCATGTTAAATTAAGTTTGCTTCAATGTTTGCTAATGTACTTAATGAATGAATAGAACAGTGGCAGCAAATGATAAATTTAAATAAGTCAATGGTCTTTAGGCCTACTATTGATTAGGTTTCAAACTTGGAATTATTTTTTTAAAGTATAGATCTAGACTAGTCCTAACCACCCTTCCTGTAACTTTGCTCGGGAGGGATAGGGGTGGGGAGACAAAAAGTTAATTTATTATAGAATTTTTAGGAACCGAAAATAAACTGATAGGCCTAATAATCATCACTACCAGAAATATACATCAGCTTAGCCAGAGATTGTGATATTTGTATGAAGTGTGTTATGTGGAATTAAATATTTCACATGCAGGCCGAGAATATTGTAGATGACGCGTGTCAATAAAAAGACATGACTATTGATCTGGCAAAAATCCGATAGGATACTTCTATTTCAGTAAAACTTTTTTTATCTACTGCTTTGTCACCACTATCTTATTAATACAGATACTGCTGTTATGAAGGCTGATGCTATGTTAGGGAATTAGCTTATTTTAGTTGATGTGACCTTTGTGTAGCACATACATTTACTTCTGACTTTATAGAAATATTTCTAGAGTCAACCATAACTACATTTCAATGTAGCAAATCAAACTATCTGTTTTAAGAAGATGTCAACTGTGTGTAAAATAGTCCCACTACCAAAGGATGAAACAGTTCCTTATACAATTTCTACAGATGGTAACAATAACATTGGATCATTTCAACAATTTCCCTTAGCTGCTAAAACTGTAGTCCAATAACAAGAGATGTGTCATTCTGTTATAGCAAAATTTGATAATTATAAAGACTGAGACATTTCTACAACTTCAAAAGTAACTATTGATATCACATGAAGATAACTGGTGATGAAGGATAAAGAAGGACTAGTTCTTATTAAATATCTGTCCAAGGTCATGCTTATATTAGCCACCATTCCATTCAGATCAGACCACTGTGAAAGACAAAGATTGAACAAAGAGCTTCTTAAAGAAACATTGAAAGCTTGTATGGCTCTCTTGTCTAATGGAGACAAAGTTTTCATGGTGTTAAACTTGATGATGTTCTGCAGCAGTCTGTCCTTTTAAAAATGACACTCACTATGCTGTATATAGTACACACACAATATATATATATATGTGAGTGCGAAAGTCTGATTATATATCGTTAGAAAACGCTGCAGCGTTTTATTAAAGTGTTACTGACAAGAGGGTCTTGTTACTGACAATTCAGGCTTTTGTTACTGAGAAACTATTTTGGGGGTAGGCAGCCCTGGTAATTTACTTTGTAGCTGGCAAAAAAAATATTCCTTCACGTTTAAATTCATGTCGTATACTAAATATAAACTTTGTAGTTGTTGTGGGCAGTCTCATTGCTCATTATAACTGCTTGAGTAGTTAGAGTGTATGTAAACATAACTTTAGCCGGTTCAGAGACCCGGGCACATACCTGCTATTTAATTTGTGTCGTAATTTGGAATGGGCGATGTTTAAATTGTTTAGACAATGTTTTAATGGGCAATTAACTTTGTAGCCGGTAAATAAAAAATTCCATCACGTTTAAATTCGTGTCGTATTCGAGATATAAACTTTTACGTTTTAACCATTATGGAGAACTGGGCACATAGCTGTTAGTTATTATATAAAAATGAAATTGTTTACTGCAGGTTTCACGATAAGGATTTTAGGAGTTCCCAGTTTTTTTTATAAAAAAATACTGTTAAAAAGCTATATTATAGTATTATATGTGACTTAGGGCCTATGTGTCCATTTAAAGCCTGAAAGACTGGAAATTCAAATATGAAAGTTGTAAAGTCAGCTGACTTTCCAATATTTTATAATTAATAGGCTAATTTCAGGATCAGGAAAATGTTTTGGTAGTCCAACTGCCGGAGCGACAAAATTAATGACACTAAATTACAGAAATATAGCATTATAACACAGAATATTGTAAATTGATGCTTTTATTTTATGACAAATAAACGCTCTAAAAGTATATATATTTGCAGGGCTGTGGAGTCGGTAGATAAATGTTCTGACTCCTCAGTTTTTTGCAGGGCGGTAAATCTCACGACTTTGACTTTAAACATGGTTTTGAATTTTGACTTTTAGTTAAGTGGCCGGTTTATCATTATTAGACTGCAGTTCTGCCTACATAATAATTAACCACTAGAACATTATAGATGATCATGCTTAGGTTCTAATTTCTAATGCTAAAAACGTATTGTAAACGTATTAACTTGCTTTATTTATTATATTAGCGACTTCAATATCAATACATTTTTGAAGTGGAACCGCAAAATTCTCTCTTTGTCTTAGCATTTTCTCTAGTTTCGCAGAACCCTAGTATCTCGAGCAAAAAAGAGGGCCAAATTTGCCACTTAATGTTGGTTATCTCTATCCCCATGACCAATCGTCAGCTTTTAATTGCATTTTCATACATGGATTTCTAGCTTGGGTACTAGCTCGTCTTTAATTTGTTTCGGACGTATAATATACACATGATATTTGCTGTTATGGTCTTTGCAAAACCTTGCATAGCGTTACAAGTTGAGCTTCGAAGGTTTATTTACGGCTAGGCCTAGGACTAAGACCTGCTCTAGCGTTTAGCTATTGAACAGGGTTCGTACAGCTCCTTGAAACTCCTGGAAAACAAAAAGTTGTGTTCCAGGACCTTAAAACTCCTGGGAAAACTGCATTTAGTCCTGGGAAAATACTAAAAACTCCTTATTTTTTTAGGGAGATTAATTATTGATAAAAAAAATAGTAATCACTGCTCTTAGATTGTACTTTCACTTTTCTAGAAAGCCCTATTGAAGTGAACCCTTTTTTTAAATTTCCGCGCGCAAACGTTGATGACACCAGTGATGCCTCTGCATGATTCTTTTTTTTACTAGATCTTGTTTTTTTTTCGATCCAAACTTGGGATGTAAGCTATATAAGTCCCTGTAATGTCGTAAACCAAAAAAAAGCTGTGTAGCAAGGTGTCTGTTTTAAAGAGCTCAGCTTGGCTTTTCAAAAAATTTACTCCTGAAAAACTTCTGGAACACTCCTGGAAAACTCCTGGAATATTTAGGCAATTTTTCTGTACGAACCCTGTTGAAGCACACATACTATTCCTTCAAACACCTTGACCTTTTATATAAAGCATTATATTTAATTCTCACAGTGTGCTAATTAATGTAAAATCAGTTTAAATCAAATGTGTAAAAACGTGGCGGAAAAGTTTAACTTTGACCTTGCGTTACTAGGAATTGAAGCACTGTGGGGATAGTCGCGTAAAATCTGATTGGTCGGTACAAGCATCATTTACTAAAATTAGAACGACCCAGTTCTTCTGTAGTTTTGGGTTCACTGACAAAAAAAAATCTTGTGATTCTCGTAGAAGGAATGTTTATACTGCTGGACTATATCGAGTTTCCTAAAAATGCTGGTAAAAACGATACCAAATACATAGCAGTAACGAGAAGCAAAAAACAACAAACAAATAAAATTAAACAACACGATTTAAAATGCTTTAATTAATATAAGAAAAAGGAGGTGGTTTGGTAAATATATAAGCTATATTTTGTTACTTTTCTTCGACTTTTTGTAAAGTCGTAATTTGTTTTTTAAATTCCGACTTCGACTTTGAAATCGACTTTCTCTAAAATCTCGACTAACGACTTCGACTATACAGCCCTGGTTTTTTGTACTTCCAACTCCGACTCCAGGGACCCAAAATTCCTCAGACTCTGACTCCACAGCCCTGTATATTTGTTTTGTTATTAGTTTTAGGCCTTCAATAAAACCCTATTGATGTCTCAGCTATTCTGAAATAATGTCTGGGATGGAGGGAATAATTAGTAAAATAATGGCTGGGACTGAAGGTATGCATCGCAAATAAGTAGGTCGGAACAATAAGGGTTAATCTTGATAATGAAACGAAACTTATAATTAATTATTTTTTCTGATCTTGAAATAAATATATGTATATCTTTATAATGCAGTTGTAACAATTGCACATTTTGAAATATATATCAATTATTTTTTGCAGAATTCATTGATGTTGGCAAAAAGCAGAGAGCATTGGATGCTCTTTATGATGTCATAAAGAGCAAAAAGCATCGAACATGGCAGAAAACTCATGAACCAATCATGGAAAAATACCTAGAACTGTGTGTGGAATTGAGAAAGTCACATATTGCTAAAGAAGGACTTTATCAATATAAAAATATATGTCAACAGGTAAAAGGATGAGGACTAAATTTGACACATTTTTCTGTTATTTTGTTTGCTTTGGGTTGGTTCATATGTATTGGATTAGTTGTATCATTAGTAAGGCTTGCTATTGGATTTTATATTTAAGAACATAATGGGGCTAATTCTTATTTACTGTAACACAGGTGAACATAAGTTCTTTGGTAGAAGTAGTTAAAAACTATATAACTTTAGCTGAAGAAAAGACTGAAGCTGCCAGGAAAGAATCTCATCAAACTGTTGTTGACATAGATGACCTTGATCTGCCTGATTCTCCAGAAAGGTTAGTGGTATTTTTTTCCCTTTTGAAGCTCTAAAAAAATGAACTTGTGTATAGATAATTGATGATGAAATATTACAATACTTTGTTTTTGTCTCCCTCAGCCTTTTATTGAAAGCTGTAAGTGGTGAAGATCTACAGGATCGTACAGATAGAGCAATTTTGACCCCCTGGGTTAAATTTTTGTGGGAGTCATACAGACAGTGTCTTGATTTGTTGAGGAATAATTCTAGGGTTGAGAGACTATATCAAGATATTGCACAGCAAGGTTACAAGCTTTTTAATTCTTAGAAAAATGGTTATAAATTCTTTAGAAATATGATTTTGCATAATTTTACAAAGAATAATACAGTTGGGGTTATTTTTTTCAGCTTTCAAGTTCTGTTTGAAGTATGCAAGAAAGACAGAATTTAGAAAACTTTGTGATAATGTAAGTTACACATAATTTTTTCTTTAATATTATTGTTTACATAGATAAAACAGGGATTATGCAGCTTAAGAAAGTTTGTGAAAACAGACTTGATTTTTCATGTTTTTGGTTTGGGAACATTTTTGAATCTGGCTGTAATTGACAAAACATCATTTTATTTCTATAAAAGTTTACAACACTGTTGACAAAGTTAAAGTTGTTTAAGAAAGGAACTTATTTTAATTTGAACTACTCAATTGTACACCAGTTAACTTTATGACACACTGGTATAAAATAGACTGTGAATTTTTATATGATGTTAGACTAAGAACCCTGTATATTATATCATCAGGGTTCCCGCGGCCTCCTGAAATTTCAGGATGTCCTGAAATCCTCCTGAAATTGCAAAAAAGTGCAAAAACTCCTGAAAACCTCCTGAAATTTGAAATAATCTTCTGAAATGTCCTGAAAAATTGAGCTGACCCCTATTTTTTCCTTCTCCAACACGTGTCCCTATTTCAACAGCCCCACCTCCCGCTTGTTCGTTTATAATTATAATGCTTGCTACGCCAAGCCTATCCCTTCTCGCTTTGTGACGGTAAAGATGGTATACATACAGCTCTTCCTCCTCTTTCGCTCCCTCTCCCACAGTTTGTTGTCTGCTAGATTAGATAATGATAAGGACTAAGCTAGCGTTTATAGAGGCGGCGGGTTTCGGAAAATTGCACGCGCGAGTCGACCCGAGCGAACTCGTGCGAGGAATGTTATTTTTTATGCTTTACAGTTGTTCATAGAGGACGCGGGTCTCTCGAGGCGACAAATTTGCCGACAGGCGCGGGTAATTACCAGAACTAGTTAGGTGCCTATTTTCGCGATCAATGTTGAGAGAATGCCTGATTACGCTACGCGCGGCGCCTACTAGTCTACTTGGGGTCAGCGAACCGACATATTTTGCCAAATTGATTTATTTTGAAATATATTTATATCAAAATACACAGAAATAGGTCTTTTTAGTAGTTAAAAAGAAAACGATGACGTTTAAGACGCTATCTTATATCATATTATGGTAAAAATTCCAGTAGGCCTATTTAACTAGCCCTACTAGAGGAGTTGTTCGCGATTTAGGCCTACGCCTATTGGCGCCGATATCATCAACTTTTTAAAGGTGTAGGCCCTACATGGTTTTACTCATTATTATATCGTATGGGTAGGCCTACAATGTGTTTTATTTTAATCGATGTGGGAAATGTAGGCAGGCGATTTTGGGTCTAGGCATAGGCCTAGCCAGTGTGGCCCTAGGTCTATCAGTTTATCAGTCTAAAGACTGGGCCTAATCTACATTGATGAAATGCACTCAATGCTGAATATATCTGACTAGAAATCATTACAAACAATGTTAATGGTAATTAGGTTAGGGCACTTGTATAGCGCGTCATCAAAACCACGTCATCAAAACCGGCGCCGTTCTGTCTAGAAAGCATAGGCAGGCCTACTTCAAAAAACTTTTTTTTTGTGTCGACCCACTATAGTGTTAGCCTATAGGGATAGGAATGTGAGTATGGACAGTGACTTAGATGTAGAAACCAGATACATTACTTTGCCTTATGACTAATGGCTGTATTGATTGGTTGTTTTAAATAAGTGAAGCGCTGTGTTTGCCTTTTATGCATGATTGAAACCATTTTTTTTAAGGAAAGTTTCCAGATTAGGGTGAATATTTAGTAACTTTTATGTTTAAAAGGTATGAACTTTCGAGAAGTTAAAAGGCATTATAACACACCCCATCCCACCACCCCCCACCCTAAAGTCAGGATGCAACTTATCCACAGGTGTTGTGTTTTTTTTTTAATATGGTAGTTTAGGTAGATATTATTTATTATATGCACCAGTTCAGAATCAGCTACTCCCTCCCCCCACTGTGGACTATTTCCCTTTGCATTATTTGCCCAAGACCACCGTAAGTATTTGCCCCTCCTTACCTAACTACACATGGCTGCTGTAAGGTTTTATTTTTGTAGCAGGATTTTAATAGGCTTAATGATCATAATGATTGGAAAGTAATCAAATTGGATTATCTACATGCCCTCTACAATAGCAGTTTTTGTCTTGTCATAGTGATAGTTTTTTTTAACTTGTAAATCTGTAAGCTTTCTATATACTTTTCAATGTAGGCCCATATAAATATTTTCTCTATACTTGTTAATGTAACACTCTATATGTTACAGATGCCCCTATACAGGATACTATATTTCCATTCTCTACCTCTTCCCCCCCCCCCCCCCGCCTTTTATTTTCACAAACCAAATTTCTTTTATTTGTGCTTTAAAAAAAAATTATAAGATTTCTAAAGAAAGTTAAAGGACTCTCTATAATGAACATAGCTTAATGGTACATATTTAGCTTTCACATTGTAATGCCCTTAAAAAATTTTTATTTACTTTTATTTGTATCTGAGTCAATGTTTAGTGATGTAGTGAATTCGGTTTTGCCGCGCCTCCTGATATTTTAGATTTTCTCCTGAAAAACTCCTGAAAACCTCCTGAAATTTTGATTTGAGTTTGGTGCAGGAACCCTGTATCATGTATATATTGAAATAACCATTATTCACGTAATTAGCTTTTTAACTTGTCTTATTTATAGTGCATATTTTTTTTTAGCTTCGTACTCACCTGGGTCACATACATAAACATCAACATCAACAAACTGCTATCAACTTGAACAATCCAGAGTCACAAGCGATGCATCTTGAGACTCGACTAGTACAGCTAGACAGTGCTATAAGCATGGAGCTGTGGCAGGTAAATGCTTTGGATAATGTCAATAAACCTACTTGTATAATTGTGTTATATGATAGTCTAGATGTAAGGATACTTCTCCAATATAAAGAAAACAAATACGATGATTGCTTGAAAGTATGAATAATAAAGAAATTGATAGTTATTTAAATTGTGATTTAGATTACATCTTAATATTTTAGTTGTTATCGAAATCAACTGTTTAGCAACCTGTAGTTATGTAGCAGGTTAAGCCATAAATAGGACACTGAAACAGTAATGTTACATCTGTGTTTTTAACAAGTAATATACAGAGAAAATTTAACCTCTTTCATTTATTTTATAACTACCATTATATGTTATCATCAGGTGTAATAGTTCTAAATTATTGTTAGCCATTAACATTGTATTGCAGTGTTACTCATAACAGAATATTATGGATAATTTGACCTGTACATTTTAATCTTTTGAAAATACAGACCTGTCAATATTTCCGATAATTTGAGTTTTACTTATGTTTTACCAATCATTCCGACCTTCAGACAAAACCTTTAAAGTCCCTTTTTCAAAACTTAAATCCTTAATATTTCACCTGTCTTAAAAATGATAAACCAAAATGAATGAGCAGGAAGGGGAATGCTTAGATTGTGTCTCTTTCCTTTTATTTTGGTAAATACTTCCTTTATCAAGATCTGTCTAATTGAAATTTTATTTTGTTAGCACCAGCAAAACAGGGTTCCTGCTTTCCCCCTTAAATTTCAGGAAGTTCTGGAAATCTCCAGAAATTTAAAAAAAAAACTTTTAAAATCTTGGAAATCTCCTGAAATTTGACAATTTTTTCCTGAAATTTGGTGATTGGTTGACTGGAGGTGTGAAAAAACATTTTTGATTCACAGCCGATGAGCTTTTCTTGAAATGCTAAACACTTCCTAAATAGTCTCAATTCCTTGAATTAAAAAAGCAAATCTTAATCTACCTAAAGCTTATTCCTATATTATAGATAAGACTATATATTTCTTTATATACTTTATTGATTCTACTCAGATCATATTTTTTGTAAAAAATGGGTACTGTAGAGCACTGGCATAACCACAAACAGGGTGAGATGAAGAGCACATGCCTCCTTCTCCAGCACCTTTCTTTTCAAAACCAAGGATTTTTTTTTTAGAAATTAGATTTCATTTATTTAACTTTTACATTTCGCCTAATACTACTAATAGTTTTTCAATATGGAGAAATTATGTGCACCAGTTCTCCTAGCCTTCTGGGTACTATATCCTATCCTCCCATCCCCCAAAAGTATAAAAAGCCAATGACAACTTAAGAGCATTTGCAATAGGCGTGGCTTAGGTTTCAAGGTGACGTAACTAAGTAAACAGCAGCCATGATCATGTTTAATAACATTGTTAACTAACATGTCTATTTTACACCCAAAATATAAGAAATTTGTTTGCATAAAATAAATCTTAACCCTTATTGTACCGACCTACTTATTTGCGATGTATACCTTCAGTCCCAGCCATTATTTTACTATTTGTTCCCTCCATCCCAGACATTATTTCAGAATGGCTGAGACATCAATAGGGTTCCGAAATTATTTTTTTACTTTTTTGTTGGTAAAAATTGATAACATGAAGAGAGTAAATTGCTAGAAACACAATAACTTACCTTGTTAGAATAATCTAATTCCTAAAGTAGTTGTATTCATTCGTAATAATAATCCATAAGAAAAAGTCACATAAACAACATGTACAGCCATAATAACGGAAGGTAATTCGATAGCGTCCATTAGGACCGCACTTTCATTTTCACAAAAAAACAACGAAATAATTGGTCAATTTTCATAATTTAAAAAGCGAAATAAAATTCAACTATTCAGCTATCGAATAAATATTCTGCCCGAGACTATAGTGAAAGGTCAAATCCTTTATTTTGTTCTTTAAATAGACACCCTTCCCTAATGAAAATATACGCGGCCGGGTTCCATTAGATTTCGTATTCGGAGGGAAATATAAGTGTCTAGGACTTTCAGTAAGAAATAGTTGGAGGAAATAATACGCGTCCAGGACTGTAAGGGTTAATATTTAACTGTGATACTAGTTTTTATTAGTGTGTCCACAAAGTTAACAAGATTTGAGGCTTTTATAGTTTTTGAATAGCTCTTGTGAAACATTGTACAGCCTGCCTTATGCTTTACTTTACTCTTAGATAGCAAGTTAAGCTAACTTTCTACATCTTCAATTCAATATTCTGCACTTACTGAATTGATTCCGTTGATTTTACAATTTTAATTTTAAATGTTAATTTTCAGCACATGACACAGACCTGCCAAGTACTACGAATTTTTTGTAGTTTATACAAAAAAAAAGGCCCGACTACAAAATTACGAAATGAGCAAAAAAACTAAGAATTTTCTCAGATTTTCTCTAAAAAGCAAAAAAAAAAAAAAAGATTTTTTTTCTGATTTTCTAAGAAAAATACAAATTTTGTAAATATAAAAATGCGAATGGGACACATGCCGACACTCTCAGAGTTAAATTACGATTTCTGGCCGGAAGTTGCATTTCATAAATATTTGTGTCCCTCACTGATCTATATAAAAAAAAGTTCAGTTGCTGGGATTATTCTGGGATACTGTATCGTTTCTATCAACAAATGAATAAATTTAGTAGCATTATCTTTCGTTCCAATGGCTAGGCAAGCGAGTAAGGCTAATGAAGCCTAATGCGCTAATCATGCTAATGCCCACTAATGACTATACTAAGGCTAAGACTAGGCGGATAAGCCAAGCGTCCAAGCCCGGCTAAGGGTTTCTTTCAAATTCTTGGCTAGCATTCGTCTCTTAATTAAAATTTAATTGAAATTGAGTCTAATTCCAAAGTTCTAGTAACTCATTTAATTTACAATTGAATTAAAATAGTAGGCCGCTATGAGCCTATTCTGTGTTATATTAAATAGTGTAAACTTAATGAAGCTTCTTTGAAATGGAAATGAGTATGACTCATGAGTCAAATAAATACACTGTGTAAAATTTCGTGTAAAAATGCTTATAATATTCCTACTAATTGACTACTAATTTGGGGGTCAAAATACGAATTTTGAAGTGGCTCACTACTAATTTTGAAGTTTTTAACTTGGCAGGTCTGCATGACAGTGTTTTACATATTTTTCAGTTCATATTGTTGAAATGATATTTAAAAATAAAACATTCTTAAGCCTATAGTAATATTGCTGCCATTTGTCACCACTAGACAAAGTAAACAAACAGCACATGCTATATGTCACGTGATTGAAAATGCTCAATTCTCTCCCCTAACTAGCTAAGACACTGATGTGAGGTTTTATTTTTATGGTAGAACTTAAGTAGGAATATCAATCCTAACGAATGGAAAATATAAAAAAATGGATTATCTACATGTCCTCATGAGTTTTTAACCTTGCAAGTTTTCTTTACACTTGCTGAAGTGAAAGGCTTTCTTTTACTTGCCAATGTATGCCCATATGTTTTCTATGTACTTGTTTATGTTGGCCATATTATATTTGTTCTCCTTATTTGTTAATGTAGTAGGCCTAGGTATAATTTTTTCTCTATATATGTCAATGTATAGACAGACAATGTGGCTAGATGTAGGCAATTTGGTCCATTTAACATTCAACAACTTACAGTACTGGGGCCACAATTTTAATTTTAATAAAAGACCCATATTGTAGAAGTGGACAATGCTGAACAAGATTTGAAAATGGAGTTGGTGAAACTCAAGGTTATGGTATAAGAAGTTAAAATATTGGATTTCAATAATTTACTTTCCCAAAAAAGAAAGCTCCCTTGGTGTTACTTTTACTTAACAGTTTAGATAACAACTGGTTATAGATAATCTTTTGGTGTAATAATTTATTGATAAATTTCATTTTGCTTACAGGAAGCTTTCAAGGCAGTGGAGGATATTCATGGATTGATTACGCTATCAAAAAAGCAACCTAAACCATCATTAATGGCTAATTACTATCAAAAATTGGGACTTGTATTTTCCAAGTCTGGAAACCACTTATTCCATGCTTGTACATTACATCGTCTTTTCAACTTGTCACGTGAACAACGTAAAAATTTGTCTGCTGATGAGCTACAAAAGTAAGTTGATATCATTATTTGAATTTTCTCAAACTTTACACCTGACTAAATAGATAATGATAAAAATATATTATACCTGTCAAGTGTGTTTGGTAGTAATGGTGTTTATCTGTTGGAGTTTGAGAAAATACAATATTTTTACCAAAGTGATGTAGTTTCTTTTCTATCTAGATCACTTTGAGATCAGCAAATGACATTCACAGACATGCCTACTGTTCCACTTTTGGAGTATTTGTTCCGCTTTTTTATTAAAAAACACACTTTGTTACGCCATTCCGCTTTTTACTAGTTTTTTTACGCCAAATTGGAAAGTTTGGGTTTTTCATGTGTTGAAATATAGTCCGTGTCTAGGTTGATAGATCAAAGGGATAAATAAGGTCACAATGATATAATTATTATTACTTGGGTTTTCTGGGTTTTTTAAAAGACATATTCTAGTCTTTTCTAACGTTTTTTTTAAAATAATAATAATAATAATATTTGTATAGCGCTGCCAACAAACATAATGTAAGCTCAGAGCGCGTTTAACATACAACTAAGAATTGTTATACAATTGCGGTATTACACGTGTTTGGCAATGAATCTTATTTTCCTTTACTGTATTGCTAAGAGTGTGAAAATGTCTAAACGTCCTGGCTCAGAAAGTTTAAATCTGATTTGTTCAAACTGTAAAAAAAACAGACAGTTTTATAGGAAGGAATATTCAGAGGAGTTTATTCAGCAAAGAAAAACGTGGATTTAGGCCTAATGTTCTTTGTACTAAGCTCTTAGGTCTTAGATCTAGTCTAGATCGATTGCGAACTGTCTGTAAAACGTAGGCCTACATTTTAAATAGTGAAATAGTAAATAGATGGGTATGTTCCTCTTTTTTTTTTTTTTGTTACATAAAGGGTGTTTCAGCTTTTTTGTTGAAAAATCCTCTTTTTCATCTAGATTGTTCCTCTTTTTAGTCCTTAGGGGTAGGCATGTCTGCATTCAAACAAACAAAGCAAACATAAAATGGCAAATGTTATTTATCTATGTTTTATTAAATTTGAACTACATTTACTTATTATATTATAATGCTAATGAAAAATGACCCTTTTTTTTTACTGTTTTAGCTGCTGTAGCAGCCAAATAATTGACTAGTGATCCTTGTATTAAAACTTAATACCTCTTGTTTAACTCATTTGCTACTACCGCGACTGAATGCGGCATACCACCTTCCGTACTAATGTGCCCAAAAGCGTCGCCATGTGTGTGACTAACCTATCGCCGTTTATCGATTTTTTCGCCATGCGTTCTGTTGTTTTCTTTTACTGCAAGCACGGCTTTAAAAAAGTTGGAATATAGTTTGTTTTGTTAAAAAAAACGGATGTTTTTATTATGATTCGTTTTCTAGCGATACATATGCTTTCAAAGTACGAGTAGTATTCACCGGCCTTTCGTCTTGTAATATTTTTTTATAGTGTTCGCCTTTAATTTTTTAGTTTATTAATCAATAGCTCTATACCTCCAAATATAACACTTAACAACAGTTCTGATTATAAGGATGCTTCATATAGACTAAGATGAATTTCCATTACAACTTGATTTATGAGCTTTATTGTACTTTATCGGACTTCGCCGCTAGACCTGATTCTACTGATAATTCGACATTTTTTATGTATAAAAGTATACATTTCCAGAAAGCTAAGGAATTTATCTATTTTATGATGTAATTGTTATTAAGGGGATCCACTACCATAGGATTGATTTTACTTATTTAATGATTTAAGCATGTGTATCTAATGTATATATCAACAAAACCTTATATACAAGTCCAAAAATAATAATAAAAAAATTTTTGTTTGCAAAAAAAAATAATTTTTTATTTATTAAATAGTACCTTATATAGTGATTTATTGCATTTTACAAAAAAAAATAGGTAACTCAAAAGTGTTTTATAATATCACAATGAAATTTGGTACATATATTCTATCATATATTATTAATAATGTGATTGAGGCTTTTTTAAATAACTCTAAAAATGTAATTATTACAATTTTTTTTCAGTTTTTATAGTTTTTGGTAGTAATTTTAGGGGGGTAGGGTAAGAAAAAACATTGTAAATAATAAATGAATTATAATAGTTCAAAACTCTCTATTACTTTGAAGAGGACATGTCTAGTAATAAGCATGCCAAATATGAAGTATGTAGTATGTAGCTTGGATAGTTAGGGAGTTACCTCTAGTGAAGTGGCGAAAAAAAACTAAAAAAGCTTTTTTGAGAAAACCGCAAAAAAAGATTTAACATCATATCTAAAATGTTTTAAATAAATATTTATTTAATTTTATCTGTTCAGAGACTTATATATAGATTATGTAAATAGAAATAACAACAAGTAATAAAAAAATATGCCATTTTAAATTTAATATACCATTTTCAACCATCCCACCCCCCCCCCCCCCCACCCCAAAAAAAATGAATTAACTAAGCGTCATTAGACCCCCCCCCCCCCCCCCCCCCCCCTCCGGTCTGCATACCGGGTACATATTGTTCTTTCACTTCTTATTCTAAAGGCCTTATATTTTCCTTTTTTCTGCACTCCTTCTCAATTCAATTCTTCTCTGTATATTTTATCTTATTGCTGACTCTCCTTTAAAAATTATAACACTATCCCGCCCCACCCACCCTCATTTATTTATTCATATTCCTATTCCCTACTTCCCTCATTTATTTATTCATATTCCTATTCCCTACTTCTAATCCAAACACAAAAAGAAATTCTTGTGATGCTCTAGAGCCCAAACATTAAATACACCAACACCTAAAGATAATGGTACCAAAATATCTAGTCCTGATCTATTTTGAAAATATATGTTTGGGGCAGAGTGATCCAACCAGTGAGTGTAGGCCTGTTGACTGTATTCCTCTGGCAGGGACATTTTTTTACTTTTAGTATATCTTGCTTTCTGTAGACACAAGTTTCAGTTCACTGTGATCTTTTTGGTGACATTTTCCTATTGAAGCAAAAACAAGATTGTAAACATAAAAATTATTTCACAATATGCCTTGTTATCCCCAAAAAAATATGTTTGTCAATGCCTAAATAGACATCTATCAGTACCAACAATACAAGAAGTTGCAACAGTTGCGTTAATAACAAAAGTAATTGGCCTAAGCCTAATGTAAAATTTAGTACATCACAATTAATTCACAATAGTAAACATTTTAATTAATAATTTCAAGATAAGACTAGCCTAATTCGTAACAGTAGGCTACTGAAATATGCGTACTTGCATATAGTCTATAGGCGGCTATTACTATAAGTAATGGTAAGTCCACAGCTAAAGGTTATAGAAGGCCTATAGCAGTGATGGCGACCCTTTTTTAGGCCGCGTGTCCAAATGCCCAAAGTACAATACAAGACCAACTTATTTCTTTCAACGTGCCAACACAGCAATTAAAACCAAATAGTATAACTTGGCTGTTCCATTTTCGGTAAATGTTCGCGTGCCCACAGAAATGGCTCTGCGTGCCAGCTGTGGCACGCGTGCCATAGGTTCGCCATTGCTGGCCTATAGCATAGCTTCAAAGCCAATGCACCATCAATGCATCCATAGGATAATGATATTTTTATTATTAGTATGATCAGCTTTTCCAGCTAGTTCTAGCCATATTATGAAACGTAATAGTACCAAAATATGCCGTACTAGCCTAGATTAGGCATAGCCAATGTCAATGTGCCTTCATTGTGTCAATAGGCGAATGGCATTATTTTGATTAGATTATCTTGCTAGTTTTAGCCATATTATGAACTAGAATAATCCTCAATGGTGTACCGGTATTATGTTAATTAGTTATTTGAAAAATTATTTGAACTAACCTAAGATATGAATAAAGTGTTGTCAAAGTGATGAAAATAAGAATATTTGTATAAATTTGAGAGGTGTCGATAACTGGTTTTAAAAAAAGGCGCTGTGGTTGTTATCAAATGAGACCGGAAAAGCCCCGCTTCTAGGTCATATTTATTGTAAGCTGACCAATGATAGTTGTTGAAATATAAAAGGTCATGAGTTCAGCCAATCGGAATTTAGTTTAGAAGAAATTATGGACTACGAATTTGTAGGAATTCCCCTAGTGGACATTTTTATCGATCGATAAAAGTTTGACCTCGTTTTGCGCGAGACCACTTGTTTTATTTTGATACCAAACATGTATGCGTTGCAGTGTAAAAAGATAGCGTTTCTAAGGCCTAAAGTGGCTTGTTTTTACGACAGTAAATGAGATTTTATAAATCACTTATTGGACTCCTGCCCCATTCAAACTCATTTTGTACATTTTTGTAACATTCTAAAATGAAAAACATCGACAATGCATTTGTAAGATATTTTTATTTCAAAATTAAGAAAAATAGGTTTAAAATTAGTTTTGTATTCATTGATTGATCGTGCCTTAACTTTGGGGAATATTTAGTCATTCAAAAAATATTTAAAAATAATTAACTAAATTTAATGAGGAGTTCCCTCCCTTTGGCTAGTATTTTGGGGGTGTCTTTGGAAAGCAGGTTAGTAGCCAATGAGTTAATCCATTATAAAATAACTTACTCAATATAATATTAATATCCAAAATTCAGCTACGGTCCTAGGTCGTTAAATGTCACATAGAAATTTCTCTAATGTCGCCTCTTACTAAACATGTCAAAATTTACTTACTTTCATGATTGAGATAATTTTGTCTATCTATTTATGTTTAAATGCTATATTTAATTCTTTTAAACCCTAACATATGTGCATTAAAAAAATTGTCAGTGGTCCTACCTGCTTTTTTAGTACAAAATATTTATTGGACAAATGTTAACAAATTAAATTTTTATAGATTTGAAATATTTTTCATTGACTTTAGACTGGTTTTATAGAGATTCGGAAAGTTAGAAAAAACTAGCTTGATTTTCAAGTTTAGGAAGATTTCGGAAAACTAATTAGGAATCGTCTCCTTTATACTGTAGCCATAACCGTACAAAAAATATTTTTAATTCTTAGATTGTTTTATGTGCATTTCTTATTGTTTAAAATATGCCTATTTTGTAGCTTTTTAAAATAGAACTATACTAGCAAATGGGCCCAGTTCTCTGAACTAGTTAAAATTAATTTTTTTAATACACTATCCATGTAGTAGGTGATAAAGTATTTTCCGGTAATTAAAAAATGGTAACATTGCCCGCTACAAACAAATTAAAACGTGAAACATTGTCCGCTACAAAGTAAATTTAATACTAATGAATTTTTTACCTTTATACGCAAAGTTTGATGACGTCATAAAAAAAGCCAGCCAGTTTTTTCTGCGCAAAGTTTGATGACGACGTACAAAAAAAAATCTCAGCACATCCTTTTTTCTAATTTTTGTGAAGACAAATGATAAAAATTTAGTACCAGGAAGTTCAACATGAAACAAAAGTTGTCATTTTATCCTCGTTTTTGACCGAAGTGACCGCTGTGGTCATTAAAAAAATTTTTAAACCTGGACAGTGTTCACCGCAGTAACAAAGAATATTTGTAGCAAATTTTCACATCATTCTGTCCAGTATTAAAGTCTATACTGTATGTAGACACATACATACCCACACTTTTTCAGACGTATATATATATATTATATATATGATATATTTTTATAACATACAATAGAGGAGTAGTCAGCTTTCAGAGACATAGTTTGGCGACTTACAAAAGCTTCACATTCTTAGCTTATAAATTTAGTTCTACGTTGCATTGACCCATTTTAAAAGTTATGCTTCCATTAAAAAATTTGTTTTCTAGATCTAATTCTCATTCTTTGAATTTTATTGAACCACTATTTCACTTTTTAACTTAAGTATACTTAGTTTCAATTATTTTCCAAACAACTGTGTGTATACTTGAAGGCACCATAAATGAATTTCTGCATTTGTAAACTACTAATCATACAATTTATTAAAAAGAGACTGTAAAATTGCAGATCAATAGATTTATATTTACTAGTGATTACACTAGTCAAAATGACAAACAAATGACGTAACATAAAAAAAACAACTTTCGCCACATTAGAAACAATCGCAGTAGAATTGTGAAAACCCAATAAGATCCTCGCGTTCAACATAGTAGATTGTAAATCTCGCGTTCAACAGAGTACATGAACGGAAATGGCGATTTGTTGATTATAGTTTTATGTATTTGTTGGACATAATTTTTGATTAGTAAAATCTATTTATTCATGATTATATGTGATAAAATTAAAATTTCTTTTGGGGTGTGTTTCAAATGTATACATTTAATCTTTGTTCCAATCAGTCAAATGGCCTAGGCGCCTATAGAGGACAAACATATATATATATAAAAACAAACTCACAGTAATTATTTATATTGATTCTTGTGTTATTTATAGGATGGCATCAAGAGTTCTCTGTGCCACCCTGGCTATACCAATACCTCCCACAAGAAATGTTATAGGGAATTTATTGGTAATGGATGAAAGTACAATAGAAAAGCAAAGAAAGTTGGCTACCCTTCTGATGCTTCAAACACCACCTACCAGGCAGTCTTTAGTTAAAGATTTGGTAAAAAAAATTTTATGTTTGTTTTTTATAATTACTGTAGTAACACTTTGGCATGTATCAACTGCATACCTTGAGAAAATATGGGAAAAACTGACTTGTTTTAAGCTAGGGAGAGTTTGTGAATTTTACAAAAAATGGACAAAACACTAAAAACATACTTATTTTGCATTTCTTTTTAAAGTGAATAGCCAGTTAGTTAGCCCGAGAAGTTGTCAGCTGACATAATTCTCATCAAATTTTTTCTTCTACAAGTACCTAAGTAATAAATATCCTTAGACTAACAGGAATGTGACTTTTCTGTGTTATTTTAACAGTATTTGTCCAACACACCAATTATACATAGATTATTTTCTTGTTGATTTTTCTTAGGTCAAACATGGAAGCATACAGTTTGCATATCCAGAACTTCAAAATATGTATCAGTACCTTGAAGTTGATTTTCATCCCTTGAGTTTGTATAAGAAGGTCAAGCCCATTGTAGACTTCATTGAGCAAAATGAGGATTTGTCTCAATATGTGCCACAGTTGGAAGATATACTTATTACTAGAGTATTGAAGCAGGTCCTTTATATTTATGTTGTGAACAAAGTATTTTGTTCTATCTGAATGTAATTTGAAATGTTAAATGTTGCTTCTTATACTTATATGAAAAAAAAATTAAATAAAATTTTAAACTTTCTCCTAAGGTTGCTCAAGTATATCAACAAATAAAATTTAGCCGATTTGCATCTCTTGTTCCATTTGCTTCGGAGCACAGACTAGAAAGTGTTATTGTGGATTCAGCAAAGAGTCTTGAATTGCAGGTACGGAAATTCAAAGTTTTTCTAAGAATCTTTATATTATTCAGAATGTCATTTATCAATTATTATATGAAAATATTAGATTTTTATAGCTGGTATTTAATGTAAAAAAGGTGAACATTTTTTAGTAAAATCATAAACTTAAGCAAAAGACAGGTATTGCGCAGCGTCCTGAAGTTCTAAAAGGTTCTGAATTTTTTTTAAGTCACAAGCGTCCTGGACTCAGAATATTTGATGATTGGAGGTGGACCCAAATTTTTAAGTTAAGCACCAAAGCATGTTTTTCTTGTGGTCAAAGCTTAAAATCAATATAAACAAAGAAATTTTAAGCTACTGCAAACTTACATATATTTATATATACCTACATTTCTAATACTTCTCAGATCATATTGAGAAATGCCTGCTCGGGGACTGCAAGGTTTCTGCAATATAAAATCTATGGGGTGATTGGGAGGGGGGTGATCTAGCATTTAAATTTTGCCTTTTGATTAATTTTAACGTAAATTTTATCAAAATATATAAGCCATTATCCAATCAGTAAAAAAATAAACCTTTTTTTTTTTAATTTTTCATTTTTTAACCTGGTGTCACTCAATTTTTTTAGGGTTACTGAGCAAACCTGCCAAGTACTACAAATGTTTTTTTATTATACAAAACAAGGTTACTTATGGTTATGAAAATATAGAAACGGGCATAAACAAATTTTTTGCTGTGAAGCAAAAAAAAACTAGGGTTTGTGTCAGATTTTCAAAGAAAAATATTTATTTATTTAATAATGCAAATGGGACACATACTGACGCTCTTGGAAGTTAAAATGACTATTTCTGGACGGAATTTGAATTTAATAAATTTGGTTTCCTTCACTGATCTATAAAAAAAAATGTTCTCACGGTTTAAATGTGGGATTTTAATAGGATACTGTATCGTTTCTCACAATAAACTCTACCATTTTCTTTCACCTGGCGATTGGATGAAAAATATATTTTTATTTTATTTCTATTAGGAAGCCTTTTTATTTATCATTCATAGTCATTGTTTTATAGTGTTGGAGTCATTCATAGTCATTGTTTTAAAGTGTTGGAGTCATTCATAGTCATTGTTTTATAGTGTTGGAGTCATTCATAGTCATTGTTTTATAGTGTTGGAGTCATTCATAGTCATTGTTTTATAGTGTTGGAGTCATTCATAGTCATTGTTTTATAGTGTTGGAGTCATTCATAGTCATTGTTTTATAGTGTTGGAGTCATTCATAGTCATTGTTTTATAGTGTTGGAGTCATTCATAGTCATTGTTTTATAGTGTTGGAGTCATTCATAGTCATTGTTTTATAATGTTGGAGTCATTCATAGTCATTGTTTTATAGTGTTGGAGTCGCTTCTAGGTTAGTTTCTAGTCTAGTTTTAGTTATTCATTTATTTATCATTCATAGTCATTGTTTTATAGTGTTGGAGTCATTCATAGTCATTGTTTTATAGTGTTGGAGTCATTCATAGTCATTGTTTTATAGTGTTGGAGTCACTTCTAGGTTAGTTTCTAATCTAGTTTTAGTTATTCATTTCATTTTAATTAATTTGTAATTATAATAAATACACTCCTATAGTACACAATTTTGTTTTTATCCTTTTCGGATCATAATGAACGTTACTTTTTGAACATGGTTAGAAAAAAACACCTTTTAGCATAATCAATTTTGTAACAATTACACATTAGCCTAAACCCTTTTACCCATAACAGGACTCACTGCAGTCAGACGAAAAATCCGTCAAAGGCAATTAAATGTAGAAAACCACTTATCAGTTGTGACTTTTTTTTTAATTTGTATTTACAAAGTTCCCCATTGTCTCTTAAAATTTCTGAGGCTCTGGAAATCCCCTAAAAAATTTTAAATGTCCTAAAATCCAGAAAATCTCTTGAATTTAACTGCAGTTTTATAAGACTTCTTGGAGTGTAAACTTTTAGGTTTTTCTGTTTGTGGTGATCACATCATTTCTTTTACATTCATTATTCATTCCTTAAAGTGAGGGCCAATACCAGTGATAACTAGAAAAGTCCCTGAAACTCTCTGAATGTTTTACGGAAACTGTTAGGAAAGTATGCAATCATTTACAAAGGGATGTTGAGTATGATGTTCAACAACCATTAAAAGCTGTGAAGCCTGCATCTTGAAGAGGAACTACTGTGACTGCAAGCAACCAGTCCCAGTCTTTCGGTCATCTGCGTGTAGTCTAAATACATGTTCTTTGGCGTCAGAATGACCATTTCCTTGCGATGTTAGCTAATGAGTTTGTAGATCCTTGAGCTTGAGACATAGTAAATAAAAGTTACACCAAAAGAAGCTTTTGACCCTTTAAAGAAATCTGTTTTTTACATATATAAGTGTATATTTATATAATGTTTTCTTTATTTTTCTCCTGTTAGGTACGTATCGATCATCGTTCAAGAGCATTGAGTTTTGGCACTGACCTTGGTGTTTCTCAGAAAGAAGATTTACCTGAGGGACCATATATTCAGAGTATGCCAAGTGAACAGATTCGTAATCAAGTTATCAACATAGCTCAAGCTCTAAATCAAGCTGTGGAAATTATTGGACCAAAAGAGAGCACTGTGGTATGTTTTTGTTGTTTCTGATCGAAACCAAATTTACAATATTTTGTGTATGTTCTAACAATCTAAGGGCTATTTTAGTTTTATTAGTCAAAAGTTTTGGCAAAGTTTATTCTTTAACTCGTATATTATTGTAATTATGTCTTCAATTCACATGTGACTGTTAGTCTTGTGAAATTATTCTGTGACCAGCACAATAATAAGTCCAGTAACCAGCCTAACGCCCAGTGAAATGAGCAGGCACCTTTACTTCTACCACCAAGTAATGTAGGATACCCATCAGAATTGGGTAGAGTCAGGGTACTTCTACCACCAAGTAATGTAGGATACCCATCAGAATTGGGTAGAGTCAGGGTACTTCTACCACCAAGTAATGTAGGATACCCATCAGAATTGGGTAGAGTCAGGGTACTTCTACCACCAAGTAATGTAGGATACCCATCAGAATTGGGTAGAGTCATGGACACCCTTAATACCTTTAAAAATACTTGGTGTTACACCAGACTTGACCTTGAGGCCTTCAATATGGCAAACCAAACACCTACCTCTATATCCACATATCCCAATAATATATACTAAAATATTGAATTGTTCAGAATGTTTTGGAAACATTTGACATGTTTTTATGAGCAAAGATTAATTTACTAAGTTCTGTTTACACTGGATAGCAACACCCATTCTTCAACATTCAAAGCACATTGCCACTATACATACTTAAAATATTCTTTTTATTTTGGACATTCCTAGTCTCCATCTTGCAAATTCTCAAAACACCTATACAGAAACATTTCCTGCAGTTCTTTTTCCATTTGATGACTTCAGAAAGATTGATAGTAATTATTTGTACTTTTCAATTTGATGATGACATAAAGCCTTATTGTCTTTTTTAATTTGATGACATCAAAAAGACTAATAGTGCTTTTTCATTTGATGACATTATAATGAATAAATTACAAAAAAAAACCACCCATACTTTCCACAGTATGCTTTATCATCTTGCTATCTACAGTTTACAATATATATGCACAGTAGAACTGGGCCAAAGCAAAACAAGACAATCTTTGTTAGTATTCTGACTCATAAAGGATATGCTTGGTGATATTTATTACAATATTGTTTCTTGTCTAAAAATGACTATCGCCCTTGGTTCCAGTGTTGACTAAGTCAACTTCCACCCTAAAAGTGTTGATAACTTTGAATTTTGGTGTAATAATAATTATATAGTGTATATATTCACTCAATTTGATGTCTATCTTAATTCTCCCATATTATGTCTAACCTAACCTTTGGATTAAATTGTATTTTTTTTAGATTGAAGAGGAGGAACTGAAAGCTCAAATTTTAACTACATACCGTCTAACTGCAAAAAAAGAACACACACGAATTCTCCAGAGAAGACAAATAATAGAAAATCGTAAAGAACAGTTGGAACAAAACCAGGATCAGAGGGTATATTTTCCATTATCTTTTCACATCTTTTTCAAGTAGGGAGTTGTGCATTTATTTCCAAGAACTGCAAACTATTTATTCTTAATAAGTGGAGTCTAGCTACATATTTATTTAATGATTTTAAACTATTAGCTCATTTGCTACTACTGCGACTCAATGCGGCCTGCCCCCCTCCGTACTAATCCACCCAAAAGCGTCCGCCACGCGTGTCTATCCTCGTTTATTGATTTTTTGCCATGCGTTCTGGTTTTTTTTTTATTGCAAGCATGGCTTTTTAAAAGTAGGAATATAGTCTGTTTCGTTAATAAAAACCGGATGTTTTTATTAAGTTTCATTTTTTTTTTTGCGATGCGTGCTCAAAATACAGGTAGTTTTCACTGGCCTTTCGTCTTGTTATACTTTTTTATAGCCTTCGCCTTTAATTTTTTACTTTATTAATCAATAGCTCTATACCTTCAAATATAACATTTAACAACAGTTCTGATAATAAGGATGATGCAGATATAGACTTAGATGAATTTCCATTACAACTCGATTTATGGGCTTTATGATACTTTATCGGACTTTGACGCTAGGGCTAGTGAAAATATTTAGCCAAATCCTAGGGTCTCAACACTCAGCGAATGATTCTACCGATAATTTGGCATTTTTTATGTATAAAAGTATACATTTCCAGAAAGCTAAGATATTTATCTATTTTATGATGTAACTTTTATTCACTTAGGGGAATATTTAGTCATTAAAAAAAATATTAAAAAATAATTTACTAAATTTAATACGGAGTTCATTCCCTTTGGCTAGTACTTTGAGGGATGTCTTTGGAAACTAGGTTAGTAGCAAATGAGCAATATATTTTTCTAAAAGAGACTGAATGGGGAATCTAACAAACTCTTTTGATTTAAACATTTTTTTTATTTGGCCATAGCCTTGACCTTAGAGTGGACAAGAATTAAGAAGGAAAAAAATTCTTTTCAAGTACCTCTAACTTCATTTTTTCATAGGCACATTATTCAAATTCTTATTGAATATAATAGCTGTTACACTTATTTTAAAATCAGCCGACCACAGTTCTTGGGTTAATGACCTTTCATATTAACCCACTAATTGTGATATATTTTTCTGTAGTTTGCATGCATTTTAGAACTTTTTGGGTAGTTTTGAAAAATAATTCTTGTCATGCAAATCTTATTTTTTTAAAGTAGACTGAATGGGCAGTCCATCTATTTTGTTTTTAAAAAAAAATTGTGACATTGACCTTAGAGTGGTCTAGAAGAAAAAAAGACTTCTTTTCAAGCACCTCAAACTCCATTTTCTATAAGGCAAATACTATATTACAATTTGTGTAGAATATAATTCAATTATCTTAAAGAATAAGAAAATATATTATTTACATAGGTTTCAGCTATTAATAGCCTTTAAAAAAAATAACAATGTCATAGTGGACATAACAAGGTAGAAGTCAACAAACAAAAAGTCAAAAGCTTGTCTGAATTATTTAATTTAATGAAAAACAGTATAAAAAAAACAAAACATCTATTCATTGTGGTACATTTTCACATCTTAGCCACAATGATCACAATCAATAACAATAGGTACCATTTTAGGGGCAACACCTACTAGTTCTAGGCCTAAGGCTAAAGCTTCTGGACTTGTAGCTTTTCAACTCACTTGAACTAATACAAATATTATTTTCATGCACCTAGAAAAACAATCTTTTGAATCATTTATATCATCACCTAAAAAGATTTTAACATTAATTACGTAAGCCAGGTGGTCCAGATATAGCTTTCTCTTTAAATAAAGTAGCAAATAGCTAGTAACAAATTAGCCATTGTTGTTAAAATAACTTCAAAGCTATAAATATAACACAGAAGAGCAAAAAATGAGAAGCTTATTTATTAGTAAAAGGAAGACATGCCTACCGTTCCGCATTTGGCGTTTTTGTTACGCTAAATTGGAAAGTTTTTCATGTGTTGAAATTTAGTCCGTGTCTAGGTTGATAAAACAAAGGCCCAAATAAGTTCACAATGATATTATTATCATTACTTGGATTTTCTGGGTTTATTATAGAGATATTCTGGGCTTTTCTGACTTTTTTTTTCCCGGTATTACGCATGTTTGGCAATGGATCTTCTTTTCCTTTATTGTATTGCTAAGATTGTGAATATATCAAAATGTCCTGCCTTAGAAAGTTAAAATTTGACTTGTTCAAACTGTAAAAAAAACTAATTCAGTGTTATAGGAAGGAATATTCAGAGGAGTTTATTCAGCAAAGAAAAACATGTGAATTTAATGTTTTTTGTAGGCCTAGACTAGATCCATTGCGAATTGTCTGTAAAACGAAGCCTACCTACATTTTAAATAGCTAATGTTTTTTGTTTTTTTATAAAAGATTGTTAGATAAAAAGTGTTCCGCTTTTTTGTTGAAAAATCCTCTTTTTCATCAAGATTGTTCCTTTTTTTAGTCCTTAGGGGTAGGCATGTCTGGAGCGTATTTACTTTAAAATATTGGATCGGAAGTTGCTATTTCATCATGATTTTTATTGTTCGGGCTCCACAATATAGAAAGTGCTGGTGGGCTGATTTTCTTGGCCAGCCACAGTTCATATGTTAAAATGCACTTCACGAATATTAAAATTCCCAACTTATTGCCATCTCAGTTTTAATGTAGCAAAGTCTCAAAATTTGTTTTTCTTTATACATTAGAAGTCCATTAGTCCGGGATCCATCAGTCCACAATGCCTGATAGTCCGTCATCGCTCCGGAAAATTGTAAAAATTTTGTTTTTCTCCAAAAGTGTGTCTTTAAAGCAAATAAAAACGCTCGAGAGCTATTCGGAAGATTTTGGGGTAGTTCGGGATCATAGGGAAGCGCTCAGTATTGTTAGGAAACAATTAGCGGCCGGCTAGTCTCAGCTGTCACAACAAATACAGGTGCAGTGCAGCACAGTTAATCAATCACGAAGCGTCTTCGCCATTTTTTTGTGCGTTGTTGTTTTGTGTCCTTTCACAACGCAGTAAACTGTGTCTCAGTACTCTCTACTGTAATACAGTACATGTACATGTACTAGCTACAGTGCTTCAGAAATGATTGATTTCCATATCATTAGAAATAAATTTTATACTAAACGCCAAAAGTCAAGAAAACAAAAAGACATTCGTGACTTTTTTAAAATCTAAGTGAAATATGTTTAGTTAGAAAGGCTGTATTTTGCTAGATGTCCTCAAAATGAATTTTTTTTTTTCTAGGAGAGAGAAGAGCAAGAACTTGCTGAGGAACAGCGTAGAAAAACGTACGAAGCGGAAATGGCTAGATTGGAAAGAGAGGCTGAAGAACGCAACAAACAAAGACAGCTTGAAGAACATGAACAGATAAAGAGGCGACATGTTAAAGAGCGTTTGGAAGAACTTCGAAAAACACCTCATGGGTCAAAAATTTTACAAAATATTGATGAGGAGGTTAATAATTGATTAAATTTATTTTACACCATAAAAGGGCTAAATAAATTACCATTTTATGATAATTTTCTGAAATAATTTTTATATTCAAATCATTTGAACATTTATAACATTTTCTTTGAATTGTATACTTCAGGAAATAGCAGAACTTGATGTAGATGAAATCATGGCAAAACAAGTAGAACAGTTAGAAAAAGAGAAAAAAGAACTGCAAGAAAGATTAAAAGGACAAGAGAAAAAGGTATTTCATGCAGATTAATTTGTTTTGTTTTGAGCAAATTTAATGTGATTCAATTTCAAAAGCTTTATAAACTTTAATGTTATAATTCTTCAACGGGGTTAAATTTGAAGCATTTATACAGATGCAAGAAAGCCAAAGAATCCCTATTTAATTCTTTGTATTTATCTGTAGACCTGGCGCTTTTGTAATGTAATCATATTTGTTGTTGATTTGTAGACAATGAATACAATACTACATTAGATTAAGCATCTAGGGAGTGAACTGTTACAAAATTATAACATTTTTAGAAATAGTTATTAACCAAAAACATATATATTTAGCGTACCTTTCTGGTTACCGTGTAAATGTAGTCATAGCAATTGCTCAGTCAGTGACTCATCTTAATAAACATACAAATTTAATTTAGTTATTTTGTGTAGAAGTCTCAACACTTATTAGCATCAGTTCTTATTTGAAGCAGTAGAAATCCTAGCAATTTTCACTTTTTTTTTTCTCTGATAAAATCTAGTGAATTCAAAAAATATCTGATGAGATACATGTAGTAGGATTTTAAAATTTCTTATTATTATTTGTGACCCGTTCCCACAAAAGGAGACATAAGTGGTTTTTTCAACATTTTAAGTTATATATATCGTTTGAAAGGGCATTGAATAGGCTTTATTTTAATACCAAATTTATTATTATACGTCAATATTTCATTTTTCTATGACACTTACTATCACTTAGAACTAGTCAGACAAAAAAACAAAAGTTTCGAGAAAAGGCGTTTTAAAGTTAATGCATTTGAAAATGTCTAAACTCTATAGCAACCAGATTCGTAATATCTATATTTACATACCAATCGAAAGGGCATTCAATTATCTTTTTAGTGGTGTATATACGATATTATTTTATAATAAAACTGAACAAAAAATAATAAAAAATCACATCGCTCAAAGAATTTAACAGTGAAGCAATGCCGCTCTCCATCTCCATTGTGTAAAATTTTCATAATATCGAAAACGGAAAGCCTAATTCTTTACCGCATTGCATCCCACTAGCCAATCAGCGAATTTGTATTGGAAAAATATGGTATCGTAACCAATGATCAATTTATAAACGAATTTTCATTGGATAGAAGGAAAGGAATTGTTTATCCCAAACTTCAGGCTTAAATATTTTCTGATTGGTTTCTATAAATAAATAGTGATCACAAAGAAATTTCAGAGAATCTGCCCTTTTCAATGATATATAATGTTATGGGGTTCTGTCAAGGTTAAGGTAGAAAACGATAGGTTAAATAAAGTCGAATTTTAGTGACCTTATGCTAAATTATAAATCACACGTTGATCAAAATAATTAATTACAATATTTTTTAGTAGAAAAAAATATAAAAAACATATAAATTATGATTTAGAAATGAATAACCTAGTATTTACAAAAATAAAAAAAAATTCACCTGAAAGACCCCCACAATACAAAAACGCATGTAGCACAAATTGGTATTTCCGACTTATGTCACCTTTCGTGAGAACGGGTCACATTTAGACACAAAAAAACTATATTGTATCACTAGAAATTTATCTGAAGTATTTAAAAATATGTTCACAAATTATTTTTACCATTGGGCTGACATTGACAATATTTCATGAAAAAACAGTTGTTATTTATCACTATTTTAATGTAATAAAGCTTTTAAAATAGTTATTTCCAAAAGATTTCTATGAACTTATTAATCAAAATAAATTCCAAGTTACAATAATTAAGAATTGAAAAGGAACCATTTTATTTTTTAAAGCTATATTTTTGTTTTATATTAATCAGTCAATTAAAATTAATCTTAATCTTGTGTCAGTGAATTTTGTTTTCTCAATACTTGCCTTAATTTTTAATTTAGTAAATTTTAATAATTATGAATACAATACTCTCTTGCATTATTTTGCTTTTGGTCAAATTTTTTAATAAAACTTAATTTTTAGTTTTGTGCAGGAACCATAAAATCAGCTTCTTCTACTTATATATGATTATTAAAATGAAAGTAAATATGAATTGTATTGATTTTGAGTAATATTTTGTTTAGGTTGACTATTTGGCCCGTGCAAAGCGTATTGAAGAAATCCCATTACTTCAAGAACAATATGAAGAAGATCAAAAGGCAAGAAAAGCCTTTTGGGAGGAACAAGAGAAAGAAAGGGTAATTTCTTTACATAATATATCTCTGAACTTCTTATCTATTATCTCAATCTACACGACCAAAGAGAAGGGTTTTTTTTTTTACAGTTTAGTATAGTTTTACAAAATATTGATTATAAAAATGGATTACAATTGTCATTTTTGTTCTCCTTTTTTTAAATTTTACTCTGCAATTTTTAAGTAACCCTTTTACATAGATAGATGAAATGTCTAGAATTGTTTCATTCGAGTAGTCCACTGTCAAAAGGTGGTCAACAGAAACTGATTTTACTGATAAGCTAAAGTTAACAATTGAGCATCTTTGCAAGTTGCTTGATGTTTTGTAAGTACCTATAACATTTTGAAGATCAACATCAGCCAGGTTTTGATGCTAGTTGCATAAACCAATTACAACAGTCTTCCTTGTCTTGTTTTAATTATTGTTATGATTCACTTTGCTAGAAAATTGTCTTTCAAATGCAGCGAGGATGAACCAGACAATCTGTCCTCACCCAAAGCTGAATGTAATTATGATTTTGTGAGCTTAACCCTTTCACCCTTAAAAGCAGTTGCCAGCCTATAACTCCCCTATCCTTGAGTCAAGCTCCATAACTCCCGTCTATTGAAAAAAATCAGACCAAAAATTCACCTTCACCTATCCCTTAACCCGTGGGTGGGTCGTTGGGGCACCATCGTTGACTGTTAACAATCTCTTGCCATTTGATCCGGTCCTGTGATGCCCTTTGGGAGTCGATGAACGACAGGCCGGTCCACTCCTTGATGTTGTCTTCCCATCTCTTCTTTTGCTTGCCTCTTTTTCTTACTCCCTGGACTATACCCTGCATTATAGTCTTTGAAAGACCTCCAGATCTTGCTACGTATCCATACCATCTCAGTTTTTTCTTCTTATTTGAGGTGAGAAGGTCCTTGTATGGGCCGATGACAGCTATTTCATTGCGGACCACTTCGTTTGTGATATGCTCTGTATAGGAGATGTTCAATATCTTGTGGTAACATCTCATCTCTAGTGCACTGATTCTTCTTTGGAAGTCTGCAGTTAGTGTCCAAGCCTCGCATCCATACAAGAAGACCGATGTCGCCAGAGAGCGCATTAGTCGAATCTTTGATCTGAGAGAGAGTTTCTTGCTATGCCAGATGTGTTTAAGTTTGCTCAGCGCTGCGGTTGTCTGGGCCATTCTGGCAAGAATTTCTGGCTTTGAGCCTTTGTCGGATATTATGGCCCCTAGATATTTGAAGGTGGAGACCTCTTCGAGTTTTTGCCCGTTTATCCGAATTTCACTTGTGAATGTTCTATTTGCCATGACCTTGGCCTTGGTCTTTTCTGCATTGATTTCCATACCATACGCCTTTGATGTTTTCTCTAGTTTTGCAGTGAATTCTTTTAATTCATCCTCGCTGCCAGCTAGGACGTCAATGTCATCGGCGAAGCGTAAGTTGGTTATAATTCGCCCGCCTATGCTGACTGTTCCGACGTGGTCTTCTAGCACATCTGACATAATCCTTTCAAGGAAGAGGTTGAAGAGGATGGGGGAAAGTAGACATCCTTCTCTAACACCAACAGTGATTTTGAACCAATCTCCCTGCTTGCTGTTGAATAGTACTGCGCTAGTTGCTCTGTTGTACAGGTTCTTGATGACTTCAATAAGGTTTGCATTTATATTGAATTTGTACATAGTCGCCCACAGCGCCGCATGCCACACTCTGTCGAACGCTTTTTTAAAGTCTATGAAGACATGATAAAGGTCGCTCTGGTGTTGGAGATGTTTTTCACAGAGCACTCGCAGGTTAAAGATTTGCTCCGTTGTGCTTCTTCCTGCTCTGAAGCCTGCCTGCTCTTCTGCAATTATTTGTTCTGCTTGTGGTTTCAATCTGTTAAATATAATCGTGAGCATGACTTTACTGGGATGCTTAATCAGGCTGATTGTACAGTAATTCTGACACATCTGTAAGTTACCCTTTTTTGGGAGCGTAATAACCAGAGATTGAGTCCAGGAGGTTGGCCATTCTCCTGTTTGCCATATCCTGTTGCACATGTTGGTTAGGATGTTTATTACAGGGTCACCTCCTGCCTGAATCAGTTTGCCTGGCACATTGTCTGCTCCAGCTGATTTCCCTTTTTTCAATTTTTGTACAGCCAGCTCCACTTCTTCACGGATAATAGGATGTTTGTCTGTGTTAGTTGACATTGGGCAGTCAAGCACTAATGTCTCACCTTTTGAGTCTTCATTGTACAGTTCGGAACAGTATTCAGTCCATCTTTTGAGTATTTCCTGCTCATCAGTGAGACATTTTGCTGCTTTGTCCTGTATCGATGAGACACGACTCTGTCTGGCGGATGTCAGGTCTTTGACAATTTTATAAGCCTTTTTTTGAGTTGTTCTGTTGTAAATTTTCATCAATGTCTGTTCACTGCCGTTCTATCTATTCTTCTTTTGCCTTCATCATATCTTTTCTTATCTTTTTATTGATTGCCCTGTACTTGGGTGCTTCTTCTGCAGTACTCTTTACACTTTTAAGTTTTCTTCTTTCATCAGATAGCTCTAGGATATCAGTGGAGACCCATGGTTTTTTTATTGATCGCTTCTTACCAAGTACTTCTTTTGCTGCTTCAATTATTGTGGTATTGAATGCATCAGTGACTAGGTCTATGTCCGTCTCTGTTTCATAGAGGGCGGTCAGTGGGGCAAATTTTCCTCCAATGGTCGCCTTGAACATCACTGCAATCCGCGGGTCTTTCAATTTGTCAAGGTCAAAGCGTAGTCTCGAATTGCCTTGTTTCGCTAGTTTTTTCAGGTGGAGATGGAAAGACATCAGCACCAGATTGTGGTCGCTGCCGATATCTGCTCCAGGGAAACTTCTCGTTTCTGCTGTTCTAATGCATGATTTGAATCGTTTTTTGACCAGTATGTAATCTATCTGGTTACTGTGTTCTCCGTTTGGGCTGTGCCAAGTCCTTCTTCTGGATTTCTTATGTTGGCCAAGTGTATTAGTTAGCAGGAGGTTGTTATATTTTGCAAATTCTAGGAGTCGAAAACCTCTATCATTGGTCAGGTCGTTGCAAGAGTGTCCACAAGTATCTGCCCAGTTGGTACAAGCGTCTTCTCCTATCTTCGCGTTCCAATCTCCTTGGACGACAACAATATCTTTCCCTGGTGATTGATCTAAGATGTCCTGTAACTGGTCATAGAAGGCCTCTATTTCGCTGTCATCGTGGCCGGACGTAGGAGCATATATCTGTATGATTGTGATATTGAAGGGTGTGGCTTTCAGCCGAATGGTAATGATGCGGCTAGAGACAGGATGACATCCCATGATGCAGTTCGTTATATTTTTGTGGATGAGGAATACAACTCCTTGATCATTTCTGTCCTCCCTACCGCTGAAATAGATCTTGTGTCCCTCCTCTGTTGAGAGTTCTCCAAAGTTTTTCCATCGGACCTCACATAGCCCAATGACATTCCACTGGTAGCGCTCCATTTCGTGGGTAAGCTCGTTCACTTTCCCTTTTGCATGTAGGGTTCTTACATTCCATGTGCCAATAATTATGTCACCTCTTCCTTTAAGCTTCAATGGGGGTGTTGGTTGTAGTGCACCAGTAGTCCATTTTCCGTCCCCGCCCTGGTGTGCAGTGGGAGACCCGGGCGACGGCCGAGCCGGTATGTGTTGAGCTAGTTTTTTAGTCATATGGTGTGTCTATGGCAGGAAATGCTTGGCGGCGCCCATCCCTCTCCAAGCTTGATCACAGCCGGTTTCCTCCATATTGGTGGTCCGCCTTGATCATGGACACGTAGCCGTTGAGTTTGCATTTTATCTCGTCCGCCCTGGCCGGTGGCTTCATCTTGGAAGTCATACGCCCAGTGGTGCCGTGTCCACACCACCCCCTCACGTGGTTTAGCCGGCCAGTTAAGACCGTTGCCTGGGGTGTGGCGCTAGGAGCCACGCGTGAGAGTTTTGAGGGATGAGCGAGGACCAGTGTGCTTGACCACCCACATTAAAAACACTATTAAAGCAACTGAATTAAATTCATCATAGTTATAATATAAATATATACAGTTTAATACAAACCAGAAAAGATAACAATAAACTGATAGATCTAAATAAAAATTTAAATAAATCACTGAGCATTCATCGGTTTCTCTTTTTCTCATGGTAAAGACAATTTTATTTTTAAAAAGGAACCACATTTTGAAAATCAACAATAGGCCTGTTAAAGATTAGCATATTATTTTTTTATATAATTCTACCAGAAAAAATAAATGATGGGTAACCACAGGTACATGATTACCTTCCAACAAAATCAGTTTTCTTTTAATATCCCTATACAAATTACCTTTTTGGTGTCAAAATGAAACAAAGAAGAAATTATTAAGTCTAATGGTTGTCAAAGTAATTGGTGTCTTCTTATAGTAATCTCAACTTAAAAATGTTATTTTGTACAAAACATTTTTTGCATTTTTTATTGGTTATTTATTTTGTTGTTGAAAACTACAAAAATTTCTTGTCAATCTGTTCTGAATTGTACAAAATATTTAATCAGATTGAGACAACAAAACTGGAGCGAGCACATGCTCTGGAGACAAAAGCTCGCTTAATACTAATGAAATCTGACTTGGATACCTTTACCAGCACCCTGAAAAAAGCTAAAAAGTCTGAATATGAGGTATTTATTTTTCTTATTCCAAATGAAGTATCTGTAATCTTGCCCAATTTTACTTTAAACTCAACCAAGAGTTTGATGGCAAATGTCAATCTTTAATAGAAAAGTAAATCTAAATCTAGACTTCACAATTTGTGTAGGCCTAAAATTTTGCACTGATCACTAAAAAGCTGGATTACATACTTTCACATAAAAATTATTACTCAATTTACAGTTGTTAAAAGCCAAAAATTTAGATGATCTATGAAAATATATTAAGCTAAGTCTTTTTATAAATAAATATTCCACATTAATAAGTTATTATGTATGCGTGTATCTACAACCTGCAGGATAAACTTAAGGACTTTGAAAAACTGTTGTCAGATGAAAGAAGAAAACGTCTGTTGGAACGCAAGCTAAAACGTAAAGAAGAACGGCGTCAGAAATGGCTACAAGAAAAAGAAGAAGCTGCCCAAAAAGCTCGTGATGAATTGCTAAAGCGTGGTATTTTAATTTATAAATTATCTACCTTTATCAATGTATTGAGACAAAAAATATCATCCAAGCATATATTTAATATATCTTTTTATATTTAAGCACCTCTTTTTCAGCACTGGAAAAATCTTAATACTTCCTATATCTTAAAAATGTTTGCAACTCAGATTTAGTGTAATTAGACAAGTGACCCGCTTTGATCCTTATTAATCCTTTGTATTTATTTGTAGACAAGATATAAAGGAATCCTTATTAATCCTTTGTATTTATTTGTAGACAAGATACAAAGGAATCCTTATTAATCCTTTGTATTTATTTGTAGACAAGATACAAAGGAATCCTTATTAATCCTTTGTATTTATTTGTAGACAAGATACAAAGGAATCCTTATTAATCCTTTGTATTTATTTGTAGACAAGATACAAAGGAATCCTTATTAATCCTTTGTATTTATTTGTAGACAAGATACAAAGGAATCCTTATTAATCCTTTGTATTTATTTGTAGACAAGATACAAAGGAATCCTTATTAATCCTTTGTATTTATTTGTAGACAAGATACAAAGGAATCCTTATTAATCCTTTGTATTTATTTGTAGACAAGATACAAAGGAATCCTTATTAATCCTTTGTATTTATTTGTAGACAAGATACAAAGGAATCCTTATTAATCCTTTGTATTTATTTGTAGACAAGATACAAAGGAATCCTTATTAATCCTTTGTATTTATTTGTACACCTAGTGAATTTAATGTTAAATTTTTTTATTATTTTTTTGAACATGACAACAACATAGAAACTTAAGACCAAGCAGCTACTGAGGGAACAGTTTAAAAATTGTAACATTAAGAACTAGTTTTTTAACAGACATGCCTACCCCTAAGGACTAAAAAGAGGAACAATCTTGATGAAAAAGAGGATTTAAAAAAAAAAAAGCGGAACACCCTTTATGTAACAATCTTTTATAACAAAAAAAAAAGAGGAACATACCCATCTATTTACTATTCCACTACCGGGGTATTTAAAATGTAAGTAGGCCTACGTTTTACAGACAGTTCGCAATCGATCTAGATCTTAGACCTAAGACTAGTACAAAGAACATTAGGCCTAAATCCAACTTTTTCTTTGCTGAATAAACTCCTCTGAATATTCCTTCCTATAAAACTGTCTGTTCTTTACAGTTTGAACAAATCAGATTTAAACTTTCTGAGCCAGGACGTTTAGACATTTTCACAATCTTAGCAATACAGTAAAGGAAAATAAGATTCATTGCCAAACACGTGTAATACTGCAAAAAAAAAAAATGTTAGAAAAGACTAGAATATGTCTTTTAAAAAACCCAGAAAACCCAAGTAATAATAATTATATCATTGTGACCTTATTTATCTTTTTGATTTATCAACCTAGACACGGACTATATTTCAACACATGAAAAACCCAAACTTTCCAATTTGGCGTAACAAAACTAGTAAAAAGCGTAACAGCGTAACAAAGTGTGTTTTTTAATAAAAAAGCGGAACAAATACGCCAAAAGCGGAACGGTAGGCATGTCTGTTTTTAATGAAAAGGTTAAATTATGCATAACTAGGCTTACCGTGTCTAGTGTTTCCTTGTTAATGTAGGTGTAGTGATCACTCAGTCAGTAAATAGTCTTAATAAACATACAAATATAGTTTAGATAGTCATAAAGATTTGTTGGTGTACAAGTCTCAACCTTTATTTTGGCCTCCACAATATCATGTAAACTAATGATACTATCCTAGGCCTATAGATAGGTCTATATTACTCTTTATTATGCCATAGGTCTATATTACTCGTTATTATGCCATTATTTAACATGTCTTTTATAATTGTACATTGCCTGTTATAGCTGAATGTCATAATGCCTAATGTAATTTAAAGTGATGAAATTGTTTAGGGCCTATTTGTGTTAGTCTTATGGCAATTTGAAATCTTTCATTCACAAGTTGTCCCTGTTTTCATACTATTAGGCCTAGTCTTATTCATTTTGGCTTATGAATAGGCCGATCCATAACCGGTTTGCTCAAAAGAATTGATTTTAAAGGTATATATAGACTCCGACCACGGATGGGCGTTGAGCGCAATAATCTTCTTCATAGGAGTGTCTGAAATATCTATCTATATAAAATGTCAGTGTTTGTAGGTAAACCAATCCCCATTGGTCAATTTGAAAGTTTTGTGTCACTGACCTATCTAGGCCTAGGCCTATACAGTGTCTAATAATTGTTTACATGTGTACATGTGTCTTCGCTAGCTAAGTGATGTATCGGAATGCCTTGCGGCCGACCCAGGTTCGATTCTCCAGTTAGTCTATAGGCGACCTATTTTTCTACAATTTTTTTTTTCAATTAATATTCCTTTTAAAAACAAAAGACATTGTAAATCTACGGGCAATTTAGATTTTTGTTTAATAAAAATACTTGCCTATTTTTTTTTACCCAATTACAATATTTATTTTAAATTACTTTCCTAAAACTAAAAGTCTTCAGTAAAAAAAATAAATAATTTAATTATTAGATTTATAGCTTTCTTTTAATTTTAGTTTAAAACATTTTATTATACTTGCCTATTTTTTTTACCAGATTACAATATTTACTTTAAATTACTTTCCTAAAAGACTTCAGTAAAAAAATAAAATAATTTAATTATTAGATTTATAGCTTTCTTTTAATTGTAGTTTATAACATTTTTTTCTGCACCTTATAGGCCTACGGTCTTTTTTTTTTCACCCTGGCAAGGCTGGGCAATTTAGCTTGTATAAGATAAGATATTTGATAGCGGCAACATGTGTGTTTTCTCCCATTAGTTTTTTCTTGCTAGGCTTGTACAGTATGGGACCAATATGAACATATTTGTGAAGACGTCTTTTTCAAAGATTCACAAGTACAAATTGCATTTTTATTAATTAAGATGAACGATAGCCAAACAAAATTTTATTTTGCAAAACTAGTTCTAAAAGTTAAAATGTTTTAACAGTTTGCTCCTTAGCAGCCTAGTATAGAGTTTTTATGCAGTATTAATGGTCTTAATTTAAAAAACAAACTATAATTACATTTATAAAACCACTATGCCTTCAATATAATAATACTAAGTGGAAAGACATTGCTAATTTTCTTGCCTTGTACAGACTGCACATGTTAGGGCACGGTCCTATTGCTAGGACAATTGGGGGTCAGAGTAAAAAGGTCTATAAATATATGACCTTTAGGACCACAGATTTTAACTCGAATTATGATTGGAAATGTAGAACCCTTTGTTATATACATTTTGTTTTTAAATCTGTATGTGGGTTATCCATTTTTCAAGTTAATGGGAAAACTGATTAAGGTATAGGAAAGATAGTGAACTTCCCAAAAATAGACAAAGTAGCATAAACATGTTTTTTTATTAAAGACACAATTAACAGCTATGTAATTTGGCAGTAACTAACATGTTGTTTTTTATTAAATTACTCCACGTGGGCACTTAATTAACTTCCACTTATTTTTTAAAAATTTGTTTGACATTAACATCAACTTTATTTTTTGATGACATATGTATATTACGAGACATATATTTCACACATATATCATATTTCAATAAATTGGTTTATGAATTTTATTTATTTTAAACTTTTAATTTTTTTTTAATGATTTTATAGTAGGCAAACCTGTATTAGCACACTTTTTTCATTAACAATTTTTTAAAGAGCGAGAGGAAAAGGAGCGTGAAGAACAGGAGAAAAGAGAAGCTGAAGAGAGGGAGTATTTAGAAAGAAAAGCTAAATTGGATGAACAGTTAAACAAGCAAAGAGCCAAAGAAAAGGAAATTGAAGAACGAGAGGCAAAACGACGAGAAGATGAGAAAAGACAGTAAGACATTTTAAAATATTCGACTTTTACTTTGTTTTTTATAATGATTGTCTTCTGTCTGCTTTATTTGAAATAAGTCAAGCTGCTTCATGAAGTTTTAATTCTTTTAACCCCATTACAACTATACTGCTGAAACTGGCCTTCTAACATAGTGATCATAAATTTTAGTAGTATAGATCTATTGCCATTTAAATAAAAATGTTTAAAGCTACATTACAGGCAAGACCAAGAGAGCTAATTGAATCACATATTGACTTTAGTTTTAAACGGTCAAACTGCGACGTACTTTTTTGCTATCAATACCCTCAATACCAGCTATTATTTAAATAATTAATCCCTGCGGCATTTGCTAAATAGCTGAAACACAAGATTCCAAAATTAATTTTTTTTTTATTTCAAGTAACGAGTAGGGAGTAAATGTTTTAAAAACTAAATTGTAACTTATTTTATTATAGACTTATTTGTTTGCTTTAAATAGACACTGTTTAATTAGGGAAATATATCTGCTTGGGATTTAGTCAATTGAAAAACACACGCTTGGGACGCAGGGAAAGAAGTTGGCCAGTAGAAATCATGAGCCTTTGGCTGTAAGGGTTTAATTTAGAAGCTAGAGATGATGACATTTCCCAGAAACAAAGTTTAAATGGTCAGGCTAAAATGATTCAATGACATACATATTGACAAGTTTAATTTTTATCTTCAAAAATATTGTGCATGAAATTAAAATGTTGCAAATGTAAATCTTTTCGCAGTTATTTCTGAGTGCTTGGTTCCTTATCTCATGTTATTAGGACCTCTAATAAACACCATTTGTTATATGGAGGTTTTCCCTTTGTGTGGGGTTTCAGAGGGTAACATTTTGGAAGGGATGGATTTGACATTTTATAATTTTATATGTCCACGGTTCAAGTAAAATTTCAATGTAGACTCTTTTTTTACCATGAATTATTTATTGATTATTTAAGATTGTGCACAATTTAATGGTATTTTTTAAATAATAACTGTTTAGAACAATCTTTACAGCTTCAACAAATACACGTTTGCCCAACCTTGTATAGGTTTACTTAATTAGTCAAATTAAGAGCGCATGGACAAAAATCAATCCCTAAGCAAAACTGTGTGTATTTAACAACTTTTTTTAAAAAACTCATCCCAACAATAATCTAGCAACTAAACTTAATACTTTTAAAGTTAAAAGTAAATTGCAAAATTTTATTTCAAATCTGGAAAAATATTTAACAAAAAAAAATTTAAGTTTACTGTTACCCAATAAAAAATTGTTTTATCCATGTCTTGATAGGCTTGAAATCAGAAAACCAGAAAGAGCTGTGCGAGAAATAGAGTCTGATTGGCGCAATGAAAGTGTACCTGGAGAAAAAGTGGAATCAGAAAGTAAAGCATGGAGACCAAAATCTAGTGGTTGGAGGGAGAGGGAGATGGAAAAAGATGTTAGCTGGAGAGCTACAAAGTAAGAATACAATCTTGTTTTTTATTTAAATGACCTGTTATCTTAACACCATTCAACCAATTAATTACAATTTAGAAACAAATTTCATTTTTTTTAGCCTTAGCTCACTGCAATATTTATATTTAACTTATATCTGTAAATTTGTTTATTTTAATGGTGAAATGAAATTGAATGCATACTCTAGGAACTAAATAATTGGCAACTGGAGGTGGTTTAGTAATGTGCTGTCTTAGTCTGCATATATCACAAAATTCTTGTCTCTAAAACATTACTTTGTTAACCTCTTAGGGAAGCAGATGAAGGAGCAGATGACTTAGACACTGACAAAGATAGTATTTTAGAAAAGGATAGTAATAAAGAGCGTGATCTACGCGAGGCTAGAGGACCTAGAGAAAGAGATGATAATAGAACCTCTGGGCGAGAGAGGGTTGATAAAGAAATAAGAATTTCAAGGGATGATTTCAGACGTCCAACAAGAGACGAACGTGACATCAGAGGACCTTTCAAGGATCGTGAAGAATTTAGAGGATCTGCAAGAGAAGAACGAGACTTTAGAGATGGTCACCTGAGAGATGGACATCGTGAACATGATAGAGATACCCGAGGCTCTTTAGACGATAAAAGAGATTTCCGAGATCGTGCTCCACCACAACCACGAGAAGATTGGCGTGCTGGCAGACCAGATGATAAAGCTAGACCTGAAGCGGACAATTGGCGGTCTGCTCCCAGGGAAACTCCAAGAGAAAGTTGGAGAGATCGTCATGATGAGAGACGTGATCCTATACGCGAGGACTGGCGTGGTGGAGAAAAGACACGAGATGTACCAGCAAATAGGGGAAGTTGGAGAAGCAGAGATGATGCAGGTCCACAGAGAGGATCACACAGAGATGATGCAGGTCCACAGAGAGGATCACACAGAGATTTTCAGCGAGAAACTGATGACAGAAAAGGAGCTGATTCTGAAGCAAGTTGGCGAAGGGGTGGTGAAGGAGATGACAAACATTTTGAAAGAGATGATAGACAGGAACGTGAGGATAGGAGAGGTTTTGACAGGTCTGACAGAAGAGGTTTAGATAGAGATGACAGGAGAGGATTTCCAGAAAGAAGAGGACCTATGCCTGTACGGGATGTTAGACAGGATGATAGAAAAGATCCTCCTCTAGATGAGCGAAGAGGCCCTGCAGAGAGAAGTAATGATGAAGGATGGAGAAGAGGTAAAGATGGTTTTGAAAATATTTTTCTTCTGTGAAATGTTAAATTTAAAGTAAAATCATTTAGTCACTTTCATTAGAATTTTTGTTTTTTATATTTTATAGCACTTGACCCTTCTTGCACAGTTTACTTTCTTGCTATGCATACTGGCTCTTATTTTACTAATTACTCCCCACATCCCAGACTTTATATCAGAATGACTGAAACATTGATATGGTTCAAAAATTAAACTTTGACTTCGTTTGTATAAAGTGATAGTAACTTGTAGAGATATATATTTGTAATATTAATTCATGAGAAAAAGTTTCATCAATACCCAAGTCCAACTTGGTATTGACCATTGGAGCCACTCTTTCAATTTAATAAAAACATCTCAGTAATGGGTCAATTTTTATTATTTTTAAAGTGAAATAAATGTACTATTCAGCTATCAAATAAACATTCTACCCGAGACTAACATGAAAGGTCAGGTCCTTATTTTTGTTCTTTAACCCCTTAAATACCGTGGATGTCACATCAACGTAATCAGTACACTTAAATACCATGGCGTCATATCAACGTTATAAAGTAATAAAGAAATGGTACAAAATATGCAAATATTTATATTTAAAACCTGCGGTAGTTAAAGGGTTAAATAGACACCCTTCACTGAGCAAAATATAAGAGCCTGGGCCACAGGGAATTACATCGGCTGATGGAAATATACACGTTTGGGACAGAGGGGAAAGGTAGGAAATATTGGTGCCTGGGGGTATTTTAGGGTCGAGAATCCTGTGAAGATATTGTGTGTTTAAAAAAAAATAAATGAATATTGTTTTATTGCGTTTTTGAAAGTCGTATAATGGTTCTGGAAGGATTTTTTGACAAGTTTTGGACAAAATAGTTCTCTTTAAATCCTTTTTGTTAACTTTGCAAAATGTTATTCTTTGAATATGCCCTGACCTAAATTCAGGCTAAATTCAACCATCTTCCAACATGCTATGGAGCTGAAACTTGGCACATAGATATGTTTCTATTGAGAACACATTCTTGTTAACATTCCCCCACCTCAACCTACAAAAACCAGTTTTTTTTTCATTACACTAAACTGTGCACATTTTGAAATCCTTATTTTATGCATTTTAAAATACTATCAAAATGCTGATGACTCACATACATGTGTTTCCATCACTGGGATATATTATTTATATATATTATTTATGTATATATATGTATGTATAGCTGTGATTTCCCCCTTATTTTGAAATCATGTATATATAGCTCTTTCAATTTAGCATTCTTTGTGAGTAGTGAAGATCAAAATTTTCACAAGACTAATCATCATCATCATCATCTGTCCTTTGGGTTCCTTGTGAAACATAGGGCCTCTGTAAAAGCATGCCACTCTTCAGGGTCTCTTGCTAGTCGCTTCAATTTTTCCCAGCTCTTTCCAGTTCTTTCGGTTTCATCCAGTATGCTTCGTTTCCATGTTCGCTTGGGTCTTCCTCTATGCCGTTTACCCTGGGGATTCCACTCTAAGGCCTGTCTAGCTCTGTTGTTGTTATCTTTCCTGAGGGTGTGTCCAATCCATCTCCACTTCCTTTCCATGATTTGTTGTTCTACTGTTCTTTGTCCACACCTCTCCCACAACGTGCAGTTTTCTACCTTGTCGAACCATTTTATTTTCAGTATATTTCTTAGGCATCTGTTAACAAAGGTCTGAAGTCTATTTTTAGTTATCTCTGTCGTTCGCCATGTTTCGGACCCATAAAGTAGGAGTAGGACCGTTTTAATGTTTGTGTTAAAGATCCTTACTTTAGTTTTGACAGAGATGTATTTAGATCTCCAGACCTGTTTCAAGTTGGCAAAAAACTTGTGGTGCCAAATTTATTCGACGTTCGATGTCCTCGTCTGCTCCTCCTGATGCACTGACCACCCTTGCAAGAAATACAAAGTGATTCACTTGGTCTAAGCTTTGGTTTTCTACTTGTATGTCGCCATCTTATTGGTGGTTTATTTTCAATAATTTGGTTTTTTGGTGGGTTATACTGAGCCCTACTCTTTTTCCAGTCTCACTCAAAGCTGTGATCTTCTCTTGCATATTTTGTAATCTGTGGGACAGAATGGCCAGGTCATCCGCAAACTCTGTCTTCTAGTTTTTGCATTAGGGTCCATTGTATTCCTTTTCCTGAGTTAGCATAATTATAAGCTTCTTTTGTGACCCAGTCTAACATGGAATTCATTTGACTAATGCATAGCAAAAATGGATATAATGGATTTATATGAGTAAAGTAAAATTACTTTTCTAGGTTTGTTTATTTCTAATATATCTAGAACTTGTACTTATCTATAATGAAATTTGTGTCAATGTTTTCACTGATATTAGGGGATGCTCCTCCAAGAGTTGAGAGGAGAAATCCAAGAGAAACCTGTAAGTTTACAAATATTTTTGCTTTTTTTTATTGCAGCATATACTATAAAAATTAAGGGTCATATGTCCTATATAAAGGCGAATGTAAAAAATACACATAAAAACACTTTAAGATTGTCATTTATTTTCCACTGAGTACTGCTACAAATTTGATCTAGCAATGAGTCTGTTTCAGTGGCACCAAACATTTTGGCACTTATGAACCAAAAAAAATAAAATTCTTAAATTTAATCTTTTTTTTTGTCAAGAATGATGGTACAAGTGTGATGGTGACTAAAGCATTCATATTTTAGAATCATAAAGCTCTAATAATAGTATTTGAACGCATTCAGAGTGCTGTAGACAGATTTGTTTGGCACTCATGCCAAAATATTTGATTTAAAAAAAAAAGAGCAGACATTTACTTTTGGCGGCAAAAACATTAATCTAGGTAAACTAGCGTGATTTCAATTTAATTGTAGTCCTATAGTTTGTTAAGAAAATGTTTTACAATATTATCACCAGCACTTTAAGGGTGGCCAAATCAAATGTACCATTTCTGAAGTCAAGATCGTTGTTAGTTCACCAGTAATTACTCTTTTACAAACAAACTTATAGTCAAGTATAAAACTAAAACATACAATAAGATAGAATAAGGAATACAAGATGTAGTCATTTGTTTCCCCCTCATAGAATAAGGAATACAAGATGTAGTCATTTGTTTCTCCCTCATTTTCATAGGCATATATTATGTAATGACTAAGCTTATCTAATTTACCCCCCATCCTAATTCAAACAAAACAAACTTTAACTACACACTTTGTTAATAATTTTAAATGTCGAGATAGTAAGTAATTCACTTTTTCTAATCACAAGTAACAGTTGACCTAAACTAAGAAACATTCATTTATAATCTGAACAATTCACTTTTTTCTAATCACAAGTAACAGTTGACCTAAACTAAGAAACATTCATTTATAATCTGAACAATTCACTTTTTCTAATCACAAGTAACAGTTGACCTAAATTAAGAAACATTCATTTATAATCTGAACAATTCACTTTTTTCTAATGATAAAGTAAGTCTTTGGAGTGTCTACTACAGAATGTTAATGCTATTTTGCCTACATATATGTAGATATACCTTGTACAATTTTTATTTTTATTTACAGCCCAACAACATGAAGATGATGGTTGGACCACAGTTCGTTATTGAATTCAGATTTCTTTTTTTTTTTTGGTCAAGGAATTTTTTCTTTAATTTTTTTTTTTTTGAGTGAGGTAATTTTGTTCTAAAATAAATATTCTTTAGGCAACAACTTTTGTGATGTCATAGATAATTGACTTTTTTTTTTTAATTCCTATATATACACTTTGAATAAAGTTAGTAATATTGAAATGACACTTTTATGAGTTGTTTGTTAAATGGTAAAACAAATTTTCATGTTAGAAAATGTCTGATAAGTGTACTGTTTCACTTGTACATTATTACATTATTTATATTAGCTTGTAATACTAATTTTGCTATTCAAGTTTGTGAAAAATGAGCAAAGTATGAAAAATAAGTGAATTTCACTAGAATTGTACCCACTAATATTTTTTTTTTCAGAAATAAGTCAAAATTTTCACTCAATTTTTATAACTGGGGGAGTTTAATAAGTTAAGCAAAGGACTTATTGTTTTTATTATATGTACAAACATTGAAATAGAACATAAAATAAAAAAAAATAAAAATAAAAAAAATACTTTTATTCTTCAATATCAAAAGAAATAATTTTGTCAATCTGGCTCAGATATAGATAATATATCCTACAAATTAACAATATTAATTAACAATTAAATTAATTATAAAAGTATCTTACTTTATTGTTGTACATGTTCAAAATAACAAGTAGTCACATCATAAACAGATAAATCATAGCTCAAATATGATACAACTTATATTAACTTGAACACTATACTGTAGTGCATACTATATAAAAGGGTTAATCACAAGATTGTGTATAATAAAACAGGAAAAATAAGCCTACTTGGCTCGTAATAAAATTCTATTTGTTAAGCTCTACCAACATTAATGTAAACTATTGTGCATTTAAATTGAACATTGAGCAACATACAAGCAACAACACAGATAATATCTAGGTTAAAAATGATACAAAGCTAATTAATGATTTGAAATTTAAAATCAGAATCACATGGAGCCAATGGAGCAGACGCGGGAGAACAGTTGCAGAATTGCGCTTTGACTTAGTCTTGCATGACCAGCCGAGCGGCACTGTAGTATTAAATGTACAGTAATTTGACGACTTTTTCATCGGGTATCACGATTTGCAGAAATGAAGCTTATGTACATTTAGGCAAAATTTAAATAAATTCTATTAATAAATAAAAATAAAAAAGTAGTAGTAATTCGAGTTAAAAATACTAATTTACAAAACAAAATGGCCACCACCTCTATGACAACTTTCAAAAAAAAACTTTACACCCATTTTTATAATTTTAGTCACTAGTAGGCCTACTACTACTAGAATGGTCCAAATATTATACATATTAAATAATAAATAAAAAAAAACCTACTGGATTTCCTGCCCTTAAGAATAAGATCAAAGCGTTTGTTTCTTTGTAAATGTTGTGTGTTATGTTTGATGTTAATGTTATTGTTACAAGTAGCCTAGGCTACTATATATTATGGTGCTGAGACTGAGATTAAATGTCCAAATAAGTGTTCTTGACTTTTTATTTATTTATTATCCATGTCACATTTTTTATAAATTATAAAGGTATTAGTACCAATCACAACATGTTTTACATTTTGATAAATGATGTATTTTATTATCTCTCGTGTAATTAAGAAACTTAAAAACGGGAGATGAAAGAGGGCCTCTTTTCATGTAAATTATAATAAATCCAGCCCTGCTGGTATTTAATCATATGTAGGACTAGGAGTGAGTCTATTTGCTCTGAGGAGGCTGCTGATGGTGTTCAGATGGTAACAATTTTATAATTTACTTACAATTTTATAATTTACTTTTGATTCTACTCTACATTTGCGGATACAAATGGTATCTCAGTATACTTGGCCCTGACTAATCTAAACAAATTCTAGTTATAGGTCAAGAACTGCTAAGAGCTATAAATAGCTGATCATTTTGTTTAGGGTCCAAACAATCTTGCTGCAGGTTCAAATATTCTTACAATTTAATGCAGTTGGTAAAGGGATGATGAATGAAATGATATTATATATACCCATACATATACAAATTATTACCTATCAAGAGAAATAAACAAATGCAACAATTGTATAATATATATATTTATTTATTAAAGGATTCAAAAGTTTAAACAATATCAACAATTTCTGGGCAAAGTTGTTTCTAAATATTTTTCAATTTTGTTCTTGACAGTGAAAAAAGAGAGAAGTAGAAGTATAATTACAATTTAATAAAATAATATCTAACAAAATATTTGATATTCTTGGGATAGTTTTTATCCAGTACTTGCTACGATGTAGTTCAATGGTTATGGTTATTAAGAATAATAGATATTTTATTAGTATTCACCACGTCGTCAGCAAACTATTGTATATTGGCCCAAAATGTAGCTAATATTGGAACTCTATATTTAAATCTTGGCTACATATGGGACCAAAAAAAAGTGTGTCGACTAGGTAGGAAACAAAGTAACTTTTCAAATATCAAATGTCTTTCACCGGCAGATTACCAGTATCGGTATACATTTTGTTTTGTTTTAATGAAGTAAACAAAATACTACACCAAAATAATTTTCCTTATAAGAACAACAACATTGGTTTTCAGTTTGGGAACCAACCTTTGTATTATTCAAATTATTGTTTTACTAATGATTTCAAAATGATTGGAAGATTTGTTTTCCAGTTGAAAGTCTAAACATTCAATTTACTGGTAATTTATATTTAGTCTACTTTATAGGAAAAAGAAAAAACAAGTAAAATGTTAAATTATAATAATATTTGTAAATTAATAATATCCTAAAACAAAATATTTCAATGAATCACTTTTTGAAGCTTATATTATTTAGAATTATCTGTATTCTAGCATTTTTTTATGTTCTTTTATGATTTTATGTGTTAAGTGTTTAAATTGTTCGATTTCTGGTTTGAGTACAATAAAAATTTTGGTAAAATGTAAGAAAACAGAAGAGTTAAATTATATAAAATAAATAGTAACAATAATATCTCAACCATTAAAATAGTAACAGTAGTATTTCAACAATTAAAATAGTTACAGTAGTATTTCAACTATTAAAATAGTTATATTTTACATGGTTCTTGTTCTTTTAAAAAAAACTTTTCACTATTCCAGACTTTTAAAACAAAGGTCATGGTAAATAACAATTATTAATAAAAACTATATTGAAAAATTACTCTAATAAGGCCTCTACTAAATGCAGTAATGTAAACGTTTTCTATAATAATAATTGTTCATATGGTAATAAAAATGGTACCATTAAAAATTAAATTTTAAGCCCGTAATTTTTTATTATGTTATTACAAAAAATTTCACATTAATCGCATTAAAACCATCACCACAAGGATTTTACAGCGGCAGCCAAGCAATAGATTTTGACCTCCTCGCTATTCAAGTACTATAGTTTCCTAATGGGATATTGTTTTAAAATGCTTACCAAACAGAAAAATATGTAAACTACTGTATATACTCGCATAAAGGTCACACTTTTTTACGGTAGCCTACACAAAATGTCTAAACAAATTAGGGGTGGACCTGCCCATTCGACACAGTTGAAAAAAATTAATTAGCTTATTATTTAAAACACTGATCAAAAGGCAAGACTAGATTCTGACCATGGATGAGCTTAAGACAAAATAATTTTCTTTATAGAATTAGCGTTTGTATTATATTGTATTATATAATAAGATTGGGGAAAACTTTCCATAATTTAGGTCATAATTCTAAAGAACACATTCTGAAATACTTTTTTTTTGTGTCCACCTACTCTTATACTTGTCTGCACGTGAATTTTAAATTTCTTTGCATTTTGTCTTCCGAAATATACCTGTGGCTTATACTTGAGATTTTGCTATGAGTTTTGCGTTATGCATGAGTGAAAACAATTTTAAAGGAAGGTTTACAAATGGTGAATATTTAGTAATAAATTTGTTAATAAAGGCATTATAAATCCTCAAATTACGGGTGCGTTCTATCTGCAAGAAGTAAGCAAGCAAATAATCCTTAACTAAGGGTGTGACCTATCCATTGGTGTATATATGGTTATATTAAATTATATTAAGCTCTAGATTTTCTTATGCTAAGTTGAGTACATTGACACCTAAATCATGAGGCTTAATAATAGACTAACAAAGTTTGAATCAAGTACTTTGCCAAAAAAATAAATAATTATAAATTATAGCCTCCATCTAGTTGTCAAATAAAGAAAGTTGTAGAGCATAGGCCAAGGTCACAAATATTTTATGAGTAATTTTTACAATATGTTATGAAATCCTTACTTGATATAGTCTAATTAGCAAGTTATCAAGGATTTCATACTTAGGTTACCCTTTTACAGGAGTGGCATTTGAAGCAATGCCAATTATTTTATACAAATAAAAATGCTGAAACTTTCATAATTCAATGAATAAATAATATTATTATGAATAATATTAATTTTATAAAACTTCATTCTCTGGATATTCATTAGACCTTATTTGAAATTAAAATGCACATTTTGACATAGTGAAATTTATACAAGTTATTGAACTTTGCATTCATAAAAAAATAAATGCTTAAAATATTGCATAAGGCACAAAAACTTCCAATATAAATGTGAAACATTTTTCCAAATGTTTGCAGTGATATAAATAGTGTGAATGACCTGCTGCACTTACAGCCAACAATGTAGTTAACAGAAAACTTTGAAAATAAAAATGTTTGTAAATTGTCATGAGTACCCCGGTAGTGTGTGTTTTTTCTTCTGACTATTGAGCATCATTTTAACAGTTTACTAATTTGTATAAAACAAAAATTTAAGTCACTTTCATTATAAAAAATGCACTTATTTGTTTATGCTAGAATTAGTATTGCAACTAGCTTTGTTAGGCATATACCTGTATATGTATCAATAAGTCTGTATTATTAGTTTAAGCATGCTCTGTGCAAGCCAATTTTGTAACAGATTTTTCCTTAACATTAAGGAAATAAGGATTAATAGGAATAGGGCTGAGTCTTTTATGATGGGAATAGGGCTGAAAACCTAATGTAAACAATAAAATGTGTATATGACTCAAAAAAATTATGACATGTTTTTATTATGCTACTGTTAATGTATTTTATAAATTAGAAGCTTTATAGTTTATAGATCTACTGACTATTGATATTCCAAGCCCAATAAAAATGTTTGCTAAATTATTAGGCCTAGAATTCTTACACTAAGTTGCTCATCAAATGATTCTACCTGTAGTTTTACATGCACTGCCCCAACAGAGAAAAATGATTAGTCTATTGAAGAAAAAGAAATTTGTATTCAATGTCTTTTTTTCTGTTCTATTCAGTCAAAAGCCAATGTAACTATTACTATTGAAAGAACTCCAAAACAAACACAACCAACTTGTTTGAAAGATTCCCTGTGAAAATATTAAAAAACATTAAACTTTCTTCATAACTAAATTAAAGGAAAAAAAAAATAATCTTAAAATACAGGAGTGCAGGGGTCGGCAACCTTTAGATAATAATGTGCCAAAATAGCATTTCTAAATTATTCAGCGTGCCAAAATAGCATTTCAAAATTATTCAGCGTGCCAAAATAGCATTTCTAAATTATTTAGCGTGCCAACAGCCGTAATGTCATCCTGTTCTTTTCATCTTGAAGAGACTGGAATTTCCTTTTAGGTACTCTTTTCTGTGCCATTTAAAAGCACTATGTGCACCAACTCTGGCACGCATGCCATAGGTTGCCGATCCATGCTTTAGTGTATAGTTTAATTGTAACAATATTCTTAGAAATAACTTGTATTGTGTAAAAACTAGGTTTCAATAGTAACTATATAAACAAACCAGCCATGTTTTTCTTGCAAAAGATCTGGCACAACTGTAACAAGCGCTATGTACATAAATCCACCTGAAGTAAATGGAAGAATCCATGCTGTTTTTTCTCCTTAATAAAACGTAGATGTAAATGTACTGGTAAATATCAAATTCCTTTATCATATACATTTAAAAAAATTAATAAGTCATCAAACAATGTTTGCATCCCCTAACTGACATAAGACAATATAACTAAGCTTAATTAACCCTTAAAGTGGTAATGACCCTACACCAGTGGTTCTCTAATAGGGTTCTACAGTCCAAAGTGGATTCAGAAATAATAGGAACAATAGACAAGGTCTACACATTTTTCAAAATAAAACTTATTAAAACAAATTATGTTGTTTCTAATTTTTTTCTTTAAATTGCATTTCAACAATTTGATTTATTACAATAATTTTGAATCATTCAGCGTGCCAACAGCGTGAAAGTCAAACTGATCAACTATATTATTTTTATAAGACAATTTATTTATTGCCGTAGCAAGACCAAGACCAAAAAAATAGGAGTGTAATAGAGAAAATCATTAAAGCGTTTTATATTTAATAGAAAATTAACCTGTTTGTTTTCTAATACCACTAATTAGTCTAAAAGTTTCATATTTTGGTAGATAAAGGCTTGAACTTTAATTGCATATAAATTTTATTTATGTAACAATAGTACAAGTGAGTCAAAACTTTGATACAAAAACAATAAAAATAGGCAAAAAGGCCGATTTTTCCCGGTTTGGACTACCTATTGTTAAAAAATCCATTCGTAGCTAATACACAATTTTATTACTCAACTTACACATTAATAGTTATCAACATTTGAATTTAGTTGTCAAGAAATTATGCTTGTAGGCCTAATAGATATAGATAAAGTCTTTAATGTTTGATTTCAGAATAACTGAGATTTACTCTAACTCTAACATTAACATATTATTTTAACTTTCAGGATAGATAGTCGCAACTAATTACAATTAAGAGGAAGAAATACTTAATAATAATAATCATTCAAACTGGGTGGTTATTTTAATGTTTAAGAATGTACATGTAGCCTACATTCTTTAGTCATAAAATATTAATATAATTTTCAACTATCTTGTGTAATTTGATAATATTTTAGAGTTATAAATTGTAAACCATTAATTATTTTAAAAGGAAACAAAAAAGAAACATATTAGAAATATTAATGTAAAGCAAACGAGCTGTGCAAGACACAGATGGCTGGAGGTCAAGAACAAACAAAGAACTGTACACCCTGTACGAGGATCCAACGGTGGTAGCCGAGATAAAGAAGGGCAGACTGAGGTGGGCAGGCCACGTGGAAAGAATGACAGACGGCAGAGCAGCCAGAACAGTACATCACCAGAGAACAAGAGGAAAGAGGCTTAGGGGCAGACCAAGACAAAGATGGCTCGAAGCTATAGAGTCAGATCTACAAAATCTTGGTGTGCGGGCTTAGCGAAGGAAGGCCCGAGATAGGCCAGAATGGAAGGAGGTGGTGGAGCAGGCCAAAGCCCTACATGGGCTGTAGCGCCATAGGGATGCATGAATGTAAAGCAAACGGGTTAATTATCTCCCTTCAAGTAAATTCTCCAAATTTGATGCTAGTGATACCAAATGATTTAATTGTTTTAATATGACTAGTATACTTCTGAAAATGCTCATCTATCTTAATTTGCTTAAATTATGAAAAGAGTGAAATGTTTTGAAATTGATTTCACGGAAAGATATGCCCAGTTTCAATGCAAACCCATTCCAGTTGCCCAACACTTCAAGTGCTTTTGTACCCAGTCTTGTAAATGGAAGTTTAACTCACTAAAACGTGTCGCAAAGTCATACATTGGCTTCTACAGTCAGTTCTCCTCATTCAATAACGGAATTTTTTTTCTCCATTAAGATTGCTTCCAGACAAGAAAAGAATATATCCTAGACTTTACCTAAAGGCCTACTCCATATGACTTTCTTCTAGAAGACACTTTAGAAACTATACAATTGACTATCTTAACAATAGATTCAATCACAGATTGCGTCCAATGATGGGATCTTTGCAAAGAGAGATTCCTGAATGAAAACAGTCGATGTCCAGTGTGATTCCCATGTAGTTCGCCTTGCAGCACCCACTATTTGAGCTGACATACATAGTTTTAACTTGCATTAAACAATATTCTTGGAGGTCTTTCGAGTGCCACTGAAAATCGTTCTGAGTGCCAAGTCTGGCACGCATTTTTTAGGTTGCTGACCACTGCTATAGAGCATTCACGTTGATTCTATAAATACTTTTCGATATCTATATCTATTAGGCCTACAAGCATAATTTCTTGACAACTAAATTCAAATGTTGATAACAATTAATATAAATAATTATTGTTCATAAAAAAAACAGACAAGCAACCAGTTATTACAAATTTATAAGGCTTATCTAATATTAAAGCATTTACATTTAGGCCAACCAATCAGTTAAACTTCTTTAAAGGAAAGGTCCACTTACCTGCAGTTTGAATTGACTGTGAACTTAATGCAGTTAAAGCACCAATTACACCACCACTTGCTGTTAAAAACTGATCAATAAACAAATAAAATAGCAACATTGTTTATTTTTTTATAGTAAAGACAATAAGAATTTAAATAGTTTTTTTTACAAATGTCTTAGTCTTCTATATTACAGAATTACAGACACCCCTTCTATAAAAAGATTATTGCATCCTACGCTCATCCGAGGTCTGAGTCTAGTTCTGCATTTTTATTAGTGTTTCAAATTATGTTAAGTTACTGGTTTGTCCAGGCAACCCATTCCATACCCGAATGCCACTCAGGAAGAAAGAACACTTATATGCATTTGTTCTCGCATAAGGGATAAGGAAAGTGTTTTTGTCTTTGTGTTTATCTGAGCATTGCAACATACAGTTATTGGGTTGTATTTCTAAATTAGAGTTTAATGCCTTATGTATTATTACTTACTTTACCCTTTGCCCTTCTGTCCTCTAGTGTTTCTAGGTTTAGTGATTTAACTATTGGTGTTACTCTTGTCAGTTGTGAAGATTCGCTAGTAATGAGCATTGTATCTCTTTCCTGAATTTGTTATAATTTTTTAAATGTTTTCTTCAGTTGAAGGGTCCCATACAGAAGATGCACATTCTAGTATAGGTCTAACTAATGAACTAATGTGACATAGCATTTTAGTTTCATGTTCTTATTCTATTTTTAAAAGTTTCTTTTTTATGAAGCCTAATGTTTTGTTAGATTTTTTAATTACTTACTTCACCAATCTGTGGATTCCAAGGTAACTTATTTATAATGACTCCTAAGTACTTTGCAGTTTTAGTTTGGGTTAGGTCTTTAACTATCTCCCTCTCCATCTCTCTCTCTTTCTAATTTACACCACTAGTCTTTGTAGAAATGTTCGGTAAAAAAATTTTTTGACCTACTGCATATAATTACGATTGTGACTTATATTATAGACCCGATACGGTTTTTTAAAAGGTTCGAAAAACATCACTTCTCTGTCATTATGTTGCGTATATCACCTGTATCAGTGGTTGTTATGATGTAGAATTACTAGGCTATTGCTTAGGTCTACATTTTACATTTATAAAACTAGGTGTAAATATACTATCTTTATATAACTGAAATGGACAAATATTTAAGGCCCCCCCCCCTTTTCTTTTGAACTTTTGGACTGTTTTTTTATTGCCGAAATGTATCAATAGCGTATTTATAAGTTTAACGCTGCATTTTTCGTAGGCCTATTGAACACAAATTACAATATGGAAAGGACCGTAAATGTGTTATTGCCTATCTAGGCGTATAAAATAGGTATAAGCTTTGTTAGAGCCTACCTAGGCCTATAATATAGGTATAAGCTTGTAGACTAGTAGCTTAAAATGTGTTTTATTTAGGACCTATGGCCTAGGCTGATAGCCTACTAAGGCAGTATTTAGCATTAAGAGAAAACCATGCGTCTTAGCAATCTTGCCAAAACTACCATGAGACTATCGACAAATTTCAGGACATTTCGGAAAAATTCTGCACTCAAACTTACAAAAAAAAATCTATGTGGAAATAATGGGTGAAATGTCAATAGTGTGTTTCATTTTTCCTTTATTGCATGTAGGAGTTGAAAACAACACAGCAAAGATAAAAAGCCTGCACTCTCTTCGCTTTTAAAATTTTGTTGCTCTTTTAATTTTGTTTGTTCAGATGCGTTTGAAATCATTACAAACAATGTTAATGGTAATTAGAGCACTTGCATAGCTAAACCACCAACAAGATGGCGACATACAAGTAGAAAACCAGAGCTTAGACTAGACCAAGTGGATAACTTTGTATACCTTAGAAGTGTGGTCAGTGTATCAGGGGGAGCAGACGGGGACATCAAACATCAAATAAATATGGTGCGACAGGCCTTTGCCAACCCGAAACAGGTCTGGAGATCTACCTACATACATCTCTGTCAAAAGTAAAATAAGGATTTTTAACACAAACGTTAAAACAGTCCTACTTTATGGGTCCGAAACATGTCGAACGACAGAAATGAAAAAAAAATACTCCAGACCTTTGTTAACAGATGCGTAAAGGCTAAGCCACACTAGAAACAAAATCAGTGATTCGCAGCGATTCAATTAAAAAATCATGATGATTTCCCCGTTTCAAATGTGGCATAGCGCGAAACGTGGTTCACCAGAATCAGTTTCAGCAGTGATTCGCGATGATTCACAGATTTAGAACATGCTCTAAAATTTGGAAACATGATTCTTGATTCAAGCTGTTTCAGCCAATGGGAAGCACAAACTAGATCATGTGATCATTAGCCTAGTTAAAAACCAAAACAAACATGGCAAGAATAGTCACTCTCAACACTTTCTTGATTCTTGAAAATAAAATTGCGCGTTGTGATTTTCTGTGAATCGTGTATTACGTGTGGCATGGCTGATTGTGAAACAGTGTATTTCTGATTCGCTCTGAAACAAGATTCTAGTTTTTCACTGAATTATGATTACAGTCAAAACGTGATTCTTGAGTATAGAGTGGTTTAGCCTTAAGAAATATACTGAAAATAAAATGGTTCGACAAGGTAGATAACTCCAAGCTGTGGGAGAGGTGTGAACAAAGAACAGTAGAACAACAAATCATGGAAAGAAACTGGAGATGGATTGGACACACCCTCAGGAAAGATAACAACAACAGAGCTAGAGTGGAACCCCAGGGCAAACAACATAGAGGAATACCCAAGTGAACATGGAGACAAAGCATATTGGATGAGGCTGAAAGAACTGGAAAGAGCTGGGAAGAATTGAAGTGACTGGTAAGAGACTGTGGAGAGTGGCATGCTTTGACAGAGGCCCTATGTTCCACAAGGAACCCAAAAGGACAGATGATGATAGCTGGCCACTATCAATACCGGTGCCGTCCAGTCTAGGCGCTGTCTAGTCTAAAGAGGGCACTTTGTAGATCCACTATAGTGTGAGTATAGGGATAGGAACTTGAGTAGGGACAGGGACTTATAAAAGAAACAAATGCCGAACAAAAACTTTGCCATATGACTGTATTGATCAGTTGTTAGAAACAAATGAAACGCTGCCTTTATTTGATTATGTTTTTGAAATGCATGATTGAAACTATTTTTTTAAGGAAAGTTTTCAAATAAGGGTGAACATTTAGTAACTTTAATGTTTAAAAGGTATGGATTTTTGAGAAGTTAAAAGGCAGTGTAACCCCTGAAAGTCAGAGTGCCACTTATACGCGAGTCAATGACAACATATAAGAAAAATATCCTAAACTAGGGGGTGTGACTTATACGCGAGTCAATGACAACATATAAGAAAAATAATCCTAAACTAGGGACTTATCCACTCCACCAATGCAATTTATATGCGAGTTTCAACGGTATAGCCTACACGAATATATACAGTAATATACAACCTTCATTGGGTGTTTGATAGTTCACCACTATATATTATTGAGATTGATAGTTCACTGTTTTTATATTAATACATGCATTATTTTATTAACTTTAGATGCCTTATATAGTTGGCATAGCGTCCTTTTCCTGGATGCTAATTGTATTTTTCCCCCTGAGAAATAACCTTGACATGGTGACGGGGCATACTGGCAAGTGGGCCAGGCCAACAGGTTCGCAGCCTACATGCATGTTTGTAGGTTTCTGCGTAGGGCTAGCAACCCACCAGTGTAAAAAAACTACCCTTGCTACAAAATCATCAACAAAATCAATTACATGTCTGCCATTTTCAGAGAATGGAGGCCTTGTCAAAGAGATTATGAAGCAGGTCAGCCAAACCCGAAAGGCAGACTACCTCCTTCTCTCTGAGGAAAAATACCCAGGTTGGCAACTGGAATGTGAGAACAATGTATGAGATGGGGATAGCTTCAGAAATGAAAAAATACAATATAAGTATACTAGGAGTGAGTGAAGCGAGATGGATACTGTCAGGAAAAACAAAACTATCCACAGGTGAAACCATTCTTTACTCAGGCCACGAGGATGAGAACGCTCAACACACAGAGGGAGTAGCCATAATACTATCACCACAGGCTAATCAATCACTTACAGAGTGGCAACCGGAAGGGTCTCGGATAATAACAGCATCTCTCAGGACTTTCAAGAAGGGGATCAATCTCAATGTTATACAGTGCTATGCTCCAACAAATGAACAAGAGGATAAAATAAAGAATAATTTCTATAGTAAACTACAGACAGTTCTAAATAGATTTAAAGATAAAGACTTAACAATAGTGATGGGAGACTTTCATGCAAAAATAAGCTATGATAACCAAGGATATGAGGAGATAATGGGGAGACAGGGCTTAGGAATAAAAAACGAGAATGGAGAGTTGTTTATTAATTTTTGTGCAGATAATTCATTAGTAATAGGAGGCAGCATATTCCAGCACAAAGATATTCACAAAGCCACATGGATGTCACCAGATCATCATACACACAAACAAATCGACCATATTGGCATCAAAAAGAAATTCAGGCGCTCATTGCAAAACGTAAGAGTTTTCAGAAGTGCTGACGTAGCTTCTGACCACCACTTATTAGTGGGCCAAATTAGGCTACGACTTAAAAGACAAAGAGATTGCCCAAGACGCAGAGCTCAATACAATGTCACATTTCTAAAGGAAACGAACGTAAACAATGAATTTAGAATTGAACTGAGAAATAGATTTAAGGCCCTAGAAGACCTGGAAGGAAATGATGACATAGGCACACAATGGGAATCAATAAAAGAAGCATGGAACACAGCATGCAAGCAAGTGCTAGGGATAAAAACACCCCCCAATAAACCATGGCTTTCAGACAACACTCTCAAAAAGAAAGTTGTTTTGATGAACAGCCGAACCAGGGCCTTGAAAAAAGATGCTCAAGAGAACTATACAGAAGCCAATAGGGAAGTTTAAAAAAGCATTAAAAAAGATAAAAATGATAAAATCAACAACCTGGCAGCGGAGGCAGAAACAGCAGCATCTAAAGGAAACATAAAGGAGTTGTACAGTATAACAAAGAAATTAGCAGGCAAATTCCAACAACAAAATAAACCCATCAAAGACAAAGAAGGTAATAAGCTAACAAATGCAGAAAAGCAGGAAAAGAGATGGATAGAATATTTCAAAGAACTCTTAAACAGGCCTGCTCCCCTTAATACCCCAGATATTCAACCAGCTGAGAGAGACCTAGAGATAGACTGTACTAGACCTACTAAAGGAGAAATAAAAAAATGCAATAAAAACGCTAAAGAATGGGAAGGCTGCTGGACCTGATGGAATACCAGCAGAAGCAATTAAAGCAGACATTGAGTTATCAACTAACGTACTATACAACATTATTGGAAACATATGGGAAAAAGGAGAACTACCAAAGCACTGGAGTGAGGGATATCTAGTAAAGCTTCCAAAGAAAGGGGATCTTACATATTGCTCTAACTATAGAGGGATTATGTTGCTATCAGTACCAGGAAAAGTTTTAAATAGAATAATGCTGGAAAGGATAAAGAAAGCAGTTGATGGTCTTCTACGAGACGAGCAAGCAGGCTTTAGACAAAACAAATCCTGTCTTGACCAAATAGCTGCTCTTTGTATTATCATTGAACAATGCACAGAATGGAATGCTAGCCTATATACCAATTTCATAGACTTTGAAAAAGCATTTGATAGTGTCGACAGAGAAAATCTATGGAAACTGTTGCGCCACTATGGTATTCCGCTAACTGACCTAATTAAAAACACCTATCACAATATGAGATGTCGAATCATTCATGATGGAAAACTAACAGAGGCATTCGAGATAGAGTCAGGAGTTCGACAGGGCTGTCTACTTTCACCATTCCTCTTTTTACTAGTAATAGATTGGGTCATGAAGAATACTACAGAAAACAGAAAAAATGGAATCCAATGGACCCTGTTTAAACAGCTTGAAGATCTAGACTTTGCAGATGACATAGCCCTATTAGCTCAAAGTCATAAGAAAATGCAAGAAAAAACTGCAATACTAGATTCCTGGGCACAACAGCTAGGACTTAAAATAAACGATAGAAAGTCCAAGATAATGAGAATAAACTCCAAAAGTACTGATGCAGTGGAAGTAGGAGGAAGGATGCTGGAAGAAGTAGACAACTTCACATATCTAGGAAGTATAGTTGACAAGGAAGGGGGATCTGGAACAGATATTAAAGTAAAGATACAAAAAGCAAGAGGAGCCTTTGCTATGCTAAAAAATATCTGGAAAACAAAACAAATTAGAACCAAAACAAAATTAAGAATCTTTAATTCTAACGTAAAATCTGTCTTACTATATGGCTCAAAAAGTTAAAGATTAACAAAGGGGGATTTGAACAAACTACAAACTTTTGTGAATGGCTGCCTACGTAGAATAATGGATATCAAATGGTATGACAAAATTACAAATGCAACTGTATGGGAAAGGACAGCACATATTCCAGTAGAACAAGAAATACAAAAAAGGAGATGGAGATGGATAGGCCACACATTGAGGAAACCAACGACAAATTTGACTAGACAAGCTCTTTCATGGAATCCCCAGGGTGCAAGACGAAGAGGTAGACCAAAGAACACCTGGCGGAGGGAAGTAGAAAAGGATGTGCAGGTGATCGGGAGAACTTGGAAGGAGTTAGAGAAGATAGCCAGAGACAGGAGGACATGGAAAGAGATTGTTGATGGCCTATGCTCCACTAGGAGTTGATAATGGCGAAGAAGAAGAAGAAGAAGAATTGTATGTTTATTATATGTACCTAAATTATATTATGTATTTAGAACATTTATTTTTTCACACTTTTATTTATTTTGTGGTTACTTTGCTTTGCCATGATAAATTTTTGTTTTGCCTTAAATGGCTATAAATTTAAAATGTTTGTTTATTTTGTTTCAGCCAGGTAACATCGAGTTGGGTTTTTGTTGTGAGAGTTAAAATTGTTATTTATTTAGTTTTTCTTGTAGGGCCAATTATATATTTTTTTATGAGTTTAAGCTACAGTTTTTTGTAATAGGTTTTTTAAGCTTGTGTTTTTAAACATTGGTTTTAAAGAATGATTTAAGTTAGCTTGTGGTGGTAATTGTTTAAGAATTGATTAAGTTGTAAAATGGGTTATATCGTAGGCCTTTTGTGTTATAATAGTTTGTAAAGTTTATTAGTTACAAGCCGATATATGCCCGATTCTTCGAACGGGCTTTTTTTTAGAATATGCTTGACACATTATAGATTTTTAGTTTTGTTTTTGCAACATACATAAAGTAGTATGTTTTTTTTTTGTGGTCAGTATTTTTTTAATTTTTTTTTGTTTTGCACACTTTATTATACACCAATTCAATTTACAACTAAAAAGGAAAAACAAATAATTTTTTTTTATTTCTTGCTCAAAGTATGACCACTATGATCGAATTTTGTGAGTTTATTGGGTAATTAAACTTTTTTCTGTAAAACAGAACTCACATGTCTTTTAAAAAGTACTGTTAATTCGAAAATGATTGTTTGATATATTTTTTTGCTACAACATTAGTCGTAGATCAATATTTTTTTTTTTGTTTTTTTGTTTTTGTTTTTGTTGGTGTTATTTGCTATTTATTTATTGTTGCTTTGGAAGCAAACTTAGAATTAAATTTTAAATTCAACAGGAAAAACAATAACAACTGAAACCGATATGAATCATAGTTTATACAACGTATACGACATGAATGAAAACTTTAAAAAGTTGGTCCGGCAAATTTAAACATTGCCCGGCAATATACAAATTTCCCGCTACATAGTTTATAAGACGTATACGATACAAATTAAAACTTTAAAACATTGAGCTCGGCAATTTAAACATTGCCTGGCAATTGAAAAATTTCCCGCTACAAAGTTTATAAGACGTATACACAGAATAGGTATAGAACAGAATGCACAATCCCTATATACGCAGTCACTAAAAGTTACCATTTTCCGCAATGCAGCGGTCGCTAGAGACGCTACTATAGTAAAATGAGAAATGATATATACGTCTGCCATAAATATATACAATATATATAGGGCCTACATTATCTTTCATTATAGGCTTACTTTTATATAAATTTGACTTAATTACCCATTTTGTTTTGAACATTATATGATTAGGCCAATATGATGCATAAATATTTTTATTGCCCGGTACTGATTTGAAAAAAAAATGGCTTAGACGTAGCTCGGTACCGGTAACTAAATTGCTGCGGCTACCGGTACATAAATATATATACTTTTTAAACCAAAATAAACTTTTAAAATTATGAAGGGAAATAGGCATATAATTCATAATGAGTTAATATGAGGTTGTTTATGCTGTTGTTTATCCTTTATGGAGTCAGGAAAGCCATGCAGTTTGACATGCTCTTTTTTACGATAATCAGTCGTTTTCGCATCATTGTTGTAGTTTATTACACAACCGTTTATGCACATTTTGCCTGAAATATTAGCTTTGGGTGTTCGAACTTGTAGATTTGAAGAAAAGGAAGTTGTAGGCTAAATAAGCATAAATATAGAGTGTAACCAGGACCGCTGCGTTTAAATAAGCTTAGTATGGCGTCGGTATTACTGCCCAAAACAGAAATAAAATGCGATTGCGCATTCTGTTTTATACCTATTCTGTGGACATATACAACACGAAAAAAAACGTGAAGGAATTTTTTATTTGCCAGATACAACGTAAGATACCCATTAAAACCATTAATCATTACCCATTATAACAATTTAAAAATATCCCGCTATAAATTACGACGCAAATTAAAACGTGAATATATTTTGTTCTATTCATTCATAAAGTACATTAGCAAAGGTTGAAGTAAAGTTAATTTTAAATGAATACGCAAAATTGGATGACGTCATAACGAAAAGCCGGCTAGCTATCTCTGCGCAAACTTTGATGACGTCATCCTGAAAAAAATCTCAACGCCATCCTTTTTTTTATTTTTTTAGCGCGATCGATCGAAAAACTATAAAAAGTTGGAACGGCAAATTCAACATGAACCCAAAATATGTCGTTTTATTCGCGTTTTTTGACCAAACTGACCACTGCGGTCATTTTAATTTTTTTAAAACCTTGACAGTGTTCACCGCCGTAACGCAAAGAATATTTGTAGCAAATTTCACGTTTTTATGTCCATTATTTAAAAAGATTATGCGGTATGTACATACCCAGCCAGCCAGCCAGCCACATATTCCTTTTGAGATTTATATATATACAAGCCGTTATGTGCCCGGTCCTACGAACCGGCTAAAAGTTATGTTTACATACACTCTAACTACTCAGGCAGTTATAATGAGATTGCCCGCATGACCTACGACACGAATTTAAACGTGAGGTAATTTTTTATTTGCCCGCTACAACTTGAATTACCCGTTAAAATCATTACTCATCACCCATTATAACAATTACAAAATTGCCCGCTATAAATTACGACGCAAATTAAAACATGAATATATTTTGTTCTATTCATTGATAAAGAACATTCGACAGTACTTTTTTTTTTTAATGATTGTTTGATATATTTTTTTTACGACAAAAATTAAGTCGCAGACCTATGTTGTGTTGTTTTTGTTTATTTGCTATTTATTTATTTATTGTTGCTTTGGAAGCAAACTTAGAATTAAATTTTCTATTCAACATGTAAAACAATAACAAATGAAACCCTTATGAAATAATGTTTATAAAACGTATACGACACGAATTAAAACTTTAAAAATTTAGTTCCGGCAATTTGAACATTGCCCGGCAAATTAAACATTGCCCGGTAATTTAAACATTGCCTGGTAATTTAAACATTGCCCGGTATTATAAACATTGCCCGGTATTTTAAACATTGCCCGGTAATTTAAACATTGCCCGGTATTATAAACATTGCCCGGTATTATAAACATTGCCCGGTAATTTAAACATTGCCCGGTAATTTAAACATTGCCCGGTATTATAAACATTGCCCGGTATTATAAACATTGCCCGGTAATTTAAACATTGCCCGGTAATTTAAACATTGCCCGGTATTATAAACATTGCCCGGTATTATAAACATTGCCCGGTAATTTAAACATTGCCCGGTAATTTAAACATTGTCCGGTATTATAAACATTGCCCGGTAATTTAAACATTGCCCGGTAATTTAAACATTGCCTGGTATTATAAACATTGCCCGGTAATTTAAACATTGCCCGGTAATTAAAACAATGGCCGTTACCAAGGCGATAAGCCTAAAGGTGCCCAGTTCTCGGAACTGGATAAAATAACCCATGGAGTTATAAGCAATTGTCTTAAGCGGGGATAAAGTATTTTCCGGTAACTTAATTTTTTTACTTAAACCATTTAAATATAGCATTCTACAAATTACGACGCAAATTAAAACAAAATTTTGTTCCCTTCTTAAACGCATAAATACGCAAAATTTGATGACGCCATATAATTATAAGCTTAAATATAGAGTGTAACCAGGACCACTGCGTTTAAATAAGCTTAGCAATGCGTCGGTATTACTTCCCGAATTAGAAAAAAATGCTAAATCTATTTGCTTTGTCCTATGTTTGTAAAGTTTTAAATTATTAATTAGCTTTAAGTCATGTATTCACAGTGTAAAGTATTAAAGTAGTGATAGATTAAGAAAATCAACTACAGTATTGGTAGTGTAAAGAATTTATGTTGTTTACGGCACGTAGACAATTTAAACATGAAGAAAATAATTTGTTCCCGTCATTGAGTTGAGATAATAAAATCCATGCACATAGTTTGATGACGTCAATTTAAACATGAATGAAAAATGTCCCTTCATTGCTATAAAATCCATGCGCAAAGATTGATGACGTCATACAAATAATCTCAGCGCATCCTTTTTTTTCTAACTTTGTGACGAAAAACTATAAAAAGTTGTACTGGCAAAGACAATGTGAATCAAAAGTTGTGTTTTTTTCGAGTTTTTTGACCAAACTGACCACTGCGGTCATTTTAATTTTTTTAAAACCTTGACAGTGTTCACCGCCGTAACGCAAAGAATATTTGTAGCAAATTTCACGTTTTTATGTCCAGTATTTAAAAAGATTATGCGGTATGTACATACCCAGCCAGCCAGCCAGCCAGCCAGCCAGCCACATACATACATATTCCTTTTGAGATTTATATATATATATGATAGTATTTCACTTTTTTAGTTTTTTGCGTACCCGGTATATAAGTTGAGGTTTTACGTTATTAGTTTTTAGAACTAAGGTTTTAGATTTATTGAGTATTTTATTGTATAAAATAAAAGTTATAGTTATTATAGTCTTACTTTGGCATTTGTTGCTCTTTCTATCTTTGTTTCTTGTGTTGTGCTGTGTATGTAGTTATTTTTTTTTAACTGTAATTTGGTGTTGTATCTAAAGCCTTAGACTGTTGACAGTCACCTTGGATTCTGCTGCCGAGGTTGCACAGACCTAGATTCCCCCTGCTCCTTCCCCTACCTGCATAGGTAACACCCCTTACATATAATATATAAAAAAATATTTAAACAGCCTGGTTTTAGTAATGTAAATATGTATAATATAAAATCCAGATCTTTTGCTAATTTCTCACAGGATCATAATGTTAACTTCTCACAAAATCCTTTGTTAATTTCTCAACATATTTTTATCAAACCTGAGTATCCTAATTCACCTAAATAAAATGTTGCATATGGCTACACAATTTTCAAGCTTTTTATAACAGAGGAACCTGTAATATTTTTATAACAGAGGAACCTGTAATATTTTCATAACAGAGGAACCTGTAATATTTTCATGGACCCTCGGGTTCTCAGATCCCTATCTGAGAATCACTTTTCTATACAACCTGCAAAATTAAATAATATACAAAGTAAATGCATAGGCAAACAAATTCGATCAAATAAATACCTGTGCTTTAGCTGCCTTCCATCTATTAAACCCTGATCTTAATAATATGGCAAAATCTCCAACTTCATGGGGAATCTCATGGAGTAATATTGCTAATGTAGTTATGAGTCCAACCTAAATAGAGTTTATAAAACAATATTATTGCATTATTATAACTTAAGATAAAAAAATTAATGATTAAATTATCTCATTTTTTCTTGTTACCTTTGTACTAATGCAGAAACTTGCCGCCACTGCCAGACCATGTGTAAAATTGTCAACTACGTTTGCCATTAAATTTAAATATCCACTGACCTAAGATATCCAAATGGTAAAGGTTATATATTATATATATATAAACATATAACTACAATGTATTATATATACATAAACTGTAAGACTTGGACTTTGAGAAAATAATTAGTGCTTGACTGAGAGATTCACATATAAGAACCTCATACCTATAAAGACGCTTCTGAAATATGGATACACACAAAGCCCATATTAACTTATGTCAATTGTTAACTTGAAAAGAGTGCTAAAACTTGCCTAAAACACTAAGGAAGAGTGAAAATACATAATGATATGATTGGATTGCATAATGACACATACAGTATATACTCGCGTATAAGTCGCACCGGTGTATAAGTCCCACCCCTAGTTTAAGATTTTTTTTCTTAAACGTTGTCATTGACCCGCGCATAAATCGCACCCCGACTTCCAGAGTTACACTGCCTTTTAATATCTCAAAAATGCATACGCTTTAAACCTAAAAGTTACTAAATATTCACCCTAATTTGGAAACTTTCCTTAAAAAATAAATTGTTTTAATCTTGCATAAGGCAAACATAATTAAAAAAAAGGCATATCCTAATAATTCTAAATAACTCCAATCAACTATAAGGGTTATGTAGGAAACTTTATGACAGAGTAGTGTTTTTCAAACTTTTCAAAAACAGTGTCAGGTGTATAAGTCACACCCCTACTTTTTGTCAAAATGTTCTGTAAAAAAAGTGCGACTTATACGCGAGTATATAATAATAATAATAATAATAACGGTGCTTATATAGCGCATATCCCGTTGGTGACAGTTCTATGCGCAGACGACAGTTACAGAATACAGACAGACAACGAAATATATAGTAATACGCTAATTCTGCTGACGAAATAGGTGAGTCTTCAGCCGGCTCCTAGCTAGGGCTCTGGCGAAGCTGTAGTGGGAGGTGATTCCACGCGGACGGTCCTGCGTAGGAAAATGAACGTTCGCCAGCGGACACTAGCCTCACACGAGGGATCCGCAGAGTAAGCGCGTCAGATGCCGAACGAAGTAATTATGATGTATTTAAACCAATGGTCTGAACGATAGTTTCCTAGACTATTGGGTTTATGGTTTACAATCACAACAGTATGCACACAGCCTTAAACCAAACTTATGCAATTTATTTTTAAAGTTAAATATTTCTAAAGAATGAATAATGAATTAAAAAAGTCACCTTTATATTGCCTGTATTTTCAGATGTTGCTTGCCCTGTGTTGCTGTTTTTTATTCTATGGCTATTAATTTCATTATGAGAAAGTTCTAATTTTAACATAGATTTGTTACTTTTCATAGCAAATCCTTTTTTTCTTTTTAAATATTTCGCTGAACTTTTAAAATTGTTGCATTTTATTTTTGTCTGCATTTGTTTAGCTCCATTTAGTGGCTTGGTGTCTTTTATTGAACTGACTTCATCACAAGTATCTGTGAGCTTAAAAAAAAATCATAGTCATCTTTTATTTCAAATTTTAGCATTACAGTTAATGAGAAATAAAAAATTAGGGCTATCTATCAGGTAACATAAACAGTTTTGCTGACCAGGTTTAAAAAATGATCATTTAGAGACCTAATGTATAAAAGAGGATATAAAATGTACAGAGGATATAAAATGTACATAAGATACTGTCTAGTGTTTGCTGTCAAACTTGAAGCCCTATACAAACACACAAAATTAAATTAATTTGAATTTTCATAGTCAAGTCTGGGTTTATTCACAAATTATTGCTTTTGAACAGCAAATTTTGTGAATAATTTGGACCTAAAGCAAAGTTTAGAACTGTGTAAACTATCACAATGTTTTTTTATTTGAAGACATTTTCATGATAAAACTTTAAAAATTGGGCTGATGGTTCTCCAACTAAATTATTTAGGCCTTTATGACTAAACTGAAATTTTAATTCTTTCTCCTAAAGGGTCTGGAACAAGATCTAACGATTTGCAAGTTTTTTTTATTGTATTTTGGCAGAATATTAAAAATATTACTAGCAGGATTTTGTCTTTTTTAATTTCTTACATACGTAGAATAGAGACAGACCAAAACCAAATTTTTGGTTTCGGCCGAAAACAAAACCATACCGAATGTAATAAATTGACTTTCGGCCGAAACCCAAGCCAATAATTAAAATTTCACTACACATTCGGCCAAAACTGTAACCCAAAAATAAGTAAATAGAAAATGGCACACAAAAGATTTTTAAAGACTGCACATTTTTGTGTAACAGTAATATTATCTAGTTTATGGGTGCTCAATGTAAATAAACTATAGAACCAGCAGAGATGTTAATATAGTTTTTTCTCAAAACCAATTTTGGATCTATAAATTCAATTTCAAACCGGGTTTTGGTTCCTCCTCCTCTCCCTCTTGCTCCTGGGCAAGTAAGTTATAGGTAGAAAAATACAAATTTGCGTAGATTATACTAAAAACATAATTTTATAAACCAAATTAATAGAAAGGACCAATGATACTTAGAACCTGGTGATTTTGGATTGTGAGAAATCAAAAACTGTATTGTCATGAATTTTGAATTTAGACAAAATAGATTTTAATATAGATATGATGCAAGTTGCACACATTAAAATAATATTTGCAAAAGAATACTTATATCAATAAATCCCATAAAAAGAATGAACTTTAAAAAATAAACACCTTCAATGCACTGCAAGATTTTCACCTGCTGGTAAACTTCACCAAATTGTATAGTTTGGTTAGAGAGTATGAATATCCTATTTAAACAAAAAATACTAGCATATGACATTACCTCTACCTATTATTAAAGATTTTTTTCCAGGTCACAAAGTCATCATCTGTTACCAGAATTTTATTTTTGAATGCAACAAATCTGATTTATTGGATTAAAATCTATTTTTTATAATCTTTTTTTTTGATGGATTTAAATACTCTGTTATCTTTTAAAAACATTTTTTAAATTTTGAATTATTTTTTTTATTGTAAAGTGAAAATGGTAAGCCTACAGTAGTATGAGTACTGTTCATTCAAAAAATAATATGACAAAATTCATTAATGTTTTTAAAAATTGAAAAGAATACATTTAAATAGGATGTTTTCCAGATTTTTATTGATTCTAATAACATAATTTTAAGTGTCAATAAATAAAAAAAAGTGAAAAGCTGTATTTTCTCCTTAACAATTATCAGCTTTGATTCATCATAAGATGAGTATTTTTTTTTTTTTTTCAAATGAAAAAAAAATCTTTCATTTTTCTTACGTAAATACTATTTGTAGTCCTAGAAATTCTATGTTTTTGCATTTCCTCAAAATATTTTTTTTCTACCTCATTTTTCCTACAACTTTAACATTTCTTTACCCATTCTATTGAAATTTCGCCATCTTTCAAAATCTGGTCTTATTTATATTTTAGTAATTTATGTTTAATTTAATATTATAGGCTGCATTTCTTTATGGTGAAATGGGGGCAGGGAATACAATTACAATACAATCCATTAACAAAATTAATTTTGAAAAATAAATGAGAGAAAATGTTGCACATCAATTTATCTAAAAATTGTAACTAATTAAAGTAATTTTACATAGGGGTTGAAGAGCTTTCAAACAATCCCTGTAAAATCCAATATGACAAAGCAATTGATTTTCTAATTTTAAATACTGATTTTTCTAAACTCTTTCCCATACCTTTTACCAAATGGTAAAATTTTAAGTAATATTAGTTGGGAATTGTTTTAAAAAGTAGTAAACAGTAAAAACACAGCCTTAAACCAAATTCTTGTCAATGACAACCACATTTTAGAGTTTGTGTCTCCCTGGGCCTGGTCTGCCTAAGTATTACATTTATTAGCAGCACTTCTATTATGCCCGATTCAAGTGAACAAACCTTACATTTATACACACCTTACATTTATACACTGTCTTTACATTCAGGGGTTCTATTGTTAAATGAGAAAGCACATCAGTACAAGTTTGACAAAACACTGATGCATTCTTCAATGTCAATGAGACCTGCATTACTCTAGAGATCTGCAGTCCAGTGGCCAAGATGAGTAAATGAACATAGTCACCCTTAAACCTGCATTACTCTAGAGATCTGCAGTCCAGTGGCCAAGGTGAGTAAATGAACATAGTCACCCTTAAACCTACATTACTCTAGAGATCTGCAGTGCAGTGGCCAAGGTGAGTAAATGAACATAGTCACCCTTAAACCTACATTACTCTAGAGATCTGCAGTCCAGTGGTCAAGGTGAGTAAATGAACATAGTCACCCTTAAACCGCGGTTTTCTACACAAAATGCCCACAAGTTGGCTTCCATGTAAGTGTATTTCATATCCTTCAGCTTCAGGTTGTTCATTAATGTAAAGGCTGATATCTTTGAGTAAGCCAAATCAAAAGAGCCAAACTTCATAAGAAAGCTGCTGAAACCCTAGAGGCTAGCAAACCTCAGTGTAGTCAAGCAAATTGCCATAATGAGCATTGTGATGATGAGTTATCACTGCCTTCACTAATGTTGCCAACTAATATTGCATTTTTCTTGTCAAAGATTGTTTCTAGTGCCTGACATTAGTTTTAAAATAAGAGCCACAACTTTAGCTGCAGCAGCAGTAATGAAAGGCAATGAAAATCAGAATAAATATCAAGCCTGAAATTAGGCTGGGCTGGATAGTTAATTAGCCTGTATCCAGCCTAGAGTCGATATAATTAGTCATTAAAATGTATTTAATTGAATAATTTATAAATAATAATGAGAAAGAAAGGCTGACAAAATGGACAAACATTATATATTTTTTTAAATTGTATAACAAACAAGTCTAGCTTACTTGTTCAAACTCATTTTCATCTCCAAACAATTTCTCCATAACCATAAATGCTAGAAGTCCAGAGATAACCCACAAACCTATTCTCTTATGGTGTGCCATGCTGTCTGAAAAAGAGGATGAACAAACTATTTAATATTTGTTTAGATATAAAGATCAGCTCTTTTAAATTTTCATTATAACATTTTTATTTATTTAAATCTTCAACAAAAGAATAAAAATTCTCTAAATTAAAGGTATTATAAAGCTATATAATATATGCCCTATTTAATAAAAACAGTGCAAATAAAAGTAGTTGCCCTATATGATATAAACAGTGCAAATAAAAGTATTTGCCCTATATAATATAAACAGTGCAAATAAAAGTAGTTGCCCTATATAATATAAACAGTGCAAATAAAAGTAGTTGCCCTATATAATATAAACAGTGCAAATAAAAGTAGTTGCCCTATATAATATAAACAGTGCAAACTAAAGTAGTTGCCCTATTGATCACAAAAAATGATATAACCTCTATCAATATCAGCCCATAGTTCTGGTAGCAAATGTAGGAAAACATCTCCAAGCAAACTACCAACAGCAAAACTCAACATAAGACGTAATCTCTTTGCAGGTTCTAAAAAATATGAGAATAAAAACAAAAACATTTTTTGTTCACATTCATCACATTGTACATATTATATTACAGTCTAATTATTACAATATATGTATTGAAAAAAATTCAGGTTTATCTGTCAACATGGTTTACGTTTTCTCTTGCAATTTGATTGTTGTTTTGAACGCTGCCAAAATTTTAGTTGACCAGATTTTCAGGCAAGCTATTTCATTCTGCTGTACAAGTAAGAGAACTACATAAATTACTTCTTACATATGTCTATTAGAGTGTTGCATATTTCTAAGGAAGAATTGTATACTTCATAACTTTGCTTTTTAATTAATATTATTGCCTGAGATGTTTCTAAATTTAGTGACAATAGTAATGCCTAGTCATATTACATTTGGGAATATTCACTTGTATTGAACCTTACATCTATTTTCCTCATTAGCTCTAGATTATTTGTTTACTTAAAAGGTCTATACAGAAGAAATATATTATCAAGGTTCAACTTATGTGAGGTAGCATTTAAGCCTAAGTTTGCTACAATTGTAAAAAAAATATTTTAACAAAATGACAAGGTCATGCATGATAATTGGACTACCTTGTATTTAAAGTTTGAACTACAGGTTTAATAGGCATTAAATAGCTAGTATAAAGTGCTTCTTCTTGGATACTCTCAACAGATGGCACTTTTCTAAATGGAGAACCATGTTTCCATCTAATTATATTTTTGTGATTGTTTTAGCCAATTTTATTGTTTTATATTTTGCAATTATATGCAAAGAAAACTTTTCTTGCAGATAAATCATTTAGGTAAATCATTTATATAAATTAGCAAATAAGTGTATTTGTTTTATGGTGTTGATTTAGAAAATAAACACACATCGCTAGCTAGTGGACACATCGCTAACCAGTGGACACATCGCTAGCCAGTGGACACATCGCTAGCCAGTGCACATATCGCTAGCCAGTGGACACATCGCTAGCCAGTGAACACATCGCTAGCCAGTGGACACATCGCTAGCCAGTGGACACATCGCTAGCCAGTGGACACATCGCTAGCCAGTGGACACATCGCTAGCCAGTGGACACATCGCTAGCCAGTGGACACATCGCTAGCCAGTGAACACATCGCTAGCCAGTGGACACATCGCTAGCCAGTGGACACATCGCTAGCCAGTGGACACATCGCTAGCCAGTGGACACATCGCTAGCCAGTGGACACATCGCTAGCCAGTGGACACATCGCTAGCTAGTGAACACATCGCTAGCTAGTGGACACATCGCTAGCTAGTGAACACATCGCTAGCTAGTGAACACATAATCTACTCAGGACCACCAAATGAAGAGGATGAGCACAAAAATTGGGGTAGCACTCAGAATGGTCAAAAATAAAGAAAGCAACTCAAACTCAAAGCCTAATAGAATGGGAGCCAATAAACGAAAGAATTCTAAAGGCAAGATTTCACTCCAAGTTTTGCAATGTGACCATCATCCAATGCCATGCACCAACAAATCTAGCTGAGAAAGACACTAAGGACCTGTTTTACCAACAACTCCAGGAAACTATAGACTCATCCTCAAAAAGATATATAATTATGATACTTAGGGGCTTAAAATCAGATCAATCATATCTGCATCTCAAGAAAATTGACAAGTCTTAATTAGGCGTGACCTTTTGAAATGGAAGAGGTCAAGTGCTTCCGGTTCTATTTTTAAATTAATAAACAAAAAAAGCATGCTTTGGCTGGTGCTTGACAATTGATTTCAACCTTGACGGCCCGTTCTAGTCTTTTAGAATTATACAAAGGATACAAGATTAGTTATGAGGAATCCCCTTTTAACATCAAAAGTGAGTAGGCGATAATTAATACTCAAGTGTTGGTCGCGTAATGTTAAATATATCTTTGTTTACAAAATAAATTAGTCAAGAGTTGCGTCCTTGGTAATTAAAAAACACAATGCAGAGATGCTATTTTTGTTTATTAATTTAAAAACAGAACCGAAGCTTCGTGACCTCTTCCATTTTGAAAAGGTCACGCCTAATTAAGACTTGTCAATGGTAAAGATCAATAGTAGATATCAGGGCATATACAGGGGCAGATGTCAGATCTGATCATATATTGCTCATTGGAGTAAAAATAAGAATAAAGAACATTAGAGTAGCTGTATTAAGGGGACGCCACATTAAAAGGGTTGGGAACTAACTGCCCTAGTAACTGCCCCTACATTCATAGTCATAATTGGCAAGCGTTTAATTACCGTCCAATTGTGTGCATTATTTTGCGCACCGCTCTATCAATCATTATATAGATGCTACAGGGAGAATCCCAAAGGATTGCCTCTACTAAGAACATCTACTGGCCATCCACAACTTAGACTCGTAGGCATCTGTTCATACAATCTCAAGGTAGTGGAGGGGGAGCCTAATGCCATTTTATGATAAGTGGGGCCTTATTTAGAATAACATAATTGCATTTTTAAGGACGAAAAGAAAAGGCGTCTATTCAAGAAACAAAAAAAGAACAAAGTAGGACTTTTTAAGATGTAAAATGGGGTGCCATTTCAAGAAAATAAAGTGGGACATAATTAACAGTAAAAAAAAGTAGTACATTTTAAATGATGCTCCGACTTCTATCATCACGCCACTGACAGAATGGGGAGAACTACATTTCATCGGATGGTTGGCTAGATCTGCAGATGAAATGTTAGGAACAGAGGATCCAGTTATACACCACATTTGTGGATCTTACTCATGGACTTATTCTCTACGGTATGCATGAACTTTGGCCTCATCAACTCCACCAAAAAGACGTTAAGTTCTCTACAGCTTTTACCCCTGGCTGTGAATATGCTGAGCCAGCCATTATCTACCACTGGCTGTAAATATACTGAGCCAGCCATTATCTACCTCTGGCTGTGAATATACCAGGGCTGTGGAGTCGGAGTCGAGGAGTCGGAGTCGGAGGAAATTTGGGCACCTGGAGTCGGAGTCGGCAAAAAATGCACCGACTCCGACTCCTACTAAATTTAGATTGGAAAAAGACAGGGCTTCATTTATTTTAAACAACCGATCAATAGGCCTACAGACATTAGTGATGAGAAAGTAAAGTAGCTGTTTCTTCCTCTAAGTAGGTACTCAAAACTGGCTTCCGTTTTTTGCGCGATTTTAAGTTTTCGACCCCTCTTGTACTAAATCGTCCAGGCAAAAAGTGCCATTCATGATAGAAAGATAATTTTTTCACTCGATTGTACAGGAATAAATGGCCTTTATCACCATATGTATTTAAAATTGATTGTTTATGTTTAACATTTTTAATATTTAAATTATCTAAGAAAAATAGTTTATTTTTTAAGAAAAAATCATTTTTAAGATTTTTTATAAACATCATCAAAAAGCTGGTCCATTTTCCTGTAAAAATATGAAAGAATTATTAGTCTATATATTATGGCACATTTTGCCCACCGCGCAAGATAAACCCTATGAAATAGTATTTTACTGCCGTAAAAACATGTCTGCCGCGATCTCCGCTATTTGAAGGGTCGTTACCAATAAAGGCGTCATATCGGATTTTATCACTTTAGTAGTTAAGTAAAACTATTCAATATCATAGATTAATAATATAAAATTAATTTTATGTTAAAAAATGTATGTATATATTATTATATTTATTTAATTTTAATAAAATTGTTTTAGATTTACCACCTAAAATCACTTGTTCTCGAGTCTCCAAACCCCTATTAAGTTTAAGGATAAGGCTAATTTTTTTCTTGACATAAAATAAACTAAAATTACATTTATTTTAAAGTAGATAGGCTAAAGATATTGAATTGATACTTTTTATTTCCAGGAAATAATATTATAATATGTAATTTGACATGCAAAAGGTATATTCAATCTGTTGTCAATGTAAACAATAGTAAATTTGACCTTTGGTGGACAACCGAAGCTATGGAAAATATTATGAATTAAACGAATTAGGTATAAAATTAAGTAGTTTTACACACTTATAATAACATTTAAATAGAACCAGACAGTATTTTATTCAGTTTTTGTGGAAGCAAAGCTATTTTCAGCACATAAATGTACAAAAATATTGCCTAGTCTACACTCATAAGGCCTACAAAATGCAATAGCTATAAGGCCTACTCCGACAAGTCTAATGTGGGTAATTAAAGACATATTTTACTCTTTAGAATAATACAATACTATTATTATATCTGCACTTGAAGAATATTTCTTCCATGGCATATGTTTAATAATTCATCGGTAGGGCTAAGTCATTTTTGAAACATTTATTGAATAATGGTTTGTCATGCGTAGGCCTAATAATAAAAATTCTAATAAGATTATCAGATCTAGCATAAAATTAAAAGTTTATTGTATACCCCCGATTTGTTATACGTTTATTGACGGTTATTATATATATTAATAATGTTTGTGAATTTCTATGTATTGCCTAGGAAAAAGTCAAATTACAATCAGTCATAATCAAATAACCTACATAGGGGGTTGTATTTTAATTATGTCAACAAAATACAGAAAACTGGGTTATTGAAAAAATTTACAGTTGTTGAAATGTGGGAGGGAATAAAATAAAGTAACTTTATATAGGCTAATACATTTTATTTATAAATTTTCATGCGTTTATACTAATTCATTCATCAACAGCCTGCCAATAAAATCATAGATTTTACTGCATTGCCAACTTCGTGGCCTATATGCATATAGGCCTACCCTCTGTATTCTTATGTGGACCAAATAAAAACAAAATAGGAGGGTTTGAGAGGGGAACATAGGGTAGAATCGTACCACTTTATATATGTGTGTGTGTGGAGGGGGGGGGGGGTAAGGGCGAAACGTGCACGGCAAGAGGTCGAAAAGACGGTTTGTTCTGATATTAAAACAAATATATTTTTGCGAACTACTAATAGATGAAAGTTAAAATTAGGTCGATATAAGAGATATGTTTCATAATTGTTAATGTATAATTAAAATAAAAGTGTATGAGCTAAAAATGTATTATTACTAGTAGCGTAGTGGGGGTGGCAAATAGTGAAAAGTAGGAAAGATTGGTGGACAGCGAACACAACTAGTAGGCTATAAAGTGCGGGGGTGGGCGAAGTGCAATAATGAACGAACGGGGCTAAGTCTCAAATAATGCACAATATCCCCATAAACTACTGAACAATTAATCTGTTATCGAAATATCAATAGTGAAACTAAAAATGTGATTCTTTAAATATTTATCTATACAAAAAACTATAGCTTAGAATATAATGCTTGTGATAGGCGTTCTTGGTTAGTGTTAAGGACCATTTTATATATACTTTATACCAATGAAAAAAAAAAGAGAAACCAAATCAAATCATATGTACAAGTAATATAATGAACAGTTTGAAGTTTATATTGTAATAATATATTTTGTTTTTAGTTATGGGATATAACTGATTATTATTATTATTGTTACTACTATCAATAGGATAAATGGTCTTAACCTAAACAATAGTCAATGGTTGTTATTTTAAACCTTTAATTAACATTTGAAAACTTTCTCTTTAAAATAAAACACGTATAACTGTTACCTTAAAATGTGTATTATTAAATAATGTACTAACTTGCCTTATTTAATGTTTATTGCTCGAGTCTTACACTATATAAAAACTGCTTTTGTTTGTTTTACTTTCAAGTACATGATTGACAATCTTTGTCCGTATAACTACTTATACAGTACATTTTAGAACATTTTTTACTATTAAAGTTGTGTACTTTAAATGAACTTCAAATTGATGTAATATTTGTACATTTACAAAGATTCGTTAAATTTTCGCGAATATTTATAAATGGCTAAAAAACGAAAATTTTTGCTAGAACACTTTGTTTTAATAAAAATAATTAAATTTTGATAATTTGAAACAGTGCCAATTTAGTATGTCTCTATAGAGCATTGAATTACCTTCAATTTGATATATAACATAAGCTTCTACTAAAATTAGTTAATTTTTAGTGATTTTTTAAAAAAAGGTCAGATTTGCGTTTTTTGTCTCCCTTGAAAAAAACTGTAAAACGTATGAAAAATGATTTTTACATCGATATTTGTATATTTTTCAAATGCCCCACATTCACAAAAAAAATTGGGTCTCTTCTCTACAAACTTTTGTGTTTGTAAACAAAGTAACTTAGCTATAGCCAATATACTTTTTGAGATAATGACTTCTAAAAATAAGACTTTGTGAGGTGGCTAAAGGTAACCCACTTGTAAAATTTCAAAATTTCATAACTTTCTTAAAAATTAACATACAGTTATAAAATTGGTATCAAAGTTCTTAGAATCATTTTGTCTTTCTATTAAACATAAAAAAATCTCAATAGCTTGCAAAATTAAAATCAGTTTTGAGTACCTACTCTAAGTCCCCATCCCTCAAGATCCTAGCCCTATTGTCATACTATAGCGGGTCGACACACAAAACTAATTTTGAACTAATTTGAAATGCGTCCTTAGACTGAACGTCATATAAACTGCACGGCGCTGGTATTGATGACGCTACACAAGTGCCCAAATTACTAATTACCATTAACATTGTTTGTAATGATTTCAAATGCTAGGACATGGCACGCGCGGTTTTCTCTGAATGCTATACACTGCCTTAGTAGGCTATAGGCCTAGGCCATAGTTCCTAAATAAAACTCATCTAAAGCTACTAGTGTACAAGAATACCTTTATAAGAGGCCTAGAGAGGTTTTTACATATTTACGATTCTTTCCATAATGTAATTTGCGTTCAATAGGCCTACAAAAAAAAATGCCGCCTATACGACTTATAAATGCGCTACGCACACAACGCACAATTAGGAGCGGCAATCAGTGGCGTATTTAGGCATGTTCCACATGTGACAATGGAACAGGGGCCCCCACACAAAAGGGGCCCCCACACATCCCAAAAAGAAATGTTTGAGTGACATCCCCATATTTCGTTGAAAATGTAAAATAAAATGCATTTATTCCCATACAATTTAAAGTGCTCCAGTTCAACCAAGCTACGTGCAACATAAAATGTGTGATTGTACAGAATGTAATATGAATTAACGGCCTTTTTCTGAGGTAGGCCCTATGTGGAAGGCAGACCACGAGGGGCCCCACATAAATTTGAAACCGAAAACCGGTTTTGATTTTCAAAACACCGCGTCTGTGCTTTATTATTAACGGCACTATTAAATACATGTTCTTTCGATTATCATAAATATATGCCTTTTCATATGCTTCTTAATATTATGGTCAACGATAATCGGTAATTTGATTATCACTATTGAAAAATTGAAAGCTATTATCGGTTTTAATCAATTAGCCCAGATTTTTTTAGTTCTAAAGAATTTTATGGTAAAGAGTACAAAATCATATTGTATTCACACAAATCAACCCCTTGAATGCCCTGCAAACACTAATTAATTAAGTTTGAAGTATTTTTCAAATATACCTACAAAACTACGCACATTTGGCTGTTCCTGCATGTGACTTGTGACATTGCGCGGGGGTGGGGGGAGGGGGAAACCGAAATCCGATTTTAAACCGGTTTTGTAGAACCGATAACCGGTTTTAACATCCCTAGTTCTGCTGTTACAGGGAACGCAGCGCCCATTTGTAAACTAGCCTCTCACTGGTAAGGGATTAACCGTTTGTCCCTTGGAGTCGCCGATCGTGACCTCTTCTGATCAGGCCCCACGAGCGGGGGGTACAGCCGGTATGCCGTACCGGGGCTCTCAAAAGTTTAGGGGGCCCGTGAATATTTAAAATTAAATACAGTAAATCCCAGCCAGTAGTCCTGTAGTAATGACATGTAGATGTATGTTGCCTTTCTTTCCTTCAAGGAATGTACAAAATACATTCGCATATTAATGCAGAGGAGTCGGAGTCGGGGAGTCGGAAGTAAAAAAAAATGAGGAGTCGGAGTCGGAACATTTATCTACCGACTCCGCAGCCCTGGAATATACTGAGCCAGCCATTATCTACCACTGGCTGTAAATATACTGAGCCAGCCATTATCTATCACTGGCTGTAAATATACTGAGCCAGCCATTATCTACCTCTGGCTGTGAATATACTTAGCCAGCCATTACCTACCCCTGGCTGTGAATATACTGACCCAGCCATTATAATTGAAGTCAACGACAAAAAGCTCATCAGCTTGAACAGGTTCACATACTTTGGCAGCACCCTCTCACAAATAGTACATATACTTTGGCAGCACCCTCTCACAAGTAGTTCATATACTTTGGCTGCACCGTCTCACAAGTAGTTCACATACTTTGGCAGCACCCTCTCACAAATAGTACACATACTTTGGATGCACCCTCTCACAAGTAGTTCACATACTTTGGCAGCACCCTCTCACAAATAGTACACATACTTTGGATGCACCCTCTCACAAGTAGTTCACATACTTTGGCAGCACCCTCCCACGAGTAGTTCACATACTTTGGCTGCACCCTCTCACAAGTAGTTCACATACTTTGGCAGCACCCTCCCACGAGTAGTTCACATACTTTGGCAGCACCCTCTCACAAATAGTACACATACTTTGGCTGCACCCTCTCACAAGTAGTTCACATACTTTGGCAGCACCCTCCCACGAGTAGTTCACATACTTTGGCAGCACCCTCTCACAAATAGTACACATACTTTGGATGCACCCTCTCACAAGTAGTTCACATACTTTGGCAGCACCCTCTCACAAGTAGTTCACATACTTTGGCAGCACCCTCCCACGAGTAGTTCACATACTTTGGCTGCACCCTCTCACAAGTAGTTCACATACTTTGGCAGCACCCTCCCACGAGTAGTTCACATAGACAAGAAAATAAGCACCAGAACCACGAGAGCCGCAGTGGATCCTTTGGTAAGCTCCAGCCAAAGGTCTTTGATCGGAGGGTCATCAAACTAGCAACCAAGCTATTTTAACAGTTTGAACCCATTGCTCTCTACACCCACTTTACAGTGTTTGAACCCATGGCTCTCTACACTCACCATACAGTGTTTGAACCCATGGCTCTATACACCCACCATACAGTGTTTGAACCCATGGCTCTCTACACCCACCATACAGTGTTTGAACCCATGGCTCTCTACACCCACCATACAGTGTTTGAACCCATGGCTCTCTACACCCACCATACAGTGTTTGAACCCATGGCTCTCTACACCCACCATACAGTGTTTGAACCCATGGCTCTCTACACCCACCATACAGTGTTTGAACCCATGGCTCTCTACACCCACCATACAGTGTTTGAACCCATGGATCTCTACACCCACCATACAGTGTTTGAACCCATGGCTCTCTACACCCACCATACAGTGTTTGAACCCATGGCTCTCTACACCCACCATACAGTGTTTGAACCCATGGCTCTCTACACCCACCATACAGTGTTTGAACCCATGGCTCTCTACACCCACCATACAGTGTTTGAACCCATGGCTCTCTACACCCACCATACAGTGTTTGAACCCATGGCTCTCTACACCCACCATACAGTGTTTGAACCCATGGCTCTCTACACCCACCATACAGTGTTTGAACCAATGGCTCTATACACCCACCATACAGTGTTTGAACCCATGGCTCTCTACACCCACCATACAGTGTTTGAACCCATGTCTCTCTACACCCACCTTACAGTGTTTGAACCCATGGCTCTCTACACCCACCATACAGTGTTTGAACCCATGGCTCTATACACCCACCATACAGTGTTTGAACCCATGGCTCTATACACCCACCTTACAGTGTTTGAACTCATGGCTCTATACACCCACCATACAGTGTTTGAACTCATGGCTCATTACACCCACCATACAGTGTTTGAACCCATGGCTCTATACACCCACCATACAGTGTTTGAACTCATGGCTCATTACACCCACCATACAGTGTTTGAACTCATGGCTCTATACACCCACCATACAGTGTTTGAACTCATGGCTCATTACACCCACCATACAGTGTTTGAACCCATGGCTCTATACACCCACCTTACAGTGTTTGAACTCATGGCTCTATACACCCACCATACAGTATTTGAACCCATGGCTCTCTACACCCACCATACAGTGTTTGAACTCATGGCTCTCTACACCCACCATACAGTGTTTGAACCCATTGCTCTATACACCCACCATACAGTGTTTGAACCCATTGCTCTCTACACCCACCATACAGTGTTTGAACCCTCTCCCCACTCGCAATCCTGGCTATGCCACTGGTATTTTTATAATTATTTTATATTATATTTTATAGGCTACTGTTGGCAGAAAATGATTTAGCTGCTTAGGAAAATTTACATGATACTTTGCACAACAACAACAACACAAAAAAAAAAGAAAAAGTAATTGCAGGTACAAGCAAGCATACGGGTATATGCACAGAAACAACGAAAGATACCGCGATAACGAGATATGAGTAGATAACAAAAACAGTCAGTTGGCATGTCTACATTATTTCGTTGTGCACACAAAATATTTCTATTACTAATATACGATTAATGTAAGTAACCTTTGAATTGTTTTATAGATAGTAATTTTTTATAACGCTCTGAAATGATAGAGAGACTTAAAATTTAATGTATAAACTATTTGTATGATTGCGCCAATGAGTTCTCTAGATCTAGCGGTGGATGTGGATGAGTACATCATTCAAACTTTACCATTTATTTTAACTTTTTTTTTCATTTTCTCACTTAGGATTCCATTTACGAAATTGTATATTTAGGATTTTTTTAAAAACTTATAATGAATTGTAATATTTTTATCCTCTTACTTAATAAAAGAATAGTTAGCTAATAGTTGTTAAAAAATATTATTTTTGATAGGGTACATTAAAAATATGTTTACATAATGCCTGGCTGGAATGTTTACTTGATAGATAAAGGTTAGACAAAAAAAATGCCAACATCAACAATATTGTTGGATGGGTAATCATTGCATTATACACGGGAAGGCTTAGGAGGGTGTGATAAGTCTGATAGCGAACGAATGAAATATATATGTATACACACATCGCTTAGAGAGGGAGAGTGAGAGAGTAGGTGAGAGCAGGAGAGAGGGGGGTGATTGCTTCAAGGTGTCACCATACATGAACAGAGAACAGGTTAAATATTTCCTTCATGTTAGTTAAGACTATTGTGCACTGTGATGAGTTTCGTGTTGTCCCAGAGAAAATAATATCAATGTTTCTCTACAATAACGTTGTAAAAAAAAACTTTGTTATTTTCAATTTTATGATAAATAGGCCTACTAATCCATTATCATTTACTTTATTATGATAACTACTGAAGAGAAGTCAACATACACGAAAGCTCACTAATTACCATATTGTGCACGTGAACGATTCCTCGCAACATTAGAGAGAAGTGCTTATTCTGCAGTCCTGGTAGATATTTGGCTATGCTGTAGACTCTACCTTTTCATTCAGTCTGGCCATTAGGCTACTGCAACTGCCTTCCAGATTCTGCCATTTTACTCGCCAGTTCTTCTTCTTCGTTCTCAATATTAATTAATGGAGAGGTTCAAACAACAAGGCCTACAGCTATGGTGAATTGCACGGTGATTTCCAGTTCTGTCTCTTTTCAATACAGTTTGGTGTTGGTGGAGGTAATCTGCGGCCAGAACCTGTTGCGAGCTGTTTCGTAAAGTGGGCAGGCTTGGATCACTGATTAAAAGCGAACTGGTATTAAAGTTCTCAACAACCTCCAGATTTTACCATGGGTAGCTATGAAGGGGGGAGTCCGATTTCTGTACATAATGTTGGTTTTTCTTTTAAATTAATCCGAATTCCATTTCAGACTTGAGAGAAGTGAAGGTCTCCGAAAGACTAATGTGTTTGTATTAATGCTGCATTATCTGTTACCTTAGTCTTGTGCAGGAGACGTGAAATCGCTCTGGTGTGGAGTTACAAAAACCCTACATTATATTAATTTGTGTACTTGTATTTTTACGGAATTCAATATATTTAGTTTCTTTATAGAATAAATTCCGTTTCTTTTTATTTCGTAGAAATTTCTAAAATTTTCCCAATCGGGGTTATAACCAGGTACCAGATTTTGAACAGACCCAATCCCGAAAAAACTCGGCTCCTGCACTTATGGGATCTTTTCAAATCCTGTACGTGTTCCATATTTTCAGATATTGTGCTTTGTTCCATATTTTCAGATATTGTGCTTTGTTCCATATTTTCAGATATTGTGCTTTGTTCCATATTTTCAGATATTGTGCTTTAGTTCATATTTTCAGATATTGTGCTTTGTTCCATATTTTCAGATATTGTGCTTTGTTCCATATTTTCAGATATTGTGCTTTGTTCCATATTTTCAGATATTGTGCTTTGTTCCATATTTTCAGATATTGTGCTTTGTTTCATATTTTCAGATAGTGTGCTTTGTTCCATATTTTCAGATATTGTGCTTTGTTCCATATTTTCAGATATTATTCTGTGTTCCTGGTGCTAAAAGAGTTGTAATGACCCTTTCTTTCCTTAAGTTAAAAGAGATACTAATGAGAGGCTATTCAAATATCGAGATTCTCCTTGTAAATGATGGGTACCATGACAAGAGATTTGCATTAAAGAAAATCAGTCAAAGTATTGATACAGTATTGCATATGTATAGTTTTAATATAAATATTATAAAGCAAACATTTCTAGGATCTCTATTGTTGGCTAATTTGAATGGTCCCTCTATAATCCTGTTTCAGAATTTCTTCTATTCCAAATAAAATGATGAAAGAGTTCAATCTAAAGCTTCCAGCTATATCAGAGAAAGTGTCCACTAGTCCAGGACAACATAGAAGACGAGGATCACGCACACCAAGTTATCAGATAAAAGAGGTAGCGTAATGTCGTCTCACTTTGTAAATCCTATCAATATAATAGGCCCTAATGCCCTAATCAATATATATAATTACCATGAAGTTTGTTTGTTTGTCAGTATATAGGCTTATATATGTTTGTTCTCATAGATTCCTAGGTCGTTTGTCCAATCGGTACAAAAGTTTAAATACATCAATAATGGGAAACGGCCTCCAAAATAACTGTGTATTATATACACTGATAGATTTGTTGAGAGTTTGAATGCTGTACTTTTAATTCAAAAAGTTCAGCTAATGAAGTTATATTGTTGTTGTTTTTCTATGTAAAAGTAACCAAATCTTTTCATTCATTTTTTAATATTATAAAAATATGTCGCCATTGAGAACATTATTTAATAACTGAATCATTTATACGAATTATATCGGACGATAATAAAGTGGATATTGACATCCTAATAGTAAAAAAAATAACTCAGTAGTCATTTTCATCTTCGCGGTTCACTCTAATGCGATTCTGTGAGTGTATGTACAATAACAATAATATGATTATTGTAACGGCTAATATGTCTTTTTTTTTCTATTTATACCAGTGTAAGGTCGAATAGAGTGGTGTTTTTTCATGTCTAAAAATTTTTTAATAATGTTAAAAACCGTTTTTGGCGCGAAGGCTGCTTGGCGGCGCCGATTAGGCACCGAACGTTTTGGCACTTATGAAAACAATTGATAGCCTAAACTCCGTTCATAATTGTGAATAATAAGAATATGATATTTTTACATATCTTATTTTCTCTTATAGTATAGGCAAACTGATGGTACAAGTGTAATGGTGACTAAAGGAGTTTTTTTATGTTTATAAAGCTCTAATAATGTTTTTAAAAACGCGAGTGCCGTGAACATATTTTCTATGCACTAAATGCGAAATAGTTGATTTATGAAAAAAAAAAAATACTATTTCATGGAAATTCACTTTCGGTGATAAACACGAGATCTGATTAATGTAGGTACAGTGAGGTACATGAGTGACGGTTTCGAGTAAATTTTAGTCCTACAGTTTGATAATAATTGTTTACAATATTATCACCAGCAATTCAAGGGTGACCAAATCAAAGTTACCCCCCATTTCTATAGTCATGATTGTCGTTATTTTTTATGATTTAATTTACAAGTAATTAGAAATATTAAACATACCATAAGATGGAATAAAGACATTAAAACAACAAAAAAATTAAACAAGTTGTAGTCATTCGTTTCTCCGTCATTTTGACGGGCACAAAAACGAGTTTATATTTAATATTTATATGAATCTCAAAAGGAGTAAGTAGGCTACTAATATACATGCCGCATACACTTTTTAATACTGGACATAATGACATGAAATTTGGCACAAATATTCTTTGTGTAATTGCGATGAACACTGTAAATGTTTTACTATTTTTTCTTCAAAAGACCGCATTAACAAGTCTTAATTAGGCGTGACCTTTTCCAATGGAAGAGATCACAACTTCCGGTTCTATTTTTAAATTAGTAAACAAAAAAAAGCATGCTTTTGCTGGTGTTTGACAATTGATTCCAACCTGACGGCCAGTTCTAGTCTTTAAGAATTATACAAAGAATACAAGATTAGTTATGAGGAATCCGTTTTTGACATCAAAAGTGAGTAGGCGATAATTAATACTCAAGTGTTAGTCGCGTACGATTAAATTTATATTTGTTTACAAAATAAATTAGTCAAGAGTTGCGTTTCATGATTGTTAAAAAACATAACGCGTAGATTCATAAAAACAAATAACGAAAATTCTTTTCCATTAAGCAATAAGTTTGATATTATAAAAAGGTGAAACTTCACTTCTGACTTTCACAATCCATGGTTTTCTTTTGCCAATATTTTTTTGGAAATGAAATCAAATTTAATCTCCTACAGCTTTTGGTACAATGAGTAACACGTTGTTTAAATAAAATGATCGAATAAGACCGGAAATGTCTTTCTATGCGACCTTTTATGCATGCATATTTGTTAAAGACTTGTAAAAAAAAAAGAGAATAAAAATAAAATATTTGTTTCATGTTTAAAATGCCAGAATCAATTTTATAATTTTTCTTTAAAAAAATGAGAAAAAAAAAGAATGGTGTTTAGATTATTTGTATGATGTCATCAAACTTTGTGCATGAGCTTTGTGAATGAAGGAAGGGAAAACATTCCATTCCTGTTTAAATTGCCGGAAATTAGAGGCCGACCGATATTCGGTATCGACACCGAAAGTAGGCAAATGGCCTCTTTCGGCATAGTTTCGGTTTCGACCGAAGGCAAAAAGTTAGCTTTCGGCTTGCGTTCGATTTTGACCAAAACTGATATTGACTTTCGGTCTTCATCCGAATATCTCTTTTAGCTTTCAAAATTCAGTATATACAACTATATATTACATGTTCTATGGTTTACTTAAATACATAGTAGGCCTACCCATAAACACGTTAATATTACACACAAATGTGCAGTCTTTTAAAATCTTTTATTTGGCAATTTCGGTTAATCTCTCGGTTTCGGCCGAAAGTGTAGTTAAATTTTCAGTTTCGACCGAAAGTCACTTTATAACTTTCTGTAAAAAAAAAATTAGGTTTCGGTCGGCCTCTACCGGAAATAGGTGTAATATAAGACTTATTGACATGGAATGTGAAAATTAAGATTAGATTTTTTTCTAGCCAGTTCGGAGAATCGGGCACTTAATGCTAGTATACTTATAAATTGAAAGAGGTAGCGTAAACTGCACGGTAAGCGTTTGACGAAATAATGTTAGCCTATGTATAGAAGGGGTGTCCTTAACATATAAGAAATGAAAATATAAATCGATCAGATAAGAAAAACATTTAAGTACTGATTTTAATTTGGTTTGAATCAAATGTTAATTACTTGTAATTCATATAAAATTCAGAATTTCGTTTGCATTTATAAGCATTCCCCACCAGTCTTGAATGAGTCAGTCTCGAAAACCGTTTACAGCCATTGAAACAAATTGCGAAACAACCGACATGCCTTCGTTCAGCATTTCACGAACAGGCAGTTTGATAACCTCAGATTTAATTGGCATTTAAATGACAACATCAAATTTGGTAAATGACTTAGCAACAGTATTATTATCGCTTTTTCTTTGTTACAAAAATTATATATAAATGTGTGCATACATACACATTCAGTCGAGACCCCCCCCCCCCCCTGTAGGCCTAAGCATGCATAAGCCAAATCTCAAAATCTCATACCCCCCCCCACCCTTTAGTGCGTACCTAATATATGGATGACCCCTAAACAAAGTTATTAAATAAATAGGTAGTGTAAAATAAAATCAATTGGTAAATATCCTTATTACAAAAAAAGGTGGAGCGATGAAAAGTGTGTAGTGTCAGTGTCACTGTCACTGTACAAATGGCAACGGTCAAAATGGCGACGATAGAATGACAATGATAGAAATGCCCTTGTATGCCGTGGCCACCGAAACTGTTGAACGCTGCTCCACAAGCCCTTACTTTATACTTTACTTACTTCATACAGCTATAAAAATGGAAACGAAAAAAAAAAGACAAAAAACAATATCTAGGCCTACTAGTTTAATTGAAAGTGATAGCAAGCTTCTCAATTTTAACCGCGAACAGCATAAAAAAACCCTGGTTAGAAAAAGGAAAGTGTGTAGAAGACAAGAGTTAGAGAAAGACAAGAGTTCTACAGATAAAGAGTGTGTAAAAGACATGTAATACACAAGTGTATAGCATAGAAGTGTGTCGAAGACAATTGTATCGAAGTAGACTAAACATGTGTGTCGAAGACAAGTGTATCAAAGTAGACTAAACATGTGTGTCAAAGACAAGTTTAACGAAGTAGACTAAACATGTGTGTCGAAGACATGTGTATCGAAGTAGACTAAACATGTGTGTCGAAGACATGTGTATCGAAGTAGACTAAACATGTGTGTCCAAGACAATTGTATCGAAGTAGACTAAACGTGTGTGTCGAAGACATGTGTATCAAAGTAGACTAAACATGTGTGTCGAAGACATGTGTATCGAAGTAGACTAAACATGTGTGTCGAAGACATGTGTATCGAAGTAGACTAAACATGTGTGTCGAAGACATGTGTATCGAAGTAGACTAAACATGTGTGTCGAAGACATGTGTATGTAAGTAGACTAAACATGTGTGTCGAAGACATGTGTATCGAAGTAGACTAAACATGTGTATCGAAGACAATTGTATCGAAGTAGACTAAACGTGTGTGTCGAAGACAAGTTATCGAAGTAAACTAAACATGTGTGTCGAAGACAAGTTATCTAGTCTAATCTCAAGAACTATTTCTTCTCTATCTAGTCTCTTTCTCAATTACTATTTCTTCACTATCTAGTCTACTCCTCCAGAACTATTTCTTCATTTTCTAGTTTACTTCTCTAAAAACTATTTCTAATCTACTTAAATTACTTCTCAAGAACTGTTTCTTTACTAGCTAGTCTACTTCTCAATAACTATTTCTAATCTACTTAAATTACTTCTCAAGAACTGTTTCTTTACTAGCTAGTCTACTTCTCAATAACTATTTCTAATCTACTTAAATTACTTCTCAAGAACTGTTTCTTCACTACCTAGTCTACTTCTCAAAAACTATTTCTAATCTACTTAAATTACTTCTCAAGAACTGTTTCTTCACTACCTAGTCTACTTCTCAATAACTATTTCTAATCTACTTAAATTACTTCTCAAGAACTGTTTCTTCACTACCTAGTCTACTTCTCAAAAACTATTTCTAATCTACTTAAATTACTTCTCAAGAACTGTTTCTTCACTACCTAGTCTACTTCTCAAAAACTATTTCTAATCTACTTAAAATACTTCTCAAGAACTGTTTCTTTACTAGCTAGTCTACTTCTCAAAAACTATTTCTAATCTACTTAAAATACTTCTCAAGAACTGTTTCTTTACTAGCTAGTCTACTTCTCAAGATTCTTTTTCTACACTATCTAGTCTACTCCACAAGATCTATTTACCCACCATCTAGTCTACTCCACAAGATCTATTTACCCACCATCTAGTCTACTTCTCATGATCTATTTACCCACCATCTAGTCTACTCCACAAGATCTATTTACCCACCATCTAGTCTACTCCACAAGATCTATTTACCCACCATCTAGTCTACTCCACAAGATCTATTTACCCACCATCTAGTCTACTCCACAAGATCTATTTACCCACCATCTAGTCTACTCCACAAGATCTATTTACCCACCATCTAGTCTACTCCACAAGATCTATTTACCCACCATCTAGTCTACTCCACAAGATCTATTTACCCACCATCTAGTCTACTCCACAAGATCTATTTACCCACCATCTAGTCTACTCCACAAGATCTATTTACCCACCATCTAGTCTACTTCACAAGATCTATTTACCCACCATCTAGTCTACTTCACAAGATCTATTTACCCACCATCTAGTCTACTCCACAAGATCTATTTACCCACCATCTAGTCTACTCCACAAGATCTATTTACCCACCATCTAGTCTACTCCACAAGATCTATTTACCCACCATCTAGTCTACTCCACAAGATCTATTTACCCAGCATCTAGTCTACTTCACAAGATCTATTTACCCACCATCTAGTCTACTTCTCAAGATCTATTTACCCACCATCTAGTCTACTCCACAAGATCTATTTACCCACCATCTAGTCTACTTCTCAAGATCTATTTACCCACCATCTAGTCTACTCCACAAGATCTATTTACCCACCATCTAGTCTACTCCACAAGATCTATTTACCCACCATCTAGTCTACTCCACAAGATCTATTTACCCACCATCTAGTCTACTCCACAAGATCTATTTACCCACCATCTAGTCTACTCCACAAGATCTATTTACCCACCATCTAGTCTACTCCACAAGATCTATTTACCCACCATCTAGTCTACTCCACAAGATCTATTTACCCACCATCTAGTCTACTCCACAAGATCTATTTACCCACCATCTAGTCTACTCCACAAGATCTATTTACCCACCATCTAGTCTACTTCTCAAGATCTATTTACCCACCATCTAGTCTACTCCACAAGATCTATTTACCCACCATCTAGTCTACTCCACAAGATCTATTTACCCACCATCTAGTCTACTCCACAAGATCTATTTACCCACCATCTAGTCTACTCCACAAGATCTATTTACCCACCATCTAGTCTACTCCACAAGATCTATTTACCCACCATCTAGTCTACTTCACAAGATCTATTTACCCACCATCTAGTCTACTCCACAAGATCTATTTACCCACCATCTAGTCTACTCCACAAGATCTATTTACCCACCATCTAGTCTACTCCACAAGATCTATTTACCCACCATCTAGTCTACTCCACAAGATCTATTTACCCACCATCTAGTCTACTCCACAAGATCTATTTACCCACCATCTAGTCTACTCCACAAGATCTATTTACCCACCATCTAGTCTACTTCACAAGATCTATTTACCCACCATCTAGTCTACTCCACAAGATCTATTTACCCACCATCTAGTCTACTCCACAAGATCTATTTACCCACCATCTAGTCTACTCCACAAGATCTATTTACCCACCATCTAGTCTACTCCACAAGATCTATTTACCCACCATCTAGTCTACTCCACAAGATCTATTTACCCACCATCTAGTCTACTCCACAAGATCTATTTACCCACCATCTAGTCTACTCCACAAGATCTATTTACCCACCATCTAGTCTACTCCACAAGATCTATTTACCCACCATCTAGTCTACTCCACAAGATCTATTTACCCACTATCTAGTCTACTCCACAAGATCTATTTACCCACCATCTAGTCTACTTCACAAGATCTATTTACCCACCATCTAGTCTACTTCTCAAGATCTATTTACCCACCATCTAGTCTACTCCACAAGATCTATTTACCCACCATCTAGTCTACTCCACAAGATCTATTTACCCACCATCTAGTCTACTCCACAAGATCTATTTACCCACCATCTAGTCTACTCCACAAGATCTATTTACCCACCATCTAGTCTACTTCACAAGATCTATTTACCCACCATCTAGTCTACTCCACAAGATCTATTTACTCACTATCTAGTCTACTCCACAAGATCTATTTACCCACTATCTAGTCTACTCCACAAGAACTAAGTTATTTCAGTCATGAAGACTAGTGGCCAAATGTTTTCATCTTTTCTAAAAAGATCTGGTTATTGACATAGATTTAGTGTGTATTTTGCATTTATTTTGTAATTAGGGCTGCCTGTTGTCACTAGGCTTTTATTTTAATTATTTGTGAACACCTTTTAAATATTATTGTATAATATAGTGTATATAATAAATACAATTATTTATATGTTGTTAGGTCAAGCTTTATTAATTTATTTTTAACACGGTAAAATAACAACAACGAAAATACGTTTCCGAAAGTCAAAATATATTGTCACACTGACAGATTTTCAAGTGAAATTAACAAATATTTTTCATTGGATATACTAGGACACAAAAAGAAACGGGTGGTGGGGGGGGGGGGGGCAATGTATATAACTAAGAAAAGAGGGTAAACAAAAAATACAAACAAAAAAGAGTAAAGGACTACAGAAGCTAGCCAGAAATACAGGAGACACAACACTGGGGTCAAAAGAAGTGCAAGAAAAGACAAAAAGAGATTGTGTAGACGTGGCAACGGGAGCACAATTAGCAGCTGATAGAGGAATTAATCAAACAGTCTACCGAATTATTAAATCCCTTACAGGAGGAATACAAAGCAAATTTACAGTTTTGATACATAAAAATTGGAATAATCTAGCCACGGAAAAAGACTGGTCTCTAGGTGTACAGGGCATTTCGAAGAGATCTTAAATTGGCCAGACCTAGTGACTGGCATCATGGACATTTAGACTGAAATGGCAGAAGGGCCCATTCTAGAATAAATGATAGAAGAAGCCATCAAACGGTCCAGGGGAAACAAGGCCCAGGAGAGGATATAGTCACTAAGAAAAGAGACACAACGATATGTAAGAATTGGAGAGGAAACTATCTATTGTCTCAATAGAGACACAACGATATGTAAGAATTGGAGAGGAAACTATCTATTGTCTCAATAGAGACACAACGATATGTAAGAATTGGAGAGGAAACTATCTATTGTCTCAATAGAGACACAACGATATGTAAGAATTGGAGAGGAAACTATCTATTGTCTCAATAGAGACACAACGATATGTAAGAATTGGAGAGGAAACTATCTATTGTCTCAATAGAGACACAACGATATGTAAGAATTGGAGAGGAAACTATCTATTGTCTCAATAGAGACACAACGATATGTAAGAATTGGAGAGGAAACTATCTATTGTCTCAATAGAGACACAACGATATGTAAGAATTGGAGAGGAAACTATCTATTGTCTCAATAGAGACACAACGATATGTAAGAATTGGAGAGGAAACTATCTATTGTCTCAATAGAGACACAACGATATGTAAGAATTGGAGAGGAAACTATCTATTGTCTCAATAGAGACACAACGATATGTAAGAATTGGAGAGGAAACTATCTATTGTCTCAATAGAGACACAACGATATGTAAGAATTGGAGAGGAAACTATCTATTGTTTCAATAGGAGAAAAATGTTTGTACATAAAAATGAGACGGGAAATAAGAAGAAGAAATCGGTTTCCGAGCTGAAAAACAGGAAAGGCAGCTTGTGCAATGATTAAATTTCTGTTCTGTGTACCATAGTGGAACATTCTCTCTATACAGCAAATACATAGATTTTGAAAAATCATTCGATAGCATTCACCACTCAAACCTTATGAAGACATCTGAAATCATATGAAAGTCTTTATTATTCTTAAAGACATATATTTGCTAAAGGTAACTAGTTCTGTGTACCCTATGAAAACCAGCAGTCCCACTGAGAACTGGAGTCCCACATGGCTGTGTGATCTCACCTGTCAAATTTCTAATAGCAATGAACTGAATCATGAAGAGAACTACTGTTAACCCTTGAAGGCCTAGTAATCAAATGGAAATCTCCACAAGATTAGCTATGGCACCACATGCCGTTAAGAAACTCGGCCGGATATGGAAATCCTCGTCAGTTTTGCACATTCTCTGTGCTGCAGCGACGAGAAAGATCAAGTGAAAAGTTGAAAGCCGCCTCTGACACATCCTAAAGATTAAAGAGCCACTGGGAAGACCACATCCAAAGCAATTAAGTTATACAGATAACAGGAATATATAAGATTTAATATCTAGGTAAAATAAAGAGATGAAGATGGTTGGGCCGCGTTCTTCTTATGGACAGAAAGAGTCTTCCTAGCAAAGCCCTGAGATGGACACCATCAGGGATAAAAAGAAGAGTCAGAAAGGGACAAGAACCGTAAAGAGGAAGTGAGTGCCAGTCACAAAACCTGACATGAGGAATTTTTATGCTGAATTTTGTTGACACCTTCTGCTCCAAGTGGAGTGACAAAGAAAATGAAAAGGATAATGAGTATCTTCATTACGTAAAAAAAAAATCAAATGTATAAATGAAATGTTTGCATCACATTAACAAACTAGTAAAAGCCTTAGGGCTAGTATGTTTCATGGCTAGATTGTTAAAAGAACAACAGAACTGTCCAAATCTTTAAAAATAAACTGTTCCACGTCGAATTACTTAGGCTTAGGCTATTAGAGTAAAGTAGCCTCCCAAAGATTGGACTAGGAAGCCTTAATGTTCTGCCAAAAAATGTCTCTGTTTCACTATATGATACAGATCTATTATTTATTGTTATTCTTTAGTTATTTTTTTATATTTCATAATATTATTTTTTAATATTGTTTTAACACTACAACCAAGTAACTACTTATAATTATTGGCCCAGCGAAGTATGTGTTCCATTTGTAATAAATGTATTTGCTATTATGGTGTTTATTTATACAAAATTGTCTTGGCTTGAGGTGTCCAGTTTATTTTTTAATAACCAAAAGTAAGAGACTATTGTCAAAAGTTCCTAGTTTCAAGTCAGTTTTACTTGTACAAGCTAACAACAATAGGTCAGGGGTCGGCAACCTTTTCATAATGGTTTGCTAAAGAAAAATTTGTTTATTCATTCAGTGTGCCAACATTCTAAAAGTCAACATGTGCCACCAATCAATTTCTTGCATAAAAGACTTGAATTGCATTTTCGGGTGTCTACTGCGTGCCATTGAAATTTGCTCTGCATGCCAAATCTGGCACGCATGCCATAGGTTGCCGAGCCCTGTTCTAGGTTTAATTAGTAGGCTATTGTTTGCAGGGTTTTTGTTAATATAGTATTTTCAGTTGCAAAACACACACAAATGGGAAAAACAAAGAAATAGAACAGATTTCCAGGTTAAAAAGAAACATGATATAATGTCTTCTAGTAGTAATATGCCAAAACTGTAATCATAATTAATAATTATAACTTTTGGTTTGACCAAACCCATTTTCACAAAATGCTGGTTAAGGAAAGTATTTTTTAGTCATTTTGGGTAATTTATATGGTTAAAAAAGTCTTTGAACAGGTGTTAATTTGGTACTAAACTTAACAATATAGCCTACTTATATTCATTACTTTTCTCTAAGACTTGAAGATTGCTTAAGATTTATAATTTTGTTAATTTAAACAAGCTTATTAAATTAATTAGTGTATACCATTTAAAAATAAATAAATAACAAAGAAATTATGTTCCAGAAATGGCTAGGCTTATTTTGAAAAAATAATATTTTCACACTGACCCCCACTTCTCAAATGATTTTTAGCCCAGATTGGCTTCAGTAAATTGAGTACCATTTCAACAGAATGTGTTACATATAATAGAAAATTATAATGAATAAATTTGAGAGGCCCATGGTTCTTTTGGAGCTTACAATTTAAACTAGGGAAGGCAGGATATATCGCTGCAATCATTGGTAATAATAAACTAAATACCATAAATCAAATCAAATATTTTACTTAATATTAATTTGTCTAATAGGTCTATAATATATAGCGAAGACAAATGTGACATTTGAATGTCCTTGGTCAGTTAGTAATACTTTTTGTACACAGCTAATATTTGTACCCCATATATGTCTATATATGATATATGTCTTATATTTGTACCCCATATATGTCTATATGATATATGTCTTATATGACTTAAATCTATATCTTTTAGTTTTACTTGTAATATTCAATTCATAGTTTAATTTGGAAGTAAGTAGTAAATAAGTAGTAGGCTAAATAGCATGAAAATTAGTTGACCAAATTTTAAACTTAAAAAAAAAGTCTTTGTATTTCTAAAAAGTAATTTGAACGAGTCTGAAATTACTAGATTTGAAATAGCTATAAAGTAAACAATTGTATGAGCTTCATGCTAAAAAGATATTTGGTAGGGGACCAAAGTAAACAAATCAGAACCCACTAAACCCATATTATATATTTAACCATATGAATATATGAACTGGCTAAAGTTTCAAAGTGTGTTGCAATAGGGCCTATTAGTTTTTTCTACACATATTGCCAATTAATAAGGACTCATCTTTTTGTTGCTGGAAATTATTATTCTCAAATGGCTATGAGTCTAGAAATGCTATATGAGTATAGGCTACTAAGATTTGGATTTTCCCAAAACAAAAACATGTGCATTTAAGTGCTAATTACTAATATTGAACTAGCCTCTAATTACTTTTGAAGTTTATAAAATGTTTAATATTTTGTATCAATTTTTAAAATTTAGCATTTGAATATGATTATAGGCCTACACATATTTTATTAAAATAGTGTGCAGATCTAACTTGAAAACCTATTCAGTTGGTGTTAAATTAAAGTTAGAGTTTAGGTTTAGGGCTTAGTTATATTATAATAGGGGGCACGGCGGCCGTGCGGCAGCACGTTCGGCTGGCGTACTGAAGGTCCTAGGTTCAAATCCTGGTGCAGGCTAGGATTTTTTCCCGGGTCTGGAGGGTGTCCCTGAGTCTACCCAGCTCAGATGGGTACCTGACCTTAGTTGGGGTAAAGTAAAGGCAGTTTTGTGCATAGTTCTCGCCACACAATCACCGGCTGGTCCAGCGGTTAGATCACCGGACTGTCAACCAAAAACCAATTGACAGGTCTCGGGTTCTATCCCTGCCACCGACGGATCCTTGTCACCCTGCAGGAGTTTTGGGCCTAGTGGACGTAATAATCTTCTATCTAGAAGGAACATCTGTAAACTTATATATTATAAAAGATAAGTATGCCATGGCCACAAAAACTGGTGAACGCTGCTTCACTGGACCTATAGATCAGCTTGGTCCGACGGGTACTTTACTTTTTTTATTATCATAATATTATAATTAGCTTATAAAATTATATTATAGGCCTAATTATTAACTAATATTAACAATAACCCTATTATTATTATTTTATTATTTAAGATGTGTTCAGTAATTCACTTGACTTACCTCCGTGTTTTAATGCTTGACCAGATTCCAGGGGTATTACAAGAAGAGGAAAGAGACCGCTCAATCCTACGAGAATAGATGCAAAAATTGAAAGTAACCATGTTTCATAAGTTAGCTTTCTAGACTCCCATGGCCATAGGCTTTCAAGTTGGATTTTTGAAAAGTTCTCTTCCTCAGATTGAACGCTTTCAATTATCATTTTGCCACGTCCGAATGAACTTAAAACTCGAGAAAACGGACTGACACTCTTCGGTCGTGATTAGCAGTTTAATGAGCTGCCGATACAGATCAATGTACTTATCCATTCACCAGGTTATTGGAACGCTTATTGAGATAATAATTAATTGATGTAACAGCTGATAGTGATAAGTGTCTTTCATGATAGATGTATTATCTAGCGACAATTTGTTTGACCCAATAAGTTTCTCAACTTTGACCTATAACCCCTCTATTAATAATTAATAGTATGAAAGATAGTATGGTTTCGTACACAAGAAAATATAAAATAATAGGGTATATATATATTATCTTTTTTTTCTTTTGCATTGTCTAGACCACAATATTTAAATTTGTATTAAAATGTTAAATAAAAATAAATATACGAAAATTAAGATATGTCTTTATCGGACAATTCCATTATAGAAAAGGGTGGATAACCCTAACATCGGCTTGCTGGTACTGTTCTGCTGGTGCTGTACAGTTGAATCGAGAGCTCTTGCGGGAAAAAAAAACTCAATTCTAGGTGATGCCAGAATTGCCAGAACACTGATGTAAAAATAGAATGTGCCGCAGTTAAAACGAACAGAACACAATACCATATTTGTGCTTGTAGGTGTGTTCAGGAGTTTGTTAGACAGGCACACAAAAACTTGGAGTGGATGTTTTTTTCAGTTTGATAGTAGGCCTATATTACTATATTATATATCAATCATGTGTGCATACCTCAAAATGTAAATAAAATCGTAAACAAATACTTAAAAAAAAAAAACAATAGTCAATAGGCCTACTAATCTATAATGGACGCGGCGTTTCGGACAACTATTTTCGATATTGCCCAGGACGCATCACAAGCAGCAACTGCTCACAATGAAAGCCATGGTTATTACAGTAGAGCGGTTAGTTACATTTGCATGTAATTGTTTTTCTTTTTGTCATATGAGCCAATATCAATGACATATTTGTTTGACGTCTACATTTTTATTCGCTCCGTAATCATTGGCAATTATTATAATAAAAAAATTATAATTATGAAGAATAATTCTACACTGGATATTTTATTGTATCATATATTTATGATATATAATATATAGTAGTAGTAGTAGGCTATATACAGTATATACATATATAGGCCTATATGTAAATATATATATATATATTATATATAGGCCTATATATATATATCAAATTGAATGTCTTTTTGTCCTGATTACAAAACAGTTGGTTTGGTTTCATGGTGAAGCGTCTGTAATTTTTTGTTTTAAATTTTGAAAATTTGGCAATATTGTTAGTTTTTCTTAAACCTTGTTACTTCCCTTGAGCACTTTGTGTTGTTATTGAAAATTGTTTCATCCCTTTTGTTTGTTTATCTATTTATTTGTATTATGTATCCAAATATGTCATAACACACAGATCAGATAATGTGACATAATGATAATGTGCCCACTTCCCAACACAGTTTTTTTTTTATAGGGCCTATCCCTTAGCCTTAATCATAGTCCTTCGCTTTGATTCATTTATGATCCGGTTAGCTTTGTAGTTTATCTTGTTTTTTTTTAGTTAATAGGGCCTACTAGTATTTCTGCATTTCACAGAAACAAAAGACTAGGCTACAATAGGATTATCATTTGTAAAAAAAAATATAAACAAAGAAAAAACAATACAAAAATAAGAAGCAATACAAAAAATAGAATCTATTGCAGTTAGGGCAAACCTGGAAGGACCAAAGTGACCTAACAACACATAATTTGAAAGTATTTTTAAAGGGACATAATCACTTTTTAATATTTTTTTAATTGCCCTCCAGTTTATAATTTTAACATAATTAGTAATATGTTTATTTTAAAAAAAAAATTAATGAATAAAGCAATATAGTAATATAGTTGATAAAATAATATAGATCTAGTTGATAAAATAATATAGATCTAGTTGATAAAATAATATAGATCTATTTGATAAAATAATATAGATCTAGTTGATAAAATAATATAGATCTAGTTGATAAAATAAACACATTTCTGGAGGAAGTTTCCAATTTATGTGTTTTATTTTGTCCCAATCCATTAAATGGCCGCAAGGAGTCTCTTTATAGAGAACAAATATGTATATATAAACATTACATAAACAAACATACATGGTATATATTATTATGAACAAACTCATGGTAATTATATATGTTGATTATGTCTTTTATTATATTAAAGTGACTTAGGCCTATAAATCAATATAGTATTTATAGTCATATACTATATGATATAGATTAGTCGTAATTTACTACAATTGAAGGCTATTGGTAGTTTTCCATTTTAAAAAATCTATTAAAAGTCTACAGCTCAGCAGGAAGCAGTTGAGGAACACATGGAATGGGAAACAGTGTAATGAAGCAGTGCCATGGTCTATTAGGCCTACATTGTACCATGTTGATATATTTAATCATTTAATAAAAGGCCCACTTCCCCTGATGACTAAACATCTATTTCTTATCAGTGGATAAAATATGTAGTAATTTTCAATGTTGAGCTTGTGAGCAGTGAATGAATTATGTGTTATATTATTGCAGACATTACACTGTGCAGTAAATGAATTATGTGTTATATTATTGCAGACATTACACTGTGGAAAGTTTGATAATAAACAATTGAGAAGACATTCTAAATTGCTGATTATACTGTAAAAGTATGTCTTTAACTCTCTAGCTTGGCGTAACAACTCATCTTTATTCTCATTCTACAATCATTTTATAGCACATTACATTAGCACATCACAGACATTCACTCCCTTTTTATACACTTCCAGGATACATTCATGAATAAAACTCACTCTTTCCAGCCAGTTGCATAAACAATAACACAGAGCTATCAGGTCACTTAGTCCATTCAACACATTACAATAATACAGTCCAATGTGTGTCACTAAGTCTCAGTCAGTTTATAATTATTCCATCCCTTACACACTCACAATTACTCAGTCATTATTACTGTCACAAATACCTTTTCAGCCTTTTTTACCATGGCAAAATATTCAGCCATAACAATGAATAAAAGGATGATAATATGTTAACAAATGCACCATTAATTCCAAAATGTCTTCATGTATGCTAAAGGTTACAAAACTCAAGTCAAGGCTCATAACTAGGCCTATTGAATATTCCCAACTAACAAGAGTAACACAATTAGTCAAATCACTAAACGTAGAAACACTAGTGGACAGAAGGGCAAAGAGTATAGTAATAATAAATAAGGCATAAAACTCTAATTTAGAAATACAACCCAATAACAGCCTGTTGCAAAGCTCAGATAAAGATGAAGACAAAAACACTTTCCTCATCCCATCTAAATACTCTTTCTTCCAGAGTGGCATTCGGGCATGGAATATGTTGCCTGATCAAACTAGGAAAACCAGTACCTTAACATCATTTAAAACATGAATAAAGATGCAAGACTAGACTCGGACCACAGATGAGCATAGGACACAATAATCTTCTTTATAGTAGGAGCGTCTGTAATATATAAAATAAGTCATCTTAATCTCATCATTCTAGAATCTGTTCAGAAAGAAATGCAACAAAGTAGAAAAAATCTAATAAAGATTTTTTTTCCGTTTTTCTCTCTTTCTATAATAATATGTGATTTTGCAAATTTTTTTTTTAACATTTTATTTTTTATTTATTTTGAAGATAGATATAAAATAAATGCTATTTAAAATGATTAAAAAAGGATTTCTGTTAAAAATAGTTCAAGAGTTAGGGAGGGTATTTATACATTTACAAAACTAGATCTATTGAAAGCTCTTTTTATATGATTCCTTGGTTAAATAATTTATGGAAAAAATAAATGTTTATGATAAAGCAAAATATAATAGTAAAACTTAAATTTTTTTCAGAGTGTCACCATTGATAAATTACCAGACAAGCTTCTTCTTCATATTTTTAGTTTTTTACGGCGATCAGAATTAGGAAAAGTGGCAAGAGTTTGTAGAAAATGGAGACTTTTGGCTTATGACAGTCGTCTCTGGACAAGAGTATCTCTTCGCCCTGATTATTCAGGCCTACATATTTATTCACCAGAAGTTCTTCAAGCACTCATAGGAATACGCTTTGGCTCAACTCTTCGTTACATAGAAATACCTAGTGATTTGATTACAGCACCTGTTCTCCATGAACTTGCAAACAAATGTCCAGCTTTAAGGTATGGTATGAAAGATTTATTGTTAATACTTTAGCTTATTTACTGTAATTATGCTAATATCATGAAGCTTTACTAATGTTAGAATTCATTGTAACCAAGATTATTTTAATTGAAGTAACATGAAAGGTGATGAAAATAACATGAAAAGAGTTGAATATTATTTTTTTTTAGTTTATTTTTTAAATCTAAATTTATTTTAATTCAATGGATGTCTTTTAATGTTGTTTAGCTACATACATGTTGTAAGAGAAATATAAGGTTGATGACATTGTGTTATTTATAGATATTATAAGACCAGGATTGGGCATGTATAAAGTCAATGAGCATTCCAGTTGTTTGTGTTATAAAATGTCATATCCTTAAACACCCACAAGTACATATACTTACAAATATATAAAGAGCTAAATCCAAATTTTGTTTTATTAATATACTTGCATGTTCTATAAAAATCGTAATATGTAGAGTAAGTAACTTATTTAAAAATATAATTAAATATAAAAACTCATTTGCTACTAATTGAGATTCCTGGCAAGTACTAACCAAACGCAAATTGCTCTAAATTTAGTATTTTTATCATTTTACTAAATGCTATTTTAAAATACTGTAGTTATATATCAACAATCAATTTGAACAAAACCTGCATAAAAAAGACTAAGCTTACTAGTATTTGATCAAATGGTCTCTGAATATTTTCACTCTCCCTTGTAATCCATTGAATCCTGTAAATCAAGTTGTAATGCAGATTCATCTAACTCTATATTTGTCCTTGTGGTCCATTGAATCCTGTAAATCAAGTTGTAATGCAGATTCATCTAACTCTATATTTGTCCTTGTAGTCCATTGAATCCTGTAAATCAAGTTGTAATGCAGATTCATCTAACTCTATATTTGACAGCCTTAATGTCAGAAGTGTAATTAAACAAAGAAAGTATTTGTGTCTTAAAATTAATGATCATAGAGTTAAAGGCATTAAGGTGACCCTAAGGGACTTTTCACTAAATCAAAAGATTTTGTTTCTATAACAGTTTTTTTGTTATAGCCATACATAAATAGGTACAAATAGACAAAAAAGTGTAAAAACAAACAAACAAAAAAAAAAAAAGTTTCTTTAGGGGGCTATTACAAATTTTTGTTTATTAATTTATGTATTAACTGATCTAGTTCAGCATATGTACAAATTTAAAGATATTAAAGTAAATTCAAATTTTTCAAAACCAGCAACAGATGTTCTATGATTCAATGAAAGGTTTTTTAAATATCTTAAAAAGAAAAAAAGTTATGCCCAATTTTCTATGTGCGGCAGAAAAATTGAAAAAATGCATGGGGTAGGGGTAGAATTTGTTATATTTTTTAATAACTATTGAGAATAAGCTTATTTCCTAACATCATATCATAGTAAACTAGTAACAAGACATTTCTACAAAGTTTCATGATGTTATAATAAGTAGTTTTAAAGTTATTCACTTTTTTGTGAAAAAAAGTCTCTAAAAAGCAGAAATTGAGAAAATCCGTAAAAACTATTTAAAAACTACATATCTTCTTATAAAATGAAGTTATTTCAAAAAATTTTGCTGTTACATATTCTACAATCAAACAGCTGTCCCAACATATACAAAGCATGCATATATAATGAAAAGAAAAATATCTACACATTTTTTTTCACAAGCAGTTGAATGTGAGTAAAATTGCAATATATAAGACATATAGTAAAAAAACTTAAATTGTCGCGAAAAAAATTTTTTTTTTTAAACTTTAAGATTATTTTTTTATTGCAGATTCTTACAATTTAAACAAATTAAAGCTTAACTTATTAACTGAGTGATTATCTCATTAAAAATAATTGCCTTTCTTCAAAAGGTTGAAAATGATTGGAATAATATAAAAAAAATTCTACAATAGTAATAGTAATATAAAGTTGTCAGGTACCAAATTAAACAGAAATAAATTGTGTATAGAGTGAAGTAGAACAGGTAAATATTAACTTAAAACCCCCCCGCACAGTATGAAGCCCCTCCTTCTCTAACCCGACCGTCTTTCTGTTTAGCTGCTGCCACACGCCTAGAATCCTTTCTCTTTTTTTGCACAACCTCTTGTGATCTCTCAGCATCACTCACTCTCCTCCTGTCTCTTTTGGTGCCTAGCTTTAATGTATTGGCTGTAATGCTACATCCTATAGCAGTCAAAAACTGCTGGAAAGCAGTGGCTCCCATATTAAATTCACCGACAGCTAGGGTTACCGCTATTGACACCTTTTTAAACCCTGACCACAGGTGTTTTGGACAACGAGACCAGATAACGCTGTGCAATGCTTCATTTGCATTTTGGGTCTTACCCAACAGACAGCGGCTAAGAAGCTCTGGTTTAGCTAAACGTTCGTACACTTGTTTAACATGTGGTGCCACATTATTGTTAACTCATTTGCTACTACCGCGACTGAATGCGACATACCCCCCTCCGTACTAATGCGTCCAAACGCGGCCGCCACGTGTGTGACTAACCTTGTCGTTTCTAGATTTTTTTTCGACATGCGTTCTGGGGTTTTATTTTACTGCAAAAACGGCTTTTAAAAAGTAGGAATATAGTCTGTTTCGTTAATAAAAACCGGATGTTTTTATCTAATTTCGTTTTTTTGCTATGCGCGTCAAAAAATCGGTATTTTTCACTTGCCTTTCGTCTTGTAAAACTTTTTTTATAGCCTTCGTCTTTAATTTTTTACTTTATTAATCGATAGCTCTATACATCCGAATATAACATTTAACAATAGTTCTGATAATAAGGATGCTGCAGATATAGACTTAGATAAATTTCCATTTCAACTCGATTTTTGGGATTTATTATACTTTATGGGACTTTGACGCTAGGCCTAGAGAAAATATTTAGGCAAATCATAGGGTCTCAACACTCAGCGAATAATTCTACCGATAATTCGGCATTTTTTATGTATAAAAGTATACATTTCCAGAAAGCTAAGATATTTATCTATTTTATGATGTAATTTTTATTCACTTTGGGGAATATTTAATTATTAAAAAAAAATATTTAAAAAAAATTTACTAAAATTAATACGGAGTTCCTTCCCTTTGGCTAGTACTTTCCCGGGTGTCTTTGGAAAGTAGGTTAGTAGCAAATGAGTTAAGGTACGTAGTCTGCAGATCATCTGGTCTTGAAGGTTTATCAACACCTGTGGCAATTTCCCGATTAAACCAACACCAAGAGGCAGAGCCAGGAGGACAGTGGGAATGCTGGGGATTTTCATTCGTCGACACAGAATGATAGAAGGAAGCAAAAATGGCTTTCTCCATGTCTTCGACAGAGGTGTTGCAGGTCCTGACCGCTTTGGTGTAGTATGTTTGAAGCAGGGCTATTTTTGCCTGCAAAAGAAAACATAATTATAATATCCATTGGAATTTTTCCCCTTCAAATAGAATAATAATTATTTTGGAATGTAGTGAATACAATTTACTTACATCAGTCAGACTGCCTCTAGTACGTCCACCAAGTCTCACACTCTGCTTTGATAATGACACCTTCAGGTTCCGCAGACCAGTGCCAAGACGTTTTGCCACGTGATTCACACATTCTTCTTTGGTGATGGCAACATCCTTATAGGGCTTGGCAGCTGTTATTGCCAAAAAGGCTTTGGTGTCTCCATCACCAAGAAGAGTTGTGTATCTCATGCCATGGTCTACGGAACGCTTCCAAAGTGTCAGGGCCCCGGCAACTTCCATGCCACCAGATGTGCCTGTAAAGTTCTTTCTGCACAGCCCACTCTCCTGGTGCTCTTGTAGCCACTTTCCATATGCTTCCTCACCCAGCTTGGTCTTACGAGTGGTTGTGCAACAGAGCTATATATAGAAATAATTTTAAAAAATTCAATGATGATATACACAGTTTAGTTTATATATATATATTTATCTATATATTTAAAGTTCATAATAATGATTAGCTAAGAGCAACACTAATTTATTTTACCTGGCAATACAAAGACATAACATGGAAGTCTACAACAAGACCAGTGCCAAGGTCTATCACTGCACAGACACCAAGCTTAGATGTATGTCCTCGCTTTAGCCATGAACCATCATAGCTCACAGCAATGTTGAGGATACCATCAACACCAAAAGCATCTGGTTCATTGAGCTTGTAATAAGCTCTGATGGCTTCTCTGGCTTGCTCCATGTAGCTGTCACGAACATGCTGGGTCATCTCAAAAATTTTATTCAGGTGTTCATGATATGACACATCGTTAATGCACGGCATTCCGAGGCCTTCACAGAATCGGCTAAGTGCTCCATGACCCATACCAGCACTAACAGCTGAAGCAACAGTTCGTCTGTGAATAATAATAAAAAAAAGAAAATGAAACATTTTATAAAAATAAAATTAGTAATCTTAAATAGTCTACGTCTCAATTTGCTGTATCCGCTATTTTAAAAAAAAGGAAAATAAAATGTATTTAATTACCTGTTGATTTGCACGATTTGTGAAGAGCGTCTTGATGTATACCCTTCACTCACATCATCCTCACAAGTTGGACACCATAACTTCAAATGCACGGAAAATGCCTTGGATCCACTGCCTTCTTTCAATAAAAGTCCAGGCTGCTGGCAAGTTTTGCAAAGCACACCATCAAAAAGGCTGACAATACAATTTAGGTCAACAACAGTTGTTGGAAGTTGAGGCTTGTCATCCATCACCCTTGAAGTTTGAGCAAATGACTGAAGCTTTCTTCGCGAGGTAGATATAGGCAAAGGCACATCTATAACAACTTCAGTAGGCTGAGTAGGTGCTGGGGTAGTAGACATTTCTACTGGTGTAGCAGACATTTCTACTGGTGTAGCTGCATCACCACTTTCATTTGTTTTCTTTTTACCCCTGCATGAATTCATATAAGCAATATGCGCTTTCCTTTTACTTTTCGGTCTGAACACAGATCGCTGCTTTTGTGGTGCCATAGTAAGCCTAGAGAAACTATAAAAAAAAAATAATAATAATTATAGGCCTACAAAACAAACAGCTTTGTCTGCATAAATAACCTAATAAAATGCTTTAGTAATGTTAACTGTATGTTATAAGTGTTATAACCACGCAGATAATACATTTTTGTGGGCAAAAACAATGTTGAAAAAAGTGGCGTCTTGTTATCGAAAATAGGTTATCGATAGTCTACAGTCGAGTCCAGTGAAATGTAAACAGAATAAAATTAAAATTAAATTATAACTAACATAATAAACTAAGGCAACATAATAAACTAGTCAAATAATACATGTATTACAGTTAACTATATAATTTTACTTACCTAATTGACAGTAAACGGTTAAAAAATTTTTTTTATTCTTTGACAATGTGAAACGTTGCGAAAATTTATTTAGAAGCGTGTTGAAGAAAAGTTCGAAATAAAAAAATAGTCGAGCAGTAAAAAACCTAGAAATACATAGAGAACAAATGCAAGAAAAGCTTGTTTCAACGATACCAAATGTTAAACAGTTTCTGGTCAAAAATATTATGTAACTAAGGCTTAAAGTAAGTCAATTATATAATTAACCTATTTTCGTGCATGAGGGTGGGCATTTTAAAACATATTTTTCACGATTATGTAATTTTATTTTAGACCTGAAACGTTTACCAATGGATTCAGAATATATGTTATTAGTAAAATCGAGTATAAGCTCAAAAACGATCTTTTTCGCGATTTTCCTCAGACTTTCAGTGAAAAGTCCCTTATGGTTGCCCTAAAGGCCATAGCTTAAAAAAATTACACTAACAAAAACCACTCGTTTTAATGAAGCTGCTTACTGTCTACTAGTTAGTTATCTCACTTCTAACAAAGCCACAGTAATATTAAAAAAAAAACTTTTTTTTCAGGATAGATTTATAAAATCATGTTAATATTTACTTACTTCTTCTGCAGGTATATGACATTAGATTTTTCTAATGCAATGCAACTTCATGATTTTAATGACCTTAATGCTTTCCCATGCAATTTACGAAGTTTATGCATCTGTTTGTCTGAGGTCATATTTTTGGAAGGATTTATGCGAAGGATTTATAGTTGTCTATCATCTTTAGAAGTCTTGCATTTAATAGGTAAGTCTATATTTATATAATATTGATTGTGTTTGAAAATTCCATCTCCTATTAGTTAAATTAAAGACAGGGGCCTTTAGTTTACTTTTATTTTACTCTTTTATTGTCCTCCTTAGCAGAGTGGTTAGAGTTCCAGACTGGCACCCTTGTCACCTGGTGCCAGCCTGGGTTTGCTTACCAGCTCATAAATTTCAACATTTTAGATTTAAACAATAATTTCCTATTTCATGATTCTTTGATCAACAGGCACATTTGAGCTGTCTTCAGAATCAGAAGAAGATATTTATGAAGTGATCAACATCAGTAAGATAAAAGCTCACACACCCAACTTGAAAGTAGTAAATTTGTATGGAATAACATTTCTAGACGACTCTCACATTGAGCTTTTGGCCTCAAACTGTATACATATTGAATGTCTGGCCCTGAACTTCTGCCTTCGAGTCAGGGGAAGCTCATTCAAAAATTTGATACAACGTTGTAAGAAACTGAAGACTTTGCTATTACACCATGCTGGTATGTGTACTCATTAAATATTATTATGTTTCATATTTTGAAACAAAAAATATAATTTTGTTTTCCAAAATTCAGTAACCATAAAAAATTGTGCTTATATTCAGCAAACATTATTTCCTAATTCTTCCCCATTTGATAAATTCCCTATTTATTTTCATTCTTTACAAGGTGTTTTTTCTGTATCATTATTATTTTATTTCAGGAATTGATTAAAAATTCATTTGTTTATTTTCATTTGAAATTAAATATTCTTTAAATCTGCAACCAAAAAATATCAAAGGCAATGTTGATGTTTCAGTAATCCATAATAGCAATCTGGTGTAGAGCAGCCGTTCTTAAACTGCATGGGTCTCTTAGAAATGTGTTTGATGGATTGCAAACTCTTTGAAAATTGACAAACAGTCTTCTGCTTTGTCTGCAACCAGTTTGGAAAAAGTTTGCAAAATTATTTTTTTTCCCAGATAGAAAAAGTTATGAATTTTTGAAAAAGTCTGGACAATCCTTCCTCTATGACCAATCCAAAGTTTTTTCCTAGTTCAAGGCTGCACATTTATTCAATTTAATTGGATTATAGAGCATTGTTCTTTGCTAGGGAGGAACTTTATGTTGAGTGCTATATGTCTTGTTCTCAACTGGAATATAGAGCATTATTCTTTGCAAGGGAGTAACTTTATGTTGAGTGCTATATGTCTTGTTCTCAACTGGAATATAGTGCATTGTTCTTTGCAAGGGAGGGACTTTATGTTGAGTGCTATGTCTTGTTCTCAACTGGAATATAGTGCATTGTTCTTTGCTAGGGAGGAACTTTATGTTGAGTGCTATATGTCTTGTTCTCAACTGGAATATAGAGCATTATTCTTTGCAAGGGAGGAACTTTATGTTGAGTGCTATATGTCTTGTTCTCAACTGGAATATAGAGCATTATTCTTTGCAAGGGAGGAACTTTATGTTGAGTGCTATATGTCTTGTTCTCAACTGGAATATAGTGCATTTTTCTTTGCAAGGGAGGAACTTTATGTTGAGTGTTATATGTCTTGTTCTCAACTGGAATATAGAGCATTATTCTTTGCAAGGGAGGAACTTTATGTTGAGTGCTATATGTCTTGTTCTGAACTGGAATATAGTGCATTGTTCTTTGCAAGGGAGGAACTTTATGTTGAGTGCTATATGTCTTGTTCTCAACTGGAATATAGAGCATTATTCTTTGCTAGGGAGGAACTTTATGTTGTTTTGCTTGTTGGTCTGATTCCTTTCTCTTTACATTTTTCTTCCAGTTGTTCCCTGTGCCCATTGATTTAGCCATTCCTCCTTAAAGTTGTTTTTCAGCATGCTGCATACTGTGTTGTAGCTGTCAGATTTTTCATATTGGTCCATATTAGCTCCCTTTCTAGCCTGGTATGCCAATATGTCCTGGGATCCATTGTAGAGTTATGTAGATGTTGGATGTGCTTATTAGATAGTCCAATGTGTGTGGTGAGTTTGGTGAGGTTTTGCTTGCTATTGTTTGGGGTGCTGATTGAGAGTCGGTGAAGATGACTATATCTGATGTGGCAAGATGTTTGTTGTTATATTTATGTTCTACTGTCTCAAGGGCCTTGTTCATGACATCTACTTCTGCTTGGAAGTTTGTGCAATAGTTCCCACACAAGTGCACTTATTTCGAGGCAACACATACAATATGATAACTTAATATTATTATTACTACTTTATTCTTTGCCGTTCTTTCCTCTAGTGTTTATAGGTTTAGTAATTTAAAAATGAGTGTCAATTTTGTCAGTTGTGAATTTGTTCTAATTTTTAAATATTTTCTTTAGTGGATGGGTCCCATACAGAAGTAGTATATTCTAGTTTAGGTCAAGCTAGTGAGATAGCATTTTAGTTTTATGTTCTTAATACATTTGTAAAAGTTTTGTTAGATTTTTTAATTAATTTATAATTATATGGATTTCAAGATAATTTATCATTTATTAATATTACTAGGTATTTTGCATTTTTAGTTTAGTTTAGGTCTTTTCCATGAATGAATTACAATGAATGAAGTACAATGAATGAAGTACAATGAATGAAGTACAATGAATGAAGTACAATGAATGAAGTACAATGAATGAATTAGTTTGTAGTTTGTAATTATTAGTTTCTTTTTCTTTGATACTCTTAAAAGTTGGCACTTTTCTAGCTGGAAAGACATACTACAGTAAGATGCCCATTTGTGTTATTCATTTAGGGCCGGCCTTAACAATTGCTGGGCACTATGTGAAACGGATTGCGTGGGGCCCAGTCTGGGTAGAGATAAGGATAATAAGTGAACATTAAGATTTTGTAATAGAAAATAAATTCGTCTTTGTATTTTATTAATTCTTTACAAAGTACAAAATCACACTCAAATTAACTTTTACTTTACGAGCTTTGCTTGTAGCGAAGTTATACCGTATATCATCAAAATTATGTTTTCTACATAGATCACGCTCAATAGCAAGAATTGCCAAGTTGTTCAATCTATCTTCGTGAATTGTTGACTTCAAGTAATTCTTGATTAGTTTGAGGCACGAGAAGCTTATTTTACCAGATGCCACAGTTACGGGTATTATTAAAAATATTCTGAGTGCAATAAAGTAGTTTGGGAAAGCAGTGTATATATCATTAGTGGACAGATAAGTCAACATTTCTACCAGGGTTTTGGTGGTATTTGGTAGAATAAGCCTTAAAGATTCCATCAGCTCATTCTCGCCCACATATATCTGTCGACTGCTCTGTTGATGACGTCAATGCTTGCTCGAGGCTCTCTGTAAACTTTCCTATGTCATCACGCTGAAGGCTCTTGAAGCTGACAAGAAACCCAAATAGATTGTGGTTTATATCAGCTGTTCAAATCTCGGCTGCAAGGACTGAATTGCAGTGTCCACAATTCTGTTGAAGCAATTTATCCTGTTGTCATCTTCAACTTTTACAGGTGTGACGTTTTCCACAGATTTATCATACTGCCTTTTCCTTTGATGTTTGGCTGGAAAGATTGCAACAAATTCCATGTTTTCAGCCAATTCCTTTACTGTAACAAGAATCTGAATAAACCCATCAACTCTAAGTTTCCTGAGAGTTTCATCAAGTTGTTGTACTAATCCAATTAGCTATAAAAGTTTTTTTTTTTTCATATTTGAAAGCTTACAAGGCCTAAAAACTTTTCGAGTAGGTGGGGCTAATTTATTGTTTACAAAAGTTTACACAAAAATCATTCAAAAACAACATTATTATAATTAAACAACCGGAAGTAAACAAATCAGAAAGGAAGCAAAATGAGTTGACTTTCATTTTAGAAAATAAAAAGTTGGATTAGATGCTTATAATGGTTTAATTTAATAATTTACAATTAGAATTAGCGCAGGGCCTATGAAAGTGCAGGGCCCACTGCGGCCACATAGGTTTCAGTGGCCTAAGGCCGGCACTGAATTCATCATTGTCTTTTTGTAAGATTTCCTTAACTTTTCCTGTCTTTATTGTTCTATAAATTATACAATCATCTGTAAATAAACTTACTTTTTTTTCTAAATTGATGCAATTGGGAAGTCATTAATATAAATCAGAAATAGTAGGAACTCCTGAGTTTACAGTTATTGATGCCATTTATTATCTTATCTTATATATTAGAGACACTCCTTGTATAAAAATGATTATTGCGACCTATGCTCATCCGAGGTCCGAGTCTATTCTTGCATCTTTATTAACTGATAATTCATTTCACTAAAACGGAATAGTTTTGAAGTTATTTTCTCTGTGTGTGCATCCTGTATCTGTCTACATCCATTAAATATAAATATCATGGCATAGCTCTGACAAAACCTAAGTTAAAAGCTTTGCCAATATATCCAGTAAATAAATAAGCCAGTGATTGGTGGACTTAAAGTGTCTGTAAGGAAAGTTACCACATTCTGAGACATGCATACTCTGAGTGGACAAGCAGGGACTTATGCATCCTACTTGCCACATAATCCCCTTATCACACTAAGTCCATTATGGGAATGTAGACCCTAGTTTGAGAACAGTAATGTAGAACTTTCATTTTTTGTGCTTGTGGAGAATTCAGTTGGTCCTAGCTGCTAAGGAATTTTTGTAATTTTAAAAGCTTTAAATAGTTTGGGTATTGCAAAAGGTTTTTTTTTTTTGGGGGGGGGGGGGGGGGGGCAAGCATACATATGTCAGATCATGTGTCCAGATCATGCGAATTATAAAGACCTGAACTAAATTTTGGTAACCTACACTGCACACAGTAGCACATTTGACTGGTATTCCAAATGTTCTGGGTTCGAATCCTGGTAAATGCTAGCAATTTTCCCCGGGACTGGAGGCAGTAGCGTAAGCAGGGGGAACGGCCGCTCCCCCTACGACCATTTTTAAAAAAAAAAGGGCCTTTCGTGAAAATGTTTTATTTCATTAATATATTTAACAAGTCATGAAGCACAATTTAAGCTGTTTCTATTTTTTTCTTTAAATTGCATTTCAACAATTGAATTTATTGCAATCATTTTGAATCATTCAGCGTGCCAGTAGCGTGAAAGTCAAACTGATCAACTATATTATATTTATAAGACAATTTATTTAGTGCCATATAGCAAGACCAAAACCAAAAGAAAAGGAGCGTTACCGAGAAGATCATTAAAGCGTATTATATTTAATAAAAAATTAACCTATATGTTATTATCAGCTTTAAAAAACAACAACAGCTAAAACACAATTTCATTACTCAACCTACACATTAATATTTATTAACATTTGAATTTGGTTGTCAAGAAATTATTCTAGTAAATGTAATAGATTTAAAGTCTTTAATGTTAGATCTCAGAAAAACTGAAATTTTCTCTAACATTTTTTTAGCCCCGATGGGGACAAAAATTGAACGAATTGCAATTTAACAGAAGAGATACATAATAATGAATAATAATACACACTGGGTAGTTATTTAAATGTTTAAAAATGTACATGTACATTCTTTAGTCATAAAATATTTATATATTTTCAACTATCTTGTGTAATTTTATCAATTTAAAGTTATAAATTGAGAGCCATTATTTTTTTTAAGGAAACAAAAAAGAAACAGATTAGAAATATTAATGTAAAGAAAACGGGTTCATTATCTGCCTTTAATTTAATTCTCAAAATTTGATGCTAGTGATACCAAACAAGTTAATTGTTTTAATATAACTAGTGTACTTCTGAAAATGCTCATCTATCTTAATTTGCCTTAAATAAGGGAAAGAGTTAAATGTTTTGAAATTAATTTCACGGAAAGATATGCCCATCCATTCCAGTTGCTCAACACTTCAAGTGCTTTTGGACCCAGTCTTGTAAATGAAAGTTTAACTCACTGAAACGTGTCTCCAAGTCATACAGAAACATTGGCTTCAACAGTCAGTTCTCCTCATTCAATAACGAAATATTTTTTTCCCATTAAGCTACACCTTAATAGCTTCCAGACAAGAAAATAATATATCCAAGACTTTACCTATGCTCCGTATCACTTTCTTCTAGAAGAGACTTGAGAAACTATTCAATGGACTATCTTGACAATAGATTCAATCACAGATTGCAAGTTCAATGATGGGGTCTTTCCCGTGCCTCTGAAAATCGTTCTGCGTGCCAAGTTTGGCACGCGTGCCTTAGGTTGCCGACCCCTGCTATAGAGCATTCGCATTGATTCTATAAATACTTTTCGATACTAGATGTGCATCCCAAAATGAGCAGTATATACAATCAATTTTGCAGAAATTCCCATCACTATTAGCTGTTAGAAAAGGATTTGTGAATGGTTAAATAAAAACTGCACTATTATACAGTGTGTGTATTCTGAGGCACATGGTTTTCTTATTAACTTGATACGTACAAATACTTAGTTAGTCTATTAATCTGGAAAAAATTGCTAAAAGTGGGGCCTTTTTCCTAAAATTTCACTCCCCCTAGCGCGTCAAAACCTGGCTACGCCACTGACTGGAGGGTGTCTCTGATGGGAACCTAACAATAGTTGGGTTAAAGTAAAGTCAGCTGGGCATTGTGCAACCCACACATCCCCTAGTATGCTATGGCCACAGAAACCGGTGAACACTTCTTCACTAGTTGATCAATTGGGTCCAAAGGGTACTTTACTTACTTTACTTTCACTGTGCAGGTGCCATGATGCATTCTTATTATCTACAATTTATTGTGTGTTTATAACATTTGATAGTCTTTGTGTTCTGTGTAGTTGATGTTGAAAGTTAATAACATTTAATACTATTATTGATAAATAAAATTGGCTTTAGGTGTTGAAGATGATCATATGACTAGTGTGCCTTGGGAGACATCAGCTATACATGAGCTAGATTTGACTTCTACAGAGCTTTCAGCACAATGTCTTGAAAATATCTTGCTTAGAATGCCAGGTTTTACTTATTTGGGGCTTGGCTACTGTGAATTTTTTAATGACAAGGTAAGAAAATATGATATAATTTAAGCTTGAAACAATCTTTTTTAATTTTCTAGTTAATTAAGATAAAATATGTTGCATTGTTTTCTAAATTGATTGACATTCATAACTGTGGAGATGTCCATTCATTATGTCAACAATTTTTGTGCAACTTTTAACTTACCCATTTCTCTTCTCTCTCTTATGTCAACAATGTAAAACTTTTAGAAACCCCCCTAATAAAATTATGTCCAACAATTTTACCCCCTACCCCCTTTTATAAATTAATAACATTTCATACAGCAGGCTTTTATGTTTAAAATAGAATAAAGATAAAAAGGTTTAAAAATAGATTTTAATAAAACATTTTAAAACTTGTTTAAGAAATGTCAAATCGACTTTATCTTTTGACCTATATATAATGTTATATTTCTAGCAATTTACTCTCTTCGTGTTATTTTTTACCAACAAAAAAGTAAAAAAATAATTTTGGAACTCTATCATTGTCTCAGCCATTCTGAAATAATGTCTGGGACGTAGGGAATAATTAGTAAAATAATGGCAAATAAGTAGGTCGGTACGGGAAGGGTTAAAATATTATTTAATATTCTCTTCTCTTGACAAAGCTGTATTACTACAAACTCAGGTGTTTCATTTTTTTATAGCTTTTTTCAAATCGTCTGCCATTCTTCATAAAACAATTTTAATAAGTTTATTTTCTACAAGTTTTGACTGTAGAAAGTTGTTCTTTTTATCTACACCAGAAATACATTAATTTATTGAAATGTATACACTGTGTATGGAACCCATCGACTAAAGAAAACATTAAATAAATTGGAACAAATTCAGAAAAGAACTGCAATGTTCATTAATAGCAAATATACACAACTGGCAAGAGTAACACCAATAGTAAAATCACTAAACCTAGAAACACTAGAGGACAGTAGGGCAAAGAGTAAAGTAATAATAATACACAAGGCATTAAACTCTAATTTGGAAATACAACGCAATAACAACCTGTTGCAATGCTCAGATAAACCTAAGGGCAAAAACTCTTTCCTTATCCCTTATGCGAGAACAAATGCTTATAAGTATTCTTTCTTCCCGAGTGGCATCTGGGCATGGAATAGGTTGCCTGAACGAACCAGGAAAACCAGTAACTTATCATTTAAAACACTAATAAAAATACAAGACTAGACTCGGACCATAGATGAGTGTAGAACGCAATAATCTTCTTTATAGAAGAAGCGTCTGTAATGCATAAGATAAGTTTGAGGTGACATCTTTATTATAACTACTGGTATTTACAATGTACAAGCTACATCAGTGTGTTACTTTTATTTCTTTTTAAAACTATTTTCCTTTTTTTTTAGATTTTGGAAAAGCTGATGGAAAAAAATAAATTGAGTCGTGTTGAAGCTCTGGATATCAGTCATACACATGCATTGAGTGAAACTATGATCTATCAGTTCATTCAAACACATGGGCATAATCTTCAAGGACTTATGCTTGCTGGAAAACCCAAACTTACTGAGAACTTTTGGCTGAATGCTATACATTATCTGAAAAATATCAAGTTAGTAATTAGACAATTTATTGATTTTTTAAATTTTTCATTGCTATGGTATTTAAGTTTATAATTGTATTTTCAAAAGTATACTTTTGAAAATCAAAATTATTTTGACTAAAGAAGAAAGCTTTGAAGTATGGAAGGATTCAATGTTTATAATATTATAAGATATATGTCATAAATTTTTCTATTCTATGGCTATGTCCATAAAAAAAATAATTCATGCAAATTAAAAATCCAAAGATTTACCTATCTTATTTTCCATTGCTCAAGTCAATACTATTATGCATTTATACTTTTAGGATCTGTGTTTTAGGAACAGCTAATGGGTGGTTTTTGAAAATGCAGTCTAGAATTCATGTGGACCAGATTATTGAAGCCTTTGCTCAGAACTGCCCTAGGTTGGAGAGATGTGAGATCCAATGGGACCCAGACACTATTCGCTTCAGTGACAAGAGTAATAAATTTATTGATCATATTAGGTATGCCTTTTCATTATACATCTTTTAAATATGCTTTAAAAAAAAATAAAAAATTATTAATTGCATTTTTCTTCTTGTTCTGCAGAGCTTTTTATTTAATGGCAGATAAAAATATTTACATCTTTTGTTAGTTATTTTGCATTGCTGTATAATGTGGTTGGTCGAGTGGGGATCTATGCCTTACATTGGTTAGCTTGGGGCATTCAAGTAGGAAGTGGTCTACTGTTTTGTATGGGGGGTGGCAGTGTTTACAGTTGTGTGGGTGAGTTGGGTTTATTATGTTAAGTTGTGAGCTGTATATATGTTCTTTTGGTAACTGGAATTTGGAGGGGAATTTTATGTTGTCTTGCTTTTTTCATTTCACTGTACAGTTTTTCCTTGAGCCCATTAATTTAGCCATTCTTACTTACATTTGCTTTTCTGCATGCTACATATTATATTGTAGCTGACAGGTCTTTCAAATTGGTTCATGTTTGCTTACTTTCTAGCCAATCTGTCAGCTTTTTTTATTCCTTAGTATGCCAATATGTCCTGGTATCCATTGTAGCATATGTATATGTTGTATGTGCTTATTAGGTAGTCCATTGTTTGCATTAGTTAAGTTAAGCTAATGTTTTTAGTTTGATGGAGAGTTGTTAGCCATTGTTTGCAGTGCTGACTGGGAGTGTAAAGATGACTATCTGTTGGTGTGAGCTGTTTGTTGTTGTATTTATGTTCTTGTGTCACTAGTGCAATGTTCATAGCATCTACTTCTGTACCACATGTTGTATTTATGTTCTTGTGTCACTAGTGCAATGTTCATAGCATCTACTTCTGTACCACATGTTGTATTTATGTTCTTGTGTCACTAGTGCAATGTTCATAGCATCTACTTCTGTACCACATGTTGTATTTATGTTCTTGTGTCACTAGTGCAATGTTCATAGCATCTACTTCTGTACCACATGTTGTATTTATGTTCTTGTGTCACTAGTGCAATGTTCATAGCCTCTACTTCTGTACCACATGTTGTATTTATGTTCTTGTGTCACTAGTGCAATGTTCATAGCATCTACTTCTGTACCACATGTTGTATTTATGTTCTTGTGTCACTAGTGCAATGTTCATAGCCTCTACTTCTGTACCACATGTTGTATTTATGTTCTTGTGTCACTAGTGCAATGTTCATAGCCTCTACTTCTGTACCACATGTTGTATTTATGTTCTTGTGTCACTAGTGCAATGTTCATAGCCTCTACTTCTGTACCACATGTTGTATTTATGTTCTTGTGTCACTAGTGCAATGTTCATAGCATCTACTTCTGTACCACATGTTGTATTTATGTTCTTGTGTCACTAGTGCAATGTTCATAGCCTCTACTTCTGTACCACATGTTGTATTTATGTTCTTGTGTCACTAGTGCAATGTTCATAGCATCTACTTCTGTACCACATGTTGTATTTATGTTCTTGTGTCACTAGTGCAATGTTCATAGCATCTACTTCTGTACCACATGTTGTATTTATGTTCTTGTGTCACTAGTGCAATGTTCATAGCCTCTACTTCTGTACCACATGTTGTATTTATGTTCTTGTGTCACTAGTGCAATGTTCATAGCATCTACTTCTGTACCACATGTTGTATTTATGTTCTTGTGTCACTAGTGCAATGTTCATAGCATCTACTTCTGTACCACATGTTGTATTTATGTTCTTGTGTCACTAGTGCAATGTTCATAGCATCTACTTCTGTACCACATGTTGTATTTATGTTCTTGTGTCACTAGTGCAATGTTCATAGCCTCTACTTCTGTACCACATGTTGTATTTATGTTCTTGTGTCACTAGTGCAATGTTCATAGCATCTACTTCTGTACCACATGTTGTATTTATGTTCTTGTGTCACTAGTGCAATGTTCATAGCATCTACTTCTGTACCACATGTTGTATTTATGTTCTTGTGTCACTAGTGCAATGTTCATAGCCTCTACTTCTGTACCACATGTTGTATTTATGTTCTTGTGTCACTAGTGCAATGTTCATAGCATCTACTTCTGTACCACATGTTGTATTTATGTTCTTGTGTCACTAGTGCAATGTTCATAGCATCTACTTCTGTACCACATGTTGTATTTATGTTCTTGTGTCACTAGTGCAATGTTCATAGCATCTACTTCTGTACCACATGTTGTATTTATGTTCTTGTGTCACTAGTGCAATGTTCATAGCCTCTACTTCTGTACCACATGTTGTATTTATGTTCTTGTGTCACTAGTGCAATGTTCATAGCATCTACTTCTGTACCACATGTTGTATTTATGTTCTTGTGTCACTAGTGCAATGTTCATAGCATCTACTTCTGTACCACATGTTGTATTTATGTTCTTGTGTCACTAGTGCAATGTTCATAGCATCTACTTCTGTACCACATGTTGTATTTATGTTCTTGTGTCACTAGTGCAATGTTCATAGCATCTACTTCTGTACCACATGGTGCATTTTTCTCAAGCCATTTTTTTCCAGGGAAAATCAGGTAAGCTCTTAGCCCAGCATTTATTTTGAATATAAACTATGCAGATGTGGTCAGATGTTTCTGAGTAGCTTACTATTGTTTGTAAGCTCTAGAGCAGGGGTCAGCAACCTACAGCACGCGTGCCAGTCTTGGCACGCGTAGTCCTTTTCAATGGCAATGTATTTTTAATGGCTTCTGCCTGTCATGTCATTTTTTTTTTCATTAGCACTCGCTGGCCAGACTCTGAATATAATTTAATTTAAAAGAAATACAATTTATTTCAATAAATCAAAGCCCAACCATTTCATTCTGTCGTTTGCCTGTTTGTTCTAAAGCGTTCAGTTTCAGCGGATAAAAACTTAACTAGTCTTTTACTTTGCGTCTCCTGTGCGTACATCAAAAGGATGCTTACATCAAAAGAATGTGCTGACTGCTCTACATTTGCTTGTCTTTTTGTATTATATCGAAAGCCCCCCAAAAAATCAAATACAAATAATTAGTTTCTGCAAACCATTAACTGAATTGTTTTGGGTGATTCCTATAATGTTATTTTAAAGTATTTCCATCAATTGAACGTAGTAAAAAAATAGTGTGCTCCCCCCTTTTCCCCACAAAAAAAATAATTTAATTAAATTTAATTAAGTATTTCCGATTTGATATTTAAGTTTAATCTTAACAAGATGATAGCCTTCAAATCATATCAAATCAACTTTTACAATTATTCAAATTGTGACATTATGCGGCTATATGTCAAGGTATAATCTAAACAGTGCCTATAAAATGCCAGATTATGACAAAAACTTGATCAATGTCTGTTTCAAGAAACTTGTACAAAAGAATAGATTATGGATTCATCTAACAAAAGGATCGCGCTGTATGTTCTTTCTGTTGTGAAAGTCTTGTGTGTCGTACTCCGACTCCAGTGTACAAAGACCTTTGGACACCAAACAAATCAAAATTTAAAACTCCAGAAGAAATATTGAAGCCATCAAACTCCTCCAGGATTCAATAAGCAAACAAGTATTTTGCGTTTATCTGTTGGAATGAAGAATAAGGCTTACGGATTGTAATTACAAAATTGCTCAGTGTGTGGCGTTAAAAGGTAAGGTAAGCGTTTAACATAAGCTTACAAAAATTTTCTCAAAGAAACATTTATAAGTAGTGCTGAAATTCTTTTCAGTGATTTACCAAAGAAAGAAACTATTTACTCTAGAATTTGAGAAATACCAGCATCTGCACGATTAAATTGAAAGGCATGTAACTGATTTAGCTGAAGATTTAACAATAAACGACAGGATTAAAACAATCTGCTGTATTTAGTGTGGCTCTTGATGAAAGCATTGACGTAAATGAATTGGCACATCTAGTCTAGGTATCGTCGTACTATATTTTGAAAAAAGCAAGTGATTATAAAGAGTTGTGTTGCTTGTTAGCTCTTTATGAAACAACCAAATCAGAGGACATTCTGATTGCATCCGCAGGGTATCTAAAATATCAGAACATTGATTTCAATAAATTATTATTTGTTACAAAGTGAATAAGGAATATGGAGATCTGCTGCTGCACAGCAGTTTTCGCTGGCTTAGTCAAGGTTAAGTATTCAGTAGATTCGTTTTGTGTCTGGAAGCAGTTAAAATGTTTCTTGATGAAACAACATTTTTCAGAATTGAATGATGAAGAATGCCTGATGAAACTGATGTTTTTTGACATACTCATTTAAACTTCAACTTGAGTTTATAAGGACAGGATCAAACCATTCTTAAACTCTTTGGTTACTGGAAATAATTTGCCTTGAAACTGGACATATTTATCCTTGATATTAACTCTAAAACATTGAAGTAAGTACTTCATTCAGATGAACTTAAGAAGTACATTGAAGCAGTCAAATTGGAGTTTTTCTGGCAGAAGTCTATTTTTAAATGCATCAAATTGAATTTAAAGCGTCCAATTTACAGAAAATCTAAAGTTGCCGAATTGCGAAACAATCTGGAAGAAAGCTGCATAGGAAGGTCGTCAGCTATACTTAAACCGTTCATTTGTTTGAAAGATGTTGCATTTGTTTTACTTTCATCTATTGGCTCAACTTACACTTGTAAACAGATTTTCTAATAACAGATTTTCTCATACAATAATACTTTTTTAAGCCCACAAGGAAGTTGCCTAACTCTTGAATACACACATTGACTTTTGTATGGTTTCTTAGTAAAGCGCCTTTTCTTTTTGATCATGCTATATACATTTAATAATTACTGTCTAAAAATAATAAATATGACAGAGGTTGACTATTTGGCTGTTGGCACGCCAAGTGAGTTATAAATTCTACTTTGGCACGCCGCTATCAAAAGGTTGCCGACCCCTGCTCTAGAGGACTTAGAACATTTTCTTATTCAATGAGATTTTAATGTTTGCCTTTGTCTTCCTCCATGAGATAAGTTTGTGTGTCTTCAGACCAAATTGATCATAGGGCCGGTGAAACAGTATTCACCAGTTTCTGTGGCCATGGCATACTAGGTGATTGTGCATCCAGCACAATGCACAGCTGCCTTTTCTTTATCTCAACTAAGGTCAGGTACCTATCAGAGCTGGGTAGACTCAAAGACACCCTCCAGACCCAGGCATGCAGTATACCAGGACATATTTTATATATCCTTTCTATAATTGTCTTAGCCTATTTTTCTCTGCAGTACTGAATAGATTTTTGATCAAATTCAATCTTTTGAATGCTATTTCTTTTAATTCAGTCATGAAGTTTTTTAAGGTAGTTTTTATTTAAGTTTCATGCCCAGTTTAGTATGGTTTCCTTCTTTTCAAACGGACAGAACTCAGTTTCAGGTTGTAAACTATATTGCCGTTTTTTTTTTGCTGGACCCAAAATAGTCGTATGTTCATGTCCCAAATTTTGATGTATGTTCAAATAGTGGTCAGTTTTTGTTTAGGTTTATGTTCAGATAGTGGTCAGTTTTTGTTTAGGTTTATGTTCAAATAGTGGTCAGTTTTTGTTTAGGTTTATGTTCAGATAGTGGTCAGTTTTTGTTTAGTTAAATGAATCTGTTGGTAGAGGAATGCCAGATCTGCAATCAAACTGTGTATATTGAGGTATGTTTTAAAGCTATTTTTTTTTTCAGTTATTTCCCATGCTGCAACAAATTGTATTATTGTTAATACATTCTTAAGTGTGTTTAACGATCCGTGTATCTCTCGCCACCAATGTCAATCATTTCAATATTGAGTGAAGCAAAATATTTAGCAAATTGGATCTCAATCAAGGTTACAATCAACTGGAATAGGCAGAGGAAAGCAGATATATCACAACATTCTCTACGCAGGTTATTTTGCTTCAAACGACTCAACTTAGGTTGCAAGAGAGCATCTGAAATATTTCAAGACACAATATGACAAGTTTTCAATGGCTTAGATGATGTCTTAAATGTTAGTGATGACATTTTAGTATTTAGTCCAGAATCATAATACTCATGATTAACATCTTCATGCTTTACTTGAAAGACTAAAAGACAAAGGACATACTCTGAATTAGTCTAAATGTGAGTTAAATCAATTTATTAGATACATCTTTAGTGCAGATGGTGTGAAACCTTCTCCAGACATATTTTAAACCTACCTATACCTTAAAATGCTAGTGAAGTAAGAAGTCTTCTTGGCATGATGAATTTTTGTGGATCAAAAAGGAAAAGACAATCCTGCAGATTATCCCTCAAAGAATTGTGAAAGTGACAGAGAATTAAATATAGCAGAAGAATACATACAATACATTAAGGAAAATTCAATTCCAAAAGCTATGACAGAAGATCAAGTAGCTTTAGAAACAGCTTAGGATCCAACATTATCATATGTCATAGAGTGCATCTCAAAAGGACTCCGGTTTAAAAAAAAATACAAACTTTGATAATAAACTGTTTGAAACATTAAAACTTTGCAAAGAACTATCAGTAACACAGAAAAAAATCATTTTAAAAGGAAAACAAATAGTTTTACAGAATTAAGCTGTACAACTAACACACAGTGAGCATCAAGGTAATGTTAAAAATTAAGGTTTCATAGCATGTATCAAGCAGTGGAAAATTTCATAAGAATCTGTGTAACATGCCTTTCACTGTCAACCCTTTGTCTATGTCTCCACTACCAGTTGGACCATGGCTGGAATTAAATGCCGATTTTGGATCTTCCAATTGGATCACAAATTCTTGTTCTGACTGATTAATATTCAAGATATGTTGTGGTGGAGGTTCTTCAAGGTTTGGCAGCAGTAAAGGTCATACCAAAGTTGGAAAAAATATTTGCAAAATTTGTTGTTCCACGTTCAGTTAAAACTGACAATCAACCTCCATTTTCCAGTCGTGAATTTTCAGTATACCTCAATCCTATGGGTATTAAACATTATGGCTCATAGCAAATGCAGAAACAGAAAGACTTATGAGAACTAAGAAATTTGGGTTGCAAGAAATGTATCGATGCTTATTATCATACAGAGCTACCCCACATTGTACTACCGGAAAGCCACTAGCGAAACTCTTTTTTGGATGAAACTTTAAAACAAAACTTCCATAGATAACTCCAGCCTATTCAGATCAAGAAGTTAGATAAAAGGACAGAGATAACTCCAGCCTATTCAGATCAAGAAGTTAGATAAAAGGACAGAGATAACTCCAGCCTATTCAGATCAAGAAGTTAGACAAAAGGACAGAGATAACTCCAGCCTATTCAGATCAAGAAGTTAGACAAAAGGACAGAGATAACTCCAGCCCATTCAGATCAAGAAGTTAGATAAAAGGACAGAGATAACTCCAACCTATTAAGATCAAGAAGTTAGATAAAAGGACAGAGATAACTCCAGCCTATTCAGATCAAGAAGTTAGACAAAAGGACAGAGATAACTCCAGCCTATTCAGATCAAGAAGTTAGATAAAAGGACAGAGATAACTCCAGCCTATTCAGATCAAGAAGTTAGACAAAAGGACAGAGATAACTCCAGCCTATTCAGATCAAGAAGTTAGATAAAAGGACAGAGATAACTCCAGCCTATTCAGATCAAGAAGCTAGACAAAAGAACAGAGATAACTCCAGCCTATTCAGATCAAGAAGTTAGATAAAAGGACAGAGATAACTCCAGCCTATTCAGATCAAGAAGTTAGACAAAAGGACAGAGATAACTCCAGCCTATTCAGATCAAGAAGTTAGACAAAAGGACAGAGATAACTCCAGCCTATTCAGATCAAGAAGTTAGACAAAAGGACAGAGATAACTCCAGCCTATTCAGATCAAGAAGTTAGACAAAAGGACAGAGATAACTCCAGCCTATTCAGATCAAGAAGCTAGACAAAAGGACAGAGATAACTCCAGCCTATTCAGATCAAGAAGTTAGACAAAAGGACAGAGATAACTCCAGCCTATTCAGATCAAGAAGCTAGACAAAAGGACAGAGATAACTCCAGCCTATTCAGATCAAGAAGTTAGACAAAAGGACAGAGATAACTCCAGCCTATTCAGATCAAGAAGTTAGACAAAAGGACAGAGATAACTCCAGCCTATTCAGATCAAGAAGTTAGACAAAAGGACAGAGATAACTCCAGCCTATTCAGATCAAGAAGTTAGACAAAAGGACAGAGATAACTCCAGCCTATTCAGATCAAGAAGCTAGACAAAAGGACAGAGAAGGAAAAGATACAATGAAACAATATGCAGACAAGTTCTATACCTAAAAGAAGTACATGAAGATTATTGGTGATTCTGTTTTTATCAAAGACAATTCATTCGCTGAGCTAAGCCCTTATGAACCTGAACCTTTAACCATAACTAAAAATAAAGGTTTAATGATTACTGCAAAAAGAGGAAATAGGATTATCACTAGGAATAGCAGCTTTTTCAAGAAACCTCTAATGCCACCCTCACAAGATAAAGGAAGAAGATGTGGACATTTCCATTACAGACATTCCAGGAAATAATTGAATCAATTTAACAACCAATGCTAACACAGTAAAACATTCAGTTGCTCCAGAGAACACAAACCCCAAAGACCATCAAGGAATTTTGTTGCTCCCAGGAGAAACAATGACTTTGTAATGTGTAAATAGACTTGTTTAATTAATCAGTGTTGTAGTTTCATTTGTGGTGTTATTAAATTTTAAAATTAATTAATTAAGTATTATATTGTTAAAAAAGGACAAGAGTTATAAGCCAATCATGTACATCAATTCAGAACATATTATTACATGCAAAGCTGTACATTAATTTAAAATATAATTTTCATTTAAGAAATTCTTAAGATTAAATTTGTGAAAAGTAAAATAACTAAAGTAGACAGTTAAGGATCAATCTAAGATTGGTCCAGCGGTTAGTTTACCGGACTGTCAACCAAAAACCAACTGACACGTCGCGGGTTCTATCCCTGCCACCGACGGATCCCTGTCACCCTGCAGGAGTTTTGGGCCTTGTGGACGTAATAATCTTCTATCTAGAAGGAACGTCTGTAAACTTATAAGATAAGATAACTTATAAGATAACTTATAAGAAAAGGAGGAATGTAATGTTTAGATATTAATTAATAGTAGTTACTCCCCCTGGATAAAGACCCAGAATGCATTAGTATTATTGTTGACTTGCCAGAAGCAGTTAATATAAGAATAAAAACAGTATTATGCTAAATGAATCCTGGTTCTTAAATGTATTCTAGTTACTATAAGAACATGTACACAACAAGCTAATTCAACTACATTAGCTCAATAATATATACCACTACAGGCCTTATCCACACAACATACATTTATTTTTTGTATTCCTATCTTCCTGATTTTTTATGAATAGTCCTGTTCACCTTCCCTTTCACATGCTTGTTGAAGGTCAATAAAGTTAGCTGTTATGTGTCAATAAAGTAAGCTGTTATGCAATAAAGTTAGCTGTTATGTGCCAATAAAGTTAGCTGTTATGTGCCAATAAAGTTAGCTGTTATGTGCCAATAAAGTTAGCTGTTATGTGTCAATAAAGTTAGCTGTTATGTGTTTATGGTTTAAGAATCTTTCAACAATCTTGTATGAATTGGTAGAGGTGTTCTTCTGTCTTACTGGCTTTTCTAAAACCTGCTTGTGTATTGTGCAACAAGTGTGTGTGTGCTAACTTAGAAGTTGAGGTTTGCTTCAGTAACAACTAAAGTTTGGTTAATTTCTGTAGGAGCCTAAGTTCAGCGTTCAGTAATTATAAAACACTTGGGCATTATATTAATACAGATGTGATCAAACAGAGAATGGGCGGAGGCGCCGCGCCAATTCAATTTTTTTTGCCCCAAGACTAAAAAAATATCTTAATTAAGCCTATAATCTATATGCTACCAAGTTGCAACCTAGGTCCTCAGTGTCCTTGGGGCCTCCAGCAGAGATGTAGCACTTTAACTAAAAGATATTTAATATTCAAAGAAAATAATTGTTTTATATTTATAGGCAATGTTCCAGTACCTAGCATAAAGTTTTTGAGATTTTTAATTTGTCCTGTGCTACTAAGATATTTCTTACACAATATGTATTAGATTTATTAACAATCCTCAAATCACATCCATCATATTTTCATAATGCCCACATCTTTTCACAATTTTAACTGGAGCTCTAAATGAGACACACAGGCAAAAAGGTGGTCAGGTAGTGAGGTAATGAAAGTAATTATAGAAGATCAATGTAGAAACTGAGTCTGGGAGAGGCTGGTAGATGACCTTTTATTTTTCATTATAAATAGTCTGGTATGTAGACAATTTTCAATGGGTTAGGTAGCCATAATGTACTTTCTAAAATTCTGTAATAAAGCAAATGCTATGATTGCTTTATTGTGGGTTTGTATCTGACTTGTGATTATTCACTTGATAAGCATTTAAGTTGTATAGTTGGCAGGTCTGCATGTAAATATATATGTATATATATATGTTACTTACATGTGACTCACTTCATTGATATCATCTGTTCTATAAAATCAACTTGTATTTATTGTCTGATACAGGAACCCTATCAGTTGGTCACTATTTGGTTAAGTGTTTAAATACAAGGCACCACATGTACATTTAAATACAAGGCACCATCACAATTGACATACAACCACATGTAAATTTAAATACAAGGCACCATCACAATTGACTTACAACTACATGTACATTTAAATACAAGGCACCATCACAATTGACTTACAACCACATGTACATTTAAATACAAGGCACCATGACAATTGACTTACAACTACATGTACATTTAAATACAAGGCACCATCACAATTGACTTACAACTACATGTACATTTAAATACAAGGCACCATCACAATTGACTTACAACCACATGTAAATTTAAATACAAGGCACCATCACAATTGACTTACAACCACATGTACATTTAAATACAAGGCACCATCACAATTGACTTACAACTACATGTACATTTAAATACAAGGCACCATGACAATTGACTTACAACTACATGTACATTTAAATACAAGGCACCATCACAATTGACTTACAACTACATGTACATTTAAATACAAGGCACCATCACAATTGACTTACAACCACATGTAAATTTAAATACAAGGCACCATCACAATTGACTTACAACCACATGTAAATTTAAATACAAGGCACCATCACAATTGACTTACAACCACATGTACATTTAAATACAAGGCACCATCACAATTGACTTACAACTACATGTACATTTAAATACAAGGCACCATCACAATTGACTTACAACTACATGTACATTTAAATACAAGGCACCATGACAATTGACTTACAACTACATGTACATTTAAATACAAGGCACCATCACAATTGACGTACAACTACATGTACATTTAAATACAAGGCACCATCACAATTGACTTACAACCACATGTAAATTTAAATACAAGGCACCATCACAATTGACTTACAACCACATGTAAATTTAAATACAAGGCAATATCACAATTGACTTACAACCACATGTAAATTTAAATACAAGGCACCATCACAATTGACTTACAACTACATGTACATTTAAATACAAGGCACCATCACAATTGACTTACAACCACATGTAAATTTAAATACAAGGCACCATCACAATTGACTTACAACCACATGTAAATTTAAATACAAGGCAATATCACAATTGACTTACAACCACATGTAAATTTAAATACAAGGCACCATGACAATTGACTTACAACTACATGTACATTTAAATACAAGGCACCATCACAATTGACTTACAACTACATGTACATTTAAATACAAGGCACCATCACAATTGACTTACAACCACATGTAAATTTAAATACAAGGCACCATCACAATTGACTTACAACTACATGTACATTTAAATACAAGGCACCATGACAATTGACTTACAACCACATGTAAATTTAAATACAAGGCACCATCACAATCGACTTACAACCACATGTACATTTGCACACAAATATCATCAAAGCCATTCATAATGTTAACCCATATCCTTGCTTGGAAATGGAGAAGCATAACTGTATAAGCTAAAACGTGTGGCAGTCCACTGGCAGAGCCGTGAACAATTTACAAGATAGGAAAAAACAAGTAAATCTACGGGAAAAGTATATGGTCCAGTGTCACCATATAAGAAATGTGACATACAATCATTCCACTTCTACCATCATGACTCTTGTCACAATGATGCTGAAACAGTAGTAAAAGGAAATATTCCTAACCAGTTTTTACACTCTTAACATATGTCTTTATGTCTTATTCTCTTACTTTTATCTATAACATGTTTTTTATTTTGTTTTCATTCAGATGTTCTTTTCACATAGCACTGAAAATGTTGATACAAAAATGATTCACTTTTTCTTGTATTTTATTTGTTTCAATGTTTCAAATGGTGAAGAAAATGTGGGTTGAATGGTTTTTTAAATTATTTTTTTTTTAGGTTACGCTGTCCTGGATTAAAGTCTTTTACCCTTAGTGATGGAGAATACTATGAAATGGTGAAGTCAAATTTTGAAAGAGCAGACCGGATCAAAGTGGTTAGAACATGTACAAATTACACCACAAGTATTGTTAGTTTACTTACAAATTACAATGATTTATTATTTAATTGATCAAACCTGTCATATAGCATGAATTTTTTAATTTGGCAGTACATATTGCAAAAGAGAAATACTAAGGCAGTCTAAAAAGGAAACAATTCGGGCTGATTTTATAATTTAGACAATCATTTTTAACAACCAAAAAAAAAAAAAACACGAAGAAACTAAGGAAGAAAGTTTGATACCAGTATCAGTAATAGTTTTCTTAGTTAAGAAATAATAGTCAGACAGATTTGTTTTAAAAACATTGTTCATAATAAAAATTGTAAAACATTTCAGAAAAGCAGATTTAGAAATTTAAAAAAGTATGAATACTTGCAATAATAAATTCTAACCTAGCAGTCTAACACACTTATTCAGAGGTATTCAGAAAAAATGAGAACTAAAACACTTTTTGGTAGAAAGAAAAAAAAATGACATGTATTGGACAATAATGTGTTAATTATGTAATAAAAGTTGTATCGTTAAAATTCTCCCTTTAGATGTGCATAGACAAACCAATATACAATCAATGGGCATGTACCCATAGCAAATTATAAGTTGTATAGTTGGCAGGTCTGCATTATTTCTTCATAAGAAGTGGATCCTTTGTGTGCAATAAAATTTAAAAACCTACTGAGTAGTGACTGTGATAATGCTTTGTTTCTCTCCTCCCTTTACACTTTACAGCATTGGTATTTTTTTTTATACATGACCATTTTTTATCTAAAGGGATTGACTAATAAATAATTTGATAGTAGATTCTAGTAGTAACAACATATTCAACTAAATGTATTTATAGAGAAATTTACTCATGTTGTTGCATTTGTTTGATCTTTGGTTTTGGAACCATTTTTTAGGCCTACATCATACTACATCATACTACATCATACTACATCATACTACATCATACTACATGTGCTGTAACTTTTAAAACATTATTCACTTAAAGATAAAGTAAAAATGTCAAAAGTTAAACTTAACAGCAAGCTTAGCATGGAATCAATCCAACACTTGTTTTGAAATATGTCTTTGATTTTGTACTTTATAGCTAGTGTAAAAAGATTTGTAGACAATAAAAACAAAAAAAAAAAATGACATTGTTTGTTACATTATTTGAAAAAAAAAGGTGTTTGTTGGACTTTTCACAATTAATCACAACATACACAAAATTACTCATAAATCATACAGAAGTTTATAAGTAAATACATATAAATCCAGAGTAATAAATGTAATATATTAAAACATTAAAAAACAACTGTCTTAATTAAATTAATATGCCTACAAATGCATTAGTCTCGATAATAGTCATATATAGCATCAGTGATTGACAGCCTTCTGTTAATATTAATAAATAAAATGTGGTTAAAAACATGTTTATCATAATTGATATGACAATGGCTAATTCACTTAAATATTTATAATATGTAAAATGTACATTAGCAATTAAGATATTTCTTTGACTTTAGTCCATATTTGGACATTAAAAAAATTTTGGTGGTTGAAGATCTATAGGCCTAATATCAATTAAATACAGGATTTGGACACCTCGTTCACAGTGTATTACTTAATTAATGAATAATTATTAATATTACAAACGGAAAAAGAAATGATAAACCCGAGGTGGTGTCATGAAAAAAGAAAAAACTACAGCTTTGAGTTAGATCTATGTCGTTATCTTGAAAAGCAAGTTGTGACTTTTTTGTCTCCAATCGTGAAATATCCACATTAAAAAAATGTAAAATCTAACAACTAATTCAAAGCTCGTAAAAATAAAAAGGTAACTTTTTACTAGCAAATCTGCTGGTTCACCTCAGTCATAAACCAGACTAGAAGTCTGTGGTAGGCTACTGGTATATAAATTACTAGCAAAATCACCAGAGTTAACTTTTTGTTATTGGTACCGTCTTTCAGATTTATATACATAGCATATACTTACCGGGATATAGATAGCATAGCTACTCAAAGGACCAGTCGACGAGCTCTCGATCTCCTGTCTGCAAATGGTCTCACGATAATGCCTAAAAATATTTTGTGTAGACCTAGACATTAAATAAAATATTAATAGACTTTAATGAAAATCTTTCAATGAAATACATTTAAATTAAGAAATTCAATGAAATACATTTAACTTAAGAAATGCATATCCTTAAGATTGTAATAAATAATTCTATTCTTCCAAACGCAGTAAAACAGCAAGATTTTAAAACTATTTTAACATTTTGTTTTGGGGCGTTAATGAGTGGTTACACAAATCGAAACCTATAATCATGGAAGAATAGTGTCAGAAGGTTGTTTAGATATGTTTCACAATTTATCAGCAATCATTGCCTGATACAGACGAAGAGCTTGTTGATTATAACATAAGACAAATGATCATTGAACATTTGACCTATTTAGTTGATAGTTTGGAGTTTAACTTTACACCAGAAGACCTTATAGATAGGAGCTGAATGGATATGAAGTTTGTTTATAGGGCTGATTTACAGTCACTTTGGAAGATAAATTGTTGGAACTAAAACTAGTTGCTGAAAGATGATTGAAGATGGTGGAACTAGCTACTGACAGATGATTGAAGATTGTGGAACTAGCTACTGACATGATTGAAGATGGTGGAACTAGCTACTGACAGATGATTGAAGATGGTGAAACTAGCTGCTGACATGATTGAAGATGGTGGAACTAGCTACTGACAGATGATTGAAGATGGTGGAACTAGCTACTGACAGATGATTGAAGATGGTGGAACTAGCTACTGACAGATGATTAAAGATGGTGGAACTAGCTACTGACAGATGATTGAAGATGGTGGAACTAGCTACTGACAGATGATCGAAGATGGTAGAACTAGCTACTGACAGATGATTGAAGATGGTGGAACAAGCTACTGACAGATGGTTGAAGATGGTGGAACTAGCTACTTACAGATGATTGAAGATGGTGGAACTAGCTACTGACAGATGATTGAAGATGGTGGAACTAGCTACTGACAGATGATTGAAGATGGTAGAACTAGCTACTGACAGATGATTGAAGATGTTGGAAAAAGCTGTTGACAGATGATTGAAGATTGTGGAACTAGCTACTGACAAATTATTGAAGATGGTGGAACTAGCTACTGACAGATGATTGAAGATGTAACTAGCTACTGACAGATGATTGAAGATGGTGGAACTAGCTACTGACAGATGATTGAAGATGGAACTAGCTGCTGACAGATGATTGAAGGATGTTTGAACTAGCTGTTGACATGGTTGAAGATGGTGGAACTAGCTATTGACAGATGATTGAAGATGTTGGAAAAAGCTGATGACAGATTATTGAAGATGGTGGAAATAGCTGCTGACAGATGATTGAAGATGGTGGAATTAGTTGTTTACATGATTGAAGATGGTGGAATTAGTTGTTTACATGATTGACAATGGTGGAACTAGCTGCTGACTGATGATTGAAGATTTTGGAACTAGCTGCTGACTGATGATTGAAGATTTTGGAACTAGCTACTGACAGATGATTGAAGATTGTGTAACTAGCTATTGACAGATGATTGAAGATTGTGGAACTAGCTACTGACAGATGATTGAAGATGGTGGAACTAGCTACTGACGGATGATTGAAGATTGTGGAACTAGCTACTGACAGATGATTGAAGATGATGGAACTAGCTACTGACAGATGATTGAAGATGGTGGAACTAGCTACTGACAGATGATTGAAGATTGTGGAACTAGCTACTGACAGATGATTGAAGATGGTGGAACTAGCTACTGACAGATGATTGAAGATGGTGGAACTAGCTACTGACAGATGATTGAAGATTGTGGAACTAGCTACTGACAGAAGATTGAAGATGGTGGAACTAGCTGCTGACAGATGATTGAAGATGGTGGAACTGGCTGCTGACATGATTGAAGATAGTGGAACTAGCTGCTGACTGATGATTGAAGTTTGTGGACCTAGCTACTGACAGATGATTGAAGATGGTGGAACTAGCTACTGACAGATGATTGAAGATTGTGGAACTAGCTACTGACAGATGATTGAAGATTGTGGAACTAGCTACTGACATATGATTGAAGATGGTGGAACTAGCTACTGACAGATGATTGAAGATGTAACTAGCTACTGACAGATGATTGAAGATGGTGGAACTAGCTACTGACAGATGATTGAAGATGGAACTAGCTGCTGACAGATGATTGAAGGATGTTTGAACTAGCTGCTGACATGGTTGAAGATGGTGGAATTAGTTGTTTACATGATTGACAATGGTGGAACTAGCTACTGACAGATGATTGAAGATGGTGGAACTAGCTATTGACAAATGATTGAAGATGTTGGAAAAAGCTGATGACAGATGATTGAAGATGGTGGAAATAGCTGCTGACAGATGATTGAAGATGGTGGAATTAGTTGTTTACATGATTGACAATGGTGGAACTAGCTGCTGACAGATGATTGAAAATGGTGGTAAAGATGCTGACATGATTGAAGATTGTGGAACTAGCTGCTGACTGATGATTGAAGATTTTGGAACTAACTACTGACAGATGATTGAAGATTGTGTAACTAGCTATTGACAGATGATTGAAGATTGTGGAACTAGCTACTGACAGATGATTGAAGATAGTGGAATTAGCTACTGACAGATGATTGAAGATTGTGGAACTAGCTACTGACAGATGATTGAAGATGGTGGAACTAGCTACTGACAGATGATTGAAGATGTAACTAGCTACTGACAGATGATTGAAGATGGTGGAACTAGCTACTGACAGATGATTGAAGATGGAACTAGCTGCTGACAGATGATTGAAGGATGTTTGAACTAGCTGCTGACATGGTTGAAGATGGTGGAACTAGCTATTGACAGATGATTGAAGATGTTGGAAAAAGCTGATGACAGATTATTGAAGATGGTGGAAATAGTTGTTTACATGATTGAAGATGGTGGAATTAGTTGTTTACATGATTGAAGATGGTGGAATTAGTTGTTTACATGATTGACAATGGTGGAACTAGCTGCTGACTGATGATTGAAGATTTTGGAACTAGCTGCTGACTGATGATTGAAGATTTTGGAACTAGCTACTGACAGATGATTGAAGATTGTGTAACTAACTATTGACAGATGATTGAAGATTGTGGAACTAGCTACTGACAGATGATTGAAGATGGTGGAACTAGCTACTGACGGATGATTGAAGATTGTGGAACTAGCTACTGACAGATGATTGAAGATGATGGAACTAGCTACTGACAGATGATTGAAGATGGTGGAACTAGCTACTGACAGATGATTGAAGATTGTGGAACTAGCTACTGACAGATGATTGAAGATGGTGGAACTAGCTACTGACAGATGATTGAAGATGGTGGAACTAGCTACTGACAGATGATTGAAGATTGTGGAACTAGCTACTGACAGAAGATTGAAGATGGTGGAACTAGCTGCTGACAGATGATTGAAGATGGTGGAACTGGCTGCTGACATGATTGAAGATAGTGGAACTAGCTGCTGACTGATGATTGAAGTTTGTGGACCTAGCTACTGACAGATGATTGAAGATGGTGGAACTAGCTACTGACAGATGATTGAAGATTGTGGAACTAGCTACTGACAGATGATTGAAGATTGTGGAACTAGCTACTGACATATGATTGAAGATGGTGGAACTAGCTACTGACAGATGATTGAAGATGTAACTAGCTACTGACAGATGATTGAAGATGGTGGAACTAGCTACTGACAGATGATTGAAGATGGAACTAGCTGCTGACAGATGATTGAAGGATGTTTGAACTAGCTGCTGACATGGTTGAAGATGGTGGAATTAGTTGTTTACATGATTGACAATGGTGGAACTAGCTACTGACAGATGATTGAAGATGGTGGAACTAGCTATTGACAAATGATTGAAGATGTTGGAAAAAGCTGATGACAGATGATTGAAGATGGTGGAAATAGCTGCTGACAGATGATTGAAGATGGTGGAATTAGTTGTTTACATGATTGACAATGGTGGAACTAGCTGCTGACAGATGATTGAAAATGGTGGTAAAGATGCTGACATGATTGAAGATTGTGGAACTAGCTGCTGACTGATGATTGAAGATTTTGGAACTAACTACTGACAGATGATTGAAGATTGTGTAACTAGCTATTGACAGATGATTGAAGATTGTGGAACTAGCTACTGACAGATGATTGAAGATAGTGGAATTAGCTACTGACAGATGATTGAAGATTGTGGAACTAGCTACTGACAGATGATTGAAGATGGTGGAACTAGCTACTGACAGATGATTGAAGATGTAACTAGCTACTGACAGATGATTGAAGATGGTGGAACTAGCTACTGACAGATGATTGAAGATGGAACTAGCTGCTGACAGATGATTGAAGGATGTTTGAACTAGCTGCTGACATGGTTGAAGATGTTGGAATTAGCTACTCACAGGTGATTGAAGATGGTGGAACTAGCTACTGACAGATGATTGAAGATGGTGGAACTAGCTACTGACAGATGATTGAAGCTTGTGGAACTAGCTACTGACAGAAGATTGAAGATGGTGGAACTAGCTGCTGACAGATGATTGAAGATGGTGGAACTGGCTGCTGACATGATTGAAGATGGTGGAACTAGCTGCTGACTGATGATTGAAGATGGTGGAACTAGCTGATGACAGGGGATTGAAGATGGTGGAACTAGCTGTTGACATTATTGACGATGGTGGAACTAGCTGCTGACAGATGATTGAAGATGGTGGAACTTGCTGCTTGCAGATGATTGAAGATGGTGGAACTAGCTGCTGAAAGATGATTGAAAATGGTGGAACTAGTTGCTCATGATTGAAGATGGTGGAACTAGCTACTGACAGATGATTGTAGATGCTGGAACTAGCTGCTGACATGATTGAAGATGGTGAACTAGCTCCTGACAGAGGATTGAAGATGGTGGAACTAGCTACTGACAGATGATTGAAGATGGTGGAACTAGCTGCTGGCATGATTCAAGATGGTGGAACTAGCTGCTGACATATGATTAAAGATAGTGAAACTAGCTGCTGACATGATTGAAGATGGTGAAACTAGCTGCTGACAGATGATTGAACATGGTGGAACTAACTGCTGACATGATTTAATATGATGGAACTAGCTGCTGACAGATGATTGAAGATAGTGGAATTGCTGACATGATTGAAGATGGTGGAACTAGCTACTGACTGATAATTGAAGATGGTGGAACTAGCTACTGACATATGATTGAAGATGGTGGAACTAGCTGCTGACAGATGATTGAAGATGGAACTAGCTGCTGACAGATGATTGAAAATGGTGGAACTAGTTGCTGACCTGATTGAAGATGGTGGAACTAGCTGCTGACAGATGATTGAAGATGGAACTAGCTGCTGACAGATGATTGAAGATGTTTGAACTAGCTGCTGGCATGATTCAAGATGGTGGAACTAGCTGCTGACATATGATTGAAGATAGTGAAACTAGCTGCTGACATGATTGAAGATGGTGAAACTAGCTGCTGACAGATGATTGAACATGGTGGAACTAACTGCTGACATGATTTAATATGGTGGAACTAGCTGCTGACAGATGATTGAAGATAGTGGAATTGCTGACATGATTGAAGATGGTGGAACTAGCTACTGACTGATGATTGAAGATGGTGGAACTAGCTACTGACATATGATTGAAAATGGTGGAATTAGCTGTTGACATGATTGACAATGGTGGAACTAGCTGCTGACAGATGATTGAAGATGGTGGAACTAGCTTCTGACATGATTGAAGATGGTAGAACTAGTTGCTGACAGATGATTGAAGATGGTGGAACTAGCTGATGACATGATTGAAGATGGTGGAACTAGCTGCTGACAGATGATTGAAGATGGTGGAACTAGCTGCTGACATGATTGAAGATGATTGAACTAGCTGCTGACATGATTGAAGATGGTTGTCTTCCAACTCATTGCATACCGTATGTAATATAAGGATGGCCCAACTAAAGATCACAAAGCTATTTATAAAAAAGCTGCATTTACTAATATTCACTACCCATAAAATGGGGTATCTTTATATCACTTTTTTTTATACTTAACCCATTTAGTAGGTAGGGGCGAAGCCAGAAATTTTTTCCAGGGGGGGGCTAAACAAATATTTACCAAATACCAGGGGGGGCTAAACTTTCGCGTGACAAAGATTTACCAAATTTTGAGCAAATTTAGTGCATATTTTAAAAAAATCAGTTAAAAAAAAAATATTTTTTTAAATTCCAGGGCCCCCCCTGTGGCTTCGCCCCTGTTAGTAGGTCAGGTTTTTTTTTCAAAGTAACGCTGTAAAAATAAGGGGGCTTAAATACCATTTAACATGATGATTTTTAAATTTATGTCTCCGCTTGCTATTTCTAAAACATATTTCATATTCCGTGCCCTCACATGGGGGAGGGCAGAGGGGGGCATATGCCCGGGGGCGGTTCTTCTAGGGGGGCGGCACATTTAGCCTAAGGGCCCTAAGTTTATACCAGAAATTTTAGGAGAGTTTAAGGGGAAATAAAATTAGAAACACAAATTGTAAGCAAAATGAATAATGAATAAAAATATATTAGTAGAAGTTGACTTCTTATTTAATTACATTCAAACTGTTCTATACAAATTTTTCATTTTTTTAAAGGCTCACAAAGGTTTTATAAAAGATTGGCTCATCTTGAATATTCTTATTAAAAAATTGCATTTTAAAATGTCGTTCATTAGAGGGCGGTGATTAGATTTTTAGAAGAGGAAGTAGGGGCAAGGGTGAGTATAAATTAAATATCTAGCTCAGCTCGTTAGAAGACGAAGTTCGATGCTTTTGTTCATTATCACAGTTTCATTCAGATTGTTTTAGTTTTAATTTGAATAAATTAGATTTATATAGCCTTTGATTTATAAAAACCAGTTTTGATATCGACTTATTAAAGAAATATATGTTGAGCAAAAGCACTATGCAGAGACGAATTAATGAAATGGCACGTGATGAAGTGAGAGTATCTTAGGGGCCGTTCATAAAGTACGTCACGCTCCAGGGGGGAGGAGGGGGTGTAAGGAATTGTGACAGTTTGTGACAGGGGGGAGGGGGGTGTCAGGCCATGTTTGACGTCACACATTTATTTATTTTTAATTTAATTTCTAATTTATTTTTTTGTAGAATTTAATAGCTTTAAAAATAATTTTCCTTCGAGATTCTTTCATCCTCCAATCCCAATCAACCAAACAACTGATGGACTCAAAGCATCAGAAAGAGCAGATGCAGATTCTCACAAATTTCCTTTATTGTTTGTGTCACAAACTCTCAAATTTAATAACATTATGCCGAGATCAACAGGTTTTTTCAAAGTACAACTATTTGATCTTTATTGTCCATCTTTGCAGACCACCTTAATTGATCAAATTTGGAAAGTGTGTCACTTATACTTTGCCTCACAAACAATGTTGAAGAATCATGCAGGGACACACAGAGCTCTGGCTTGGGATAATGTGCCAACCCAAACTGTTCCAGAATCAACTGAGATAAAACGCATCCCTCCTTTGAGCAACGCTGCTAGAAGGCAAAGAGAACTCGTGGCAGTTATTGCCAGAAGTGAAAATGCACAATCAGAGGATGTTGAGTGGCTAGATGAGGATGAAGTTTATCTGTCTGCAATTATCCTTCCAGGAAACGATGATGGTGAAAGATTGATACCAGTCGTAACTATGGATGAACACTTCACTTCACCATGGATGGATGATGTCCAGTGATATTTTTGAATTACACATAATTCAAAGACCCAAAATAAACAGATTCAATATAGCACAAGAGTTTGTCACATAATTTGTCAATCCAGACTTTTTTTAGTCACTTTTGTGCTTCCTTTTTATTATTTCATCACTGGGTGAGGTCAAGTTTTGCTAATCTACTTCTTATCCTGTGTAAAAAAAAAGATTGCATAATCGGAAGATTATCTAAAACTTGACCTCACCTATTGTAAATAAAAAAGCAGCAGATAAATAATGCGTATTATATACTTGTCTAGTCTAATTTTTCAATTTTTGTTTTCAAATTCAGTATAGATTGAGTTATTGCTTCAATGAATAACTGTGACAACTGTGACAGTAAACTCTTCTACTATTAAAGTCATTTTAATTTTTAAGTGAACATTTTTTATTTTAATACTGTTTAATAGTGAAGAGTGTTTTAGATTAAATTTAAAAAAAATTGTTCGAAAGTGTGACATACTTTAGGGGGGGGGGGTCCGAGATTTGTGACAGTTTGTGACAGGGAGTAGCGAGGGGGTTAAAACTGGTCAAAAATAGCGTGACGTACTTTATGGACAGTGCCTTATCTTATACATTACCGACGCTCCTTCTATAAAGAAGATTATTGCGTCCTACGCTCATCCGTGGTCCGAGAGTAGTCTTGCATTTTTATTGATGTTTTAAATGATGTTAAGTTACTGGTTTTCCTGGTTTGTTCAGGCAACCCATTCCATGCTCGAAGGCCACTCGGGAAGAAAGAGTACTTATATGCATTTGTTCTCGCATAAAGGAACAAGGAAAGTGTTTTTGTCTTTATTGAGTATATTGTGTGAGTACCTAAAAGCTTTCCACATTTTTACAACTTGATGGGAGTCCACACTACCTGACAATAATTAAACGTTATGTTTTTTTTTATTATTATAGATGTCAGAGTATATAGAGGGGCAGATGTCAGAGTATATAGAGGGGCAGATGTCAGAGTATATAGAGGGGCAGATGCCAGAGTATATAGAGGGGTAGATGTCAGAGTATATAGAGGGGCAGATGTCAGAGTATATAGAGGGGCAGATGTCAGAGTATATAGAGGGGCAGATGTCAGAGTATAAAGAGGGGCAGATGTCAGAGTATAATGAGGGGCAGATGTCAGAGTATATAGAGGGGCAGATGTCAGAGTATATAGAGGGGCAGATGTCAGAGTATATAGAGGGGCAGATGTCAGAGTATATAGAGGGGCAGATGTCAGAGTATAAAGAGGGGCAGATGTCAGAGTATAAAGAGGGGCAGATGTCAGAGTATAAAGAGGGGCAGATGTCAGAGTATATAGAGGGGCAGATGTCAGAGTATATAGAGGGGCAGATGTCAGAGTATATAGAGGGGCAGATGTCAGAGTATATAGAGGGGCAGATGTCAGAGTATAAAGAGGGGCAGATGTCAGAGTATAAAGAGGGGCAGATGCCAGAGTATATAGAGGGGCAGATGTCAGAGTATATAGAGGGGCAGATGTCAGAGTATATAGAGGGGCAGATGTCAGAGTATAAAGAGGGGCAGATGTCAGAGTATAAAGAGGGGCAGATGTCAGAGTATATAGAGGGGCAGATGTCAGAGTATATAGAGGGGCAGATGTCAGAGTATATAGAGGGGCAGATGTCAGAGTATAAAGAGGGGCAGATGTCAGAGTATAAAGAGGGGCAGATGCCAGAGTATATAGAGGGGCAGATGTCAGAGTATATAGAGGGGCAGATGTCAGAGTATATAGAGGGGCAGATGTCGGACCTGATCATATATTGTGCATTAGAAACTCTAGAATAAAGATTCGATAAAACATTAGAGTAGCACACTGTAAAAACGTAGGCCATATCTCCTACAGAACACCTACACAATTTTGTCCTATCTCTCAAAAATAGATTTTAAGCTCTAACAGACTTGGGAAACAGCTGCATAGAAGCTAAGTTGAAGCAAGTCAAGAACTTTGTCAGGCCAAAACACGAGCGCAGAACCTGAAGTTTCAGTAGCCTAAGTAAAAATTAGGAGTAAAACAAGACAAAACAGGTTGACAGTTTAGCTCAACAGGCAAAAATTGATGATTCGAAGACTCTTTATAAAATAACTCACCAATTATCAGTAAAAAAAAAAATACAACGTCAATAAGCCACTAACGGCGCAAGATTGTGTTGAACGATTGCATTAGCCGACATTTAAACACGCGACACTTAAATACAGACACTTAACCACAAGACAGATAAACGTACGGACACTTAATCATACGAGACTTAATCACACGACGCTTAAACATACGGAGACTTAATCACACGTCACTCTAACATACTTAACTTAAACATAGGGACACTTAATCACACGACAAATAAAAGATACGGACACTTATTTACACGACAGATATACAAACATACGGATACTTAATCACACGATAGATAAACATACGGACACTTAATCACACGAAACTTAAACATACGGACACTCAATCACACGACACTTAAATTATATGGACACATAATCACACGACAAGTAAACGTGTTGATACTTATGTAATCACAAGACACTTAAATATACGGACACTTAATCGCACGACACTTAAACATAGAGACACTTAAGCACATGACAGATAAAAATACGGACGATTAATCACACGACAGATAAACATACGGGCAATTAATCACACAACAGATAAACAAACATACGAATACTTAATCACATAACAGATAAACACACGGACACATAATTACACGACTCTCAAACATACGGACACTTAATCACACGACACTTAAACAAACATAGGGACTTTTAATCCCACGACACATGAACGTTCGGATATTTAATCACACGACACCTAATCACATGGACAGTTAATTAGAGCGACATATGAACACACATTTTTATTACTCCATTTCTATTAACTTGCAATTTCTGTCTGATTGTCTGCTTGTCTGCTTGCTTGCAAAACTTTGCGTCGATTTTTCGACCACTTCCCGTCGACCAATCGTGCCGAACCTTGGCCAGCAGACTTGTCGCGACTAACAATACATTCTATCAAATTTTCAGCATCGTAGCCTTTGGAATAGTCACAGACAGAAAATACAAGTTAAAATAAAGGGAGTAAAAAAAAGGAAAGTAATATAGATTATGCTACCAATAGCGAACGCATGGGTAACAGCTCCCGCTGCGGGTCCGAGAGGTTAAGGGATCTCGGTGGGGAGGAAGCAATGGACGCATCAACCCGTATCAGAACCACCCGGTGCCTGGATGTATGTACCTATAGTATATGATTTGTGTTACCATGTGACAGTGCAGGCATACGGGCGAGCCACCATGATAATGATCTTTAGGGGAACCGCAGTGAAGAATCGCTTGCTGCGGAATCCTTACTGTTACACGGCACGCCATGCCTTAGGAGTGGATAAACAAAGCATGACAAGCCTTTGCCATGCTGAGAGGAGTATGGAGAAACCGTAACCTCCCCCACAACACCAAACTACGCGTTTCAAAATCTGCGTTAAATCAGTATTTGCATATGGGGCAGAAACGTGGAGGCATACAAAAGGTATAGATCAGAAATAATAGTGATTATTCTTGGTTGCCTTCGACAAAGCCTAAAAAAAGATTAGATGGCATCATCCCAAATGAAGAAATTGAAACAAAGAGTTGTCCAGAAGCTCATCTTACGCGAACTAAAGAAGAGGAATTGGAAATCGATTGGTCAAACTCTAAGAAGACAACCGGGCAACATAGCTCGCCAAGCACTAGAATGGAATCCACAGGAAACCAGGAATAGAGTCCGGCCAAATACCACATGAAAAAGAACACTACATAAAGACCTGAAAGAAGCGGGAATGTAGTGAAAAGAGAAAGTCTCAAGACCGGAAGGAATGGATAAACATTGTTATGGCCCTATGTCTGAGGACTTCAAGGAAATTGAAAGATTCAACTAAATTTGCAAAAGTCACTGATAACGACGAGAAACAACATTTTGTGTGCCTTTTGTCGTTATGATTTGGTTTTTGTAGCGCTAAAGAAAGAAGTCCAACCAGTCATATTTATATTTTATTTCTGTTCATTTTAAACATAAAGATAGACCCCACCCCCCCCTTGTTTGTCAAGGTATGCATTGGCCACTTTTATTACGTCTGAGCCATCATTAGTATGTATTCGTAACAGGTGCCATACTTTTTTTTTGCCCCTGGTTTAGGTTAGAGGCATTTTTATTATAAAATAGAGAGGGTAAAAATAAAAGTTCACCGGTAATACTGATAGCCCTTTGTTATTATGTGTATACAATTCTTATAACATATCGACCTATTTAAAATAATTTATTATATATATACTGTGATTTAATCATTAAAACTTTAAAATTTAAATTCACGTTACCATGTGTCATATTTAATAATTTTATTTTATTTTGGAGGGAAAGGTTCATACTTTATGGCTCGAAGTTAACGCGAAATAGTGTAGAATGTTAGTTAGGGTAACTTTGACCATCCCAAAATTTCCTTCTTAAATTTAAATACAAACTAAAAGACTTCACATAAAGTCTTAATAATTCCTTTAATTAATTTAAAAATGTAAATATTGACATACTTACTAGATTCAATAAATTTGTTAACTCTTTAAATTTCGACTTATACAAATCTGACATGCAATTAATGGTAATCTGGAAACGATTCTCATTTAGCAAACAATGGAGTCGTGCAGTAACAAATTATTTTAGTTTTAAAATTAAAAGTTTGGACTACTTGAAAGAATTGTAAAATTTAAATAAAAGAAAATTCTTCTTGCTGGAACAAGTTCACTCGTTACCCCCCCCCCCCCCCATTTTACCGGTAACAATAATTATGGAAATTGTATTGGAATTGCCTGAACAAACCAGGAAAGAAAATAACTTAACAACATTCAGTTAAAACACTAATAAAAATGCAAGACTAGAATCGGACCATGCATGAGCGTAGGACGCAAAAATCAATAATCTTCTTTATAGAAGGAGCGTCTATAATATATAAGATAAGACTTAGGGTCTAGACATTTATACTCAGTTAAAAGTCCAAGATTTAAGGTTAAGTTATTTATACTCCGTTAAACGTCCAAGATTGAGGGTTGAGTTATTTATACTCCGTTAAACGTCCAAGATTTAGGGTTGAGTTATTTATACTCCGTTAAACGTTTAAGATTTAGGGTTGAGTTATTTATACTTAAACGTCCAAGATTTAGGGTTGAGTTATTTATACTCCGTTAAACGTCCAAGATTTAGGGTTGAGTTATTTATACTCCGTTAAACGTCCAAGATTTAGGGTTGAGTTATTTATACTCCGTTAAACGTACAAGATTTAGGGTTGAGTTATTTATACTCCGTTAAACGTCCAAGATTTAGGGTTGAGTTATTTATACTCCGTTAAACGTCCAAGATTTAGGGTTGAGTTATTTATACTCCGTTAAACGTCCAAGATTTAGGGTTGAGTTATTTATACTCCGTTAAACGTCCAAGATTTAGGGTTGAGTTATTTATACTCCGTTAAACGTCCAAGATTTAGGGTTGAGTTATTTATACTCCGTTAAACGTCCAAGATTTAGGGTTGAGTTATTTATACTCCGTTAAACGTCCAAGATTTAGGTTTCAGTTATTTATACTCCGTTAAACGTCCAAGATTTAGGGTTGAGTTATTTATACTCCGTTAAACGTCCAAGATTTAGGGTTGAGTTATTTATACTCCGTTAAATGTCCAAGATTTAGGGTTGAGTTTCTTATACTCCGTTAAATGTCTACGTTTTTGGGTTGAGTTATTTATACTCCGTTCAACGACGTCCAAGATTGAGGGTTGAGTTATTTAAACTCCATTAAACGTTCAAGATTTAGGGTTGAGATTTTTATACTCCGTTAAGCGTCCAAGATTTAGGTTTCAGTTATTTATACTCCGTTAAACGTCCAAGATTTAGGGTTGAGTTATTTATACTCCGTTAAACGTCCAAGATTTAGGGTTGAGATTTTTATACTCCGTTAAACGTCCAAGATTTAGGTTTCAGTTATTTATACTCCGTTAAACGTCCAAGATTTAGGTTTCAGTTATTTATACTCCGTTAAACGTACAAGATTTAGGGTTGAGACTTTTTACTTATTTAAACGTACAAGATTTAAGTTAAAAAGCCTTTAATATTGGCCTAGATATCTAACAACTACATATATACTCTTACACATTTTTTAAAAGTAGGCCTATAATAATGTAAATGTCTAATTTATTTTAAACGATATTTAATGATTTAATGTTTTGAAATTAATAAGCCATTTATTCTATAAAAAAAATGATTGCAAAATTTTCCTTTGAAAAATCCTTGATTTTAAAAACAGAAGTTGGTTTCCAGGAAGAGGTTGGTGGGTGGTGGGGCGAAAGAGGGAGTCGCTCTCCCTTAGCAGCGCAGATTTTTATAATTCCTTGAATTATGTTGTTTAAAAAATATATTGAATATATTTCTCAATCCTTATTAAAATATTAATCTCTGTATTTTTTTTCTTTTCTGTTAAAAGTTTATTAAAGTATTGTAGTAAATTGATCTAATGATACTTTATTTAAATTTGAATATTATATGCTACTTTATTTATGTCCCGTGTCTTCTGTCTTCTGTGCAGGATGGTGTTCACTATGAAATAATTCACTCAAGACACTCAATGCAAGTTTAAAGATTTTAATAACTGAACTTATTTACAATGAATTCAATGATGAAGAAACGCTGTACACAACCTGATTAATTATGAACAATGTTTTTATAACTACTCAAACACAACAACAGAATATACCTTAGTTATAGGCTATAGAATAGATGTTAGAATATGATAAAATATATTTTCTCGAAAGTCTAAGAAGGTGGATGGAAAATTCATAATAGAAATATTTAGAGACTACGTAAGCATATATTTTTTTTCTACAAAAAAAAATAAAAATCTAAACTATAATTACCTAAATAAATAGATCTAAATAAATTATATAAAGATTTCTAAATATAGGATAACTTGGGGTATGTTGCACACTATGGGGTAAGATGCCATCCCCCAAAATGTCAAAATTTACGCAAATTAAATCCAGCTTTGTTTTTATATCTATATTGTAAACTTTTTTCGTTAGTGCAACTTAGTAGCAAACGTCCTCAGCTAGTAAATTTTTATGACTTTATTCATTTTTTGAGCATTTTTGTTATAAATGTTAAGTTTAGTTAAAGTGTTTTATGTTGAAAAGCTGACGAGATGAACATGTAAACGAATTCAGTAAGGGTATTAATTTCTACGTATTTTAAATATTAATTTGGGTTAATGGGAAAGGGCATAATAAGGATATTTTTGACAAATGAATCTAGCCTGTTTTGAGGTCCACTAAGTATTGTGGTAAAACGCCCATATAAAATTGTCCCAATAATTAGTGAAAGTTGAAATAAATATTATACTTTATATTTTAGATATTACTTTCAATAATAAGAACATTTAATTTAATTGCAATAAATATTTTTAGTTTTTTCCTCCCCTCTCAGCCTTACTGGCTGCCAGGCATTTTAAAGAGAACACCAATTGTTTTCATAAGGACATATTAAAATTGCCAAAAAATCCAAGACGAGCCTTTCGGCTCTTACCCTCAGGGCCTTACGATGTTCAGAGGTGGACCAAGTGGAGGAACATCAAAGTGCTGACCGGCGCCAGCCATCCCACGGCATGCCCATAGGGCGTTCCGCGTATCATATGGTACGATCTCCGCAGCCAGATGCAATACATTATTTTCCCTACCTCGGAATTCCCCTTGGATAATATTGTGGTGGCTCGCCCGTACACCTTAACAATCATTCGGCAGCACAAATCCAATACAATATGTATGGGCATCCGGCACCAGGGCAGGGTAAATGCAGGATTGCTGCGCGCATTGCTTCCTCCTCTCCGAGGCATAAGCATTTGCCGGGCATTTTATGTTAATCAGAGCAAAGCGAGAATTAGAATCTATAGCCCTTTTTTCCAGCACTAATAATGGATATATAATATATATATACAGTATATTTTTTATGATAGATATATAGCAGTACATTTCTAGTGATATATATATAGCAATATAATTCTAGTGATAGATATATAGCAGTATATTTCTAGTGGTAGATATATAGCAATTTAATTCTAGTGATAGATATAATATAGTAGTATTTTTCTAGTGATTGATAAATAACAGTATATTTCTAATGATAGATACATAGCAGTAGGCCTACATTTCTAGTGATAGATATATAGCAGTATATTTCTAGTGATAGATATATAGCAGTATATTTCTAGTGATAGATATATAGCAGTATATTTCTAGTGATACATATTTACTAGTATAAAATTGATAAAATAATTCTTTATTGATAAAAGCATTTTTTTAACTAGACTTCTAAAACCCTTTATTTATAAATGCATTTCTTATAATACCTCTTTATTGATAAATATTTTTTTTTACTATAACTATATATTGATTAGTCTATATTTCTTGTTGCTAAAATACATGGAAATTATGTCAGGGATTCTTATCTGTATTTTGGCTTTAGGTCATAAAAAATTACATGGGTCTCAAAGTAGCCTACAAATAGACATATAAAAAATGAGTTCAGAAATGCTTAGTTCGGAATATGCTACTCATTGGAATAAAAGGAATGAACACATTCTAATTATATACTTATCTATATATCTGTCATTCTATCTATCTATCTATCTATCTATCTATCTATCTATCTATCTATCTATCTATCTATCTATCTATCTATCTATCTATCTATCTATGGGGCCGTCCATAAATTACGTCACACGATTAGGGGGGGGAGGGGGGTCACGCATTTGTGACGAGGTGTGACGAGGGGGGGAGGGGGGGTCTAAGATATCCGACGTCACATAAAAATGAATAAGCTTATACATATAGGCTATGTTTGTGCGCTATAGACTCCAATGCCGTTAGATCGATCGGGACAACCAAAAATGAATATTTTCTTGCAACTTTCAGGAATATAAAATTTTAGTTTTTCACGTATGCTGTTGACTTTGTTGAGTTTATATAAATAGAAGTATGCCATTTATGCACACATGACTGTAATTTAAAAAAAAAAGAAAAAGCTCATCGACGTAAAAGAGAGTAGCTTCCCTTTCATTTTGCTTTCACTGAGAGTGTTGAACAGCCAACTTTGGGTTTTCCCGACTTTTTTTGTGTAATCCAGAACTATTCGCATCTCTGAACGTCAGAGCCAAGCATGGTAGGCAAGGACTTGAGGAAGATCACACATCGTTACTGGAAACTATTGTGGATATTGCTATGCACGGATCATCCTAACACTAAATAAGGCAAAGTGATGTCTACAGAAGCATAAAAACATTAGATGAACTCACTGAACACTTAAAGATGGACGGATTTACAATCAGTAGAAGTGGACTCTACCTTCGTCTTTTACCAAAGTGCAGCTCATCTCTTAAAGGCCAGCGTCATGTCTCAACAGTCCAAGTGACGCTCATTAGAGCACAGAATGATCTAAACACGTTAAATATATAAACGGTTTGTTTTGTACGGCAACAATAAGACTACTGGAAGAGTTGGCACCCATGCTAGGGTCAAACGAAGTGTGCTTTGTGAGCCAAGACGATAAAGCTCGAGTGCCAGTCGGGTTGACTACTGCTAACAAGCAAAGTCCTTTGCTGATGCATATCGAATACAGAGTCAGCTTGGCTGACCATGACTGGGTTTTGGCTGCATGACACAAGCTAATTCCATCGGTGTATGCTGGAATCCAAATTCAGTCCAATGGTTTAGGAAACCGAGAAGCTATTGGTTATTCAGGACCGACTTACATTGCAATCAGATTTGGAAAACACTCTTCATAAACAGAATTCAGTCATGGACTCGATTTCAAGAAATTGTCTCAAGGAATTTAATGTCATTACACGGAGGGGTATTGATCGCTTGGTGAAACCAATTTTAGTGTCGACAGTTGATGGTGGCTCAGACGAAAACCCAAGATACGGAAAAGTTATTAAGGTTGCAGTCTACCACTTTCTTCAGTACGATTTTTATGCTGTATTCATCGCTACCAATGCTACAGGGAGAAGTTCGTTTAATAGGGTCGAAAGGAAAATGGCGTCACTCAGTAAGGAACTTACTGGGTTGATATTAGGCCTACCACATGACCACTATAGTAGTCATTTGAACGATAGAGGTGTTACCATAGATGCTGATTTAGAAAAAAAGAATTTTCAGTTTGCAGGCAACACTCTAGCTAAAATTTGGTCACAGTTGGTAGTCGATAATTTTTCAACAGTAGCAGAATTCATTGACCCAACAGTCTCAGAAATCGATGGAGATCAAAAATGGTTTGACGTTCATGTACGAACAAAACTCAAATTGTAAAACGCACCGACAAAAAGTGCTGTTCAAAACCAAGAAATACATATTTCAGTGTAGTAACAGAGAGATTTTTTCCACATCCTTTACCAGTTGTTCAATCATGCGAAGGTCTGAAAATTCCAGAACAGACAACAGATGGAGCGTCGCATAAGTTTCCATCTCTGTTTGCAGCTCAAAGTCTGAAAGTGGATGATATCCTTCCTCAGTCATTAAATCCTTATCGTTCGATTCAGTGGCGTAGCTAGGGGAGGGAGAGGGGGGGGGTCCAAATTCGAAAGTCCCCCCGGGCCCCTACTTTAGGGGGGCCCCCAAAGGAGTTTTTTTCTTATGTAATAATGTCGAATGTCAAAATGCAGGGGCCCCTAAAGAGGCCAAGCCCCCCGGACCCCAAATCCCTAGCAACGGCACTGGTTCGATTCCATACGATTTTGTACTGTCCGTCAATACAATCTGTGATTAGCGATGGGATTTTCAAAAAATATTATATGTACTTCGCTTCGTTAGTCATGCTGCGCAGCCATTAAATAAACACACAAGCAGGAATCAATTATTCCTCCCAAACCTATTAGGCCACAAAGAGTTGCTGCACATAGGTAACGTGAATTAATTGTTATTATCGCTAATGAAGAAAATGGAGAGAGTGCTGAATGGATAGATGAAGAAGAGCTTGATTTGAATGGAATAGCCATTCCACCTGATGAAGAGACCAATGCAGTCCCCATTTATTCCATAAAGGAGCATTTTTCATCACTTTGGGAGAATACATGATAAACATACATTTTGTGTTGTTGTTTTTGTATAAACTTTATTTTTTAAATTGTTCTGATTTTACTAAAGCATTTATTTTTGTGCACATGATATTGTTATAATTACACTTTCGATTTTTCTTTTGTGTAACACAAAATTAATTAATTAATTATTACAAAACGATGACAACATTTTTTAAATTTGGAACTGTAAATCTGCATTTTAGAAAAATATCTTTTAGGAGGGGGGGGGGGGGGTGCAGATTTTGTGATGTCATATTTGAGGGGGGGGGGGTCTGACTTTTTGTGACAATGTGTGACAAGGGGGGGAGGGGGGGGTAAGAAATCAGCGAAAATTGTGTGACGTAATTTATGGACGGCCCCTATCTATCTATCTATCTATCTATCCATCTATCTATCTATCTATCTATCTATCTATCTATCTATCTATCTATCCATCTATCTATCTATATATCTATCTATCTATCTCTATATACATTAAGACAAACCAGACCTGCCTACTTTTACGATAGTTTCGAAATGTTACGAAGTTTCAATCCGTTTTTGGACCCAATTTAGTTTTTTTGGCAAAATCCCAAATTTGCAATGGATTTTTAAACATTTTAATGAGGAAATTCCGATCATTTCTTCCTGACGACATTTCCCAACTATGTTTAACTTACGTCTTGCATATGACACATCCGGTAACCGTATTGGCTACTATATTAAATATAAAATTTAAATACGAGTATAGATCATGCTTAGAGTAAGATTTCATCCAATTTCGTTTGCGTAAGGGTATTTGGTGATTGACTCGACAGAATGTGTACGTATCAATTGAAAAACAATAACAACCGCTTCGGCAGAAGACTTTTATAAAAAAAAGACATTTTTTCAACACAATACCTTTCAGACTTAGGCCTATTAAAGAAGACATTTTTTAAAAATTTCAGCACAATACCTTTCTTACAAGTAGTCAATGGGTTATTATAAATCACCAGCACAAATTGATCCTAAGCTTGCACTCGTTAACACAAAAGGCTGAGGACGCCATTCTTATGTCTTATCAGTGGCGTAGAAAGGATTGCAAGGTGGTGGAGGCAAATAGTGCAATGTATCGGGATGTAAGCTTAGATGGGCAAAGAAGTCTAGTATAAAGTGTGTTGATGTATGGGGGAGAGGGTGGAAATATTCAATCTAAGGGAGCAACCTTAGTCAGATAATAAAATATGGAGTCGCATTCAAGACCTGATTGATGGTTACTGTAATTAATTACCGTAAATAATATAGCGACATTTAATCATAAGTGTTGTTTAATTATTAAAATTTTGGCTCTACTAGGCTTTGTTTTTTTTTTTTTTTTTTTTTCTTTAGAAAGTTTTTTTTTTTGGTATTTATTGTAATGTTTAGACACACATTTATTGTATTTAAATTAAATTGCTATCAATAACGGTTTTATAGGACTTTGGTTTTCTTGAAATATATTTACCGTAACCTTGATTTGTTTAATTTTTTTCAGCTTCATTAACGAGGCAAAATAAAAACTAAAATTAATTTATAAAAGAGGCTGTTACCAAATAATTCAAACGAAATTCTCAAATTAGGATAATTTTATTTAGACCAAGGCTCCTACATTAATATTATTAATAATAATTTATAATAATTTATTAATAAAATCAATAGACCGATTTTTTTTTCAATTTTTTTTTTATTAGGATAAACTTTTAGATTACTGTTCTATTTGATCAAATGTTATAAATTATTTTGAGCCTGGGTAAGGGATACGAGTTTGTTTTAGTGTACGTAATCTATGGATAGGCTTATTAAAAGCTTCCGAAAATTGCATCATCAATTATATATAGCAGTATGCCGATTGGACTCAGGCACTAAAGAAATTTTGAATAATAGGTCAACATTTCTTTATTGAAAAGAATTCTATAAAAGTCAAAGGTGTTTAAACTATGTGGTAGCTACCATAAGTGTCATGCCTTTTATTATTACAGGGCTATTTTATATAAAGTTTGTAATTACGAATTTTGGTCCAAAGGACGAAATGTTGTCTATTTTATTAAGATTTTTTAAAGTTTTAATTAGGCAGGTCTGGAAATATGTTTGTGTGTAAAACATAGGCCTAACGGTACATAAATGACCAATTCATAAACATTCGCATAAGTCCCTAGTTGTAGTTGGGCATGGAATGGATTACTTGAACTAGCAGGAAAAATATATTTTTAATCTAAATTTAAAATGCAAGATTACATTTAAACCACAAAGAAGCAAGATGCGCAAGACACAATTATCTTCTGTATTTAGAAGGGTTATCTGTAACATATACAAGTAGGTAATAAGTAAATCAGACATTTTCAAAGAATTCATAAAATTTAGACAAACTGTTCTAAATGAGCGTTGATAATAAATTCAGCAGGCATCATGGAAACATAGTTCATTTTTAGAATAATTTGAATAAATACAAAAGTTTTTAATTCAAATCCAGATACACCAGAATTCTCCATGGCGGCTTGTCATGGTCTCTGTTGTCTATTAATCAAAAGAAATAAAATGTTCAATATTTTAGTTCTTTTTAAATTAAACAACAATTTAAAACAAATAATTTCTTCAAATTTATGTATTTGAGCAACTATTGATATTTTGTTCTACCAACAAAAATATTGAAATTAACAAAAGCGAAGTAAATAGACATATGGTGTAGTAAATGATTTTAAAATATTGGGAACATGCGTTCAGGTGGGTTTCAAAGAGATTTACCAATGCAAACCATAAAGTTTAACAAGAAAACAGTTATAAAATGATTTTGGTAGGTTGTGATGTGAAGTGGCTTAACATTTGAAACAATGTGTTGTCAGGAGCTTCCCTTATATATGGCAAGTTTCAGAACCCTAAGAAGAAGGAAAGTGGTTCAACAAGTCTTTCGAATGGCTAATCGGTGGGTCGCGAGCCAGCCAGCCACAAAGTTTTGCGAAGTTAATATTACAAAAAACATATTTAAATTCCACTGTTACTAGTAACCTAAATTACTAAATTCTCAATTGCTTAGGAATACTTTAGGGTAGTAAAGAATGTATTGTTTGACATACTAGAACTGAACTTTAAACTGTCTGAATTCCGTAACATTCATGAGGTCGTGTACAGGTCATCATCATTCTCTCCCCTCTCTGGTGTTGTCCAGGTACACATCGAGATTGGTAGGTTGGTCTCTTTGGATGAAAAGTTCAAGAAACATCATCAATCTATATAATTGCCGTAAGTTTGTTTATATGTTTGTTTATATATATATATATATATGTTTGTCCTCTATAGGCTCCTAAGCCGTTTGACTAATCAAGACAAAAGTTAAACGTATAAATTGAAATCGTCAAACAAAATTAATTTTTATTTCATGACTTATAATCATGAATGTGTTGATTTTATAAATCAAAAAAAGTATATCCAGCTATACAAATATATAAAACCTTACGGAACAAATGGCCATTTCCGTTCATTTAGGGCCTACTATATTGAACGCAAGATTCACTATGTTGAACGCGAGGGCATTATCGGATTTTCCCAATTCTGCTGTTGTTTTTTTAATGTGGCAAGACATTTTTTTCAAAAGTTACGCACCGCAATTTGGCTTGGAGAGTTTCAATGGTTTACTTTAAAGAAAAATACTAGCGTATGACGTAATGTCTATCAAATCATTTCTTTTTTCATTCTAGATGTTTGCATTATCTTTTAAGTAAAAGTAACCACATGTTTCAATTATTTAATGGATGCACGTGAGAGCATCCTTTAATAGGCGACTTTTACACTCTATAAATTAAATTATACTAATTATAAAGAACAAGTTACAAGTTATAAATTATTACTTTTAAATAGCACAAGTCTGACAGCAACAATTTCTATGCATGTGCCAGGGCTACCGGACACAATATAAAAAACTAAATACCGAAAGAAACATTATCAATACTGTTTTATTAATACAATAAGCAAGAACAAAAATTAAATACCGAAAAAAATCGTTACCACTTTAGTTTTTATTGCATTGAAATATAATTTTCTTTTTTTTTCTTATTATTTACCTTTTTTATTGTTTGTATTTGTGTTTTTTTGTTCTTTTAGATAGTATATTTATTGTTAGTTTAATATTATTAATAACAAGTCAGTCAAAACAACTGTTCGCTACATTTTAATATCGAATTAAAAAACCCGGACAAGTCTTTCGTCTCTTGTGTCCAGGGTGTAACGTTTAGGATTGAGCAATCTATGTCCGGGCTTAGCCACACCAGGGCTTAACGTTTAGGATTGAGCAATCTATGTCCGGGCTTCAGCCACCCCACGACACGCCGAAGGCCGAAGGAGGCCGAAGGCGTGGCGTGCCGTGTAACAGTGAAGGTTTCCGCAGCCCAGCGATCGTTCACTGCTGTTCCCCTAAAGATTATTATCGTGGTGGCTCACCAGAATACCTGCACTGTCACCCGGTAGCACAAATCTTATACTATAGGTACATGCATCCAGGCACCGGGTGGTTCTCAAGACGGGATTGCAGCGTCCATTGCTTCCTCCCCACCGAGACCAGTGGCCTCTCGGCAGTGTAATGGATCTTGGACCCGCTGCGGGGGCTGTCCTCCATGCATTCGCCCGCCGGTGTATTCTTAATGGGAATGTATCGACGATTTACACACTACGCCAGTCTTTTAGGCCAGAAGCTTGACAGCAACAATTCTTATGCATATGCCAGGGTCAGGGCGACCAGAAACAATTAAAAAGAACAAAAACTAAATACCGAAAAGAAACGTTCTCACTCCAGTTTTTATTGTAATATTGTCTTTTGTCTCTCTCTCTCTCTCTCAACAAAACACATTGTAGTCATTCTTTTCTCCGTCATTTTGACGGACATAACCACTAGTTGTTTTAGAGTTATATTATAAAACAAGAACCTCATACATTTCATTTTTTATTGGCATATTTTCATAAGTAGGCCTAGACGTTTTCTTACAGTATGAGCAATAGATATTTTGTTTATTTTACCAATTATGGTGATGATTTTTTAGAAGAAAAATAAATTTAATTACTTTTTTTTTTACTTCTGTCCAAATGTTGGTTAGAAAACATTAGATCTAAGCAAAGAAATAATGGACAACGTGGGAAGCACCACTCAATACATTTTCTATTGCAGAATCACTTATTACTGGCTGGTCAGTCTAGGGTGTGATGGCGCGCAGATGGAACTTATCTGCTTAAGTGTGACGACGCCCGATAGTTTATTCAAGGTGCAAATTCTCACTTAATTACCATAATCTCACTCTCACAAATGATATAATGAAATAATTATGTTCAAGTTGCAAGGAGCAATAGTGTTTACTATTGTAATAATGCCCAATGGTCCTTTACACAAATTGAGATTCGATAGTAAATTACAAATACAGAGGCAGCGTACTAAGTAATAAAGCATACACATAAAAACATCCGCATTAAAAACAAAGGTAGCCTAGAAGTCTAGAATACAAATATATCAAGTGATGAAATAAGCCACAGTCAGTGTCCACGAATAATCTAACGTAATGATAGAAGGGTAATAATCCACAAATTTTGTTAGAAGAGTAGAAAAAGACAAGTATAGATCTAGTTTTGTCCAGCGTTTTATACATCAAACCATAATACCTTCCAAAAATGGAGCCCCTGTTATGAAAGTTTTTTTTTACTGTTAAATTTGAGTATGACCCTGCCTTAAACCACCTTTATTAAAGGTACAAACGTCTGTCAATCGTTGACGATTTAGAAGAGGGAGTGGTTAAGCCTTTGTCTAGAATAGTCTAGAGTGACTCTAGAGTCTAGATGGTCTGTCCGGTTTGCCTCCATCCCATGATTTGAAAAGAGTATCACCAGCATGAAGTATAATTATTTTTCTATAACAAAAGAGAATAACAAAGAAGACTATGTTGCTTACCTCAGATCTACTAGACGATCTCCATCGATTGCTAAATCGAAAATATCCTCTTAGTTTATCTTTAGTCACATCCGACATTCTCCAGGAGGCAAAGAGAACAGGTGTACTGCTAGTTGAGAGGAAACCAAAGCAAGCAAATATTAGATATGTGATATCAATGTGGCCCATGTTGTTGTTCGTCTCCAGAACTAAGTTATGAATAAGAGCCAGAATGTGAAGTGGACACCAGCACATAGCAAAAATAGTGGTCATGGTAATCAAATAATTCTGAGTCCGTTTTTCTTTGTCAATATCAAGCTCTTCATCACCAATGCGGGAAACTCTATCTGGTGGACATGATTTATGATGAGAAGTTGAAACAGTACTCATTTCTCCATGCCTGTTACACTGTGTTTTATTTGAAGTACAATGAGCCATGTTATGGTTTTGTTGATCTTTACTTGACAAATCTGTTTTGTTAGTGTATGTTGTCACGGCAGTAGGATGTAATATTGTACCTGGTGCAGTTTGTCCAAGATATTCAGAAGGTTGTTTCGACTTGTATGAAGCAACTGTTGGCCATGCTGTAGTATTTATTTCCTCTCTAGGTTCATGTTCATTGTGTGTGAAATGAACAGATATAAAAGGAAATTCTCTGGATTTAAATTCAGCAGATACTCGAACATATAACAAAGCAATGACTGCTAGAGGCATGGCGTATAAAGTCACAAACATAGCTCGAATATATTCTTCGATTCTTCTTTCCACAAAAACATAGCAGATCCCAACACCTTTAAATTGGTCTCCTGTAATAGAAACACTATAATTAGGTCTATGACTTGAAGTTAAATAATAATAATTAGTATCTGTCATGCAAAATATGTATATGACTTCTGAGTTTAATATAATGATAATAATATCTGACAGATAAAGGTAAGTCGTAAAAAGTATACATGTATTGGTTCTAAAGCTTTACATTTTTTAAATTAATTTTCAAATGTAATCAAATTATTAATATATTAATTAAAGACTTTAATAGGACATATATAATATATGATTACACTGATCTAAATAAATTAATCTTTTATTTTTTTTTCAGACTAAAGAAGTGCTCGAACACATTAGGGTCAGGCCTAGCCTACTTTTTTTTATGCCAGCGTCATACACTGCGTCATACACAGCGATATACACTGCCTTTACAAGGCCAAGCCGAATAAACATAGTATAACATTTTTGTTTCTAAAAAATAAGAAAGATATTTCATTATGTGAAATTTAAATGAATTATTCCTCCAAATAGCGAAAATATTGGTCTTTACCATATCAAACAAATTGATAGAGGCCTATGACAATAAATATTCAGTTGTGCCGGTTTTCTACCCTATTAAAAGTAAGGGGTAGATTAAGTGACTGGCAACATTTTCAAATTTGACTCAGCATGATGTGCATGGGTAGTTGCAAAGAGCAGGGAAACAAGGAATGATGATGAAATTTCCCAAGAACACCAAGCTATTGCTGCAACAGTAAAAATCTTCTTTAAAATCCAGCTGCAGAGAATGGGACCAATATTTAAATAGAGAGAGTCATATAGTAAGTACAAGCTGAATTTAAATATAAAAGATTGTGCAATTATCGATTCTTTGCTTTCGGTCCGGTAAGTTACATTTGAGAACTGGAGTAAGGCAATAATTTATAAAAGACCTGTATACAGGTAACTAGCAGTGTGTGCCACAACTGCTAATTAATAATTACATGTGAGAACTGGAATTAGACAAGGCTGCTTTATCTTAACTGTCATCTTCTTAATAATAAAAAGACAAACCAGGAGAATCCTGACACAGAATCCGGCGTAAAAATGTCCAGCGACAGAACATCCGGTGCCGAAACTGCGGCTCCAAAAAGAGCGTACTATTCGATTTACGTGAAAGTATAGCAATAATGACTAAGGATTAAAATAAGAATTTTGATTGTAGTTCCAGGAAAGTAGATTACATGCATTTGTTCCTCCAATAGGATAAGAAAAGTGAGAGAAGCGTCATAAAAAGAGTGAGATGAAAGAGGGAGAAAGGAAACACGAAGAAAGAGGAAAGAGACAAAAAGAACGAGTAAATGAAGAAAGAGATAGATAAGACATGAAGAAAGATACACAGAAAAGACTAAAGAGAGAAAGCGACAGAGTGTAGCGAAGAGACGATGACTATAAAAGGACGTTTTAATACATTTCTTACAAACTGTAAAATGGCTTGCGCTATTCGGCTTGGAAATAACAAGCTATACTATTCGGCTTATAAAGTACAAATTCCATTATTCGGCTGGTAAAGAACACATTTTACTATTTGGCTTGTAGAATACAAGCTCCAGTATTCGACTAGTAAGGTAAAAAATCCGCTATTTAGCTTGTAAAGTACAAAATCCACTATTTAGCTTGTAAAGAATAAACTCCACTATTTGGATGGTGGTAAAGTTCACATTTTACTATTCGGCTGTTACAAATTCTACTACTCGGCTGGTAAAGTACAAATTCCACTATTTGGCTTGAAAAGTACAAACTGCACTATTTGGCTTGTAAAGTACAATCTCCACTATTTGTCTTGTAAAGTACAAACTCCACTATTTAGCTTCTAAAGTACAAACTCCACTATTTGGCTTGTAAAGTACAAACTCCACTATTTGGCTTGTAAAGTACAATCTCCACAGTATTATAAATCTTTGACGATTGCATTTTTGACAATAAGTTTCAATTTTAAGCATGGAAAAAATATACATTAAAAAAATCCTGGATCTGAAATAAATGTAAGCTCTTATTTCTTAAAACAAAACAAATCAAATGGTGTATACATAAATATTTCATTACCAAGAAAAGCTCCAAGGTCGATGTACTTAATATAGATAGCATATGGTAAAACAAAACATATTGATCCAACCCACACAGCTATAATGCATAAGCCAGCTGGTAACCGAGACTTGAATGGATGAACAATTATACGATATCTGAAATTAAACAAAAATGTGGAGAAAAAAGTTCTTTTTAAAAAGTAGGCCTATATTTAAAAAAAAGAGACTAATGCTTACAAGAACCCAACCCTTGGTAAGGCTGATATATCCCAGACACAATCTCAAGAATAGTGTTATATGTGTATAGCAGGTTTCTGCACCAAACCTATATAATAAAGCACACAGCAGTGTAGTTTGGGGTTGTTGTTGTTTTGCATGGTGACAAAGAATCTAATTTTTAACAACCAGTCAAGTTGATTGCACTTACGTTCAAGTAGAAGACCCAAGGTTATAACTGTAGAGAAAATGGAAAGGCTACTGGTAATTGATAGAAACTACTTGATAAAAGGATCTTATGTGTCTAAAACCACTGGACGAGCCTTCCGGCTCTGAAGACCAGGGTCTAATGATGTAAAGAGATAGATCAAGGGTGCACACAAAGATCCTGTCCTGTTCACTCTCAATAGGAGCAAGTCAGCGGCTTACACACTTTACCAGCTTTGAGGTCCATGGGTATAGAAGATTAATGTTAAAAGTGTATGTGTGCCGTGTACAAAAGGACTTGTTCAAAAGGCTGTCTGTAGTACGTTAATTTAAGTTGCGAGAATATAATATAAAGCGGAGAGCAGCCTTTTTTGAAGAGGCCTTTTTGTAGCCATTTGTAATCATAATAGAGATTCTTTTGTAACTATTATGTTTCAACATCCAACATCTACAGTCAACACTATACCCTTTACTTAGATTCTACTGCACCTTATAATATTGAAAGAATTTGGACATTAATATACATATATATTGGGGACATTAATATACATATATATTGGGGACATTAATATACATATATATTGGGGACATTAATATACATATATATATTGGGGACATTAATATACATATATATTGGGGACATTAATATACATATATATTGGGGACATTAATATACATATATATTGGGGACATTAATATACATATATATTGGGGACATTAATATACATATATATTGGGGACATTAATATACATATATATTGGGGACATTAATATACATATATATTGGGGACATTAATATACATATATATTGGGGACATTAATATACATATATATTGGGGACATTGCTATACATATATATTGGGGACATTAATATACATATATATTGGGGACATTGCTATACATATATATTGGGGACATTAATATACATATATATTGGGGACATTAATATACATATATATTGGGGACATTAATATACATATATATTGGGGGCACGGTAGCCGAGTGGCAGCGCGTTTGACTAGGATCTTTTTTGGGATTGGAGGGTATCCCAACTCTGATGGGTGCCTGACAATAGTTAGGGTAAAGTAAAGGCGGCTGAGCCTTGTGCTGGACACACATCCCTTAGTATGCTGTGGCCACGGAAACTGGTGAACGCTGCTTCACCGACTTATGGATCAATTTGGTCCGGGAGAAATTTTTTTCTACTTTACTTTACTACTATATTAGTGACAGTGATTGAACAGTGGTATTAGTGTCAGTGATTGGACAGTGATATTAGTGACAGTGATTCGACAGTGATATTAGTGACAGTGATTGGACAGTGATATTAGTGACAGTGATTAGACTGTTTTTCCTGCGTCTGTTTAAAAAAAAATAATTTATGGAGTTAAAATTATAATTGCGGTTCTCGTTAGTGGCAGCATGTAGCCATAAACTGAACTAATGAAGGAGTAGTCCATTAGCAATTTACTTTAAAATTTTTTTTTTTTTTTTGTGCTATTTAATATTATTCCATAAGGGACTTTTAAAGTATAAGTATTAGTTTTCTATTAATACTAGGCTTAAAATTACAAACTGATATACTTGTTAATTGTTAATTGTTAATTTAATTGTTAATTGTCAAAGAAATGTTTACCTGTCAATGGCTATCAGAAGAAATGTTAACATCGAAGCATGTATTGGGAACCATTGTAACATTGGCAGAAAGAAACACAGAAAACTTCCAAACAACCAGTTTTGTAGCAGCATATTAGCCAAAGTTATTGGTAAAACTACCATGCATTTGATCAAGTCAGCAAAGGCCAGATTGATCATCAAAAAATAGTTTTGATCCTGTAATTATAAAATGTTAATTAAAAAAAAATTTATAATAGAAAATGAACAGAATGGTGTATGAATACCATCAAGTAAGTATATTGTTACCTGATGCAAGCGATGTTTTGTTATTACCACCACCATTGCAGTGTTGCCAGCTATTCCAATCAAACCGACCAATACATGAAGAAACATAAAGAATGGATATACATATCGAAGTGATGGTTTTATAAATGGTTCTCTGAAGTCCACATCGCTGTTGTTGTTGGTATTCATAAACTGAAGGATTAGCTCAACGTAGTTTTCTTTAGACATGTCCTAACACAGTACACGAGCACAGTTGATATCCAAACCTTGGGAAACAAATAATATTGTCTTTCAAGTTCATACAAAAATGTTTACATGTTTTGTTATTATTTAAAGTAATATTATTTATAAATAAAACAATAAAACAAATTATGAAAAATTAATCAGAATTTCTTTACCCTTATATAGTTTAGCATGCGTTAACATCGACATTGAATTTGACATTTTTTACCCAAATAGCCTATAGTTTAACTAGCATTTATATCACCAGTCAGTTTGATATTTTTTACCCTACTATAGTTTAACTAGCGTTTATGTAAACATTCACTTTGATCATGCTCATTAACCTCATTTAAACATTCACTTGAAAAGAATATAGACTAAGTATGGTAGGTCTATTTTATAGATCTCTATGGAATAAATGATTAGCTCTTTTCCCACCTTCATCACCTTCATTTTTATACCCAGTTATTATGTCTGGTCGAATTTGGTCAAAACAAAGCACGTCATTCTTCAACGAAAATGTCATACCAATACACGTAATGTAGACAATTAGGCCCTACAAACTAGTAGATGTTATCCTAAGTATGCAGAAAAACTATGGTAGTCCGTCGAACTCTATATTCCATAGGCCATATTCCAAGACTAGTTTCTTAGCAACGCCAGCGACAGAAGCTTACCACTGTATGGCACCCACTGAGCTAGACAAGTCTATATTGAATTTTTGATATTAGTGGGCCAAAGTAGATTTCTAGGTCACAGCGTGACAAGGGGCCTAATATCCAATCCGCCAGGCCATATTTTGTTATTATTATTTATGCTAAAGAGAAATGCACTCAGAAGTCTTTTACATGTTAGTTCTATCTCTCTCTCTCTCTGTCTGTCTGTCTGTCTCTCTCTCTCTCTTTCTCTCTCTCTCTCGTATTCCTTTCTGTCATTTTGGCGAGTACCAACATCTGTCTAAATAATACTTGAATGTAGACAAATACTACAAAGTGCTCCCAGCTCTCTCTCTCTGTTTTCCTTCTCATTTTGTCGCATTTAACAATTATCGTAATAATATTTGTACTAAATATAAATCTGTCTCTCTCTTTCTCTCTCTTTCTCTCTGTCTCTCTCTTTCTCTCTCTTTCTCTCTGTCTCTCTCTTTCTCTCTCTTTCTCTCTGTCTCTCTCTTTCTCTCTCTCTCTCTCTGTCTCTCTCTTTCTCTCTCTTTCTCTCTGTCTCTCTCTTTCTCTCTCTTTCTCTCTGTCTCTCTCTTTCTCTCTCTTTCTCTCTGTCTCTCTCTTTCTCTCTCTTTCTCTCTGTCTCTCTCTTTCTTTCTCTTTCTCTCTGTCTCTCTCTTTCTCTCTCTTTCTCTCTGTCTCTCTCTTTCTTTCTCTTTCTCTCTGTCTCTCTCTTTCTCTCTCTTTCTCTCTGTCTCTCTCTTTCTCTCTCTTTCTCTCTGTCTCTCTCTTTCTCTCTCTTTCTCTCTGTCTCTCTCTTTCTTTCTCTTTCTCTCTGTCTCTCTCTTTCTCTCTCTTTCTCTCTGTCTCTCTCTTTCTCTCTCTTTCTCTCTGTCTCTCTCTTTCTTTCTCTTTCTCTCTGTCTCTCTTTTTCTCATTAGTTTATCCGTCATTAACAATATATATATTAAAGATATTTACATACAAACTGTGTAGGCTCCCCTTTCTTATCATTTCTATTCTCTGTCCAAATCTTCTTTAAGTCGTTTGGACAACTAGTATAAGATGTTTGCTAAAACGCCAAAGGGTTTATAGTATATCATTATGGTTGACCGACGATTCTTTTGAAAGTGAGAATCTTTGAACAGAATCGTCAGTCAACCAGAAAATACATTAGCTGACTCCTAATGATACTTTTACTTTTATGATAAATGGTATGATAGTGTGAGCGCATGTTGTCTATTTTATAAGTGTATTTTTGTGCTTTAGTTGTTTGATATTTTTTTTAATATGCTGAAAAAGACGGAACTTATGTAATCAAGTCAAACTCCCATTTGTTTGGATCAATAAACTGCAATCTTTTATCATTTTATCTTGCATACAAATAAAATATCAAGGGAATTAACAAATATCAGTAATAAATATCACTTTTAAAAGTAAAGTATCCCGTTCACCAGTTTTTCTGGCCACGTCATACTAGGGGATTGTGTGGCCAGCTCAATGCCTAGCCGCCTTTACTTTACCCGAAGTAAAGTCAGGTACTCATCAGAGCTGGGTTAACTCAGGGACACCCTTCTATTACGGAACAAACCATAGCCTTCACAAGGATTCGAAGCCAGGACCCTCAGTACGCCAGTCGAACGCGCTGCCGCTCGGCATTAATGTTTACCACGTTAACAGGTGCCTATCAAAATGCCAGGGCGAAAGAGCATTTTATTGTTTGTTTTAAATATGATCCTGCGTTACTCTTTCATTAATCAGGCATCTCCAAAACGTTATAGCCTACTTACATAAAGGATTTTTAAAGATGTGTTCAGATTAGAAAAGTCACAGCCCATCAATTCTATCAACAGTTTGTAGAATGTTCACATAATTGTTCATTATAAATTAAAAGTGGACACAATTTATCGACCACAATTTATCATACACCATTTATTGGATACAATTTATTATACACCCCATTTATTGGATACAATTTTTCATACACCATTTTATTGGATACAATTTATCATGCACCATTTATTATATACAATTTATAGGATAATTGTTGCCATTTTCGAAAACACTCATTGTCAATTTGATATTGTTGGTTTTATCTGGTAGCAAGAATATACGGTTGTTCATAAAGATTCTGTTGAAATACATGTTTTCTATTTGTGTCAATGTAATTATGCTTACCTTCAATAATAACTTACAATATATACTGGATGCTGTTACTAGAAACACACTGATTACAGAACAACTGGTTAGTTGTTGTTTTCTGTATTCTTACACTCTCTCTCGTTTCTGGAGTTTATTCTTTAGGTTGTGCGGACCCTGCAGGCTGAAGAAAAATATTGATCTGTTTTAGAGAGATCACGTGACCCGTAGCTTCCAATGAGATTGGTGGGGAAAAATGTACGCACGTGTACTTGATGAAATCCAATCAATAGGCTGAATAAATCAAAGATGGAACTATTACGTGAATATTTCGGGTAGCATAATATAAATAAGTCAGTGAAATAATGCGTATTTTAAAGAAGAATTATATATATATATACTTATGCAGGAATTCATCTCATTGTGTGTCATGATGAAGTTTCCCGTGTTTACTTAATGTCTGTTTTTTTTCACCAACATTAATATCTCCCTTGACTCCAAAGGCAACAAGATGACACAAAGTATGATAGTTAGAGGAAGTATGACCCAAAGTATGATAGTTAGAGGAAGTATGACCCAAAGTATGATAGTTAGAGGAAGTATGACCCAAAGTATGATAGTTAGAGGAAGTATGACCCAAAGTATGATAGTTAGAGGAAGTATGACCCAAAGTATGATAGTTAGAGGAAGTATGACCCAAAGTATGATAGTTAGAGGAAGTATGACCCAAAGTATGATAGTTAGAGGAAGTATGACCCAAAGTATGATAGTTAGAGGAAGTATGACCCAAAGTATGATAGTTAGAGGAAGTATGACCCAAAGTATGATAGTTAGAGGAAGTATGATCCAAAGTATGATAGTTAGAGGAAGTATGACCCAAAGTATGATAGTTAGAGGAAGTATGACCCAAAGTATGATAGTTAGAGGAAGTATGACCCAAAGTATGATAGTTAGAGGAAGTATGACCCAAAGTATGATAGTTAGAGGAAGTAGGACCCAAAGTATGATAGTTAGAGGAAGGAAGCGATGCAAACAATGTTTAGAAATGCTATTTGGACAAAAAGTGCACTACATGTTAAAATGTCAAGTAAAGTATGAGACAGCGATGATGCAAAGAATGTGTCCGTATAGGCATTTAAAAGCAACATTTACAACTTCTGTCGATGACTTGGAAATAAGATTTGGGTTGTGTGTTGCGATGTGACGTTTTTGTTCCTTCATTTCATCAACTTTCTCATCACAGTCACAGTTCCAAGATTTTTTAAGCCTCTTTGGACCCTACATGACTTTAAATGACTTTAAATGACTTTAAAAGACTTTAAATGACTTTAACTGACTTTAACTGACTTTAAATGACTTTAATTGACTCTAAATGACTTTAAATGACTTTAAAAGACTTTAAATGACTTTAAATGACTTTAAAAAACTTTAAATGACTTTAAATTACTTTAAAAGACTGAGTATAACAGATCTTTTAAATCTACTAAAAGGATAAGCCTATATCAGATTATCAGAAGATATTAAATCAGTAAATCTGTAATCATTAAATGAAAAAAGAAAAGACATAAAAGCTAACCACTTAAACGTTAAACGCGAACCCCACACAAACCCACCAAGCTTTGACGAGAGTTTTAGAGAGTTGATGGATATCTTCAAATAAGCTATGTGTGTGCCACGAATAATAAGTATGCCTCGATGAGGACATCTTTGTCCCTAATGACGGACTAATTAATCTAGAAGTGTGATGACTACGAACTTGACCTTAACTTGTTTTGCGGGCACGATTTACTTCTTTCAATACAACAGCAGTCACTCGTCAAATGTAGAATAGATAAGTAATTCTATAAATTACTAGTTGAGATAAAATGAAGGAAAGGAATCAATGTATTTGGCTGTAATGTGTTAAAGACATATATTGACCTTTCGCGATCTGATATGTTCGATTTATAATTTTTGTGAGGTGCTGGTAATGGCGACCAGCGACATATGAAAATCTCTATTATGTTACGATGATTGTTTTTAGTTGATGAGGAGGACACACAGAATGAGCGATAGACTGGGTTTTTTTATTCTAAAAAATTAAATATAATATACTTTGTAGGCTACTTAATAACGTTTTAGGCGTAATTCAAATATAAATAAAACTATCTAGTCGAAAAGGTTACCTATATGCTATATGCATTTGTACTTCATTATGTTTATTTGAGCATTGAAACAAGTTGTTATTGTGTTGTATTTCTAAATTATTGTTTAATGCCTTTTGTATTATTGCTACCTAAGTCTTTTCTTTTATGTCCTCTAGTACAGGGGTCGGCAATCTACGGCACGCGTGTCAGACTTGGCACACAGAATGGTTTTCATTGGCACGCGGAGGAACCACCTAGGAATTGAGTGCTAAAGCAGTATAACTTTTAGGATGTTGGCAAGCTGAATGAATTAGAAACCCCACTTTGGCACACTATGTGAAGAGTTTGCCGACACCTACTCTAGTGTTTCTAGATTTATTGATTTAGCTATTGCTGTTACTCTTGAAAATTGTAAATATTTGCTAGTAAATACCTTATATTACCTTGTATTACCTTGTATTACCTTGTATTACCTTGTATTACCTTGTATTACCTTGTATTACCTTGTATTACCTTGTATTACCTTGTATTACCTTGTATTACCTTGTATTACCTTGTATTACCTTGTATTACCTTGTATTACCTTGTATTACCTTGTATTACCTTGTATTACCTTGTATTACCTTGTATTACCTTGTATTACCTTGTATTACCTTGTATTACCTTGTATTACCTTGTATTACCTTGTATTACCTTGTATTACCTTGTATTACCTTGTATTACCTTGTATTACCTTGTATTACCTTGTATTACCCTGTATTACCCTGTATTACCCTGTATTACCCTGTATTACCCTGTATTACCCTGTATTACCCTGTATTACCCTGTATTACCTTGTATTACCTTGTATTACCTTGTATTACCTTGTATTACCTTGTATTACCTTGTATTACCTTGTATTACCTTGTATTACCTTGTATTACCCTGTATTACCTTGTATTACCCTGTATTACCTTGTATTACCCTGTATTACCTTGTATTACCCTGTATTACCTTGTATTACCCTGTATTACCTTGTATTACCCTGTATTTCCTTGTATTACCTTGTATTACCTTGTATTACCTTGTATTACCTTGTATTACCTTGTATTACCTTGTATTACCTTGTATTACCTTGTATTACCTTATATTACCTTGTATTACCTTGTATTACCTGGTATTACCTTGTATTACCTGGTATTACCCTGTATTACCTTATATTACCTTGTATTACCTTATATTACCTTGTATTACCTTATATTACCTTATATTACCTTGTATTACCTTGTATTACCTTGTATTACCCTGTATTACCTTGTATTACCTTATATTAACTTATATTACCTTACAGCCTTTTTTCTGAATTAGTTCTAATTTTGTTATTATTTCGTTGATGGTCCTTCTGGCTAGGTCGTAGAGTATTTATTCTTTGAAATATTCTCTCCCAAATTATTGTGTTCATGTTTGAAATATTCTCTCCCAAATTATTGTGTTCATGTTTGAAATATTCTCTCCCAAATTATTGTGTTCATGTTTGAAATATTCTCTCCCAAATTATTGTGTTCATGTTTGAAATATTATCTCCCAAATTATTGTGTTCATGTTTGAAATATTCTCTCCCAAATTATTGTGTTCATGTTAGATTTTGTTGATCCAGTCAATGAAACCTGGGACTCGGGTGTAGACACTTGACAATTAGACTAGGCATCAAACAAGTCAAACATTTCACATTTAAACATGTCAGTTGTGTGTGTGTGTGATGTGGGGGGCGGGGGCGGGGCATGGGGGGGGGGATTTAGTGAACGACATATCATGGCGGCAGTTCAGTTCTCGGTTTCTCATACTTGTTGGTAAAAAAATGAAAAATATTGCAATAAATCACGCGGCGTGTGGCGCTCATTCTGTATTGTTTTTTTTTGTCTCTGCTTTTATTTGATTTGTTTATCTGTTGTTATCATATTGATATTGATATTGATATTGATATTGATATTGATATTGATATTGATATTGATATTGATATTGATATTGATATTGATATTGATATTGATATTGATTTTGATATTGATATTGATATTGATATTGTGTATCGGATTTTTATTTTGTTATTCAATTTTTATTTTTAATATGTGCGATACTTGAAATCAACCTAATAATCCTACAATAAACCTAGAAATACTCGAACATAACTGTGTCTTTGTATGTTCTCAGTAAAGTGTTTGTAGTTGTGTGTATGTTATTGTAGGAAATCCAATTAGTTTTAATAGAGACACAAACATAAAGATAAGTTTAATACATAAGAGACACTCATCTACCGTTTCGCTCAGATGTTATTCTCTCAGAACGTAATTTTAAATATGAACAAGGTCAACAAATCATTTATTAAAAACATATTTTAGGTAAAAATTGTAGTTTGTATTAGGGATATACACTATAAAGATATTTTATCATACTTCAATATAATTTCCAATGTAGACGGTAATGTTCACTATAGGACCTCAAATCAGTTTCACATCCAACCAGCCTACTAATGGAGGATACGACAAGCATTTGTTCTGTCGATTGCATTTTTAAACCTAAGAGGATTTTGGGAAGGATGTTATATTTTCACAGCAGGCTTATAATATAGTAAATAAATAATATCAACAGATTGATAGGGTAACACATTTTGGCTCCATGAATGAAAAGTGGAAAATATGTTTTTTCATGTTTAACAGCTCCATAATTTAAAATATTTAATAAGCATATTTTGGTAAAAGAAAATTGATAAAATGAGTTACCGTCGGTTTAACGTCAATGTACAAAGTTACAACTCGATAGGATGACAGGAACTCAGTCCACCAGACTTCCAACATTTTTACTGCCGGTAACAAACATATAACATATTATATAAAGAAAGTTTTGTGAAGCTAATATAAAGGATTTCAAAATAATTCTATTTCTTACGGATATGTAAACAAAAAATAGTCACAAATTAAGATTAAAATATGAAAAAAAAAAAACTATAATTATTTTAAAACATTCTTTATTATAACCAGATGAAAACAATTGAACTATTTATGATTTAGAAAGTCAAACGGCTTTTCCTAAACAAATGTATTCATACGGAATTACACTTGACTAAAATGGCGTCGTTTTCATTCTATATATTTTATTATGTGTGTATCTCTTCGGTCTAGTTGCAATTCAGTTAAAAAGAAATAAAAACAGCATGTAAAAACTAATTACACTAACTGGAGGCATGATTCTATCGATGAAGTATTACTCTTCTAATCTGAAGATCTTGTGTTTATACAATATTATAATTATAGGCCTAAGCTTGCAGTGAAAATGTAACATCCTTATTAAAAGCCGTCTTGTTAAAAAAAATATATAGGCCTATATTGCCTAAACATATGCTTGCCCTAAAATCCTCTAGTAGGACAATCATAACTGACGCATTTTTCTATATAGGACATACGTTTACGCTAGGAAGCCTGCTGACAGTTTAATAAGTAATAAATAAACTAAATGGAGAAGAAATTATTTTTTTATTGCAAAATTGTATAAATGCTCATTTTTATAAAGCGTCCTTTTAACAAACATACTGAATTGTAGGCTATGTATTAAATAGCAAATAAAACATTGACTTTTATAGACAAACAAACATAATAAATTGTATTTATTAGATAACAAAAGATTACATAGATTTAGTTAATGGCATACATACTAATTTATTACAAAAATAAAGCCATTATACATTTCCAGCTACTTAAATCTAAATTTAAGAAATCTGGCGCAGCTTTAAAATAAAAACAAGGGAGATCATAAAGACCAAGTGAAGAGGTTTTTCTCAAAGGAACGAGATTGGAATAGCCTCATACGGCAGTGACGTATCACAAGGGAAATAAATAAATAAAAATAGACGCTATAAATCTATATTTAACCATTTTGTTAAAAATAAGAACCGGGAAAAGATTCAAAACATGTGGCAATAGATTCAAAACACGTGACAATATTCATTTTTCCTAGTCGGAATCCTTTATGTTACGTCACTTTCCTATATTGCCGGAAATAAAAACATCTCAAATGGCTACGAGATTTGGAGTAATCATCCGAAAAACACACACATTTAAGTGCAAATATTGAACTAATTACTTAAAATGTATCTTTGATATTTTGTATAAATGTTTTTTTTAACATTCAGATACTGAATACACTATTTACTATCAAAATCAAATGTTAACTCAATTTTGATCATGGGCTTTATTCACAAGTCCTTAGCGATAGCAGCTTGGTCACGTGATCGGACCAAAACATACCAATAATGGCGTCTTTCGCCTCTATTTTATCTGCATCAATGCTTATTAAAAACATTGAATTTAGAGACATTATATAACAGCAAAGATGTCTTAAACACTGCACATGGGTGAGATTATAACATATCCACATGAACATGGTTTTTAAAAGCCAAGCATTGTTTAATCATGGAGAGATTTAGGCCTATTGGGTGATGACTTTCGAAGCGACAGTCGACACTATCGACATCGAAGTATAGGCCTACAGAATTACAAAGTACGACTTGTAATGGACCTTAATGGTATAATTACCATATGTATGAATAGTGGAAGCAACATTAAAGGAAAGGTCTGAATAAAATGTGAACAGCATAGGCCTACTCGACAATTCAGGAAAAGTAGGTAGGCCTATTACTTTTAATAAGACTTAAGACTTTGTCTTCCTTATTTTTATTAAGTTCCATTAAAATTGTACAAGATAAGAAGAGAAAGTTGACAGTTTAGTTAACGTAAATAATTTACTAAAGTGTAAAGTAAAGTAAATTGTAGGCATAGCCTACATGAAAATAAACTGATTTAAGGCCGACCTATGGGGACTTACTTTATTTCATTTGATGAAATTATTTAGCCATATTATTATAGGCCTAATCATCATATTTGAGTCATTTAGTCTGGTATGATGATTTAGACTTTCGGATTATTGTTTTTTTTTGTGTGTCACATTTCGTGATATATTGTAGGTTTAATTTAATTGTCATTGATAGGATAGTATATCCCCCATTTACTATATTATAGTCCTATCCTATACTCTAGCCTATACCTATATATAGGCATAAGATAACATATAATTAAGCCTAGTATTAATTAGTCAATATTCATTGGCATGCTGCAGCTGGTATATATAGAGGCTATATTTTGGCTATAGATCTATCAGCACCACTGCTTTGAATAGTCTTATAACAGTTTTTTATGCTATATAAAATTAAAACTATTCAAAATACAAATGTAAAGCTTGATGCCAGTAGCCATATAGACTATAGGACATAGGCCTATAGTAGTATTGTAGGATTCTATTGTAGGATAAAGTCCAATAAACATTTTGGTGTGGTGGCTATAAAGACCTATATATTAATATGATATAGGGCCTAAAACTAATTGACTTTTTTTTATTCTGTAGATATAGGCCTAGGCTATGTAATACCTATATATTTTTTAGTTAATTAATATTTTTTCATGTAACAGAATATTCCTTCCTTCAACTTCAACATTTGAAATATGCTTCAATTCAGATAAAAATGCTATAACTATAAGTATAGGGTAAAGTAAAGGAGGTTCTGGATAGTGCTGGCCACATAATCAAATAGTATGCCGTGGCCACGTAAACTGTTGAATGCTGCTTCATCTGGCCTTTGGATCAATTTGGTGCAACAATTAGTTTATTTTAGGCCTCTTGAATTAATTTAAAAAATATATAAATATAATATATTTATTTATGACATGTTACTTGTTCCCCCCCCCCCCCTCCCCATCGCAAACAGGTAATTGAAGCAGAATGTCAAGGCAGGGTGGATGAAGACAGCTTGTTGCAAGTACATGTTGGACTGTTTAGCTGCAGTATAATCCTAGAGGAAAAGGAATTTAATATGTTGCACACTTAGGCAACCCACCTCTATACATGACATCAGTCTACTGCTAAAAATAAATTCTATATTTAATTTCATCACATATTTTGTTGTAATTTATGTTTAATTGCTAATTATATTAATATATATTTATATTTTAACTTACAAAAAAATTAAAAAAGAATCATAAAATATTTTCATAAAATATTTTTCAATATTTTTATTTTATTTAATACATTTAAAGAATCAAAGGCTAATGTCAGCACATCTTCCTTGCAAAATACATCATTGACTATCCTTTACTGGATGCAATTGAAACACAGTCTCCTTCAACAGCACATGGTTACATTTTCTTTAATTAAGCAGTGTCAATGTCAACAACTGATGCAGGACTTTTTCTCATGTCTGGCAGCTAACATCATTTTGTATTCGATGATCCCCATGGACATTTTGTTTCCATTGATTGATACATGCAGTCTAAATAGAAAAAAAAATACTTTTATAAAACAACCTATTAATATTTAGGCTAAATCATAAATGTTCACTTTCCAAAATTTACTACAGTACCAGTACATAGTTTTCAATATATTACCTATAAAATAAAATTACATAAAATTATAAAACATATAATCATACCCAAACATTTAACATATGTATGTTGATTATTCTTAAAGAAATGCAATGGAAGTAAATAAAATTTAGTTAGCTATTTCATTTCATTAGTGTAAATAATTTTAGATCCATTCAAAATAAGCATAATCAACCAAATTTTACACTAAAAGAAAAAAAAATTACCAAAATTCATAATATGTCTATTTAATTATGCTTATGGGTCAATGGTATGTGATGAAAATGACTATGAAATGCTCCAGATTTTAGTTGTACTGGTACTCATTTAACATTAACATGTAAGGTTGATGAAAAAACACATTACCGGGTACCCGGTAATATTAATTTAATTTAAACATTCAATACAATCAGTTATTTTTCTATGGTTGATGATTCCAAGTAATTCCATTATTCCCCCATCAGTATAACCATTTTAATTGATTGAAACTTCTTGTGCATCCCCTTCCTATCTAAAAATCAATTCAGGTTAAACACACAAGTATAAAATACACAGTAATTGCAAAAATACTGCTCAGTTCTTTATTTACTTTTATTAAATTAGGTGACAACATTGTTTTATGGTTACTGTACCACTTTAACAACAAGAGTAATTGATGTAAAATGGATTCATTCTGTACATAGAAGGCCTTTTTATTAGTCCTGTATAGACCTATATCTCTTAATATTTATATCCGATTGACTGAGATGCCTACATCTAAGCCTAAACTATATTAATATTTGTAAGTATTTTTTAGGCTAATAATATATTATTATATAATAATATCATCAATTATTCATTATAAATGTATATATATATTAGATCTTTATCATATCATAGTAGCTCTAATGTTAATATAATTTATTATAATAATAATGCTTGCCTTAAGTCTAATCCATAATGTAGGCCTATAGGCCTATTATTAATAATAGGCCTATAGGGTCTTATACTTATATGAGTATATGAGGATTATTTATTTTAATTATAATATGAACTATAGGTCTATGCACAGGGATGTGTCTAATGTTCATCCAAGGCAATGCACTAGCCGGTGACTAGCCCCAGCTCTAGTCTAGGCTAAGCGGCTAAGCATATAATACTAATACTAAACAGAATATACTCACTATAGTTATATAGGCTACACAGGTCATATCATATGTATAGAGTCTAAGCCTAATCAATATATAATATAATTATGGAAATATAGGCCTACATGGGCTTACAATATGATAGGCATATAGTCATAAAGGGCCTATAGTTATAGTTAGCCTATGTATAACCTATAACTATAGTATAGTGTATAGGCTTAAATGTAGTAGGATTAATGATTACCCTTTAGCATACTTAGCTTAGCCTAAAGATTCTTTAGTAAAGACTAAGCTCATGCCTAAGTCTAATTTAAATAATTTAATATAGCCAATATAGGGCTGACCGCCTAACCTATAAATATATATATTGATAGTATATATTATATAAATATTAACCTAATAACTGAGGTTAGTTAGCTTTTCATTAGCCTAGCAGATAGCAAATATCGTATTGGATTGCATTCTAATTAATAATAATTAAAATAGCCTACTCATTATCATTATGTGGGCAATATGAATATGTGTAGTGTAGGCCTAGGCTAGGCTATGTAGTAGGCCTAGGGCCTATTGAAGTATGTGTAGGCCTACACCACAAGCCGTTTATTATATTTTATAACAATAACATTACGTTGGTCTTCATTAATTGGCATAAAAATTGCCTAAGCGAATGATTTTATGAAATCATTTTATCATTGACTTAAGATAAAAAAAAATCTAAATCAATGGCAAGTACACTTACCGTCGCTTAGGCCTACCACTAGTACCAGTGTCGCAAGTGATCAGTGAAACTAGTGAAAGGTTGAAACCAGGAAGTCTCAGTCTTCGTCTTCGAAGTGTTTGGAACATAATATACTCTGTTATTTTGCCTTCTTTTGGCATGCCATGCATTAAGGAAGTTTGTATCTATCAGTGGATATCGATGAAAGCATAGTTTCGTTTTCTTTTATGAAGATTTAACGTCGGAATTGGATCACACTAAGAAAACTTCTTATAATTTCACCATTAAAAAAAAACACTTCCTGGATTGATCACGTGACCCGGAAATACTTATGCATAAAGCCCAATTGTCTTTAAAAATTAAAAAAAATGTATCATAGTAAATTATATTACTACACAAAACGGTAAATAGACAAATGATCAATTAATATTTTTACATTTAATTATAACGTATCAAACACCTTTTAAGCTACTAGTTTGTTTTCATTTGTACTCATTTACTTCTATCACTTGATCAGAATCACTAATCTATAAAAAGAATGAATAGGGCGCGAAAGTAACATCCTTGAAGAAATTTCAGCCATTTTATTTCTATTGTCACTGATCATCAATCTATATATATATATATATATAATTATTGTGAGTTTGTTTATTTATTTAGATGTTTGTTTCTGCTCTATTGACTCCTAAGCCGTTTGACTAATCGGGTTAAAAGTTTAATGTATAGATTGGAAACGTCCCTCCAAAAGAAATTTTTTATTTTAACAACAATATTGTTTTATTCGTTAATTAATTTTTCTAAATAAACTTAGACCTATTACTAATCACCGTATGTTAAGGTTTATAAAATGGGCGCCATTTCCGAATTATTTCCATTTGAAATGTTTTCAAATTTAGTGTGTTTCGGGACCGGGTTTTCCCGTACTGCGAAATATTGCTCTCTACTTTTTTGTATTATTATTAACTGTTGTTATTGTTTGGTGTTTGTTTTCTTTTTTTTCCTTTTGGTAGTATTATTGTTAGTTTTATATTATCCAGGCTAACGCAAAGAGTATGGGCCAACAAGATGCTGTCTATTAATACAAATATAGCTGTCTATCGTGCATGTGTGATCAGCACTCTCCTGTACGCCAGCGAAACTTGGACCCTGTTTTAATATCAAATGTTGGTTCCGCATTTACATGTATGCCAAATTTGTCCAGCATACTAGTCTCGTCAGTAGATGCCATGGGATAACCTACAGAACAATAATACGAATTTATTGAAACGATGCTACATGGGATACAGCCCCAGTTAAATGCATATAGTCAGTCAATGGCATCCTTCCGTCTCCCGAGACGATGGTGCATCACCGTGATTCGAGGTTGCACTTCCTCGTGTGGCTGAGCAGGCCTATCCTTGAGTGATAGTCTTTTTTACAGCCTTTGCACACGTGTTCCGTGGATCCTATTTTCTCCGCTTTTCTTTTAGCCCTTTTATTTATTCTCTCCTCCATTCTATTTTCCTCTGCCATTTTAACCCCTTCCCTGACAGCAGTTCGCCTGGTGGACCGATCCTCTGCCTTCTCCTCCCAATCACTTGTACTTATTCTGGCTGCTCTCATGTCCCTCATGCAGACATCTTTATAGCGGACGACCAGTTTTCCTCTTCCCAGATGCCAATTCTCCATATAGGAGATCCTTAGGGATTCTGCCTGGACTCATTCTTCTTACATGTCCTAGCAATCTTAGGCGTCTTTCACTGAGGACTGCGAACATGCTTTGGGCTGGCGCGCGTCAGTAACTCACTATTAGGGATTTTGTCCTGCCATTTAATGCCAAGGACACCTCAGGTGGAAACTATTTAACTTGCGCTCATGGGACGCATAGGTTGTCCATGATTCACTTCCATAAAGCAGCGTGCTGATGACGCAGGCCTGGTAGACACATAGTTTGGTCCTTTCTGTCAGCTTGGTGTTTTCCCAAACCCGTTTATTAAGTTTAGCCATTGTGGCAGCTGCCTTGTCGATTCTGCTATTTAATTCATCCTCTATGGACAATGAGGTGGAAATCTTGGACCCCAAGTAGGTGAAGCAGTTAGCATCTTCCAAGTTTTCGTTTTCTATAGTAATGGTAGGAATGGAGCATGTGTCTTGGGCCATGATATTTGTCTTCTTTATGCTCACCTGCAGGCCGAACTCTTTGCAGGCGTTGGCGAAGCTTGACACAAGCTGTTGTAGGCCTGTCTCTGTGTGTGATATCAGGGCCGCATCGTCAGCAAAAAGTAGCTCGCGAATTAGGACCTCTTTCGTTTTGGTTTTAAGTCGGAGACGTGCAGTGTTGAAAAGTCCTCCATCAGCTCTGATGTGTAACCAGATTCCATCACTACTATCCTTGAAGGCGTATCGGAGAAGTATAGAGAAGAATATTGCGAACAGTGTTGGTGCAAGTACAGAGCCTTGCTTTACTCCGCTGCTGACTGGGAAGGCTTCAGAGGTGCACTGTGCCCTGCATGTTATCATGGAACTGTCTGATGAAGGCAAGTAGGTGTGGGGGACAGCCAATTTTTTCCAGAATTTGGAACAGCCCACTGCGACTGACTAAATCAAAGGCTTTTGTCAGGTCTATGAAAGCAATGTAGAGTGGCATCTGCTGCTCTCTACATTTTTCCTGCATCTGCCGTACGGAGAACACCATGTCTATGGTAGACCGACCCGCCCGAAAACCACATTGTGACTCTGGATGAACTCGGGAGGCTAAACTCTGCAAGCGTGTAAGAGTGACGCGGGCAAAAGCCTTTCCTACTATACTGAGAAGCGAGATACCGCGGTAGTTATTGCAGTCACTTCTATCACCCTTTTCTTATATAGCGTCACTTCATGTCCTGTGGGATGTATCCCTGTTCCCAGCAGAGGGATAGCAGCTCGTGTAAGGGCTGGAGTAGCACTGTCTTACCGAGCTTCTGGAGGTATTCCATCTTTCAGATCGGGATGTGGGTGAATGGGGTTATTGTGGCTTGTTGTCGTGAGAGTATGATGTGCCGAAGCTGCAATCGACCTGGGAAATTGTTTAGTTCTCTCCTGGCTCGTTAGATGACATAAGATACACGCACAAACAGTTATAAGGTGTACACAAGCAAATCTCTGGTGATGGTTATCATGTTTATTGTCATTCAGTAATCCAATGGGGAAATATACACGAATCGATACAGTAACAGCTAGCACTAGCGTATGGAATTGTCATGTAATCTATCATTAAGTTAGACAACTACACTGTGGAACCTCTATTACTCGTCGAGATCTGGAGTCTAAACATGCGGGGGGGGGGTGTCTAATATGCGAAGCCAAAATGTACAGGTAGGGACTTCTAGGCTCCAAGTTAAGTTTTCAGGCCCAGAGCCAAACCAAGACTGTTTTAAGTTTTTGCGCTCGCGTTCTTGCTACTCTAAATCACGTGGTCTATCTCAATTTGGTTGGCTTACTCCCTTAATTTAGATTTAGATATGATTCCGATTGGCTAGTTCGAAGATATTTTTGTATAAAGGGATGACTCACTAGAGGGGGAAGGGAGGGAGTGTAGGCTGGGTGGGGGTGTAGATGAAAGCAATTAATACGGCCAACAAGCGGGGTGGTAGGGGAACAGAGTAGAGGGGAAATGATTCATCTTCCCTACAGGGGACTTAATATCACTATGTCAAGTGGTCAGTGGTCAAATGTCCCCGAGAAGTGTTATATATGTGTGAAACGGCTTCTCTGGTCAGTTTCCCAGGAGCCAGCGGGACAAAGGGATTAACTAACACGCCGCTACCCCGTGAGTTGGGTAGGTGAAGGGGAGATGAGGGGGTGGCAGGGGAGAGCACGGAAGGTGGGGCAAAGGTGGGGGCTTAAGCGAGGCGTTGAGTTTTTGGGTCTATGACGTAATGCCTAGATACATGTATGTTGAATTAGCAATATGAATTAATAGCTATTGACGCGATATCTGTACAAAAAAAATTAAAATAACAACATGAATTAATAACCGAAGACATGATATAAATATATACATTGTAGGTTTCACATAACTGACACATACACTCTCATTCATTTAAGATTGAGTACACATTTTGGCAGCATTTAGTTAGTAATCTCTGAATTGGGAAATAATAGAATGTAGTGAAGGTTGGGGAGAGGTGTTGAAGGGTGGCTGGAGAGTTACAGTTGCGTGAGAAAGAGATGTGTTATGACGTCAGACTACTCTCATCCTTTATATCCTAAACAAACGCTAATCTATGATCTTACGTTCTACACTACTATCTATCTACATTAGTGCTAACAAGTCATGGTTGCGTCCAGAACCGTGACACCATCGCTTCCAGTGGCTTTTCCAAAAGCTAGGCAGTCGATGGCTTGCTTAGCTCTTCCTGTGATGGAATGGCATCTAGTTCTTCCATGAGCGGCATGTCGGGGATGTCATCTAGGGCGGTGCTGGTGACTGTGTTAACTGTTGCATACAGTTCCAGGTAATGTTCAATCCAGCGTTTGAGCTGCTCCGCTTCGTCCTTGATGATTTCTCCAGTTTTGGATTTTATGGTGCAACCTTTGACGCGTAGGGCCGATTGCTTTTTTAATGTTTTCGTACATGGCTTTGGCGTTTCTCATATCAGCAGCTGATTGTATGCTTAAGCAGAGGTTAGGCCAGTAGGTATTGGCACAATGGCGGGCAACCCTCTGAGCATGCATCTTAGCTGTTTAGAGGGCAAGCAGCGTGTCGGGAGTAGGCTTCTCCTTGTATGCCAGGAGAGCTTTCCTTTTAGCTTCGGTGACAGGTTTCATTTCGTACCAGTTGGCGTCGAACCAGTCCGTGTTTGAGCGTTTTTTGCCAAAGGCATGTATTGGTGAGTCGTAGATCGAGTCGCGGAGATCCGACCATTTGGAGTCAATAGTGACATTTTGGGTTGATTTTGGGAGGGCTTCTTGTATTTTATCAATGTAAAGCTGTGTTTTTACTGGGTCCTTCATGCAATAGGTGTTTATGGTTGACGTCTCTTTTCTTTGGTGTGATACGAGTTCCTTCACATTATTCGTACCTTGCTGGCCACTAGGGAGTGATCAGTGTCGCAGTCGGCACTATGGTAACTGTGGGTAAGAAGAACACTAACAAGTTGTGCACGCCTGGTGATGATGAGGTCAAACTGGTGCCATTGGCGCGATCGTCGGTGTCTCCAGGACACCTGGTGTATATCTTTGCATTTAAAGAAAGTGTTAGTCACACACAAACCCCGTGAACAGCACAGTTCCAGCATACTCTGTCCGTTCTCATTTATTTTGCTCTTCCAAAAAGACCAAAGCACGTGTGCCAGGCCACGTGGTCGCCCCCCACTCTAGCGTGTAAGTCTCCTAAGAGTAGGGTTGCCAGATAAATGGGAACCAAAAGGAGGACATAGAGAGACAAAAAGGAGGACAAAGGAGGACATATTGAGACAAAAAGAGGACAAAGGAGGACATATAGATTGTTTCATTTGAATCGTTTTAAGTTTTTGAACTGAGTTCAAATTAACACCGAATTAACCAGCAATCAGTACAATTTTACTACAATATAGCTCGAAATGCAAAAATAGAAAAAAAAATTTAATAGTCGATTCTAGAATTAATATATTATCATCTTTATTATTTATATAACATATTTCTTTGACGAGCCAACTTTTTGCAGAAGATCCTTGATAGCAAACATAAATGCATAAAACTGTTCACATGTGGGAATTTTTAGTTATAGGCCTACTTTGTAAGAATAATGCCCCTTTGTTTAGAATGAATCACTGTAAATTTGGCAATGGTAAATTCGCCAACGGTATTTTCGGCAAGGTAATTTTGGCAACGGTAAATTCGGCAACGGTAATTTCGGCAAAACGATCAAAGCGGTGATTTTGGCAACGGTAACTTTGGCAAACTTAAAATATCCACTGTTTTTATTGACCATATTGGTAGGACTACACTCTAGTCCGGGGTGCGCAACCTACGGTATGCGTGCTAGTCTTGGCACGCAGTATGGTTTTAAATTTCACGTGAAAGACCAACAAAAAGGAAGTTTAAGTATCATCTGCATGAAAAGAGCAGGATGACATTAAGGCCGTTGGCACCCTGAAAAATTTAGAAATGCTACTTTGGCACACTATTATCTAAAGTTTGCCGACCCCTGCTTAAGTCTACTAAATGAAGAGAATGGCACGAAATGGAGTTAGCATTATAGAAAGTGCCTGATTTGTGACATGTTTGCAATATCGTAACATGGGGAAAGCGGAGGAGATGGGCCCCAGTCGTTGAGTTTATGAGACGTGCTAAAATGACACTAAAAATGTATATATAAAGTAAACAAATTAGGAAACAAAAAATAGTTAATTAGTTCGTTTGACTAAAAATTAAATTTGCGAAAAACTTTTACGTTATTTAACTAATGCATACAAATAATGTAACCCCCCCCCCCTCCCCGTCTTCAGCACAAGGAAACAAGGCAAGGCAATATTACGTACACACCAGAATGAGACTCGCCGTGATAACAAAAGCAAACGTAAGCCCCTCCCTCCTCCGTCTCACCACCCCGTCTCCCCACCCCCGTCTTCCCACCCCCGTCTCCCCACCCCGTCTCCCCACCGATTAAAGTGTTAGTGACCAGCTTGGTTGCACCAGGCTAAGCAGTGAAAACTAAAAGAGGTTGGGGGGGGGGGGCGGTATTCGTTTAAATTCTTTTTTAATCCCAGAACATTGTTTTTGCTAGTTAGACAAATCAGTCTTTCTATCAAAACATTGATAATGATATTGGATTTCATTTTATTATTACAATTTTGAAAAAATAATTTAGTTATTTACTTTTCTTATAGGGCCTATATTTAAATTATATTGCAAACGAAAGTTGTAAATAAAACATTTAATAGGTAGCCTAATATAAACGTACTTTCAATGTTTAAACCAATTTACTTAGGCTATAAGGCACATTTAGCTACAAATCTCTTGTAAGTTATCGAGGTTTCTATATCAAATATAGCCAACTATATGTACTGTTGTAGGCCTATATGTCTAAGTATTGTATACTTGTATTGTTATAACATAGAAGGTACAAGGTTTAAAACTACAAAGACAAAAAGGTAGCCTACTGATTGACGGCAAATAGCCGACTGCAATGGAATGTGATAAAATGTTTTATGGTGGCCATGTGTCCTCCCCCACCCCCCAAACACACACTCAACAACCTGTGTTGAGAGAATAGGCCTATAGGTCAGCAAAGTAATTCTTTAACTCTCCTTGACGTAACCGGTCAAGAACATTCGCGTACTATTGTGTTCGTTTTTGCCTACCTTGACCTTTGCCGAGGCGTTACTTAAGTGGGGGGGGGGGGGAGGGAGAAACGCCGAGGCTGGGGGAATGGGTACATTTGGCGCCTATTTAAAATGTTTGTCTTTTATCATTAGATGACGTTAAATTAAATAATGTTAGCCTATCATGCTCTTTTCACCATTTTGGTGGTCTTTCATGGGCCATTTAAAAACGCTCTGCGTGCCAAGTATGGCACGCATTGCATAGTTGCCTATCCATGGACTAGAGTGTAGTCTAACCAAAAGACTTAAAAAGCGGGTTAGAGGCGTAAGCTCTAGAATTCACCAATGCATAACATTTCTGTTTAGTCTACTTTTTTCTCTTTCTGGGAGTAAGTCTACTCTCCCGCCATACTGTTTCCACATCTCTGACTTGAAACTATATCAATGTCTTGTTCATCAAATTGATATGAAACATATTGATTATATACGAAAAAAAATGATAAGAAGATACTACTAGGCATATACGTTTATATTATTTAAATACAAGTATCCTAAGCAAAAAAATGTAAATATAAAAGACAAATTTTATAAAATATTGTGTGAATATTTTTATAATAAAATCAAATATAAATGTATTGTCATAAAGAATAACTTTTAACTAGCAATAACAAAAAACAACAACTAGCAAAAAAAAAAACCATCTCCTTGACCTCATAACCCCGCCCCCCCCACACACCTTTTTTTCCTGCTGTAGCCTGGGGTCACTAATATTTGAATTGGCAGAACTTCGTAAGGGGAGTCGGGTAAGTACCGTACTTACGATGGTCTTGGTCGGATGCGGTAGGGGAGGAGGGACATTCTACGTTGGCTCTTGTTTACACAACCGGTATCATACTATGTAGGGGTGGAGGTCAGGTAGTCAGAGTTACGTAATATCGCAGGGGAGACAAACGTATGCTTTGATGCGTAAAGTCAGATTAGATACCTTACACACATAGGCCTACCTTTACCTTTGCCGAGGCGTAAATTAAGGGGGGGGGGAGAAAAGCCGGGGCTGGGGAAGGGCTACATTTGGCGCCTATTTAAAATGTTTGTCTTTGATCATTAAATCACGTTAAATAACGTGCCAAAGTGCTCCTTAATGTTATCATGCTCTTTTCACCATTTTGGTGGTCTTTCATGTGCCAATTAAAAACGATATGCGTGCCAATTATGGCACGCATTGCATAGGTTGCCTATCCATGGACTAGAGTGTAGTCTAAGCAATACTTTTAATAAAAACAGTGGATATTATATGATTGCCAATTTTACCGTTGCCAATTTTACCGCTTTGCGTGTTTTGCCGAATTCACCTATTCCGAAATTACCTTTGCCAAAATTACCTTGCCGAAAATACCGTTGACGAAAATACCGTTGCCAAATTTACCGAGCACCCTTGTAACAATAAAGCTGCGACAAAGGAAAATTTGACTGTATGAGTAAGGGGCGGTGAGCTGGAGAAAGAGAAGATGGGTGGGCAATCAACCTAACACTACATTAGATAACACATTCTAATTCATTACATTTCCTGCTAAATACTTCATTGTTTTCCTTTACCCAACCCAGCCGCTTATTGACAGTAAATACGAAACAAAATATGTAGGCCTACTACACTAAGGATTTTTAAACCATTAGAGTACAAAATATGTAGACCTACTACACTAAGGATTTTTAAAACCATTAGAGTACAAAATATGTAGGCATACTACACTAAGGATTTTTAAAAATTACGGTCGCACCTGCCTTACCACCTTTATAGCTTATCAAAGTCATCCTTGACTCGCATACACCATCCAGTCAATTTATGACGCAAATGTTTTTTTTTATCCAAGTAGATATTTGACTAAATCGTGTCATAATTAATTGCCTTGATAATAGTGACCACTTTGACGGGACTTTCTCTGAAAAGCAGAAGATGAACAGAAAATTATCGCCACAGCTTACGAATCACTGTCCCTGCTACCAAATGTGAGCCGCCATCACAGCTGTGCCGCCAACTGAACATTATTGCATCAGCACATCGAACATTGGCCAGGGATTTTTTTGCATATGTTAAATATATTACAGGTAGAAAATAATATAGAGGACTATCGTACAAAATGAATTTGCCAATTTAACAGGCTCATAAAATATAAGAGAATTAAACGAAAATGAAATGTGGCCGTCCAAAAATGTCGTCACATGCCTATGTAAGGGAAGGGGGATCGTACATTTTGTGACAGTGACGATTTATGACGAGTGGTAGGGTGGGATGCTTAAATAATGTGAAGTCACATAATGAAATGTGCTCTTTAAATAATATTTCTACTGTAACAAGTTTTACCTAATTAACTACAGTAATTTTATTGTTTATTGTAATACCATAATGACATACAACAATGACATAAAGGTGATTTGAAGAATTATTATTTTTTTAATCGGTGTCACGGTTCTGGACGCAACCATGACTCATTAACACGTAGATAGATAGATAGTGGAACGTAAGATCATAGATTAGAGCAAGTTTAGGATAGAAAGCAGAAGAGTAGTCTGACGCCATAAAACATCTCTATCTCAGGCAACTGTAACTCTCAACACCTTTCCTCATAATCTTCACTACATTCTTTTATTTCCCAATTCAGAGATTACTAACTAAATGCTGCCGAAACGGTACTCAATCTTGGATGAATGAGAGTGTATGTGTCAGTATGTAAAACCTATTGTATATATTTATATTATGCCTTCGATTATTAATTCATGTTGTTTTTTTAATGTGTTTATACAGATATCATGTCAGTTACTATTAATCCATAATGCTAATTTAAAATACATGTATATAGGCATTACGTCATTGTTTTAAAAACTCGCCCCCCCCCCCCGCTTAACCCTCACCTGTACACCCCCCGTCCGCGCTCTCCCCGCCACCCACTTATCTCCCCTCCACCTACCCAACTCGTAGCGACATTTTAGTTAATCCCCTTGATTCGCTGACTCCCGGGAAACTGACTAGCGAAACTGTTTTTGCACATGTGTAGCACCTCTCGCGGAAGCCTGACCACGAACAACTTGACATAGTGATGTCAAGCCCCCCTGTAAGAAAGATGAACCATTTCCCCCCTCTCCTTTGTTTCCCCGTACACCTCGACCCCCCCTCGCCTCAGCACCCCTACCACCCGCGGGTTGTTGGCGGTATTAATTGTTTCATCGAACCCCCCCTTTTTTCTCTCTAGTCATTCCTTTATACAGGAATATCTTCGAACTAGCCAATCGGAATCCTATCTTAATCTAAATTAATAGAATTAGCCAACCAGATTGAGGTAGATCACGTGATTAAGAGTGGCAAGAACTCTAGCGCGGAAACTTAGAGTCAGTTCTGGTTTGGCGTTAGGCCTGTAAGCTATCTGTACATCTTCGGCTCACATTATTAGACCCCACCCCCACCCCCCACCCCGGCATGTTTTAGACTCTAGTAATAGATTTTCCCACAGTGTAGTTGTGTACCTTAATGATAAATTACATGACATTACCATACACACAAGAGCTAGCTATTACTGTGTCAATTCATATATATTTCACCATTGGACTGTTGAATGAAAATAAACATCATAACCGTCACCAGAGATTTGCTTGCATACCACTTAGAACTGTCTGTTTGTGTACGTTATACCATCTAATGAGCCAGGAGAGACTTAATCATTATTCCAGGGTGATTACTGTGTCGGCACAAGAGATCCCTACGACAACAAGCCACCTCTACCCCCAATAATCCACAACCCCACACCCTCAAGAGTCCCCCTTATGACAATCGGAACTACGTTGGTATGTTTTTTTTGTATTGGTGGTAATGGCGCATAGCTTTGTGATGTCTTATATGAAGAAAGCTTTGATTACAAATTTGTGTTGACATGGAAATGTGTGTGTGTGTGTGTGTGGGGGTAACCATTGATCAAAATCACGTTACGTCCTTATGGACAGCCCCAAAAGACAACTTAGGAAATTGGCAATAACTGAATTTTAGACCACAGTGTGTATAAAAACAAAGGGGTTTGTATTTTTTATTATCTTTTACTTAATAGGATCTTAATGGTAATGACATTGTTTATAGGCCTATAGCTATAACGGGGTGGATATTCTACAAATCTTTTTTTTTCTTATTGTTTTTAGTTAGGTAAATAGTCAAAACACCATGATTCATCAATAGATTTGAAATGAAACATTTGTTTACGGAATAAGCAGGCTAATAAAATAATATTATTTTATACAATAATTATTATAATTACAATAATTACAATAATAATATTATTTTATACAATAATTATTTCCAAATTTAATGTTAAATGTTTTATTGTAAATTTATATTTTAAATTAGGGAACTGACTCTAATTGTAAATACAATTGATATAATAATAAAGCAAAGTTGTGTAATTGGTGGAATAGTAGAACATGACATCACTTTTCCTTTCATTTCTCTGAAAGATATCATTGTTTATAGACATACATTAGATAACTTACATGCGGCACTTATAATAAATTTAACTTTTCAATTGTCGTTGTATAAATAAATATATGATAAACTTCTCATTTATTTCGTCTTTTATTATTGAAATTTTGCATTTGCTGGTCGGCTGGTGGTGAGTTTAGTCACATTAGTGGCCCTACTCCGCCTACTACGCCTATTCCGAATTGTCAAGTAAAGTTTGAAACCTGCCGACATTCTTCGTATTCTTATGACTTAAAAAAAAAATACAAGGGAGAAAACTCAAACAAAACGTTTACATCTCATAGACAATAGTTACTGTTCTTTTATTTAGTTTTCACCACTTGAAAGTAAATCTTACTTAAAACATATCTTTTAATTTTTAAGTTTCATTTCAAATAAAAAAAAAAATCACGATTGACACATATTCTAGAGATGTAATATGAAATGTATTACATTAATCTAAGTGTCATAAATATAACATGCGAAACAAACTATGTAATATTTAAAATAATGTATTAAATCTGAATAGGGTTAGAGCTTTAAAGAAATTAAAGAGAATAAAAATCATGTAAATACTTAAACTAAAACTTGATTAATAAACAGTGATGATAACGTAACATGATTTTACAAAAATTCTACTGAATTTGTTAGCGATATAAAGAAAAAAATTGTAAATAATAAATGTTTCTCTAGTCTAAACAAGTCATCAATAATTACAAACGTAAGTTGTATACAATTAGAATAACACAACATGATTATAATTATAATAAATATTGTTAAAGCGCTTGTATTCAGGCTATTATGTATCTACATATTATAAGTTCCTGCTCAGTGCGCTCTTTTTTATTCAAAGTGTGTAAAGAAATAAAGTGAAAAAAAATTATACTATAATATAGGGGAGAGGGGGCCTAAGTTTTGGTTTTTTTTTAAAATACTTTTATAGACCTCTGTGTACACGTGGTTTGACATTGGTTTGACATTGGTTTGACATTGGGTTTGACATTGGTTTGACATTGGTTTGACATTGGTTTGAGATTGGTTTGACATTGGTTTGACATTGGTTTGACATTGGTTTGACATTGGTTTGACATTGGTTTGACATTGGTTTGACATTGGTTTGACATTGGTTTGACATTGGTTTGACATTGGTTTGACATTGGTTTGACATTCTATAGTACTTCTTTAAAAACATCAACGTGAGCAATGCTGATATTAAAAAAAGTTTACGTGTGCAGTTGGAGGAAACAATTTTGGGAATTTTGTATCTAAAACAATTTGTTCATTCTATCATGAAGTCAAATTGCGCTTTAACAAGCTTACATTTACACAGTGTTGGCATGGACATGTTTTTAAATATTGTACATGCGCAGTAAACCAAGTTGGAACAAACATTTTTATTATTTTTATTTTAATGATATAAATGTTCCTTATATAAGTAAAGTCCTTTCAAACAAACATACTGAATTGTATAACATGAGCTAAAGTGGCATATCTAATGGCATATACTCTAGTTCGTTACAAAAAAAAAAGCGCTTATGCATTTCCAGCTACTTAAATCTAAATTTAGACAAGTGTAGTCGCTTCAAAATCTCATCAAGATGATAATAGGCCTTTTAATGTTGTAGGTCAATATTATGTGTGTCGCTACAAAACTCGCAGTCAAAACTATTTCATAATTTTACAAACTTATATCAATACTCAAACAGATAAAAATCACATTAACAAGACAAACAAAACAAATAATTTAAATATTTAAATTATATATATAATTTATAAAACATCGTTTTAGCTTGTTTTCATTAGTTTACATTGACCTCTGATGACGTGAATATTGAATCATATTGTTTCTAAATTTTGTATAATTTATGAACAGCCGAAAAAGTAAGGCTTGAAGATTGTAAATAATGAAAAGTATGGACAACCTAGAGTGGCTTAGATATTGTATACAACACATCATTCACTGTCGAGAATTATCTGTCCTTGGCAAGTTCACATGTTGAACTTCAAAGGCTAGATAAGACAGTCGGGGTGCTGTCATTAATTCACGTCATCACATTGTCTTTGTTGGTCTTACAAAAGAAAGTCGGGGTGCAGTCATTAATTCACGTCATCACATTGTCTTTGTTGGTCTTACAAAAGACAGACGGGTTGCTGTCATTAATTCACGTCATCACATTGTCTTTGTTGGTCTTACAAAAGACAGACGGGTTGCTGTCATTAATTCACGTCATCACATTGTCTTTGTTGGTCTTACAAAAGACAGTCGGGGTGCTGTCATTCATTCACGTCATCACATTGTCTTTGTTGGTCTTACAAAAGACAGACGGGTTGCTGTCATTAATTCACGTCATCACATTGTCTTTGTTGGTCTTACAAAAGACAGTCGGGTTGCTGTCATTAATTCACGTCATCACATTGTCTTTGTTGGTCTTACAAAAGACAGTCGGGTTGCTGTCATTAATTCACGTCATCACATTGTCTTTGTTGGTCTTACAAAAGACAGTCGGGTTGCTGTCATTAATTCACGTCATCACATTGTCTTTGTTGGTCTTACAAAAGACAGTCGGGTTGCTGTCATTAATTCACGTCATCACATTGTCTTTGTTGGTCTTACAAAAGACAGTCGGGTTGCTGTCATTAATTCACGTCATCACATTGTCTTTGTTGGTCTTACAAAAGACAGTCGGGTTGCTGTCATTAATTCACGTCATCACATTGTCTTTGTTGGTCTTACAAAAGACAGTCGGGGTGCTGTCATTAATTCACGTCATCACATTGTCTTTGTTGGTCTTACAAAAGACAGTCGGGGTGCTGTCATTAATTCACGTCATCACATTGTCTTTGTTGGTCTTACAAAAGACAGTCGGGGTGCTGTCATTAATTCACGTCATCACATTGTCTTTGTTGGTCTTACAAAAGACAGTCGGGGTGCTGTCATTAATTCACGTCATCACATTGTCTTTGTTGGTCTTACAAAAGACAGTTGGGGTGCTGTCATTAATTCACGTCATCACATTGTCTTTGTTGGTCTTACAAAAGACAGTCGGGTTGCTGTCATTAATTCACGTCATCACATTGTCTTTGTTGGTCTTACAAACCGAATATTACCACTTGTCAATAATGTCGGCCATTTTGTCTGAGAAAAAGGCTTTTGGGAAAAAAAACACATAATTACTTGGGTAAAACCGTCGACCTTGGCTTCTTAAAGAGTTCATCATTCGCGATTGGTTATTGAAGTTGGAAAAACCAGCGATCTAACCGACGTCCTTGGTTTGTGAAATACTTTCTATCGCTTTTACGGCAATTCGGTTAAATGTATGTTTAATAACAATGCAATGTATGAGTTTTACGTTTCGTAACACGACATATAGAAGATGTATTTTTTTTTTTTTTTTTTTTTTTTTTTTTTTATATTTTTTTTTTGTTGTTGTTTTTTACAGTTGTTTGTGTTGCAATCAAGGTATATGTGTCGTTCTGTGGTTTTGCCAATCTGTCTTAGCATAGCGGGTACTATAGTGTGTATTTGTTTCGCTGATAAGCGTCATTTTGTATATACTTCTGAAAGTAATTTCCTAATGGGTGTTGTTGAGTAAGAATGTATGTAGCTATTGAATGTGTCTGTGAATTCGGTGATAATTTGCTCGCAGTCCCATCGTGTCCTTTGCGCTAGTGGTTGTGCTATTTGGAATGTCAGATGTTTGTAAATGTTTTAAGTTTTCTTGTGTATTTGTGGTTCGTTCTTTTTAGTAGCTTGTTATATTTTTTTTACTAGAAAGTTGAGCGCTGTGAGGTGTCTTGTTGTTTGTATTTAAAATAATTGTGCACGTCTTGACTAGTGTCGTACAAAAATGTATTCATGTATGATTTGTTAAGCTATGCCTGTAAATCTGAGTGCTTGTGTTTTTGAATGTTTTGCAGGTAAAGACCACCTTGATATTTGTCTTGCATAAGCACCGCGTGGCTGAGATTGTGGCTGAGATTGTGGCTAAGATTGTGGCTAAGATGGTGGCTGAAATTGTGGCTGAGATTGTGGCTGAGATTGTGGCTGAGATTGTGGCTGAGATTGTGGCTGAGATTGTGGCTAAGATTGTGTTGGTGAAAATATTTTGATGAATTGATTTAGTAGCCAATGCACGGCCTATAGTTACGTCAACAATTTTAAGTCAATTTACCACTCTCCAACTGTCAAACCTTCAGAGAACCTTTTCTATATTTACATTACATATACAACAGTGAGGGTGTCATGGTAGGGGATTGTGTGGCTAGCAGGATGCACAAGTTGCTGCGCGTCCACTGCGATAGAGAATAAGTACTCGTAATGTGGCACTCTCCCCATGGGCACTCTATGACCGGCAAATACTGGCTTGTTTGTCTATAGGTTTTGACGGTAGAAGTTTAACCTTGGTCCTTGTCAAACTTAACATGATATTTGTATTTATGGATGCAGCTAGTTTTATTACCACCCAGGATGCACACACACAGTAAAATAACTCACAAAGATGCACTGTTCATATAAGTAGATGATTCCGTTTATTGGTACAAACACGTGTACAGTGTACAGCCAGACATACATCACTCAAAGTGTCTTGTTTTAATTCTTATTTGTTCACAGAGACATAAGTTTAGACTGGTAATGGTCTCGCGACAATTATCACTCACAGCTGAGTACCAGTTTCTTTAGACTCGTAATTGTGGAGAGGCACTCCACGGCTATCTCTTGTAACAATAAAGCTGCAACATAAGTAAATTTGAGTGTATGTATGTACGCGACGGTGAGGTGGGGAAAGAAACAATTCAAATAATTACTTTTCCTGCTAAATACACCTTTGTTTTGCATTATTACCCAACCCAGACACTTATTGACAGTAATTACTTTTCCTGCTAAATACACCTTTGTTTTGCATTATTACCCAACCCAGACACTTATTGACAGTAATTACTTTTCCTGCTAAAAACACCTTTGTTTTGCATTATTACCCAACCCAGACACTTATTGACAGTAATTACTTTTCCTGCTAAAAACACCTTTGTTTTGCATTATTACCCAACCCAGACACTTATTGACAGTAATTACTTTTCCTGCTAAAAACACCTTTGTTTTGCATTATTACCCAACCCAGACACTTATTGACAGTAATTACTTTTCCTGCTAAATACACCTTTGTTTTGCATTATTACCCAACCCAGACACTTATTGACAGTAATTACTTTTCCTGCTAAAAACACCTTTGTTTTGCATTATTACCCAACCCAGACACTTATTGACAGTAATTACTTTTCCTGCTAAATACACCTTTGTTTTGCATTATTACCCAACCCAGACACTTATTGACAGTAATTACTTTTCCTGCTAAAAACACCTTTGTTTTGCATTATTACCCAACCCAGACACTTATTGACAGTAATTACTTTTCCTGCTAAAAACACCTTTGTTTTGCATTATTACCCAACCCAGACACTTATTGACAGTAATTACTTTTCCTGCTAAAAACACCTTTGTTTTGCATTATTACCCAACCCAGACACTTATTGACAGTAATTACTTTTCCTGCTAAATACACCTTTGTTTTGCATTATTACCCAACCCAGACACTTATTGACAGTAATTACTTTTCCTGCTAAATACACCTTTGTTTTGCATTATTACCCAACCCAGACACTTATTGACAGTAATTACTTTTCCTGCTAAAAACACCTTTGTTTTGCATTATTACCCAACCCAGACACTTATTGACAGTAATTACTTTTCCTGCTAAATACACCTTTGTTTTGCATTATTACCCAACCCAGACACTTATTGACAGTAATTACTTTTCCTGCTAAAAACACCTTTGTTTTGCATTATTACCCAACCCAGACACTTATTGACAGTAATTACTTTTCCTGCTAAATACACCTTTGTTTTGCATTATTACCCAACCCAGACACTTATTGACAGTAATTACTTTTCCTGCTAAAAACACCTTTGTTTTGCATTATTACCCAACCCAGACACTTATTGACAGTAATTACTTTTCCTGCTAAAAACACCTTTGTTTTGCATTATTACCCAACCCAGACACTTATTGACAGTAATTACTTTTCCTGCTAAAAACACCTTTGTTTTGCATTATTACCCAACCCAGACACTTATTGACAGTAATTACTTTTCCTGCTAAAAACACCTTTGTTTTGCATTATTACCCAACCCAGACACTTATTGACAGTAATTACTTTTCCTGCTAAATACACCTTTGTTTTGCATTATTACCCAACCCAGACACTTATTGACAGTAATTACTTTTCCTGCTAAATACACCTTTGTTTTGCATTATTACCCAACCCAGACACTTATTGACAGTAATTACTTTTCCTGCTAAAAACACCTTTGTTTTGCATTATTACCCAACCCAGACACTTATTGACAGTAATTACTTTTCCTGCTAAATACACCTTTGTTTTGCATTATTACCCAACCCAGACACTTATTGACAGTAATTACTTTTCCTGCTAAAAACACCTTTGTTTTGCATTATTACCCAACCCAGACACTTATTGACAGTAATTACTTTTCCTGCTAAATACACCTTTGTTTTGCATTATTACCCAACCCAGACACTTATTGACAGTAATTACTTTTCCTGCTAAAAACACCTTTGTTTTGCATTATTACCCAACCCAGACACTTATTGACAGTAATTACTTTTCCTGCTAAAAACACCTTTGTTTTGCATTATTACCCAACCCAGACACTTATTGACAGTAATTACTTTTCCTGCTAAAAACACCTTTGTTTTGCATTATTACCCAACCCAGACACTTATTGACAGTAATTACTTTTCCTGCTAAAAACACCTTTGTTTTGCATTATTACCCAACCCAGACACTTATTGACAGTAATTACTTTTCCTGCTAAAAACACCTTTGTTTTGCATTATTACCCAACCCAGACACTTATTGACAGTAATTACTTTTCCTGCTAAATACACCTTTGTTTTGCATTATTACCCAACCCAGACACTTATTCACAGTAATTACTTTTCCTGCTAAAAACACCTTTGTTTTGCATTATTACCCAACCCAGACACTTATTCACAGTAATTACTTTTCCTGCTAAAAACACCTTTGTTTTGCATTATTACCCAACCCAGACACTTATTGACAGTAATTACTTTTCCTGCTAAATACACCTTTGTTTTGCATTATTACCCAACCCAGACACTTATTCACAGTAATGAAGAAAAAAAAAAGGTGTACTAAAGATTTTTAAAACCGTTGGAGTACAAAACATAAAATGTTACAAACGCCGGACATTTTAAGGCTTTTTAGCTTTGCCTGCCGGACGGAGGACACAGGGCCAAAAAGTAGGACATGTTCTCCTTTTGCCGGACGTCTGGCAACCCTATCGTATGGGACCCATCAACTCATCAATTTTAAAATTATAACAAATTCAGAAAAGTGGTGCAAGGGCAAAGAGTAAAGTAGTATTAATAAACTAGACATTAAACTATAATTTAGAAATACAACCCAATAACAACCTGTTGCAATGCTCAGATAAATATAAGGACTAAATATTTTCCGTATTCCTTATGCGAGAACAAATGAATATAAGTACTCTTTCTTCTCGAGTAACATTCGGGCGTGGAATGGGTTGCCTGAAGAAACAAGGAAAACCAGGAACTTAACATCATTTAAAACATTAATAAAGATGCAAGACTAAACTCGGACGAACGGATGATCTTATTTATAGAAGGAGCGTCTGTAATACATAAGATAAGATACTTGCTCAAAGACAGGGTATGTTTTGTATTTGTATAAAAGTAATTTCCTTTTCATTTTATTTATTATGTTGTCCCATTCTTTTAATTCTTTTGTGTTGTTTGATGGTCTTTTATAGAAAGTAGTTCATAGTATCTTTTGATTAGTAGTTTGTGGGATATTGTGTTGCTAGTTGGACAATTTTTTTTCCTATATGCATTATGCTGGATATTTTTTTAGTTTATTGATGTGGTTAGCTTTGCTAAATTCTTTTAGTGTCTGTAGTTTTTGAATAATGTGTTTTGGGTCAGACAGTAAAAAGGATGTATCATCAGCATAGTCTTCTTTTTCCTTTTCTTTTTTAACTGGTAGTTTTATGCCTTTGATAGTTGAGTCAGCCCTAATGCTATTTAGTAGGGGCTTAATAGCCAGTACGTATAACATCGCCGATAAGGGCAACCCTGCCTTACCTATCCTTCAATTCGAAATGCTTTTGTGAGTGTATGATTTATTAAAAGTCTGCAATACAGTGTTTTGTAAAGCGTTTTTATCCAGTTGCACAGGTACGGATTAAGGTTAGACTTTTAAAGTACTTTGTGTAGGTATGTGTGTATATTTTGTAGAAAGCCTTTTCTTGTTCAACACTTAGCATAATGTCGTTTGTCGTTTTGTCCTGTTTGTATGTTTTAAGGTCTCTAATAAAGTTGGGGGGAGGGGGGGGGTTGTTATGTTTTTGTCTATATTGGTCTGTGTGTTTGAGGTGTTGTAGGTATTGTGCTAATTTGTTGGATAGTGCTTTATCAAGTATTTTGTAATCTTTGTTGAGTGATGATACTGTAAGGCGATACTGTAAGGTGGGTGTAGGTCTATCTTTTTTTGCTTTTTGGTACGATTGCTATGTAATGTTCTGTCATGGATTCGGGTATTTGTTGTTTTTGGTATGCTTCTATGAACTTTTGTAAGCAGTAGCGGTGCTATGTCTGCTTGAAAGTGTCGATAGAACTCTGCTGCCAGTCTGTCTGGTCCTTGGGTCTTGTCTTTATTTAATTGGCTTATAGCGGTATGAGTATCTTCTAAAGTTAAGCTAATGTATGTGGCTTCGTCTGGTATTATAGCTGTGAAGAGTAGTAATTTTCTTGCATGTGTGGGGATTTGTGCCTTTATGCATATAGTCTATATCTGTTTAAAGTGTTCGTTAAAGGTATCTAAGATTATTTGTTGGTCTGTATTGGTGTTTCCTACTGATGTTACTATTTCTATATTTCTGCTTTTTTTTATGTACAATTTGTTCTATTAAATAATAATCAACATATACATGGGCGCCGCAGAAAATTTTCTAGAGGGGGGGGGGCAAAATATTTTTAGTAATGTTTTTATCCATTTTCTGCTTACGTCCCACTTATGGGACACTTCGTAAAAAAAATGTCTTTTAAATACGTATATGCCATATAAATTAAAAAATTAGTTTTTTTGCATTGTACGATAGATAGACTTTAATTATAACTTTGCTTTTCGTGCAAAATTGTACTTTTAAAAAGATTTACATGATCTTGACCTTTCAACTTGTAAAAATTAATGAAAAAAATAAACATTCTCAAAAGTAAGTACACATTTATCAAAAATGATTAAATTTTGATATAAAACCACATGAAATATGTAATTTCATCATTTATCTATTAATTATAACAAAACAAATCATTAAAAAAAAACACATTGACTTCGTTTTATCAAGTGTCAAACAAGCGTCCTACAAGTAGGACAGTAGCAACGAATGCCCCCGTGTAAAACGTCCCATTTATGGGACAGTAGCTAGTAGCATGCTCGGTTAGTTTTTTTTAAAAAAGCTTTTTTTTTTTATAAAATGTATTTTTTTTGTTTAACTTTGATGTTTAGAGTGTTAAATATATAAAAGCTACGCTTAAATTTAAGAACTAGATCATAGTTTTTGGATAGGATTTTTAATAAAAATGATTTTTTTTTTACATTTTCTATTCACTTTATAGATAACTTATTTTAAATGTAGTTTTTTTTTTTCTGGATTTAAATGTCTGTTCATCATCACCCTTAACCCGCGAGTTGGTCTCTGAGAGGACCATTGTTGACTCCCTTGTCATCACTCGCCACTGGTCATGATTTTGTGCTGCTGTTTGGGTGCCATTGAAGGACAGCCTGGTCCATTCTTTAATATTTTACTCCCACCTTTTCTTCTGTCGGCCTCATCGTGGCGTAGTGTGTAAACCGCCGATACGTTCCCATTAAGAATACACCGGCGGGCGAACGCATGGCGGACAGCCCCCGCAGCGGGTCCGAGATCCATTGCACTGCCGAGAGGCTATGGGGTCTCGGTGGGGAGGAAACAATGGACGCTGCAACCCCGTCTGAAGAACCACCCGGTGCCTGGACACCTGTACCTATAGTATCTAAATAAAAGATTCTGGCTAGCTGTGCAGAACACTTCAACTGTGTCCTCAACATGCACTTCACCATCAGCGATGAGGCGATCAATCGACGGCCGCAGATAGCAATCAATGAGGGAATGACTGACCCTCCATCAGAGCTGGAAACAAAAAAGGCCATTGATTTCCCGTCTAGCGGCAAGGCTCCTGGAGCTGACTCCATTCCTTCCGAAATACATAAATCAGGTGGACACAAACTGGTTGAAAAACTCACGGCTATGTTCTGTGAGATATGGAAGCAAAAATAAGTCCCACGGGAATTCAAAGATGCAACCATCATCCACCTCTACAAGCGCAAGGGCAATTGGCAAGCATGCGACAACCATGGATATCGATTATGTGCATCGCTGGCAAAATCCTTGCAAGGGCAGCTTTTCAGAACCCTTCCAGGTTACAAACCGCGTAAAGCAGGGATGTGTCTTGGCCCCTACACTCTTTAGCCGCATGTTCTCAGCCATGCTTTTGGATGCCTTCAAAGGCAGTGATGTAGGGATCAAACTCCGGTACAGCTTTGATGGTAAGCTGTTCAATCTGAGGAGACTGCAGGCCAAATCTATGACCCGCATTGAGACAATACGGAACTTTTTTTTTGAAGATGACTGCTCCCTGATAGCCTCCACGGAGGCAGACATGCAGCGCAGTATGGACCTGTTCTCAGCGGCATGCACCAATTCAGGCTTAACTATCTCAACCAAGAATACCGAGGTTTTGCACCAGCCTGCTCCTGGATGCGAGCACACTGAACCTTTCATCACTGTAAATGGACTAAAGCTAAATAATGTTGACAGGTTCACATAGCTCGGCAAAACCCGCTTGCAGTCTGTACATATAGACGATGAAGTAAATCTCAGGATAGCCAGAGAAGACGGCGGTCTAATGTTTGCAATCGGAGAGGCATTAAGCTGCAAACCAAACTAAAAGTCTATTCAGCTGCCGTTCTACCAATCCTTCTCTTCACATGTGAAACCTGGACCGTGTATAGCCGTCACGCCATGAAGCTAAATCACTCACATCTAAGCTGCTTACGAAAGCTGAAACGGGTCAGGTGGCAGGACAGGGTCCCAGACGCTGAGTTCCTTGCGCGGACCGGCATGCCAGCATGTACACCCAGCTGGCAAAAGCCCAGCTCAGGTGGGCAGGCCGTGTTGTGCGCATGCCAAAAGTACGACTGCCCCAAAAAATCATCTATGGTGAACTAGTCGTAGGAAAGCGATCGCGAGGAGGGCAGAAGAAGAGGTTTAAAGACACATTGAAGGCTTCCCTAAACAATCTGGAAATTGACTCTAACCATTGCGAAAGACTAGCTGAACACCGATTCTATTGGTGAGAGCATGACCGCCAATGGAGCAGCAGCTCATGTGGAAATAAGGCGAAGAGTCGCAAATGCAAAACGTCAACTAAGAAAGTCCAGAAAAGACATCCATGCCTCCACTTCGGCAAACTGTTTCGGGCAAGAATAGGCCTCACCAGCCATCTTCGTACCCATAAGCAACTATGACACTGACAAAGGATGGTCCTCTTCGAAAGCAATGGACAATTATCATCATCACCTATAGCAGGGGTCGGCAACCTTTTAATAATATTGTGCTAAAATATGATTTCTAATTCATTCAGTGTACCAACAGCCTAAAAGTCATACTACTATAGCACTAAATTTCTTGAAGAAGAGACTTGAATAGACTTTTTGGACCTCTTCTGCGTGCCGCTGAAAATCCCTCGGCGTGCCGTAGGTTGCTGACCCCTGACCTATAGTATAGGACTTGTGCTACCGGGTGACAGTGCAGGTCCGCAGGTATACGGGCGAGCCACCACGATAATGATCCTTAGTGGGAACCGCAGTGAACGATCGCTGGGCTGCGGAGACCTTCCATGTTTTATAAAATTTCTGAACCAAGAGCGAAATAGAAGCTAGGATCAAATATATTAAGTTGACAGTTAATTTGTTATATATTTTTGACACCAGCATAAACTGAGCCTAATTATGCCGGATTTTATTAATTGTTTTGCCAAAAACATTTTTTCTTTAAAATTTTTGGGCTTAAATTATTAAAACATTGGAAATGCTTACCCAAAACTTTTCACAAAAACAAAAAGTCCACATGATTTTCCGAAACTATCTTAAAATAACTTTTAAACTAATGAGAAATCAACTCAACGTAGCATTCGTACCGCTAACAGTAAAAACTGGAAACAAAAGTTCAGCTTTATATGTGTCCACTTTCCCTGTGCAGCACAGGCTAGGATGCACAACTTAAGGCTAAACCTAGAACTCACATCTCCAGGGAGAAGGTAAAACACACATCTACAAGCTTAAGCTAGGATGTCCAAATAGTTAGTGCAGCACAGGCTAAAATCACCACCCCAGACGAAAGTGAGGACGTGCTATCGGCAGTCCAAATAGCTAGTGCAGCACTGTGCAGCACAGGCTAGAACGCACCTCTTCAGGCGAAAGCTAGGACTCGCTATCGACGGTCCAAATAGTTCACATTTAGTCCGAGTTAGCTATCTCCAGGGAGATGCTAGAGATACGTATTGGAATAATTCATGCACGCATCATAGTGTTTAGAGAAACGTGAATGGAGTAACCAAGATAATGATATCGATATGACAATGGAAGGAGTCGCAGTTGTTACAATTAATTAAACATATTTTAATACAAATTTGTTTGTCTATTTTTGTCTACAAACATTTTTTATCAATCAATCTGGGAGGGGGGGTAAGATCCGATTTGCCCCCCCCCTTTGCGCCCCCCCCCTGCGGGCGCCCATGAACATATATAATTACCGTGAGTTTGTTTGTCCTCTATTGGCACCTAGGCCGTTTAACGAACCGGGACAAAAGTTAAAGGTATAAATTTAAAACGGTCTCCAAAAGAGATTTTTATTTTATCAACAATATTGCTTTATTCGTTAATTTATTTTTTTAAATAAACTTAGACCTATTGATAATTACCGTATGTTGAAGGATAATTGGGTACGACACTCCCCCCACTAAATTTAGTGTTCTAAAAAATTTCAACTTTTTTTTTTTTGCGTGGAGCACAATTATTAGTGTCTAAGGAATGGAGGAAACTAATTTTCACGGTTAACATACGCAGGGAACTTGAAAAGTTTTTTTTTTCCGAAATGTCCTATTTATTAAAGAAAAAATCCGCCATTTTGTCAATGTTTTTTTTTGCCGCTGTGGCGTTACTAGTAATAACGTTAAGAGTTTTTTTTATATTATATAATACCTAAATATCATTAAATATGCTCCACGCAAAAAACAAAAGTTGAAATTTTTTAGAAACCACGATATGACATACAAAAAGAACAAAAGGCTTTTTTTATATTAAAAAAGATGATTCCTACCGTATTTTAAAAACATCGTACTAATCTATTAATGCCGCATGGCATTGCAGTTCATTGAAGAAGATTGACTGATAGCCGGTGACGTCATGTCTGCTAGGTTTCGTATTTTCAAGTCTTTTGTCATGTCAAGCCTTATTGCAGGCATGGTAACGTTGGATAAATATGTTGGATATTTATTTAGTAAACTAATATGTAGATAAAACCTACTTTTTTCATGTCTTCGTCTTTAAATATGTCTTTAAATATTCATTACCGTACGCGCAAATGTCACCGACAAACCAGCCATATTGTATACCAGAAATTAATTGAATAACCTATTAGAACCTAGCGAAGGGCTGGCAGCTTTGTTTTTTTTTTAAATAGTTAGTATGTAATAATTAATAAATAATAATAATGACACATGCCTAATAAAAAAAATAGCAAACCAACCATCCATGTCCCTAAAACTAACTATAACTTTCCCTATCCTTAGAGCTAACCATCACTTTCCCTATCCTTAGAACTAACTATTTTTTCCCTATCCTTAGAACTAACCATCACTTTCCCTATCCTTAGAACTAATTATCACTTTCCCTATCCTTAGAACTAACAATCACTTTCCCTATCCTTAAAACTAACTATCACTATCCCTATGCTAAAAACTAACCAAAAGGAAAAAAAAATACAACTACATGAATCTAAAAACCGCCCCTTATAGAAATGGAATATCCCAAATATAGAAAATGATCAAATACTACAACGACGTCAGAGTCACACTGCGCACCACAGTATACCTATTCTGTGCTGCGCACTTCCATAAAAACAGCCGCGTGTAATGAGAGTGGCTGCTGTAAAATGAAAAACTTTACAAATTCAACATTTTTTCTAGAGCCTTAGAATCATTTGCGACCTTTGAAACCTATTGTTTCGTCATCATGGCATGTAGACCTTCAATTTGATATATGATACAAAATAATAGCGCGTTGCGTGAATCTCGTACACTATTAATTGTTGAAGTTATAAACTTAGCGCCTTTTAATTGAATTGAATTGAATTGTTGAATTTCCGGCCCATCAACATCGAAGGTTATATAGGGCCTTTTTGATAACGTTGTTGTCACGTTTCTCTTGTATTCATTTTATTGTTTTTATATCTTTAAATTCTGTTGTACAGTTGTATGTCTTTAATATAGTTTATTATATATTTTGGTTTAATTTTGCTGAAAAGTTCATGAAGAGTTCTACAGTAATATAATTTACGTCGAATTTCACCAAATGTATTGCATTCCAACAAAATGTGAGTAAAATGATCTATTCGGAACGTTCATTTACTGTGTTGAAAGCAAAGCCTTAGCGAGTTTTCCCATTGCATTCAGTTGTTTATTAACTCTGCGTAATCTCCTTAATAAAAGGTACGCACCATCGATTTGGCTTGGAGACTTTCAATGTAGTACTTTAAATATATAAAAAAAACACCAGCGTATGACGTAATGTCTATCAATTCATTGTGTTTTCATTATTGGTAGATATTTGCTTTATCCTATTAATTAAAAGTAATAGTAACCAAATCTTTTAATTATTTAATGGATTCACGTCGCTATTGAGAACATCCTTTAATGAGCGACTTTATACAAACTATCAATCATACAAATTATAAAGGACAATCTATAAATGATTAATTTTAATATCAGAAGCTTGACAGCAACAATTTTTATGCATGTGCCAGGGCCAGGGTGGCTGATAAAATAGAACAGAAACTAAATACCGAAAGAAACGTTGTCAATACTGTTTTTATTGATAGGCCTACAAGTAAGCAAGAACACAAATTAAATACCGAAAAAACTTTCTCACTAGTTTTTATTGTATTGAAATATTGTTATCTTCTTTTTTATTATTTGCCTTTTTATTGTTTGGTATTTGTTTTTGTTTTTATAGTGTTATTGTTAATTTAATATTAGGCCTATTAATAACAAGTCAAGTCAACACAACTGTTCGCTACATTTTAATACCACAAGCTTGACATCAACAATTCTTATGCATCTGCCAGGGTCAGGACGACCAGAAACAATAAAAAAGAACAAAAACTAAATACTGAAAGAAACTTTCTCACTGCAGTTTTCATTGTAATTTTATTTTCTTCTCTCTTAACAAAACACATTGTAGTCATTCGTTTCTCCGTCACTTTGACGGGCATAACCACTAGTAATAATAATATTTGTGTAGCGCTGCCAACAAACATAAGGTAAGCTCAGAGCCATTGCCGTTGCTAAGGATTTGGGGGTAAGGCTTGGCCTCTTTAGGGGCCCCTGCATTTTGACATTCGACATTATGACATGAGAAAAAAAATTCGGACACTCCTTTGATGGCCAATTCAAGTAGGGGCCCGGGGGGTTTTTCGAATTTTGACACCCCTTCCCCCTCCCCTAGTAACGCCACTACTCAGAGCGCATTTAACATACAACTAAGAACACTGATACTACTCTAGGCTAGGAGACAAAGCTAATTGATGATTTAAAAAAAGACAATCAAATTAATGCAGCACTAACCGACCCAACATATAAGTAAGACAGTAGGGGTCTAAATCATGTTAAATGGTATCTAAGGTAAACATTGAAATAATGAGTTTTTAAGTGTTTTTTTAAAGTAACAATAGAACTTATTCGACTGAGTTGAATGGGAAGTAGATTCCACACCTTGAAGGAAGGCTGTAGACTATACGTTTTTTTCCCGCTGATTTCAGCTTGTTTCTTATTTGTGCCTCTTTTAGTCTTTAGTTATTACACGTCTGTCAGTTCATTTACAAGTTTTTCTGTGTTAGGGGCTATGGGGTTGATTTTTAAAATGATGTGCAGCCTTTCTAAAATGTCCTGTTCTTTAGTAGGCCTATCTTTGTCTGTTAACTTTTTTTTTTTTTTTTTTTTTTTTTCTTTATTTTATTTTTTTGCGTGATGTGTTTGACTGTTTATTTAAAGAGTTCACAATGGTTCGTTAGCCTTTGTGATTGTTTGTTTGTTGTGTTTAATTGAATTGTATGCTTCATCGTATCTGTGTATTTATTGTTTTGTAAAACTGTTTTTAAATTTCTAAAAAAATATTTTTTTTTGCTGTGTTATGTGTTCAATTTTTAGTAAACTAGTACTGATTTGTGGTCAGTGTAGCTAATTATTTCTTTGAAGGGTTTGATGTTGTAGTTATGTTCCTTATGTGCTAAAATTTGTCTAAACGTCATTCTAACGAATTGGTGGTTACGTAAGAAAACGTTAGTAAAGTAAAAGCAATAAAGATATCATAATTTCCCAATGGTTTAGCGAATGTATCGAAACACAAACAATATCTTTATATATAAAGTAACTCGTGTTTGTAGTATCCGATCCCCATTGGCTAGTTTTAAGACAAGTGACCTTATTGTCTGATATGTTAATTTTGTGATCTCGCTTCTGATGTGTTTTCCCTCCAGGTTCCCATCTTCGACTGCCATGTTGGCGACCTTGATTTCCCACTGATAGCTTTCTTTTGTCCTTTCTACTTTTATTCCACCATTAATATTACATATTTAAACAAAAAAATTGTACAGATTTTTAAGACTTAAAGCTTTCCAAAACTGTTTTCAGGAAGTAAAATCTAATAATTATATTTTAGACGCACGTGGAAGACGGGTGTTCCATTCTCATCCCCAGGGATAGTCTTTCCATGGGCAACACCGGGCAATTTATCTTTTTGTAAAATAGAAAGATATTTGACCCATTTTTAATTACTTTCGTAAATGATTTCAGTAAATAATAATTAACTTTTGAAAATTATTAGATCTGTAGTTTTCTGTTCATTGTAGTTAATAAAATGCTTATATGTAAATCGGTAGCTTATAAAGGTCTATTTAATTTTTCCCCGAGCCGTGCCGGGAAATTATCTATCACCCGTCACATTTAGTTGTATTTCTACCTTATCTCATAAGTCACATAGAGACATTTACTTGTGTTTCTACCTTATATCATTAGTCACATACAGACATTTACTTGTGTTTCTACCTTATCTCATTAGTCACATAGAGACATTTACTTGTGTTTCTACCTTATATCATGAGTCAAATAGAGACATTTAATTGTGTTTCTACCTTATATCATGAGTCACATAGAGACATTTACTTGTGTTTCTACCTTATCTCATTAGTCACATAGAGACATTTACTTGTGTTTCTACCTTATCTCATTAGTCACATAGAGACATTTACTTATGTTTCTATCTTATCTCATTAGTCACATAGAGACATTTACTTGTGTTTCTACCTTATCTCATTAGTCACATAGAGACATTTAGTTGTATTTCTACCTTATATCATTAGTCACATAGAGACATTTACTTGTGTTTTACCTTATCTCATTAGTCACATAGAGACATTTACTTGTGTTTCTACCTTATATCAATAGTCACATAGAGACATTTACTTGTGTTTCTACCTTATATCATGAGTCACATAGAGACATTTACTTGTGTTTCTACCTTATCTCATTAGTCACATAGAGACATTTACTTGTGTTTCTACCTTATCTCATTAGTCACATAGAGACATTTACTTGTGTTTCTACCTTTTATCATGAGTCACATAGAGACATTTACTTGTGTTTCTACCTTATATCATTAGTCACATAGAGACATTTACTTGTGTTTCTACCTTATATCATGAGTCACATAGAGACATTTAGTTGTGTTTCTACCTTATATCATAAGTCACATAGAGACATTTACTTGTGTTTCTACCTTATCTCATTAGTCACATAGAGACATTTACTTGTGTTTCTACCTTATCTCATTAGTCACATAGAGACATTTACTTGTGTTTCTACCTTATCTCATTAGTCACATAGAGACATTTACTTGTGTTTCTACCTTTTATCATGAGTCACATAGAGACATTTACATGTGTTTCTACCTTATATCATTAGTCACATAGAGACATTTACTTGTGTTTCTACCTTATCTCATTAGTCACATAGAGACATTTACTTGTGTTTCTACCTTATATCATAAGTCACATAGAGACATTTACTTGTGTTTCTACCTTATCTCATTAGTCACATAGAGACATTTACTTGTGTTTCTAGCTTATATCATAAGTCACATAGAGACATTTACTTGTGTTTCTACCTTATCTCATTAGTCACATAGAGACATTTACTTGTGTTTCTACCTTAAATCATGAGTCACATAGAGACATTTACTTGTGTTTCTACCTTATATCATAAGTCACATAGAGACATTTAGTTGTGTTTCTACCTTATCTCATTAGTCACATAGAGACATTTACTTGTGTTTCTACCTTATATCATGAGTCACATAGAGACATTTACTTGTGTTTCTACCTTATATCATGCGTCACATAGAGACATTTACTTGTGTTTCTACCGTATCTCATTAGTTACACATAGACATTTACTTGTGTTTCTACCTTATCTCATTAGTCACATAGAGACATTTACTTGTGTTTCTACCTTATCTCATTAGTCACATAGAGACATTTACTTGTGTTTCTACCTTATATCATGAGTCACATAGAGACATTTACTTGTGTTTCTACCTTATCTCATTAGTCACATAGAGACATTTACTTGTGTTTCTACCTTATATCATTAGTCACATAGAGACATTTACTTGTGTTTCTACCTTATCTCATTAGTCACATAGAGACATTTACTTGTGTTTCTACCTTATCTCATTAATCACATAGAGACATTTAGTTGTGTTTCTACCTTATATCATGAGTCACATAGAGACATTTACTTGTGTTTCTACCTTATCTCATTAGTCACATAGAGACATTTACTTGTGTTTCTACCTTATCTCATTAGTCACATAGAGACATTTACTTGTGTTTCTACCTTATATCATTAGTCACATAGAGACATTTACTTGTGTTTCTACCTTTTATCATGAGTCACATAGAGACATTTACATGTGTTTCTACCTTATATCATTAGTCACATAGAGACATTTACTTGTGTTTCTACCTTATCTCATTAGTCACATAGAGACATTTACTTGTGTTTCTCCCTTTTATCATAAGTCACATAGAGACATTTACTTGTGTTTCTACCTTATCTCATTAGTCACATAGAGACATTTACTTGTGTTTCTAGCTTATATCATAAGTCACATAGAGACATTTACTTGTGTTTCTACCTTATCTCATTAGTCACATAGATACATTTACTTGTGTTTCTACCTTAAATCATGAGTCACATAGAGACATTTACTTGTGTTTCTACCTTATATCATAAGTCACATAGAGACATTTAGTTGTGTTTCTACCTTATCTCATTAGTCACATAGAGACATTTACTTGTGTTTCTACCTTATATCATGAGTCACACAGAGACATTTACTTGTGTTTCTACCTTATATCATGAGTCACATAGAGACATTTACTTGTGTTTCTACCGTATCTCATTAGTCACACATAGACATTTACTTGTGTTTCTACCTTATCTCATTAGTCACATAGAGACATTTACTTGTGTTTCTACCTTATCTCATTAGTCACATAGAGACATTTACTTGTGTTTCTACCTTATATCATGAGTCACATAGAGACATTTACTTGTGTTTCTACCTTATCTCATTAGTCACATAGAGACATTTACTTGTGTTTCTACCTTATATCCTTAGTCACATAGAGACATTTACTTGTGTTTCTATCTTATCTCATTAGTCACATAGAGACATTTACTTGTGTATCTACCTTATCTCATTAATCACATAGAGACATTTAGTTGTGTTTCTACCTTATATTATGAGTCACATAGAGACATTTACTTGTGTTTCTACCTTATATCATGAGTCACATAGAGACATTTACTTGTGTTTCTACCTTATATCATGAGTCACATAGAGACATTTACTTGTGTTTCTACCTTATATCATGAGTCACATAGAGACATTTACTTGTGTTTCTTTCTTATCTCATTAGTCACATAGAGACATTTACTTGTGTTTCTACCTTATATCATGAGTCACATAGAGACATTTAGTTGTGATTCTACTTTATCAATTGAGTCACATAGAGACGTTTTGTTGTGTTTCTCCCTTAAATCATGAGTCACATTGAGACATTAAGTTGTGTTTCTACCTTAAATCATGAGTCACGTAGAGACATTTACTTGTGTTTCTACCTTATATCATGAGTAACATAGAGACATTTACTTGTGTTTCTACCTTATATCATTAGTCACATAGAGACATTTACTTGTGTTTCTACCCTATATCATGAGTCACATAGAGACATTTAGTTGTGTTTCTACATTATATCATGAGTCACATAGAGACATTTACTTGTGTTTCTACCTTATCTCATTAGTCACATAGAGACATTTACTTGTGTTTCTACCTTATATCATTAGTCTCATAGAGACATTTACTTGTGTTTCTACCTTATATCATGAGTCACATAGAGACATTTACTTGTGTTTCTACCTTATCTCATTAGTCACATAGAGACATTTACTTGTGTTTCTACCTTATATCATTAGTCACATAGAGACATTTAGTTGTGTTTCTAACTTATATCAAGAGTCACATAGAGACATTTACTTGTGTTTCTACCTTATGTCATTAGTCACATAGAGACATTTACTTGTGTTTCTACCTTAACTCATTAGTCACATAGAGACATTTACTTGTGTTTCTACCTTATATCATGAGTCACATAGAGACATTTACTTGTGTTTCTACCTTATCTCATTAGTCACATAGAGACATTTACTTGTGTTTCTACCTTATATCATTAGTCACATTGAGACATTTACTTGTGTTTCTACCTTATATCATGAGTCACATGGAGACATTTACTTGTGTTTCTACCTTATCTCATTAGTCACATAGAGACATTTACTTGTGTTTCTACCTTATCTCATTAGTCACATAGAGACATTTCCTTGTGTTTCTACCTTTTATCATGAGTCACATAGAGACATTTACTTGTGTTTCTACCTTATATCATTAGTCACATAGAGACATTTACTTGTGTTTCTACCTTATCTCATTAGTCACATAGAGACATTTACTTGTGTTTCTACCTTATATCATAAGTCACATAGAGACATTTACTTTCGTTTCTACCTTATCTCATTAGTCACATAGAGACATTTACTTTTGTTTCTAGCTTATATCATAAGTCACATAGAGACATTTACTTGTCTTTCTACCTTATCTCATGAGTCACATAGAGACATTTACTTGTGTTTCTACCTTATCTCATTAGTCACACATAGACATTTACTTGTGTTTCTACCTTATATCATGAGTCACATAGAGACATTTACTTGTGTTTCTACCTTATATTAGGAGTCACATAGAGACATTTACTTGTGTTTCTACCTTATATCATGAGTCACATAGAGACATTTACTTGTGTTTCTACCTTATATCATTAGTCACATAGAGACATTTACTTGTGTTTCTACCTTATCTCATTAGTCACATAGAGACATTTACTTGTGTTTCTACCTTATATCATGAGTCACATAGAGACATTTAGTTGTGATTCTACCTTATCAATTGAGTCACATAGAGACGTTTTGTTGTGTTTCTACCTTAAATCATGAGTCACATTGAGACATTTAGTTGTGATTCTACCTTATATCATGAGTCACACAGAGACATTTAGTTGTGTTTCTACCTTATCTCATTAGTCACATAGAGACGTTTACTTGTGTTTCTACCTTAAATCATGAGTCACATAGAGACATTTAGTTGTGTTTCTAACTTATCTCATTAGTCACATAGAGACATTTAGTTGTGTTTCTACCTTATATCATTAGTCACATAGAGACATTTAGTTGTGTTTCTAACTTATCTCATTAGTCACATAGAGACATTTAGTTGTGTTTCTACCTTATATCATTAGTCACATAGAGACGTTTAGTTGTGTTTCTACCTTAAATCATGAGTCTCATAGAGACATTTAGTTGTGATTCTACCTTATCAATTGAGTCACATAGAGACGTTTAGTTGTGTTTCTACCTTAAATCATGAGTCTCATAGAGACATTTAGTTGTGATTTTACCTTATCAATTGAGTCACATAGAGACGTTTAGTTGTGATTCTACCTTATCAATTGAGTCACATAGAGACGTTTAGTTGTGATTCTACCTTATCAATTGAGTCACATAGAGACGTTTAGTTGTGATTCTACCTTATCAATTGAGTCACATAGAGACGTTTAGTTGTGTTTCTACCTTAAATCATGAGTCACATAGAGACATTTAGTTGTGATTCTACCTTATCAATTGAGTCACATAGAGACATTTAGTTGTGATTCTACCTTATCAATTGAGTCACATAGAGACGTTTAGTTGTGTTTCTACCTTATCTCATTAGTCACATAGAGACGTTTAGTTGTGTTTCTACCTTAAATCATGAGTCTCATAGAGACATTTAGTTGTGATTCTACCTTATCAATTGAGTCACATAGAGACATTTAGTTGTGATTCTACCTTATCAATTGAGTCACATAGAGACGTTTAGTTGTGTTTCTACCTTATATCATTAGTCACATAGAGACATTTAGTTGTGTTTCTAACTTATCTCATTAGTCACATAGAGACATTTAGTTGTGTTTCTACCTTATCTCATTAGTCACATAGAGACATTTAGTTGTGTTTCTAACTTATCTCATTAGTCACATAGAGACATTTAGTTGTGTTTCTACCTAATCTCATTAGTCACATAGAGACATTTAGTTGTGTTTCTAACTTATCTCACCAGTCATACATAGACGTTTAAATGAGTTTCTACTGAAAAACCGTTATAAAATTCCACAAATCTTGTCCGATATCATATGAAGTTTAACGGTATTTTATGCCTCTTGTAGAATACACCCACACAATTAAACTCTTGTAAACCTTGATTGTTTCCGATCGAAAAACTGATTCCATTGGCGACACATGGATCCATTTAGCATCACTCCTCCTCCCATACACTCGTTCCTGCCAATGGTTATGTTATTATAGTATGAATGCAAATTAATCGATTCTAACTTTGTGTTTTCACTACCTTTACAATTTACGATTTTCAATATGCTAAAACAAGATAAACAACAATGAGAGGAATGAGTAGAGATATGTTTTGACGCAGCGATATGTGGCTTTATCAGGTGGGGTCGAGGGGCAGAGGTATGTGTTGACGCAGCGGTATGTGGCCTTATGCGGCGGGCTAGAGATAAATCCTAAGTGATGTGCGCTATGGGTGAGGGTGGGGGGGGGAGTGTGATGTTGATAATTGTCTAGCACTAGTCGTTTCCTTGGTAAATCGGAAAACTTGAGGCTATTTAGCGCTAAAGTCAATCGGAACACTTGAGGTTATTTAGCGCTAAAGTCAAATTGTACAACGTTAAAGGTGCCCTTAGAATATATGAGTATAAGTACATAGATTTAACTACGCTTATGTTCACATGTCTTTTATTCCAGTCTAATGCATTGACGTTAAAAATACAACTACACACTTCTATCAAAGCATAAAACAATCTGAACTCATTTTCAGTAAATCTCGGATCCCTTGCATAATATTTCAAGTGACTTAAAGACAACATCGTACCCTCTTTGAGAAAGATTCTACAAATCTATGCGGTATATAACTTGTTGCATATCCCACTTTTATTCTGTCTATGCGGTATATAACTTGTTGCATATCCCACTTTTATTCTGTCTATGCGGTATATAACTTGTTGTATATCCCACTTTTATTCTGTCTATGCGGTATATAACTTGTTGCATATCCCACTTTTATTCTGTCTATGCGGTATATAACTTGTTGTATATCCCACTTTTATTCTGTCTATGCGGTATATAACTTGTTGCATATCCCACTTTTATTCTGTCTATGCGGTATATAACTTGTTGTATATCCCACTTTTATTCTGTCTATGCGGTATATAACTTGTTGCATATCCCACTTTTATTCTGTCTATGCGGTATATAACTTGTTGCATATCCTACTTTTATTCTGTCTATGCGGTATATAACTTGTTGCATATCCCACTTTTATTCTGTCTATGCGGTATATAACTTGTTGCATATCCCACTTTTATTCTGTCTATGCGGTATATAACTTGTTGTATATCCCACTTTTATTCTGTCTATGCGGTATAGTATTTTTTGAAAAGTCTAAATTGTTTGTGCCAACAAAATCATTTTAAGAATATGTAGAATTAGACAAGGGAGCCAACCGAATTAATAGTCTTACTGATTTAACCGATTATTTCCATTGTCCAACTGGACATTAAAATGCTCGTGTGTTTCATTATTGCTCATTTGTGTCTCACTCAGAATTACGATTGAGGAAGTCGGAGATATGATTAGAAAAGCCCGAGATAAAGGAAATTCCTGGAATGTTTCAGTGATGTGATAACGTTAGGAAATGTTTCATTAGCTTTCGGTTTAGGTTGACAGACTGAGACTCTGCCTCTCGAAATTGACTGATTATTAAATCCCGCCAAAATTATATGATTGGTCCACGTGACAAACGGATGGACGAATTCAGATTTTACGCAATCCTTGCATCCCCGCACAAAGACATTTTTACTAACTTCACTATTCTAACTTCTGAAATACGTCTGCACACGTCTGAGAGCACTTAGTTTATACAGTGTTATTATTTTCTGTGGCTATATCTGTTGGATAATGACATCATCGCGCCATACCATGCCATACTCCTCGTACAAATACAGGTGTATGTGAAAGGGCTGGCGCCATAATACACGTATGCGGACCAGTCACACATGTGTACAGAGTTGCTGTGTTAAAAACATATTTTCTGTTAAAATCAGTTAATGTGATGAAAGCAGCAGTATAGACGGTACAAAGATTAAGAATACGAATGGGCATTTCTATAGCGCTTCTATCCATGCTATTAAATTAGCATGCTCAGTGTGCTCTTGGTGTGATTTGCAGTGGCAGATGTATTAGCCAAGGAAAAAAATCTTTAAGTTATTTATTAAAGTTTCTCTTGTCCCAGTTTCTCTCAGTGTCTGAGATAGACTGTTCCATAAAGAAGGCGCGACTGACTCAAATGAGCGCACTCACAGGTACTTCTTTCTGTGTCAATCCAAACCAGGAGTTTTGAAGAGTGACTGTGCTGAAGACAGGCCCCACGAGAGGGGGGTACAGCCTTACCGGGTCCCATAAGAGTTTAGGGGGCCCATGAATATTAAAATTTAAAATTAAATCGGCAATTGCGTAACTATTTATTTAATTGTTGCTATAAAGTTAAGAGTAGATGCCCCAAAACCTCCTACAATCTCTATTGGCTCTGGGAGCCCTTCATTTTGGTATTCTTTGTATGTGTACTTGAACATTTTGTTAAATATGCAAAAAAGCATCTAGTTGTAATATAGGGCCTAATTATTTTTGATTGCATTTAGGATCTCTTTTTTTTATTATTTTTCACCAGAGACACTTACAAATATTATTATAGACCCATGAGCCTTACAGGCTAACAGTTCTCCCTGTTAGCTTAGTAGCCTAGGCCTAAATGCTCTATGTCGCTGCATACTAGTTACTAGTATGGCACTCAAAGCTAGTTAGTCGATCCTTTTACACTTTAATTATTTCCTGTGCGGTAGCCAAGAGGGGAGATATAAGATATCATAATTTTAGACAAATGTATTGAAAATGTAAAACATTTTTTTTTGTCATTTAACAAAATGTATTTTGGGAAGAGTCTGTACAAAAAAAATATGTGTCAACTGTAGTAGTAGAGTAATGTAAGATTTGGTTATTATCCCCCCGCTAATCCCCCCGCTCCCCCGCTAATCCCCCCGCTCCCCCGCTAATCCCCCCAATCCCCCGCTCATTCCCCCGCTCCCCCACCTTCTCTCCCCACCCCCGCTCATTCCCCCGCTCCCCCACCCTCTCTCCCTCCCCCCGCACATTCCCCCGCTCCCCCGCATTCCCCCCACCCCACCCCCGCTCATTCCCCCGCTCCCCCTCTCTCCCGCCCTCCCATTCCCCCGCTCCCCCGCCCCCTCTAAGGGTAAGGAGGGTTCTGACGTCAGCCCCCGCTCCCCCTCCCGACATGTAGCACACGTGACATTTCGTGACCTCCCCCCTCTCGACAATTTTGTCATGACCTTTCGTGTTTATTCTTCTCCCCCTACCCCCTGTATAATTGAGATGACTCACGTTATATATCTTTACTTCCCACCCACCCCCTGTAATGTATAATTGAAAAAGGCTGTAACCCCACCCCCTGTATATTTGAGATGACCAATCGATAATTTACTTCCAAACAAGGATTATCATGATTAATCTACCAAGGAGGATGGATGGATACAAAATCAATATATTATTTCAATAGTGCAGGTTATTAACCTTTTGAGACACTCACACACACAGTATTTTTATCACACACACACACTCATTTCTTTTCTCTATACAGACAGCTGATTATTTACCCCAATCAATAAACCTTTGTACTGGTTTTTATCAATGCGGTGTAGGATTATCGACCTTTTTGTACGGTCATTTTCTTTTCTTCCATTCAGACATTTTCTTTTTTCTTTTTTTTATTCGTTATCTTTATACTTTTGTATATAATATATATATATATATATATATATATATATATATAGATAGATATAACAATATTAAACGAGACACAAACGAAAAAATGAAACAAAACTCGTCTTAAATTTTATTCTTTTATTGTATTTTTTTCAATTCCAATTCATCAAAGGCTTTTAAAATATCATGTTGTAAGGATAACAAACGTTCAAAACATAAACGAGTCATAGTAATACAGGAATTGGTAGGAAATTTCAGATCCGCGCCATCCAAAAAGTCTCTAAGATTTAATGTATTTTTGTTCATGAATTGACTGACAATAGCCAATTTAAATCCGCTGTGATTCGTAGTTCTTATATTAGTAAAATGTTATCCAGTCCTGGCCACAAAGATCCAATCCTCACTAGACATCTTCAAATCGGGCAAATAAACGTTTATAATTATTTGCAATCACACACACACATACACACATCTAAAATTCCTAGGATATTGACCTTTTGAGACACACACACATACACACACACACACACATACGTACACACATCTAAAATACAATGCCCACTTATTGAACTTTTCGTCCTGGCTTGCTGACATTTTCTCTGATTATAATCCCTCCATCTTTTCCTATACGGGCGAGGTTGTCTGATCCGCACAAGGTCCTCTTGGTTAACTACATTTTTGGGCGCCATGTAATTGGATAATTGTTGACCAGTGAACTTTTTGTCGTGGCTAGCTGACCTTTTGTCTGCTTATAATCCCCCATCTCTACACAGCTAAAAAGTCCACTTATTATTTTCCTCACCGTCTTGAATAATTTGGACACAATAAAATGTCAATTTTTGTTAACCTTTTTTGTACTATCATTTTCTTTTCTTCCATTCAGACATCGATAATGCCAACATTCAACTTACTATTTTTACGTTTTCCATACGCACACACACACACACATACACACAGACAATCACATTTACAAACGCACACACACACACACATACATACAGACAATCACATTTACAAACGCACTCACACACACACATACATACAGACAATCACATTTACAAACGCACACACGCACATACATACAGACAATCACATTTACAAACGCACACACGCACATACATACAGACAATCACATTTACAAACGCATACACGCACATACATACAGACAATCACATTAACAAACGCATACACGCACATACATACAGACAATCACATTTACAAACACACATACACACACACACACACAGTATTTTTATCTCTCACACACACACATACATACAGACAATCACATTAACAAACGCATACACGCACATACATACAGACAATCACATTTACAAACACACATACACACACACACACACACAGTATTTTTATCTCTCACACACACACACATACATACAGACAATCACATTTACAAACGCATACACGCACATACATACAGACAATCACATTAACAAACGCATACACGCACATACATACAGACAATCACATTTACAAACACACATACACACACACAGTATTTATATCTCTCACACACACACATACATACAGACAATCACATTACTCATACTGGCATACAAATACGCACACAGGCCCGTCAGACCATATTTACATTGTCACATCTGTCTCTCTGCAAACGCTCCTTCAATAAAGAAGCGTATTGCTTCCTACGTTCATCCGTGGTCCAAGGCCAGTCTAGTTGCATTTTTTTTTATTAATGTTTTAATGTATGTTACTGGTTTGTTCAGGCAACCCATTCCATATGAACCTTGCAGCTCGTTTTATTTTTTTTATTTATTTTTATTTTTTGTTATTTATTTTTTTTTTTTATTTTCTAATGTTTTCGTAAAAGTATCCGGACAATTTTAGAATTATAATAGTTAACACATGCATCAGTCTAAACTAAAATATTCAACGTGTCTCTGATGGCGTCCTTTTTAACTTTCTGTTATACAGAAGTCATAGTCATAGTCCCATGGTTCTTTTAGGAACACGTGGTATCCAATATGGCGGAAGGGATGTATCCAAGGGGAGTAATCGTGTAATTTTTATTTTTTGTCATTATTACCTTTTGTATTTTTTTTCTTTTTGTTGTAAACTTAAAATGTTTCAGCTATTAGTATAAATATTACGAGCTCTAAATTTTCACATAATAGTGAAAGGTGATATTCTTTTTTTTTTTTTTTTTTTTTAATAGAATAATTATACTTTAAAGCAATTTTGTTTTCTCTTTTTGATATTATAAGACATGTAAATTTATAGTAATTTTGTATTTTAACTTTAAGAATTCGCATGTCATCTTATTTACGATTGCACTAGATGTATAAACTTGAATATACTGTATTTAATCAAGTAATTATTTTCTTTAGCATAATTAACCCTTCCCGTACCGACCTACTTCTATCTATGCTGCCTCCAGTTCCGCTATATACGAGCCCGGGACTGTAAGGGTTAAGTGAGCGAGAAATATTGAATATATTAAAATCAAGGGTAGCAATCGTGTAATTAGTTGTTTTAATTTTTGTAAAATTTATATTAATCTTGTCTTAAGTTAATGGATTTTCAGGGCGATTTGCAGCTCGTTGTTTTCAACTAAAGAAATACATTGTAGATACGCTTCTACTATGGTTAACAACATATATTAATACACATCTGTCGAGCTTTATGAATAGTCATAATAACTGGGTGAGTAACAGGTTCACAATAGTAACAAGACAGTCTTTGTTAAACAAAAAATCACCATATACACAGTTAAATATAAAAGAGTATATTAAACTAGCTTCCATCTTTCTTTTCGTCACAGAGGTGTCCCTGAGTCTGCCCAGCTCTGATGGGTACCTGACATTCGTTGGGGTAAAGTAATGTCGGCTGGGCATTGTGCTGACCACACATCCCGTTTTATGACGTGGCCACAGAAACTGGTGAATGCTGCTTTACCAGCCCTATGATCAGTTTGGTCCGAAGGGTACTTTACTAAGTCATGTTTTGTTTGTTATTATTATTGTTAACGTGTAACGCTAGTATGGAAACATGGGTGTCATTTATTTATGCCATTCAATTCATTAAAGAATAAAAGTGGGGAAAAAGAAATGTTTGTTTCCTTTGTCTTTATTTCATCTAGTACATCTAAGTCCAATGTTTTCATTGCCCTAGTATGTATACAATAGTTGTAATTTTAAAAGTTATTTTGAAATATTAAGTTAACCCAATGGATTCGTTGTAAAAACAAATAAGCTCCAGAAGATCTTTTACGTCTGCTTGCTCATCAATTAGGCGCTGACAAGATTCTTGCAGAGATATGATGACTTTCGTAGACCTACCAAGTATCTGAGCTAGCCCTTCAGTATCCGCATCCACAAATTGCTAGATAAGACATTGAAAATAAAAATTATATTTATTATTTATTTATTTTGTTTATACCTGCAAGATGTAATAATTTGGTAGTATCTTACATGCATTTCATCTTCATTCAATAATACAACACAAGCGAGGTCTACTTTGATTTTCTCAATGACTGAAGATAAATCACAGTCTTTACGGCCACATTCTAATACAGCGCCATCTGGGTGATCGTAACTCGTAATGGCTACACAGGGAAAAAATAATGGAAAATTGAATTTTTTACTGTATCATGACTACACTGTTGGTTTCTGTGATCTAGCTACATGACTTTAGGTGACCAAGACTATCATGGCTTTAGGTTGACCTCACCCAAGACTATTAAAACTGTTAGGGAAATATTTTTTTTATTTTTTTTTCTCCCAAGAGTCCAGAGGGAAGAGTTTACAATGCTATCACTCGCATTTAATCAGGGGAAGTAATTGGGAAAGTAAAGGTGTTGAGGCGCTTTGCTGGCCACACTATCCCCACATTAATATAAAGGATTTAAAATATAAAAATAATCTACATATTGTAAATGTAGATTGGATGGATACTTTAAACAAAACAATTTTGACTTTAAAACAAAAAAAAATCGATAGAAAATATATTAAACTACACCTACAAGAGTGTGGAGGCATCCATTCGCTTCGACCGGGTAGCAACATGAACACTGTGTTGTCTGGCAAGAAGGAGAAATATTCCTCATCAATTTCTGTTCCATCCTCTGCAAGAACGACTCTGACAGGGGGATCAATTTGGAGTTTTTTACAACCTTTAAACGTAAAAAACAACAACTACCAAACAACAACAAACAAACAAAACAACAAGAATAAAATAATTGATAGCTTTTAATTTACTTTATTTATTTATTTTTTATTTTTTTACCTTTGTTTTTAAGCTCTTGAAATGATGAGACAGTAAATCCTTTTGTGACAATTCTTTCTTTATCCCAGACTTTAAACGGTCTATACTTAGGTTCACACATTTTTAAAAAATGTGATAATCCTTTAAAAATAAATATAAAAAAAGGCCAACATGGTTACCTACCCTTGCCAATAATATTGGCAATATAATATTTGTTGACTACGCCTAGTTTTCTTTTTATCGTTCCCTCTTTCTAACTCCCACTCTATCAAATCTTATAGAACTACAAACTCTTATCTTCAACTCCCTTGTCAGCTTTTACATTCGCATTATTTGTGCCTCATTTCTTTATTATAGCTCCAGATCGTTCTCACTACTATCTCTCTCACACAAAACTGTTAGTTACTCTACTTTCAATAATGTTCCCTCTCTACAACGTGCGTCAGACATACATTGTTTTTCTGCCTAGAAAGTTTTTTAGTACACTTGTCTATGGACACCTTTTTCTTTTCTCCAACTCTCTTGTTATTTTTTTCTCCCTCTCGAAAAAAAGTCTCCCTCTCGAAAAGAAATATTTCCTTCCACGAAGGAAATAGAGACCGGCTTGTAATTTTTTTTCTCCCTCTTCGAAAAAAAAAGTGTCCCTCTCGAAAAAAAAAATATTTCCTTCCACGAAGGAAATAGAGACCGGCTTGTAATTTTTTTTCTCCCTCTCGAAAAAAAGTCTCCCTCTCGAAAAAAAAATATTTCCTTCCACGAAGGAAAAAGAGATTCGCTTGTAATTTTTTTCTCCCTCTTCGAAAAAATTTCTTCCCTGGCACCCTTCTTTCTCCAATCATCCAGGCAAATCGTTTAGCATATCTACACTCCTAACTCTAAAACGGTGTGTACATTACACGTCACCAAGGTTTTTGCAAGTAACGTTCTTGAGAGATATCAAAGGCCAAGTTGTAAACCTAAAGTTATCCCGACTGACCCTCATGTGAATTGGGGAAAAGCCCCTGCTCTCTTTCCCTATCTATCACTATGTAAAGTTTACCAAATATTACTAAACTAGCTATGGAAAACTTTAATTACCAAACCGACATTTAATAGTAGTGGTCAGAACCTTTGGAACACATATGACCACTCAATACCCTATAAAAGCCTTAGCACACTTACTACCGTCTCAGGACTTCTCAAATCAAAATACATATCAAGTAGGTATAGTTGTTTTAAGATAGCTCTACATTTCATTTTCCTAAGTTCACTAAGACTTTCAACTCTAGTAATAGGTTAAACAGCCCCGTATGACTACAGTCATACCACGAAAGATTTTTTACTATTAGCGAACATAGCCAAAACACAACCCAAAACACATATCTACAACACCCAAGTATATCTTACCACTTAGGTAATCTTGCTTGTCTCGTGTCACGAAAGATTTCTGATATAGCCCTGTTCAAAACACCAACTTTACAAAACACATAGCTACAACACCTTCCCACTAGGGCAATCTTGCTTGACTCAAACCATTAGAATACTTTTATTCTGATAGTCTACCTTTATAAATAGCCCTGTTCAAAACACTAACTTTACAAAACACATATCGACAACACCCAAGTATACCTTCCCACTTAGGCAATGTTGCTTGGCTCAAACCTTTAGAATACCTTTATAGATAGCCCTGTCCAAAACACTAACTTTACAAAAACACAGCATATCTTCATCAAATAAGTATAACTTAACATTTGTATGCCCCTAGTCATGTCATGAAATATATCTGACACTCCAACTTTATGTATAACCCTATCCCAACACTAGTATAACATTAGACAATCTTGCTTGACTCATACCACAACAAAAGCTTTTTACAAAACACACACCTTTCAATAACACCTTTCAAAATTCTAATACTAGGGATGTGGCATTACCCATGCCAAATACCTCCTACGACTTAAAAGTATGCCTTCTAATCACTTTTCACAGACTTTTCATTACCTCCCTATACTTGTAACTCATCACTATCACCTCCACACAGGATCAAACTAATTACTTTCAGCTTCTCCCTTTTCTTCAACTGACCCAGGTGTCAGTTTAAAGAAAACCCTCCCATATCTCTCCCTATCTATCACTATGTAAAGTTTACCAAATATTACTAAACTAGCTATGGAACCTTTAATTACCAACATTTATTAATAGTTGTCAGAACCTTTGTAACATATACTACCATTCACCAGTTGATACAACACTTATTGTTTCAGACTTTCTCCCCAGGACATAGAGTTCCTAGAGACTTATCCTTATATAACTATCTTTATAGGTAATCTTGTGTTTCAATGAATGCATTTACAAGATAGACAAAAACCTATTCTTTGTTTCCTCGATAAACGTGTATCTAGAATTTCCTCTTCCTAAGTTCAAAGGGGCTTTCAACCCTAGTAATAGGAGAAACAACCCTGCACAACTTCACGCTCGAACTCCGATCACTTGTTTGGCCTTAGACTATTTCTGCCATTTACAAAACACCATCTTTACAAAATACATATCATCAACACTTTTTAACTTATTTTATTCGTACCATGAACGATGTCTAACTTTTACAATAAAAAAATCTCTTGACAAAATAAATATTACCACCACCAGATAAACCACACCATACATATGCAATTTGCATGACTCAAAACCCTTAGAATACTTTTAGGGATAAGACTATACAAAACACATTTAAAACACCACACATTTCAGTCTAAGACTAGTGCTTTTTTCTGCCTTATCCAATTTATAGTAGTAATTTATTATAATCATAAATACACATCCTAAAACTTATCACAATTCCGTCAAACTAATTTTAGCGATTTACAAAGCTCTTAACAATACTATCAACCCCAAACTAGATAAAACAATTTTTTTTTTATGCCCCACTTTTCCCCAATTCACATGAGGGTCAGTCGGGATAACTTTAGGTTTACAACTTGACCTTTGATATCTCTCAAGAACGTTACTTGCAAAAACCTTGGTGACGTGTAATGTACACACCGTTTTAGAGTTAGGAGTGTAGATATGCTAAACGATTTGCCTGGATGATTGGAGAAAGAAGGGTGCCAGGGAAGAAATTTTTTCGAAGAGGGAGAAAAAAATTACAAGCGAATCTCTTTTTCCTTCGTGGAAGGAAATATTTTTTTTTCGAGAGGGAGACTTTTTTTCGAGAGGGAGAAAAAAAATTACAAGCCGGTCTCTATTTCCTTCGTGGAAGGAAATATTTTTTTTTTCGAGAGGGACACTTTTTTTTCGAAGAGGGAGAAAAAAAATTACAAGCCGGTCTCTATTTCCTTCGTGGAAGGAAATATTTCTTTTCGAGAGGGAGACTTTTTTTCGAGAGGGAGAAAAAAATAACAAGAGAGTTGGAGAAAAGAAAAAGGTGTCCATAGACAAGTGTACTAAAAAACTTTCTAGGCAGAAAAACAATGTATGTCTGACGCACGTTGTAGAGAGGGAACATTATTGAAAGTAGAGTAACTAACAGTTTTGTGTGAGAGAGATAGTAGTGAGAACGATCTGGAGCTATAATAAAGAAATGAGGCACAAATAATGCGAATGTAAAAGCTGACAAGGGAGTTGAAGATAAGAGTTTGTAGTTCTATAAGATTTGATAGAGTGGGAGTTAGAAAGAGGGAACGATAAAAAGAAAACTAGGCGTAGTCAACAAATATTATATTGCCAATATTATTGGCAAGGGTAGGTAACCATGTTGGCCTTTTTTTATATTTATTTTTAAAGGATTATCACATTTTTTAAAAATGTGTGAACCTAAGTATAGACCGTTTAAAGTCTGGGATAAAGAAAGAATTGTCACAAAAGGATTTACTGTCTCATCATTTCAAGAGCTTAAAAACAAAGGTAAAAAAATAAAAAATAAATAAATAAAGTAAATTAAAAGCTATCAATTATTTTATTCTTGTTGTTTTGTTTGTTTGTTGTTGTTTGGTAGTTGTTGTTTTTTACGTTTAAAGGTTGTAAAAAACTCCAAATTGATCCCCCTGTCAGAGTCGTTCTTGCAGAGGATGGAACAGAAATTGATGAGGAATATTTCTCCTTCTTGCCAGACAACACAGTGTTCATGTTGCTACCCGGTCGAAGCGAATGGATGCCTCCACACTCTTGTAGGTGTAGTTTAATATATTTTCTATCGATTTTTTTTTGTTTTAAAGTCAAAATTGTTTTGTTTAAAGTATCCATCCAATCTACTTTTACAATATGTAGATTATTTTTATATTTTAAATCCTTTACATTAATGTGGGGATAGTGTGGCCAGCAAAGCGCCTCAACACCTTTACTTTCCCAATTACTTCCCCTGATTAAATGCGAGTGATAGCATTGTAAACTCTTCCCTCTGGACTCTTGGGAGAAAAAAAAATAAAAAAAATATTTCCCTAACAGTTTTAATAGTCTTGGGTGAGGTCAACCTAAAGCCATGATAGTCTTGGTCACCTAAAGTCATGTAGCTAGATCACAGAAACCAACAGTGTAGTCATGATACAGTAAAAAATTCAATTTTCCATTATTTTTTCCCTGTGTAGCCATTACGAGTTACGATCACCCAGATGGCGCTGTATTAGAATGTGGCCGTAAAGACTGTGATTTATCTTCAGTCATTGAGAAAATCAAAGTAGACCTCGCTTGTGTTGTATTATTGAATGAAGATGAAATGCATGTAAGATACTACCAAATTATTACATCTTGCAGGTATAAACAAAATAAATAAATAATAAATATAATTTTTATTTTCAATGTCTTATCTAGCAATTTGTGGATGCGGATACTGAAGGGCTAGCTCAGATACTTGGTAGGTCTACGAAAGTCATCATATCTCTGCAAGAATCTTGTCAGCGCCTAATTGATGAGCAAGCAGACGTAAAAGATCTTCTGGAGCTTATTTGTTTTTACAACGAATCCATTGGGTTAACTTAATATTTCAAAATAACTTTAAAATTACAACTATTGTATACATACTAGGGCAATGAAAACATTGGACTTAGATGTACTAGATGAAATAAAGACAAAGGAAACAAACATTTCTTTTTCCCCACTTTTATTCTTTAATGAATTGAATGGCATAAATAAATGACACCCATGTTTCCATACTAGCGTTACACGTTTACAATAATAATAACAAACAAAACATGACTTAGTAAAGTACCCTTCGGACCAAACTGATCATAGGGCTGGTAAAGCAGCATTCACCAGTTTCTGTGGCCACGTCATAAAACGGGATGTGTGGTCAGCACAATGCCCAGCCGACTTTACTTTACCCCAACGAATGTCAGGTACCCATCAGAGCTGGGCAGACTCAGGGACATCTCTGTGACGAAAAGAAAGATGGAAGCTAGTTTAATATACTCTTTTATATTTAACTGTGTATATGGTGATTTTTTGTTTAACAAAGACTGTCTTGTTACTATTGTGAACCTGTTACTCACCCAGTTATTATGACTATTCATAAAGCTCGACAGATGTGTATTAACATATGTTGTTAACCATAGTAGAAGCGTATCTACAATGTGGTATTTCTTTAGTTGAAAACAACGAGCTGCAAATCGCCCTGAAAATCCATTAACTTAAGACAAGATTAATATAAATTTTACAAAAATTAAAACAACTAATTACACGATTGCTACCCTTGATTTTAATATATTCAATATTTCTCGCTCACTTAACCCTTACAGTCCCGGGCTCGTATATAGCGGAACTGGAGGCAGCATAGATAGAAGTAGGTCGGTACGGGAAGGGTTAATTATGCTAAAGAAAATAATTACTTGATTAAATACAGTATATTCAAGTTTATACATCTAGTGCAATCGTAAATAAGATGACATGCGAATTCTTAAAGTTAAAATACAAAATTACTATAAATTTACATGTCTTATAATATCAAAAAGAGAAAACAAAATTGCTTTAAAGTATAATTATTCTATTAAAAAAAAAAAAAAAAAGAATATCACCTTTCACTATTATGTGAAAATTTAGAGCTCGTAATATTTATACTAATAGCTGAAACATTTTAAGTTTACAACAAAAAGAAAAAAAATACAAAAGGTAATAATGACAAAAAATAAAAATTACACGATTACTCCCCTTGGATACATCCCTTCCGCCATATTGGATACCACGTGTTCCTAAAAGAACCATGGGACTATGACTATGACTTCTGTATAACAGAAAGTTAAAAAGGACGCCATCAGAGACACGTTGAATATTTTAGTTTAGACTGATGCATGTGTTAACTATTATAATTCTAAAATTGTCCGGATACTTTTACGAAAACATTAGAAAATAAAAAAAAAAAATAAATAACAAAAAATAAAAATAAATAAAAATAAAACGAGCTGCAAGGTTCATATGGAATGGGTTGCCTGAACAAACCAGTAACATACATTAAAACATTAATAAAAAAAAATGCAACTAGACTGGCCTTGGACCACGGATGAACGTAGGAAGCAATAAGCTTCTTTATAGAAGGAGCGTTTGCAGAGAGACAGATGTGACAATGTAAATATGGTCTGACGGGCCTGTGTGCGTATTTGTATGCCAGTATGAGTAATGTGATTGTCTGTATGTATGTGTGTGTGTGAGAGATATAAATACTGTGTGTGTGTATGTGTGTTTGTAAATGTGATTGTCTGTATGTATGTGCGTGTATGCGTTTGTAAATGTGATTGTCTGTATGTATGTGTGTGTGTGTGAGAGATAAAAATACTGTGTGTTTGTGTGTGTGTATGTGTGTTTGTAAATGTGATTGTCTGTATGTATGTGCGTGTATGCGTTTGTTAATGTGATTGTCTGTATGTATGTGTGTGTGTGAGAGATAAAAATACTGTGTGTGTGTGTGTGTATGTGTGTTTGTAAATGTGATTGTCTGTATGTATGTGCGTGTATGCGTTTGTTAATGTGATTGTCTGTATGTATGTGCGTGTGTGCGTTTGTAAATGTGATTGTCTGTATGTATGTGCGTGTGTGCGTTTGTAAATGTGATTGTCTGTATGTATGTGTGTGTGTGAGTGCGTTTGTAAATGTGATTGTCTGTATGTATGTGTGTGTGTGTGTGCGTTTGTAAATGTGATTGTCTGTATGTATGTGTGTGTGTGTGTGCGTATGGAAAACGTAAAAATAGTAAGTTGAATGTTGGCATTATCGATGTCTGAATGGAAGAATGGAAGAATTCTTCTATATGGATGTGAATGTTGGACTATTGATAATGAAACAAGGAAAAGATTGGAGGCAGTAGAAATGTGGTTTCTAAGAAGGATGATGAGAATATCATGGACTGAAAAGAAATCTAATGCAGATGTGTTGAAAACAGCATGTACCTCAAGAGAACTCATTAACACCATTAGGAATAGACAGATGAAATTTCTAGGACACATCTATAGGAAAAATGGTATAGAAAGACTGGCTTTGTGTGGGAAAATATCTGGTAAGAGAGACAGAGGAAGACAAAGGCTAACATATGTAGAAAGCCTGAACGAATGGGCCACGAACAACAACATAAGTAATAATAACTTTCTGCAAAAAGCTAACAACAGGAAAGAATGGAGAGTCATGACCGCCGATGTCTGTTCCAGACCTGGCACATAAAGAAGAAGAAGAAGAATGGAAGAAAAGAAAATGATAGTACAAAAAAGGTTAACAAAAATTGACATTTTATTGTGTCCAAATTATTCAAGACGGTGAGGAAAATGATAAGTGGACTTTTTAGCTGTGTAGAGATGGGGGATTATAAGCAGACAAAAGGTCAGCTAGCCACGACAAAAAGTTCACTGGTCAACAATTATCCAATTACATGGCGCCCAAAAATGTAGTTAACCAAGGGGACCTTGTGCGGATCAGACAACCTCGCCCGTATAGGAAAAGATGGAGGGATTATAATCAGAGAAAATGTCAGCAAGCCAGGACGAAAAGTTCAATAAGTGGGCATTGTATTTTAGATGTGTGTACGTATGTGTGTGTGTGTGTGTATGTGTGTGTGTCTCAAAAGGTCAATATCCTAGGAATTTTAGATGTGTGTATGTGTGTGTGTGATTGCAAATAATTATAAACGTTTATTTGCCCGATTTGAAGATGTCTAGTGAGGATTGGATCTTTGTGGCCAGGACTGGATAACATTTTACTAATATAAGAACTACGAATCACAGCGGATTTAAATTGGCTATTGTCAGTCAATTCATGAACAAAAATACATTAAATCTTAGAGACTTTTTGGATGGCGCGGATCTGAAATTTCCTACCAATTCCGGTATTACTATGACTCGTTTATGTTTTGAACGTTTGTTATCCTTACAACATGATATTTTAAAAGCCTTTGATGAATTGGAATTGAAAAAAATACAATAAAAGAATAAAATTTAAGACGAGTTTTGTTTCATTTTTTCGTTTGTGTCTCGTTTAATATTGTTATATCTATCTATATATATATATATATATATATATATATATATATTATATACAAAAGTATAAAGATAACGAATAAAAAAAAGAAAAAAGAAAATGTCTGAATGGAAGAAAAGAAAATGACCGTACAAAAAGGTCGATAATCCTACCCCGCATTGATAAAAACCAGTACAAAGGTTTATTGATTGGGGTAAATAATCAGCTGTCTGTATAGAGAAAAGAAATGAGTGTGTGTGTGTGATAAAAATACTGTGTGTGTGAGTGTCTCAAAAGGTTAATAACCTGCACTATTGAAATAATATATTGATTTTGTATCCATCCATCCTCCTTGGTAGATTAATCATGATAATCCTTGTTTGGAAGTAAATTATCGATTGGTCATCTCAAATATACAGGGGGTGGGGTTACAGCCTTTTTCAATTATACATTACAGGGGGTGGGTGGGAAGTAAAGATATATAACGTGAGTCATCTCAATTATACAGGGGGTAGGGGGAGAAGAATAAACACGAAAGGTCATGACAAAATTGTCGAGAGGGGGGAGGTCACGAAATGTCACGTGTGCTACATGTCGGGAGGGGGAGCGGGGGCTGACGTCAGAACCCTCCTTACCCTTAGAGGGGGCGGGGGAGCGGGGGAATGGGAGGGCGGGAGAGAGGGGGAGCGGGGGAATGAGCGGGGATGGGGTGGGGGGAATGCGGGGGAGCGGGGGAATGTGCGGGGGGAGGGAGAGAGGGTGGGGGAGCGGGGGAATGAGCGGGGGTGGGGAGAGAAGGTGGGGGAGCGGGGGAATGAGCGGGGGAGCGGGGGGATTAGCGGGGGAGTGGGGGGATTAGCGGGGGAGCGGGGGGATTAGCGGGGGGATAATAACCAAATCTTACATTACTCTACTACTAACTGTATTGCCACAGCAGATCTAACGTTTGCAAGATCAATACTGAAGCGTGTACATCTTCATAGAATTTGTATGAGTACACCGTTCGAATAGCTCCCAACATGAATCTAGACTATATTAGTAGTTAGACGCCATGAAAGACATAAAAAAAAATTAAATAGTGTTCAGTGAATGAAAAGTATGTCTAATCTAACAGTCTAAATGACAGCATCTCCTGTGGGATAAACGTTACAGTGTTAAGCCTAAACCTGATATCATGTAAATGGCTTAACAATCGATGTTTTATTAAACCTGACATCATGTAAATAATACAACAATCGATGTTTTACTAAACCTGACATCATGTAAATAACATAACCTTGGATGTTTTACTAAACCTGTCATCATGTAAATAACAAAATCATGGATGTTTTACTAAACCTGACATCATGTAAATAAAATGACCATGGATGTTTTACTAAACCTAACATTATGTAAATAACATAACCATGGATGATTTACTAACCCTGACATCATGTAAATAACATAACCTTGGATGTTTTATTAAACCTGACATCATGTAAATATCATAACCTTGGATGATTTACTAAACCTGATATCATGTAAATAACATAACCTTGGATGTTTTACTAAACCTGATATCATGTAAATAACACAACAATCGATGTTTTACTAAACCTGACATCATGTAAATAACATAACCTCGGATGTTTTACTAAACCTAACATTATGTAAATAACATAACCATGGATGTTTTTACTAAACCTGACATCATGTAAATAACACAACAATCGATGCTTTACTAAACCTGACATCATGTAAATAAAATGACCATGGATGTTTTACTAAACCTGACATAATGTCAAAAAGTTTTTTTTAGCGCCAAAACGGCGGCGTAAAAAAAGGTGGCGCCAAAATCTTCTGCTTCGCTGGACGACCTCTGACCCTAATTGATATTAAAACATAGTGGAAAATGACATACCTAGGCTGCCCTAGCTAAAATCTAATAATATAATTTCTTTTGCTTTCTTTTTTTTTGTTCTAACCTGTCTGATAAAAAAAAATGATTGCAATAATTTTGCTAACTAAACGTACCCACAAATTTGAAAGATTTGAAAGTAGTGTAAGTCACATAAAGAATGGGGAATACAATAGCTTCTAGGTATTTGAAGGTTCCTATTGTTTCCAAACTCTGCCCACCAATCTTGATCTGCGTGCTGATGCCGCAGGTGTTACTAGTTATTAATTTTATTTTGGCACTGATTTGCATACCATATGATGAGGAAGTTTTGTCCAGTCGTTTCACTAGATTAACTAATTCTTCCTTACTCCCGGCGAGTCCATCTATATCATCTGCAAAATGAAGGTTGGTGATCCTTCTGCCATTTATGTCTCTTCGTGATCCTCTAGTGTATCCGACATGATTCTCTCAAAGAAAATGTAAAAAAAAGTGGAGAGGGGGGCCCAGAAAAGATCTCGTACCGGCATCCTTTTTTTCTCTCGAGGGCCCTGGTTGAAGATCGCTCATGCCTTGAGATAAGCTCTCGAAGATAAGAAGGAGCATTGCCCTTTATGCATCCGTACGTAATAGACATAATTTCGTGAATCTATTGGAACTTACTGTAAATGTTGTTCGGTCAAAATTTCAACGTTTTGTATTGAATGAGTCATCAACAGTAACTGGAACTCACTGTATGATTAGTGGGCAAAAACTAGCGACAAAGACATTGTAAAATAAAACACTGGGAGTAGCGACAAGCGTTAGAAGTTGTTTTTATTTCATAAGGCGAGCTTTTTAAACATTCGACTGTTTTCGCAACTGTGCAACGCTTTGGTTTCGACAAACAATGATCTACTGTTTTACACTAAAGCAAAGTACGCAGCATTCCTGTCTCAACCTCGTCCTGGTGTCTGGATGCCCATATATCATATTATAGTATGAGACTTGAGCTACCAATGACGTTGCTCGTATACGGGCCACCACAATAATGACTCAATGGGAATTCTGCATTGAAAGAAAGTAGTGTAGTGCATATAGCTGCATTGGGAGAAAGTAGTGTAGTGCATATAGCTGCATTGGGAGAAAGTAGTGTAGTGCATATAGCTGCATTTGGAGAAAGTAGTGTAGTGCATATAACTGCATTGGGAGTAAGTAGTGTAGTGCATATAGCTGCATTTAGAGAAAGTAGTGTAGTGCATATAGCTGCATTTAGAGAAAGTAGTGTAGTGCATATAGCTGCATTTAGAGAAAGTAGTGTAGTGCATATAGCTGCATTGGGAGAAAGTAGTGTAGTGCATATAGCTGCATTTAGAGAAAGTAGTGTAGTGCTTATAGCTGCATTGGGAGAAAGTAGTGTAGTTCATATAGCTGCATTTGGAGAAAGTAGTGTAGTGCATATAACTGCATTGGGAGTAAGTAGTTTACTGCATATAGCTGCATTTAGAGAAAGTAGTTTAGTGCATATAGCTGCATTGGGAGAAAGTAGTGTAGTGCATATAGCTGCATTGGGAGAAAGTAGTGTAGTGCATATAGCTGCGGAAATTGAACCCTATGTCGCCCAAACAGGACCTTGGTCTTCCCTCTCTCCCTCCCCATTCTTAAACATAGTCACGCCCAGGACGTATGGGCTAGTCCGTTTCTTTAGGTATTATAGTATAGTATGATCCTCTAGTTCGCACACCGGACGTCAATAAACTTGACTGGGTTTTAGTCCATTTCTTTAGGTATTATAATATAGTATGGTCCTGTAGTTAGTACACTGGACGTCAACAAACTTGACTGGGTTTTAGTCCATTTCTTTAGGTATTATAATATAGTATGGTCCTGTAGTTAGTACACCGGACGTCAACAAACTTGACTGGGTTCTAGCCCTATCGCCTGCACGATTTTCAGGCCTAGGATAATTTATTTTTATTCTTTTCTTTTCAAAGTTAGACATTTTGAAAACAGGTAGTGAGGTCCGTTTTATGTAATCTAGTCAACAGCAGCTCCTTTATTGTATAATGTTCTTCCCAAGTTTTTGTGGCTATGCGAATGTTGTGAATAAAACTGGATAAACATGGCCTTTGGATAGGCTGGAGTAGTTTTTTTTATCATTCACGTTAAAAAGCAAATCGGGACGTTCAGGAATCCATAGCATCCATGAGAGTGCTAAATGCTAACAAGGAGTGGATACAGTCTATACTTTCATCTTGTAATATTGGATCGAACTTAGAAAAGTATTCTAAGGATATTTTATTACATGAACCGTCTTAAAAGTAAGGCTTGGCTGCAGGTGTATAAATGCAGGATATTGTTAATTAACTATTAACAGCGCAACATTTAAAGTGTAAACAATAAAGGTAAAATACAGGTGGAAAATATGTGCTGGATTTTATTTAGCCAGCTTTAAACAAAATTAACATCACCTTCTATAATGATGAAAGATTCTAAATGTCAGACGAGAAGATGTTCGAAGACAGGAGAATGGGAGATGGGTTCAGTTCAGGCTCGGGGCGGGGGAAGGAGTTCATTACGCATACTAGCGAATGTAGCCTAATCGCTATGGACAACAAAATACATAACTGCCGACAATCAATGAAGGTTACGTAAACTATTTTGCGATGTCGCTTATTATAATCTGATAAACTTCCAGCGTAATTA